>OW052110.1:10027500-12427500 GCA_932526535.1 Caradrina clavipalpis | reverse complement strand
CCGTTTACAAATATGTGTTGACGCCCTTCCACCATCACATCTTCCAAGAAGGCTTCCTAGAAGGCGCAGGTGTCTAAAACCTCAACATCATCATAATAGCCATAGTACGTCCACTGTTGGATCTATAACCAGCATATGGCCTATGCCATCCCCACAAATGACCAAAAGGACCGGTTGGAAGCGGCCTGCATCCAGCGCCTTCCCGGTCTTACAAACCGCGTAAATACAATAACCTTCTTGGAAGCTATATGTTTGACCCATTTGTAATTAAAACACTTGGCCCATGAGGTCCAAGTGCTCACCTTGATTTTCGGAACATTACTAAGTCACTATTTGGCTCTTTACGTGACCGGAGGGCTGGCTTTTTCTTGGGCCGAACAATCAGCATTGCCAAAAAACGTGGTAATTTATAAATTAGGAATGCGAAAAACTAATTCACTATTTAATACCATATTCTCTCGTTAGCTATCAAATTTTCATTGCACCACGTCTCAAGTGATTGATGATTTAACCTTTATTTTACAGGAGAAATTTGGAAGCGTCACCGTAAGTTGCTGAATCCAGCATTCACTCTGCCAGTGGTGCACGGGTTCCTAGATGTGTTTAACAGCCAGTCCAAGAAGCTGGCGAGTTCTGTGGAGCCACATGTCGGAAAAGAACCATTCGATCATTCCTCTTATTTAAAAAACAATGCATTAGAAACGCTTCTTGGTAACTTTTTTTTCTGATATCTGCGAATGGCATAAAACGAAATAGAGATAAACGTAGTCATCAATGACTAATAATGATATATTTTTGTTTACAGTCGGTACGTTTGGAATAAACCCTATAGATGACGTAATGTTCGCGCAAAAATATATGAAATCTGCAATGGAAATGATAAATCTCGTGATTTGCAGAACATTAAAGTTTTGGTTTCAGAATGACTTAATATACCGGCTAAGTGGACTGAAAAAGAAAGAAGAAGAGCTAGTGCACACTTTACATACAATGGCTAACAAAGTAAGTGAAATGAAAAAGTTGTTGGTTTAGCAACGACTCATAAAATTTTGTGAGAAGTAGTACTAAAAAGCAACAGTCAGATCGAAATAAAAATATCTCTTACTATAGGTTTTGCAGGAAAAAAAAGCGGCTATGAAAAACGAAGCTTTGAATCATAACAATAAACCTGAAGGTATGTCTCTTTCAGTATTATAATTTACTGCTGTTTGTGTATGTGGATTATATATTATGGGTATTTGTTACTGTTCCCCAAATACAGGAGGAATTCCTAGTGAGGGGACGTTAATTTTAATATGTAGGTATCCCATTTCAAAATCTCATGATTTACTTATAATCTGATTAAACTTTAAATCACTTTCTAGGGAATAGATACAAGCCTTTTCTAGATCTTCTGTTAGACCTTTCACAAAATGGTGCCTTGACTGATAGGGAGATCAGAGAAGAATTGGACACAATTATAGTAGCTGGATTTGAAACGACGTCCAACCAGCTAACGTACCTTTTGCTGCTACTTGGAGCGCATCCTGAAGTTCAAGAGAAAGTACATAATGAGTAAGTCAAAAGAAAGGATTATTTTTTAAATACCATATTTTTGTTGGATTGTCACCCGAGCTAATTACAAACAGATAATTATAATTTCAAGTTTGAAATTGTGCTATATGCACATCTTTCAACCGTCAGGATTATGTTGGGCAGATTCCTAATACCTGATTGATTATCACAATAACAGCATCATAATCATAAGCCTACATAATTGGCGTGTAATATCGATTATTATTAACTCTTTAATTGCTTTATGCAGGTTATTAGAAGTACTGGGAGCAGACAGAGACGTGGAAAAAGACGACGTGAACAAATTAGTTTACACAAACGCAGTGATAATGGAGAGTCTACGATTGTTTCCTTCAGTACCTATTTTACTTAGACATGTGGATAAAGATGTTAAGCTCAGTAAGTATTTTATATTTGTATCAAAAAGATTAGCCTCGTTATAAAACATTGTTTTACTATAACTGGTTTTATATTTATAATGCAGAGATCTGTTTTTTGTCTTTAAAAATAATGGCTTAATGGACAGTTGTTACGCAAAATAAGTGGTTTACACCAAAATCATGATGATGATTTAGATCAGAATATAATAAACAACATGTATGAAATAGCTGTTTTTACCCGCAGCTTGAGCATTATTTATACAATTATGATTTCAGAAAACTACACATTGCGCGCAGGCAGTTATTGTTTCATCTTTCCACTAGCAACTCATCTTGATCCGAGCTGGGGAGCTCACAGCGATCAGTTCAGACCAGAAAGATGGCGGGATGGTGACTTTAGAAACAACAAGGAATTTGCAGCTTTCGGTTTGGGGAAGCGAGCTTGCATAGGTATTTACGTTATGATAAAAAATAATGATGATGAATGAAACAGTCGTGTAGAAAAAAGTGCATATTATTTAAACTGAAGTACAAATGAATGAACTATTTCAAAAACTAAAAGCTGGTGTATTTGTGACTGTACTTTATGAGAATGATATTGAAGTTATAGAAAAGGCAATAAAACTATGTGTATCTTACAGGTAGAACATACGCCATGACATCGATGAAGGTGACTCTAGCGCACTTCTTGCGGCGGTACCGTGTGAAGGGAGATATGAGCAAGCTGAAGCTGCAGTATGAGTTTGTAATGAGACCAATTTCTGGACACGAGATCAGTATAGAACGGAGAACGTAACAAAATCTGCAAAATGGAATTAATTCGTAATTTTTCGTGTAGTTTGACGAGTTTTGCTGATTTCATATATGGAATGGTTTAAATTGTTTCAGTGGCATTTCTCACAAATAATATTTTTCTCCTTGCTAGACTTTACTGCCTCATTCCTGGGCACAGGCCTCCCTCCATTCCTTCAACATCTAGATCTGTCATGTGCCTGTTCTTGCCATTTCCTGAGGAAGCCATGCGAAGCGTCTTGCCATCTTTTCCTCGGTCTGCCACGACCCCATCTAGCTGTGTTAGGGCTGCACTATTGTGACATACGGGCCCTTTGCTTATCCGACAGACATAGGTTGCCCAGCCCTATTTCAGTTTTGCTACTTTTCGAGCCACGTTTATAGTTTTCATACCGAGGCGCAGTGTGTTGTTCCTGAAGCCGTCTGTCAATTGAACAATAATAATAATATTGCGCTTTATTGCCTGTTTGCATAGCTTTGTTTTAGACTTCTTATAATTAGTCAAAGACCAAGACTGTGGAAGATGGGAAAAATACGCATAATGTCCATTAGCTTGCATTTTAAGAGAATGGGTGAAACACCCTTGGAAGGATGTTTCATGAACCAGTAGCTAGCACTTCCAGGCATTTTTCGTACATTCTGCGGTTTCTTTACAATAATAATCTGTACGAGGTTCTATATTTTATTTATTAGGAGCGTCAAATATAATAAAGTGTAAGATGATGTCGAATGCTTTTGAATAATCTACAAATACAAGATAAAGTGGGATATATTCAAGATATTTTTCTGTTTTGTTTGATGGTGTGCAAATGGTCAGTAGAAGAAAGTCCTGGTCGGAAGTTTGGTTGTTCACTAGGTTGTTGCTTGCTAAAGGTTTCATAGACATAGGAAATAAGACTAAAGGGTCCTTTTTTACGCAGCAAATTAATATCAGAATGGTAAAAATTCGTAGGGAAATCACCCGAACGAAGAATGTCGATAAATAAATTTGTGATGTAGGAAAGAAGTGCTGGTTGACCAATTTTCTGAGTTTCAGTCCTAACACTATAATTATTTACTGCATGATCCGTTGGTCATTATTTTACTGAAGACTTCACGTCTGATATTATATGAGGTGTATCGGATTATAACTGCCTCGTTGGCCTAGTGGTCCTGAGCGCGACTGCTACGCTAGAGGTCCTGGGTTCGATTCCCGGGTCGAGCAAAAAGTGTTATTGAGTTTTTCTATGAAATTCTCAGTAGCAGCTCGGAGTTTGGATTTGTGCCCGGTTAATGGCAATAGGCTCGCCCCCTATTACATGGGATCTAAATATACCGGCGAACTGTGGGTGTACATTGGTACACCTCTGCCTAACCCTTCGGGGAATACAGGCGTGATGGTATCGGATTATCGGGATTTATAAAATTGATTACATGATTATGTTTAAAATGTTTTTAGTAAAATTTTAAAATGCGTTTAGCCATTTTTTGAGAGCGGGTTTCGTACTATTATTATGTAATAATTTAAATAAAAATACAAGCAGGCATTAAGACCGCCTTTGTACGGTATACATTTTGTGCATAAAGTTTAATAAATAAATAAATAAATAAATACGAATATTAAAATGTTTTGTCGTTTGGTTTTGTTTTAATTAATTGTATTCAATAGCATTTGGATACCCTCAAACATTGTTAGGAAAAGGGTAAGCAGATGACAGTTCCTGAATAGTCTGTAACATATTTTACAATAAATAAAGAATAATTTATTTCCGTTATTAGTGATACTAGATGGGTACATACATATAATATGAATAAAAAAACATAAACAATGTATATACATATAATTATGTATAGACAACCTTGATTTTTTATTAAACAAACTTAATAACACCATTTTACATAATTCTAAATCAAAAAAATTACGACGGCAGCGCACGGGGCGAAACAATTTCAAACTTTTAACAATTACCTTTTTACATTCGCAATGTTAACACTATTAGCTCTTGTTACTCCTGGATAACAATATACCTAAATTAAATATTTTATTTAATTAATTTCTGTACAAGTGATTTGTAATGTTTAGAAATCTTTTTAAATATTTTCTTAATAAGTAAACATTGCCTCAACATGGCAGTTTTATTATGTTACCTTAAAGTCCTTATTTCTATATCACAATCTATCAACTCCTGTTCTCTATCCTGATGGCTGCGGTGGTCGGTTTCAGCACCATGTCAACTTTGAACCTCATATCGTTCACGTTCGCGCTAATCTTAAACCTTCGTATGAACTGCGCGAGGGTTACTTTCATTGATATCGTCGCGTAAGTTCTACCTGTGTAGAAAAAAAAAAGTTGCTGTTTTTTATTTGTCATTGGATGGCAAACAAGCCCTCAGCCCGTCTGTTATTAAGTGGTCAACTCTGCCTATAGACATCTGCTAGGCCTTGCAAATGCGTTGCCATCCCAGAGACAAAGCTGAAATGTGTCATGTGCCTGTTATTACACCGGCACTCATACCGGAACAAATTAACGCTGCTATGGGGCTGAAATAGGTATAGGGGTAGCCCTATACTTATTTCAGCCCCATAGCAGCGTTTCTAGACAGGATAGGTACTACGTACTTCCCCTGTCTAGCTTCTTTTCAAAGAGCTTTACTAATACTATGGTACATATTACTACACCACCGGGAGATACCCGAGGAATACGGGAGTGGTGTTTAGACGAGATGAGAAGATGTATTATTTATGTTCGACCGTATTATGCCAGTCGTGCTGTAAGTCTCATTAATAATACTTCGACAAACCCAGGGATTGAACCAACAGCTAAGTATTTCACAAGGAACAATTTTGGGACCAAAGCGACAATAATATATTTATTTTTACACACTTTACACTAGCTACGGTCCACGTAGCACTTACTAATATTTGTTTATAATACAAAGTTATTGTTCATACCTATACAAGCTCTTTTCCCCATACTGAAGCCATAGAAAGCATTGTTTCCTAGTGATGCTATATCAGGATCAAGCCATCGTTCAGGTTTGAATGCATCCACGTCATCCCCCCAAAGGGGATAGCGATGGATCCCCATTGGGAGGAGTACACACTGGCTTCCAGCTCGCATTGTGTAGTTTTCTGAAATGTACAAAACAATTTTCTTTTTCTTATTACCAACTTGATAGAAGCAGTCAAAAAATTGAACAATAATTATCGACATTATTGATACCATTAGAGCCCGTCCAGATGAGGCGTTTTACTCGCGCATTCGCGAGATACTTGAGCTACACATATCCCGTCCAGATGCTGCCGCGCGTTTCCTCACTCACGCGTAAACCTCGTTTTACGCGCTAATAACGCTTAATTTGGACAGGCTCTTAAGTTGATGATGACTATCATGAATATTATTTATTGCAAACAGCGGCAAGGACTGACTCACATCTTAGGTACTCTTACAACTTAATGCTAGCTATACTTAAAAGTACTGAATTAATTTACTCACTTAGCTTTACATCTTCTTCTACAGATCTTAGTAAAGCTGGTCCAATAGGCAGAACACGGAGAGCTTCTTTTATAACAGCTTCTGTATACACTAATTGTCGGATGTCATCTTTCTCGATATCTCTATCTGGACCTAGAACTTCTATCATCCTGAAAATAGGTTTATTGTTGTACTAGAATATACCAGGTTCAAATCAGGCTATTACATTTTAATTGAATATTCACTACTTAATGAAAAATAACCCAAAATGATTCTATAGCTAGGACTCAGGCCTTCTATTGAATAACCTTTTTATCTGTGTGTACATGGTTTCTGTCAAGAAGCTCTTTTCTTTCTTTCTTTCTTCTCTCTGTGGCAGGGAGAGGTGTTCCCACAGAGAATACCTTCTTTACGCATATTTTTTTAAGGCATAATATAAATAATAATACATAGGTAATAATACCACTATAATAAATCTTAAATCTTTGGCATAATGCAAAGGTTAGCATAACTATCATAGTCTAATTTAGAGTTACATACATTTTCTTGCCTTCTCAAGTAGCAGGACAAAGGGACAGGGAGCTTAGGGCACCCCGACACGGATAGGTCAGGTTATTATGCGTTATGATCATTTTGCTGAATTTCGTTATACCAATAAAAATTATGACAATATACAGGAAAAGTTTTTAACCAATACGTAAATTTTTTTGGGTAGTTCAGTGTCAGTAATAGAACACATTTCCGTGTTTAGTTAAAAAAAAAATAAAAAAAAAAACATCCTTATCCGAGTTTGAAATAAGCAAAACATGGACATAATCTATTCGCCATACTATCAATGAAAACTCTTGGCCGCCGCCCGGGCGCATGGCTGGGGTGTGGGGGTGGGGAATGCGCTAGCGCCGAGTGACAATAAAATAATTATGGTTTTTAAGTAAACATGTTTCGTAAGCGATAATTTTTTTTAGTACTAAGACATATCAAAATAAAATGTACGTGTTTAATAAAACGTGTTGAAGTTTATTATGGCAAAATTTACGCACTGGTTAAAATTTTTTCCTGTTTATTTTATACTTATGGATATTAAACCCTTCTACGGTCAGGCAGAGATAGCTAGGAGAGTTTTCTATGCCGGTCCTATGCGGGTCTTCGGTAGCTTATCACTACAGCTGCTGCCTACAATTATCTTTACATCCTTACATAGAAATCATAGTTACTTACTCTTCATACATCTTTTGCTGGACTTCGGGATAACTTCCAAGCAGTACCAAGAGATAAGTGAGTGTGTTAGATGTGGTATCAAAACCAGCTACTATAGCAGTATCTACTTCTTCTTTGATCTCTTTCTCAGTAAGAGTATCATCGTTTTTTAGCTCCAATAGAAGATTCATTAATGGTTTGCTTCTTGTGCCTGGAAATATTGTCATTTATGTAAGTATGTGCTTCATTATTTAACTGATCTTTTTCAACAGGCGTTTCCTAATTTCTATCATTGGTGATGGTGGTGGTGTAAAGGTACGCCTTTAGCGAAGAATGTCTTAAATACTATTTGCTTACGTTACTACAAACGCCCAGACTGATTGTCCCAGCGATCTCGCAATCGCAAGTGCAACTGCTGAGTCTTAAGAATTTCACAAAAGCTACCCCTACGCGTGTGCGGTTCTAAGAGCCTTATGACTCGGAAAGTAAGTAAACCCGCTGGCCCTGAAACTGAGGGAAGAGGGAGTGCATCAGTGATTGCACATACACTAGTGCACTATAATATCTCTTGCGTACTTGGCTAGTCTCCATTGAGAGAATATTGTTCGCCTTGATCAGCATTGTTTATAGTATCAAAAGTAATTACTACCTACCAGACGTTGTCCATTCATTAGGCTTCTTGTCATTGGAGTTCTTCATTTCTTTCTTTTTTTTCTCTATCACCTTGAAAATGGCAAAACGTTAAAATGTTGCCTTCACTTAAAAACCACAAAATATATTTATTGTAATGAACTTTGACACCAGAACAATAATATTTCTTCTATAAGTATTATTAGAATGCTTTTAAAATTACTTTATTATACAGCGTCACTACGTACAAACATTTATAACTATAAGACTCTGTCGTGAATGAGCGAAGGTTTTAAACGGTTAATTAGAAACGCGTGTTGTAAGTTTAATTTAACCTAATAAAGCCAAAAAGTTTTTTGTTTATTTGTTTATACGTGCTAATCTCTGAAATTACCAGTTGGATTGGGAAAAATAGCCAGATTCATGTGGAATATGGATTCATGTGGCTATGCGACTTTTTCTAATTCATATATACTTTCTAAATTGATCTTGGACATCACTGTCATCGGTAACCATATCAGAGACGCTTGAAGCGGTTTAGAAACTGTGGTACTAGGGTGTGTGGGGTTGTTAGACCTTACTGCCTACACGATAAAGAAAAAAAAAGAAGCTATTGTTTTCCATATAATTATAGTGTGTAATTGTTGGTTTTCCTTAATATACGATGATAAAAAACCCATGCGGAAGAAATCGCAGCAAAAGTCCCTAAAGTACAAAATAACACGAAAATCGAATCACCTGGTATGCCATATCATTCAAATTCTTAATCAGTCGTTCTTCCTTCTTCTTCAGTCCAGACAGCTTGAATATAACGTCACTGTGGAGCCAGACATTCTGGAACCTATGGATTACCAAGTTCATTACTTGGTCTGATGATTGCATGTACTTTCGAGCGAAGTCTTTTACATTTTCGTTATCTATACCAAATGCTGTTCCTGAAAAAGGGGGAAAATAGGTTAATAAAACAAATATGATTATTCATTCATCCTTGACCAAATGATATGTCTGCAAAATATGGGGCAATACGTATATGTTGGACCAGTCACTGTCGACCTTTCTACCTATTGGCAGTTGGATTGGTGGACTCGGGTAGTTTTCAAACTTAGGGGCACAAAAGTTGGATTTTCATGATGTTATTGTAGTTTTTCATTTGATAATTAAAGAACCACATGACTATCAAATATACCACTTACTCATTAAGTTCTTAAGTGACAAAATGAGCAATCTAATTTCCCTGATGATATTTTAACCTAATAAGACAAGGTTCCACGTGTAAATTAAATATCAAAACTAATTATAACCGTCCGTCGTAATGGCAATAGGCTCGCCCCCTATTACATGGGACCTAAATATACCGGCGAACTGTGGGTGTACATTGGTACACCTCTGCCTAACCCTTCGGGGAATACAGGCGTGATGGTATATAATTATAACCGTTAATTACAACCCAAAACAACGTTTGCCCAGCTTTGAAGTACAATACGGACAAAAATAAAAACAAATGTTTTTATTGACGTATTCAGTGTGTAATAAACATTTAGAAGTAGTTCAATTAACTTGGTACGATGAGCAACAAAAATCAATTTTCCATAATATCATTTATAGACACGAAATAACACAATTCATTGCTATTTAGAATTTTAAGATTTCATATCGTCTTAATTATAGATCCATTTCTTTTGATATTGTGTTTAATACGAGTAATGAGCATTAAAAAATCTGAAATGTTAATCTACATTTTAGGGTTCCGTACCTAAAGAGTAAAACGAGACGTTTTAAAATCCTCGACAACATAAAAAACGAATTAAAGTTAACGAGGACAGGTCAGGTCAATAAGGTGGACAGATGACCTGCTGAAGACCACAGGAAAACGTTAGAAGCAGGCCGCTTCCAACCGTTCCTTTTGGAAATCTACGGTCGAGGCCTATATTCAGCAGTGGACGTCCTACGACTGAAATGATGATGATGATGATGAAAATGAACATTTATACAAAAATACTTACTGCTAAAAGTCTGAAAAGCGATGAGCCTCAAGTAAGGGCCCACCTCGAAGGGTTCCTTCCCAGCTTGAGACTCCACTTCATTTATGAACTGTTTCGCCATTTGGTTGAAGATCCCGAGGAAGTTGTGTATCACAGGCACGGTGAACGCTGGGTTTAGCAGCTTGCGGTGACGCTGCCATAATGCTCCTGTCATTAAAAGTTAATACAGTAAAATATTATTAATGTCCTCTTGACTGAATTTCGGTCACAACAGTCAATCTCAGTGGAGGCTAGCCGAGTACGCAGATGATATTATGATGTCATGTCGGCAATCCGACACGACCAGGTAGAGATCAGGTGTAAAGCCAACGGCTTATCATGCTTTCCGAGGCACCGAGGCGTCACACCACCAACTTCCAAACTCCGGGCTGCTGAGATATTCTTAATGGAAAAATCTAAACCACGCTCTCTTGAGACCAGGAGACCTACAGGGCAGTTAATATGATAAACAACTAGGATCGACTGGACATACCTGAAGATGTAAATAGTCCATCACCGAGCCAATTCTTCACGTAGTCATAAATGAAATGTTTCTGTAAGCATGTGTTGGCCACTGTCAAAGCATCATCAGGGTCCGTTACCACTGCAACACGCAACATAAAGCTTCAAGTACCTTATCTCTAGGTACTGATAATACAAAGCTGAAAGGTTTCGCCTCAGAAGTCCGCCTTTGTACTTTTTTTTTGTGCATAAAGTTTAAATAAATAAAGGTTTGACTGTTTGTTTCTTTAAACGCGGTGATAATATAAACAGTAATTTTATGATTGTTTATAAGTTTTGAGTTTTGGTTAATTATGGATTTAAGTTGTTTTATAAAAATTTAATACATTATTACTTACAGTAATAAATCTGTGTTCCAATCTGAGCATATATAACACCTCCATTTTGTATGCATTCCTTTGACATGGAATTGAGTACCTCCCATATTTCTAGAAAGAGAAATGATTTCATTAATAATCATCATAAGATTACCTTAGAATGAAGAGCTGAAATCAGCTGTTGCCTCGAGGCCCATGAAACAGCCTAGACAATGATACCATATTTAATGTAGTTAAAATGGTAGAATAACCACATTTTTTTTATTAACCTATTAGAGCTTCTAGAGTAAGGATCTTAAAGTCCAAATTTCGTTAAAATAAAAGTGACGCTACCATTTAAGATTACATATCTGCATAATGTCACTAATTACTGAACTGTGGTAACATATATTTGGAGATTAAATGTAAACTTTTTTAGACTAGCTCATCTCCGCTAGATGTAATCTTTTTTCTGCCACCTTCTTCTCGGCCAAGACTTTCCAGAGATCCCTACAGTACGATAGGTCTTATCACGGACTTGTAGATTTTCCCCTTTCACATTAGAGGCATCCGTGAGTCGCAAGTTATTCCACCAAACTATCGCCATTTCATCCACCCTGAGTTGATCCGGTGCGTTACGTCTCGGTCTACTCCGCCATCTCCTTGGCCAAGCGACCCGAGGTACTGAAAGTCGGAGCAGGTCGGTATGGGCGTTCCGGGGAGAGATATACTAAAGAAGAAAGACATCGTACTCTTTCGCTAATCTTTTCTGATTAATTTCGCTGCGGGATCAAAGACAGTTAAATCGTTTCTCCGGGTCTCCTCGAGCTTCATTGCCTCAACGCTTTTCTGGCGGTCGCCACTGTTGATTCTGGCTTACATGAGTTGCAGTGGTTTGGGAACAGTGTGGCGGGCATGTCCCTTTTTAAAAAAAAATATGAAGGAAAGAGCTTTTATTAAATCTACATACTTGCAGTATCTCCGCTGATCAGATGCGTATGGCCTATAATCGGTATACCACCAGACATGCGCGGCGGCAGTGGGTGAGCAGACGCCTCCTTAGAATACGCGCGCCACGCGAGTACCGCGCATGCGCACCACACCACACACAACAACAGAACACTGAGCATTGTGATGTACTGCCTGAAACACTAAACGTTACTTGATTTTATTCAATATCTTTGAAAAACCTTGAATATTCAGTAGAAAAATCTGGCAGTGAAAATAAGCTATTTTGTTTTGAATAAATGAAACAGCAAGGTCCGTATTTATTATAAGTGAATTCCATTTATATTTAATTTTTAAACTAGCATCCGCCCATGACTTCGTCTACGTAGAATAAAATTACATTACTTTTCATCTGTTAAAATAAATTGTTCCAATTCATTGTTTATCTCACGTGAACAGAAAAACGGTATAAAAATTATCCTCTATGTTAACTTAGATCAATATCTATATACATTTATGTGAAAAATGTTAGGTAGTTTTGTTCAGCTGTTTAAGCCTGAAAAAGTAACAAACACACATCTATCAGTCCTTCCTCATATATATATTCCTTCTTTTTCTTAAAATAAGTGTTGCCACACACTAGAAATTTCTCCTGTGTCGTGTGAACTCGTCTGTGCGTTTAGAAATATATAAAGTCTCATACACAAACAGCCAGGACCCGGAACAATTATCTGTAGGCCTACAAATAGTTGTTCTGGGTACACATCCACATCGGGCGACAGATATATTGTGCAGGAGTCGAACACGCAGCACAGCAGCCAATCCCTTAATAGTAGTTTTGCAATTACAAATAATAGTACTAGCTTCTGCCCATGACTTCGTTTGCGTCAAAATTGATAGAATCCTATTGGAATTGTATATTTTTCAGGGATGCAAAGTTACCCATATAGTTACTTTTGCTATTCCAGACGACACTCTATATCAACGAAGAAAAACAAGCTTCCTGCAAAGCTTGTTTTATATAGGTGTTTAAACATGTATTTTAAATGTACAAAAATAAATAAATGAGACATGAGTACTTATTCTTTATTGCCTTTAATGATTCCTTATTTCTACATCACTAACTGTTAATTCCTATTCTCTATACTGATAGCAGCTGTGGTCGGCTTCAGCACCATATGCATTATAAACCTCATGTCGTTCACGTTCGCACTAACCCGGAACCTTCGTATGAAGTGCGAGAGAGACACTTTCATTGATATCAATGCGTACGTTTTACCTGTAAGTAAAAAAATAATGGAGGGTAGGAAAGAAAATAAGTCTGAGCTTTTATTTTATTTCAAGTGCAACTATGCGCATGTGAGTGGTCTCGAAGTACACGTTTTGGTGCGGGTTGTCGAACAGTGAAATAAAATAAGTCATCTAGAGAACAGACAAGTATGTGTTCTAAGTGTACGAACAAACATTTTGAGTTATCGCTGAAAATATGTGTTTCTTCAGGTATCTACATTACATCATTCACATCTAATTTTGTATTCGAAATATTGTAAAACATTTGTTTTCTTGTCCGTTCTTTTTCGTACGAAACTACCTTTTGTAAGGTGCAAATACATACTTTCAGTTTTGTTTTATTGTAAACGACGTTCAAACGTGCCTTTTATTGGTCTAATGGAAAAAAAAAAGATTTTACTAATTTTAATTGTCAGTAACAAAATTAAGTTGTTTATAGATCTACCTACAGATTTTAACAATGGCAAAGCCTAAAAACAATTCGCCCAAACCTGGGATCGAATAAAAAATGGGATAAAATGAAATGTCAGATACCATTACATTCTTATTGCGAATGGTTGTACCACAAGGAACAATGTTAGGACCGCAACCGATTGCTACATTACTAAATACAGTATACAAAAGTACTATACCATTTTTTGTTTCCATAATTAATAATCATTTACCCACCTATACAAGATCTTTTCCCTATGCTGAACCCGTAGAAAGCATTATTTCCTGGTGTTGCTATAGCAGGATCAAGCCATCGTTCAGGTTTGAACGTGGTGACGTCATCACCCCAGAGAGGATTACGATGGGTCCCCAGTGTGAGGATCGCACACTGACTGCCTGCTCGCATTGTGTAGTTTTCTGAAGAATTATTAAAACATCAACGTAAGATACAGTACGGCCGACGTATCTTGGCGAGTCAGAAGTTAGCCGATTGGCTGCGCAATGGATCTTTTACGAACACAATATTGTCTACTGCGCAGCTAATCGGCTAACTTCAGAATCGCCAAGATACGTCGGCCGTACTGTAGGAGGGAGAAAGATAGTAGGGGGTAATAATGCTTGAGTATTAAGGTCTCAATAGTCTTATAAATCCAAACTCCGGGAGTACTAAGGAATTTCAAAATAAAATTATATATCGCTCGGCCTCGACTTCCAACCCAGTATCTTTAGCAGTTCTACTTGTGACTACTCGACCACATTCATTGTCTTTTGAGTCGCACGGCGTCCACAGCTGGACATAGGCCTTTCCTAAAGATAGCCATATAACCGGTCTTGCGGTACCCGTATCCAGCGGTTTTCCACGACCTTCACTTGGTCGTCGATCCACCTCGATAATACAATAAACTCAATCAAGACATTAAAGAAGATGTAACTAAAATGAAGGATAGCATGGTTTTAGAGTTACGATTCTCAATCATGTTACCTTCAAGACAAGGACTTAATTTGGGTGCAGTTAAAAATGCTACATCAATATTGAACTTACTAAGCTTAACATCGTTTTCAACGTATCTTAGTAAAGCTGGTCCAATGGGCAGGACACGGAGAGTTTCTTTTATAACAGCTTCTGTATACACTAATTGTCGGATGTCATCTTTCTCGATATCTCTATCTGGACCTAAGACTTCTGTCATCCTGAAAAAAACTTTATTTATAGTTCTTTAATACATCACATAACCGTCAACTACGACCATCAGACTAAGTAACATTGAGCAAAAATATTACTGAAAAAATACTTTTATTTTTGGGGTGGATAAATATGTACTTTTTATAGCATTGCACAATGTAACACACTATTTTCGGATGTGCGCAATAGTATGGAGATGTGGGTGTATTGACACACACATACATACCATTACACCTGTATTCCCCGACAGGTTAGGCAGAGTGTGACCAATGTGCACCCACAGTTCACCGGTTTGTTAAAGTCCGATGTAGGGGGCGAGCCTATTACCAATAACCGGGCACAAATCTTAACTCTGAGTTGCTACTGAGAACTTGATAGAAATACCCAATAGCAGTTATCTCGACCTGGGAATCGAACCCAAGACCTTTAGCATAGCAATCGCGAGTCGTGGGTGTATTGAAAATTTAGTTATAATTTCTAAAACCAGTTTTCGTAAAAATATGAAACTAATAGTTGTAACTTTGACCTTCAATATCTGTGTAACCAAAATGGTTCTAGGTACGGTACGGAAGAAAATATTTTTAATAATTAGTAGAACTAGTAACTTTCGGCTCACTTAAGTGTCTTTTAATATCCTTTATAGTCGAAAGGAAAGAAAATAATACTTACTCTTCATACATCTTTTGCTGTACTTCAGGATAACTTCCTATTAAAACCAGGAGAAAGGTGAGTGTGTTAGATGAAGTGTCAAAACCAGCTTCTAAAGCAGTATCTACTTCTTCTTTGATCTCTTTCTCAGTAAGCGTATCATCATTCTTTAGCTCCAATAGAAGATTCATTAATGGTTTGCTTCTTGTACCTGGAAACATTGTCATTGGTTCGTCATTGAAGGGAAATTTTAAGGATTTACCTACGTCTCTTTACGTGTCTTTTCGTTTTTTTTTTCGTTTCTTTATTTTTTATTGAATGCGTAATAACTTTTTAAGCTTATGAACCACATAAAAGACGAAGTGATGTTAAAGAATAGACAGCTCATCACATTTACAACATAGTTTAAAAGTAATTGCAAGTAAGCCTGCCTGTATACCAAATAATTTGTTTGACTGTACCAACCGCAAGCACTTTTATTTACATACATACAATAGATAAACTCACACCTTTTCCCCGTTGGGATTGGCAGAAACCACAGAACGCCGCCTGCTACGATCCTTACATACTCCTGTCGCTTCATTCACATTCATACATTGGTCATACAAGCACGCCGGTGACAAGTACTGATCGACCTTTCTGAAGAACCTCTCCATTTACCTCACCCTTATTTACTTCATACTAAGTTTACCTATCAGGCCCGGTCAATCAGAATTGGCTTATCAAACGGTCATCGATTATCAGTTTAAATTAAAGTATTACAAAAGCAGGTAATATACCTGTAGATGTCCATTCATAAGGTTTCTTTTCATTGGTTTTTTTCATATCTGCCTTTTTTCTCTCAATCACCTTGAAAATAATAAACATAAAAAATGGACGTCAGTATTAAATATTCATAATAGTAATGAGCAATGACATCGATGCCAAGACCCTCTAGGAACCAAGTTGAGGTTCCAAAGGTTCATGGCAAGTATTGCAATAATCTTTTTTGTAGAAGTTGCGGTTTTGCATCTTCGTCAAATTTCAGGTTTCTTTTTTATTTTTACTTATCACAAACATACATAAAACCACACCTGTATTCCCCGAAGGGTTAGGAAGAGGTGTACCAATATACACCCACAGTTTGCCAGTATGTTTAGGTACCATGTAATAGGGGGCGAGCCTATTGCCATTAACCGGGCACAAATACTGACTCCGAGCTGTTACTAAGAATTTCATAGAAAAACCCAATAACACTTTTTGCTCGACCTGGGAATCGAACTCAAAACCGTAGCAGTCGCGCTTAGGACCACTAGCGCTTTTACTTATCAATGGATGGCAAAAAAGCCGACGGCCCACCTGATGTTAAGTGGGGACCGCTCTGCCTATAGACATCTGCAATACCAGAGGCTTTGCGAATGCGTTGCCATCCCAGAGACAAAGTTGAAATCTCCGGCACCCATTTCCTTCAAACCGGAACACAGCAACGCTGATTTGCGGCAGATATAGGTGGTAGTACATCCCCGGACGAGCTCCTTAAGAAAGAGCTACGGTACTGGTTGATTTTTGTTGTTGTTTTTTTTTTTATGTATAAATTACTGTTCATGCAAGACGTGCACAATGCCACGCATGCAAAGCATTGTGCTTCCGAGTGCATCCAACGGTACGGGTAAATCCCCTGTACCCCTTGAGTGTTTTGAATACCTCAAGGCCATTGGAATGCACGTTTTAAGGCCCTATGGTAAGCAAATGTAATGTCGATAAAATGCATCGTGGTAACATATAAGGTTCAAAATACCGATGTAAGTAATTCGTATTGAATAACCACCAAAGTCAACAACTTTTGAAGTTTTTATTTTTTATTTTTTTATCTTAATATTGATTAATTTCAAAGTCATTTTTCTTATTTGCACCTACCACAATTTGTCTCTGCATCACCCTAAGGTTGACTGGTAGAGAATGCCATTGGCATTAAGTCCGCCGCTGTTCATTTTGTGTGCATAAAGTGTTAAATAAATAATAAATAATAAAAATTTGTTTTTTTTTCATACAATCCTGACTGTGTGACAAAAAATGGATATTTTCGGTGTCCTGTTTTCGGCTAGCCCCTTGCTAATCAAAACTTGTTTTCGTAAATAATCTTTTTCATGAAAACTGCCTCTTTAGCCTAGTCGTCCTAAGCGCGGCTGCTACTCTGATGTTTTGGCTCCGCCACGTCGGGCAAAAAGTGTTATTGGGTTTTTTGTTTTGGGTTTTTGAAATTCTCAGTAGCAGCTCAAAGTTAGGAATTGTGCCCGGTTAATAGCGACTCGACCCTTATTACATGGGGCCTAAACGTACCAGCGAACTGTAGTACTGAGTACTGATACTCCTTTGCCTAACCCTTCGGAGAATACAGGCGTGATAGTATGTTAAGTAAATAATACGGAACAAAAAATTCTAAATCAAATCTAATTCTAAAGAATCTATTCGGTTTCGTTAAATATGTTTTTACACCTGGTTTATAAAAATGACCTGAAAGACATGAAAAACAAACTCACTTGAGTCGCCATAACATCCAAATTCTTTATAAGACGATCTACCTTCTTCTTCAGTCCAGACAGCCAGAATATAGCATCACTGTGGAGCCAGATATTCTGGAACCTATGGACTGTGATGTTCATTACTTCATCTGCTGACTCCATGTACTCTCGTGCGAAGTCTTTCACATTTTTGTCTTCTATACCGAATCCGGTTTCTGGAAAAATGAGGGTAAAAGAAATATCGTATAAATACCCATACCCTAAATTGATCATTTAAAGTCTGTAATTTTTTTCTCGCCAGCCGTTACGGTTCCAGTCTTGGGCAAAGGTCTTCCCCCATTCCTCCCACTTTCCTCAAAGTCAATCAACCAAGTCATTTATTTCAATTAGACCATAAAAAGGCACTTTTGAACGTCAATTACAAGTTTTTTTTTAAATAATATTGAATCTTGTTGCCCAGTAGTAGTCTAGTTGTAATTGTTTAGTTGTCTTAATAGGTTGTTTTTCCTCTACGTTATGCTTTCTGAGGAAGCTATCCAAGGCTCCAACCATATTTTATCGGTCTGCTACGACCCCGTCTAAATGTGTCAGGACTCCACTCTTGTTACGTGCAAGTCCTTCGCTTAGCCAACAGATGTGGCCTGTCCAGTCCTGTCACCGCTTGGCAAAGGACAATTTGTCTATTTCAAAGTTATCGAGCTTTTATCTGTCGCGACTGCTATGCTAGAGGTCCTGGGTTCGATTCCCAGGTCGAGCAAAAAGTGTTATTGGGTTTTTCTATGAAATTCTCAGTAGCAGCTCGGAGTTTGGATTTGTGCCCGATTAATGGCAATAGGCTCGCCCCCTATTACATGGGACTAAAATATACCGGCGAACTGTGGGTGTACATTGGTACACCTCTGCCTAACCCTTCGGGGAATACAGGCGTGATGGTATATTTTTTTTTTTTTTTTTTTATATTTCTGTCAGATAAATTTGTATACTGTCTACGTGTCTAAAGGCTAAAGCATATACAACTAATACTTACTGCAAAAAGTCTGAAAAGCGATCAGTCTCAAGTAAGAGATAATCTCGAAGGGTTCCTTCCCAGCGTGAGACTCCACTTCACTTATGAACTGTTTCGCCATTTGGTTGAAGATCCCGAGGAAGTTGTGTATCACAGGCACAGTGAACGCTGGGTTCAGTAGCTTGCGGTGACGTTGCCATAATGCTCCTGTCATTAAAAATACATTATTTTTTCAAATTACACCCTGCTTTTCTGTGTAGAATATTGTAGGAATTAATGAAGAGCCCTTTTTGAGCCTTAAGTCAATTCGTGTAATTTCTGTTAGACCAAAAGTTACATAAAACTATGGATAGGACTACAGTTGCTCCTTTCAAAAGGTAGTTTTGTCTAAAGAAAAATAGACAAGCAACTTCATACTCCACTTTATGCATAAAACAAAAGGCACACAAAAAACAAAAAAAAACACTAATATATAAAATAATGCTTTTAGAATCGTACATGATTAGTTCATTACATGTAAATGCAAAATCGGTGGAAAACGTTCGCTAGGGTGTTAAATATTACAATAGTCATTTTAAATCTTAGTTGGACAATAAATCTCGATCACTACGACTAGGCTTACCTGAAGACGTAAGTAATCCGTTACCGAGCCAAGTTCTAATGTAATCATAAATGAAATGTTTATGTAAGCATGTGTTGGCTACTGTTAATGCGTCCTCAGGATCTGTTATCACTGAAACATTCATAAATTATGAGGCTTCATCATCATCACTATTATTTATTTAAACTTTATTCAGCAAAAAGTACAAAAGCGGACTTAATGCCTTAGGCATAACTATTAGGCTGGCCTCTACTATCTTGGAAATTCTCATGTAGTTGCTAATACTATGTTACAATGTGAGTATATTCAACATTATGTTAAACTAGCTTCTGCACGCGACTTCTTCCGCGTGGTTCTTTTTTACTCGCAATAATAATCTACGTTTGATATAAGATTTTTTCTGATCAGGCTGGTTTTCCAGAATTATATCAGGAGGGATTTCTCCTGTATCATGGGTGAGTCTACATACATACAAGCTCACGTAAACAACAAGCCAGACTCTGAACAACTAACCGTAGGCCATACAAATATTTATTCCGTGCGGGAATCGAAACTGCGACACGCAGTGCTGCAACTAATCGCTCAGCCACTGCGCCAATCCGTGTCGTTAGCGAATGTAAATAAAATGTAACTTACGATAATAAATTTGCGTTCCAATTTGAGCATACATAACACCACCATTTTGTATGCATTCCTTTGTTATATCATTTAGCATGTCCCATATTTCTGAAAGGAAATAGTATTCCTTTTAGTTGCCTTGGGTGCCCCGTTGGGTCATGCATCGATTTCTAGTTTGGCCTAAGTATTATTGGGTTTTTCAACTAGATTTTTTTTAGTAGCAACCCGGTCTTTAAAATTTGGCTGTGTGATAGACAGCACATAAAACCGTTGGTCTCGGCTGTCATTTATAAGATCTGTGACAGTCGTTACGGGTAGTTAAAAGACCGACCCTGACAACCAGTCTTAACAAAGATTATCGTGTTGCCAAGTAACTGAGTTGTGCAGGTCAGATAGACAGTCGTTCTATGTAAAACACTGGTATTCAGCTGCATCTGGTTGGACTGGAAGCCAACCTCCACATAGTTGAGAAAAAGCTAATGAACTGAGTAATTAGTCTATGGGCTGTTATTCACAAAACTGGCCCAATGTGGGTTAACTGACTTAAAAAAAAAAACAGTTTTATAAAAAAGTCTACCTCCCTATTCAACAAAAAATCCCAGAATAAACATGGGGGTGTTTTAGAAACCCCAAGAAGAGAGGCTTCCATAATCTTCTTTTGTATGTCGCGATTTGGACGATCCTCTAAATCCAAATAATACATTTTAATAAAGATCTACGTACTACTAGCGTCTCCGCTCATCATATGAGTATGCCCAATGATCGGGATGCCACCGGGCATACGCGGCGGTAGGGGATGAGCAGACGCCTTCCTTGTATACGCAATCCATGCCAGTACCACGCAAGCGCAAAACACCACACATAACAATAGCACACTAAACATAATGACATACTGGCTTAAACATTACACGTTTTGATTTTACTTATTTTATTGACCTTGGTATAAAATATTTGAGAAAAAATCACTAAATTATGCATTTTTTGTTGTCGCAATGATTAAAACAATGTTTATGTAAGAGTTGTGATGTAACTGTTTCTAAACTACAGCACAATTTATTGGTTGTCCTAGATAATAGTAATAATAAGGAGGCTCTCGTTAGGCGGCTGGATCAAGGGCTTCAGGAAGTGGTACTCCTAGACACGGTGCGAATTGTTAGGAGATTCCTTTCTCAGTTACGAGTACTGCGCACCCAATCTTTCCGAAGAACCTCACCAATAAGGCCTAGGGCGTCCCATTCCCGGCGTTGCCACTTAGTCTGCCATCCTTTTGTGAGTCGCCTTTCACTCATGCTCTCAACATGACCGAACCATCTAAGCATGATCATTTAAATCATGTCACTACATCCTTATTCCTCGCTCTATCATTCAAAGTCACACCACACATACTTCGCAAGGAAAGCATCTTCACAGCATTAATCCTAGTTTCATGCCTTGTTTACCATACCCAATTTTCACTGCGTTACATATGTGTAGTCATCAGGACGCGATTGTGTACAGCCAGTCAAGCCGTTTGGGCATCGGCTGGTTGGTCATTACCACCTGTAATATTACCATTCACTTTATTTTCATCATTTACTGTTCTTTCCACATCAGTAACAATCGTTCTATCTCTTGTAAACATACTGCCCAAGTATACAAACTTGTTTATTTGTCACTCGTCCACACTCACATCTTTTATTTTCATATCACACACCGATGCATCCTCATCTCTTTCAAAAACCATAACTTTCGTCTTGTTTACATTTATATTCATTCCTTTTCTTTTAAATGCTTCATTCATTAACGTTACCATGTCTTGAAACTGTTCCGCTGACGATCCAAGAAGAACTTGATCATCTGCGTATAAGAGACATTTGACAGACGACTCATTTATTACTCACTCTCTCTCAAATCCGCCAAGCTTATTCATGAATGGGTTGAACAGCCAAGGAGCGCTACACAGACACACGTGTCTTTTAAGATGAGATGCAAAACTAGTCCGTGTACTCAGTGTATTATATAGTATTTACCCTAACACAAGCACTGAAACCTTTGTAGTAGGATTACAGTGCTCGTATTAAGCGCCTGTCCACACCATATTTATGGATAGCGTCTGCCATAGTTCCTCTCTCCACACACTGTCATACTGTCTCACAATAATGACAATACTAATCATGTCACAGTCATGTTAAGCTTCACATTAAAACTAGACAATCAAAACACAAAAGATTTAAACATTCGTTATTATTTTTAAGCATGCCGCAGAAAGAATATCATACTATTCCATACATAAAATAAGCAAATCCCTTCAAGGAGCATAAAGTTTGTATTATTGCAGACGATGTTGTTACATTCTCCGTTCTATACTGATCTCGTATCCAGAAGCTGGTCGCGTCACGAACTCATACTGCAGCTTCAGCTTGCTTATGTCTGCCTTCACACGGTACCGCCGCAAGAAGTGCGCTAGAGTCACCTTCATCGATATCATGGCGTATGTTCTACCTGTCACATACACACAGTTTTATTGCCTTTTTTATAATTTCATCGTCACTATCATCAGGTGCTTCAGTTTAAATCATATGCACCTTTTATGTACGCGACAGTTGTTAGTATGATTATTGTTGAAAATTGCTTAAATACCTATACAAACTCGCTTCCCTAATCCGAAAGCTGCGAATTCCTTGTTATTCCTAAAATCACCATCCAGCCATCTTTCGGGTCTGAACTGATCGCTGTGAGCTCCCCAACACGGATCAAGATGAGTTGCTAGTGGAAAGATGATGCAGTAACTGTCTGCGCGCATTGTATAGTTTTCTGAAATCAATATTTATTACATTTTATTCTCAAATCGCGGATAAAAACAGCTATTTCATACAGTTTGTTAATTATATTCTCTTCTATCAAAATCATTATCAACATTTTGGTCTTACCCTCTTTTGCATTTAATAAAAGCCAACCGCATAATAAGTACATTATTGCTCATTACACGTATATTTATTTTTATTGCACATAATAAACAGATCACCGTTTTAACCCTTGAACCGCCAAGGTTGGATTAATCCGACAAATATTTTAGGATGAACGAAATGATGTATTTGGTCGTAATTAGCCGACGCTGGCGAAATGGACACGAAAATATTTGTCGGATTAATCCGACCTTGGCGGTTAAAGGGTTAAAACTTGAAAATCAGTTGTACTATAACTGGTTTTTAAACATTCTAGTTTTAAGACTAGGCTTTCTTTTTGATACATAGTTAAAATTCTTACTGAGCTTAACATCTTTATCCACATATCTTGCTAAAACATGGACTGAAGGAAACACACGTAGACTCTCCATTATCACTGCGTTTGTGTAAACTAATTTGTTCAAGTCATCCTTTTCCACGTCTCTGTCTGCTCCCAGTACTTCAAATAGTCTGTATAAAGCAACAAAAAGTTAATAATACCTAAGTCAGACAACGTGAAAAATGTATAGATAAGCAGACATTAATCTAAAATTCAGTACGTAAGAGGTAAAGTTTGTGAGGCTGTAGGGGTTATCTGTGGATCTCATCATCATCTGCCTAGCCTTTTCCCAACTATGTTGGGGTCGGCTTCCAGTCGAACCGGGTTATCTCTGGATCTACTGAACCTAAATCTACGACTAATCTGATTTACTGATCTAAATTCTTTTACCAATAGAAAGCCACGTTTATTACAAAAAACGCGGCATTATATATGTTATAAATAACATCACGCTATGACGGGTACGTAAGGCGGCTGAACTAAGCCACTACGATGACACGGGCAGTTCGTACAGTTATATACAAATGTAAAGCGTGTGGAGCGTGACGCGTGATTGCGTGTTCGTACGTTGTTCGCAAATATCTATGTTTGTATAGAAAACACGCGTACTCCAACACACTGAAAAACCGTTCACGCGCAGTTTTTCTTATTACCAAAGCTTTGTCGCCGCGAATTACGGAGCGTGCCGCGTGTGCGAATCACCTAAGTAAATGCTGCAGATATTGAATGTCTCACAGCGCTTCTAGATTTCAATAATTGTAAAAAGTTTGTATTTACGGCATCTTACACAACTAGGCCTTACAAGAAGTACTTGGTAGTGAAGCAAAATAATACACACTCCGATTGTGTAGGCATATGACGCCATCGTTATAATAACCAGTCAGGAATTAGGGAACTGCCCAATATAATCCTGACGGCTGACAGGCAGTTGCTAGGCACATCCTAGCAACTGTAGCGTATAGCACGATTCCAAATATGTTGAAAGGAAGTATAATCAGTTTTTTTTTGTGCTCGGGTGACAGTTCAAGAGAATAATGGTACTTTTGTAATATATACATTTACAATTTTATCTTACTCATCATGAACCTTGTCTTGAGCTTCAGGATGCGCTCCAAGCAGCAACAAAATATACGTTAGCTGGTTGGACGTTGTCTCAAATCCAGTTACTATAATTGTGTCAATTTCTTCTCTGATCTCCTTATCAGTTAAGGCGCCGTTTTGCGAGAGGTCTAGCAGAAGGTCTAGAAAAGGCTTGTATCTATTCCCTAAAAGTTATACAAAGTTTAAGAAGACTGGAAATCACGAGGTTTTAATATGGGATACATCAAAGCCGAAAAAATGTAACCAAATGAGAACCACATACAACAATGTTCTGGTTTCCTTCTAATTTATTCTATGGGCAGTAAGGTCTTACGACCCCACACACCCTATGTGTCAGAATTTCTAAACCACCTTAAGGGCCTCTGACATGGTTACCGATGACAGTGATGTCCAAGGTAAACTTAAAAAGTAGGTACATATGAATTAGAAAAAGTTACATTTGTACTTGCCCATGCCCGGTTGCGAGCCCACAACCTCGAATGTTCTGGTTAGAATGATATTCTTAATATATCTATTAATCATTATTCATAGTTAAAATAATTGAAAAAGACGATTACTGGACATTTAAGTGTTTCCGCGATTCTAGCTTAATGTTTCCATGTTTAGTTTGCTGTTCAGTTATCTCATTCAGAAGTGAATTCCTCAAAATCAATTGTCCTTTCTGAACAATCACATCCAGGAGTTAAAATTATAATACTGAAAGAGACATACCTGTACCTTCAGGTTTGTAGTTATGATCCAAAGTTACGTTTTTCATAGTCGCTTTTTTCTCTTGCAAAACCTATAGTAAGATATTTTTTTTTATTTTGATCAAGCTTTTGCTTAAGGTACTATTATTTAAAACAAACGTTATTGGAACTGTCGCTTGACTAACATCATTGTCATCTCACTTACTTTGTCAGTCATTGCGTGTAAAGTTTCCACTAGTTCATCTTCTTTTTTTTTTACTTCACTTAGCTTGTATATCAAGTCATTCTGCAGCCAAAACTTGAATGCTCTGCAAATCCCGAGGTTTATCATTTCATTTGCTGATTCCAAATATTTTTGCGTGAACTTCACGTCATCTATAGGGTTTACTCCAAACGTACCGACTGAAAACGAAAATGTATCATCATTAGTTACGTTTATCTCTATTTCACTAAATGCCACTCGCAGACATAAAAAACGAATCCGAAGAAATTATAGTTACCAAGAAGTGTCTCTAACGCATTGTTTTTTAAATATGAAGATTGATCGAATGGTTCCCTTCCGACATGTGGCTCCATAGCACTCGCCAGCTTCTTGGACTGGCTGTTAAATACATCTAGGAACCCGTGCACCACTGGCAGAGTGAATGCTGGATTCAGCAACTTGCGGTGACGCTGCCAAATTTCTCCTGCGAAAGAAATATCATATATATAAATACCATCACGCCTGTATACAACGAAGGGTTAGGCAGAGGTGTTCCAATGTACACCCACAGTTCGCCGGTATATTTAGGTCCCATGTAATAGGGGGCGAGCCTATTGCCATTAATCGGGCACGAATCCAAACTCCGAGCTGCTACTGAGAATTTCATAGAAAAACCCAATAACGCTTTTTACTCGACATGGGAATCGAACCCAGGACCTCTAACGTAGCAGTCGTGCTTACGACCACTAGGCCAACGAGGCAATTCGCAAGAAATATCATATTGTCAACAAAAAGAGACGAGGAACAAGTACCCATGTGACTTTATCAGTTTATTATTTATGTTCTTCTTAGGGTTCCGTACCCAAAAAGGTAAAACGGGACCCTATTACTAAGACTTCGCTGTCTGTCTGTCTGCCACCAGGCTGTATCTCGTGAACCGTGATAGTTAGGGTTGAAATTGTTTACAGATGATGTATTTCTCTTGTCGCTATAACAGCAAATACTAAATACTAGGATAAAATAAATATTTTTTAGGGGGTCCCCCATACAACAAACGTCATTTTTTCGCCAAGAGTTAAACACTGGAAATACTCACAGAATATGAAGTTATAAAATTATTTACTTTACACATAAATCATTGAATAAAAATTAAACAAATATTTCCCCATACAAACAAATAATAACCCATACAACAAACGAGATTTTTTTGCCGTTTTTATTGATAACTAGCTTTTGCCCGCGACTTCGTCCGCGTGGACTAATAGTTCCTGTTCCCGGGGGATTTCCGGGATGAAAACTATCAGTCCTTTCTCGGGTCCCAGACTATATCTGTACCAAATTTCATTGAAATCGGTTCAGTGGTTTAGGCGTGAAGAAGAGACAGACAGAGTTACTTTCGCATTTATAATATTAGTAAGGATATTAGTAAGGATGGTACGGAACCCATCGTGCGCGAGGGCGATTCGTTTTTGGCCGGTTTTTAGGTTATCTTGGATATAGCAGACACCGTCGATGGAAAATAGCAGAAGGAAGCCTGGACTTATGTTTAATAATCCTATATAGCCTTTTTTTACCGATGGGAAATCATTCAATGACTTCTCCTGCCTTCAGTGTCAGACTTTTACTGACTAAAACACATCCATGTTCCTTCTTGTCGTGCCCTTTGCGTTCCGGGGGCGCGGTATCTCTTTCGAATAACCCGCAACCCCGGCAGGCATCGGCCCTGAGCAGCCCCTCCGACTGTTTGCTGACATCTCTTTGAGGCGCGCGTGGAATACGAACGCGCCGTCGACATTGTCTATCGTTAGTTAACGTCTGGACGGTGAGCTTGGCTCACCGTCGCTTGGCTCCCGGCTGGGAGTCGTCTCGCGGCTCCCGACGCCCGGAGCGTCTCCCGCAGCGACTGGGACGAGAGGCTCTGCGCCTCTGCCGTTCCACCACCTCCTTCTCTATCATAACTGCTTCGCAGAAGGAGATGACTGCATCCCATTCTCTCTCGCTCCAGACCATGGCTTGCACCAGGGCTGGACGCGAGAGTTCGCCGCCGCCCGATAATAATATAGCCTAAACTCGCCTTCTGCCTTCTCTATATGAGATGCGGCCATATTACCCTGCTGCAGTGGGTCTATAATAGACTGGTATTATTACATTCACTAACCTGATGATGTTAATAACCCATCTCCCAACCAAGGTTTGACAAGACCGTAAGCATAATGCTTTTGTAAACATACATTGGCTGCTGTAAACGCATCCTGAGGATCCAGTATCACTGCGGACAGAAACAAACGATCTGATATAAGAAAAGCTCACATCCAAACATCAACTTATTATTTTCTTTCTCAGGAATAATAATATCTATACTAATATCATTAAGATGAAGGCTTCTTTGCCATCCAATAATATAAAAAAGACAAAACGACGTCTATATTTAGCAACATTAATATACTTTTTGTTGTTTTTTTCTGTTTTATTAATATAATGCTATTTAGATTTAGTCTTTTTGGTCCGGTTTCAACGCATGATAGGAAAATCCGATTGAGTAGCCATATTACAACATTATGTCCGTGACTTTGTCTGTATAAATGTCGGTTATCGTGGATGCAGAATAAAAAGTAGCTATGTAATAAAAATATGTTCTTGCTTGGAGTTCTTTCCTTGGTGGAAGGTTGGATGGATGGTTGTTGCTCTTTCAAGCTGAAACGGCTGAGAGAATCTGGGTAAAAGTTAGCATTGAGATAAGAATGAAAATAAAACGACTTACAATAATACAGCTCGCTTCCGAAATAGAAGTGAGTCACACCTCCTTGCTTCACGCAGTCTTCCGCTGCATAAGTCAACAGCCCATAGAGATCTTATAAATAAAAAACAATATAATTATCATTATTTGACTTTAGGTGCTGAAATATTTTTAATGTTGATTGCCGGGGTTGAAAATCCGCATGGATGTCCACTGCTCTGGGGCGAGGGGGCGGAGGAGCTTCTAAGACTCTTACTGACTAAAAGCCACCCTAGTGTTCTATTCCCACACTTACGCCGGGAATTCTGGGAACGTACGCGCCTTCCGCGATCCTCGCCTGGTCCCGCCACTGCGGGCCTCCTCAGGGCAGGGGTCGACTGAGGTGTTACACTCCCTCTCGTATGAAGTATCGTCACAATCTTTGCATCGTTCCGAGTAACACAGGATTACTTCACACCGAGACATTTTAATAGAAATGTGTATCTTTTCGTGTAGTAAATACATTTTATTTTGAGTAGCTCTATTAAAGGCCCAAGGTCAATGTTGTAAGTGTTTATACTAGAATATACCGTTCATTTAAATCTAGATTTATTCTCAAATATATATGTTTTAGAATCGTAAATACAGAAATTATTTCAAATATTCAATGAATTTGGCTGAAACCATAATTGAGATAAGCCTATTTCAAATATTTGGCTCTTGTCTTTGGCTTCATGAATCTTAAAGGCTAAACGGTATCAATTAACATTGCAATTTTTTGGTTGAATGTTTCCTCAACGGATTTTTGGCACAAAACTAACTCGTATAATACTTAGCCAGGTTGAGCGCATGTCCAATTAGTGGCCACTTCCCGGGAAAAGCGGGCGGTAACGCATGCGCACTGGACTTGCCCCGCACTAGCTTCAACCACGCGCACAGGAAACACAATACACATAGCAATAACGCTGAGCTCAACATTGTACCACTTCAGTGATGGATCTGAGTGACGCCGCATTGCTGACACCGATTTATACTAATTCGGCAGACCGCCTGCTTCTAGATCTACCTAATATTTAAACTCCACAGAAAAAAAAATATGCTCACAAAAAATAAACAGCGACTTACTACGTGAGAAATATGGTTAACAGAAAGTGCTTAACTAATGGACTAATGGAAAATATTGTAAAAATGTTAATTTGTTTGTATATACTAATGGTCGCTTTTAGTACAAAATTGTAGGTACGTAGTTATTATAATTCTTGGTAAAACAATAACGACTCACAACTTTCAAACAAGTAGATGTGACATTTCCACGGGCGACAACATAATTATTACATTTATTTATCTAGTCACGCGGCAGCGTGTCGAAGCCAAGTATTATTAAGTCGACGATAAAATGCGCCAATATCATAAATATACATGTAGGTAACATCGTGTTAGAGTAATAGAGAATATGCATGAATTTTTAATTTGATTTTGTTAACAAAACATTAAAAAACCGTAGTAAAGATGACAAAAAGTGAAATTAAAATCGGCGAAGAAACGGTCGATTATAAGCATTAAAAACTATTCATCACGTACCGATTAGACAGAGAGATATAACCAATGACAACATTGGTTACGACAGCCATATAAACTCCGTGTTAAATTTCGTTTTGCTAGAAAGAAAGATATAGAAACAAATCTTTAAAAGTCTCCAAACCTTATCTCTGTTTCAATAGGATATTCTTATTTGGACGAGCTTCATCGCGGAATATTAAGACGAAACAATACAACATTGAATGTGTAAAGTACTGATGACTTTCTTACTTAAACGTACATACAGAATGTTTGACAGAACGTTGAACATACGAAAATGGTGGATAGGTGGGGTCATCTGCTTAGCCCTAATTTATTTGGCCCTAGCACCCTGGATATTTTTTGTAATGATTTTTTTGCTTTTTTTCTTTTTTTACCACTTTCTTAACTTTTTTTATCTTGAATGTTGGCAGATTCTTATAAAATTATTGCTTTATTCAGATGTTAGTTAGAAAAAAAGTTATGAGTCTTTAAGCTTACAGAAATATACAGGGTGTTTGGTGCATCGTGTGCCAAATTGAAATGGTCGACTGAGGGGGTCATCTGCTATCCTTTCAGACCCCTAAACACTTCTCATGCCCTGTGTATTATTTTTCATCGACTTTTTAAAGTTTTATAAAAAAAATACCAAAATTTTACATTCAATTACATTTTTTTTTAAAAGTTCACGTCGTAGACTCTTTATTTTAATTTTATTTTTAAGTGCATTGTACTACAGTACTTTTAAATTCAAAATTAGTGACATTAGCCATCTAGTTTTCTATTTATTTACTCGCAAAGTTTTGGACTTCAATTAAAGCTGTCCATGTTACAGCCATTTACATGGCTATAAAAAAAAAACCAAATGAGACCGGGATCTAAGAACTTCGTCAAAAATTCTCTAGTCTATCCTCTTGCTAGTGATGTGCCACATGCCATAAAAGTCTTTTAACAACTTCGTGAATTCGCTAGAATTGTGAATCGAGTCACAAAATACAAAATTCCAAATTATCGTATAAAAATTTTGTTTTGCTTAAATAACACCTGAAAAACGTATTAAATATATTATCTCACTCTTATAAGATAAAATCTGTCTCGTACCTCTCTTTTTTGGGGGAGGGGGTACTAGAAATAATAAAAAATGCATTTTTAACATTTTTTTCATTTTTTTTTGCATATTCTGCTTAAATTGTTGGCTTCTATTGCGAATGCAGGCCAGACATCTATTTCGTATTTCCACAGTTTGTTGTACGAAGTTGCGTTTCCTCCTTAACCTCATTTGAAAAGATTTCTGACTTTTAGCCAGAAAAGAAAGGAAAGGTTTAGTGTAAACGTTTGGGCAGGAGTGATTGGAATCAGGTAGTTGGACCGCATTACCTGCCCGAAAACTTCAATGGCAACAACTATTTGGATTTCCTTCAAAATGACGTGCCCGAATTAGTGGCCGAGGTGCCCGTATGTAATGAAAATGTGCCCAAAGTATTCCAGCATGACGGCTGTCCCGCGCATTGGCGTTTGACTGTGAGGGAATATCTTGATAATGTGTTATCAAGATGTGTTTCCCAGGCCTAACTTCGCTAGACTTTTAACTATTTTTTGACTAGTATACGCCACGGAGGTTCCGACTAGGGATGTACTACTTCAACGCATTCAAACGGCGTTCAATAAAATTAAGGAGAAAATTCGACTTCGTACAACAACTGTGGAAATTCGAAATAGATGTCTGGCCTGCATTCGCAATAGAGGCCAACAATTTAAGCAGAATATGCAAAAAAATATGAAATAAATGTTAAAAATGCATTTTTTATTATTTCTAGTACCCCCTCCCCCAAAAAAGAGAGGTACAAGACAGATTTTATCTTATAAGAGTGAGATAATATATTTAATACGTTTTTCAGGTGTTATTTAAGCAAAACAAAATTTTTAAACCATAATTTGGAATTTTGTATTTTGTGACTCGATTCACAATTCTAGCGAATTCACAAAGTTGTGAAAAGATTTTTATGGCATGTGACACATCACTAGCAAGAGGATAGACTAGAGAACTTTTGACGAAGTTCTTAGATCCCGGTCTCATTTGGTTTTTTTTTTATAGCCATGTAAATAGCTGTAACATGAACAGCTTTAATTGAAGTCCAAAACTTTGCGAGTAAATAAATAGAAAACTAGATGGCTAATGTCACTAATTTTGAATTTAAAAGTACTGTAGTACAATGCACATCTAAATAAAATTAAAATACAGAGTCTACGACGTGTACTTTAAAAAAAAAATGTAATTGAATGTAAAATTTTGGTATTTTTTTTATAAAACTTTAAAAAGTCGATGAAAAATAATACACAGGGCATGAGAAGTGTTTAGGGGTCTGAAAGGATAGCAGATGACCCCCTCAGTCGACCATTTCAATTTGGCACACGATGCACCAAACACCCTGTATAAAAAATATTTAGGAAAAAGAAATTAAAAAAGTATACAGGGGGCCAGGGCCCAATAAATTAGGGCAGAGTAAGTAGCAGATGACCCCACATATCCACCATTTTCGTATGTTCAACGTTCTGCTAAACACCCTGTATATAAATTCGCGTCCTTTTTCCTTGGAAGTAGGTTGAAACCACACAACGCCACCTGCTACGATCTTAAGATACTCTTTTCGTCTCGTTCACGTATATACATATGGTCATAAAAACCCGCCGGTTACGAGTACTCCTTTTTTACTTTACAAGTGATCTTTCCGAAGAAACTCAGCAATAACGTCAGGGTAGTTAGGTCCTCCTAGGGTGTCCCATTCCCGGCGTTGTAACTCAATCTGCCATATAATTAATATATTCCTTTTGTTTGTCGCCTTTAACTCATCCTCTCAACATGACCGAACCATCTAAGCATGCTCATTTGAACCTTTGACATCCTATTCCTCGCCCTATCATTCAAAGTCACACCACACATACTTCGCAAGGAAAGCATCTTCACAGCATTAATCCTAATTTCATGCCTTGTTTATTATACCCAATTTTCACTTCGTTACATAAGTGTAGTCATCAAGACGCGATTGTGTACAGCCAGTCAAGCCGTTTCGGCATCGGCTGGTTGGTCATTACCACCTGTAATATTACCATTCACTTTATTTTCATCATTTACTGTTCTTTCTACATCAGTAACAATCGTTCTATCTCTTGTAAACATACTGACCAAGTATACAAACTTGTTTATTTGTCACTCGTCCACACTCACATCTTTTATTTTCATATCACACACCGATGCATCCTCATCTCTTTCAAAAACCATAACTTTCATCTTGTTTCCATTTATATTCATTACTTTTCTTTTAAATGCTTCATTCATTAACGTTACCATGTCTTGCAACTGTTCCGATGATGATCCAAGTAGAACTTGATCATCTGCGTATAAGAGGCATTTGATAGACGACTCATTTATTCTTAATCCACACTCACTCTCTTTCAAATCCGCCAATCAATAATTCATGAATAGGTTGAACAGCCAAGGAGACGCTACACAGCCCGGACTTTTACCTCTTGAGATGCAAAACTAGTCCGTTTATGCCCCATTCACCCTAACAAGTTTAAGAAACAAACTACAAAAGATTTAAACAATAGTATATTATTTGTAAGCATGCCACTGAATCAATTTTAAACCATTCCAAACATGAAATAAGCAAATCTCTCCAAGGAGCATAAAGTTTATATTATTGCAAACGATGTTGTTACGTCCTCAGTTCTATACTGATCTCGTGTCCAGAAATTGGTCGCGCTATGAACTCATACTGCAGCTTCAGCTGGCTCATGTCTGCCTTCACACGGTACCGCCGCAAGAAGTGCGCTAGAGTCACCTTCATCGATGTCATGGCGTATGTTCTACCTGTAATTTACACACAGTTTCATTGCCTATTTTAAAATTTCATCATCACTATCATCAAGTGCTGTCACAAATACACCAGCTTATTAGTGGTCGTCCATACGGCTGTACTTCAGTTTAAATCATATGCAACTTTCATGTACACGACCGTTGTTAGTATGATTTTTATTGTTGATCATTGCATAAATACCTATACAAGTTCGCTTCCCCAGTCCAAAACCTGCAAATTCCCTGTTGTTTCTAAAATCACCATCCAGCCATCTTTCTGGTCTGAACTGATCGCTGTGAGCTCCCCAACTCGGATCGAGATGAGTTGCTAGTGGAAAGATGAAGCATTGACTGTTTGCGCGCATTGTGAAGTTTTCTGAAATCAAATCATATTAATTACGTATATTTCCCAAATCAAGGATAAAAAAGACAGCTATTCAATATATTTTGTTAATTATAGAATATAATTAACTATATTATCATCACCAACATTTTAGTCTTACTCACTTTTTATGCAATTGAAACCAACCGCATTTTAACTACAATAAGTAAATTAATGCGACTTAAAAATCTAGTATTTTCATAGACAAGAAAAAAACAGATCACTGTATCATAAATTGAAAACAAGTTGTACTATAACTGGTTTTTAAATATTATAGTTTTAAGACCAGGGTTTTCTTTTCGCTAAATAATAATTATACTTACTGAGCTTAACATCTTTATCCACATATCTTGCTAAAAGCGGAACCGAAGGTAACATTCGTAGACTCTCCATTATCACTGCGTTTGTGTAAACTAATTTGTTCAAGTCATTCTTTTCTACGTCTCTGTCTGCTCCCAGTACTTCTAATAACCTGTATAGCAATAAAAGAGTTAAAGTCAGATAACGTGAAAAAATTATGGATAAGCAGATGTTAATCATATATAAATGTATAGCAAAGGGTTAATGATTGAATTGCTATGATATAAGTGAAAGCCTTGTAGCACTTCTAGATTTTAATAATTGTAAAAAGTTTGTAGAACGTCTTAACACAACTAGGCCTTACGACCCACACAAAGTAACGGACTTGGTAGTGAAACAAAATAATACGCACTCCAATTTTTTAGGCTTATGATAATGACGCTCCCAACCGGTATATGTGGAGATCTAAAGGGGAGGCCTATGTTCAGCAGAGGACGTCCTATGGCTGAGATGATGATGATGATGATAATGACGCAGTCATTGTGATAAACAATCAGCAATTAGGAATCTCCCGAACGTAATCCTGGCGGTTGAAAGATGTGCCTAGCAACTGTAGCGTATATCACGACTCCGAACATGTTGAACAGAAGTTCTACTTCTACACGAAGTATAATCAGTTTGTTTATGACTCGGGTGACAGTCCAAGAAAAAAATAGTACTTTTGTAATAAATCCATTTACAAACTTAACTCACTCATCATGAACTTTCTCTTGAACTTCAGGATGCGCTCCAATCAGCAACAAAGTGTTCGTTAGCTGGTTGGCCGTCGTGTCAAATCCAGCTACTATAATTGTGTCCATTTCTTCTCTAATCTCCTTATCAGTCAAGGCGCCGTTTTGAGAACTGTCTAGCAGAAGATCTAAAAAAGGCTTGTATCTATTCCCTAAAATGTAAAATAAAGCTATGGGATACATCAAAGCTAAAAAAATGACTATTACTGGCCATTTAAAGTTTTTTACGATTCCAGCTTAATGTTACGAGCCACTGTTACCAGCTTCGAGCTAGTTAGCTTCATTAATATATGTGCTATAGCTTTTATTTTGTGCCGCATGCCCTGTCACTTGCATACGTGAGGACCTAATTACTGCGATAGCGGATGGGATGGGCGTAGCTGAATTATGGACCATGTAAAAAAAAACTGTCTCGTTGGCCTAGTGGTCCTAAGCGCGACTGCAACGCTAGATGTCTTAGGCTCGGTCCCACGTCAAGCAAAAACCATTATTGGGTTTTTCTATGAAAAACTCAATAGCAGCTCGGAGTTTAGATATGTGCCCGGTTAATGGCAATAGGCTCGCCCCTATTATATGGAACCTAAATATACCGGCGAACTTTGGGTGTACATTGGTACACCTCTGCCTAACCCTTCGAGGAATACTCGCGTGATTTTATACACATTATTTAAAAAAAAACTACTTATTTTATTATTATTATTTTATTTGCCATCAATACGCTCAAAAGAAGCTTTAGTTTTCTTTTGAATCTTCTTACTCAAAAGTGAATCTCTCAAAATCAAAACCTGAACTTTGCTTCATTACAATCACATCCAGCATTAAAAATTATAATACCGAAAGAGACGTACCTGTAACTTCATGTTTCATGTTAGGAGTCAAAGCTTCGTTTTTCATAGTCGCTTTTTTCTCTTGCAAAACCTGTAGTAGGATATATTTTATTAAACTTTTACTTTTTTAGGTACAATCCTTACTAATATTATAAATGCGAAAGTAACTCTGTCTGTCTGTCTGTCTCTTCTTCACGCCTAAACCACTGAACCGATTTCAATGAAATTTGGTACAGATATAGTCTGGGACCCGAGAAAGGACATAGGATAGTTTTCATCCCGGAAATCCCCCGGGAACGGGAACTATTAGTCCACGCGGACGAAATCGCTGGCAAAAGCTAGTAATTTATAATTAAAGTTATTGCAATCATTGCTTATTGCTTAACCAACACCTTTGTCATCTCACTTACTTTATTAGATAATGCGTGTATAGTCTCCACTAGTTCTTCTTCTTTCTTCTTTACTCCACTTAGCCTGTATATTAAATCATTCAGAAGCCAAAACTTGAATGTTCTGCAAACCCCAAGGTTTATCATTTCCCTTACTGATTCCATATATTTATGCGCGAACTTTGCGTCACCTATCGGGTTTATTCCAAACGTACCGACTGAAAACGAGAATAATCATCATTACCATCATATTAGTGATCCTAAGCGCGACTGCTACGCTAGAGGTTCGATTCCCAGGTCGAGCAAAGTGTTATTGGGTTTTCTATGAAATTCTCAATAGCAGCTCAGAGTTAGGATTTGTAAAGGGTTAATGACAATAGGCTCGCCGCCTATGACATGGGACCTAAAAACCGGCGAACTGTGGATGTACATTGATACACCACTGCCGAGGGGTTCTCGGTGAATAAAGGCGTGATTGTATGTTGTATGTATATCATCATTAGTCGTTGATAACTATGTTTACTATCTCTATTTCGTGCCATTCGCAGACGTAGAAAAAGCTTATCCGAAAAATTGATAGTTACCAAGAAGCGTTTCGAAAAAATTGGTTTTTAAATATGAAGATTGATCGAATGGTTCTTTTCCGACATGTGGCTCCACAGCACTCGCCAGCTTCTTGGACTGGCTGTTAAACACATCTAGGAACCCGTGCACCACTGGCAGAGTGAATGCTGGATTCAGCAACTTGCGGTGACGCTTCCAAATTTCTCCTGCGGAAGAAATATGTCATAATGTCGTTATCTAGAGACGTGGTGGAAGGAGAATGTCATAGCTGAAGTGGGATAGGTAATTAAACAGTAAGTTACTTCGTACAAAACCGTACGAAGGTACCACTTATTCGAACATTCGATGGCGTTCTACGTAGCACCCGTGTGAGTGAACAACCTAACGTCCCGCAACATCGCAATCTTGCGAAGGCCGCATAGGCATAGGCTGTAGTTTACTTTTTAATTTATGTAATTTATAATTTATTCTAATGTAATTTATTTTATTTTATTATTTTATTTTGTAATTTTATTTTATTTTGAAATTTTTGTAATTTGTAGTTTTAGTATGGAATTTAATGTTCTGAAATAAAATCTTTATTATTATAGGGCGCGGGTCATTAGGATTGTTCGAGGGTCACGCAAGATTTCATTTGAGGCGGTGACCTTGTCACACTGGTACAGTGACGCAGAGAGCTGTTGGAGCGTGTCGGGAGACCCCTGCATCTGGTTGTCAAGCCACGGCGATGTCAGCTCTGCCGGGCCCCGAGACCGGAATGAGAGACGCGACTTGCGCAACCCACTGTGAGTCAATAAACATATAAATTCACGCTCACAAATAGCCAGAAAATACAAACTCGAAAACGAGTCTTGGAGTGACCACGCTCACTTCGATGACGAACCCACTTGACCTAGGTTGTGTATTCGCTCGCCCGCGCCGTGGTGACGTCACCGGCGTAATCGTGTTTAACAGAATATCATTTTATAATCTCACTGCGGATACAGCTCTCGAATTACGAAGTGAGGCTTAGAGAATCGCACTGCAGGACACACTACAGACTGAACACTACAGGGGCAGTGGGAATATAAAATGCTGGTATTATTATAATTACTAACCTGATGATATTAATAGCCCATCTCCCAACCAAGGTTTCATGAGATCGAAACCAAAATGTTTTTGTAAACATGCATTGGCTGCTGTGAACGCATCCTGAGGATCCAGTATCACTGAGAAAAGAAACAAACGATCTGATATTATAAGAGAAGCTTACATCTAACTATTTTTTCCTTTTTAATAATAATATCTTATCAATATACACTCGAAAGCAATGGATCCGGGTCACTTAAATCTTGGAAACTAAGAATGCTAGCTTAATGAAATTAATTGTGACAATATTATGTGTGGCAATAATAGACAAATTATAAGACCCTTTGAAGATAAGTAATACTTATGAGTCACGTTTTATTTACAAAAAATGACATAAAGAAAAAATAAACAACGAAACCTTCCCCCAATCACTTTTCGTGAGTATAGCATTGCTCTCACTATTCCGCAAAATCGTATAAGGAACTTGGTGTAAAGCATTCCAAACCACACTGTAATGAAAACACGAGGAGGCAAATACAAAGTATTAAAATTCACATTTATATATTTTTTTTTTTAAATGAAGGAACCTCATTTAATATTTATTTTATTCTGTATTTTAGTATTTGTTGTTATAGCGGCAACAAAAATACATCATCTGCGAAAATTGCAACTGTCTAGCCATCACGGTTCATGAGATACAGCCTGGTGACAGGCGGACAGACAGACAGACGGTCAGCGAAATCTTAGTAACAGGCGGGACCCTATTACTAAGTTCGACTTTTACCTCTTGGGTACGGAACCCTAAAAAAGGAACAGAAAATTAACACACAAGTAAACGTATTTCCGCCGCAAAGCAGCGTTGCTGTTCCCGTTTGAAGGGTGTGTAGTTACAGGCACAGTAGTACATTGCGAGCTTCGCCCTGAAAGCGCCCTGGTGCAACCCATGGTCCGGAGCGAGAGGAAATGGGATGCAGTCACCTCCTTCTACGAAGCAGTTATGCTATAGAGGAAGGTGGCGAGGAGACGCTCAGGGCGTCGGGAGCCGCGACGACTCCCTACCACCGTAGACGCGGGTCTGTGGATGGTGAGCAATGGGTAGCTCACCGTCCGTACGTTAATTACGGACCGTGTCGACGGCGCGTTGGTGTTCCAAGCGTGCCCCAAAGAGATGTCAGCAAACATTCGGAGGGGCCACTTAGGGCCGATGCCTGGCGGAGCTGCGGGTTGTTCGAAAGAGATACCGCGTCCCCGGAAATCAAAGGGCACAAGAAGGAACATGGATGGGTTTTAGTCAGTAAAAGTCTGACACTTAGGGGGGGAGAAGTCATTTGATGATTTGCCATCGGTAAAAAAACGGATTACTTACAATAATACAGCGCGTTTCCGCCATAGAAGTGAGTCACACCTCCTTGCTTCGCGCAGTCTTCCGCTGCATATGTCAAAAGCTCCTGGATATCTAATAAAAATATCAATATTATCATCATTCTATGATTATGTCCGCTGAAACATTTGTGATAATGATTGTAACAGCTTGATTGCTTGTTCTACATGTAAACAACAACATCAAAGCTATTTTAACTTTAAAATCTCTTTTGTGGGAATTATAAGGTCTACCATAATCTGCCGGCATTAAAAAAAAAAAAAATTACGTGTCTTGCGTTTGTCTTTTACTTGCCTAATCAAAAATCAATGAATTTGGCTGAAAACATATTTGAAATATGTAAGCCGATTTCAAGTGTTTGGCTCTTGTCGGCTTCATGAATGTACGGTATCAACTAATATTGCTATTTTTTTATTTAAACGGTTTTGTTTGCTGTGGTGACAAGTACAATAGTCATTTCAGCTTGGTTGAAATGCTAATGACACAAAAAGACTATTTTTTAGGACTGCTCCAAAGAAACGGCGCAGTTTACGCTGGAGGAGTGCCCATCTTGGGCAGCGCAGCGCCGTGATCTCGTCACAGCGACAATTGCGAGTAGCCTCGCGTTCCAGGATATTGTTTTGTTCATGGTCGAGTGCGAGAGTGCGTCGCCTCCTTCTGCGAGGAGGTGATGGCCCCCATAGAGGTAGCGGAATGGGAGAGGGAGGCTGCTTCCTCCCATCCCACCCGCAGCAGACGCCAGAGGGCGCGTGACGATCTTCGGCCACCATGACATGAGGCCTGCGGGTGGCGGACTGGGGGTCAGTCCGTCGCCCGAACAGAGACAGGCCGGAGAGTAAAGCGTGCGTGGTGTTTCCCGCGCGTGTTTTCTGGGGTCGGTGCGGTCGTGGTTGACGGCCGCACCGGATGACGTGGCCCGCCTTGTGGTGGTGGCGGGCCAATACCTGCCGAGGTGCGGAAGAATGCGCAGAGCGATACCCGTACCCCGGCCAATGGTAGTTGGATGAACACCGTGGGGTTTTAGTCGGTAGGAGTCCGACACACCCCACCGCCTTCCCCGAGGGGGAGGTAGTCCATGACAATTTCCCCACGACAAAAAAATAACACAAAAATACTAACTCGGATAATATCTAGCCAGTGTGAACGCATGTCCAATGACTGGCCACTTCCCGGGAACAGCGGGCGGTAACGCATGCGCACTGGACTTGCCCCGCACTAGCTTCAACCACGCGCACAGGAAACACAATACACATAGTAATAACGCTGAGCTCAACATTGTACCACTTCAGTGATGGATCTAAGCGACGCCGTGGTGTTGACACCGATTTATACTAATTTGACAGGCCGCTTACGTCTCAATGTAATTAAAATTTCATGTAATTTGAATAAAAAATAAATATATTGTAATGGCCCAGTGTTTAATGCCCGCCTCTAATGCATGAGACTGTTGGTTTGAAACCGAGCACGGGCAAGTACCAATGTGACTTTTTCCATTTCTAAGGTGCATTCTAATTTTACCTTAGACATCATTGACATCGGTGAAGGATAACATCGTGAGGAAACCTGGGCTTGTTATCCTACTACTATTATAAAGGCGAAAGTTTGTATGTATGGATGTATGGATGGATGTTTGTTACTCTTTCACGCTTAAACGGCTGAATGGATCTGGATGAAATTTGGCACAAAGATAGATTATAGTCTGGAATAACACATAGGCTACTTTTTATCCCGGGAAAATGTACGGTACCCGTAGGATAACACATCAACTGTGACGCGGACGAAGTCGCGGGCAGAAGCTAGTTATTAATATAAGTCTGAAATCAACAATCTGCCTAGACCAAGCGTGATTATTAATGCTCGTGCCTTCTGTGTATCAGAAGAGGCCTTTGCCTGCAGTGCCACAATAATAGGCAGGTATTATTATTATTATTGTATAAAAAAATACAGCTTTATTACTGTTCAAAGGTTAATGGCCATAAAATGCTTGACATGGACAAAAAATATGAAAAGTCCTTAATTATATTTAAAGGTAGGCGTACCCCGCAACTTCGTTCACGTTAGCTATTTCACTGGTTACAATTTTGTTTTTACGTAACCCTTTTTAAATTAATTAAATGATTAATAAAATTTCTAAAATAAAAGTAGCTTACGTGCCTAAATTACATTAGCTATCTGCGAGTGAAAGTCCCGCCAAAGTCGGTCCAGCCGTTTTAGAGATTCGCTGGAACAAATATAGAGAAAGAAAAAAAAACGACGGGTTGCACTCCGGGAGTGCCGGCAGAAGTGAAAACGCTAAAGACAGAACTGATTCGCGAAAGAAAGATAAATTCGTAAGATTTTCGATCAGGTCACGTGTCCTGACGCGACTTTAACATTTTTTACCCATTCCAAAACAAGTGCACAACGCCGCTTACGAATTTTCGATCAGGGTCACGTGTCCTGACGCGAGTTTAACATTTTTTACCCATTTCAAAAAAAGTAAACAACGCCGCTAAAGAAGTTTTCACTTAAAAAAAAATGAGGTAAGGACTTTATACCTTACCTATATTTTCATATTATTTAGTGAAAAGCTGTTAATTTGAAATGACAAACGGTCACTTTAATTATTTTTTGTACAACTTCGTGCGTCGCCAAATCTTAGATCGCCATTGTTAAAAGAAGCGTGTGAAAATGTTCATGGAACAAATGAAGATATTATAAATTCATCTTAATTCTTATTTTTGGAATGCATTATTTATTTCTATATAAAATACGATTAAATCTTGACAACATTTACATAAAAAAACTAAAAAGTGAAAAATAACTTTAGTTTTGGAAGTCGGTGGCTATACAAAACAACAAACAGAACCAAAGCCACCAAAGACTTCTTTTGAAGGCGGTTGTCTTTTTTGTAAAAAGTTTTTTTTTTTTCACTTTTTAGTGTCTAGTTGTACATAACCACATAATATTTAAAAAATCATTCATGAATTATGTAGTGTTTAATATTTTCCTAGCACTTTCGTGAACAATTTTATATAATTATAAAGTATCTAAAAAAAAAGAAAAACATTTCATCACAAACATTAGCTTATAAATATACAACCTCATTTTCGTTTTTAGTTTTATTATTTCTCGAAAGTGTCAGTTGAAAAAAATTTTAACATTATATTATTCCCAAAAAGTATCTGAAACTTTTTGACATGAAATACTAATATTTAGCCATTCAGCATTACATTGTGCTAGGTACCATATTTATACATGGTACCTGGCACATGGGGCAGTGGTCTATACTTCCATTTAGCCATCTTCTTTATAAGGCACCACTAGAAAGACACAAGAAAGCAGAAGGTTATGCAATGTCGTTTACTAGGATGATATAAAATATTCTTTCAGTTATCTTGATTTATAAACCAAACTACTTAACCGATTTCAATATGATTCATATGGGACCACCTCTGAAGTACGAGTTATAAAAAAAAAGAATACAGTATTACCTCAATTATCCGAATTAATTGGGACCGAGACTAGTTCGGATAATCAAAAGTTCGGATAATCGAAATTTGCGTTTTTTGGGACAAAACCAAACAAAGACAGCACCTAAAAACTGTACAGTCTATTAAAATGTGACATAAAATAAATATTAACGTTGAAATATAAAACACCTAAAAAAAAGTCAAATGCTTTTCTTTTAAAATAATCAATTTTTGATTGCGAACAGCTGCAACGCATTTTCAGCAACCAATTCCCGCCTATGTTCGGATAATTGAGGGTTCGGATAAAGTAAGTCAGCGTTCGGATAATTGAGGGTTCGGATAACCGAGGTTGTACTGTAATTAAAATCTTTTCATAAGTTAATTATATTCTATCCTATCTAAATCATTTTAAACATTTTGTCATACTCACTTTTCTATACTAATATTATAAAGAGGTAAGATTTGTTTGTTTGTTTGTAACGAATAGGCTCCGAAACTACTAGACCGATTTAAACCGTTAGCCATTAACTTGAGAATATTTTATAATTATGTAAAAAAATGGTTACAATAAAGAATATGAGGATACGTAATAACATGTTTGGTTGGTTATGAAAAACAAATGGAAACGTGAAATAGTTTTTGGAAGTCGTATATTTAAATATTTCTTCACCAATAGATAGCTACATGATTCCTGAGTATCATAGGCTATATGTATAACATAACGCTACGTCCCACACATCGAGATAACGTGAAAAGTACTAAATATGACATGTCTACTTGCCCTAAAGCCTTAAAAGGTGTAGTCAGGTTTTACGAAAAAAATAACCACGAAGGGGATGGCGGGGTCTAGAGAGCGAGCGAAGCGATCCACTTCTAACCTAACCTGTCTGAGTCGGGGTGCCCCAAGTCCCGAGCTCGCTTCACTCGCTCTTTCATCTTATAGATTAGATACATAAGGAATAGTTATTATAATTGGAAACGAGATTCGATGAGCGTAAATAAAACAAAAAAAAAAAACTCGGTCAAAAATATGTTTTGGTAAAATAATATTTTCTGAATATTATTATAACAATGTTTAATTGTACTCTTTTATAATTAATCTAATCAAACTAGTTTGGTTCCGGGTAACCCACTAAAAATAATATCTTTATTTTTATTAGCGCAAGTCGTTTCTTGTAAAATGTTTTATTCCAAATTCTGTTTTACGAGATAAAATGGAAAAAATATGAATTGTTTGTCAAATAATATGTTATTAAATTTTAAAAAAATCGGATAATTATTTTCTTAAGTGAATTATTTTGCAAACCTATTGTTGTATAATGATGAAATGACAAATTTAGTTTTTGCGGTCGTTGATCCTCAAGTAAAAATTAGTAAATTATTTTTTGGTGAACTGACAGGTCACCTTCTTTGCTATATAGTTGATATACATACATACATATCATCACGCCTGTATTCCCCGAAGGGTTAGGCAGAGGTGTACCAATGCACACCCACAGTTCGCCGGTATGTTTAGGTCCCATGTAATAGGGGGCGAGCCTATTGCCATTAACCGGGCACAAATCCAAACTCCGAGCTGCTACTGAGAATTTCATAGAAAAACCCAATAACACTTTTTGCTCGACCCGGGAATCGAACCCAGGACCTCTAGCGTAGCAGTCGCTGTGTGTGTGTTGTTGTATATGTAATTCCTGCGACTTTTATCGTGTTTGTGCGCCAAATAAATATAGTTATAATACGAACTAGCTGTTGCCTGTGACTTTAAACTGCCTGCCTGTGACTAAAAAAAAGGAAATAGATAAGTAGCATAAGTTACTCCATATACATACCTACATACATAAACTCACGCCTTTTTCCCATGGGGGTAGGCAGGAGCCACAACTCCTTCATATAACATTAGCAATTTGTGAGTGCAAGACCCGTCAAAATCGGTCCAGCCGTTTCATAGATTAGTCGAGACAAACAGACAGGCAAGAATGTAAAATAAAATGGTTTTTTTTTAATGTAGGTACCGTTTATACTTTCATGTGTATTTAGTGAAAAAATATTAATTTACTTAGTTACAAACAGACAATTTTATTTATTTATTTGTATATATTATGTATTTTATTTATTTAACTGAACTGCCCCGTTGGTCTCGTGGTCGCAAGCGCGACTTGTGAGCGTGGGGTCGCGGGTTCGATTCCCAGGTCGGGCAAAAAGTGTTAAAGGGTTTTTCCATGCGGAATTTCTCAGTAACAAGCCGGAGTTTGGAAGTTGGTGGTGTGACACCCCCGTGCCTCGGAAAGCACGTAAAGCCGTTGGTCCCGGCTGTCATTCGTAGATCTTTGACAGTCGTTACGGATAGTCAGAAGCCAGAAAGTCTGACAAGCAGTCTTACCAAGAGTATCGTATTACCCATTACTGGGTTGTGGAGGTCTGATAGGCAGTCGCTCCATGTAAAATACTGATATTCAGCTGCATCCGGTTCGACTGGAAGCCGACCCCAACATAGTTGGGAAAAGGCTAGGCAGATGATGATGATGTAATGTTGTATTTGTGTGATAATTTGCAAACATTTTGATCTACCAAATTTTTTATTCCTCTTTCAGTCCTTTGATCATCGATCATTAAATTAAAATCATAATTCCTAATACAAAATAATACATACCCAAATTATTTATTTAAGTTATCAATGATATTACAAAATTAAGGTATTCAATGCAAAAAAATAGTTGCATTGAGTGCAATTATCATAAAATATTAATTCAGGTACGTACTGCCTACGTAATACATTGTGACGATATGTTTATATTGCTAACGAAGGTTAATGAACTTACATCAGTCCTTATCTAGAAAAAACCATATTAGTTTGTTTTGAAACAAACAAAAAAATACAAAAAAAACGGCCATGTCAGACACGCGCACGAAGGGTTCCGTACCATTATCTATAAAAACGGTTTGTTGTATTGGAGCACCACTTAAATACTTGATGTCTTTCAATTTAATTTAATTACATTCATTTATAAAGTGAATATACAATGACATATAAGTGAATATTCTGTGAATATTTAAAACCTGTTAACATTATCAATATCGAGCAAAAACCAGCTAAAAATCACGGTTGAATGGGAGCCCCCTTAAATATTTATTTTATTCTGTGTTTTAGTATTTTTTGTTATAGCGGCAACAGGTCATCATCTGTGAAAATTTCAACTGTCTAACTATCACGGTTCATGTGATACAGCCTGGTGACAGACGTACAGACAGACAGACGGACTGACAACGGAGTCTTAGTAATAGGGTGCCGTTTTACCTTTTGGATACGGAACCTTAAAAAAGAAGACACAAGGATGATAATTCAAGGCGAGTTAGCTATTTCAGACAAAAACAAATATGTTAATGAAATCCATTATTTCTATGACACGCTGCCTACTCCCGACTACCGCACTCTCAATAAAAAAAGGTAAGATTTTTTTGTTTGTTTGTACCGACTAGGCTCCAAAACTACTGGACCGATATAAACCGATATTGACGACGCGGTTGGCGCAGTGGTCAAGCGATCGACTGCCCCGCTGCGTGTCGCGGGTTCGAATCCCGCACGGAACAAATATTTGTATGATCTACAGATAGTTGTTCCGGGTCTGGTCGTTTGTGTATGTGAGTTTATATGTTTGTAAACGCACCATACAGGAGAAATTCCTAGTGTGGGGCAACGTTTTCTAAAAAAAAAAAAACATTTTTAACCCCCGTTTAAAAAAAGGGATGTTATAAGTTTGACGTGTCTGCCTGTTTGTCTGTTGCACTGTAGCTCTCAAACGGGTGAACCGATTTGAATGCGGTTTTTTTATTGGAAATCAGGTTTCTTAGCGAATGTTCTTAGATAATAATAATATGTTTTATCAAAATCGATTTAGTCGTTTCAAGGTTATCAGCTCTTTTGTTAGCTTTTTTTTATAGACGGGAAATCATCAAATAACTTCCCCCGCCCTGGGCGGGGCGGGAGGGAGTGTCAGACTTTTACTGACTAAAACCCGTCTATGTTCCTTCATGTGCCCTTTGCGTTCCGGGGGCGCGATATCTCTTTCGAACAACCCGCAGCCCCGGCAGGCATCGGCCCTCAGTGGCCCCATCCAATTTTTGCTGACGGACGGTGAGCTACCCATTAATGATTGCTCACCGTCCACAGACCCGCGCCTACGGTGGCCGGGAGTCGTCTCGCGGCTCCCGACGCCCGGAGCGTCTACCGCAGTGGCCGCTGTTACGGGGGACCCTCCTTTCCCTCTCCCATCCTGCCGCCTCCTTCTCCAGCATTACAGCTTCACAGAAGAAGGCGACTGCTTCCCATTCCCTCTCGCTCCGGACCATGGCCTGAACCAGTGCCGGACGCGAGAGGGCGCCGCCGCCGATCTTTTGTTAGCTGCGGTAGGGATATTCATTCTTTTGTCGGGGGTTACTTCATTTTTTTTTTTATCAATAGATAGCTATATTATACCTGAGTTACATAGGCTATATAACATCGCGCTATAACACACTAACACTAACTTAACATTAGTGAAATAAGCCACGTGGATGAAGTCGCGGGCAGCCTGTTAGTCCATAAACGCATATTCGTTAAATTTATTCTTCACGGTAATGTAATTATTAAATTAAAAGAAAATAAATATTTTTATGCTTCTTAGTTTTATATTAGGCACAATTAAAATAACTTACCAAAGCCTACACTAGTGTTTTCAGATGTTCATAGTATTCTGCCTAATAACCGTTCTGTTATAACAACTCTATATACCATTACGCTTGTATTCCCCAAAGGGTTAGGCAGAGGTGTGTTAATGTGCACCCACAGTTCGCCGGTATGTTTTAAGTTCCATGTAAAAGGGGGCGAGTCTACTACTAGAATTAAAATTATTTTACTTACTTAAAATTATTTGAATTACTACTGAGAATTAAATAGGAGACCCAATAACACTTTACCTTGTCGTGTTTTGATCACCAGGCTTGCTCAAAGCGGATTGGCGATTTCAGATTTATATAAGTCCAGGTTCCCTCCACCGATGTCAATGACGACCAAGATTAACTTAGAAATATGAGTTGAAAAAGTCTCATTGGTACATACCAATGAGACTTTTCATCTTTCAGACTTTTCATCAATTCTGTTGAAGAAAACAAAAATATTCAAAGAAAACTACTTACCTATACTAATAATCTTAGTAACCAGTTGATTTTGTCACAAAGTTTAGGCACACAAGCATTGCAAACAACGCGATTGGTTTAAAGAGTTTCAATTTTATTGGCCAATAAGATGTCACACTTGGTATTGAAATTAGTCATGTCTTCATTTTTATGTAGGTATACTAATAAATAACTAGCGAACGCGACCTCGTCCGCGTGGCTTGTTTCACTCGCGTTAAGTTACGTCTATAGCTACTGCTCCGCTCCCATAGGTCGTAGCGTGATGTTATATAGCTCATAACACTTACATATAACGTGGCTTTCTATAGGTAAAAGAATTTTCAAAATCAGTTCAGTTGTTCCAGAGATTATCCCTACAACCCCACAAACTTTATTTTTTTATAATATTAGTATAGATAATAAAGCTGAAAAGCTTTTGCTGGTTTAAAACGCACTAATTTCTAGCCTTAATTGGAAAAAAAAATGTATAAAATAGCCAGATTCATGAGGAATAAAATAAAAATAAGGCTAAAATAGCCAATCTGCCTTGAGCAAGTGTTAACATCACGACACGACACACGGGAGTGAAGCAGTAACCAAAGACGTCACTTAACGACGGTAAAAAAAAAACTACTTTAATAACATTAATTTTGTTTTCAATCAATATATCATAATTATGCTATTAAATAAAAATCGCACAAAAAAATATCGTGTGGTTGATTTTTCAAAGATTTTTGAAATGTGCTCACAAAAACCATTTTGTTTATAGTACCCATGAGTAAGAAATACCCAACTGGGTTAAAGATGGAGTAGGTACTTTAATTTTTTTTTCCTTACAGCCTTATCCAAAAAAAATTGCCCTGAATGCCCTTTCTGACATCAAAGGTCCGCTTCAGATTCAAAAATTCAATGGATTTACAATAAAAGCAAAACATCTTGGGGTTAGCGACACACATGACCATTTTTAGGGTTCCGTATTCAGTGGGTGCCAATGAAGATACTGCCACTGCAGCTCCTGAAAGCCAAGAACAGCATCGATTCATTGAAGCTCGACGATTCCTGGAGAAATGGTTCAACTGCTTTGGATTCTGAAAAGAAATTCCCCATACAAAGGCAAAAATAAACCAGTTTTTTGTATGGGGACCCCGTATTGTTTGTTTTTTGGCCTCATCATATCCTGTCCTTATCCCATATTACTTGGGGTTGGCGCAACACATTTTCTCCTCCGATTCTGTCCTGTCAACCGTCAATACATCACGGACTCCCTTTTCTTTCATAATCATTTTTCACACAATCAATCCATCTTTTCTTTGGCTACCCTCTTCCTCTCTATCCATTAACGTTTTTCTATTTATAAGTCTTTTAGTGACATGCGTTTTATCACATCAAGAAAGTTGTTTCTTTTTACCACTAAAATCACGCCTGTATTCATCGAAGGGTTAGGCATAGGTGTGTCAATGTACACCCACAGTTTGCCAGTATGTTTTAGGTCCCATGTACTTAATAGGTGGCGAGCCTATTGCCAGAAACCGGGCATAAATTCTAACTCCGAGCTGGCAACTGAAAATTTCTTTAATAACCCAATTACTCAGCTCGTTACGCCACTACCTTACGCGTAGCTGACACTTAGGACCACTAAGCTAACGAGGCAGACCATTGTTTTTTTTTTTATTTATATAGTGTAAAATATTTTACGGTAGTACGAAACGCATTATATGCGATCGACTCGCACTTGGCCGATTCTTCACGCTATGCTGATCTGGACAAAATCTTTTTACGGTCTGCCTAATAAGTATAAATCAATCTCAAGCACTTGTTCGTCACTTAGACCAATAAGAGGAGTCATACAATGTTGAGCTTAGTGCTAGTGCTATGTGTGTTGTGGTACGTGTGGATGAAGTATGTTCGGGTGAAGTCTAGTGCGCATGCGTTACCGCCGCCCGTTCCTGGAGAGTTGCCTGTTTTTGGACATGCGTATAAGCTGTTGAGTTATTTTACAAGTAAGCATACTAAAGATATTTTAAACTACTCGCGAATTCGTGCGTGTGGCTTATTTTAAGCGCGTTATGTTTTTGGTTAGAGCTCAGCTCCCGTATGTTGTAGCGTGATGTTATATAGCCTATGTTACTAAGGAATAATGTAGTTATCTATTAGTTAACTATTAGCAAAAATGGTTTAAATCGGTCTAGTAGTTTAGGAGCCTTTTGGTTACAAACAAACAAAAAAATCTTTGTTCTTTTTAATATTAGTATCGAAGTGTACATAGATGCAGTTTCTCTGCCCAATCTTTCCATATAAATATTACTAGCTGTCACCCGTGATTTCCTTCGCCTTCTCTATTTCATTGCTTTCAAATAAATATTTTTTCTAAAATATAAGTAAAGCCTAACGTACTCCTGATAACATAAGCTATCTGCAAGTGAAAGTCCCGTTAAAATCAGTCCAGCCGTTTCACAGATTAGCCGGAACAAACAAACAGACAAACAAGTCGCAGGCATTAGCTAAAATTCAACATGACTGACAAGTGATTGTTGCACTTATAAAATATGCATTATTAACAAATTATTTATGGTGTTTTGTGTAAAACTTGTTGGCTAACCTAAATAATGAATATTTACACCCTCATCTTAAAAGTTTGAATGCCAGTATTAATATTGTTTTCTTTTTTATTCAGGGCTCTGGGATCTCATTAATTATCTTTATAAAGACTGTAAAATGAATGGAGGAGTGACATATTTGGCATTAGGAGGTGACCTAATGTATTGTAAGTTTGTACAACCATTTTATTATGAACTGAGATCGCGAAATTGCCAGATTTACCCATACTTATTTCATTTTATCATGGCTGACATTTTGAAAATGGGTAGTGGAACATACAGTTACGTGATAACTTTGTTTAAGCCGATGGCTCACTTGATGTTAAGTGGTCACCGCTACCTATAGACATCTGCAATACCAGTGGCCTTGCAAATGCGTTGCCAGCCCAGAGAAAAAGTTGAAATGTCTCATGTGCCTGTAATTACACCGGCACCCATACCCTTCAAACCGCATCACAGCAACGCTGCTTTAGTACTTCCCCGGACGAGTTCCTTCACTTAGAGCTCTACCATCTGTATGCTGAATAATTGCTAAGAATTCAAAATTATTCATGAATAACTAATACGGTTAAGTGCAACGGCATAATGGGTTATTTTACATGTATTATTCAAATTATTCAATCAGTAAAATTTATTTTAATTTTGTTTTATGTATGACTGACGTATGTATGGATGACGTTACGTGTGGATGACTTATTATTATCTGAAATTGATGAATTAATAATCAGGGTAACAAAATAATTAAACCACCTTTTATTGTCTGGGGTTATTCTTCAATTGTCCGGGCATCCTGAGTGACTCAGCCATTTTTACTGGCTATTCGCCAGTGAGGAACTCTGTAGAGAAATAGTTTTTTTAGGAAACGCGAGAGGACAGGTTTTTGCAAATTAGGTATTTGAAGAAACTATCGCTGTCGCTCTATATCAGTCACGGCGTGCGAAAAGGACAACAGTAGATCCGATTGAACAGCCTAAGTAAACAGTCACAATTCGGGGTTTGGCTCTCGCCTATTTCCATCTCTGATATTGGACCAATATAAAAGATATTTTATAGACTAAATAAGAAGTATGTATATTGTATTCCTATGTCTTTCTTTTTTTATTAATAATTATGTTTCAAATTAGTACACTAGTTGACAGTGGCATAAATAGGTAATTTAAGGCATTTTCTTTCGGTTCTAGTGCTTACAAAAATAATGTATCGTTAAAAAGGAAAACATAGGGACATACAAACAATTGATAATAATTATATTTACATACTTTACTGAAAAAAAAAATTGCATTTTAAAGTCATAAACCAGAAAGCAAACAGGCGACAGATTTTCTATGGAGAAAAGACCACCCGCATTGCCTCTTAAACTTAACAACACAACACACATAGGACTTTGGACATTTGGACATAGTTTTAACCAAACGTTTTTTACATTTTCCAGTGATAGTTGACCCACAAGATGCATTGACAGCAGCAAACGCTTGTATAGAGAAGCACTACGTTTTTGACTTCGTAAAAGCTTGGATGGGAGATGGATTATTAACATCAACTGGTAAGTTTTTCTTATATGTCATTGGATGGCAAACAAGCCGACGGCCCTCCTGATGTTAAGTGGACACCACTACCTATAGATATCTGCAATATCAGAGGCCTTGCAAATGCGTTGCTATCCCAGAGACAAAGTTAAAATGACTCATGTGCCTGTGGTTACACCGGCACTCATACCCATTAAACCGGAACACAGCAACGCTGCTTTGCGGTAGAAATAGGTATGGTGGTAGTACTTCCATTTACATTTACTTAGCAGTAAGTAAATGTTCGGAACGGGTGCACATTACAAAAAAGTACCTACATCTTTAGTGGAGAAGAACGGGCAAGACCCCATCAAGTTTTTACAGGCTAATTTTTCTACAGGATCGTTATGAAAAATGATGAGGTATTCAATACCTACTTTTTTCGCAGGAGAAGTTTGGAAGCGTCACCGCAAGTTGCTGACTCCGGCATTCTCTCCAGCCGTGGTGCACGGGTTTCTAGATGTGTTTAACAGCCAGGCTAAAAAGGTGGCGAGTGCCATGGAGCCACATGTCGGAAAAGAACCATTCGATCATAATTCATATCTTAAAAACAACTCATTGGAAACACTTTGTGGTCTGTACCTAGACATGTATTTTTTTTTTACTTTTAATTAGCGTTAACTAAATTATAAGTATTTTTTATTCCTAGCCTGTAATGTCCCATTGCTAGGCAAAGGTTTCCTCCAAGTCTTGCCATTTATTATTTTCTTGCGTCAACTTGAACCAGCTCTATCAGTGCGCGTCTAGGTCATCTCGCCACCTCTTAATGGGCCGGGCTCCGCGACGCCGACCATCCCCAAATACCCGCTGCTGAAACTAAGTAGACCATCAATTACTAATTAATACCAGCCTATTGTTGACCCATTGCAAGGGAAAGGCCTCCTCCAATACAGAAAAGGCATTAGCATTAACCACCACGATTGCTCAAGGCAGACTGACGATTTCAGACCAATACTTATAATAGGTCCAGGTTTCCTCACTATGTCTTCTCGCACCGATGACAGTGATGGCTGAAAGTGACTTAGAAACTGTAATGTATGTAGGTACTCGTAAATAAAACTCCGATACGTCCGTTCCTTAGCACCGTATAATCGAGACTGATCCATGTACAATTATCCACAATACACTGCACTCCTCTATACTTAATTTAAAGTATAATTCCTTACAATATAATACACTAACCGAAGTACCTACTTATCCTATCTAGTAATTAACTTATGCTAAACAATCAACTTAATATCTAGTAACTTATTCTAAACAACATAATAACTTATTCTAAAACTTGTATGTTGGAGGCTTGATTACCCTACACTGTCTAATCCGGCGGGTCTGAGACGGCAATGCGATCACAGCGTCCGCGAGTGAGGGCGGGCTAGGCTTAGGTGAATTACTCATCTCCTTTTCTGGAGTTACAAAACAATCCTCCCCTTCAGCCATGCTTCGCGCCGGTGACACCGACGTTGGTGGTTCTGTCCCTTCCGACCGCTGCGAGCGGACCGTACCCGATGGTGATACCGGAATGTTATTCTTAGGAAGAATATTATCTTTATCCACTGTCGGACAAACTAACGAACTCCTTGACTTACGCCTTAACTGGTCGATATGCCTATGTACCACGTTACCACTGTCATCCGTCACTTTATAGTCCGTATTACCTAACACGCCCGTCACTTTCCCAGGTTGCCATTTTTCCCCCTTTAAATACTGCCTGTACCAGACTTCCTCCCCTACATTCATACTCCTATCAGATCCTCCTTTGGTATCTATTTGCCGCTGTTGACCGCGCTGTACCTTGGCCATCTGATCTGGCTTTAATAAGTCCAAGTGTGTTCGTAGACGTCTACCCATTAGCAACTTAGCCGGACTTTCCCCTGTTGAGCAATGTTCGGTGTTCCGATAATACAGTAAGAACTTGTTAAGTGTTTTGTCTATATTCTTATTTTCCTGGTACGCTTTTTTTACTACTCTTTTTACCGTTTTTACTGCATTCTCGGCTGCACCGTTAGATGCGGGATGGTAGGGCGCTGTATAAATGTGTTCTACTCCGTCTAATTTTAAAAATTCCTTAAATTCTCGGCTCGTAAAGGGTGGTCCATTATCACTGACGACTTGTTTCGGAATCCCAAATCTACCCCACAATTCTGACAACTTACCTATAGTTGTCACCGCCGCCGTACTAGGAACTGGGAATACTTCTATCCACTTGGACTTAGCGTCCACAACTACCAAATAAGTTTTCCCGTAAATAGGGCCCATGAAGTCGAGGTGCAGGCGCGCCCAGGGGCTCGCGGGCCAGGGCCAGGCGCGGGGCGCGTGTTGCGGCGGTGCATCCGCCTGCGCCGCGCACACGACGCAAGCGCGACACGTCGCCTCAACCGCTTCGTCTATGCCGCCCCACCACACGTAACTGCGTGCTATTGCTTTTGATTTAATTATACCCATATGGGGCTCGTGTATAATGTTTAAAACTTTTACTCGACATTTTTCCGGTATGACTACTCTGTGACCCCACATGACACACCCGAGTTCTTCATACAATTCCTGTCGTCTATTGAAATATGGTTTTAAACCATCAATATCACATTCGGTGGGCCACCCATCTCTAATGTATCTGAGAACCCTTCCTAACAGCGGATCTGTAATTGTTTGTTTTTTTATTTCCGTGTAATCTAATAACAGCGCATCTTGCGCGAAATGTAGGTACGTTTGTTCCGGAATCGCCACTAATCTGTTTTTTTGTCTACTGTCGGGTAGTCTTGATAAGGCATCCGCACAATTATCTTTTGTGTTTACATATTCTATATCGTAGCTATAGGCTGATAGTATTATTGCCCACCGCTGCATCCTACTAGCTGTCATGCTAGGTATTCCCGTGTTAGGCCCAAATATGGAAACCAAGGGTTTATGATCAGTTCGTAAAACAAAACGCCGCCCGTATAAATACTGATGGTATTTCTTTATACCGAAAATGATAGCGAGTGCCTCACGATGGATCTGGGAATAATTTTTCTCTGCATCGCTGAGTGTGCGCGAAGCGTAGGCAACGACGCGCTCGCCGCGCGGCCCCGGCTGCGTGAGCACGGCACCGAGCCCGCGCGCACTCGCGTCACAAGTAACTATCAATGGTTTACCCTGGTCGTAGTGACACAGAACGTTGGCACTTGTTAACATCTTCCTTACTTCGGCGAACGCTTGTTCGCATTCCCTACACCAAACCCATTCCATACCCTTCCGCAGAAGATTATATAATGGGAAAAGTGTTGCACTGAGGTTTTTAATAAACCTACCGAAAAAATTTACTGTTCCTAAAAATGACCTCAGTTCTGATACATTCCGAGGCTGCTGCATGTTATTAATTGCTTCAATTTTCGATTTGTCAACCTTTATTCCTTCTCTCGATATTATATAACCCAAGTAAGTCACCTCCTCAACTAAAAAAACACATTTGCTTTTTTTTAATTTTAACCCGTTATCTAATAAACGTTGGAAAACTAGCTTTAGTGTGTCTATATGTTCCCTTTCCGTTTTCCCTCCTATGATCACGTCGTCTAAAAACACTTGAACGTTAGGTATACCACTCATTATGTTTATCATAATACGCTGGAATATACCTACGCTCGAGGATAACCCGTAAACAAGCCTGTTGTACTGAAATAGGCCACGGTGAGTGTTTATAACTGTATATTTTTTTGTCTCATCCAGTTCTATTTGGTTGTAGGCTTGTGACAGATCGATTTTACTGTAATACCTATTTCCATTTAGATTTACTAAGACATCCTCAATTTTACGCAGTGGGTAACGATCGACCAGTAAAGACGGATTCAATGTGGCTTTATAGTCTGCACAAATTCTAAGTGAGCCATCGGGCTTATTGATAGGTACCAGCGGGGAGGCCCAGTCGGAGCAGTCGACCGGCTCGATGACGCCGGCGCGCAGCATGGCATCCAGTTCGACGTCGACGCGCTCGCGCAGCGCGTACGGCATCGGCCGCGCGCGGTGGAACACCGGCACCGCCCCCTCCCTCACGCGCAGCGTCGCCTTCCCGCCACTGTACCGCCCCAGCCCGCCGCTGAATAGTTGTTTATATCTGTGGATTAAATTTTCGACTTCTGTATTTGTGTGTTCACAACTCACTTGATTCAGTAAATTACATTTAAATTTAGGTATTGCTATACCTAATTCCCCCAGCCACTGCCTTCCCAGTAGGGAAGTCGTACCGCCTTCTATGACAAACAATTCTAAACATTTACTGAGGTCATTGTACCGTACTGTTGGCTTAATTATACCCAATGGTTTTATCTTTGTACCGTCATAAAATTTGAAAATAGTGTTATGTTTTTCAATCGGCAAGTAACTAAAATATTTATCATACATAGACTTGCTAATACATGAAATAGCAGTACCCGTATCTATTTCCATCGAAATAATTCTATTGTCTATTTCTATAGACATACTTACTGGTTTGTAGTCGTTCAAACATAAGTGATGTAGTTCCTCCTCGAAGTCCCCGCCGGTGTCCTCGTCAGACTGCTGCTCGGCCTTGCCGAAGTGAAGGCGGCCCCGCGCCGGGCCTGCCGTCGCTGCCGCCCGGTGTCGGTCCCCTCCTCGCGATGCTCCAGATACTCCCCAGTTCGGGCACACCCGTCGCAAATGTCCCACTTGTTGACACTTGCTGCATTCGTAGTTCCGGAAACGACATGTTTCTTGAGCATGATTGTAAGCTCCGCAAGCAGAACAATTATTTTTCTGCATCCCTCCGCTTCGTATGTTGCCGCTCGTGCCGCTGCGCATGCCGACGTCACGCGTTGTCATCGAGCCAGCGCGTGCGCCCCGGCCGCCGCCGCCGCGACTCCCTCGGCTCCCCGACCGCCCGGTCCCCGCCGAGTTGAGCGCATGGATACCCCCGGCTGCCGCCGCCGTACCCTCGCTGTGTGGTGCTTCCACAGCCGCCGCGTCCCGTTCCGCTGCTTCCAAAGAGGTTGCCAGTTTCACTGCCTCTGCATACGATATTGTATCCTCCGCAAATAACCTCTGTCGGATAATGTCGCTGCGTAAACCACAAACGAATTGGTCTCTTAGGTTATCGTTAAGACTAGTTCCAAACTTGCAAAACCTAGATAGCTTCTTGAGTTCCGCTGTATAGGTAGCGACGTTTTCTTCTTGCCCCTGTCTCCTTAGTCTAAAACGGTATCGCTCCGCTAATGACGACGGTTCCGGTTGAAGGTGCTGACGTAACAGGTTGACCGCGTGCTCGTACGATAATGTCGATGGCTTGCTCGGACTGGCCAAATTAACTAGAAGTTCATAGGGCTCGTCCCCCATTACGGCTATCAGAGTCGGTAATTTTAAGTCATTTGACACGTCATTTGCCGTAAAATACATTTCTAAACGGTCGATGTATGATGACCACACCCCCGTTTTCATGTCGAAAGCGCTCACTTTTCCAATAGACATTTTTACGTTACGATCACAGTTCCCGAACACAGTTTTTGCACTGATAACATCAATTATCGTTCACAAGTATTTTCTTTGGTCTTCGTATTAATCCTCGTCGCCACTGTAATGTATGTAGGTACTCGTAAATAAAACTCCGATACGTCCGTTCCTTAGCACCGTATAATCGAGACTGATCCATGTACAATTATCCACAATACACTGCAGAAACTATCAATGCATCAATAATTACTAATGATAAAATTAATGTTTCAGTCGGTACGCTTGGCATAAACCCCATAGATGACGCTAAATTCACACAAAAATACATGGCATCAGTATACCATATGGGAAAGATTGCGATCGAAAGAACAATTAAGTTTTGGCTGCAAAATGACTTAATATACAAGCTGGTTGGACTGAAGAAGGAAGAAGAAGAAGTGGTGAAGACTTTACACGCAATGACTGATAAAGTACGTGAGATAATTAGCTTATTGGGAATTTTGGTCACGGTTGTAATCACATCTTAAAGGAGATTAGCCAAGTACAAGCTTTTATAGAGCACAAGTGTGTGCGCAAACACAGATGTGCTCACTGTTATGATCCATTGAGGTAGTAATCTGACACGGTAGTAGAGAGATCAGGCCCAACGACTTTACATGCAGATAAATAACAATAATGAAATACTCATGGATATAGGTGGTTTAAAATTAAAACAATCTTATTTACAGGTCTTGCAGAACAAAAAAGCTGCTTTGAAAGACAAAGCTCCAAGCAACGAGATTGCATCTGATACTACAGGTATGAATTTTGTTATCTATAATTAATAGGTCCTTACTAAAAGTGGTACTTACAGGTATTTGACATGACCTGTTTTGGTTAAAGCTAAGAAAAAGGGGCATAGGCATATTATGAGCGATGGGAATAAAAAGATGGCTTACTTCCAAACTCAGTCAACTCAGTCACTGAACACAACATTTAAAAAAAATGCTATGAAAATTCGTTCAGGGGCAGTAACATCTACGAACAATATATTACAATAATGAGAAATAGTTGGCTATCTTAACTTTCTTCTCTTTGCTATATGATGTGGGTTCATTTTGATCCTTCTTCTTTGTGTTTAAAAAACTTTGTAGTTAGGTCGTCGTATAATTCAACTATTTTTTTTTACTTAGCTTCTTTTATTATCCCATGATGTGTAATTATTTTCATAACTTCAATAACATTGATTTTCAGGAAATAGATACAAACCTTTCCTAGATCTTCTGCTAGACCTATCGAAAAACGGTGCCTTAACAGATAAGGAGATCAGAGAACACCTGGACACAATTATAGCAGCTGGATTTGAAACAACTTCTAACCAGCTAACGTTTATTTTGTTGCTGCTTGGAACGCATCCTGAAATTCAGGAGAAACTGCATCAAGAGTAAGTTGGATTTTTCAGCCTAGATTTTTTTGCACTTTACATCAACATCTTCTTGGGTTGTTACAATTTTGTTTATTGTGGGTCGCCAAGTTTCTTGTTCGGGGTTGGCAATTCCTCTTGGATGACCTATAATTACTCCTGCCCAATGGAGAGTGGGATTGTCTGTCAGACTCTTACTGACTAAAATCCACCTCTGTGTTCTCTTTCCATATGTACGCCCAACCTGGGAGCATACATGCAAACATATTGTGTCTACTTCTCTATTTAGTCTATTTTATAACTGGATAGAGAAAGAGATGATAAGACCCTATTGTAATATTCTGGTGGTTTTTATATCTTGTCTGGTACAGTAAAGACTTCCGTTCTGTATTGTATGTTCCGTCTCTCAAAACGTCAATCTTGTCCGATTGCAGATTATTAGAAGTACTGGGAGCAGACAGAGACGTGGAAAAAGATGACTTGAACAAATTAGTTTACACAAACGCAGTGATAATGGAGTGTCTACGAATGTTTCCTTCAGTCCCTATTATATTCAGAAGGGTTGACAGGGATGTTAAGCTCAGTAAGTATTTTGTTGCCTTCATAATTATCAAAGGATCTACAGCCACTGCACCAATCTAGATTTTTGGCTTAGAAATTAGGTAGCCCTTTTGTACCATGGGATTTTTGTGAAGGCATGAGCATTGATCGCCAAACTTGCTCAAGGCGGATTGGTGATTTCAGACTTATGTTCTGAAGCCCAGGTTCTCACGATGTTTTGTTTCTTCCACCTTGTCAGTCATATCCAAGACTTTAAAAGGACCAAATAAATATGAATTGTGGAAGTCATATTGGCACTTGCTGGTATAGAACCCACAAACTTATGCATAAAAGGCGGATGCCTTAAACATGAGGCCATCACGACATCATCATTAAAAATGTAACTGGACAATAATATCGGTGCCCTACCCACTTCGGCTTTTCCCTTTGTGCGACCATTTAAATGATTTATTTCAGAAAACTACACAATGCGCGCAGGCAGTGGATGCATCATCTTCCCACTAGCAAATCACCTCGATCCCTGTTGGGGACCTCACAGCGATCAGTTCATACCAGAAAGATGGCTGGATAATGATTTTGGAAACAACAAGGAATTTGCAGGTTTTGGATTAGGGAAGCGAGCTTGTATAGGTATTTAAGCAGTGATCGATAATAATCATACTAACTGTTGTGTACATACTCGTACATAAAAGGTGCATGTTTACTAACCAGTTATAGTATAAGGTAGGTATCGAACGGACTTTCGTTTAGTTGTTCTATGTCGCGGTCTATGATTTAAACTGAAGTACAGACGTAAAGACTACCATCAATAAGCTGGTGCATTTGCCCCCACGAGGTATACCAACGACCTGGTAGAAGTCGTGGGAAATGGCTGGATGCGGGCAGCGCAGAGTAGGTCGTTGTGGCCATATTTAGGCGAGGCCTACGAGCAGGGGACGTCCTTCGGCTGTATTGATGATGTCGATAATGATTTGTGACTGTACTCGACGATAATGATGATGAAATGGATGGTGGTATCACAAGCCCTTGAGGCGGCTCAGAAACTCTGACACTAGAGTGTATGGGGTCGTTAGACCTTACCTTACACGATAAAGAAGAAAAAGATGATGATGAAATTATAAAAAATGCAATAACATTTTGTTTATCTTACAGGTAGAACATACGCCATGGTACTGATGAAGGTGATACTAGCGCATTTCTTGCGGCGGTACCGTGTGAAGGCAGATATGAGCAAGTTGAAGTTATTATACGAGTTTACATTGAAATCAGATTCTGGACACGAGATCAGTATAGAACAAAGGACATAAATCAATTTGACGGCACAGTCGGTGTAGTGGCTGAGCAATTGGCCGTAGATAAAATTTTATAAATAAAAATAAAACGCAATTTAATTGTTATATTATATTTAATAAATAGTATTCTTATTTATAATTTACACTTTTTTATATTAACATTTAATTTTATAAATAAAAAAACGCAATTTAATTGTTATAATATATTTAACAAAAAATATAAATACAATTATCTACAATAAACATTACAAAAATTATTGTGTTAATTTAAAATTCAATTTTATTCAAATCCATTGAGCAATTTTTATTTTAGTTAAATAAATAAATACTATTGTCCTAGTGACTTGGTGGTACTACAACTAAAGAAATAATTTAATTGATTCCTACTGACTGACTTCGAGTGATTCATAGAGAGAAATTATTGAAATCAATTTAGTTTAAAGACCAAAATACAAGACAGACTTAATACATTTTGATTAAATTAATTCGTCATAAAATATAGAAACATTAATTTAAAAAATAATATTATTTTGTTCTTTTCCCTGCAATTTGTTGGTCGTTTTATAATTATTAGTTTTACATTTAAAATAAAACATGCCATTGATACACATCTGCCTAACCCTTCGGGAAACAGGCGTGATGGTATGTTTCATTTAAAATAAATGATGTAAATAATATACAAACAGTACCTGGATGGCACAGCGACATTTACAAAAAAATGTCTGTTGTCTCTGTTACACATTTATAAGTGGCTATCTCTTTCTAAATCACGATGTGTCATATTACTATACTACCAATGAAGTGACGTACAATTGTCATTCCCAAATATGAATCGAATCAAAGACAGTCGTAAGTTAATAAATACTTAAAAATTAAGAATAAAATATAACGTCATGCTACTAAAACTATGTTTTGGACGTAGCTGTCATAACTAAGCTGCTTAGTAAATGCAAAATTTAGGAAATAACTATCAATAAAAACATCTAAAAATAACAGTAGGTACGATACAACGCCACCTAGTGTACTCAGACGGAATTTCGTTGACGTTCGGGTTTCTGTCCTTTTCTAAATCGTAGTGAAAGTGAAGGACAGCAGGATTGTTGTAATATGAGAAAGTATTAATAAAACATGGCTCATTTACATGCACGAGGTGTAAAAAGACGACATATACCCGTTAACTACGCGTTCTGCCCATCAAACTTATTTATTTATTTAACACTTTATGCACAAAATGTACAGCGGCGGACTTAATGCCAATGGCATTCTCTACCAGTCAACCTTAGGGTGATGCAGAGACAAATTGTGGTAGGTGCAAATAAGAAAAATTACTTTAAAATTAATCAATATTAAGATAAAAAAATATAAAAAATAAAACTGAAATTCAATATAATAATACATGACTATATACATAAGCAAACATATATACATATAAATACATACTTATAAGTACATATATACATAATACATAAACAAAAATATAAAGAGAAGCAGTGGGAAAATATAAAGTCATGACGATACTACCAGCTTCTTACGAATGTGCTCGCGGACTTTAATTTTAAAGGACAACCTGTTGGTTGAAACTTAATCATCATCTGCTTAGCCTTTTCCCAACAACGTTGGAGTCGGCTTCCAGTCTAATAAGAAGTAGCTGAATACCAGTGTTTCACATGAAGAGACTACCTACTCATCTGACCTCCACAACCCAGTTACTGGGCAACACTATACTTGGTTAGACTGGTTGTCAGACTTCTTGGCTTTTGACAATCCGTAACGACTGTCAAATATCTATGAATGACAACCGGGACCAACGGCTTTACGAGCTCTCCCGAGACGCGGGGGTGACACACCACCAACTTATTGTAGTAACATTGAGTAAAAATAATTGATGGGAAATGAGTTTTATTTTTCGTGTGAAGTTTTTGATAGCGCTAAGCAAGCCGGTGGGTGTATTCAAAGTTAAGTTAAAACAATTGAAATTGGAATGAGAAAAAAAAAATTAGAAGAAAATTTTGGATCTTTGACCTTAAATATCTTAGTAACTAGAAGATATGGTCCAGAACAAAAAAGAGTTTTACGATGATGAGAGGAACATGTAACTTTCGGTACCTTTAAGTGTCTTTTTACACCCGTTAGATATAATAATTTAGTTAATTCTAATCTACGAACTAATTTCCAAATTATTTGGACCTTTCTTGAAAAGTTCACATTATGCCACTGCAGATTTAATTTGCAGAGAATTAAAAATTAGCTATTATTAAGAATTTTTAAAACAGTTCAATTCTTAATTTCATTAAATAAATATTAATGTAAAATTTTGCGTTAAACGTTTTTATAGAATAAACATGTAAAAGTTTGCGCCCACGTAACAATTTAATAATATCAATTAGAGTTTAGACTATTTTACTAAATTGTTACAAAGGAAAATTTTATTTAAATTTGAATATTATTTAAAAATAATTTCCAATTCAGGCATTAAATATCCACTTGTCATCTTATCCAATTGTTATTTTAAAATATAAATTTTATTTTAACAATTTCAATTATTTGCAAAACTTGAAATACACAAAGTATTATTTGCAAAATTTGAAATGCACAAAAAAAGATTTGCAAGAATTGAAATCAATGTAACGGGTTTCATTTTCGATTTCTATTAAAATCTATATTGCAGTTGGGGTATGCTATAAGGCAATCCTTTTGTTCTTGCCCTTCGCGAGCTGCTTGGACGTATCGGTAGTAATGTATCGCCATTGTGCTGTCTGCTGCTGGGACCAGCTCGTTCGAATCTCTGAAAAAATTAAAAAGAGAAATTATTTAAATGCACTTGAGAGATTGGTTCAACGAAGAGCTCTTTCGTATTAAAATTGAAATTGAAGCTAATCAATTCACTGACCTATTTTTTTTTAATATTTAACGTACTATAAAATATTCTTATTTCAATTGTTATATGCCCTTCATTGTATGCGTAAAAAGTTTATGATAAAAAGGGCAGTAAAAACGAAAGCACTTCACATACAATTTCTCTTAATTTGTATAAACATTTGGTTAGTAAACCAGTAAGTTAAGGCTTGGTCATAAACTAGAGAATAACATGCGTAGTTAATTACAACAAACAATTCTAAGTTAATAAATAGAGAAATCAAACATTCAATTCATGATAATGATAAGAAAAATCATCATTGTTCCGATAGACGAGTTAGTAAATGATTTTATAGCGAAATGTTTTGATCAACAACTGGAGAAACTATTATGTTTCAGCTTTATATTATTAGTATAGAATTAAAGATGTGAATAAAGGACGTAGCAAATAAAGAAAACTAAAGCAAATTGTAGTTAGAACAGGATAAACAGACAAACTCAGTACTGACATTACTATTGAACAGCATGATAAATCTCGATTTTTATATAGAGCTTCGTGAACTTGTCATATGGAAGAATGCACATTTGATACACCACATTAGTTTCTAGATCAGTTGCAATTTATGTCAAGGCAGAACATAAACATTAATATAATGGGTTTATAATAAGACACACGCGCTGATTAGGGCCACGTTAATAACTTCATTTTTGTTTCTTATTGGACCATTATATCATATTTTGAACGGTAACGTGATGTCAGGGAAATAAAGCACCATGCCAACGGAATTATTACATTACTTTTACGTTTAAATTCAGAATATAAACATCGAACCAGAGTAAAATTATTGTCTATCTCTGTGTTTTCGCGTTTTTAGCCAGAAAATATAAATAATAATTAAATTACAAGGTATGTATAAATTATAACAAATAAAAGAGGAAGCTTAATAGGGCATCAAAAAATCATGCCCGCATCGTTGTCAATGGAAGAAGCTACGTTTTTATGACAATGCTGATTTTTTGGCCCAAGATAGCTAGCTAGCATTATTTGAATCGTTTTCTAAATTGCTTAGAATATAATAATATTTTCTTGTTATTGGTAGCAATATAGTAATTTCATCATCATCATCATCATCTCAGCCATAGGACGTCCACTGCTGAACATACCAACAAGATGGACAGACGAACTAATAAAGGTCGCCGGAAGACGGTGGATGCAGGTCGCTTCCGACCGGTATATGTGGACATCTAAAGGGGAGGCCTATAGTAATTTAATCTACAAAAATTAAAATGAATCTATAAAATACTTTAGAGCCTAGTATCCATTAAATAACGCACAAAAATGTCTTCGATAATTAGCTAAAAAAAGCAAAGGAACAGATAAATGTACAAATAAGGAAAGACTTTTGCCCAGCAGTGGGAACAAAATGAACAAGAGAAAAAAACAAAATCCAATTACACAAAATCGTTAAGCATCAAAGCGCTCTTAACCATAAACGAAGTACTAAACCTTGTAATGATCAGAACCCGTGACGAATGACGAATGGTAATGACACGTGTTGAGAGGATTACTGTAATTTCGCACAAATACCGTCATTCCATGCCACACGGAGCAGGCGTGAGCAAACAGGGAGGAACATAATCATTGGTGACTAGTTATGTTATAAGTATGAATTTTAATGGAGCTTTTGACTTGACATAGATGTTGCGTTAGGATAGGTCACGTACTAGATGTCCAATTGGTATTGGTAGTATAATTATTTCTTCTAGAATCTCGTCCATAGGGTTTTTGGTTAGTACTTATGGCTAATATTTTAGATTTTGAGAAGTCTTTAAAAAGTTGCCCATCGTTTCATCTCACTCTACTACTATAAGCTCGAAAATTTGAGAGGATACGTTTTTGTGTTTCTATGGGATAATTTAGTACCATAGACAAATTGAGAAATCTACACAGACAAAGTCGCATGTAGAAACTAGTGCAATAAAAGTGACACAACATCCTCATTACCAAAGATGAAGCAGGATGCCCAGCAGTGGACGTCCTGCGGCTGATATGATGATGATGATGATGAAGCTATGTACTCACTTGCTAAGATGTCCTGAGACCAGGTTGCTGTACGGTGTATGCTTGAAGGGGTCCCCGTACAGTGAGCAGACGGCTCTCTCCCGACACCCGAGGTCGTTAGCACCCATCTGACTCAGCAACGCATCCACAGTCTCAACCAGCGTACCGTAGAACTTCTCTGCTGCTATCGTTTCCTGAAAGATTTTTCAACATGTTTATCCATTTGAACTCACATTTATTTATAAAAAGTCTTCGGGGTGACATTTTTAATTATAAAAGTAAAAGAACAAGTCGATTAAGAGCGTGTCGTGTTAGCTTTATATGTGACTTCTCCAATTCATATTTACTTTCTTCGAGTTTATCTTGGACATCATTAAAACATTGAAAAGTTACCTCGATTTACATAATAATTGATATAAGTCTGAAATCGCCGATCTACGTAGAGCAGCCTTGGTAATCAATGCACATGCTTTGTTTGTATGAAAAGAGGCTTTTACCCTACAAAGAGACAGTAATTATTAAGCAAATTTAAGAAGATTAAATGCAAATTTATGGAAAGTAAAGCTGTCTTAGATGTAAATAAACATGACACTAATAAATCTAATGTACAAAACTACTATCACTCAGCGCACTAAAGAAGGTACCATAGAAACTATAAAATCATCATCTTGATAAAGAACCTATACTATAAAATTAAATTGAAGAAAGTTCAATGCTGTGAATTCATTAGCAACTTTCAATACTTGCAGGCAGCTACCAACCGGTCCTATTTAAAATCTATGGGGAAGACCTATGTCCAGTAGTGCACGTCCTGCGGCTGATATGATGATGATGATGAATATTGGAAAAAAATCAAAAAGACTTAGTATTATGCTTACTGGATCTGACGCTGATAAGATCTGTTGCTGCTGCTTGACCAGTTCCGTTTCTGTCTTGATCCTGTTCGTCTCCTTCAGCTTGACTGCAGACACTCTCAGTATCTCGTCCCTGACCGGAGAAGGTGGCGCCCGAGCTGCTATCGCTGCTGCTCGAATCTGGAATCATTTTAATTCTTGGATGAGTCTTCGATTGTGGGTTTTTATTTTATGTATTTATTCTTCTTTTACCTTTATTCTACTTCAGGCCATTAGGGAATGAAATTGTTTAAAGTCATAAAAAAAATATTACGATCACAAGCTCATATCACAATACTCCAAACATAATTGACAAGATCGTTTTCATTCGACTGCGAACACATCACAGTCAGGATTGGCACCTAAGAGATCGTTCGCGAGGACAGGATACGTGAGATGGGCGACTGGGCACAGGCGTCTGTCAGAAGAACGACAAACATGCCTCTAAAGATAATGAAGATTCTTTGACTGGTGAATGATAGTTGTAAGCTCTCGTTCGCTGCTAATTTTCCTGATGGGGTTCCGTTGAGATTATGTAAAGGAAACGAATACTTTTTGGAAGTGCTTAATAAATTCAGCAATAAAAATTCAACTAGTGTTGCTATTACCACGAATAGAAAGCAAGCCTTTTCTTCCACATAGCATTCACCACATGCTTCTATTGCGTAACTCTACCAGCAATAAACGGAATTCCTCAATATATTCACCTTTACGATCAACTTTCTACACCGGCATATGCAAAATAGTTTCAATTTAATAAAAGTCTGTCGTAAATTGTTAAACTTCAATGTATTGATGGCCCAGTGGTAAAAGCGTCATCCATCCTCCTCCATGAGGTTTACAACCGGACACGTCCAAGTACTGGTGTGACTCTTGCAATTCATATGAATTATCTAAATATCTTGGGCGTCACTGACATCAGTGAAGAAAAATATTGTGAGGAAACCTGGATGCATTATGAAATCTGGAACCGCCAATACGCTTTGAGCTAGCATGGTGATCAATGCTCGTGCCTTCTCTGTATGAGAAAAGGCCCTTTGCCTTGCAGTGGGATAGTAATAGACTAGTATTATTATTATTTTAACGTGAATGTTTCCTTATCACATCCCACATACCATCATGCCTGTACTCCCCAAAAGGTTAGGCAGAGGTGGTGGTATCTTTTTCATCAGCAGGCTAAATTAAAATTGGAAGAGGCTACGGCTGATAACTGATGATGATGAAATGTAATTAAGTAATGGTGTTTAATCTTTATTATTGTAAATTGGCAAAATAAAGTTCGAATGAAACATCACTGCTCACCAGATTAACACAAATGAGTTTGAAGATACAGATAATCAGTGGTGTGCGTTGAAACTGGTATGATCGTGCACGACCTAGAATTTTAAATAAGCAAACCGGTTGTATTGGATACATACTATGTATGACTTAAAGGGCTAGGAATTTGTGATATTTTCGATGAGCAAGCTCAAATTATAGTGGAATAGGATGGATGTCCTGATCTTTATTAATTTCATTAAACTTCATGCAACAAGAAAAATTACAAAGGCGGACTTAGCCCATAGACATTCTCTACAGAAGCAACAAGAATATTGTAACCAGGATTTTGTTAAAATCAAATTAAAGGAATATAATGTCCATGGAGTTTATTGCTCGTTCTTCTCCATAAAGACTAACGTTTTGGAATGAACAACTAGCTTCAACTTTAAACTGTAACTTCTTGACATTTCGAAAGTGCCTGTAAATGGTCTAATTGAAATAAATGCTTTGAGTTTGACTAGTAGCCAACTAAAGGTTAGACTTTATGATTTCCATTTTCTCCCAGACCTCATCAATAACCGCACTTGAGGTGAAATTAGTAAGTAAGTAATTAATGACTTGATTTTAAGGCGTTCTGCAGACGAAGCAATTATGATCTCGAAGCTGCGGCAATAGGCTACTCGTAACTAGAATTTTATGAGGATTTTTTCGCTTACATAGAAGTTGTTACACTGGCAACTGTTGCGACGATAGCATCAACCAAAGTTGCTCCATCTGTGTAGCATCTAAAAGGATGAGACACACTTACCAATGCTTCCTTCTCCGCTGAGAGTGGATCTTGTGGCGTCGTCTTCTTGTTATTTCGATAGTATGGATTTGGAGGTCCCAAGGGCCTGAAAAAATATAAAACGAGTTTTAATTCAATGCCTTTTTTTTTTTTTTTTTTTTTTTTTTTTTTTTTTTTATAGACGGGAAATCATCAAATAACTTCCCCCGCCCTGGGCGGGGCGGGAGGGAGTCAGACTCTTACTGACTAAAACCCGTCTATGTTCCTTCATGTGCCCTTTGCGTTCCGGAGGCGCGGTATCTCTTTCGAACAACCCGCAGCCCCGGCAGGCATCGGCCCTCAGTGGCCCCATCAAATTTTGCTGACATCTCTTTGAGGCGCGCGTGGAACACGAACGCGCCGTCGACACGGTCTGTCGCTAGTGAACGTACGGACGGTGAGCTACCCATTGCTCACCGTCCACAGACCCGCGTCTACGGTGGCCGGGAGTCGTCACGTGGCTCCCGACGCCCGGATCGTCTACCGCGGCGGCCGCTGGGACGGGGGACCCTCCTTTCCCTCTCCCGTCCCGCCGCCTCCTTCTCTAGCATTACAGCTTCGCAGAAGGAGGCGACTGCTTCCCATTCCCCCTCGCTCCGGACCATGGCCTGAACCAGTGCCGGACGCGAGAGGGCGCCGCCGCCGATGTAATTCAATGCCTAGTGTATGTGGGGTCGTCAGATCTTACTGCCCATACGATAAAGAAGAAAGAAGAATTCAGTGTTTATACAAGGGTAGGTACAATTTTGGATAGATACTCGTAAAATTCAAGTAGATAACTATCCACGTGATTCTAGAAATAATGTAATTATAGAATAACGTAATTATAGAATTCGTTTTAGCCATCATATGAACCCGCACGCACACAGTTATATAGTCGTACAACATTGCCTACCGTATACGCAACAGGGCGATTCTGTTCTTTGAAAGAGGTTTATTCTGAAAATCTTTGAAAAATAAACACCAACCTTTTGTTGGTGAAGACACAAAACCCTGTACACCTAGTTAGTTGATAGTAAGGGCTTGTTTACATTTAGTTTCTCAAGATTCTTATCTACTGAAAACTTATCATAACTTTCATCTTAACCATATTCATCCTTAACTTAGATCAAAATTGACGTGGGAAGTCATTATTGCCATAAAAGCCTTTTATTGTTTTTCCCTTTATGGGGTAAGTAGGTCTGTACGTTTTAATCAGTGAGTCATATTCATTACAAATTAGTTGGGCATTAAATTTTCTATTAAAGGAATTTTAGTATCGCTAGTCTAGAGGTCTAAAAGTATTTAACTTTGTCCCTGGGATGGCAAAGTCTTTGCAAGACCTCTAGTATTGCAAGTGTTCTAAAGGCAGTGACCACTCCGATGGGTCACGCCGTTTTGGCTGGGTTAAAGTGGTAAGTGGTAAAAGTATGGTATGCAGGTCTCGAGATCACGCTAGTTAATAAATACCATTTTATTCATTTTTAATGTTTCGTACCTAAAGGGTGCCAACGGGACCCTGTTACTAAGGCCCTGTTCACCGTCCATCACACCATCTGTATTTTTATCGTAATAGGCATAGAGTTGAAATTTTCACAGAGTGTGTATTTGTATTGCCACTACTGTGTATTAATAAACATAAAATAAAGTTGAAAATTAAAAGGTGTCCCATATAAAAAACGTGCTTTATGTGTGTGGCACGAAATCCTTCATGTTTCATCTTCAATTTTTTTTTACTGTTTCTTAAATATATTTCCCTATTAAAACGTTTGTTATTAGGCCATAAAACGATAGCGTACAAAACTTGCTTCTCCACATAACAAATACCTACCTTCCATTATTCGTGGCCGCCACTCTCTGTGGTACATTCGCTGATGCTGCCGCTTGTGGTACATTGTTGCTTGCCGCGTATTCGCCTACGTTTAATGCTGATCCTGAAGAATAAGGCAGTATTAGTGATATGGAATAACTTTCAACGCGTTTACTTCATGGATATTTAAAACTTAGGCCTAAGGAGTTAGGGCTATAGTTTCTGAGATGTTATACTACTGAATACAAACATTCCATATAAAACATAGATCATAGATCTAAACAAAGGAAATGATAGAGCTGTACAGGCATCTCAATAATCGACACGAAATGGAGAAGAAGAAGAAATATAAATTTAATATACGGTTAATTCTGCAAAACCAACCAAACACATTAAAATTTATTTCCTTTGTCGAAGTAATTATAATAATTTCTGTTAGTAAAAAATATATCAGACTATTATTGTCCAAACGCAGATCACCACAACACACTGACTTGCTTAGATATTTAACGCTGAATAATTTAAAACTATTCTAAGCACAAGTTTAGAACTTCCATTGAACATTATTGCTTGCTTGAACTATTGAAAGTTTGTGTGTTGGATCTATTTAGCAGAATGAACTCCGTAACCTTACCTGGAGGCATGCCGAGTCCCCATGCGTTGATGTCGTTCGCATCCGCTAGCGTCGGCTTGAAGTTTGATATCGCATTTCGATGAATGTCGCCTATTATGTAACTGTGGAAATCAATCAAATTAGTATTTTACTCGTCTAGTTAGTACTTGGTCTTATCTAACCTCTCTTTCCCTCTTATTATTTCTAAGAAGGGTTAGGTAATACAAGGGACTGATTGTACAGGAATATTTCTAAAGTATTTTGATTGAAATTACGTTAGAGGGTCAATTTTACTAATTCAAAACCTTTAAAATCTAGTCACAATCTCATTTTAGCGAGAATCAATGTCAAAAAGATTTTTAAAATTCTTTTTTTCAAAAAACTTTCAAACAAAAAAAAAACAACCGCCTTCAAAAACTAAAAAGTGAAAAATAACTTTAGCTTTGGAAGTCGGTGGCTTTGGTTCTGTTTGTTGTTTTGTATTGCCACCGACTTCCAAAGCTAAAGTTATTTTTCACTTTTTAGTTTTTGAAGGCGGTTGTTTTTTTTTTTGTTTAAAAGGTTTTTTATTTTTTGCTTTTTAGTATCAACTTTCTGTCATCCAAATCCATGAAGTAACTGTCATACTACGTAAATTAACTTAACACCACTAAAAAGTCATAAGAAAGCAGAATACTTATGCGATTTCGTTTACTTGGAGGACAAATTTTCGAATACTACTGAATATATCTGTGTTACCCTTTCGAGTGTACACGCGTGATTTTATGTTGTGTGATGGTGTAAACAATGCTTAGATATGCTATAGCAACAATCGCGGTTAATCTGCTGTTATTTATTGAAGAGTTCCCTCGATTTCTACAAGATCCCATCATCAGATATTGAAATGGTGACAATGGGACCACACGGGAAGCACCAGCTTTCAAATAAAAAAAGAATCATGACAATCGGTACACCCAATCGGGAAATTCGAGGTAACAAACAAAAAAAAATATAGTCGAATTGATAACCTCCTCCTTTTTTTGAAGTCGGTTAAAAATAAGGGAGATTTGACCCAACATGATCATGCCATGTCTATCGAAACAAACAAGTAACTAAAAAATCTTCAATGTTGTATGTTAGTCGGTCATTATATTTAATTTTATTTATTTATAAAGGTTTGCTAACAGCTTCTATGTATTAAATATTTTAAGCATTGGTTTATATAGTCCTGGACTTACATTTAAAAAAATTAAGGTGAAACAGACATTTTTAAGGAATTGAAACTGAGATTAGATTACGATCGGTCGTAAGATTGGGTTCACTGATGAGCTAATACGCATAATGACAAAAATTCTCAAAATTTATGCTGTATTAATGAATTAAAAAGTATGCTTGAATGACCTTAGTCTGAAAACTTTGGGATCTTAGTCCATTGGTTATTCGCGATAAGTCAGATTAATTGTATTATAGTCCTCTAGTTCTCACGACATTCACTATTTAAACTTTCACTGAATAATGATATTGATCTAAATGGTATATTAATGACCAAACGAAATAGTGAACTTTTCTATTACATAAGCTACAATTATTATCTTCATGAGTGGAATCAATGAATTAATTGCAACTATCTAGAATTAATTAATTTGAAAAATATTCAAATTCACTTTCAGTTTTGCAAAAATCTTTGCATAATGAAGATAACGCAATAAATTGATGTGAGCAAATTGAAACTTATTTTTTTGATACATGAATTCCCCAACAATGTTGGGGTCGGCTTCCAGTCTAACCGGATGCAGCTGAATACCAGTGTTTTACATGATTCGACTGCCTATCTGACCTCCACAACCCAGCTACTGGGAAATACCTCTTGGTTAGACTGGTTGTCAGATTCTCTAGCTTCTTGCTATCCGTAACGAATGTCAAAGAACTACGAATGACAGCCGGGACCAACGGCTTTACGTACTTTCCGAGTCACGGGCGATCACACCACCAACTTCTGTACTCCGGGCTATTTACTGAGAAATTCCTTTGCCCGACCTGGGAATCGAACCCACACTCATCAGTCGCGCTTGCCACCACGAGACCAACGGGGTAGTTTAACATGTTAATAATTATACATTCTAAAATGAACTCAAATTAGTTTCAAATAAGACTGAGTCTTCTAATTAATTTGCTGATGATGTGAAATACACCTGCGACCTGAATAAGACCGTAGGAAGGCGCTGGATACAGGCCGCTTCCAACCGGTCTTTTTGGAAATCTATGAGGGTGGCCTATGTCCAGCAGTGGACGTCCTGCGGCTGATATGATGACGTTGATGATGATGATGATGATTAAGCAATACTCACTCAGTGCCAAGGGGAGCTCCGGAGAGTGGCCAGTTATCATTATCATAATGTTCCGATAATGGTGGTGGACCTTGGCTGTGGGGTCGTACTACCACTGTTGATGACGGGTGTGATGAGTGCCCTCCGTATGCTGACTGATGTCCATGCGGGTTCTAGAAAAATAAGAGGAATTAGAAACGTGCTAATTTGGAGAGGCTTTTGTAGACAGAAAAACGCAAAAAATAGACTAAAATTTTAAAAATAGCACGAAAATGACGCAATCAAACAGACTGACAATTGGGTAGATGACATCAGTAAACAATAATCCCAAGATGCAACTTCTCTAAGAAAACACTTCATTTTACCCCTGAAATCCCGATTAATTTTTAAATAACTATTAGGTACATTAAATTTTTAGTTGCTTTGAAATCAATAAATAGTCAGTGAATTGAGATGTCAAAAAAGTGACGTCATAGTTGAGTATTGTCATACAAAATCCATGAGGGAATCGCGTTTTGACAGCTCATAAAAAGTACGTCAATTGATTAGTTGTGTCATCTACCCAATTCCCTAGCTTCAATCCAATTTCCAATTTCTTAGCTTTTAGCAACGATCGCAATCTAATCTCAGTCTCGATCTATCATGCAAAAATGCCTCTTAAGTGTTATTGGTTTGCAGGTGGTATTTGACAGTCATATTATAAAAAAACGGCACTTGGTTTTTTTTTAATAAAAATATTAAAATACATAAAAAAGTAGTATACAGAGAAATTTCTTTTTGAAACTGATCATTGAACAGAACTTTTCGGACTTTGTATTACGAGAAGTTGTTTTCCCATAGTAGCTCTTTGTAAAACGGTACTAGACCAATTATATTAATTAACATGGAGGAACACAACATTATGTAGGTACACAATGTTAAAAATAGTTTCATATCAATTCATTTAGATCTAACATGGGCACAATTGCATACTTTCTCTCAAAATTTCAGACATGCTACTACTACAATAATTTGGTTTTAGCGGTTGAGTATCAGTAACAGAACACATTTTTATTAATTATTTAACACTTTATTAGTACAATTAATAATATTTTTTATTTCAGGAAATTCTTTCCATATTGCGCAAAACAACTACAAAGAAATCATAATAAATTAATAACATGAATTAATCAATCAAAACAAAAATTATTAAATATCTAAAACATTATAAAAATGTCATTAAAATTAAAAACATTGTGAACATTTAAACAAAAAATTAATAAGTTCTTTAAGTTTATTCAGTTAAACTTTACGCACTACTAATAAAAAATCTTTTCCTATTTACGCATAATCATATTCAGGATTTATTTACGCGAATTTTTTGAATTTAATAAATAAAGGGAAAGTGCACAAAATAAAGTCATTCTAAAAACAATTTTATTATGCTCGAAATAAATAAAATTCTTTTCTAATCGCAGTTCTTTGACCGCTACGCTGTTGCATGACCAGTTTATGTTAAAAATTGGTAAGAATTACCTCGTAATTGTTAGTAGTAATTTTAACAAGCTTGTAAACCAAAATGATGAGTACATTTATGTTGATGATAAATGACTGTCATGACTGAGACAATTAACATAATGGCACAACATAGTAGAATTCAATTGAAAGCATTAATGTTTAGACAACAAAATGAAACTGAATTACTGCCTCGTTAGCCTAGTGGTCCTTAGTACGACTGCTACGCTGGAGGTCCTGGGTTCAATTCCCAGGTCGAGCAAAAAGTGTTATTGGGTTTTTCTATGAAATTCTCAGTAGCAACTCGGAGTTTCGGTTAATAGCAATAAGCTCGCCCCCTATTACATGGGACCTAATTATACCGGCGAACTGTGGGTGTACATTGGTACACCTCTGCCCAACCCTTCGGGGAATACAGGCGTGTTGTACAGAAAATGAAACCAATAAATAATGCGACACTTTTGAAATAGTCGCTGATCGGTCTGAGGAGACCCGCAAATCTGAGGAGGTGGATCGGGGATCGAGTCGGGGATTGTGGAAGGCGCGTACATTCCCGGGATCCCTGGCGTAAGTATGGGAAAAGAACAGTGGGGATGGTTTTTAGTCAGTAAGAGTCTGACAGGCAAGTACATACAAGCCCCCCTGGGAAGGGTAATCATCCGAGAGAAATTAAAAAAAAAACGACGGGTTGCACTCCGGGAGTGCCGGCAGAAGTGAAAACTTGAATATTAACGTTGTGCATTTTTGATATTTTGGAATGGTTAGGGAATAATTTTGCACGAATTGCTATAATTATCATTATAAAAGTACTATGTACCTATATAACAGAAACCATTAAACCAAGCACGTGTACTATTTAGTCCATCCGTCCATTCACGATTTTCCACGATTTTGCACGATTTTCCACGATCCAATTACGAATATTTTCGATCAGGGTCACGTGTCCTGACGCGAGCAAAACAAGTGCACAACGCCGCTTAAAATTTTCGATCAGGGTCACTCGTGTCCTGACGCGAGTTTAACATTTTTTACCCAACGCCGCTAAAGAAGTTTTCACTTCAAAAAGTAAATTATCCGCACGAAACAAATTTGTATGGCCTACAGATAGTCGTAACGGATCTAGCTGTTTGAGTATGTAAGTTTATATGTTTGTAAACGCACCCAGGATACAGAAGAAATTCCTAATGAGACGCAACGTGAAAAAAAAATTGAATAGCTTCGTTCAACAATTTCCTGCAATGTTTACAGGCAATAAAACATACTTAGTACAATTTATGTTTGGACAATATAAAGACACTATCGAATACTTTAAATTAAAAATAAAGCAGGAATAGTCATAATTGTCGCTAGCATGCAAACGAAACACAATGCGCACGCAATTTGCAATTGTCACGAAAAAAACGAATAGCGCACGAAGATATGTAAAAAACACGGTAGAAATATTTCACACGCGTTGAGTTACGTCTTTGATTACTGCTCCGCTTCCGTGTGTGGTAGCGTGATGTTATAAAGCGTATACTATTTCTTATGAATCTAGGTATCATATACAAAAAGTTTTTTTCAATCTGACTGCCAGTTTGAGAGATAAGCGGGTTTAAACAAACAAATAAAAAAAGCTATTCAACTTTATTAAATTAGATAGATGATTGATGGTTCAGTCGGTAAACAGTGTGGTCTTTAATTACCGTTAAACAATATCTTTAAAGTAGAAAAAAAACTACTTATAGTCTAAAGTAATCCTATTAGGCTACTATAATATTATAAAACACACACATTACACACACACACAGGTCCAGGGGGTCAGGGGGGGGGGTCTGGGTTTCCAGGTGTACATTGGTACACCTCTGCCTAACCCTTCGGGGAATACAGGCGTGATGGTATTTAATATTATAAAAGCGAAAGTTTGTGAGAATGGATGGATGGATGGTTGTTACTCAATATCGCGAGAACGGCTTAACGGATCTAGATGAAAGGCCTTAGATAGATTGTAGTGTGAAATGATACATAGGATACTTTTTATCCCGGAAAAATGCACGGTTCTCGTTTGTTAATTTAGTACCGGCAGGTGCAGCGTAGGACCCATAAGGTGGACGGACGGCCTGTTTAAGACCGCAGGAAGACGCTGGATTCAGACCGCTTCCAACCGGGCGTTTTGGAAATCTATGAGGGGGACCTATGTCCAGCAGTGGACGTCCTGCAGCTGAAATGGTGATGATGACGGCAGACATAACAGACGAGTCACGGGCAGAACCTAGTAACCAATATTAAAAAAAAACAAAAAGCCAACCTTATGATGATGAGTAATCAGATGATGATGATGATGGTACTTCGTGGTGTGATAACTCTGGTGGTACCAAGAGCATAGCTTGAAGATATGGCTCAGGGCAGGGAACACGAAGAGCAGAAGCTTGAGGAACATCTTCTTGGCCGTGGTGACTCCCATGATGAGAGGCAACACGAACACCAACTTGAGGGCTATGAGTTTGATCACTAACACGATAGCTATGGCCGCTGTTATTAGTTTCTTCTTTATGTATTTTTCTGTAACAAAAATAAATTGTTTTAGAAAAAACAAAACAATATAATCCATACTGATATTATTATCTATGCTAATATTATAAAGAGGTAAAGTTTGCGAGTTTGTGACGTTGTAGGGGATAATTTCTGGATCGACTGAACCGATTTAAAAAATCTTTTACCCATAGAAAGCCACGTTATTTATGATTGTAATTAAATAGGCTTTTTAACATCCCGCTTCCAAGTGTCGTACACTTAGAAGCGGAGAAATAACAAAAATCGTAAAATATCCAAGCAGATGAAGTCGCGGGCAGAAGCTAGTAATCTATATGCCTTTTCCCAACTATGTTGGGGCCAGCTTCCAGTCTAACCGCATGCAGATGAATACAAATGTTTTACATGAAGCGACTGCCTATTTATCCTTCACAACCCAGTAACTGGGCAACACGAAGCCGGTTGTCAGACTTCCGGCTCCTTACTATCCGTAAAGAATGTCAAAGTACTACGAATGACAGCCGGGACCAATAGCTTTACGTGCTTTCCGAGACACAGGGGTGTGGCACCACCAACTTTGATACTCCGGGCTGATACTGAGAAATTCCTGATGGAAAACACAGGGTCTCGCTGTTTGTAGGGGTTTTTTTTTTTTTTTTTTTTTTTATAGACGGGAAATCATCAAATAACTTCCCCCGCCCTGGGCGGGGCGGGAGGGAGTGTCAGACTTTTACTGACTAAAACCCGTCTATGTTCCTTCATGTGCCCTTTGCGTTCCGGGGGCGCGATATCTCTTTCGAACAACCCGCAGCCCCGGCAGGCATCGGCCCTCAGTGGCCCCATCCAATTTTGCTGACATCTCTTTGAGGCGCGCGTGGAACACGAACGCGCCGTCGACACGGTCTGTCACTAGTGAACGTACGGACGGTGAGCTACCCATTGCTCACCGTCCACAGACCCGCGTCTACGGTGGCCGGGAGTCGTCTCGTGGCTCCCGACGCCCGGATCGTCTACCGCGGCGGCCGCTGGGACGGGGGACCCTCCTTTCCCTCTCCCGTCCCGCCGCCTCCTTCTCTAGCATTACAGCTTCGCAGAAGGAGGCGACTGCTTCCCATTCCCCCTCGCTCCGGACCATGGCCTGAACCAGTGCCGGACGCGAGAGGGCGCCGCCGCCGATGGCCGCCTCGAGGAGTCGGCGGTGCTCAGCCCAAGCAGGGCACACCGCCAAAGTATGCTCCACCGTGTCCTCGGGGCGATCCTCACAATGGTGACACCCGGGCGTTTCCTCCCGCCCGATGAGGTGCAGGAACCTCCCGAAACATCCGTGTCCGGTGAGGACTTGCGTCAGGCGGTAGGTGAGGGCGCCGTGGCGCCGCTCTAGCCACTCCTCAAAGAGGGGACTTACCGCCTCAATCGAGGCGTGCCCTTGTTTGTAGGGGTGAGTTTATAATTATGTATGTGGGGCAACCTGTTAAAAATCAAAAATAAAAATGTGCAGCACAATATAACTTACTAATCTTCTTAAAAAACAGTCTCCCCTCTCCATTAGTCTCCTGTGGTTCCAGGTCTATGTGCACCAGAGCGCCGGTCTTGGTCAGCGCCCTAGGAGACACCCTCAGGGTTGCTCCATGGAAGAACATGTCAGGTAATGTCAGCTTCATATCATGGGTCACTAAGAACTTGACGCTCTTGTCGTATAGCGCGTCTGTTATTTCTTCTAGTGGAGAATCTGGAACAATGTTGATAGGTTTTAGTTTTGTTGTGCCAATCAATGAAGCAATCATCTTCAATCAATTGAAATAAATCAAAGGTTATGTAAATATTTTAGACGGGCTCTATGTCCTATCAATGAATTGGCGTACAGATATATTAGTTTTTTTTTTGGTATGAGGCTGTAAATAATGTCAATTAAATGTTTTATTAAAAAGCAAAAATGCGTTATTCGTACACATTGATTGGTTCTTTAATAGTGTTACTTAGATGTAACATTATTTAATCTCAAGTTCCTACAAAAAAAAAAAACTATCTTCTGTACCAATATAAAGAGGTAAAGTTTTATTGTATGTCATGTATGGATTAATCTCTGAAACTAATAGTACGATTTGATAAAATACTTTTGCGTCTGTTTATCGAGCAATGTAGGTAATCATATTTAACTTAGGTAATAATTATGTGACTCATGGACAGAAGCCATTACCAAAAACGTAATCGTACAGCTATTCGATACTAGTAGATATAGTAAGTTTTTATGTTTTTTGTTTGTAATATGGAATTTCTGGAAATATAAGCACGATTACAAAAAAAAAATATCACTGATAGAATGCTAAACTTTTGCCGAGTGTCATATGGATAATTATGTTTTATGATTTATGACTTAAATTCAGACAAAGTCACGGGCTGAAGCTAAATAAAGAACGTACTAAATAAAGTTATTTGTATAACAAAGTTGTTGTTTGTTAACATGCTGTTTGTTTGTGTTTGTATTTGTTCGTTTCGCACGTTTGGGCAGTTTTTGTAAACAGCCCAATTAAAAGGTCAAACCACTTGCAGACAAGTTACTCTAATTACCTATACCATTTCATAAGCTCTCATCCAAAGTGAAGTTCATTGCCACGAGCACATGACTAACTAGTTGTTATTCTACATTACCATCTCACAAGCAAAAAACTATTTATACAAATAGTACGCCATTACACAACATTTACATTGTATAGAAAATCATAACATAACATATCATCACGCCTTTATTCCACGAAGGGTTACGTAGAGGTGTATCAATTTACACCCACAGTTCGCCGGTATGTTGAGGTCCCATGTAATAAGGGGCGAGCCTTTTGCCATTAGCTGGGCACAAATCATAACTCCGAACTGCTACTGAGAATTTCATGGAAAACCCCAATAACACTTTTTGTTCAACCAGAGAATCGACCCCTCTAGCATAGCAGTCGCGCTTAGGACCACTAGGCTAACGAGTCAGTTAGACCTACACTTACAATGCATAGAAAATTACATGTCATAATATTATGTTTTCATTTCCCATTTCTCATTTCTCGATAGAACTTTTCCTAGTCTACACAATGAATATCATTTGTTTCCCAACATTATGATACAATATCAATTTCCCCGAGAGGTTTAATTTCTCTTATATTGTGATGTTCAATACTTTCTTCCGGTGTGCCCACGGTCTAGATTTGTAGTCGATTAAGGACTCGACACATTAGGCCTAAAGCGGCATTGATCAGACGGGCAATTCCTGTAATTTTAATATCAAAGCATTTCAAAGTCAAAGTCAAAGCATTTATTTAAACTAGACCATTTACAGGCACTTTTGAACTGACAAGAAGTTAGTCAAAAAGTTGAAGCTAGTTGCTCGTTCCAAAACTTAGATCTCTATAGAGAAGAACAAGCAACAAACTCCATGGTGACTCTTTTCAATTTGGTTTTAACAAAATCTTGGTTACAATATTCTTGTTGCTTCTTTAAATGAAAACTATGAAACTGGATAAAAGTGAATTCATTCTAATGTCAGGCTTAACATTAAATTATGTTTGTCGTATTTTTTTTCAATTTACCGAATTTATTGAGTTAATAGTTGTGATGGCGCAGTAATTAAAGCGCCCGCCTCTTATGCATGAGGTTGCGGGTTCGAAACCGGGCAAGTACCAATGTGACCTTTTCAGTTCATATGTGCTTTCTAAGTTAATCTTGGACATCATTGTCATCGGTGAAAGAATACATCGTTGTAATTAATATAAGTCTGAAATCGATAATCATCTTTCGGCTGATGTGATGATGATGATTGTTATTGATTGTTGCTGAGATAAAATTGTGACTAGATTTTGAACGTTTTTAACAATATGAATTGATTTTAAATGTTCTATCTTTCTACTTTAGGCTTGTTCCTGTCCTATTAGACTTTATTAGAAAGTCATGTATGACAAAAACTGTTATTAGTTCCAAGTTTTATCGCCTCTCATATTAGTCCATCTTTAAAGCAAATTCAAGCTTAAAGCAAGGCTGAGATTTATACTTTTATTTCTATTTAGTTTATATTTAAATATATTAAAAAATATATAAAAATATACCATCACGCCTGTATTCCCCGAAGGGTTAGGCAGAGGTGTACCAATGTCCACCCACAGTTCGCCGGTATATTTAGATCCCATGTAATAGGGGGCGAGCTTATTGCCATTAACCGGGCACAAATCCAAACTCCGAGCTGCTACCGAGAATTTCATCGGAAATCCCAATAAAACATTGCTCTACATGGGACCGTACCCAAGACCTCTAGCGTAACAGTCGCGCTGAGGACCACTAGGCTAACGAGGTAGTGCTCGACTTGGGATTTCTTTATATTTTGGTTAGTCTTAGATAAAAAAAATTTTTATGTCATTGGATGGCAAATAGTCCGACGGCCCACATGATGTTGAGTGGTCACCGCTGCCTAAAGACATCTGCAATACTAAAAGGCCTTGCAAATGCGTTGCTATCCGAGAGGCAAAGTTGAAACGTCTCATGTGCCTGTAATTACACCAGTTAAGTACCCATACCTTTAAAACCGCTCTTCCTCTTTGAAAGCAAAGTATTTCTATTAATTTTCTCCATATTTAGTTTGTATTCGGTACTCAATTTATATCAATGGCATTATTCGTATGATTTTCTATACTATAATAATATTTTTGAGGAAAGATTTTTTTGTTTGCTTGTTTGTATTGAATATGCTCCGAAACTCCTGGACCGATTTTAACAATTTTTTACTAATAAATAGCTACATTATTCCTGAGTAACATAGGCTATATAACATCACGCTACGACCTACGGGAGCGGAGCAGTAACCAAAGACGTAACTTAATGCGGGTGAAACAAGCCACGCGAACTAGATTCAATATTAATGTATTTTTTATGTAATACCCCGAAACTGAACTGCCCCGTTGGTCTCGTGGTCGCAAGTGCGACTGCTGTGCAAGGGGTCCCGGGTTCGATTCCCAGGTCGAGCAAAAGTGTTATTGGGTTTTTCTATGAAATTCTCAGTAGCAGCTCGGAGTTTGGATTTGTGCCCGGTTAATGGCAATAGGCTCGCCCCCTATTACATGGGACCTAAATATACCGGCGAACTGTGGGTGTACATTGGTACACCTCTGCCTAACCCTTCGGGGAATACAGGCGTGATGGTATATTTATTTATTTTTTATGTAATGACGTTCAAAAATGCCTTTTAATGGCCTAATTGAAATAAATGATTTGACTTTGACTTTGAACGAAGTCGCGGGCAGTAGCTAGTCTTCTATAAATACTTTGTTTCTTTTATCAACCTTTAGTCAAAGGTGAATGCTGTTATAATAAGAACCGGCAAATGCAATATCATCGGTTATTTTTACGGCTATCATGAAAGTTAATGCAATTGACACCAATTTATTAAATCTACTCAATTACTTGTCATGGTTACTTTGAAAATGATACCGGCGCGGCAGTCATAAAATTAAGGTTTGCGATGGATTTTATTTGGGTACTTAGTAGTTTATAATGGTGTCGCATTTAACTAGCTTAAAAGAAAAGAAGAGGTTATGTACTATTAGCATATATTATATTTTTTTATGTGTGCACACCGATTTCTTCTTTTGTTGACCGATCTCAAAGTCAAAATATTTTTTTTCAATTAGACTATTAAATGACAATTTTGACGTCATTTGCAAGAAAGAAAGAAAAAAAATGTAGTGGTGCCACTGCTACGCTAAAGGTCGGGTTCGATTCCCAGGTCGAACAAAAAAGATTTTTCTATGCAATTCTCAGTAGCAGCTCGGAGTTAGGATTTGTTTTCGGTTAATGGCAATAGGCTCGCCCCCTTTTACATATGCCCTTAAACATTCTGGCGAACTATGTATGTACATTTTCACACATCTGCCTAACACTTCTGGGAATGCAGGTACGCCTACTAATACTAGTCCCGAATGTTAAAAATAAATTACCTACGAGCCTTAATTACTTGTCAATAACGCTGCATCTTGATTGCTTCTAAAATTTTAGCACAAAATGTATGAACGAACAGATGTGAACAATCCCTAATGTACTCTCACGCTAGCTTCCCATTACAGCACACTATCACTCGTTGTGTGTATGTAAGTAATTGTGGTTACGCATCACAAATTGGTCACGATAGAGTGTAATAAGACTTTAATAGCCCGTCATTTGTTTTCCGCGTGATTTTTGTGTTTTTGTTATTTTTTCTTCGATAGGACTTATTATACGTATTTTTTGTTTACGCTGTGTGGTCTTAAGAGATTATTCTCGTGAGCAATTATTTATTTGAAGCCTAGATATTAGTGCCCTTACCTTATCTAAAAATTAGCAGTAGCAGCTCGGAGTCAGGATTTATGCCCGGTTAAAGGCAATAGGCTCGCCCCCTATTACATGGAACCTTAACATATCGGCAAACTGTGGGTGTACATTGTTACACCTCTGCCTAACCCTTCGGGGAATACAGGCGTGATGGTGTGTGTGTGCGTGAATTAAATCAGTAGAGTTATGTAAATCTTTTGAATGAGAATAAAAAAGTGTCGTGGGTATTAACTTTAGTGATATTAAATCTTATAATTGTCAAGATATCAGTGTCTTAACTTTCCAAAAAGTCTTGTACTACATTTTTTTCTTGCGAAATTCGAACATTTCTATTAAATATCTCCATAGCTAGGTAAAAACACATTGGTAAAACAAAATATCTAATCTTGTATTTCCATTGTGTGTGTGTTTGTTACATAATATATTATGATGAGCTTAGAATATGAAACACTAGCTTCTGCCCGTGACTTTTTAACACATAGCGAAAACATAACAACTTCAAATAGAGAGAGATTACCTCTTATAAACAAAAATAAACTATTTATAATATTAGTAATACTAGATTGCTAGAAACCATCTTGAAAAATATTTATCAATTTTTATTTATCACGCAATGAGTAGTTTTCAAAGCAAAAGTCAGTAATAAATAAGTCAACACGCAAATGAAACATGATTCGTAATGTCAATGCACGTAATTACGCAACAATGGCGGAGTTTCTTTTTCCTTAAAAAGACGTGACGGAAATTAAATTTCGTAGTTAGAACACAACTTTCTTGAGTATATCATGCAATGCTTAAAAAACAAATAACTACAGCCCTTTAATTGAAATGGGCAATTTATTCAATAGACAATAATATACATTAGATTTCAGCCCCCCCTAGCCAAGTCACAAACGATAAACGCAAACGCTGAGTAGGCTTTAATAGATCTTCAACTTTATGTGCTTGGTTTTAAGTTGAAGATCTAATGAAGATTGCGTAGCGTTTTCGTTCGTTCCAGTCGCTAACGCTTAGAAATCTTTAATAGATTTTCAACTTAAGGCTCTTGGGTATTAAGTTGAAAATCTATTGGTACCTACCGAGCGTTTACGATTATCGTTTGTGACTTGGCTAGGGGGGCAGATAACTAAGAAAGATAGATTATCTATACTAATAATATTGTAAAGCTGAACTGACTTTGTTTGTTTGGTTGAACGCGCTAATCTCAGGAACTACTGGTTCGAATTGAAAAAATATTTTTATATTGGTTAGTCTTTTTACCTAGGCGGTATATAGGCTATATAACATCACGCGACAACACTCGGGAGTGGAGCAATAACTAAAGAGGTAACCACGGGTGATTAAAACCACGCGAACGATGTCACTGGCTTAAGCTAGTTTAAGTTTATTTTAACCTGTAATTAATTTTTACCTGAAGAATAAATATGAGTTTGGCATCTTGTCTATAGAAAAGCTGTCAAACTGCCATATTTATTCCTTCGTTAAGACGTATTTAACTATTGAAAAATTAGCCTTAAATATAATTATAACACTACTAGCGCGTGGCTGAGCCATTGGCCGCTACGCTTCGAGTCTTCGCTTCATTTCCCTCACGGAACAAATATTTGTGAGGCCTACAGATAGTTTTTCCGGATCTGGTTTTGTGTATCTGAGTTTAAATGTTTGTAAAACGTACCCACGAAAAAACTTGCGTCTAATTCTCCTTCAAACTTATAATTTGATACGCTCAACTATCACAAAATCTGCATAATAGATATCTCTACGGTGAATGTTCTGTTCAACTAATTCAAGTCGTCAAGATCAAGGCTTTATGCAACCAAGTCATTGACACTTACAACGTCTGAGACAGAAACAGAAAGTTTACGGTTTTGAGGTGATTGGACAGTTTGGTATGACAATATTAATATTATAGGCAACGTTTCGTGGTCACAAGCGCAACTGTTGAACAGAGGCGCCTGGATTCGACTTCTAAGTCGGGCAAAAAGTGTTATTTACATCAGGAATTAGGGAATTAGGTTTTTATATCAGGTAATTCTCAGTAGCAGCCCGGACTTTGGAAGTAGGTGGTGTGAAAGCCGTTGATCCTGCGCTTAAACTTTTTCTGGTCGTGTCGGGTTGCGTCCCATCGGACTATAAGAGTGAGGGAAGAGGGAGTGCACCTGTGTTTGCACACACTAGCGCACTATAATATATCCTGCGTTCTTGACTAGTGTCCATTGAGGTTAGACGTCGTGATCGAAATACGTTCAAGAGGATATTTTTAAAAGCAACATTTTTACAAGGAAATAATAATCATAAAAGCAAGTGCTTTACCTATTTCGCACAACACCACTTGTATCACCATATCAGGTACAGTTCAAACACTATTACCATACTACATTGTTGATCGAAGACCACATCAAATACATCCAGGTCCTATTCTTGCGACAAAATACGTACAATTTCCATCTTTCTTCTGCAACCGCAGAATCTATGTAGTTTACAAGTGGTTGTCAGTACTTTGACAAGTGGCGGGCCCTTTGTGGTTGACCACAGTGTAAATGCTGGGCTTCATGGGCTACTGACCTACTGAGCTATGGGGTAATAACCTTTTGTTAATGTACTATACTATGGTCGCTGGTATTTAAACATAAGTTTTGTACTGCCGCGTTGGCCTAGTGGTTCTAAGCGCGACTGCTACGCTAGAGATCTTGGGTTTGATTCCCAGGTCGAGCAAAAAGTGTTATTGGGTTTTTCTTTGAAATTCTCAGCAGCAGCTTGGAGTTTTGATTTGTGTCCGGTTAGTGGCAATATTTTCGTCGCCTATTACACGGGACCTAAAAACATACCGGCGAATTGTGGGTGAACATAGTAACACTTCTGCCTAACCCTTTGGGGATTACAGACGTGATGGTATGTGGTGGTGTTTTGTTTTAACCATTCGGGTAAACGTGATTCGGGCAAACGAGCTTCTGCCAATCATAACACACTCTTTGCAATACTCGTAAAATGACCTCAGTAGTTAATTTTTGGAAGGAAATCCTACTGATTGTGTTAATTTCGTATAGTTATCCCGGTTGTAGCTGTTATTTTATGTGAGTTTATAATATGTTTGTAAACGAACCCATGATACCGGCGAAATTTGCGGCAACCACAATTAATGGAGACTGCCGACAGAAGTAAAAAGTAATCTTGACAATAGCTTCTCCTACACGGCTCAAGACAAAGTCAAAGTCAAAGTAATTTATTTGTATTAAACATGTGTGATACAATCGATAAGGATCCTTGATGTTACATTAGAATGTTCAGTACAGCATGTTTTACCTAGAGAGGTGTACAAATGTGTTTTTAACAAAAATAACATTAATAAATAAATAGACCGTCAAATAATAGTAATAAGTCAAACTAAAGTAGACATTTTCACTTAAAGAGAAATAGCGCTTAAACTTTATTAGTTTGTTCTATACCACTCCTGTACAAAGGTCTCTCTTTACTTCTTCCATTTTTCACTCATCGATGCTTCCTCATCTCCTTCATGGTCTGCCACGACCCCGTCTCACAATATCATGACACCAATTTTATGCTACTTGGTCCCACAGTTTCTTCAGCATAAGGCCGATAACTTTCTGCCTAGTCTCTTTTAAGTAGGGTAGCCTTTTGAGCCACGTCAGTAATCCCGCTGCATTGAAAAAAAATCTCCTGGCCGATTACGGTCACGGCGGCTAATTTTAATGCCGACTAACATGGTAGGTACCTACGCAAGAGATACTATGTAGTGCGCAAGTGTGTACGCAAACACAGGTGCACTCCCTCTTCCCTAAGTCTCACGCGCTCCATTACTCGTTGGCAAAACCTTAAGTTTGGATTACTGGGTGTTGATCAAAAACCAAGTCTGTGCGGCGGTATTAAGACAGGGAGGATAAACTTATCAATTGGACGATAAGTAGATAATCGTAGATCTATACTGATATTATAAAGAGGTAAAGTTTGTGAGGTTATAGGGGGTAAGCCACGGAGGGGTAAGCAGCTCTGGATCCACTGAACCTAATTTTTATTTAAAAAACTCTTTTACCTATAGAAAGCCACGTTATTAGTGAGTGTCATAGGCTATATAATATAATGGCACAACACAGGGGAGCGGAGCAGTAAACAAAGACGTATCTTAATGCAGGTGAAATATGCCACGCAGACGAAGTCGCGGGCAGAAGCTAGTTCTACTATAATAGTTTCTTTACACGAAAGAGAGATATCATCAAACAATAATAGGCAGTGATTTCCTTCATTCTTAGCTCTAGAAATTGTAGCACCTAAAAAGACCATTAGAACATAACTCTAACTTTTTGTACAAACGCGACTCATGCCGGAACCATAACAACATTACAACAACACTTACGCAATCCAATTTAACCCTTATTTCTCACGCAATAAGAATTGCAACACTCGCAAAATACTTTGCGGCTGGACACGAAGAAACGATTCAAGGAAACTCCATTCAATTTCAAACCTTATTGTGTAACGTATAAGAGTATTATTGTTTACTGTATTTATTAGTCTATTTTGCTTTCTCTAAGGAATGCGAAGTGCTTTCGAAATCACGTTTACGATGAATTAATTCACAGATGGTCGATGGTAAAAAATGAAAGTGGCCGGTAAGAAAAATGTGGTAATTTAATAAGTGTTCTAGTGGTAATTGGGATCTTATATATTTTGACAATATTATATAATTAAATTGTCAATATTAGGTACTCTGTAAACACAGCCTAGCGAAACGGCGGATTATAGATCCTACTACAATTGCAGTGCTCCTGACTAAACGATGGGCCACTTACTACAGTGCCAATAGTGTCCCTAAACCTGCACTTTAAAGGACATTAAAAACGCCACTGATGCCACCATAAACATGACCATATTATCATCATTATCATCATCATCTTCCTGCCCTTATCCCATGTTACTTGTGGTCGGCGCAACACATTTCCATCTTCCATGCCGTCCTGTTAACCGTCATGTTATCACTAACTCTCTTCTCATTCATAACATGGCCAAACTATCAACTCGAAAAGAAGAACAATTATATAATGCCAAGCATTGTCTTGAGCATTTTAATGGACATTGTCAAAGATTTAACCGTGGTAAGAAGAAGGCGCGCGAAGCGACGGCGAAACTAATAAGAAAATTCGAGTGTTCACGCATTACTGCATTGACGACAAATATTAATTAAAATGAATCGTAGTTGATTGATTACCTTAGATCCCAATCGTTAAGGTACTTTTTCCTGCGATAAACAATAAGAACACATATGATATCTTATGACATTCAGCAATAGTTTAGATTTCTATCAGTAAAACAATATTTGTAATCATACTTTAGAGATCCTGAGGTTACCTCTAAAATGTAAACAAAGACAATCAATTATAGTTTTGAATATTATAGAATTCATTTGTTTTTTTTTTTTTGTTTGTATGGTAATCTCTGGAAGTATTGATCCAATTACAATAATTACCTATACAGATAGAAGGCAACACTATTTGTAATAGCATCTTTACATAATATAAAACAAAGTCGCTTCTGCTGTATTACGCTTACATATTTTACACTACGTAATTGATATTAATGCAATTTACATCAATAGATAGATTGATTCAAGAGGAAGGTTTATACGTATAGAACATTATTAGAAATAATTTATTTGCTAAATAATGTAGGTAGCTACATTATTTTGCAAATAAATGTTTTTTTTTTTGTACAAAATGAAACCAGCTACTAGCAAGATAACATGAGATAAATGTTTTAGTATTTGTTGCCTCTATTACTAAGTTGTAACCTTATTATATTGCCGTTTGGTGTCCCTAAGTAAATAAATACATATAGAACATTCCTTCCAAAATCGCCATCTAACTTAATGCCTTGACCTTGAGTCAGCTTCAAGCATCACGTGCCACCACTTTCGTTGCCACACAGCCGCTTTGTCACGGTCGGTGGTCATGCCACTTGTGTCTGACATACCACATGGTAGCCCCACATAACCAGTCGCATTGTCAGATTTGAACCACAATGGGTAATTGTGTGTTTTTCTTTTTGTTAAAGAAAATGGTTTAAGTTGTGTGTTTGATAGCTGTTATTATTAATTTTAACTGTTTTAGTTTTAACTGTCTCGTTAGCCCAGTGGTCCTGAGTGTTACTGCTAAGCTAGAGGTTTTAGGTTCGATTCCCAGGTTGAGTAGTGTTATTTGGTTTTCCTACGAAATTATAAATAGCAGATCAAATCTATCTTTGTATAGATACATCTTTAAATACTTATACTGGTATAACTTTATATTTACATGAATAGCTACATTATATTAAAGTAACAAGTTCATTGAATTATAAAGTTTTTTTTATTTAGATAAGTGTAAACGAAAATGTTCTCTATCATAGTTTATATTACAAATACATACAAAAGGTGCATTATACAATGGGACACGGAAAATAAACGTTGCTACATATTAAAAACTAGTTTCTGTCTATGACTTCATCTGCGTGGAAGTCAAATTATACTATAAACTAGCTTTTGCCCGCGACTTCGTCCGCGTGGATTAATAGTTCCCGTTCCCGGGGGATTTCCGGGATGAAAACTATCCTATGTCCTTTCTCGGGTCCCAGACTATATCTGTACCAAATTTCATTGAAATCGGTTCAGTGGTTTAGGCGTGAAGAAGAGACAGACAGACAGACAGACAGGCAGAGTTACTTTCGCATTTATAATATTAGTAAGGATGATACTCAGAAATAGTGTAGCTTTCATCAGAAAAAGAATGTTTATGATACAAGCCCATAGATTAACTCCTCTGTCAGGGTTGGGGAAATTGTTTGAAAGTCAAAGTCAAAGCATTTTATTCAATTAGACCATTTACAGGAATTTTGAAAGTTGAAGCTAGTTGCTCGTTCTAAAACGTAGGGAGTTCTCTATGGGGAAGAACGAGCAAGAAACTCCAAGAGTTCAAAAGTCAAAAGACCGTGACCGCGGCCTTGGAGCACAAAGGGCGTTAGGCCGAACACGGATAGGTTTTAGTCAGTAAGAGTCTGACACTCCCTTCAGCTCCGCTCAGAGCGGAAGAAGTCATTTAATGATTCCCCTGATGATATTTAAAAAAAAGACATTAGGTAGGTAACTCCTATAAACAAACTTAACTGTTTATAATATTAGTATAGATCTATTCTATGTTTCGGCTTCTAGCAAATAAAAGCTTTCTTATCTTTTGTAAATGTACAATAATCGTCTCCAAAGTATGTTATTTGGTCATTTTAAACCGAAAATAGTTCTACAGTCAATGGAAGCTGCATTTGAAAGAGTTTGTGATTAATTATCATTTTTATGTCATTTGTAGAAGCTTTCTAAAGTATCACTTTGCCAGCTTTTATTAATGACATGGTTAGCGCAGTGGCTGAGCAATTGACTGCTGCACTGCGTGTCGCAGTTCGTTACCCGCATGGAACAAATATTTGTATGGCCTACAGATTATTCCAGGTCTGACTGTTTGTTTATGTGAGTGTATATGTTTATTAACGCACCCAAGATTCAGGGAAAATTCCTAGTGTGTTCAAAAATAAAATAGAACTAGCCGAATAGTATAATTTTACTTTCATACATGCAGGGCAAAGGCCTTTTTCCATTCAGAGAAGGCACAAGCATTGAACACAACGCTTGCTCAAGGTGGTTTGGTGATTTCAGACTTGTGTTAATTATTGTCATGTAAGCCTAGGTTTTTACACTATATTTTCCTTTACCGATGTCAGGTAACGAACCCAGAACTTTGTGCATACCAGGGTTAATTTTTAGTAGTAGTACAGCTCTTCGTAAACGTTTTTGTCCGAGAAAGTACTACCACTATACCTATTTCTGCCGCAAAGCATCGCTACTATATTCCGGTATGAGGGGTGTGGATGCCGGTGTAATTACAGGCACAGGATACATTTCAAATTTGTCTCTGGGATGGCAACGCATTCGCAAGATCTCTGGTATTGCAGATGTCTATAGGCAGCGGTGACCACTTATCATTAAGCGAGGCGTCGGCATCCTTGCCTTCGAAAAAAAAAAAATCCTTAACTACATCACGACGGTGTATTTAATAGAAGAAGAAAAAAAAAACCTGCCACTTTTCTCCTTAAAACTTATAATTTGGTACGCTGAACTATCACAAAATCTGCATAATAGATATCTCTACGGTGAATGTTCAGTTCGACTGAACTCAAGTCGTCAAGATCAAGGCTTTATGCAACAGAGTCATTGACACTTACAGCGTCTGAGACAGAAACAGAAAGTTCACGGTATGAGGTGATTGGACTATTTGTTGTTAAAATATTATAATTAAAGCGTTGTTTACAGCTTTAGATTTATTAGCTATACTCTTTTATTGCTTTGGGCGTCTATATCGATAGAGAAACGATAAAAATAAATTATCGCTTATTAAATCTTTTCTCCTATTATATCAAGCTGCCTTTGCATCACGCAACTTTTTTTAAAATATATTTAAACAGATGCATCGCTACATAATATCTATTTTTATCAAAATTTGAACAAAAAATATACATAATATATATATGTCACCGGAAAATAACAAGATCCGTAAGTTTATCAATTTACTAGGAAGTTTATAAAATTTCGTAAGATTCTAAACGGGAGATAAATTGTAATATTTTACATCCACATTTTCGTAAATTGATAAACTTACTGAACTCACTCGTAAAATAATAAGTAAGCAGTAACCAAACGCTACGCGCGATCTGATTGGTTGGCTGTCACGTGTCACTTCTCCTTCCTCCTATGGACACAAGCATTGCCACTATGAACATTGACCAATCAGAGAGCAGTGTGTTATTTTACGTATTTCAAAGATCGTATATTTAAAAGAGTTTCTGTGATTGGTCGAACCATATAAAATCTTACGAATAGATATTCGTTAGTTTATAAATTTACCGTATGACGTCGGAAATTGATAAATTTACGAAAATGTGGACGTAAAATATTACAATTTATCTCCCGTTTAGAATCTTACGAAAGTTTATAAACTTCCTAGTAAATTGATAAACTTACGGATCTTGTTATTTTCCAGTGACATATATACCATTACGCCTGTATTCCCCGAAGGGTTACGCAGAGGTGTACCAATGTACACCCACAGTTCGCCGGTATATTTAGGTCCCATGTAATAGAAAATACATGTAAATTTGAACAAGTGCTTTTTAATTAAAAAGTAGTTGTTGAATTGGTTAGTAAATTGAAACTAGCTGCCCGAAGTGATCTCTTGGGAGAATAACGGGCAAGAAACTCCATAAACTCTTTTATATCAAGTTATTACAAAATCCTTGTTACTTTAACCACTAGCAATATCAATATCTTTAATTAGTAATTAGCTCCGTTCTCGTGTGTCTTAGCGGGATATTATATTTTATTCTATACCTTACTCTGTAAGGCTAGCCGCACACACGCAATAATATTGACAATAAAGTACGTATTGTCAATAATATTGTGTGTGTGCGGCCTGTATTGCGGTATTTTTCTATAGATCTTGAAATTCTGACAATATTGGATTGTCAATATTATTGTGTGTGTGCGGCTAGCCTAAAGGGGCTATGTAACACAAACATTATTTATTAAATTGGACCATTCATTTTTGAGGTTAGCGGGTTCAAGCAAGCAAACAAGCTTTTTAGTTTTATAATATTAAGTATAGATGTTTACACTATAGACTCTAAGAGTTTCTTCTGAATTGAAGGTGATCTACAGACACATTTTATACAGTCAGACACAGAATTTTTTGTAGTGCATACAAAACATTTGTACTATGCGAGAATAAAACCATACCCGTATCACAAACGAAATGCCGCTGGTAACAGTACATACGTGACAGTTTAAATTTAGAACGTTTTGTGTAAAATACCGAAGAAAACAATGGTGTAAAAGAAGGTCATTGAACCTACACATACATGGTAAATAGAACTAGGTACTATAACGGGAGTAAAAAACACTTACCCGAAAGTTATATGTTCTTCACATCATTGAGATCATACCTGGGAAACCTACTGGTTTAAGGTTTAAATATTCCCTACAGAATTTTAAATACCCTCCGTGATCTTTGTACTGTGGGATGCATCATAATGCACAATGTTTTGCTTGTGTTTCATTGTGTGTTACCATAAGAAGTGATTATTCACACAAAAAATGACATTTTCCAGCAAAAATTCTTGGTCTTTGTTACTTAGTTTCAGTTGTCAGTCAGCAATCTTGAAGGATAAGTGATGTATCTTTTTACATTCAGCATACATGTACGAGTATACTGGATGGAGGTGGATTAACCAAAAAATGTTTATTCGTAAAATCCTTGTCCGAGAAATTAGGAACACAACAACAAAATAATCAGGCAAATCGACAACATATTTAGCCATAAAATTTTATGTAGAAGATTAATTAGAGTCATTTATTTTAGATAAGGTTAAACACTTTTCACCAAGCAGAACTTCCATTCCAACAAAACACAAAATAAAATACGTACACCTTGTTATCTTAATAATTTTTAACCAATCAGAATACATACATATGTTCAAAGAACTAGGACGGAAGGAGACTAAAGTAACTAGTTTACCGTCTAAAACATTTTGTTCACAACCGGCGTTCTAGATACACTGGTCATCATGATAGATAGGTACTAGAAGCGACATGAATTGCTCATTGTCTGAATAAACAAATGCGTTTTCACCTCCTCTGTGGATTTCCTCAGTCTCAATGATGTCTCTAAATGTCTACTGTATGTCTGTAGAGAAATCTTTCTTACTGTTTCTTATCTATGTTAATATTATAAAGCTGAATAATTTATTTGTTGGTTTGGTTGGTTGGTTGAACGCGCTAATCTCTGGAACTGCTGGGTCGAATAGGAAAATTATTTTTGTATTGGTTAGTCCTCTTATCGAAGATGGCTATTAAGCTATATAACGTCAAGCTACGACACTTAGGAGCGGAGCAGTAACTAAAGACGTTGCTTAACACGGGTGATTAACACCATGTGAACTGGAAACTAGTGTTCTATATTCATTAGTTGTGTTTTTAAAACATATCAAACCTAGTTAGAGCAGTGACTAAACGCTTGTCTGCTGCGCTGCGTGCCGTAATTTCGATTCCCGCAAATATTTTTATGGCCTACAGCTAGTAATTCCGGGATTGGTTGTTTGTGAGGGTGTGTGTGTGTGTGTTTACATGTTAATGCACTCACAGTATAGAGGAAATTCCCAGAACGGAGCAGTCTTATAAAAAATAAAATGAATAAATTGCATGTAGTTTCTTGCCCATTCTTCTCCATACGAAAAGAAGTAGATTTTTGATTATTTTTCTCTTGCAAATGATGTTCGATAGTGCTTTGTGATGGTCTAACTGAATTATATGATTTGACTTATGATTTTGTAACTAGAACCGTCGCCGGTGTATTTTGTAAATAGGTGTATCCCTCAGTGAAATAATATAATGTGATCATCCCATCTGATCTTATCTTGATCGGGGTTGACAGCTCATCTTACCGAAATTCACCGATTACAGAAAATGACTGTTGTCCTTTTTCTTATAGAGCATCATAATCTACACTAACAACATCAAAAAAGTGTAGTATAAATGCTCAAAAAAACTTACCTAACATTATTAAGTCACTAAGTGACATAATGCTTCGTAAGTAGGTATGTAATAACATGCAGTAACGATGGTATTTCATCATTTGAAACGACTCGGCTAATGAATGATGAAATTAACGATAAAATGAAAATAAAAAACTTTAGACACGTGTACGATTAAAAAGTAAATGACGCATTTGTCTAGACTAGACATGATCAACTTTTACTGATGCATCATTACCATAATAGTATTGCATCCGTAGGAGATGAAAGCTGTGACTAATTTGAAATTCGAATCAATTTACTAAATCGATGATTGCGCTAAAACTTGATCGTGGTCAACACTTTGTTTTTTAAGAAAGTTTTGCTTTTTGGGAGTTACGATTAGATTATTTATAAACTGCTAAATAGTGAGTATCCAATTTTTTGCCTAATACACTTAATTTTTTTTTTCTCTTTATTTTTGCTTCGACCTGAGTAGTCTCTCGTTGGACTTGTTAATCAAGAGCTTGCTTCCTGAACTAATTTGTAAGGATGTACTTTAGAAAATAGTTTCAATTTCAATACCTATAACGTTAAAGAAAGAAATAAATAAAAAAGTACTTTAGTTTTATGAACTACACTGAAGATTTTAGAGACTCTTTAGAAGTGTTTTTGCTGTCAGAATTGACGAACCATAAGTAAGAAAGGATTACATCAATTAATATGACTTTAAAAATAGTACTGGCATTGAAAAGGAGGTCTCGATCCAAAGACAGATACTCAAATTAAATACTAAGTAATTTGCGAATCATTTCTACAAAGGCAAGGTTTACTATGCTTTGCCAATCTAGCTCTTAATTACATGATGTCAATTGAGAATAATCAAAAGAAAAATTTCACTCACCCGGTTCAGTATCCTCGATTTCATTTTCCTCGTCCAGATACCTCTCCTCCTCCTCTTTATCCTCGCTCCCAGTGAGGTAGATAGTATTAGCTTCCTTAGTATACTTGTTGATATCCACACTATTCTTCTTGAAACACATACCACTCGACACTTCCACATCACCATTCATCCCTAACCTATCGTCTAAATAAGTGTAAACATTCTTCTGTAAACAACTCATCGATGGAGACTCCGTACACTTGTTTAATATATTGTCCCACAACACATTACCAGTTCTAAACGTACCATTTTGATAAACGTCACTAAAATATTTACCCGAAACACTTTCTATGATCTTCATTCGTTTTGCTATATCGTCATTGTCATCACACTGAATATGTTTAACACTAACTAATATTATAACTAGAAACTTGGCTATGGTATCGATTCCCATTTTGTTTTTATATCTCTCTTCATAGTGTTCCGCCATTGTCAGATCATTACTGTTTTCTATATGTTTGTCACAAGAAGCTTTATTTTACACACACGTTTGATCTCTTGGTATATCCGCGTTCATCTACGCGAGGTGATTCCATTCTCTTGAAGTTTTGTGAAATGTAAATTTTGGAAAGTGAGCTCATCTGTCTCTTGTTGACAGGTTAGAGAATTATCTGCTGTGTTGATCCGGTTATATCTGGATGTTTCATCTGTAACAAGGAAATTATATTAGTTGACGGTGTGTGGCTGACATGTTAACTTGCTCAAAAATCTCGAATGCGATCCTCAAAGAGCGATATTTTGTTTAGTTCTTCGTTTTTCAATTAGCACAAAGCAATAAATGGTTATTTGATATCAGACCGTGATTAACAACATCGCAAGAGTAAAAATCGTATAATCATTTTGGAAGTAATTAGAAATGTCTTACTAAAACGTGTTGCTTCTCGAAAGTCTCTTTCAAAACTGTTAGAAGAGTACAGCTATGAAATTGAATGAACGAAGTTACCTAATTTTTTATGCCTAAGTTTTCAAAATAGCGCACATGTAGACACCTAGCAAAAAGCTTAATAGGTAAGTACAATAAAATAAAAAGTTTAGGTTAATTGACTAACCTTGATTTTGAAAATCGGAAGCGTTTTGATGGCTTTTTTTTTACTGCGTTTATTATTCAAGATTCGTATTTTGAATACACTACTGTAACTTGAGAATATTTTTGAAAGCAATCGTATTGTATAAGAACTGAAGTGAAAGTGAGAAAATGTCATTGAAATATATGATTTTATTCATCCTAGTAAATTGGTTATGGCTTGTTAACCCGAAGATGTATTACTTATGACACTAACGATATTCTGATGGGTCCTGGTTTCTATAAGATTATAGTTATCGATTCATTGGAGCGACAAGTAGTGTTAAATGGGGTATGCATGATAAATGAATCTGGTAAATGTTGGACTAAAAGAAAAAAAGATTTATGAACGCTTTTAAACCCATTTTTATTTTTATTTTTACCGATGGGAAATCATCAAATGACTTCTCCTGCCGTGCGAGGGGCAGGAAGGAGTGTCAGTCTTTTACTGACTAAAACTCATCCATATTCCTTCATGTGCTTTGCGTTCCGGGGGCGCGGTATATCTTTTTAATAACCCGCAGGTTTTAAACCCATACAATTATTACAATAAGTCTAATTTTAAGACTAATAAATTACATAAAGGTATTCATAACCACGACACCAACGACACATTTGACAAGAGCTTCAAATATACATACTGTTACATTAGTAATAACAATTTTCAACATGATGAATGAAGGAACGAGTGGCGTACTGAAAGGTCACTGGAACATTGATAAAACGAGGTCCGGGACACAATAATTATTATAACCCTTTTGCTTTAAACGAGATATACTAGTTCTTACAAGGTATTGAAACAAGTCGGTCCCTATGAATGAGACTTCTATACATAAACATAATAAACAGAAGCTGACATATATGGATATGGCATGTTTGGATCTGATTTTTTGGTCTGGTCATTGTAGCGATATTTATGGAATGGATATGACCAGCAGTGGACGTTCGGCTGAACAATTAATGTGATTAATAATGATGAATTACAGATAAATTATAGATCTAACACAAGATGAAGAAAAAGACGTTCCTATGGTATATCAAGATTAGAAGTTTACTATGAAAAAAGCGTTCTTAATGGAGCAAAAGTAAGAAAATATGAAGAAATGTGAAGTAAGTACCTATAACAGTTGTAAAGAACATCGCAGCGAAAAGTTTTAGCATAGATTCAAAATATGTGTTTGTAGACCAACTAGAGATGAAATGGTTATTAAATAAAGGGCTGTGATTTAAACGGCTGATTTTCAGCTTTTTTTGTGGTAAATACAAAACGTGAAAGACATCTAAGCAACATCTGCATACTTAATACCACTAAACTGTGCTCTAGTAGCAAACTTAACAAGCTTGTCAAGTAATTTGCACGCATGCTATCCTCACAAATTGCATAGCATTACCGTAATGATTTTATACGTTTCTTGAAACTAAGTAACGAATGTGAATCAAATTCCGACTTTTATCTCACGCAAGTTTACGTGTGTTAGATAAATCCCGTGGATAAATCGAACAGTAAAGCTCATTGATAACTCACTTAGGCCTATAAATAATAATATATTGTGCAGACGAATTTCCGCCACGGCAGCTTATCTTAATGGAGACTATCCATGTACGCAGGAGATATAATACACAAGAGTGTGCAAACACAGGTGCACTCCTTCTTCCTTCACTGTCATAGTTTAATGGGACGGCAATCCGACACAATTGGGGAGATCAGAAGCAGGACCAACGGCTTTATGTGCTTTCCAAGACACGGGGGTGTCACACCACCAACGTCCAAACTCCGGGCTGCTGCTGAGAAATTCCTCACGGAAAAACCCAATAACACTTTTTGCCCGACCTGGCAATCGAACCACGAGATTAACAAGGTAAGCCTATAAAAACAAGTATTTTAATTAAAGCTACTACAACTTCAGCAGTAGTAATTAATAGATCAGAACGGAGTGATCTAAACGCTATCAATTTTACCGTAACTTCTTCATTAAGTATAAATTATGCAACTATAAGAAAAAATACAGCATTTTCATTAATTGTTCCATAACTGTTATTAATTGCAACCATGTTTATGTATGATATAAAGTGGGACATACTGTTGATTATGTGTTAATAGGTAAGCTACTTGAAGCATGAAGTAATTTATCAGTTAACATCATTGTCAATTATGATCTATGTGTTGTGGTTTTATACTCTTCAATCACTGTAATCTTATTAAGTTGATTGTTTTTAACGTCTATAACTTCTTTCCTTCTTTCTTCTTTAAAAAAATACATTGAAGGAACAATACAGGTATCTTCCTTATTTTTATTTCTGGGTAGGTAGTCTTTATGGAGATCCCATGGGTCTGTCAGGTCCACTCCCGGTTGGAGTTAACCTCTCAGTACCCAATCGTATCCGTATAAGAGCAGGCCCAGGACTGAGCCCTGAGGAACACCGCACGACATGTGGCTTTGAATTCCGCCATTACGTCTCATGTAGACAAGATTTAATTTGATCTATCGCACTTTTATTTAACGACTTTTAATTTCTCCAATTTAGACTGGATTTGATCGAAAACATGTTTTAAAGAAAGGTGTTGTTATAAAAGTTCAGACAAAAAATTACCGATACGTCGATAACTTTCTTAAATTGGATAATTGATTCACAAATGAAATCTTCTGTAAGTATATTATAATTATTCTTATCTGGCCACTAAGTTGCTCAACATTTCGGGCCGGAACTACTTGTTAGTCCAGCACCACTAAAATCAACTCACGTGTGCCCTCTTTAACCACCAACGTCTTGCATTCTAATTAAAACAAACGATGTCGGACCAATGGGGACTTCCAAGCGTTTATGGTTGTTTGTAGGTGGAGAAAGTAAAATCTGTTTATGGAATTTTTTGAAATTTTAATGTGGTAAATTGTCGTTTACGTGGTTATGATTTGTGGTTGATATGTTAGGATTGGGTTTGAATACCGAATTTGGAAGGGCATGAGTATGTGCGTTTTGAGAATGCTAATGACGTGAGATGAGGACGAGACTGTAGAACTTTGAAGTTTTATTGGTAAGCGTATGTGGCGATTCTCTAACATCATCATCATTACCGTCTTATCATGCAAATGAATATTATTCTTAAATAATGTAAGAAAAATATCGGGAGGAAATTTGAACTTATAATTTATACATTATTGATTTCAGGCTTACTGAAATCGCCAATTTACCTTGAAAGAGCGTGGTGATCAATCCTCGTTAGTATGTATGGCGTTTCTTACCCATTCTTCTCAATACAAAACTACGTTTTGGAATAGGCAACTAGATTCAATAGTTTTAATGAATTCACGATCAAAATTGCCTTTTAATGGAATAAATGATTTGACTTTGACTTCGTGCCATCCTTGTGTGAGAAGAGGTATTTGCCTTCTAGTGGTTCAATAATATGACCTCTTAGTACGTAAGTAGTAGTTAAGTGAATATTACCATCATCACCAGAGAGGGCTAAATTAAAATTGCAACTGTAAATGTAATTAAGTAATTGTGTTTAATCTTTAAAGTATAGTAGTTAAGTAGTATAGTAGTTAATCTTTAAAGTGTAGTAGTTTGTAGGCCAGTTAAAAAAATTGCCTGCTTAGCATTTTGAAAAAAATAACTTTTCAAAAAGTGAAATCTCATGAATTTACAATTCTTAACAATGTAGGTCGAAGTGTATGTGAATTTTGATATTTAAATAAAATAATTTTAGTGCACATTTTACGAACTGTGTTTAAGTTGTCCATTTCACGGTCTAGTGAGTACGTCTGACGTCAGAAGTTTAACTTGTAAATTTTTTATAATTGTAAAAATATACAGTACTACAATCTAGAACAATGTTTTTTTTAAGCATTTGATGTTTCTTGTTTCATAATTGTTTATTTTTTTATTTAATGCATACATAAACTCACGCCTTTTTCCCATGGGGGTAGGCAGAAACCAAAACGCCACCTGCTACATTGATGTAATATATCAAAATTAGAAATTGATTACTATGTGGATTCTTATGACAGTTGGGCTTCTGCTAATCATAACAACACTAATTTTACCGCTGGCTTCTCAACGGAAAAAAATCAAAATAAAAGTGACCAATTAAGCGCGTTATCGGCAGTGATTGGTTGTTGATCATTTAGACAACCGACAGCAACTTACACGAGCTTGATCAATCAATTGGCATACTTTATATGAGCTGCCAAAACGCTATTGCCACATAGATTTTTTATGACAATAATGTACTGTGACGTCACTTTTTTGCAAACTTATTATTACTTTTAATTTTAAATCGACTAAACATTTAATTTTACTGTAAATTGAAAATTGATCAAGTTTTCAGGGCTACAAGAATGTTTTTTTTAAAGACGTGTCTTGGAATTTTTCATTAAATGTGTCAAATACCTACCCAATTTGTCATAATATATTTTTATCATTAAAAGTAGAACATCCATAGTATTTTGCTTTATACATGTGAGTAAGGAAATTATCTATAAAACTGGTTTCCCATACGGCCAACAGACACACTTTTAAAAAGAATCGCACCGGTTTGACTCGTCCAATAAAACGTCTTCGTTTACCTTTATACTCTTTCTTCGATATTTTTTGCTTAATAAATGTAAGTAATTGTAATGTTTACAATGTCATTCAAAATTTTAACCGACGAGGAAAAATAATAAATTGGGTATAATGACATAACAAACCCTGTTGGGTATAACGACATCACGCCTATATTCTCCGAAGGATTAGGCACAGTTTCGTGGTATGTTTTAAGTGTCGAAGAGAGTCTCTAAGAGCCTATTGCCATTCACCGGTATTGAAATTAGGTATCTTGATCAGAAATATAAATATTTGTGTAAAGATTTTTCTGTTTTAAATGGGTGTTATAAGGCTATTCCTAGTAAATCACTAGATAAAAAATAAATCCATACTCCTTACTTAAAATATTATAAATGCGTAAGTAAAGGTGATGGCTAAATGACTGCCCCCGGGCCAGAAACATTCTGGAATGTATATGAATCTTACATAACCTCATAATATTTAAAAAATCATTCATGAATTATGTAGTGTTTAATATTTTCCTAGCACTTTCGTGAACTATTAAACATAATAAAGTATCTAAAAAAAAAAAGAAAAACTTTTTCATCACAAACATTCGCTTATAAATATACAAACTCATTTTCGTTTTTAGATTTATTCTTTTTCGAAAGTGTCAGTTGAAGAAAATTATATACTGTCACACACACCTTTTTTCCTTTTTAGGCAATATTATTTTACCATTATTTTATTCCCAAAAAGTATCTGAAACTTTTTTACTTGAAATACTAATATTTAGCCATTCAGCATTACATTGTGCTAGGTACCATATTTATACATGGTACCTGGCACATGGGGCAGTGGTCTATACTTCCATTTAGCCATCTCCTTTGTCTGTCTATCTGTTACGCTTTCACGCCGAAACCGCTGAACAGATTTTGATGAAATTTGGTAAAGAGATTGGAGAAAGACAAAGCTAGGCTAGGCTACCTTTATCAAAAGAATAGAAATAGGGGACTAAAGTTTGTAGTGTTGTGTCAGTCCGACATTATTGAAGAATAAAACCATGAGTATTTAAGCACGTGATACAAAATAATAAGCGTTTTTGGTAACTTAATCTTGGAAATAAAATCAATCAATCAAACTAATTTTACGCCTACAAAGACGCGAATAAAACCCAGTAAAAGAACAATTCAAGTTGAAAGCAATATGACAAGATATTAGCAGACTGTAGATGAATTAATTCAAACTTATAAAATGCCAGAGCGGCCACAGAATCCGGCGCGATTCGCGTCTGACAAGCCCGCCACACTGTTCCCAAACCACTGCAACTTCTGTAAGCCAGAATCAACAGTGGCGACCACAAGAAAAGCGCCGAGACAATGAAGCTCGACGAGTCCCAGAGAAGCGATTCAACTGTCTTGGATCCCGCAACGAAATTAATCAGAAAAGATTAGCGGAGGAGTAAGAAAAATATAATTTCCACTTCCCTCCAAACAAGCAGGAGACAGAACAGAATTAGGCCAATAGGCACAAAGGGATTATTTACAACTGGGAGAAGCCCAGATTGCCAAGCACCACGGATTGCAATTATCATTAACTTAATGGGTCCTAATGTGAGCTGTTACATTTGATTCCAGTAATAGGTATGGCAAAAACGCTTGAACGCACGGAAATTAGTTCTAGTTTCTACAAGGTCCGCGTAATAAACAACACCGGATATAGCCTGTACACTATCTAACATAATATTTCGCTCATTCTGCCAAAGAATACACTCCCATAAGATGTGATGAGCAGATTGTTGTCGATTCGCGTCTGTCATCCGTTACGCTTTCGACGCGTGCGCAAGTGCGAAGATTTACTTCTGAGTGACGTATGAGATATGTATTGATATTGTTCCGCCCTGATTGCGATTTAATTGTTATCACAATAAATAATTAAATTATGTAGAGAATGTGTTTTTTTTTTGTAATTTTTGTATACTTTTTTTAAGCTTTGTCAAATGGGTTGTGGTATTAATTTTCAAAGTTATGTAATAATTGCAATTTTATTGTTTAGTGCAAAATCAGTTTCAACGCTTTGTTCAAGTCTTTGTCGTCTTGTCTTTGTTAATAAAAACCGAAAAAAAAAATTGTTGATGATTTGAACCGGTGTCGATGATGATGATAACGATTACGATGCCAATGGTGATGATGATGATGACGAAACTAGCTTTTGCACGCGACTTTCAATGTGGGTTCAAGTATACCATAAAACTAAGTCGGCATTTGGCAATAGTCTTGGTTTCATATTCGTTTCAAGCAGTGAAAGATTTTTTTTAATCGGACCAGTATTATCTGATGTTTCCACTTACTAACAAAAATCAAACAAACTTAATCTCTTCATAATAATAGTTATTGTCATAGATGAAGATAATATTGTACATGATGTGGGCAGTGCTGTAACTAAGGAAATATTTCTCACGACCCCGCATTGCAGTCGTCTGGGCAAAGTAGAACAGTGTTAAATAGTTCTAAGATTTTATAGTTGGTTTAGCTATTAACGAAGAATAAGGAAGATTGACTAATATACAGTTAAGCCATTTCATATTAAGTTTGCGGTCATTACTAGGTATTTAAAGAAGATTCACATTGAACTGTGCTTAATAATAATGTAAGACATTGAATTACTTTGACATTTTAGATTTAATTATTCTGATCTCTATTTGCAAGGACGGACGACCTGATTAAGACCGCAGAAAGACGCTAGATGCAGGTCGCTTCTAACCAGTCTTTTTGGAAATCTATGATTGAGGCCTTTTACTAGCAGTGGACGTCCTACGACTGATATGATTATGATGATGATGAGCTCTATTTCTCTCTTTTCTTTCTCTATTTTCTTCTTTTTTTTCTCTTTCTCTTAATATCTCAGACGTAGGATTATCGATTACAAAGTGCGTATTATCAACATTAACCTTTTACTTGTATGAAAATATGTTAAACAAATTTTCACAAGAGCAAAAGGTTCTGCTCATAAATTTAGCGTGGTACTACAACAAACTTACTTAGCACATTACTCACACTTTGAAAGACAAAACCATTATGACAACCTATCCATATAACTCGGTAAGGTCCGCAGTTCGACATTGTGCACTTTCTCTATGAAAGTAAGTAGACAAACATTCGCTATGTGTTCAGCTATTATCACCATCCTCATGTTGAGCTATTCTGTTAAAATCTTCCTTTCTGAATGAAGGTGAAGTGATATTGTGATGGTATTCTACTATGCTAGGAATTGTGAGCTCACCTAGAACTTACTTACCGAGAGAGAATATTGTAGAATCGACCGTCTGTTGAGAATTTTGTTTGTTTGTTTCTAGTTTAACCCGTACTAACTTCTTAAGTATTGAGAGCTCGGCTGCCCCATTTCAAAACCTAGCAAGGACCTAAAACTAAATTTTATAGGAGAGCGAATAAACGTAAATTAGATCAGAGACGAATAGTGCATTTACTGGGTATCGATGATTAAATATCACCGCTTTAATGTGAGTTTTCAACGCTGGTGTTTTTGTATGTGGCCCTACCACGTACTTGGTTAGCAAAATTATGCAATAAAAAGATTTTTGGAAAAAGTGTCCCTTACTAGGTTTTAAAATGGGACAGCCGAGCTAGTTGTGAGACAAATCTATTCTTTACAAATCTTCCTCAGTGAATTTAGATAAAGAGAGCATTGAGACGACGTTAGTGTAAGATCAGTCATTGTGGCCATCTACAATGGGGGAGGCTTATCTCCATCTTCCGTTATTCGGCTGATATGATGATAATAATGAGCATTGATATGCATCTAGAATGTGTAATAACAGCTCATCACAAGAAACCTTAAGATTTTTTTTAATAGCGCTGTCGTTGACAGCAGGTTTCTGTACATTTTTCCACTTCTATTTAAATTGGTGTTGGATGGTTGTAATTTAAAAGTAAGATAAATCCATAGACTTGTCCAGACTTAACAGCATCAGCATAAACAGCTCTTAGTATTTTTAGAAAACACTCAACACCTACACTATTCTTATTCATGCTATATTTTACCTTCGCTTGAGTCACTGTCGATTATATCAGTATCTTCTTATAAAGTCTTTTTATACTTTGCCTCTCACTAAGAAGTTCTCATGTGTCGTGGGTGCATTTACAAACACATAAACTCACATACACAAACTTCTAGATCCGGAACTTCTATCTGTAGGCCGTGCAAATATATGTTCCGTGAGGAAATCGAAACCGAGACACGCAGAGAAGCAACTACATCAACCTCACCGTTTACAATTAATTAACAAAATTAATTAACTCTATTAGTCTTGGACTCTTCATCCAACACTTCAGCCATTTCTATTCTTAGTTAAATTATGCGTGAAGCAATTTTATGCGCGGTTTAATGCTACGTTCAATTATTTTGACGGAGTCAGATTGGGCTTGACCACAAAAGCCAAGAGTTTATCAAGAAATTTACCTGTTTAATAGAAACTAGCTGTGTTAGTTTCGCTTCCGTGGGAATATCGGGATGAAAAGAAACAGAAATAATTAAAATTATATTTTTTTTTCTACTTTAGGTTACATTATTGCAATTTCTTAAGGTATTCCATTAAAAAAAAATTATAGCCTATGTTATTTTCTATTAATTTACCTATCTATTGGTGAAAAAAATATTAAATTTGGACCTGTACTTTTGTAGCATTTTCGGTTCAAATAAAACAAACAAAAAAAAATCCTCTGTATATTATTAGTAAGGATAATTTATCAGTTTCAAAAATTAATAAGCTTAGTGTAACTGTCTAGCATAACTATGCCTAAGTAGATGTAAATGGAAAAAGTGAAAATATCTACTTAGCAGCATATTAGTCATCATTTAAGGCTTTTATACAAAGAAAAGTTGGATTTAAGACCTTTCACCTTCCTAGCAATAATTTTACAAATTTCCAATAAACTGGAACTTATAAATGATGTATGGGCTAGACATAAGACTTGCTTGGACCAAAAAAAAACTCGGTTTTCAAACCCAAGTATGTCATGAAGTCAAAAGTAAAAGGTAATTACATCAAAACTTAGGTCATGAGACAAAAAAGGGATCCAAAAAACTTTGGTTTTGTTAACGAGCAAAAACTAGTGGTTACACTTATTCAAAAACCTGCCAATCAAATGCTTGAGACATCCTTTGGAACTGCAAGTTAAGATGCACCAAATTACAAGCACCTAGAGTATATTATCAATAACCACTCAAAAGTAAGTTATATAAATATAGGCAAGCGTGTTAGTAAGACACTTTTTAAGAACATTATTTTGTTGGGAACTTAGAAAAAATCTTGAATGACTTTTCTAAACTAGCAGTGGGCCAATTGATATAAGTTACACAAAGAATAAAGAAATATAAGTTTACACGTAGCGGCTGGGACTAGAGGTTCTGCGTCTCTGACACTCCGCCACCTCCTTCTTTAGCATAACTGCATCCTATTCCCTCTCGCTCCGGATCATGCCTAGCACCAGGGCCGGACGCGAGAGTTCACCGCCGATGTTAGACGGTTGACCAGCTAATCTATTCTGTTAATTCTCCCTAGGTTAGGTTAGGTTAGTTGTCATCGCATCTGATGATTGGGACTGGCAGCTAGGTGTAGTGTAGTTAGGTGTAATGACACTTTAACTCACAAATTCTACTAAAAATGTTTAAACTCTAGCCAAAACCAGGCAGGCAAATGCAGGTAAATTAGAGACATTTTTAACAGATCGAAAGTTAAATTAAAATGTACGGAAATTGAAGGCATTTTTGATAGATCGAGACTGAGATTAGATTGCGATCGTTCCTAAAACTTAGTAGAATGGCCTCCCTGATCGTGGGAAGCATAGTAGTCAAGTTTTTGAGAGGCCTATGTACGAGTAAGTTGTAATGGACGGTAAGCAAAACAGATATTTCATATCTAAAAGATTATTAAAAAAAAAGTTGTTGTTGTTATTTTTTTTTTAAGTGTTTTTCTATGAAGTTCTCAGTAGCTGCTCCGGTTAGACTGGAAGCCGACCCCAACATATAGTAGCAGCTCGGAGTTTGGATTCGTGCCCGGTTAATGGCAATAGCCTCGTCCCCTATTACATGGGACCAAAAAAAAAACATACCGGCGAAATGTAGGTGTATATTGGTACGCCTCTGCCTAACCCTTCGGGGAATACAGGCGTGATGGTATGTATGTAAGAATAGCTATGTTAAAAGTGTAAATAAGGTAACGTGTGAATATAACTTTCTTGAGTAATGTCAGACTCAATCCTCATGCTGATTTTACTCAAGAAACTGTGCAATATGACTCGACTTCACTTTTCTCCATCGATTTAATGTTGAAAGCAAAAGTAGGTCTGTAATTATTCACAGCGTAAGCTTTCATGGAACTAAATGATGTCTTATTATGACACTGATGGCATACTGATGGTGTATGTGATCGGTGGTATTATAAAATAAAGGTTACGGCCAAGTATTATTTTACATACTTATATTAAAATTTCCCTATTATTTATTTAAAAGAAAAATAAATTACAAATACATACATAAACTCACGCTTTTTTTCCGTGGGGTTAGCCAGAAACCACAGAACGCCACCTGCTATGATCCTCACATACTACTTTCGCCTCGTTCACGTTCATTAACCGGGCACAAATCCAAACTCCGAGCTGCTACTGAGTTTTTTTTACTGAGAGTTGAAAATCATACATAAGTTTTTCTCTTGATAAATGCTATAATACCTATGTTAAGAAAAACTTTTGGTATGATTTTTTTGGCAACCTGTTTTAATTCAAACATTCCAACTACCAAGATTCCGTTAATTGAAAAGACAAATGTCGTATGTATCAACTACCAAACTACTAGACTATCCTTACTAATATTATAAATGCGAAAGTAACTCTGTCTGTCTGTCTCTTCTTCACGCCTAAACCACTGAACCGATTTCAATGAAATTTGGTACAGATATAGTCTGGGACCCGAGAGAGGACATAGGATAGTTTTAATCCCGGAAATCTACCGGGAACGGGAACTATTAATCCACGCGGACGAAGTCGCGGGCAAAAGCTAGTTCATAATATGTTGAATGAAATTCCTTTTCGTTCTCACATATCTTACAAAAAGCCATGGTCCCCGTGAAAGTCAAAAGAAAGCTGTACAGTCAGTAAATGCCATATATAAATATTATGGTGTATAAGGAACGGTAATAGCGGTCAAACTGTTTCGCCCATCCGAAATAAATTGTCGGTCTCATCTGCTGAACTTTAAGTTTTTAAGAAAAGAGCCAATATTCCAAGGTAAGAGCAGCTTTTCTGCGGGTTGTTCGAACTGCGGGTTGTTCGAAAGAGATACCGCGCCCCCGGAACGCAAAGGGCACATGAAGGAACATAGACGGGTTTTAGTCAGTAAAAGTCTGACACTCCCTCCCGCCCCGCCCAGGGCGGGGGAAGTTATTTGATGATTTCCCGTCTATAAAAAAAAAAGAGCAGCTTTTATATATAAAAATATAAATATATACCATCACGCCTGTATTCCCCGAAGGGTTAGGCAGAGGTGTACCAATGTACACCCACCGTTCGCCGGTATATTTAGGTCCCATGTAATAGGGGGCGAGCCTATTGCCATTAACCGGGCACAAATCCAAACTCCGAGTTGCTACTGAGAATTTCATAGAAAAACTCAATAACACTTTTTGCTCGACCTGGGAATCAAACCCGGGACCTCTAGCGTACCAGTCGCGCATAGGACCACTAGGCTAACGAGGCAGTTATATATGTATACTAATATTATATAGCTGAAGAAGTTCTTTGTTTGTTTAACGCGAATATGTAGAATTACTGGTCCAATTCCGATAATTATTTCGCTAATAGGTAAGTATGTTACCCTGAGTGTAACAATAGCCTATAGTATTGTTTGCCGTCAAATAAATTTGGGATGCGTAAAATCTTCACAATGGCAAACAGTTTCAGAGAATAAAATAAATAAAATAAAATAAATAAATATCTTGGGACAACTCACACACGGCTATCTGATCCCAAGCTAAGCAGAGCTTGTGTTATGGTAACCAGACAACTGATATACATACTTATATAATTTATAAATACATACATATTATAGATGAATCACACCCAGACACAGAACAAACAATCATGCTCATCACACAAAGTATGTCCTGTGTGGGAATCGAACCCACGACCTCCGGCTTAGCAGTCAGGGCCACTAACCACTAGACCAACAGGCCCGTTAAGAATGGAAGAATGGATGAATAATTTGTTATTCTTTCACGCTTAAACGACTAAACTGACTTGGCAGACATTTAGTTCATCTAGCTTGTGCTGTGCTCGGTGCAACATGTTTTCTTCTTCCATGCCGTCCTGTCAACAGTCATGCTATCACTGACTCCTTTCTCTTTCATATCATTCTACACACAATCCATCCATCTTTTCTTAGGTTCATATAGAAATTTTATTAGGTTTTTTTGTTCTTAAGACTAAAAACTCCTCGGCGAACAGGTACACTTCTGCCTATCCCTTCGGGGAACACAGTTGTGATGGTGGTAACACTAAGAGAAAATAAATGTGAATGACGCTTTACATAATATGAAAAAGCCCAATTTATTTTAAATAAAAGTTCAATACTTGAGCTCCATTAAGAGAACTGTTAATAATTAAGTTGTTTTAAACGAATTGAAAAGAAAACTAGAGGTCATTCACTCTGAATGTCACAGACGGTGAAAAGAGAGTACTAATAAAAATGATAGCAACCGTCAATAATACTGCATTTTTTAAAACCGGTACCTACCTATTTAATTATTTTAACACGAAATATATCTTGTTACGTTTCACTTGAGAAAGTTAGAAAATAAAATTAATGGTAATTAGGTATTTCTCGTAAATAATTTCTTAGCTTTTAAACTATTTGTATGATTGGTTTTTAATACTAATTTAGATATTTTTCAGATAAATCAGATGCAAAATTATGTATTGGGTTAGTGGTTAATCTTTCAAAAGAAAGCGCTCCATAAATATAGCAAAAAATATTATTTTTAGAGAAATATTTCGCAAGATATAAATAGCATAAACTTAAAAAGTTAACTGAATTTTAAATATTTGTAATTTAAAAATCTTTCTCTAAAATAAATTAATCTTAACATTCGTTGACCCCCTTTTATTTATTTTTTATACATAAAATAACTGATATAAAATAAAGTGTGTCAAACCAAAAATACATAAATACAATTCTAATAATATACCTAGTAAAGCTAAAAAGTCTTTTGTTTCTTTAAATGCGCTAGTCTTAGGCTAGCCGCACACACACAATAATATTGACAATCCAATATTGTCAGAATTTCAAGATCTATAGAAAAATACCGCAATACAGGCCGCACACACACAATATTATTGACAATACGTACTTTATTGTCAATATTATTGCGTGTGTGCGGCTAGCTTTAGAATTTCCAAGTCAGATTGGAAAAATATTTTTTGTTTAAGATAACCAGATTCATGAGGAATAGTATAGGCTATATAACATCACGTTACAACACATAGGGGCGGAATAGTGACTAACGACAGAATGCCAGGAGGATCTCCAGATGAAAAATAAAATATAACTAAAGACGTGACATAACGCGAGTGGAAAAATCCACGCAGATAAAATAACTAGTAGAAGATAATAAATAATAACCACTGTTCAGACCATTAATCTGACTACAACTACATGAGTGTAGCCGTAATGGTGAATAACAAACCAGTTAACAATAAACTAATTTTAGATAACGGGTTACGCCATCAGTAAGTGAAAGTATCCAAATCGGTACAACCGACGAAAGAAAACAAGAGTAATGTTATACGTTATATACACGAAGAGACGGTGTCGAAAATACACGAACTACGAGACTTTTGAATGTAGAAGAAGAAATTAATGATGGTGACACTTCTAGAATAGTCTTTGACAGTGTTATTAATATTAATGAACTTAGATCCATTATACCTACGTATATAAATAAGATGCAAAATTATGCACTGTGTTAGTGGTTAATCTGGCAAAAGTATAAGAGACAGTCGAGAAAAGGGAAAGGGTAGTATTTGTCCAGCAGTTTGATAATAGAAGCAAGATAGATATAATTTGTGTTGAATAAGATCCTAAAAAAGGGGTCATTGAACTCTTGCTGATCTATAATTTTGACATGGGACAAAGTTCGTTTTTTCATTTAAAAATGTTTAGTTTTTCTTAGGTTTTGTAAGGTCTTTTTAAAGTTAGCTGGTAAAAATAAGGAGCCCCAGAGTCATGTCACTACTTACTTTCAAAGTTAAAGATAAAGGGAATGATAAAACAAAATGAGAATGAATAATAGTCAAAGTCAATTAATTTCTTATATAGATAGCTTCAACTAGAATAGTTGAAGCTAGCTATGAAGAAGAACGAGGAAGAAACTTCGCGAACACACTTTTTAATTTAGTTTTTACAAAATCCTGGTTGCAATTTCTTGTTGATTCTTTAGGTGAAAACAATGAACTCTATGGCGGTTAAGAGATGACTAATCCAAACTAACAGCGCCCGTTCACGAACATGACGCGTGGCTGACCACGCGGTCTTGTTAGGTAGATACCACAATCATTAAATTAGAAGTTCACACCCAAAGTACCAGCTGTTATAGAAAGCGTTAATATTTTTATTGATTGGGGAGGCATTGCAGAGGAAAATGTACTTTGATCAAATTATAGGTTTAGAGGTATTGGTAGGAGATTGTGAAACGCATTGAGGTGAAAGTGCTTTGATCCAGATAAGATAAGAAATAAACAGAAATATGTATAATAAAATTTTGCGGTAGCACCTTTATAAAAGGCTTGATTTTATCTAGATTGTCAAAAATAAACCGGCTTGGTGTTTAGGCAGAATTCATAGAATTAATAGTTTAAAATTAATAGATTTAGATGAGGTTTTATTCTTGTTAAATTTTATTTTGATAGGCTCGGATCTGACCATTATTTAAATTAGAGACACATTTTTTAATTAATTAAATATTCTTAAAATTTTAACGAAATAACCCCAATTTTGTGTAATCATTTATTTATGAAGGTGACTGGTAATTAATGACCGCCACTTATTGGGGATGGATGGATGCAGGCCACTTCCAACCGATCCTTTTGGAAATCTATGGGGACGCCTATGTGCAGCAGTGGACGTCCTGCGGCTGATATGATGATGATGATGATGACTTATTGGGGGTGTCTGTAGTATAAGACGAAATTACTTGCCAAATTTCATCGTTCTAGGTCAACGGAAAGTTTCCTCTAAATTTTGATTCCCTTGAGAGTACGAGGTATACGTTTGTTGCGGCATAAACGGCCGTGTCTTTTATTACGTTGATTTAGAAGTTTGATTTTTTTACAGCTCTAAAGGACTGTCGATCTAAGAATATGGTTTGAATTTCAAATCGATACACCTCCACGCGTTCTTGATATAAAGGGCCTTGACAGATAGACAGACAGAATACAAAGTGATCCTACCTAATAAGGGTTCCGTTTTTTTTCCTTTTGAGGTGGAACTCTTAAAAAATACATTTCTTTAGGAAAGTTGCTTGTTATCATGAATACAATCATTTGTTTAAGTATCGGCCACTAATTACCAGTCACCCTACATTATAATGATCTTGATATAATGATTCTGCAGGTATGTTTAAATAATTCAGTTTCACAGTTCATGATTATATATGTCGTAGTATAAAATTACAAAGGTAATTAAGAGAAAAAAAAACGAAATTTACTTTAAAAATGGTTGCACTTTTTTTTCCTCATCTGTTTTAATTTTGGTCTTTATTTTATTGTCAAAAAGATTCACAAACTGTGTAGTGACTTTATTACGTTAAATATTACCTTGTTGTTATAGTGTAGAAGTTAACTACTTGTGTCTAGATACTTTATTAATCTGCAATTTTATTGCCACATTGACCTCTAAAACATAGATCACTGATATAGCTCAAAAAGCTGCAAATTGAAAGTAAGAGGCACGTTTTGATTGTCATCTGTCCAATGACCGGTAGGATAATATACCTATGGAGCCCTAACATGACCAGAGGGCATCGCCGTAGTCCACCCAACATATGATGAGATGAGGTAGACAGCATAGTCCACAAAAACGTTAGATCGAAATAGCTGGATGTCTTGGGAGAGGCGTTTACCCAGTAACATGATGCTAACTGATAGTAAGTTTTACCTTCGTTTAAGTTACGTGTTTACTGCTCCGATCCTGTGGGTCGTAGCGTAATGTTATATAGCGTATAACCTTCCTCAATAAACACGCTATATAAACCAAAAAGATTTTTCCAAATCGGACAAGTAGTTCCTAATATTATAGCGTTCAAACAAACTTCTTCTTTTTGATGGTCAAGTTCGTAATCCGTTGACTGACTACCAACTGAATGTTAATTAGTCTAAATGCATTTAATCCAATTTAAAACTTGATATACTTACTTTCAAATACTTCAATGAAAAGTTCTTTTCACTAATGGAGATTATGTTGATGTAATGGGTTTGACATTGATGTGTTTTTTTTTTAATATATCCAGTTCTGAAAGTAGTGAAGGGCTTGGCAGGTGACCGAATTTTTTGGATGGAACTTTTCCGTTGTTCATGATACTAGCAGTTTTCTAATTCTTTTTGTCCATAAATATTTTGTTAAAAGGCATTGACGTGCTTATTAGATTTGGTCTTTTGAGCTTTCAATGTTGATTAATGATAGATATCTTTAATGCCAATATCATATTACAAGTTCTATCAAGCGGTTGGTTGACACTTCCCGTGACCCAAAGGCTTTTAGCTTGGCCAGAGGCATTGCCATCCAACGTGGCAATGTCGCCAGTCTTTTGGACACATTTCCAGTTGATGACGATGTGGAGGAATTTTTAATGCCATTTTTTATTTTTATATTTATGCCATTGGATGGCAAACAAGCCCACGGCTCACCTGATATTAATTGGTCACCGCTACCTATAGACATCTGCAACACTAGAGATCTTGCAAATGCCTTGCCAACCCAGAGACGAAGTTGAATTGTAGGTATGTGTATGATTATTGTTTTTTATGTTTTGTTAAAAACATATTATAAAAAAAAAAAAAAAAAAAAATATACCATCACGCCTGTATTCCCCGAAGGGTTAGGCAGAGGTGTACTAATGTACACCCACAGTTCGCCGGTATATTTAGGTCCCATGTAATAGGGGGCGAGCCTATTGCCATTAACCGGGCACAAATCCAAACTCCGAGTTGCTACTGAGAATTTCATAGAAAAACCCAATAACACTTTTTGCTCGACCTGGAAATCGAACCCGGGACCCCTTGCACAACAGTCGCACTTGCGACCACGAGACCAACGGGGCAGTCCCACACAGTCAAACATATTATAAATATTTATAAAAGAGAAATGAAATAAGTTGGTACTAATTTACAAGTTCCTATGATAATTTATTTTGTACCTTTATAGCTTTTGCTTTTGATATCGTGATGGCCCAGTGAATAAGGCGCCCGCTCTTCATGCATGAGGTTGTAAGTTTGAAATTGGGCAAGTACCTACCATGGTAACTTTTTAATTTATGTTGTTGTCGTTGTTGTTGTTCGATCCGACCGTTTTCGGCCAAGGCGATTGCTTCAACTCCTTCGAAGTTGACGTTCGTGTGCTCGCATGTGGCTTATGTAGCCAATCTTCTTTATGAAGATCCTCTCACATTGAGGGCATGTGAGCACACCATCTACGTAGTTATACATAATTGCCGCAGGTGGTCGGGCTTTTATTTCGTCGCGCTTGGCATCAAGCTCAAGGCGCCGCTGCACTTCAAAGCTACGCACCTTAGTTTTTACCAAAGCCCTCCAGTCAAGTCTATGGGCGGCTTGCTGCTCCCACCGTGACGGTTCCAAGTCGCACTTGTTAAAGTGCCGCTTTAGCACATCTTTATACCTGAGGAGCTGTCCGCCATGCTTGCGCTTGCCCTCCTCAAGTTCAGAATAAAAGATGCGCTTCGCCACTCGCTGCTCTGCCATACGTGACACATGTCCGCACCACCGAAGCTGACGCCGCATGAGATAGGACTCAACACCACCAACATTAGCCCTGCGTAGAACTTCGGTGTTCCGCACGCGATCACACCATCGAATCCTCAGAATCCTTCTGAGACATCGAAGGTGGAACCGGTCCAACATGCGGATGTGCCGGCGGTACACGGCCCAAGTTTCCGCTGAATATAACATGTTAGGCAGCACGACCGCCATGTAAACTGAGACCTTGGTTGCTAGTTTAAAGTCATGCGACCTGAAGACCTTGGCATCCAGCTTACCAAACGCTGCAGCTGCAGCGCCGATCCTGCTGTTGATCTCTTCAGCAAGGCCACACTTCGATGTCAACGTGCTCCCCAGATAACGGAACTTGTCGACCTGCTTCAGCTCATCCTCGCCGAGTCTTATGGACAGTGCCTCGTGACCGTCAATGTCCAGAGACATCACCTCCGTCTTCTTAACACTGATTTTCAAGCCGAATTTCCGGCAAGACTCGTCGAGACCGGATACTAACCGTTGCAGGCCATCTGGGGTTTCTGCTACAAAACACATGTCGTCTGCATACAAGATCTCAGTAACCACTGCGTAGGAAACCTTGGTACGGGCTTTGAGCCTTGCTAAATTAAAGATATTGCCATCGGTGCGGAAACGGATGCGGACATCATAATCATCATCATAATTTTTAATTTATAATCTACTTTTTAAGTGATTTCGGATTTGTGCCCAGTTAATGTCAATGGGCCCGCCTCCTATTTATTACATGCGATCTAAACATACCGGTGAACTGAGGGTGGCCATTGGTACACCTCTGCCCTAATCCTTTGGGTAATACAGGCGTGATGGTATGTGTGTGTACAATAAAAAATAGAGGAAAATCACTTATTTACCTTTCTCTTATAATAGGTAATATCACCGAAAAAAAGACAATTAGTAGTTTAACTTTCACTTTCAAAATGTTCTGAGCACAAAACATTACTTCACCGTCCATTGATAGATCCCCGTGGAGTAGGTACAGAACAAAAGGAACTAAGGTTTTGACATACTGCAATAATATATGGTCAGACATAACTAAAGTGTTATTCATGATGGGGCAATAGAACCAGAGCCAGTTAGCGATGATATCATCTAAGACAGAGAAGTTTTAAGGGAACCCACTCACCACGCACAAGATAATCATGAAAGAAATGATGATAATTGTCAAGAAAAGAATCGTACGAAAGTAAAACTTATGAATAGGCCAAACGAAGATCATGTTTTTAGTAAGGATTAATTTCATAACAAAGAAGTTGTGATAGTCTGAAAGGTCAGGTGCGCAGTAATCGCAACCGGCGAGTTTGTATGACCAGATGTATGAATGTGAACGAGGCGAAAGGAGTATGTAGAGATCGTAGCAGGTGGCGTTCTGTTGTTTCTGCCTACCCCCTTGGAAAAAGGCGTGAGTTCATGTATGTATATTCAGAGGAATGAAAACAATATCTTAAAGGTGAACGTTTTAAGTATGCATTATAGGCATAACAGATAAACCAGTCCTATTAAGACAAGCAACCCGACCTCCGAACGCCCACCAATTTTAGAAGAATGTCTTCGTAAATACCAGTTTCACATAATTTCCTGTTTAAGGGCGCATTTTCGAAGCACTTTCTCCGCAACCGGTAAATTATGACGCAAAACATGTGGCGATGTCCAAATGCAGCAAGGTTGAACTTTCGATTATATTTTATTGCTGATGTGTGGCTGGTTATGTGGACAAAATGACTGTTTGATTGGAATTCGAACGGTCTAAATACTTTATAGAACATCCGTTCAGTAGTGAAGCTCTTTGTAAACAAGCTCGTCTGGGGAAGTACTACCAATATACCGATTTCTGCCGCAAAGCAGCGTTGCTGTGTTCCGTTTTAAAGGATTTGGGTGGCGGTGTAATAACATTATAACAAATTAACTTTGTCTTTTGGGATGGTAACGGATTATCAAGGCATCTGATATTGCAGATGTCTATAGGCAGTGGTGACCACTTAACATCAGGTGGGCTGTCGACTTGTTTGCCATCCAATGATATTTAAAGAACCTTAATTATACATATTGACATGGCAAACCAAACCATGCAAATGGAATTTTGGGTTTAATTACCTGGTCGGGCAAAACGTTATTGGGGCATTATTAGGAAATTCACAATAACAGCTTGCAATTTGGAAGTTCGTGGTGTAAAACCTCAGTGACTTGGGAGCTCGTGAAGCCTTTGGTTCTGCGTCTGATCTCTTTCCAGTTGTGTCAGATTGCTGTCCTATCATACTACGAGAATGCGGGAAGAGGTAGTGCACTAATGAATTCGCACAGAAACTTATACAATAAAATACTCGTATATACTGCATACTCGGCTAGCTTCATTGATATCGGTGGTCGCGATTTTTTATTTAAAAACCAAACATATATTCATGGGACAGTAATAAAATGAATATTCATAGACTTCTAAAACGAAACAAGTGTGTTAATTAGATGTAGGAACAAGTTTGCCTGGATGTGGAGTATAGGCATACTTAATTTTTGTGCATATTTTTATGTATATTGAAGTTTAGGAAGACAATCAAAGACTGATCTACTTTGGTGGTGCATATTGGTTACTTGATGATATCTTGGAAAGGGTAATGAAAATATACCTAAATCCAGCTACTTTAAGATTGCAAGCCATAATGAGATTTTCACAGGTGAACATCAATTTTGTGGTTTAACAATCGGGTAATCCGTGCAATTGTAGTGTGAGGTATTCAGCTGCAAGCATTTAAAGGTTTTGATGGGAACTGTTAATAATACCAGCATGTTGTTGTTTCACTGTAAGGTATCAAGCTCATTTCATACAGAAGCATGATCGATTAATCGATCAATTGGGGATTCCAGAGTAATTATCTATAATACGGGTACATAGATTAAGATTATAAAGATGTTTTTTTTTGTGCGAGGCAATCTGCGGAAGTACTTGAGGAATTTGTATGGCTATGTTTTATGGCATACTTGCCTTCCACGCGGGTGAAGTTGCGTGCAGAAGCTAATTAATTATAACACTAAGTTTCCTCACAATTTTTTCCTCAACCAATGTAGGTGATGTCTAACTATTTGCTGTAACCAATATATTCTAGCCTAGATTTCGATACCTAATTTCTCTTTCAAAATTCAACTTGTCATTAATGAAATATGCCTATAAACACCCGAAGTTATACCGGTATAGTGCGGATGCGTGGTCTAACAATGTCATACGCATTAACACACTTTTACCGACTCAGACGCAGTGACGTACGGTTCGGCAAGTCAGGTGTGACGTGAGAATGACAAATGTCATGCTCAGCAGAGATCTCTTCATCTTCTACGAGTAGTACTTATTTGTTTGTTTAACTACGACATACCATCACGCCTGTATTCTCCGAAGGGTTAGGCAGAGGTGTACCAATGTATACTTACAGTTCGCCGGTATGTTTTAAGTCCCATGTAATAAGGGGTGTCTCTATTGCCTTTAACCACAAATGCTAACTCTGGTAACTGGTCCGCTCCCGTCTACTATGGCGTGAGATTGTGCAGCCTACACATGAACCGTCATGAATCTGGGTATAGTATACAAAAAGGTTGTTTGCAATCCGACTGAATGTCCCAGGAATTATCTCGTTTGAACAAACTAACAAAAAATCTCTTCAGCTTATGATATTATAGCATTACCAGCCTATTATCGTATCATTGTAAGGCAAAGGTCTCTTCTCAAATAGAGAATACACAAGCGTTAATCATGGCTTTCATGGTGCTTACTTAAGGTGCATTGGAGATTTCAGATTGTTTTATATACTTAAGATTATTTTTCGACTTTCATATTATTAATTTCTGTTAATACATTTTAATTACAAGATTCTTTACGATGTTTTCCTTCACCGATGTCAGTGAAGTCCAAGATAAACAATCCATCTTAAACAAGCGTGGTGATTAATGCTCGTGCGTACCCTGTATAAGAAGAGGCCTTTGCAATGCAGTTGGAAAATAATAGGCTGGTTTATTATATATACAAAAGCGAGGTTAGTGACAACGACCTCTTAGAAACAGAGTAGGTCACCCATGCCACTATGTTAAACAACACAGAAGTGTGTTTGTAAACTTTCTTGCTGCTCAAACAATGGGTGAAAATTAATACAATATTTAAATAAATGGTTAGAAAATAAATAAATATTCAAATTTATTAAGTAGTTGACAGGTTTATTGTTAACGGGGTGACTGAAGATGGAAGACAAGAAAATGCTACGTCTGAGTTCTTGGGAAAAAGAACTTTATATTTGAACTGTAAGTTTTAAATAACAATGAGATATTTTTAGAAGAAAAACTATACAAATATAATAAAGCTGAAGAGTATTTTTGATTGTTTGATTAACCGCGCTAATCTCTAAAACTGCAAGTCGGATTGGAAAAAACATGTTTATGTATGATAGCCAGATTTAATAGTACTGGCTATAGAACATCACTTTACGTTTCACGGGACCGACTCAGTAGCCAGTCAGTGACCATGGGTGAAAAAATGATATAAACCAAGACACACGAAGAAGTTAGCTATAGCTACTTAATAAGACAATACATAGAAATTTCATGTTGGTTGGTAGTAAGTAAAGATCGTAAAATCGGGATATTATTATATTGGAATATGGTACTTAGAAGTAACGAGTTCAATAGCGGTTATTTAATAGCCTCTCATAATTCAATAATAAACAGTGAACATCTACGGGAGTTAATAAGGACGATGAAAATGATAATGATGATTATAAAGATGATGGGCTTACGGATTTGATTGTACTGTGCCCTTTAGAGAATAATGATACTGGCTTATTAGTCTCCAACTGCCGAGCTCGTTTTTCTCATACATAGAATGCATAAGCATTGATCAATCCACTTATTATTTGAAAGTCTAGGTTTTCTGACAATGTTTTCCTTTGCCGATGTAAGTGATGTCCCAGATAAACATAGAAAGAAAATCCCTAGAAATCACGTACATACAAAAAAATAGAATTAAATAATAAGACAAACCACTGGCCTGATAACTGCCTCGTTGGCCTAGTGGTCCTGAGCGCGACTGCTACGCTAGAGGTCCTGGGTTCGATTCCCGGGTCGAGCAAAAAGTGTTATTGGGTTTTTCCATGAAATTGTCAGTAGCAGCTCGGAGTTTGGATTTGTGCCCGGTTAATGGCAATAGGCTCGCCCCCTATTACATGGGACCTAAATATACCGGCGAACTTTGGGTGTACATTGGTACACCTCTGCCTAACCCTTCGGGGAATACAGGCGTGATGGTATGGTATATTTATAAACCACTGGATGGTTCACTTGAATGCGGCAAATAATTCGAAAGGTGTACGTATATCTGTGAATTCGTATAGAAGTACAACGTAAACAAATGAGGCGAGACTTTCTATGACACAATGTGTCGCCGTTTGTGTACTGAAGCCAAAGAAATTCGGTGAAAACTAATCTTTTGTAGTAGGTTCTAAATTGCTTAAATGTTAGCATAATCACTCATGTTACCTCTTACTATTATAGTCTTAAAGTTTTGATGAATGATTATTTTTAGTTTTTTTTTTTAAACTGCTTCATTCTACGCGCAGCTGCGACACTTGAGGTCTTGGGTTCGATATCCAATCTGAGCAAAAAGTGTTATTGGGTTTTTCTGTAAAATTTTCAGCAAGGCAAACATATATACATTTTGTTTTTTTAGTGTTTATACCTAATGTAGCTTTTTATTGCATTTTTTTTTTTTTTTAAGAGTTATTATTAATGTGCACGGGCAATGGCGATAGGCTTGCCCACTATTACATGGGACTTAAATATTCCGGCAAACTGTGGGTGTACATTGATGCACCTCTGACTAACCCTTCGGGGAATACGGACGTGATGTATGTATTTTTTTGTTTTAATTATCTTTTTGAGAATTTTTATTATTGTTGTAAGTTTCTTCTTCTATTGGAGTCGATAGTTCCAGATGATCTTTCCTTTTTATCGTTTCTTACAGTTCTTGACCCCATAGATGGCTACGTTTATCGCGGTATCAATGGCGTTGTTAATGTCATCTACAGTGCAAGTATAGGGACACTGAAGTAAGTGGGCCATCGTCTGGCCAGGAGCACTGCACTCGCATTGTGTATCGGTGGGATATAATCCTCAATTTTGCTAGGTTATGCAAACATAACCGGCACTAGCTGCTCGGCCACTTGGGTGCGCAGCCTAATGAGTGCTTTGCATTTGATTTTATCATTTTGGTTTTCATTCCCTGGTTTATTGGATTTGTTGGTTAGCTTTATGCTTGCGCTGGTGGCAATGAATAGATGCCGGCGATAAACACGAATCCAGCTATGTGTGGTCTAGTCAGAGTTTGACCTCTATGCATTTAAAGACTGTCCAAACCAACAATGTAGTCAATGTGGCCAAGTTCTGAGCCGCACCAATATACCTACATAGTAATAGTTAGTTTGTCATTAAAAGGCTAAGAAGAAGATTTGTAAGGGCATGTGCTGGATACTACCATAATACTGGCTCAGCGCCATTTAAGTGGTACAAATTACGGTCACTGATAAAACATTTGCTTATCTTGCCAGGAAATACGAAAGTTGAAGACTCACTTCTTTGTGTTGTCTCTCTATAGGGTCGTAGTGGTCATTGATGGCCACACAAGATCTATATAGGACAGGCAACACAAGATGGGAGGAATCTTTAGAAACTGTTACTGAAGAGACTACCGCTAGATTCCTATATTTTCTTCTATTACGAGCAAGCATACTGAAAGTTTCTCAAGATACATGACTTGAATACTACCAAAAAGAGATGACAACACCTCATCGCTATCAAGACTCCTATGTTACAGTTCTAAACCTCTCTTTCACACCTGAATGCCAAAATGCTGAAATGACAAACGCAGGATGACTAGGAATGCAAGTGAACATGCGAAAGAAAGTTGCTTAGACAGAGAAACTATTATCATAATTGGATATAACCAATGAGGTATGGCGTGAAGATATGCTGCATTTCCAGATGAACGACTCTTTGTTATTGCGCCCAGTTTTTACTGAAACTGGAAGTGGCCGTCGTATAAATAGCTATTGTGGTGAAGTATTTGACAATTGATTAATGATTTATGTATCCGTTCTGTGAATAATGGATGGCGATGGATTAACTGAACGCTTGAGTTTGTAGATGGAAGTTCTATTTCTCAAAGTATAGTACTTTTGTCCATCAGTGGAACCCTTACTGAATGATCAATTTAGACATAATGGACCCTTGACACGGAACTAAAAACCTTGGCAGACGCAGTTACTCATGAAGATATGATTAGGAGACGAATTTCTGGAACCAATCCTTTACTGACTGTCTACTCCGTAATCCGCTGACATCCGCTACATGCGACCTGGTAAAGTTTAATAGAATCCGTTGAATGACTGACAACGCAGAACCGATCCAAGCAATCCTTAAGGGAAGCTAATGGCCAGCAGATGGTATAGACGATGGTGTCTCCGCATCCTGCACAGGTATCCTTGACATTCACGAGGACCAGAGTCACACCAGTTAACTTCCGGGTGTTAAATAAATAGAAAGTGAAGATGAATTTGATGTTTATTGCCAAAGAAGTTGACACATGCATTACGTCACGTAGACGTTTGCTACTGACCACGGGTCTTCCTCATAATAGATTGGTATAACTATTGATACTAAAGATACTGTTGTTCAAATTGATAATTGGATCAATAGACCACTATACTTAAGGTAATAACAAATATAGTTAGTAAAAGAGAAGTTAAGTCAAGAAGTCGTGTTAAAGCTTATAATATTATATGTCAAACATTGATTTTAAATCACCATATTTAACATAAAACATACCGGATTCCGGACACAAAAAAAAACCGTTTTACAAGCACAACGTTTTTGTGAAACTTTCGAATAAAAATAATCCGGAAAGACCGGCTCAAAACAAAACGAAAATTAATGAAAATAAAGAAATTAAAGCTAATTTACCTGAGTCCCATAATTATAAATCCGTAACACAAAACAATCACGTTCACGTAAATGTTTACGTTAGTAAACAGGTCATAGGAACTAGAAAAGCGCGCGAACCGGCGGCTATCGCTTGGCTTACTAAATTCATCTCGGCTGAACGGTGAGTGGGAGAAATTGGTGAGTCTCTTTCGCACTGGTGTGTAGTGAGGGGCTGAGGATGTCGATGTGCGAAAACCTGTGTTGATAAAAAAATCAAGGTACCTACCACATCTAATTTGTTTTCTTCTTACAATTCGGTTTTTCACGGTTGAGTGTTGTGAATTGTGTCGTAAAGCTGCACAAAAGTCATAAATAGATTAGGATTAAATTCACGAGGGAATACTGATATACAATTGTATCATGATTTAATAAATACAATGTTTACTTCCATTTACTTAAAAGTAGAAGAAAACTTAAATGAAAATCTCAGACATTATAAGTATTGTCTGTATAAAATACGTGACTTTAAAAATAATACATAAACTCAAAAATAGAATCCTCCTTATTCCTCATGAATAAAATTAACAGAATTGGATCAAAATATTTAATTCCTAATAAAGGATTTTTTGTTACTGTCTGCGCAAACTGGAAACTTCAGCCACAGGAAAACTTTAAAAAATAAATTGTGGCATTGTGAATTTCATTATAATAAAAAATACTTTTTTTATTTTACAAAAAAAAAATGAAATAGATTGTCTTAATATCTACAAATAATATTTATCATCGATATCCGCCATAGCTACAACACTACAAACGTCAAACCAAGTCCCAAGAGCAAGGTGAAGATCTGGGTCTTTGACCGTATGCAGTGGCCGATTGCAAACGGTCGATTCTACCAACATTTAACTGACTGCTAACGTTTAGTTAAGATTTTAATGCAACATTGACACAACCTTTTAAGCTTTTCAGATAAGAAAACGTAGGATAAATTCTGATACATTTAAAAAATAACCGTTAATTCAAATAACTAGAAAATGATATAAATAATGATCATAGTTTTTATTGACAACATTTTTTATTCTTTAGTTTTTCGCAAAAGTTATGAAAAACCAATCTAATATTTTTCAAATTACTTTAAAATTGGAAAAAGACGTGGACCTATGTAATGCCCTTTACGCACCCCTTCTATACAATCTGAACAGTTCACTTCAAACAACAAAATAATACAGTTTCGTTTATTTACCCATCCATTATTCAAGTTTTATGTATTTGATTAACTCTCCTGATGTTTCAAAGTAACTAACCACAGTTAAGCATGGTGGAACCGTACCAATTGCTTTCGAAAGCGACAGGCATGTTGGGTGCCACCGTCGCGTCTTAATCGTCCATTGAATACTAATTACTGCTCACTTAAATACTAATTGTATTAGGATTACTATTGTGTATTCTTGTACTTAGAATGGTGTTGTTAAGAAAGTATCACCAGTATTTAATATGGCCAGTGGATGCAACGGAAGAGGATTTCATTTATCAATTAAATTTAATAGTTATTCAATTGAACTAAGGCATATATCTCAATACTCGGTGATTGGCCTCGGAGCTGCGCTGCGATGCTCCGAGGCTGATCACCAGTCACCGTCAGCCTGTGCAGGACATTTAGGGCTCTTACAATTCAAGTATATGCTTGGAACGTTAAGGGTGTCGTACTGCACACGGACGGTTGTTTCTATTTATGTCGACGTGCGTCATCGGTACCGGACACGCACGGACGGTAGGACGACAAATGTCACGTCGCTTTGGTGCTGCAACAGTGCAGCAACAAATGCTTACTGACGACATTATTATTATTTTGATCAATGGCAGGTAAAACTTTTAGATGACTGCTTTGTTTCTGCTACTGAGTTTGGTTGATTGAATTATAATGAAAACTGAAATGACGAAATAATGTGACTTTGAGTAGTTGATACCATTAACCAAATAATTGTAAGACATAACTTTGTTAAAAAATACTTTCTTTTTCCCTTTAATTCTAGATTAATTTTGAATTTACTGTAAAAATTGATTTATTAATTGATTTATTGTTTTGAAATTAATAAATCGTTACCTTACGCGCAGCTTATGTAAAAATAAAAATAAAAAATAAATAAAATAGTTTTATTGTGTCTCAAAATTATTACAATACATGTAAAATGAAAGCTTGACATTTGCCACATTCAAACTTTTTCAAGTGTAACTGGAGAAATGGTTCGAGGAGAGCTCTTCAGGAATCCAAACAGGAAATCCATTCGTATTAAAAGTAGAACAATAGTAAAGTTTCGTTAGCTTTAAGGAAAACGTTAGCTTTTTACTAATAGCTATGAGTCATTGCGGTTAATTTACTATTAGTGTGAGCTCTCAAAAATTCACACTATTCATTGAAGAATCTCATGACTGTGACTTATTGTGTATTCTTTTTTATAAGGCTATGGTTGTAATTAAAAACTGAAGAAGGTAGGCCAAGAGACCAAAAGCTGTGGTGGATTTTCTGTTTAATCTAGTTTAAGACCATTATACGAGGGCGGATCAAAAAGTAATGATAATGAAAATAAAACGCGGTAATTAAAGTTAAAATAATAATTTATTCTTCTACATAGTCTCCTTACAAATCAATACATTTATTCCATCTTTTTTCTAAACCCAGGATTCCCTTTGAAAAAAAATATTTTTCTTGACCCTCCCAAAACGCCTCAAAAGTGACCATCACTTCGCTATCGTCTTCAAATTTCTTGCCTCGGAGGTGTTCCTTGAGCCGAGGAAAGAGGTAGAAGTCACTAGGAGCCAGATCTGGCGAATAGGGAGGGTGTGTTCGAGCAGTGCGAATCCTGTTTCTTGAATGGCAGCCATCGCAACTGCGGCTTTGTGAACCGGTGCTTTTGCTCGTCGGTTAACATTCTGGCTACCCAACGCGCAGAGACCTTTTTCATATGCAACTCGTTCGCAAGGATTTTTTGAATGCTGCCATATGAGATCCCTGTGACCTCAGCTACATGCCTGATGGTCACTCTTCGATCTGGCAACACAACATCTTCGACTTTTTTCACGTTGTGTTCAGTGAGGGACGTGGATGGGCGTCCTTCGCGATGTTCATCTTCAGTGGATGCTCTGCCCAGTTTAAATTCCTTGGCCCATCGAGCAACTGTAGAATATGGAGGAGCAGAGTCCCTCAATTTTTCCACTAAGTCACTGTGTATGTCTTTTGTAGATTTTTTTTTCAAAAAGAGGTACTTGACGACTGCTCTAATTTCGTTTTTCTCCAAGTTGGTGTTATCTCTTCGACAGTTCGTATTCAAATGAATATAACTCCCGGAAATCGTGATATATGTATATGATTTTTTTAGGCTGAAGTAGTGAGTACATAAGCAAGCAAAAAAAAACGTTTTTTGCGTTTTTATGCGGGCCCTTAAGTAACCGATTCTCATTACTTTTTGATCTCCCCTCGTATACACCTTGACCTGACACGCCCTTGCGCTCCACCCAGAAGAAGTCATATGATGATTTCTCATCCATAAAAAAGCAGCCATGGGGACTACGGATAAAAGTGAAACCTTAAAGTGACATGATGATGTCGGAGACGCGGTGACATTAGCATATCAGTGCCGAGAACCCATAATTTTTGTTTCTACCAAAAACGCTCAAGAAGATTTCACTTCAGATATGTTTTTGTAAAAACTCAAGCAAACCTTAGACCAATTCAAGCCAACAGAAGTCTTGTATTCAAGACTTAACTTGATTTTAGAACAACAAGAAACATTTTACCTTTATCTGTGAGATGGTAACGCATCTAAGTCCAGTAATTACAGATATCCCAAAAGCGATGATGACATTACTCCTATAACTTGATTGTCATCTAAAGATATAGAGAAAAGTACGAACGGAACATCCAGTATTATTTATCAAGAGGAATAAAACATAAAAAAAACTACACAGATCTAGAACTAAAAACCTGAGCGTGTCAACCACTCAGCTCAGTAGTAAAACTAAAGGTTACGGGCCGCGGTTATTATGGTGGCTGTAATGGTATACCATTACGTGTTGATAATGATTGTGATGGGACAGATGAAGATATTGCTTTGTTTCTTGGATTTAAATTTATTTATTTACTAGCTTTTGCCCGTGGCTTCGCCCGCGTGTTTGTATTTTTTAAACTACAAAAATGACGATTTTCCATACAAACTTTAATCCCCTATTTAACTCCCTTAGGGGTTGAATTTCGAAAAATCCTGCCTTATTCCTTGTGTACATTATAAAGGGAACCTCTGTGCAAAATTTCAGCTTTTTAGGTCCAAGGGTTTGGGCTGGGCGTTGATGAGTCAGTCAATCAGTCAGTCAGGACTTCTCTTTTTATTATTTATATAGATAGATTTATTTATATAAAGACACTCCAACAACTTGTAACCTAATAACACAGTTTTATTGAGATGTGTATTCATTAGGATTATAGTGAATGTTTTACATACTAAAACGTTGTTCCGAATTCTTAAAGTTATTAACAGATTTATAACTGAGAGATGTAGAAATATTTTAATAATAAAAATATAAACATAAATATAAATATACCATCACGCCTGTATTCCCCGAAGGGTTAGGCAGAGGTGTACCGATAGACACCCACAGTTCGCCGGTATATTTAGGTCCCATGTAATAGGGGGCGAGCCTATTGCCATTAACCGGGCACAAATCCAAACTCCGAGTTGCTACTGAGAATTTCATAGAAAAACCCAATAACACTTTTTGCTCGACATGGGAATCGAACCCAGGACCTCTAGCGTAGCAGTCGCACTCAGAACCACTAGGCCAACGAGGCAGTATTTTAATAATATGGTTAACATTTTTTTTTAAATAAATAAAAAAGAGAGTTTTTAACGAGTGCTATTCAGAAATGTTTAATGGCAAAATGACATATTATCACGACTGTATAGGAGTAGGAGGGTTAGGCAGAGGTGTACCAATGCATAACCACATTTTGTCGATATGCTTTATATGTTTTTGTCCCATGTGATAGGGCCTATTGCTATTAATCCAATAAACATTTAAAATAGCAAAATAGCAAAACCCAATAACACTACCTAACTACGTATTATTCATTAAAGAGTCTCACCTATATAATTAGAGGACATCATTAAATAAAAGTTTGTATGTTTGTTGGGTTAAAACCACTAACAATACCTGTCAAACTTTACTATAATTTTCAACATATAAACTAAGATGAGAATTTATAGAAACTTCAAAAGTTTACTGTAGAGTTCATTATCGATCAGTCTCTTTATGCACGCTACCTAGCGGGTACCAAGTACATCGGTTGCGACGTCGCTCAGCAACGACGCGTCGTTGCTGATACAAACAGAAAATATATCATCTGTAAGCTTAAAGCTAGCAGACTTCTTTTGCTAGTACTGCTCCAGGTAAATCATAGATGGCGCTGTTATAAATTGTTGTATTAAGGTCTGCCGTGGTAAAGTTTTAATTCTTGTTGTCTCGTTGTTGTCGCTTATCTGTTTAAATTTGATTTATTTTCAAAATCATTTTATATCAATTATATATTATAACTGACTCGTTAGTCGTTATCCTAGTGGTTCTAAGCGCGACTGCCACCAGAGGTCTTGGGTTCGATTCCCAGGTCGAGCAAAAAGTGTTATTTGGTTTTTCTATGAAAATCTCAGTAGCAGCTCGAAGTTAGGATTTGTGCTCGGTTAATAGCAATAAGCCCTATTAGATGGGCCCTAAACATACCTGCGAACTGTGTGTGTACACATCTGCCTACCCCTTCCGGGAATACAGGCGTGATGGTATGTTACTGATTGACTGTTCGCACCTTTTAATAGGGCTACTCAAAATGTGACTTTATTTACTACACGAAAAGAAACACATTTCATTGTTTGGATTCAGAATACGCTGCACCTTCTCATAATAAAATTGTCACAATGAAATATGTATCTTTTAATATAGTAAATAAAGTTATATTTTTGAGTAGCTCTTTTGTCTTGTTTTTTTTTTAAGTAGAACTCTTTCTTGCTTCATTTTTATTACTATAAGTATTTTTTTCTTTTTCTATCTGTTAAATGTCTAGGAACAGTAATATGTAGTAAGTCAATTGCCGTGTTTTACAGACAAGAAAAAAATTAAACTTTCTATATTTGACTAAAAATGTTTATTATAATATCAGGCACAAATAAATACTTATCTAATACATAACAAAACCTATTAAAATAATCTTAATTCAAACAAATTCTTACAGTCATACATTGGTCTACAAAAATATAAACGATTTAAACTCAGGTTCTACTAAGTTATCTAACACGTATAGCTTCATCAAGTAATATAGTCATTCCCACGGATTATCATCAATAGTATCATTCACTGTTTCTTTCATCTTATTCATCTTCTTCCTATTCATTCTACTTTCAGCACCTTCAACTATTTCACCTTTGTTAAAATCTTCAGCTGTTATTATAGGCTTGAATCCTTCATCGATAGTTTTAATTCGATTGCTCTGTACTTCTTTGGGCAATTTTACTTTTTGCTGACGATAAGGATAGAAGACATATTTTACACCGTTTACGATTTTGTATTTTGGATAGTTGGTTGATGTTCGTCTGTTGTTGTTGATGCCAAGTATCTTGTTCATCCAGTATAAATAAGAGCTTTGGAGTAAGTCAATTATACTTCTTTTTCTTCGTGATTTGGCTTTACTTTCATTTTTATTTGTTTTTACGACGTCTTCATTTCCAAATAGCATGGTTTTCTTATCAATGTTCTTGTTATTGTATCTTACAATAGGCGCTACATAGGATATAATGGGTTTATTATCTATAATTTCTTCTTTATCTCCAAGGTCTAGTATGGATCTGCTTTGCCATTGTCCGTTTGCATCGTAACCCCCTCCCCCGCCCCCGCTGCCGCCCCCGCCGCCTCCTCCATAATCTGGTCCACCTGGATGTCAAAAGGTGAATTTTCAAACTATGTATGGTTTTGATGTAATGGTTTTGTGGTTATACTGGGATAATACCTGCTGGCATCCAGGCTCCACCACCACCGCCTCCGGCTGCCCATCCCTGTGGAATTCACAATTTGTTTTATGTTTGGTACCACTGCATCATGGAAGTGCGTTGCATGTTGTTTTCTTAAAGTAAGTTGCTATTAGATTTTAGGAAGGCATTGCTAACATTTTTCATAGACAAATTATTGTGTTAAGTTAGTACAAAATTCTAATTCTCTTTTCTCCTTCAGACATACCATCACGTTTATAAACCCCGACTGGTTAGGCAGAGGTGTACCAATGTGCATCCACAGTCCGCTGGTATGTTTTAGGTCCCATGTAAGGCGAGCCTGTTGACATTAACCGGGCAAAAATCCTAACTCCGAGTTGCTGCTGCAATTTTCATAGGAAACCCCAATAACACTTCGCTCGACCTGGGTATCAATCGTTCGTTCCTGGGTTCTCTGTTATAGGTTTTTGGAAATAAGTAACTGTTTCTAATAGTATTATACTTACTCCATCACCGCCTCCGCCTCCACCGAAGCCGCTACCGCCCCCTCCTCCTTTCTTCTCCAAGATCTTCATAAGCAGCATCATCTGTTTCATAGTTGATTTTAGATTTGTTTCTTTTACTTGACAGAAGTAGCTTATTAGAGATTCCATTTTATTACACGATTTTTATATAAAGTGAACTTTGAGCTGCTTTTACTTTGTTTTCGCAATTCATAGGTTACAAAGTTTTCATTATTTTATAAGCTAACAATTAAAAATCATAAATAATTGAGATCTCTACTTTTTTAAAATGGGTCTTACTGATTGAGCAAACTAAATTAACAGGAATTTGTAATTGATAATGAATATACCTTAGCTAACATGAACGACATCATACTGAACATCATGCCTTTGAAAGACATCATTCCCATCATCCCCATCATTGCTGGCACCATCTGCAACGATAATAACATTTCAGTTTATAAATACATCAAGTCAGGAAAAATTAGAGACATCTATGTCGATTCCACATTGTACTTTTAAAGTTACTATATGGCTTAGTATTATCAATTATTAACAGAACAGATACTGAAGAAAATTCAACTTTAACACTGGTATTATGTAAATGGTTTCTCCATGTATTTCGTTTTTGGTTTGGATTATATTACAGACATACCTTGTAAATAAGTCTTGTTTCGATCTTCATCATTCTAATAAATAAAAACGTTCAAATTCTAGTCGCAATTTCATTTTATCTCAGATACAATCAATGCCAAAAAATGTAAGGAATTTTGTTAAAGACTAGCTGTTCCACCCTCCCTGTTTCACCCTCGCTGCTCAGCACCTGTTGGTCGTAGCGTGATGTTACATAGCCTATAGCCTTCCCTTAGCCTTCGATAAATGGGCTATCCAACACAAAAATAATTTTTCAAATCGGACCGGTAGTTCCTGAGATTAGCGCGTTCAAACAAACAAACAAACAAACAAACTCTCCAGCTTTATAATATTAGTATAGATTGAAAATGCTTGAATGCGAATGATTCTAAAGTTAAAAGTGCCCCCTAGAGAACGAGCAGAGCAACCAGCCCCTTGATCGATTGGTAAATTAATAAGGGTTTCAAAATCTTCTTTAACATCTTTGTATAAAGTAGCCTTACCATCATAAGCTTCATCTTCATGCACATCATGGCCATCATCATCATCTTCTTCTTCCCGAAGATGTCTCCTCCGTCGTGACCTCCACCCCCGCCGCCCATGCCCCCTCCACCTCCCCCTTTACGCTTTTTTCTACCGACAAATTCTTCTACTGCAACATTGGAATGGATTGATTAATTTTGTTAGTACAGATTTTAGAATAGTTCTTCTTTTAGTCCCACAACCACATCCTTCCACCTACATCCTTATTAAATACAGTGAACTGCCCGCGACGTCGTGCGCGTGTGTTATATCACTCGTGTTAAGTTACGTCTTTCGTTACTGACTGCTCCGCTCCCGTGAATTGCAGCGTAATGTTATAAAGTTTTTGTTACTCAGAAATACTGTAGCTATCGTTGGTGAAAAAATGGTTGAAATCGGTTCAGTAGTTTCGGAGCCTATTCGATACAAACAAACAAATCTTTCCTCTTTGTAATATTAACAAGAAAATGAAATAAAAATGACCTTAAAATTAATTAAATTAATTAAATAAAATTATATCGACGCATTCCTATTTTGCCGGTTATAAATTGTTGGTTACTCAAAAATAAACAAAAAGCAGATAATTATATACCCCTTTTTTTTTATAGACGGGAAATCATCAAATAACTTCCCCCGCCCTGGGCGGGGCGGGACGGAGTGTCAGACTTTTACTGACTAAAACCCGTCTATGTTCCTTCATGTGCCCTTTGCGTTCCGGGGGCGCGGTATCTCTTTCGAACAACCCGAAGCCCCGGCAGGCATCGGCCCTCAGTGGCCCCATCCAAGTTTGCTAACATCCGCCGTCGACACGGTCTGTCGTTATTCAGTGAACGTACGGACGGTGAGCTACCCATTGCTCACCGTCCACAGATCCGCGCCTACGGTGGCCGGGAGTCGTCTCGCGGCTCCCGACGCCCGGAGCGTCTACCGCGGTGGCCGCTGGGACTGGGGGCCCTCCTTTCCCTCTCCCGTTCCGCCGAATTATATACCCCTAGACTATACTTTCAAGACAAACTGTTTCATCTGCGTTGATTTCAGAATTTACCCAAAGTCCTAAATTTTCCCACGAGGACCCAACATTTTTTTTAGATAATAAGTAGTTTTTTTGCTATTACAGAATTTAATCTATCTCTTTGCCAAAGGACAATGCGTGAAAACGTCCCCCCAACCTTACATCGACCAACAGAATTGAAATGTATCTCAATCAAAAGCTGAAAAAAGGTTTTAATATTTGACTATGGCGACATTTTTCTAAATTGCGGGAGATAAGCAGAAAACCATGTTTTATTTTATTTTATTTTTTTGATGCAAAATAACAGATTGTTTTAAAGTATTATTATAATAACCATAATTGCCCCTTTAGTCTTGTGTTGGTAAGGAAGACTGTTGAGCGTGGGGTGCTGGGTTCGATTCCCAGGTCAGGCAAAAAGTTTGATTGGGTTTTTCCATGGCGAATTTCTCAGTAACAGCACATACGCAAGTCATATCAACAACCTCGCCCGCTCTAAGTCATCGCAGGTTAAAGGAAGATTCTCAGTAGCATCCTTAATCAAATTGTAGTGCTTTAAAATACTTAATCAAATATTAACAAACGGGAACACTCTTGGAATATCTCCTTTCCAACAAAAATAGAGTCATTAAAACGTTTATAGGCGACGTAGACATCCGTGAAAAACATTAAAAAAAAAACGTATATATACGTTTCTTTTTTAACGTTTTAAGGAGGAGGTTTTTCAATTCGACCATATATAAAATACATACGGTCGAATTGAAATACCCCCCTCCTTTATGGAAGTCGGTTGGATATATTCATTTTGACATGCAACGATGTGGCTTCTGATCACAGAGGACAGAAACCACATCGTTGCATGGTTTGAGCTAAGTCGAACGGCGTATTAGTACTACGCGGCGTAACGAAACCATAGCGCGATTCAGGAATCAGCAAAAACGCCAGAGCTGCCATCTAGTATGTGTTGTTGCAAACTTTGCATTCTTGAAGAAAATTTTTACTACGATTTTATGCTATTTGGTGTATGTAAACTTCGAAATATTATTGGAGTTTTATTTTGTAGTCTAGTAGTACGAAATGGCCAAACTTTTGCCTTCATTCTATTGCATATTTATAATGTTTTTAGTTCTAAGACAGTGACGGGTTTGTTAAGCAAAACTCGCTTTACAATATATATACATGGCATTGCTGAGTTCAAGTAATAATGTCTATAACTAGCTTTATATAAGGTGACTGGTAATTAATGACTGATACATAATATTAATCCAGTCAAGTTAGTCCTTAAAATAGGTATAAAATAAATACAAATAAATAAATAAAAAAATAGTAAAATAGAATACTATTATAAATGAATTGTGAAAAGTCCCCATCGATCCCCTTTGTGCATTTTTTTTTATTGACTGTCAAAGTTTGCAAAAATGGGTTTTTCGCGTTTTCCAGCTTAACGGTGCATTTTACAGCAAAATTAATTTAGACAAAAATTGTAGATCATTCAATTCTCTACAAAAAATGTCTCTACACGTTTTTGTGCCCGGTTAATGGCAATAGGCTCGCCCCCTATTACATGGGACCTAAACGTACCGGCGAACTGTGGGTCTGCATTGGTACACCTCTGCCTAACCCTTCGGGGAATATAGGCGGATGGTATGTGTATTTAGTCCTACTTAAATTTTTGAACTAGCAATAAAACGCCGAACGTGAATTTATTGCTGAATATTTTTATCAGTTTGTTAGTAATAGTAAATTGATCGATGTAGGTTACATATTAATAACTGTAAATCTAGTAGATATTAAAACGAAAATTGATTAATAGTTAATTAAACCAATCTGTGCAAAAAAAAAACTGGTCATTTTTTTTGTTTGTTTCTGTGTTTACTTATTTGCGCTAATCTCTAGATTGAGGAATAGTATCGGCTATATTATAACATCACGCTACAACATACAGGAGCGGTGCAGTAACCAGCGACGTAACTTAAATACTATTAATATGTAACAAAAATAATTTTATCTTACCATTATTTGGAATTGGTAGTAATGTTTCTTTTCCCATAGCACTGAATCTAATGATATGGTTGTCAAAGAAATGGTCGATAGCTCTGTCAATCAGTCGTGTAAGCTCTTCTGAATTCTTCTCGGAGAAATGGTCTTCGATATCCTTAGTTTCTTCAACTTTACTTACGTTTAATTTCACTGAAAATGTTATGAAAATGATTATTTGTGTTTTGGCGCCTAACAAAAGTAAGCATGTTTTCTTGCTAACTTGCACATTGCTATAAGAAAATGGTTAGGTGCCAAAAGCTAGTCAACTTCGTTTTATTTAATTAAAAATTTTTGTACTGTTTATAATCACTGGTTTGATTCAGAGTTATATTTCAAGATCCAAAATAGACCTTTCAAGCATTTGGCTGAAGTTATGGCCCTCGAAAAGTGTAATATTTCATAAAACTTAAATAAAAACCAGTCGTCTAACTTGATCGTGAGTGAGTAAGGTACGTTATTAACCTAATAACTAACAAGTATGCCCCGTTTCAGGTATAAGGCATTAAAGTTAACAAGTACACTTTTAACAACATGCCCCCCATTTCTATCCTTAAAATTTCAGCCATAATTATTAAAACGATCTTGGTCTGTTTTACCATGTTGGATATAGGACCTATATTATGCTTCGTTTTGAGCCATCAAGAATAAATTAGGGCTACATCTCTTTATAGTCTCTCACATTCAGTTTATTTAGTTACATTTAATTCATTACTATTAATTAAAACAAGAACACACTTACCAAAAGTAACATAATCTCCAATCACGGATACCTCACTCAAATTATTCAACTGTTTCAAATACATTAACGTTTTTCTCTGCACACATGGAAATGACATGTGAAGAAAGCAGTCAGCGTATACACCATTGAAATTATCATCTGGTTCCTTCGTCTCTTCAATTAGAACATCGTTGACACCGTTTTCATTGACTTTGATAACTTTAGAATGAACTATTGCAATACAAATTAGTTTTAGGATAACCCTTCTAGGTTCCATTGTCGGTTTACAAATGGAAAACGCGGTAATGGAGTCATATTATTTATTTTCTTTGTTTATAGGACATGGGGCCAAGTGCCACAATGTTATCGTGAAAACATGTAATTTTGTACTCAACCATTTATCAATAAAAATATTTTAAAGAGGAGAGATTTTTTATCTGTTTGTTTGTATCGCATAAGCTCTGAAACTACTGAACCGATTTTAACCATCTTTTCACCAATAGATAGCTGCATTATTCCTTAATAATATAAGCTATATAACATCACGCTACGATACACGAGAGCGGAGCAGTAGCCAAAGACGTAACTTAACGTGGGTGAAATAAGCCACGCGGATGAAGTCGCGGGCAGATGATAGTTTTAAATAACTTTGTGGTTAAGGGATTAGAAAAGGCTGAGTAAATAGTGATTTGTGCTGTTGATTTTGGATTGTAGAGTTCTTATTAGAAAGTGTTAAGGTTCATTTTGGATTGAAGGTTTGTGTAACAATGGTATTTGTAGAGATTACTGTCAGTTAAAACGAAACTACAATACAAGACGCGTTCACAGACTTTATATATTTTATAACTAGCTTATGCTAGCGGCTTCTTCTACGTGAATGTCTGTTATCTGCGGAGTTTAATTTTTTTTGCACAAAATCCTAATTAATTTTTCTAAAATAAAATTAGCCAAATGAAAATGAATCCAGAACAAATAGTCGGTTGTTTAGTAAAAAGATTTTATTTTGAAATTACAAAGAGACACTTCAATTTTATTCTTTTATTTTAATACATAAATATAAACATTACTCATTAGTAGTACCATAAACATATTTTGTAACACTATTAGCAATATAATTAAAACTATTTAAAAATGTATAAGGGGAGGCCTACGTACAGCAGTGGACGGCTTTAGGCTAATAATCATCTATCAAATAGGATGTAATAAAATTTTAATCGAGAAATAGCTTTTCTTTTTTTAGTAACCCTTAAAACGCACCCATGATACAGGAGAAATTCCTTTTGTAAGGACTAGGAATTCCTCCTGAATCGTGAGTGCGTTTATAAACATATAAACTCACACACACAAACAGCCAGACCCAGAACTATCTATAAGCCACACAAATATTTGTTCCATGCTGGAATCGAGCCCGCGACACACAGAGCAGCAGCCAAATGCTCAACCACTGCCCCAACCATGAAGAAGTGTTGTAATTGAAAAACTAAATCTTAAAAATAATAATGCTTTCTATTAAAAACCTCGACACAGCACAAAAGAAAACGAGCGCAAAGATAATAGATAAACAACATTTTCTTAAATCCAAAAGATTAAATTGTCCATGAAATAGATAAAACAGCAGTGTTCCCAAGCGGAGTACATTAGAAAACACTTGAATCATAATCATTATTATAACATTGTTGCAGGAATAGTGAAACTTTATGACCTTCACATACCTAACTTAAATGTGTTGGTAATACCACGTCTACTTTTGATAGATGTGTTAGCAAAGAAATAGAGGATTATTCTGTATTCGTGATTATCATGGATTTTTATGGGACAGGCCTGCCACACAATTCGCAAACCTCTACAACTCCTGTAAGCCAGAATCAACAGTGAAGACCGACTGAGAAAGCGCTGAGACAATTAAGCTCGCCGAGACCCGGGGAAAGGATTCAACTGCCTTGGATTTCGCAACGAAATTAATCAGAAATGATTAGCGGAGGAGTAAGGATTATCATGGATTTATTGAGATATGTCATGACGTGACTTCTTTTCTTCAAATATCTTTGGGTGGAAATCAACCCGACGGCCTACCTGCCGTTTAGCCATAGACATCTGCAATACCAGAGGCTTTGCAAATGCGTTGCCATCCCAGAGACAAAGTTGAAATATCTCATGTGCCTGTAATTACACCGCCACCCATACCCTTTAAACCGGAACACGGTAACACAGTGCTTTGCAGCAGAAATAGGAACGGTGGTAGTACTTCCCCGGAAGAGGTCATTCACAAAGAGCTACTACTACTACTAAACTGAATTGTCGGACTTAGTAGTCTCAACAAACATGTGATAATATTCTACTAACTTATAAAATCTCAGGGATGAACGCAATATAGTTTCAGTCCTAATCTGTCAAAAATACCTCTAATTTATCTTCGTCAGTGTGAACAGGGCCATAGGAGCATATGTATTCAAAAGGAATATGAATTCATGACTACAAAGTTTTTTAACAGCATTTGCTAGGTAATTATGGTACTTTTATTACAATTACCGCTAATACAAAAGGAATAAATTAATAAATTATTCTACCTATCATTGTTCCAATGATATTGAAGGGAAAAAAACAAACGATTCAATTCAAAACTTTATTTTTGATAAAATAAATACGTTGCTTCGTTTTCGTATTTAATACCATTAAATACACATAGTGATAAAGAAAATGATAAATAAATCTATCTAATATTACATTAGTACAACATGAAGTAAATAATAATATAATAATACACATAATAATATTTGGTATAATAAAAGCGTAGATTAGAAGAATAAATTAGAATAAATATCACAGTTAAATATACTGCTTAAATAAAGCGTATAATACATTTAAATAAAAAATAAAAATAATATTTAATATTATTATAAGAAAATAGAACATAAAGAAAGCATTATGGGAATTAAATAAATAATAAATATTAATAAATAAACATAATTAATTAAATACGGTTATACGGTGGGAGAATATTAAAAGAAAAAGAAATAATATAAATAAAATAGAGGTAATAAAAAAGAATCTTTAACATACCTAACTTGAAGCTGCAATAAATTAACAATTTAAAAACAACAATGAATTAAAATTAAGCAGAATAAATAAACTTACAACTATTTCATTACGAAGTTTTTGAATAAATTAGTTAATTACGAATCAAGTGAGTTTTATAAATAGTTTGTCAATAATACCTAGTATTTTCATTTAAAGTCACGTCAATGTGTAAAGGTTGATAGAACACCAAGAATAAATTCCACAGACGGTCCCCCAGAATAGTTTTGGACTTCCAAAAACTTTCATCTTGAAGTCCAACTTAAAATAATTTCGTACTTCAATAGTAATTCTAAACTTGAGCACATTAGTATAACTAAGACCAAAGTAATATTTACGAAAATATGACTTCATTAAAATAAGGCCATCAAGATCATGAAATACATCAAAATCCATCTTCAATCAAGTCTTTTTAAATAGAACAAAATATCGACATCACCTTCAAAAAAATACCATATACTAATCTACAAAGAATTCACAATCACTTAACTAGTGGTCGTATCATAAGGCATATAGCTATTATAATTATTCGGGTCATATGCCCTTCTGTATCCACCATGGTGACCATGCTCGTGTTCATGGTGTTCCTCATGAGAATGGGAGTGGTGATGGGACACTTCTGGTTTGGTGATGATCTCGTATGTGGTAGACTTGTGTTCCCCATGGCCCTTAAGTCCTACCAAGGCTGAGAGAAGGAGAGACATGAGAGCTGTCATTAGGGCTTTGCCTGCAAGTAAGGCTAATGCTCCAAGTGCCGCTGCTGCTAAAGTTCCTGCAATAAGAGAAGATGATGGTGAATGAGATGAAGAAATTGGTGTAGATGATAATAAACATGGATATTAATTCATCGATGAAGTAGTAAGTAAAATACAAAACAAAAGAGAGACGGTAAATTACATAATCTATTTTTATTTGCGTTTTAGATAATGACTAGATATTATTCTAACGTAATAATACGTAATTCTCGAGTTGTAAAACATTATGCAAATCAAATTTAGTAATAAAGATGTCTGCGTACATTTGCATGATTAGTGAGATTTTTGTAATATTACTCATAAGTTACTTAAGATTATGTGTTGACAAAAGTTCATTGTCATTGTCTGTTATTGTCATTGTTTTGACAGAGTAACTGCATCTACAGTATGTTAAACTATAGTGCAATGACCCTAAAATACTACACATTAAACAAATTACCTTTCATCATCAAAGCCGCGGCCAGGAGAGCACCACCCCCGCCTCCTTTGCCACCACCGAACCCACCCCCACCACCTCCGCCGCCAGACTTTCTTCCCACAGACTCCTTATCTCCTTTCGCCATATCCATAGCCTCCTTCGTAGTCTGAGGATCCAACAGCCGATACCTCAGCGAATGACCGTCCAAATAATCCTGAAGACGGTACAGGAGGAAACGGTTCAGCTTCTCTTCTGACTTTCCAGGGAACTGCCGAGATAACTCCGCAGCCATTTCCTCAGGACTTGGAGTATTTCCAGTCTGATTCTCCTTCACTATACTCAATCCTGGCAGAAGGTTCAGCTCATCGCGAGAGCTTAAGTCTTCCAAGAAGGACAGAGCATGGATCTTCAAACATTTAGAGTTCAGCAAACTGTTGCACTCCTTATGCAGAGTCCTTCCAACGCGTTCCGTATTATTTGGCACAGTTTTAATAGTATCGATGATTGCATTTGGTTCAGATCCATCGATGGCTGCTTGAGAATCAATCACTAAACTTAGAGTCACTATAACAGCAATGGATACACTTTTGAAATACATTTTTATTCACGTTTTCACTGCACTGCTCCTGTCGATTACTGACACATTTCAATGGGGGACCGCTGTGGACTGATAGATCTAATCCGATCGCAATTTATTTTATACCGTTCATGATAACAAAAGGTACAAGAAAAATGTTAAAAAGAGCAATGTCGTTGCCTTCTGAACGTTATTGTGCGCAGCACTTTCGTTCTGTAAATAAAAGGTTGTTGTAATGGAAAAGTCGAAAGTGGTCCGCCATTTTCGGTTTCCAATCTATAAGCGGCTGCTATTAACTCAATTGGATAATGGCTGAAATGTTATAATTGATTATGAAACTTATTTCAATAATTACTAAGTTCTTTATAATTAATAATATTGTTATATACAATATTTACTGATTTATATAAGATGACATAAAAAACAATGATAATTTTAAAAAAGAAACTAAAATTAAATGCCACCAAAAAATCTCGCATCACCGTCAACTGCAAAATGTGCCCAAAACACTGGCGGCATTGTCACGCTGGATGGCAATGATAAGCTTGGCAAGGTAAAAGCCACGGGAAATAACAACCAAACATTTTGAACAGGTCCTTAAAAAAATAATTATATTTAAATTAATCTAGAATTAACATTTAAAAAATGTGTGGGATGATTTTGATTCCATATTTACTGAAAAATATTATGGATATTGTCATTTGGTCGATGTTTTAAAAACCTTACCAAGATGGCGGCTTTCAATTGTTTTACATTCGTCACGAGTAATTAACTGCAATATGATCTTACCTATCAATTTCACTTTTCAGTTATTTGAAATGATGTCTTAGCAGGGACATTATTATTATATATTATATATAAATACCTATATTGTTCATTTTTCTAATTTTATATCTTCCTACAAAAAGCGTAAACCAGAAGATGATAAACAACAAAAAACTTCAAGTAATATCCATAAAATTCTTTCGGTTACGCATGACTTGATCATAATACTGCATGTCGAAGTAAACTAAGCTAAACGAGACCGTTACATAAGTGTCGTAAAAAGGGAACAGAATGCAACATATAGTAGATATTTGTTAAAATTTACATTACATTATGTGCTGACCGGTAGCTGTTAGTAATCGTATACGGTCGTGGTTATCGACGTAGTCCCCAAGAAACCGACTTGCTAGGTGAGTATTGACGACCGTGTGAGAAGCTCCAGTATCCAACGTCAGTTTGCATGGTGTTCCGTTGACTTCGCCTTTGATGGTCAGGCTGTTCCCATGTATACGATGTATTCCATTATCATACCACTTTGCCTCATAAGTGTGATCAGTTGCTGTCATTGATTACTTTTTAACTGCCATAGTTTTCTTTTTGGCACGCTGTGGAAATCTTAATGGACTTCCTCCGTCGTTGGGGTGACGGAGGGGTACTATCTGACTACGGTTGGGGGTGCGGGATTCGTATAAGGATTTCTGACAGGCCTTGATCCACCGTTCCTCAATGTCTTATCTGCCATGGTTCATTATTTGTTATTGTTTATATTGATCTTCATGATTTACACATATAGAAGCAACAAGAATATTGTAACAAGAACTTGTAAAAACTTATTTGAAAAGAGTGTCCGTGGCGTTTCTTACTCGTTCATCTCCATATAGGTCTACCTAAGTTTTGGAGTGAGCAACTAGCTTAAACTTTCTGAATAACTGACCGACTCCTTGGCTATACAAAACTGCCTGTAAATGTTTTACTTGAATAAATGCTTTGACTTGACTATTTCCTTAGACTTTATCTTACTCGTGTTAATAATCCGTATAAACAATGGTCCAAGCTGGTCAAGTTTCCAGGTACATTGATGCATGGTTCAATTTGATGAACGTTCCGCTCCACATTCACTACCACAAACCTAATGAGGCAGAGCCTGATTCACAGTTGCTTTATTGTTGTTGTTATTAGTACGCTAACAAGCTCTCTCTACCTCTGGACTGTCTCGTTAGCCAAGTGGATATAAGCGCGACCGCTACACTAGAGGTCTTTGAACAAAATGTTATTGGATTTTTTTATGAAATTCTCAGTAGCAACTCGGAGTTAGGATTTGTGCCCGGTTAATGACAATAGGCTCGCCCCCTATTACTTAGGACCTAAACCTACCGGCAAACTGTGGGTGTCCATTGGTTTACCTTTGCCTAACTCTTCTTGGAATATAGGCGTTACAGTATGTTATTTGTCCTAAAGTTTGTGAATAGATTTCTTAAAGATGTCGATACTTACGAACGTGATATCTGTTGATACTTTTTAACCGACTTCAAAAAAGGAGGAGGTTCTCACTTCGTCTGTATGTATATATTTTTTTTTTTATTATTTTTTTTTCTTCGTTTTGTATGAGATCATTAGCGATTAAATTATGTCTGCGTAGTTGTAGTATATTTTCTCCAATACAAATGAAGTAATATACGTTTCGCTGTTCACCTAGCAGATCTATGATATTGAAAATAAAAGAACACCAGCTTTCTCTGCAATAGTTTTTTTTTTACAAAAAGACAAAATGCGGTGAAGTTCATCAGCGAATGAAAGTTGCGTTTATTTTCTTTCTTTTGTTTCTTTTCCAATAATGAAGGGAATTGAAGGTGGGTTTTTTTTTGTAATGGTTTTTTCTTACCTGATGATGTGTTTTTTAATTATTTTTTTGGTCTTAAAGGTAGTTATTATAATGTGTTTTTTCTTCATTGGTATATAGGTATAGTCATAAGGTTTTTTTTATTCCTAGGTTACATGGTGGGTGGTTGGCAAGGAGTTTGTAGGTGGTTGTTAGAATGGTTTAATACTGTTTTTATGGATTTTTCGGTAGCTTTGTACATGCATTTAAAACATAAGAATAAGCAGAACTCAGTACAAATTTTGTTGTATTTAATAAAAATAACTACTACATATATTTTTGGTGGATACCTACTATAATTACTTATTAATTAATTGTACTTATTGAACATAAAGGAATAGTGTTTGTGTGTATGTTTAATATGCTTTAACTATTTATCATAGTGGCTGTGAGTAGGTTATTATTGGCATTTAATGTTCAAGTGGAAACTATTTTGTGTAATGATCTCGGAAAAGTTATTCAGGTACGTACCAAAAAAGTAATTAATCGGAGAAATAATCAATAAATACACCACATTTTTTTTAACAAAATTTTTATTTTTTTTTAGTGCTGAAGTAAATACAGTCAGTAGAACAATATAATACATAAAACAATATTATAGTGATACTTGAATAATAAAAACAACAGTATACATATTAACATAATATCTAATGATAAATAAATATTATATTGGCAGTAATGAATGAAATAAAAATAAGTACACACATTATAAAATACAAAATAATTATAGTACTTATATTATTATAGTAATACAGTATTTTATACAATAAACTACACAATAGGCGGGTAGACGTACGAAAAATAATACCATTAAACATAATATTATACATATTTCACAAAATAACAACTGAAATAATAACAATACATAATTTATATAGTCTGAAATAAAATATAAATAATCATAAAAAATGATAAATAAAATGTAAATACATAAATAATTGAAACAGATAACAAAATAATAATTGAATAATAAATTATAAAAATAAAATATTAACAAACGATATTTTATAACAATACAATACAATACAATGAGAAATTAATGATTCAGCTAAGGAAACGGTGATCTTAATCTAACAATAAATAGTTTCAATAAATAGTGAGTATTTTCGGATACATTCGTTTTTTACAGACTTGAGCGATTGTAAACGACTGTAAACGATTATAATTTACAGTTTCTTTAAATAAATATTACTGTTTCATTGTTGCTTAGTAGCTAAAAATAAAAAAAAACAGATACATGAAATAAATAAAAAATAATGAACAACAAAAAAAGTAAAACAAAAAGAAATAAAATAACAAAGGCATAAAAAAAAAACAGAATAAATATGACTTTTTAACATAACAATGAATAAGACAAAACTACAACAACATAACAATGAAACAACAACAATTTTAAGTAAACCGAACAATCAAATAAATAACTCTTCTCAAACTCTTAACGTCTCCTAACGTTCAAGTTCCTACCGTACCCAGAATGGCCATACCCTCCCACATCCTCATGAGCAGTGGAGTGAGAATGAGAGTGAGAGTACACCGGTTTGGAGACGATCTCATACGTAGTAGACTTCTGTCCTCCAGAGAGGGATTTGATGCCGATGATGGCAGAGAGGAGGAGGGACATCATGGCGGTCATCATGGCTTTGCCGGCGAGGAGGGCGAGGGCTCCCATTCCGACGGACATGAGAGTTCCTGTGGAAGAGAAGAAGAGTTGTTACTAGGATCTATGACGTGTGGAATATATTTTAGATTGATGAAATTATTGAAAACATACGCTATTACAGAATTGTAAAACATTATCAACCGTCTTTCGCGGTAAGCAAAATAAATAAACTTTGTCTTTTTTTTTATCGTTTGGGTAGTAAGGTCTACCGACTCCACACACCCTAGTGTCAGAGTGAACAGACTATTATTCAGCTTATATTAATTATTATTTTGGTTTTGTGTTGTGTTGTGTTGGTGTCTGTAAAATTCGGAAAGAAGTCGATGGTTTGATTTGAATTTTTTACACAATATTGTGTTTACCAGAAATATGTTTTCTATTGTAAAACTGAGTCATAGCGAAGCATGGTCCTGTTTAGCTAGTAAAAAAAGCTCTATAGATCATACATTTCATACAAAATTAGTAAAACTCTTGTAATTTAGTATATCGTAACTAGCTAATCGGTTATTATTTATAAATTATATGTTTGAAAAATAAAGATTTGCTTTAAGAAAAACTAATCGGTTAATTCAATTTATGTATGTTTCAGCAAAACGACATATAATCCATTACTACGCTTGCTCGTTAAACAAATTACTGACAACTTTTTACTTAGATTACAAGTAAAAGTAAAAAAGCAGTACATCTCAAATGACAACCAACAATTTTCTTGGTGTAGCATGCTCTGATTGTCAACAGCAGAACAATTTTAAAATTGAACAACTGAATTCTTGACGATGCTTTCAAGTAATTATGTATGAATTGATTGTAGATAAAAATGTAAAAGATTGACTTCTGGCTTATTTTGAAAACTAATTAGTGGTCCTTCTCTTTGTCAATTCTAATTCTTGACAGTTCAAAAATGGCTGTAAATGGTCTAATTGAAATAAATGCTTTGACTTTGACTTGACTTTACTTTGTGTTTTAGTCTATTGACACTTTCCATTATATTTATTGTAGACTGGTTGATTGTAGTTAACAAAAATCTTTACCTTTAAAGTACTAGTTTAGTTATCGTATTTTTTTTTTGTTTCCAGGTGGAGATTCTCATAAGTGTCCCCCGCCCTTCGCAGAGTTGAGAGGGGTTCTGATACTGGGGTGTTACTGACCAAAAAACTACCCCGGTATTCCCGCACCACACTCCCAGGGATCCACAGAATACGAGCCTTTTGCAAACAAGTAGCTTAGTTTCTCAAACCAACTACAAAACAATTTTGGCTACAAGGGTCATGGTTGCATAAATATTGTGCGAAAGCTTTTGATAATCACCAAAATGACAATGGCTTGAATTATTAATAATAAACTTAATACTTAAGACGTTGAAAAATCGTGCTTGCAAGAGACAGAAATAAAATAAGCATTTTTTTAATAGTGACCCTGAATTTTTGAGAAATTTAAATGTGGAATTTGACGACCATCAGACAAAAACATAAATGACTGTTGCTCATCAAACCGATTCTAATAATAATGGTGAGGTTTCTGCAGCTACGGAATCTGTCTGCGTGCAGATGACACACTGCGATCAAGACCATCTTCAACAAAGTGGTGTTTACGACCACTATCCTTCTCAGATCACACTGTAGCATTTATAATAGAGATTTCACGTATACGGTTAGTTATGTATGTGTGTTGTGTAAAACTGTCCAACATTTTGATACAAAAAAAGCTGAGCCTAATCTTATTTTGTTCATCAGTTCAAAATAACACACTGAATACTTTTTGCGTCTGTCAAAAGTAATATTCATGAGTCATTTTTCATAAAAAATGACAGTGATAATGAAAACGTAATCATTATGCTCGGAATTGTATTGTTAGTTCAAGCAGTAGTGGAGTATGAAATATACAATTTGCCATTGACAGTTGAAGTTTCAAGCTAGAATGGGATGGAATGTATTTATTTGCATGATACAATAGACGCACGATTTTAATCCAAATGGTATAATTGGGCTCTCTGCTGATAGACCTTTGGCCACTGATACTTCAGTTAAGTATACGTAAGTATGTTGTTCTTCCGTCAAAATTATGATATTAATTCTTGAGTAAAGTGTAAGTATTTCTATCGTACGGTTAAAACGCTCTTACCTAATGAACTTGAATTTGATAATGCTATCCCAAATTGTTCAAAATAGGTGTCATGCCGTGGGCCAAGGGGTTTGAATATTCATTTTGTTTTTCAAGACTTCGCTATGCGACTGGTCAATTCTTCCCGTGACCAGAGAGTTGGCCATTTCTTGGGTCAAAGAATCAGCATTGCACTACAACGTGACAATGCTGGCAGCCTTTTGGGCACTTATCCTATTGACAGCCTTTTCTTTTTTCATATCTTATAATTTAATTATTATTCATAAGTTTTGTGAAACAAGGGTTGAATTATATAATTGCTACCACCATCAAATTAAAATTCATCTGTCATAAAACTGTCCCACAAGCTATACCTACTATTTCACTAACAACTGTTCGTCCGAACGCTTTGTCGGTCGCCGGTTTACTTTTTATACAAACGTACTGAATTACACGACAAACTAAGACATTGATATGATTGAAACAAAGACAATTATGTTTAGATCTAGTTTCTATTTCCTTTTGGCTTTCACTTGAATGCGTTGGATTGCTTCTGCCTTCATCTAGATTGCAATAAGTGTTAGTGTAGATTGATTTCCTACAATTGCGTTTTGATAGCTTTTATTTTAATGTGCTGTAGGCCTGTTTTAGATTACTTTCATTGATATCAAAACTTAAAAGCTCGATACATGAGTGTCTGTAATTTAAACAACAGCTATGTAAAGTATTGTAACTTTTTAAATAATTCAATTCATAGTATTGTTTTTATTTCAAGCTTCATTTTAACTAACCAGCGAACTTACTCAGAATTATTATATATTCAGAAATTTGGTTATTACTTTTTTATGTATCCCAATGACTCTAAATACAAATCCTCCGTAGTTAATCACTTCACTACAAACATACCTTTCATCAAAAGTCCCGCAGCTAGCAAACCTCCCATGCCTCCCTTCTTTCCACCCCCTCCGAGTCCTCCTTTACCCCTCGCCTCCCCAACCAAAGCCCTGGCTTCCTCAGCAGCATTCTCGTCCAACAACTTCAGCTTCACAGTGTGAGTATCCAAGTAGTTCCCAAGTCTGTACAGCAAGTACTTGTCTAATCTCTCATCAGGCTTTGATGGGAATGACCTTGCCAGTTCAGCAGCAAATTCTTCAACCATGCTCCCGTTTTCTTTGTTATCTTCCTTGACTACACTCACTCCTGGCAGAAGTTGGAGTTCTTCCTTTGCACTAAGCTTTTCAAGCATTGAAATAGCTTCTATCTTCAGGCACGTAGGACTGAAAATCCCGTTTGTACAATCCTTTTTCATCGCTCTAGCCGCACTTTCAACATTTGGTTCCACTAAGTTTTTAGGAGATTCTCCTACTTCAGGGCTCGGCAGTGCGTACACTGCTGTTATAAAAAATAATATCGATATGAAATACATGGTGGACGTCTGTATCGAAACGAATGCTAGTACACTTTGATAAGCAATTGTTTCGTCCACCTTTTATATGTCTCACATAGATGTATGATTAGTACGCAGTACTCTTATATCCATTATATTTTCATAGAAGGCTGACTGCAAAAAGTTCTGTTAACTCAATGAGAAATCGATCGTATTCCGTTCGGGCAAGGCTTCTTTTAGTACGCTGTTTTTCTTAGCGTAAGGTTTTCGTTTATTATCGCATGCAGTCATTGGAGTAGGCGACCGATGTAAATGTATAGTAATTTTATGGGTTTTTAATATAGTAACTACTCTATTACACCATATACTTTCCTGTTTTTTGACTTTTTCTACCTTCAGTTTCCAATAACACATAAAACTTATTTTATTTTAGATCTTATAATACGATCGAATCATTTCACATATTGTATTTCATAAGAAAGTTATAGTTTATTTAATTTTGTCAAAGTATTGTAAAGACAAAGTTTTCAAAAAAAGAACCCATAAAATATGTAACATCTATCAATTAATTTCAGAAACGCATGTAAAAAGTATCTAAAACTGTACTGAAAGTTAGTCTAGACGTTTTATTTTTTAGACTACATAACCATCGCGTGGAAATTAGCAATAATTGTAATTTGGCCAACTAAGCCAAATGTGCTTGTTCCATGAATGGCTTCACTATGAATATGGTTTGATCATTATCATTCATAGTTTTCCTCATTTAAGTAGCTCGTCATCCTGCCTTTATTGTCTTTAATATGTCACTATCTTCTTTCCTTACTCAATGGTCTCTATATACCCTTTTCTCAGTATCCAGTGAGACAATTTTACAAACTTTTTGGAACGATCGCAATCTAATATTTACCTCAATCTGTCAAACTTTTCTCTAATTTACGCTGAGTTAAGGGGGCGCCTAAAGTTTGAACTTTTGTAATACGTAGAATAAGTCTTCAGTTATTTCTTCTTCTTTTGAATTCTGATCTATGGAAATCACAGGTTTCAGGTATTTCGTCTTTCTTCAACGTAACTCAATATTATTCAATTGACTAGTAATATTTGTCAGATTTTCAAATCGCAAAACTTTGTTAATGAAATACATTTTAAACCTTTAGACATACACGACAAACTGTCTAAGTTAGAGTTCAGTTATTTTTTTGCAAAACGCTTTCTTCGAAATGAAAGCACCTCAATTTTTTTCGGACTTAAAGACCCTAAAAATTTAGGGCTAAACAGACCGAATAAAGTGATTAGGCCAGATAACATCCAAGAAAGAAGTGCTTTCCTCACGGTCGTGTGCCTATCTATTGGCTTATCTCTAGGAGAAAATGGACCGTCTGTTATTTTGTTTGTCGGTTATTCTAAAATTTAAGTTATTAATACCTTAGTCGCACCGGCGAACTGTGGGTGTACATTGGGACACCTCTGCCTAACCCTTCGGGGAATACAGGCGTGATGGTACCTTAGCCGCAGTTCTAGCCTTCACCAGGGACGCCTGATGCACAATGCTCGTATTTTTTAGGACGTTCGAATTGTAATCTCAGTTTCCATCTATCGAACACAGAAATTTTAAAAAAAATCTATATGCTTTTCTTTCTTTTCTTTTATAAAACGTTGCACCACATTAGGAATTTCTCCTGTATCGTGAGTGCGTTCGTTATCCATGATATGAGATTGCAACTAACTTTTCCACGTTTTCAATTACGAAAATTGATCAATTGGTATTATAGCGAGCTGCAAATCATTCATGCTGAGATGTAGAATTTATGGAACTATGTATCTTTATAAAGTCAACCGAATGTAACAGTTTGAAAATGACGACGTCTTTATTTCGTAAGCAGTAAGGGATGTTTTAATAATTCAAGATTTACTGTTCCTACATTGATTGAGACAGCATCCTGCTCTTGAAAAACTTCCTACATAATTATCACAAAGATATGAGATCAGTCTAAGTGAAACATAAACCCCAAGAAAATCCATCGCAATTGCACTAGTTTGGAACTTTTCACTCACCAAATTAGCCTAGCTCAATTTAATTTTGAAGTACTACGAAGACAATGGAAATTCATTTAGATTGCTTTTTAAATTATGTTTTCAGTTAACGATATTAATGTTAATATAAAAATTACTATGGCAAAATGGCATGGATCGGTCTATATCATGTGGTGGCATGAGTCGTTATGATAACAACGTGTATTGAACCCTATTGCCATAGTACAAGGCTGAAATTCTCCTGCGCGACATTTGATGTTGAGGTCTCGGTTTGATTCCAGTGTCGAGTAACGAGTCGAGTAATTGGATTTTCAAAACGTTCTCAATAGTAGCCTGAAATTTGCCCTTTTGCCTATTCATAATAATAATTGGTTTAACCAATTATTTAGAGTACCCATGGCAAAAATAATTACAAAATAATATAATTTTGTATAATTTAGAACAGAATCCAGCTACGCCAATACTATCACAGACGCAGTCATTAGGTCCTCACGTGTGCAGGTGACAGGGCAAAAGTAGAGTATTTATTAAAATAAATATCAATAAGAATATACATAACCAACTAAATAACATATTTTTTGTTAATCGTAGAGTCAATACGATACAATAATAATAGCATATTATTGTCCCACTGCAAGGCAAAAACTTCTTTTTATACTAGGCAGTAGCATAAATATACCATTTCACAACCTCCAATAATTTGCAAAATAAACACTTTCAGACAGGACTTTTATTAAGATTACTTCGCGAAAACTTTCTTCCATAAAAACTGAGTTTATTAAAAATAATCTCTAAGATTATAGTTGTGTGAGAAAGAAAAATGCAAGCTTTAATAATACTCGTTATTAAAGATGATTTTCATAAAGAAGGCACATCAATTGTAGTAAAAACTTAAAGGAGTCCACGAAATAATTTCAGCGAATGGAAATAATCGTATGGTGACGTCATCAAATGAGAGGCGATTATCGCAGTACAGTTAGGTATAGCAGACCACGATGTTCGTAATGTATTATGAATTGGATCACTCTGAACTAAATATGATAAGCCGGTGTATTCTGTGAAAATCTCTCTCGGTTTTAGGTGAATTAGGCTTGAGGTGAGCTCTCATCCTACCTAATGCTATGGATTGTCAACTGACCTCATTTTAACTTCACCTAAATGTACTAATTGAGACTTTTTATAGAATAAAATTACTGAGCTTAGGTCCAGTCATTTTGATTTAGCTAATGTATCTTATTATTTGTTTGTTACACCTTAACATTTTCAAGAGTTTTATCACTCCATCTTTTATTAAAAATTAGGTCATCTTCTAAATACAAGCCGTGTTAAAGAGACACAGTTAGTACTTCAAGATTGAGTCCATTTAAAACCATCTTAATAAATTCAGCCTCAAAATTTTTATACATTTTGAGGTTTGAAAGGGTTGAATAATCCTATGATTATTCAACCCTTTTTCATACCGGCGTGGAAAATCCTCATAAATGTCCCCCCCCATGATTGTGCCTCCTGCCAGGGGCAAAAAATCCTCACCAGAGTCTGACAAAAACCACCCCTCTGTTACTTTCCGAAAAGTTACGCTGAGGATCCAGAGACCATACGCGTCTTTTGCAATCCCCAAGAGCTTCATTAAGCCCAGATGAACATCAGTGTACCTATTTTTCAATTTTAATAAATAAATGAATACAACATACCCTTCATCATCATTCCCATGGCGAGGAGTCCACCCATTCCACCTTTCTTGCCACCCCCCATACCCATGCCGCCCTTTCCTCTGCCCTCCGCAATCGCAGTCTTCGCTTCTTCCACAGCATTGTCATCAAGCAGCCTCAGCTTCACGGAGTGACTGTCCAGGAAACTCCCGACATGGTACAAGAGGGACTTGTCCAGCCTCTCATCAGAATCACTGGAGAACGACCTCGCCAGATCAGCAGCCACGGCTTCATAATTGGATTTACCACCTTCTTTCACTAGACTAACACCAGGAATTAAAGACACTTCATCCTTGTTGTTCAGTTTTTCCAGTAACGTGATAGCTCCCATTTTTAAGCACCCTGGACTTAATAGTCCATTTAAACAGTCCTTTTTGATAGTACGCAAATCCACAGACTTAACATCTTCAGGATTCGGAAGAGCCACTGCACTGGCGATGGTGAATAAAGTGATGTATTTGAACATTTTGTCTGGATAACACGTCCACTTTGGTCAGTCCACACTGAAACTGTGTTCATCTTGTATATTGTCACCCTTTTATATTTGATGTTTGTGGTCAGCCCGATGATTGCTCCCAGTTTGCGTGTGGTTCTGAATCCGTGCATAGTCACTTTTTTCTGCAGTTGTAAAATCATTTTCGGATTATTTTTCAACTCTATTCACAAAGACAGAAGCTCCATTTTCTGTTGCATAGCTATCAAATTTAGCTTAACTAGATGCGAACATAAGTTGGTTTTGTAAGTTTTTGGTAGGGCAGTTAGCAAAAGTATGTTCGTTAGCCAAGTATCTGTGATGGGGATTACTTCTTTATGCATTAGTACGATGGTCGGTTTTTGCTTAACGCTTTTTTTGCAAATGCATTGTTTCTTTTGACCTGACGTACGAGTGAATGCAAAAAAATAGACTAGTGTGTAGCTCTGTGTGCGCAGAGTTAATTTTGTTTTATTTTCATACGAATCAGTCTAGATTATAATTTGTAATTTCTAGCTATGCATAATGCTTTTTGAAGTCAGAAATTAAGAGTAATCACTGCATTTTGCTTTGTCAGTGTTTAGTTTCACTGATGCCTGTACATGATGTCTATTTATAGAAAAGTAGGAAGTACATCTAATCAATGGTGTTCGTAATAATAATTTATATGTTTTGCTTTGAATATCATCGATTTTCTATTTCATTACAATAAAAAATAGAGCAATTTCTGAAGGACAATTCTATTAAATATACTTACTACAACTTTACGCATTTCTACCGCAAAGCAGCGTTGCTATGTTCCGGTGCTCGTGTAATTATAGACACATGAGACAATTCAACTTTGTCTCTGGAATGATAACGCATTCGCAAGGACTTTGTTATGGCAGTAGTCTATAGGCAGCGGTGACACTAAACATCAGGTGAGCTATCGGTTAGTTTGCCATCCAATGATACAAAAAATTATATACTTTTAATAACGGTCGCAATTTAATATCATCAATTATTTTTGACAGATTGGGTCTGTCAAAAATAATTCTCATTTACATAGGTACATTGATTGTCGCTAAGACAAAATTAAGACTACATTTTAAACATGTTTAATTGGTATAATTAATTAGCCTTCTGTCATCTTTCACGTCTTGTAGATTTTATTTACTGAATATTTAGTCAAAGAAATGTACAGCAGTCATCCTGAGATCATTTCACAATATAGTATCAATCAATTGAAGTCAACCTAACCAACAGGTCCTTCTGTTGATTGTAATAGGATCCCTAAGTACATCAGTATTTTTTTGTCTTATATATTTATTTATACCATCAGACCTGTATTCCCCGAAGGGTTAGGCAGAGGTGTGCCAATGTACACCCACAGTTCGCCGGTATATTTACGTCACATGTAATAGGGGGCGAGCGAGCCTATTGCCATTAACCGGGCACAAACACACACATATATTTATTTATAGTTAATAAAAACGAGCCAGGTCGAGCAAAAAGTGTGATTGGGTTTTTCTATGATATTCTCAGTAGCAGCTCGGGGTTAGGATTTGTGACAAAAGGCTCGCCCCCTATTACATGGGACCTAAACATACCGACTGAGAATCTCATAGAAAAATCCAATAACCTTTTTTGCTCGGCCTGGGAATCGAACCTAAGACCTCTAGTGTAGCAGTCGCGCTTAGGAGCAATAGGCTAAAGAGGCAGTTATATGTGAGTTGTATATATGAATATAATTTGTATAATATTATATCTATAAAGTCTTAAAACAAACATAAGGTCACAGGGATAATAATTAGTCATCTCACAGTAACAGTTGAACATGTCTTATTAAGGTTACTCAAAACCTAGAAAAAAGTCTTTTTAGGGTCCCGTATCCAAAGAGTGCACAAGCTGCTATTACTAAAACTCGGCTGTCCGCCTGTTCGTCTATATCAAAGCTGTATCTTTTAAATCGTTATAGGGAGACACTTGAAATTTTCAGTGTTTATTACATTAGCCACTAATTTTGCGCTTGGGTTGTGGAGGTCTGATAGGCAGTCGCTCCATGTAAAATACTGATATTTAGCTGCATCCGGTTCGACTGGAAGCCGACCCCAACATAGTTGGGAAAAGGCTATCCAGATGATGATTACATTAGCCACTAAAACAACAAATAATAAAAGTAAAATAAAGTTAAATATTAAACGGGATCTCCTGTTACACACACATAAATAATTTTTTGTATGTGTTTTAAAAATTTTCTATTACATGGCACCTAAAATATACTGGCGAATTGTGGTTAGACATTGGTACACCTCTGCCTATCCCTTTGGGGAATACAGACGTGATTGTACGTTGTATTTTAAAATATTTTACAGTAATACAAAACCACCTCGTAACTGCCTCGTTAGCCTAGTGTTTGTAAGCGCGACTGCTACGCTAGAGGTCCTGGGGTCGATTCCCAGGTCGAACAAAAATTGTTATTGGGTTTTTCTATGAATTTCTCAGTAGCAGCTCGGAGTTTGGATGTGTGCCCGGTTAATGGCAATAGGCTCGGCCCTTATTACATGGGACCTAAAATATACCGGCGAACTGTGGGTGTACATTAGTACACCTCTGCCTATCCCTTCGGGGAATACGGGCGTGATGGTATATTTAATTCGAAACCCTTCGGGTATAAGTCCTACTCACATTTTTTGCCGGTTTTTTTTTAAACGAGCAAAAATTAAAAATTATGTCAGACACATGTACTTTAGACCATTAACTAACTACAACGTATTTATCATATTAAAATGTTAATGAACACTTTAGTATGGGCAGACAAACTTTTTATTACGCTCATAAATAACACTAACGTTTCATTGGAAACTGAACCTTACTTCGCTGTTTTTAGAGTTCGAATTTCATTACTGTAGTAGAGCAGTTTTTTTTAATTATTTTGTCTGGTTTGAATAATGATCGAGGGCTTTTTTATAATTAAAAATATAGTTTAGGAAATTATTCTTAAAAAAAAATACCCTAAGTTACTCCTTATAATATCAGCTTTCTGTCTGTGAAAGTCCCATCACACCGTTTCCGCCATTACGGAGATTAGCAGAAACAAACAAACAAACAAACAGAAAAAATACTTTTTTTTGCTATTTATATTGTGTAAACATTCGAATTAATTTTGTAAAAAGAACTGTTATTTTGACATTATAAATTAACTCCTTTTTGAAGTCCGTTTATAATAAACTGAAGGAGTATAAATGACAAAATAAAATAGAGTTAACAATTTATTACAAGATATAATTCCGCGCAACATTTATCTTTGACGCATATTAAATTTTGATTTTATTATTGTTGTATTCAGTATTCTTGTTGTGTTCAGTCCATTATAAAATAACATATTGCTATTCTGTGTCCGTTGACCGCTTACTCAAAAGGTAATTTTTTATTATTTGACGTTTTAACTTTATTTTCACGCGCGACAATGTATTGACGAGCCTCTTATTGTTGGAGGTGTGTCACACAACAACAAGAGATAGTAAAGCGTTTGTCGAATGATTATAGTGTCGAAGCTATACTATTGATACAAAATGATGAAGAGATTTTTTGTTTGTTTGTTTTTATACACGCTAGTCTCTAAAACTACCAGTCGGATTGGAAAAAATATTTTTGTATATGATAGCCAGATTTGTGAGGGAATAAGCTGTAACATCACGCAATGACACACGGGAGTGCAGCAGTAACCAAAAACGTAACTTAACAAGAGTGACAAAAGCCACGCGTACGAAGACGGTAGCAGAAGCTAATCCTAATATCCTACTAATCCTATTTTCTAGTAATATTATAAAAGCAAAAGTTTGTAAGGATGGATGGATGTTTGTTACTCAATCCTTTAAACAGATTTGGATGAAAATTGGCACATAGATAGATCATTTCCTGGAATCCTTTTTATTTAATAGGATACTTTTTATTCTGGTAATGTGTTCCCTTGGAATAATAGTTAATAATAATGTGAAAGTCATTCTTTATGAGAGCGATGTCGCGGTTAGAAGCTAGTAGTATTATAAATGAAAGTTTATTAGAATAGATTTGGATGGATGAATATTGGTTACTTTTTTACACTTAAATGGCTGAACTGATAGTGTGGATTTTCACATAAAATACTTTTTATCCCGGAAAAATTTACAGTTTCCGTAGAATAATATATCAAATTTGACGCGGACGACGTCGCGTGCAAACGCTAGTGATTACATAAACTCGGTCGTGCGCACGATACATCTATCTGCGATTCATGTTTTTTCAAAAAAGTTTCAGTAAAAGTTGCAGCGATTGTATGCTTATTGTATTATTGCTTCGTCACTGACTACAATGATGAAACATTCGATAACTCTGCCTTAATTGCCTTTCACAGTTTGCGATGTAAGATCAAGACTACTAAGCCGCACTTTTTCCTGCTTTTTTACAAGTAACTAATATCAAGATTGTTTTCTTTTTTGTTCTGTAACTTTTCATAGGTAATGGATAGTAGAAAATATTTGTTTCTTTTAACTTTTGATGGCAAACAAGCGGAGGGCCTACCATGTCTCTATTAAGTGTTCACTGCTGCCTGTAGCCGCAAGGCCTCTGGTATTGCAGATGTTTATCTACACTATCAGAAGCCTTGTAAATGCGTTGCCACCCCAGATACAAAGTTGAAATGTCTCATATGCCTGTAATTACATCAGCACCCATACCCTTCAAACCGAAACACAGCTACGATGCTTTGGGGCAGAAATAAGTATGGTGGTAGTATTTCCCGAGATGAGTTCCTTTGCAATTAGCTCTACTACTACTAAAATTTTATTTATTTGTAAATTGTGCATACTGTGTAATTTAATTATTACAGCAGAACCTCGATTATCCGAACTAATTGGGACCGAGACTAGTTCGGATAATCAAAAGTTCGGATTATCGAAATGTGTGTTTTTGGGAAAAGATCAAACAAAAACAACTCCTTTTCACCTATAAACTGTACAGTCTATTTAATATGACATACATAAATTAACGTTGAAATATAAACCACCTAAAAAAAATCAAATACTTTTCTTATAAAATAGTCAATTTTTAATTGACGAACAGCTGTAACGCGTTTTCAGCATCAAATTCTTGCCTACGTTCGGATAATTGAGGATTCGGATAATTAAGGGCTCGGATAATCGAGGTTCGGATAATCGAGGTTCTACTGTAATTATGAGTTTTGTGTTTAGATTCATTATGGAACAGCAATTCAGTCGATTTTTGCTAGCCCTTATTCACCTTAACAAGAACTCAAAAACAATAGACGTCTTCCAATTCCACGATAAACTCTCACTTTCGAACCAATTATAGTGTTTACATAAAAATCGTGGTGGTTTGGGTACCAGAAAGTGCGCAGTAGTGTGTGTCTAATCACCGCCTGCGCCTGTCAGGTGGCGTGCTGCGGACTTTTGATAAATGAAATAGTAGCAGCCGTACTCTGAGTTAGGATGGCGTATTAGATGCTAAAATACACAAGAATATAAAATGAAATATACAAGAAATATATGAATATAAAATTACACAAGTAATTTTATATTCAAATATCGTTAAGAAAAAATAAAGTGTGATCATGTTTCACATAAATTGAAATCAACAAAGGGTTATGAATCCTTTCGTCAAAGCAAAAGTGAAGGGAATAAAATTGATAGCGACGAAAGCCCTAAGGTGTCTCTTACTGCTATCACTGCTGCAAAAAGCTGGCGATTCGGCTTTTAATGACCTTGGGACCGTTAGAACTGGTAGTCAAAAGTTCAAGCGTCTAACAAGTGGTCAATCTTTATAATACATGTATTTTTGTGCAATAGGAATACGCTAATGTTTATCTGGACGGTTTTCATAATGGTTACATCCCAGTTTAACCTGACACATTCACGAGGGCTTTTGGAAACCGCAAAAATACTAATAACGTACAGATTAGGTACCTACCTTGTAAACCTTTACAAGCCATTTACACTAAAACAAAAAAAAAATGGGTTCAATTCACCGACAGCAACGCGAGCGCACCCGTGCTCATGATCCACAATACGAGGATAATGATCAGTTTACTGCACAGTTGTTTTTCAAGTTCTTTTTCTTCGCAATTATTTGACGATACCCTTCAATCACAACTGTGAACTGGAACTTTTTGATACGGTACAGTACAGAATATTATTTGTAAGTAAAAGGTCCAATTAATAACTTCTTTGGACTGTCAAGTTGATCACGATGGTTTTTCTATGAGGCAACGGCCTGGCTGGAATTGCCTCGAAAAGTCCAACCGTTAAATCCTTTAATCGACCTTTTTAATCTTAACATTGTAAAATATATTTTAACGCTGAAGATTTAAAGCCCAAATTTAAATGGCAAATTATTTGCTGTGCCAAGCTGTTATAATGAGCAATGATTTATAAAGTACTGGGTTCTGCTCCCAGATTGTTAGGGTTTTCCGCGAAAAAGTTCACAGTAGCAGCTTTATGAGGGATTGCTGTAATCACCAGTAATCACCGATTAGTGATTAAAAATATTTTTTGTCTCATTAATTTAGATAGTAATTGTGAGCCTTGTATTTAGTCTCGTATTTCACTATTACCTACATCCCAAAATACCACCACCACCATTGATAATAATTGATAATGAGTGGTTGAAACCACTCATTATCAACTACTGAAGCTACCGGGCCATGCTCCAAAACTTTTCTACACAAAAAAGTGACATACCTACCTACTAATTACAATCCAAATCATTTTCAGCTGCTAACTGTTCATAATATTTATTCAAAAGCAATTTCTTTTGTTACTAGTTTCTATCAAAACGCTTCGTCATACAAAAAGAGTAAAACATTTAAAACAACTCTCTCTAGCGACGGACGATGATTACTGCAAAACTTTTTTACCTTTTTGTTCTGAAGCGACTCACGCGTCGTTTTAGTTCTCAAAATGCTTCAAGAGATGGCGCTAGCAGTGTCTTGTAGAGTTGTAACTTTCTTATCAACAGATGGCGTTACGTGTATGCGTATGCGATGAAAAAGAACAATAAAATTTTGTTATACTTGTTGTCTTTTTTTGTGAAATGGGTTCTGAATAATGAATAATAGTGTTTCTGTTTATTTCATTGTGATCTTTTGTGAAGACTTTTTGTAGTAATTATTTGGTCTTGTAAGCAGTTTTCTTTGGGTTTTCAAGGGCAGTGATAATTTCAATAATGTTAGGAACCTTATTAGTTACAGCACAGTTTTCAAAACTATAGTCAATTTATATTAGACAGTATTAGACAAAAAGCGGACTAATAACTAGATATCGTTGAAATTAAGAACTGCATTATTGTGACTTTTTAAAATGTATATGGGGCAAATAGCTTGCTTTGTATTTATCATGAAATAATTAAGCTTATGATATGTTATACTAAAGATACCGTTATAGTAATATTTGTCTAATATTATAATAAATAGAGCAAAGCTACTTTGCTTCGATCTATTTTCAAATGGTTTTATTTAGCTTGCACTGTTTGTTTATTTATTTGTTTGTATCAAATCTAGCCATTGACATATTGTAAACTAAATAAGATACTCTTTGCGTGTTTCTATTTAATGTTGTAAATAGGTAATACTACTACAGCAGCATGATCCGACTTTCTCAACAAGTATACTTATGCAGTTCTGTGTCAATTATTTCCGGAAACAGGAGTGTGCACGAGCTTTCTTTACGACGTTTATAAGAATAACGTATAAGGCAGGGTATTAGAGTGCTGTAGCAACAACTGTGTAGAGAAAATAGATATGTACGAAAACTAGCTTTTAAATGTATGTCAAGAAAATACTAACAAATTGTCGATTAAATGTAAATACCTCTGCTTATCACTTCGATAGCACAGGTGTGAGCGACATGTGTCATGTTATATTGTCACTAGTTTAGTTATACCCATATCTATGTAATATAACTGTAACACTAAAAAACTAACTAACAACACTAACAAACTTACAAACAACTAACAAACTTTTCAGTGCACTGAAAAGTTTACTAATTACCTACCTATTTTTTCGAGTAATTAGTATTGAAGCACTGCAATACTATAATCTGGTGGAAGCGGATGATGATGATAATAGATTTATTTAAACAGAATCCATTCTGTTCGATTACTGCAAGTCAAGCTTATTTTTCTGTATGGTTTGAGACTCAAAACTGTGTAGGTTTAAAGCCAAGACCTAGATCTCAAGATAAGGATTAATGCTAAACTTCTCTGGGTCCCTGGATGGCGCATAATTTTAAATTACTAATTGAATTTCGAAGAGAATTCAATAATTTACAGCTATAGATATTTTCCCTACAAGAAAACTGATGTTGCTATGTCAATTAAATTAGCATCCTTTTATACGAATTTCGAGCTATCAGTCATTATTACAACGGACAACGTGACATATTCATCACAAAAAGACAACCTGTCTCAATGCTGTTTAACAAACCAGAAAACTATGACAACATTATAAAATTGTCTGACTATCATCTGTCGTCTGTCGGTTTTATGAAATAAGCTGTTTTGACTTTATTAGCTTTTATTCAAAAAGGTGTCTTCTGTTGCTACAGAAGACACCTTTTTCAATAAAAGTACAAGATTATTGCTATATTCTTGTATTTTTAAGAACATCTGCATTCTAATTTCAGTCTCAATGTGTCAAGTTCCAAACCTTATTTTTCTTAAGGAGAGTAGTTATCAAATTACTTCTTCTGCTCTTTGCGGGGTGAAAGGGAGTGTCAGACTCTTACTGACTAAACCCATACGTGTCTCGTCTTTGCGTTCCAGGACCGCGGTGACTCTTTCGAACAAATGCAACAACATGTTTCAAACTCAACATTAATGACTAGTTTTACACATCAATGAGATTGCAACTGGTTTTTTCAAGTATTTAGTTACAGGAATGAAGTCAAAGTCAAAGTCAAAGTCAAAGCATTTATTACAATTAGACCATTTACAGGCACTTTTGAAGTGTCAAGATCAAGAAGTTACAGTTTAAGTTGAAGCTAGTTGCCGTTCCAAAGCATGAGCGTCCATAGCAACAACGAGAAATCCGATTCTAAAAATACATAACTCCTTTTAAAATCATTCGCTTTCTTCAACGTAAGGTCAATATCCTTTACACACCAAATCGTTATGCAACACTGAAAGGCTCATTCATCGTTCGTTGCCTGACCAATAAACTTTTACTGCAAACCAATTTAAACCTTATTTATACAAACATAAAGGAAAATTTTCCTTGATAGTTGGTGAATGGAAATATCACAATGTTGTTATTGGAAATTGGACTGTATTTCTCAAACATTAAGGTGGAGTTTGAAATGTGGGTTGTAGGTGGAAAAATGAAAGTTCGTGAAAGTTAGCACCTGTGTCACGAGTTATATAACTGAGTATGTGTTCGTGAGGTTTGTGTATGTATGTGTGAATGTCATGGTTGTAAGGTGCGCCGGAGTAGTATGATGAGTAGGATAGTAAGCTTATAAAATTGTATTCTTTATGACAAATATTTTTTTCAAGGCAATTTTCATGTTTTTAGAAAAAGTATTAATTTCGATTAATTTATTAATCAGAATAACATAAACTATGAAATAAAATAAGTAAACTAAAATACACAGGCTTATTTTGTAGTACCAAGATCAAAATATTTATCTTATCAGCGAACTCAACTCTTAGTACAAAAGACATCAACGCGCTAACAATGCAACAAAAATTTACAGTTATTTTTATTATCCGATATGATGTGATTTGACTATTATAATTGTATAATTTAATTCTCTTAATATAGTAATAATCTGTTGAATTCAAGCTAGTATTCAGTATTTTGTACCATATTCTGTACCTAATTAAGATTAAATATGTGTAAAAAATATAAAAATAAATAAATCAAAAATTACTCTAAACTATTCCAAAGACACCAGACACGACCACGCCCCAAATACCCATCCAAATAGCAACGCATACAAAATCCCATACATTTTAACGCTCCACATTTTCTCATACAACACATACAAACGGTGCATTCCTGTCTATACCCCAAATACATAATGTTATACCCGACGCTACAAAAGGAGGTCAGGTACACGGATGTGTGCGTCTGTGTGAGTGAATGCCAATGGCACGCACACATGCACAGTGTGAAAGTGTGAGTACATAGTACTTACTGTACATAGCACCTGCTTGAATGGGTGGAATATCGTCAATGATACACGTTATAAAATGTAAAATAATTTTAGGATTTATCTTTTTCTTGAAGCAATATTTTCAGTGTTCCAATAAAAGCGGAGTTTTACTACCAATAGCACTTTATGAGATATTCTCGTTAAATTCATGCCGATATGAGAATAGTTGAGATAAGATGCCTAATGGTTTCTTCGTCACATGAAGAAGAAAAATAGAAAAGAAGATTTTATTGAATTGTCTTGAAATTTTCTGTCTCATTAACTTTTTCACAAAATCAAAATTGCTTAGAAGAAATTATAATTATTGAAAAAATTGCTGCATTTTCCCAAAATTATCAACTTATTTTCTAATCATCTACCACTTTTTCATAATTATCATCAATATTGCTCGGAGGAAATTCTTACGCTACAGATTTTTTTGGTAAAAAAAATTGGTCAGTACTTTAATATCTAGTAAGATTCAGGTTCATTTATATATTGAGATGTTTAAAATGATGTAGTTTGCTACATTTAAAACGAGAAACTGACCAAATTGGAAATTCGTTGTAAGCTAACTGATGCACAAGCAACTACTTCGTTTAAAAAAGCCACAGGAGGTTAAGAAATAATTATTTTAGTGGACCCGGAGTTGGATCTGCTTAGAAGTTTTTCACATAGAAAGAATACAGAAAAGAAACACATACTATTATATTGTAGCATAATTGTATAATTCTACATAATAATACTATTGGATTAAGATTTCAGAGTCACCAGACCTTTACCATTTTATCATTTACAACAACAGCTTCAACAATAACTTTTGTAATATAATAAAAACAATATTTAAATTCCTCTGTCTATTCTCAAAAGTGAAAAAGGCCTTTGGAATCTTAGACCCTATTTATATACTTTAGAAGACATACTTGGCATACTAGAAAATATCAAGAATTTAATTTTCTGCCTCAAAAAAAACCGAAAACTGTTGAGTTTTTGACAGAAATTATCTGCTTTATATAAAGTCAATTTATAAATTATCTACGTTATCATTTCACAATATTTCTTCATTACCTATCATTTCTAAATCTTGCATACAAAAACAACGTAAAACAAAACACAGGTATCAATCTCAGCTTAACTATTACCATTCGTTTAAAATTTCCAATATTACATAACCAGTCAATACTCCAGTACGTACTCGAATAACTCTCCAATACACTCGAGTACGTTCGAAGTGTGTCGAGTTCAATGCCCGACTTTCTACGGCGGCCATCTTGGATCGTGACGTAACAAGGATGCTGCAGTGATGTCACACAAAATGAAAGTTTGAGTGTTGTAAAACTGTTTTTTGTTTTTGACTTTTCGTGTAATGTTAGGTAATGTTTTGTGTTGTGTGAGGATATTGTATAGGTATTTTTTATTTTGGTTTTCTTGTAATCAAAAATTTGAATGTAGTAATTTCAAGTTATATGGTATTTTTTTTTGGTTTTGAAAGTTGATGGAATTGTAAAATCATTACTTATATTATAAAGATGTAAAGTTTGTGAGGTTGTAGGAGGTAATCTCTGGATCTATTGAAGTGATTTAAAAAAAATCTTTTACTCATAGGAAGCCTCGTTATTTGTCAGTGTCATAGGCTGTATAATATCACGCTACGACCCCCGGGAACGAAGCAGTAACCAAAGACGTAACTTAACGCGGGTGAAATGAGCAACGCAATCTGTTATTATATTCTCTCTCTTATTTATTTGGATCATTATATGATCATGATTATTTTAAAAAAACGTTAATCTTTAGGAAAAATATGCATAAAAAGACAGTCTTTCACAGAGTAACTCAAATATGTGAATGCCAAAGAAATATATAAAAAATAACATCAGTGAAACTACCGTATTTAACCCTCATTTAAATATTATGTGTTTCTTATTTATTAAAGTAAAGTTCAATTTAGGCAACTTTTTTCTATAAAAAATTACCATCATGAAATCGTTTTTAGCATTTTTCGTGTGGCCGTTTGATTTTTTTGTGTGTTGTGTATAAAATGTACTGTACAAATCTTGGAACTCTATGAATTATTACCGTTGCTGTTATTTCACAAAATCATTTAATATATTATCTGATTTCTAAATCTTTTGATACTTAATATTTGTTTTTCTATTTAGGTTTTTACGTGTTCATCAACTAGGTATATTAAATTAAAGGCGTTTATTTATTTTTAATTAAGTTAAACTTACATTTACAGTTAGCACCATGTATGGCCAATATAATCTAAGTAGGTACGAAACATGAGATTACCATTAACTTATTAACTTAAGGTTAGGTTAACTTTTATTTCTAATGCTTGCAACTGCAAAATTTTTAGGAATATGCCTGTCTCTCTTTGGGCAGTAAAAAAACTAAATTCGAACAATTAGAAATTCTACCATTGCCAACCAAAACCATTCATTAACGATCTCATTATCAGTTGATCCGCAACTACAGCGGATTCTACAGAAACTCGCCCACAAGTCCATCCTTCCTCACGCTTTCGTCTCTCGTAAATTACCAAAACACATCCGCCAACTCACTTTCACATCACTTTCGCCTGTGTGTGTCACTTTCACCTTCGAGAGAAAAATGCCACATCCGGCTCGCGAATGCTTGTTGCGAAATGTGCCACCTGATGCGGAGGTGCGGTGGAGATTTTTTGGCAGTAGGTGTATCACCTGACGAGGGATGGGTGTGTCTGGTCCTGTGCTAGGATATCTATGTCTATGCACTTGAATGAGGCCAGTTTTTTAAATGACGGTTTTTTTTACATAAAAACAAAAATGTTTTGGTTTTGGGAAATAACGTAAATTAATTTGTTGGTTATGCGGAAGATAGATACAAATTAAATAGTATTTATTATATTAAGTACACTTTATTTAAATAAATAAATAAACTTATTTGTAAAAGTCAGAGTTGTAAATTCGAAGAAATTATTGCACATACACAACAAACGATTCTTAGTTCCTTGATTACTTCCTTAAGATGTTTAGGAAATAAAGTAGTTTAGTTAGTAGTTTATAAAACATCATACTAAAGTTTAGAAAATATCTATCTTTCTTGATATTTGTCGCCATTCCATAAGAACTGGTTTCTCTTCTTTTAGGTAATTTGAATTTCAGTCTTCTTTTTTTATCATGTTTATTAGTAATCACAGGATAATATATTACACATAATTTCCACACAAGAAATTTATGTTAATTATAATTACATTGTAGACTTAATTTTTGTGTTAAATGTCAGAAAGAAAAACAGTGCTTTTCCTCCTTTCTTTTTACCCGACTGCCCAAAAAGGCGGTTATGATACTTATTGAATGGCATTCTTTTGAATGCTGTATTAATTTGAAATTCGGTTTTTTAGTTTGTGTGTAAGTTTATCTTGTGATCAGTATAATTGCAATTCTATTTTCGAAGCAAAATCAAATCATATTTAACAGAATAGAAAAGCAAACATGCTTGTATGGACTTGGCGTCTTAAAAATCTCTTTCCTTTAGAGAAAACTGTTAAAATGTAATGACTGTGAATGTAATGTACCTAATTTCTCCAAATATTTTTATAGGCAACAATGTCTTGTTTAAAAACTTTACAAATTGTACAACAATATTTTGTCCCACAATATTTTCTACATTTACAGGTACTTCAAAATGTATAAATCTTCGAGAATTTTCATCTCTTACAAGTCAAGACGCTGTTGCCCAACAAGACATCGATGCACACAACCTCAATCCCATGAAACATAACCTTAATATAAGTCATAGAAAACGCCACATAAATCATGGAGTTATCACATGGGTGGGCGCCTAATCTTACAATGAAATAAAAAAAAAGTGGAAACGACATACCCACCTGTTTTTACTTTAACTAAACTGCAATTTTCACCTATCTCTCTTTCCACACCCACAGAATTTTCAACCTTGTTCTGTTAGCTACAGGGTTGGTTCTCGAATACGGTTTTCAGGACTTAAGGTGTTATGTCATGGGTACGTAAGACCATTGAGGGCACTGTGTTTACTCGATCTCACAGTGTGAAAGCGAGAGAAAGGTGTTTAAGCGGACGTCGCGAGGCCCCAAATTCCTGAGTCGGTGAAAGAGATTTTTTTATTTTTAATAGCCTTATAGCCTATGAGACAGGTTGATGCTTTTTGATGGTGATGATTTTTAGGTGAATCATGGTGAAGACTAGTTTGTTGGCATGGATAGAGAGAATAATCTAGAAGAATTTAACAAGAAATATAATGATCATGTTGGTGGAATTTGGAGAGATCTATAAGTTGCAATATTTCACAGTAAAATCTGTAGACACTTAAAGTTTTACTGTGAAATAGATTAAAAATAAAGATATACTTTAGAATTTTGGTGATGACTTTTTTGTGAACTTCTCTTTTCTGAATAGATGGGGTAGTTGAAGTTAAGAGTCATAGTGTAATGTCAGAAAGCAGATAGGGTCGATTAAGTCAATCATGTACCTACAGACTTTAGTTTTGGACGATTGAGTTTCATAGAATAAAATTTGAAAAAGACTTTTCTTATCAATATAACATAAATTATATTTTGTTGTTTCTATTATGTTTTATTTTTTTACATACATTTTAACCATATCATACCTAGTCAGATTCTAAGAATATAATTAAGTATCGCCTGAAATAATTGTTTTTATAGAAATAATTCAACAAGTAATAATGTTCATTAATATTTTTCCTTACATCGCAGGTTTTGTAGTATCCCCTATTTATTAATCTAGCAATAGATGTAGTAGTTATGTCATGTAGTGTACTTGTTAAACACAAGTTACTACATATTTGAGGCAATCCGAGAAAATATTTGGAAGTTTTCTCAAAACAGTTAAGGAATGATTTTTATATAAATTTATTGTCATTTGGAAATAAATATAAAACCTACTATTATAGAATAGTTACAGTTCAATCAATAATTCTTTGATTCCAATTCCCCATGGCAAGATTGGAATGGAAATTAAAACTTTTATGGCTAGAAGATCTATAAAAGTAAAGAGAAATCCGCTGTAGGTAAACTAAAAAGAAAACCTCTGGTAAATTATTTCTACTTTTTTTTTACACATTGATACTATCGTGGGATATATTCAAAAGCATGTAATAAAGTTAGAACACGGTTTTTTTACTCTTGTCATAATAAAATGATAATTTAGTAACTACGAACGCACATACAAATATAATTTTTATTAAAATCTGCACACCTAAAAATGAAAACACAAAGAAAAAAATACAATTTGTTAAAATAAAGTAAAAAACGTGTATAATTTATTGTAACTCACAATCATTTATTAATATGTAAAAGCAGAACAAAACACAAGAAAAATGTGTTCAAGTGAAAGTGTCACTCACACAGACACACAATGTCTATGTAGTAGTGGAGAAAGTTTGCTGTCTACATAATAGAGATTGAGGAGGGAATGGAGTCGAAAAATTCTATAATTTTTCCGATGTTGCTGGAATCATTGAACATCTTATTTTCAGTTAGAGAAATTGTTTTGTATGTCAGAACGTCAACAAATGACTTTTTACTACATTTCAGAGCAATTAAAAAATATACTAATATTTATAAATTATTTGACTAGCAAAATCTCTCGAAACGTGAGCTTGGATTTTAGAAAACCAAGTATTTGATTTCTAAAATGTATATTTATACCAAAGACTTTTCAGTAGTACCAGAGTTTATGTGTAACTTATATGGAGAGGGATTTACTATTAAAAATAGTATCGAAAGATCACTTATATTTTAATGATTCACTACATCACTGAACATACTACGGTACGCTAATATATTACAGCTATAAAAAGTAGGCTACATAACGCGGTTTTTCTAAACCATAGCCCAAAATAAAAACTTCAGTCCTAGAATTAGTAATACATTCAGTCCACAAACGTATTTATTGTGAGTAATTAGTTCCTTTTTTGTGAAAACACAGTCTAACGACTGAAAAAAATTAACTCAAACACATCTACTCCACTCATCTCTCTGTCCAATCGTTTTCCCAACAATGTGTGTGAGTGAAAGGCGTGTACGTACACGATCGTACCCACGCACCGCTATCTATGTGTGCGTGAAGATGGCATGTTTTTTTTCACATTCTATCTATATTGAAAACTAGTATAAAAGTGGGTTTGTAAGTTTACACAGGTTAGTTTCTAAGCGGCTATAGATGGGAGTATGTCTTGTTTATGTTTTTCAGGAAATATTGAAGATTTTTTGTTGCTATGTTAAAATTACTGACTGGTTATAATTATTAATTATTTGCTGAATTTTTGATGCAGTTTTTTAGGTAGAAATTCTTGCTGATATTAAATAATATTATAAATAAAATATGTTTAGTTCGATTATTGTGTAGTCGAATTAAACATGAAAGATGGATTAAATAATACTTGACTTTACTTTTTGAGAAAGTTGGTTTATGAAGTTGAAATTTTGAAAAATCTTTTATGCATATAATGTTCTTTAGATATGGTACTTTATACAAATATATTTTTGGTTTTCACAAGTTTTGTACAACTAGTAGTTGAAACATAGAATAACTTGGTTATTGTATGTACAGTCAACAAAAGAGATAAGTAACCAGACCGTCTAATAATAGTTGAAGATTTTTTTCAAACCGGTGGTCGTTTTTAAATGAAATTGAATTTAATTAATAAGCTGTTTATTTCCTAATAATTAAAATAAAATTCGTTCAAAAACTTCTATCGGTTTTTGTAAAACTTTGATTTGACTAGGCAACCCTGGTTACTTATCTCTTTTGCTGACTGTACGTTTTTTAACTTAAATAAGTGTAGATATCATCAGTTTTTGGGTTGTTGCGTTAATTTTTTTTACTTAGAATAATACGTTACAGTACTGAAAAGTAAAATTAGTCTTTGAGTCATTGAATAAGGAGTAGATACAAAAAAACATTACATTAAATAGTTCAATAAGCTACTCGTTAGTATGATTTAAGCGAAGAGAAGTCTGAGGTATTAGCTATTACTTGTTCTATTTTTAGCATTATTTGAATTCTCTCAGACTTAAATAAATGTAAATAACCAAGAACAGAAATGTAAAATGTATAAAAAATTGGTGCTAGATATCTATATAAAAATAAATAAAATTATGCATCATAATATATTTAGGCCGTTCCATATACCTAGAGATACTTATATAATATATTATTGATGTGATTTTATTACTACTAATCTAGTTTAGGAATCAATACCATAACTAATAATATATTTTATTCCATTTTATTCCAGATTCATACTTTTTTTTTTATTCCATTAATACTCTTCACTCAATTTTGTTACCTCACGTTGCCAAGAGATGGCGCTACTAGTTCTTTACGAACACTATAATAAAGCTTCACGCTCCGTCGACATTCGACCGTTATTGTAGTTGTATAAACAAACTGTACGTTGGAAGTTGCTACCCGTTGAAGATAAGTAGGCTTACTTATCGATGTTTCTAGAAATAAAGATTCAGGAAAGGAAATAGGTTAGCAGGTATTTATCGGTGTTGTAATTTTTCATGAAAAGTCGCGAATGTATGATAGGATGTCTTCTAGAATATGTCATGTGCTGTCTTGTGGGGTTTTAAGGGAATACCCCATAAGACAGCACATAATATTCAATAGCATAGAATATTCAAATAAAACCTAATTATTGCATATCTGTAATTATATGATTTATTGATACGAAACATCGTAAAACATTATTTCTTTAAAGAGTATGGAATTCTTTTCCTATTTTTCTCAATTCGTTACATTTGACAGAGGCTACTTGATTCGTGTTTCTTATAATGAAATTTAAAGGTATATTTTCGTTGATTCTCAATATTGTAAGAGATAACTTGAACCGGGGCACAAGGTGGCGCGCAAAGGATGATTGCGGGCTGCCCAGGACCGGGAAAGTTGGCGCTCTTTGGGGGAGGCCTACGTACAGCAGTGCACGGCTGTAGGCTGACGATATAACTACGATATGATGAAGAGATAACTACGATCACTATCTATTTATCCTACTAAGCATTCCATGTGCTTCAGTATTCAGATTAATTGAGGTTCAGATACAGGAGAAGTCAACACCATCCAGTTAACTTTATTTTTAATCTTTTTATGGTAATGATTTATTTTGGTATTTATTAGGAAGTAAGTAGGTACATTCATGTTTAAAAAGAAATTATGGATATTTGGTTAGAGCTACACGATAAAATGTTATTTAAATCAAACTTTGTGTGATGAGCATGATTGTTGGTTCTGTGTCTGGGTGTGATTTATCTATAATATGTATATAATTATAAATTATATAAGTATGTATATCTGTTGTCTGGTTACCATAACACAAGCTCTGCTTAGCTTCGGATCAGATAGCCGTGTGTGAGTTGTCCCAAGATATTTATTTTATTTTTATAAATGCGTATGGTGAAAAGCTGGGCGTTGAAAATAAAACAGCCACATATAAATAAGAATTCATTTTTATTAAATTTCTTAAAACTAATTGTACAGTCTTATTATTGAATAATATTATTATTCTTATATTTAAGTACAAAGTTTGGTTCTATGACACATAACCCGTAATAGTTAATTATAACACTAGATAAATTATCTTTTTTATTTCGGACTAAAAAACCTGTTGTACAACAACACGGCACTGAAATTGTTTTTTATTTTATTTTTATATTTTTTTGCATTTACCCTGTACCATCCAAACTTTTTCTATATTTTTTACAGTTATTTAACCAGTAATAAAAAAATAATTTATTAATTAATTTTAAAATAATGAATTGTTTAAAATTCATAAATAATCATGCACCATTTCATTCAGCTTTTTAAATAAATAGTTTTAAAATTTAAAGCTTACTAACGCACCATCAAATTAGTTAATATCTTAAAAAATAATAGTTAATCAATTATATTTGAACATTTCTCTTAAAATTAACAAGATCATTGGAAATCTGTACTTATTTTGAAATTTTACAAAATATTATAAACCTATGATTATAATTTTATATCGGATAATACTTTATAATTTCTTATTTTAAAATTTTAAATCTGTTATAAATAAACAAAAAAGAATAATGCAGGAATTTAAACTTATTATTTTTTTATGCTTTCCGACCAAACTAAGAATTAAAATGGCCTCGTCTTATCTTATTAATAAGTCTCAAAATCGCTTGAGTCCAACCATAATTCTTACTTTGATCGTCAAAATCTTTCAGTACATTTCAGCATATGAATTTTCTACCCCCTTTCAAGCTGAATTCAGCTTTATGAGCTTAGCTGAGACTTGTAAGCTAAATCGTTAGCATCATTAGCGATGTTTGAGGACCTGGCGTAAGGGTAGGTTGCTGCTGATGCCGTTGGAGATGTCCACTGCTGGGATGACTGGAAGCCGGCGAGCTGGGGAAATAATGGGTTTTTAGATATTTGTGTAGCCGTAATGGAAATCAAAAGGTTTATTTCTGTAAAAACATAAAAGCGAAAATCCTTACTAATATTATAAATGTGAAAGTAACTCTGTCTGTCTGTCTCTTCTTCACGCCTAAACCACTGAACCGATTTCAATGAAATTTGGTACAGATATAGTCTGGGACCCGAGAAAGGACATATAATAGTTTTCATCCCGGAAATCCCCCGGGAACGGGAACTATTAGTCCACGCGGACGAAGTCGCGGGCAAAAGCTATTACAAATATAAATCATAAAATAAAACGTCATCATTATATCTCAAAATCATTATTCGTTGTTGCCAGACACTTTCCCAGGGCCATGACTACTGCCAGGTGCTTCAAGAGTATCTGGTTGAAGTTACGACAAATATTCCTTAAAACTATTTTCAACACTTCAGTCATGTAAAAAATGACGTAGGTCTTTTCCTTTTTGCCAACAATACTTCTTACTAACTCATAGCTTTGGGTTTGATTGTCTCAGAGATGAGATTGCCATTTGATTTTGAACATTATTACTTACAGAAATTGGTCTACTATTGACCAAGCTAAACGCACAAAACTCCACAAAAGTAAGAGAAGTGTTATCCAATCCAAAAAATCCTTACATAATCGCTCACCTTTCCACTGATATTATTGAGTCCTCCGCCACTCAGCAGCTTCTGAATGCCCAAGGCTGCAGCCACCACGAAGGCCAGCTTAGCCACCACCAGAGCCTTGGTGACGAGGAGTGTCAGCCCTCCAAACAGTAGACCAGCTACTGCGAGGACTTTGACTCCGATGCCTGCTAGGAGTGGGGAGTATTTCTTGATTTTGCCACGAGCTGGAAAATAAAATTATTGTTAATTTGTGCACGGAAATAGAACCATACCCAAGAACCAACCATACCCCAACCATAGAACTTGAGCTTCAAAAACATAACTTCACTTTTGGGTTCCGCCGATGTCGGGTAAGGATATAGTGAAAATACTCTTACGATTTTTACCCAGATTGTTCCGTGTAGACTAAATTCGGTAATTCGGTTTGGATACGGCTATTTTTTTTACATTTTGTTTCTTTTTATTGAATAGCCTTTTTGTTATTATCTTTGTGTGCACATGGTTTGTGTCAATAAACATTTTCCGTTCTTTATTTTCTTTCGGTATTTAAATAAGTAAAAAAAATGTTTTTTGATCAGTGTAGAATTCAATGTCTGATCGCTTATCGAGCATTCTGTTTCCATTCGTGTTTGCGAATCAACATTCTAAAAGTATCCCAACTATTGGTAAAACATAGGTCAATTTCAGTCTTACTGACCCGCATTAACACTAGTCATTACTAAAGCACTAGAACCAGTGATTTTTGTAATTTAATTACAAAAATCACTGGTTCTAGTGCTTTAGTAATGACTAGTGTTACGTATATACTACGTCACCGCAATCCCACATGATACAACGTAATCGCGTAATCTTGACCGTGAGGTGTTCATGTAATAGTTTATTGACATGCGTTGCTATTTTATTACGTAGCACTCTTGATTATTTTTTTAATCTTTTGAACCAAGGTCAATAAATAAATCTCGCATTTTTTTTATTTCTTTAAAAAAAGCGTTGCACCACGCAGATAATTTCTCGTGTATCGTAAATACTTGCATACATAAACAGGCAGCCTCGAAACAACAATCTGTAGATCATACACATATTCGTTCCGCGCGGGAATACCCATAAAACGCAGCGCTGCAAGGAGTCATTTTTCCGATGCGCCAACGGAGGGGTAGCGTTTTTATTTTTAAGAAAACTAAGAAGGTTTTTTAGTTCAACAGCTTCAAAAAGTAATCGAGAATGATTAGAGCAGTCAAATGATAAAACGTTTCTAAAAAAAAAGGTGACTCTGCATTGATTCTATTTATTACAATTTTATTGCTTATTCACAGTTACATCTACGTAATATTTGTACTAGGCTACTATATATTCATTGACGCTCGTACTACATATGCAGCTGATGTAACCTTGACCCTGCGGCCACCGCGCTCACGTAACAGTGCACTGACCCACTCTACAACTTTCATTTCTCTGTACGCACATCGAGATGTTTTCTCACGAGTGTAGTAAAGATCGTTTTACAGTGTAATAATATTAGTGTAGTTGAGAATTCAACACACACATTTTTTTATGTTACTACATACACATGTACGTACCAGCACGCCTGTATTCCCAGGAGGGTTAGGCAGAGGTGTAACAATGTACATTTGTACACCTACAGTTTCCCGGTATGTTTTACGCCCCATGTAGGTAATCAAATTGCTACCAAAATTATCTTAATGTAAATATCCAACTTTACTTTGTTCGACATAGGTATCGAACCCAGGATCTCATGCTCTACAGTTGCGTTTACAATAATTATATCAATGGAGCAGTAATTTAATAAATAAGTAAATAAAATAGACCATAGGATTGCAAAGGAGGATAATAAATACTTTTCTATAATCTGTATAGAATATCTATTGTTCGTACTAACCTTCTTCGAAGGTCCTGGCTGCTTCCCTCAGTTCACCTGGTTCAAACTTTACGTTGAGTTTTTCTTCACCCGTCTCATCCCTGCAAATAACAGAAAAACACCAAATTAATACCTTATTTGAATCTTATTAGAACGGAACAGAAGACAACATTGACTAATTATTGAAAACGTCTAAAATCACAATGCTTAGAATTCTCAATTAACCAACAAGAAAATGTCCAAAAATGTAAGAAAATTAGTGCCATTTTTTGAGATTAGATTGTTATCGTTCTTAAAAGTTAGTACAATTACAAGATAATTTCATTCAGCCGTTTTAGACTGTTTTTTTTTTGTAGCCTGTCGATGTTTTTGGTTACTGTATCATTTAATAATTTGTTTCGTATTATTGTCAATTTAACACTTATTTGTATCGCATTACGGGCTATCACTATTCGAATTTGATTCGATGCAGAGAATATTGAATGTTGGGTGAATGCCCCCAAAATATAGGGTTCTGAAATAAACGTTGCTTATAGCTAAACTACAAAAAAATATTTTATTTAATTAAAAAAATGCTTGCTCTGCACTAAGAAAATCTCCTGTGTCGTGGGTGCGTTTACAAACAAACATAGTCACATATACACACGTTCAGATTCGAAACAACCACCTGCAGGCCATACAATTTTTGTTTCGTGTGGGCATCGAACCTGCACAACTGGCGCCCACAAGTACGTTTAAGGAGAAAATTGTTACATTTAAAATAAATTCCCTAAACATTCTTGCAACTGATACTACTTACTAATGTTCAAAGTTGTTAAAAAAAATATTTAGTAAAATTCCAACAGAAAACAAAAACAGGCTTACATAACCACTTACATTAGAAAACATTTTTCTTTTAAAACTTTGACTTATTTCATAAGAACATGGAAACAATACGATTTTACACGCATTTTCACTTAATTTGCATTACAATGAATACTGAAATTAGTAAATGTTTGCATACTACGAGAGTTGTAAAGATAGCGTAATACATTATTGAACAAGTGCTTACTGATTTTACATAAAAGGTCAATGGGCCATTAGTATGGGAGAAAAACCCACGGCGGACAGAAATGAAATTGTGAGGATATATAGATAAATGTCTTTAGTTTACCATGGTAAGGGTCGCTTTCTTGTGGGCGGTGGGAATATTGAAAAAAAAAAAACTTTTTTATATTCACATTATTTTTTGGAAGTAAGAGAAACAGAGTGTAAAGTTTCTCATCCTCTGTAGAATAGGGAGGATCCTCCGACCAGATGGATGTCGTGTCTGGCGGGCTACTGCCCGACGGTTGTTGTCAGGATTTTGTATATAATAATATGCTAATGTCGTGGAGAATTTTGATACTGCGATCTAGGCAACGTCACTGCCCCGTGTCTCGTGGCCGCAAGCGCGACTGAGGAGCGTGGGGTCCCGGGTTCGATTCCCATGTCGGGCAAAAAGTGTTATTGGGTTTTTCCATTAGGAATTTCTTAGTAACAGCCCGGAGTTAGGAAGTTGGTGGTGTGACACCCCCGTGCCTCGGAAAGCACGTAAAGCCGCTGGTCCCGGCTGTCATTCGTAGATCTTTGACAGCCGTTACGGATAGTCAGAAGCCAAGAAGTCTGACAACCAGTCTAACCAAGAGGTATCGTGTTTCCCAGTTACTGGGTTGTGGAGGTCAGATAAGTAGTCGCTCCATGTAAAACATTGGAATTTAGCTGCATCCGGTTAGACTGGAAGCCGACCCCAACATAGTTAGGAAAAGGCTAAGGAGATGTTGATGCTCTAGGCAACGTCAGTTTTGCCGTAGTAGTTCGAATAATGAGCGATAGATGTCGCAACATCACTCCCCTCCAAGACCGGAGGTTGATACTCGAAGCACGATGAGTCGTCCATACATCTTGTGATGCGTGCCGGGCCAGTGAGTTGGAACCGGATGCCGTAGAGTTCAGGGAGAGTCGGAACTGTACGCGGAGATGCCCCAGTGAGTCGGGATGGTGCTGCATTATGCTCCAGTGAGTCGGATTGCTGTAGTATTGCGTAGCGGTTTGGCTGCTGTGGTGTCGATCAGGAGAGAAGTGGCGTCTCTGCTTGCTGACCGGTCGAAGTGCAGTAAGCTGTGCCAAAGTCACTGATGAGGCTGAGGGGGGTGACCAGGAATGCGCGTCCGCTGCATGCTCGTGGTCAGGAAACCCGATGAAGCCGCGGTTGCTGGCTGGTTTTGTGACTCGTTGCTAGAGAGCTTGAGGAAGTGATGATGACGAATAAAGTAACTACTCGGAGGCTGCGCTGACGTTCATACTCGGGGTCACCAGTTTGGAGGGATAAGAAACAATGTATTTAATGTATTTAATTGAATAAGGATTAATGTTATATTGGTTAAAATCGCTTCGAAAATAAATTAATTAAAAAGTAAATGACAAAAAAGTGTTATTGTGGGATATCCATAAGAGATAGACATATACCATCGCGGAGTTTTCTGTAGGCCTTTTCAATGTGTACAATACTTAGTACATTATTTTGATAAATCTCGTAGGTTTCAGCCTGCGTTTGCAATGTAAGCGGAATTATTTACGACATCACATTAGAAACCTCAAAAATAACAGTATTTCTCCACTATTTAATGGATGTTATTATACATATAAACCTTCCACTTTAACCACTTTATCTATTAAAAAAAACCGCATTAAAATCCGTTGCGTAGTTTTAAAGATGTTTAAAGAAAGACAACTTATATTTAATAGTAGTATTCGATTTTTTCAGTAAATATATTTTTAGCTCCAATTTTGTTCTCCCATGGATTATATATAAAATAACCATTTATAATGCTAATTCAATTTATACTCTTTCATTTTTTATCATTTTCATTTGTGTCCGCGACCGGGTCGGATTGCGCCCAATGACCTTTGCTTGTGAGTTTGTGAGATGTATTAGATCATCAACACTTTGCATCGTCTGAGAAAATAATGGTTCCAAACTGTTTCTACCAAGTTTTAATGTTGCAATATGTTGTTCTGCGCCCTGCAACAATTTATGTCGTCAGAAACATTGTTTAATGAAACACAAAAACATGTTCATAAACTTCTGTAACATTTTTTTTTTAATCCATCTTGATTTAGATATTAAAACAGTTCTGTTGTGCAACATGTTTTAAACATTTTGTTACTAATCTAAATATATCTACAAAATTAAAAGTGAAATCATTTTATATTTAAAAACAATACAGTGAAAGTGTATGTATGTAAATCTCATACAATCTGTATTGTATGTATTAAGGGGAGGAGCTATCTTTGATTTGAATTGGTTGTAAGGAGATTATAATTTGTTTCTCCTTTGTTTTGTCTGTCGGAATTTAGTTCAGAATTTGTAAGAAAGCTATATTGAACAATCTATATGACGAGTTTAATTGTATGTTATGTTATAAATGCTGTTATCACTATTGTGTGTTGCTGCTGACCTTCAATCAGACACAAAAAAATAATAATTTGGCCTTTCTTCTAGTGTATTAATTCAGTACTATGATAGGGTTCTAGAAAAATCCCTGGCTAGCATCTTACTCATTTATCTGGTTTATTCAGTGTCAAAAGCAGCTGAAAAGTATCTTTAGTACTAATATTCCAAGTAGTAAAATTATTTGTTTGTATTTCTGGAAATCCTGGTCGAATTATAAAATGTATTTTACTGATAGAAAGCTGCACTGTTGCTGAGATAGAGTATATTTCATGGCATATCTGTTTTTCATGTGCACGTAGTCTTGTGCAGAATTCAGTATATAATTATAAAGAAGTAAAGTGTGTTTATTGGATGTAATTTCTAAAAGTCTTTGTTAATAGTTATAATTACGAAACATATTTTACTGAAAAAAGTTGAGTGCGATAGGTACTATGGGCTTACATGGCAAATATGCTACTACATGTTAGGTATATGACACAAAAGCTAGCAGTACATTTCGTACGCCCTAAACATGTCATTACTCTCGCACTGTCGACTAAACATGTGTTCTAAGTAAATAAAGTTATTTTTAGAATGATTCAGTACTCAACTACGCATGACAAAGTATGGAGTACTTCAGCTATTTGTGCTCAATTAGCGTAAAACCTATTGTTTTGTCATTTTCACTTGAAAAACAAAGTTTGGAAAGTAGTATGTTTGTTTTTGGAAGGACAGAGAAATGGCTTGGATGCCCTTTGGGAACGTTTGTTTGGTAAAGGAGCGTGACTCGAGGGGTCTAGAAGAGGGCTCCATTCTAAAAACTTAAAACGATTCAATATGGCATCAATAATAGCTGATATTAAGTTTATGTTCAGAGGAACTGGATTAAGATGGACAAACCACATGTATTTTATGTACCTTAATGATCAAATTTTCTTACTCGGTATGCTAAGACAATTTTGCAAGCTTAGGTGTGAACCTATGCGCATGTTTGTGTAAATATATTGAGCATTTCGAAGGTACCTAGAATGGCAGTAAAGTAACATTTAAGAAAAGTTCTAATCTTACATAATAAATAATTATGATTACTAAAAAATCTGGAGTTGTAGATATGATTTTATTATAACATAGCAGTTACATAATTAATACTTGTATTCAGAAAAAATATAAAAGCCTTAAGGAATGTTTCACTACTTCTAAATACACACACTAGATATTATAAAAATGTCAAACAAAAAGTGTATTTATTAGAGACCCAAGAAATTTAATTTGAATTTTGATGAAAGCACGCAGAGTAACCCGTCACACTAATCTTAACCACTGCAACTTCTGAAAGCCAGAATCAACAGTAACGACCACTAGAAGAGCGTCAAGACATTGAAGTGCGACGAGTCCCGGAAAAACGACCCAACTGTCTTGGACCGTGCAAAGAAAAACATAATTTCCACTTATAACACACATAACTTAAGTCTAGCATTAGTAACAAATTAATCCAGAAACTTCTATATTTATGACATAATTCACCAAGAAACATCATCACCTCCATTTCCACTCCATTCATCTTCATCATCACCCAACTTCACCGCTAAGTACAGTCACCTCTTTCCATTTTTCTCTCTCTCTCCTCCCACAAAAAAACAAAAACCCACTTACTTCTCAATCGCCACTCCTGAGAACAGTTCAATTCTTCCATCATCTTCATTAGCACCACCTGGAGCGGCACTGCAGGCCACGACAGCTACCACCAGAACTAAACACAGCACTCTCATATTGAAAAAAAAAATACCCAATTTTTTTTGGCCTCTGGTTAGAATGACCCAATTGTTTTTGGACTGGGCTTTGAAGGCCTCAAGTTTTTAAGTCCTTAGTGAACGAAGGTTTAGGATAAAGTGAGATGGGTTCGGGAAGGCGCTCGCTTTTATATTCAACGTTATGTGTACGGTAAGGATGACTGTTTCGGAACATTGTATAGCGCGGTGAACAGTTTTGATCGTGGCTTGGAGATTTGTGGTGAAATTGTGTTTGTAAGGATTTTAGGTATAGATCTATTTTTGTTTAATGTAGGTTGCGAGTTTTCGTTAAATAAAGAGTTTACTCTTTTTAGAGAGAATTTTGTAGGGAAATCATCATTAATTTTTTAACTTTGTACTTACGGCTTTAAAATTTATAGAAAGAGTAAAATCTAATGGATCAATAAATGATTATTATTAATATTGCAAGAAAAGCACATGTGTGTGTACCTTATATGTACAGTAGATACGAGTTTATTGTGTTTAGTGTTATACTAATAGTAGAGAACTTTGCTGGGTAAAGCATTATTAGAATTAAACAAGCTGGACGTTACTGTTACTGTGAAGTTCCGTTTTCAAAACATTCATGAAAAATAACGGAATTAACAAATTAGTTGTTTCTGTAAGGTACCTAATACTAATGCCTCAAAGTACCTATCTACTTATTATTACAAATCAGCTTCTAATAAATTCTGAGTTTAAAGCAAGCAAGTATCAAAACCTCTTACACGTGGGACCACTCATTCATATATTAACTCGCGCACACGCTGCTTTCTGACAACAAGCGTCAAACAAAAGCGGATATTACTACCGTAATATCGAAGAGAACAAAATGTACCAAACGGATAAAATAAAACTATTTTATCAATGTAATACTGCGAGGATCAATGGTGTTTTTATAGAAAACTAGCTGACCCAGCAAACGTTGTTTTTTTTTAGGGATATGAAAAATAGATGTTGGCCGATTCTCAGACCTACTCGATATGCACAAAAAATTTCATCAAAATCGGTCAAGCCGTTTCGGAGGAGTATGGCATCGAAAACTGTGACACGAGAATTTTATATATTAGATTTGCTTTTGGACGAAACTTTGTCCATGTAATGTTGATATATTACGCACAAAAACCGTATATTTTGTCGAGATAAAAAGTCCATATGCTATTAAGGGCTATTATCTATCTCTGTACCAAATTTTATCTAGAACCATTCAGTAGTTATGATGTGATAGAGTAACAAAGTAAGTTGTAAGATTTTATAGTAATCCGTGCTAAAACATCGGATCTAGAAAATATAAAGTTGCTATACATTTCAATGTAATTTTAAGGAAAATCTGAAAGACTGTTTCAAGAAATTCTATTAAATGATGGCAATATACATGATGAATGACATGTATGATAGCTTTGACTTTGAATATAAAAAATATACCATCACGCCTGTATTCCCCGAAGGGTTAGGCAGAGGTGTACACCCACAGTTCGCCGGTATATTTAGGTCCCATGTAATAGGGGGCGAGCCTATTGCCATTAACCGGGCACAAATCCAAACTCCGAGCTGCTACTGAGAATTTCATTGAAAAACCCAATAACACTTTTTGCTCGACCTGGGAATTGAACCCGGGACCCCTTGCACAGCAGTCGCACTTGCGACCACGAGACCAACGGGGCAGCTTTGAATAGTTTACAAGTTATTTAATTTTCCTTCTCAAGTATATAGTTTACCATACATCTCTAAAAATGAGTTACTTCCTAGTCACCATGGGATATTTCCTTTATGAATTTTCCTTTCGTTATAATCATGGTGACTAACTATTGCATTGAATATTGCCTAAAGAGCAGCCATTCAAAAGCCAGTCATGAACTCCAAATACGACCCAAAATACTTCAAAAAGACACGGCACTTAGTACCCAATACCGTTCTTCAAGAGAAATTATTTTATGTCTTGTATCAGTTGGCAGAGCGTTCGTTATTGTTGCATTCTTTACCATTTGCTGTCAAAACCTCACTTTCTAAAGGACATTTTGAATCCGGATCCTATGGTGTATGACGGTATGGGTTTACGCAATTGTGACTTGATTTTCTTCAGTAGTAGGTAGAATTTTAAGCGGAATAAGTGAGTCAGTTTTCTACGCGAATGTAATGTTAATGAGGATGTTACTGTGAATAAATTATGTACTTATCTGTAGCAGAATCTCTAGTGCTGGACTTGGTGATACCAATGGAGGGTTAGGCAAAGGTGTACCAATGTACACCCCCAGTTTACCAGTTTGTTAAGTGCCATGTGATCGGGGCGAGTGTATGCCATTAATCGGGCGCCAATTCTAACTTCGAGCTACTACTGAGAATTTCATTGAATAACCCAATAACACTTCGCTCCACATTGGAATCGAACCCAAGACCTATCTAGCGTAGCCGATGATAGAGAATAATCATCAAAAATGTATGAAAAAAACCCCGGGTTGTTTAAAAAATTATGTATGTGGTGTGAAAATATACAAGGTGTAGTCTTTCAGGAGGTTGTCGTAAAAAACATAAATAGTGGTCCTAAGCACGACTGCTACGCTAGAGGTCTTGGGTTCGATTCCACGGTTGAGCAAAAAATGTTATTGGCTTTTTCTGAGAAATTCTCATTTTCACTGTATTTGCAGTGACGACCATCTAGCGTTGTATGCGTGCGGGTTCATTTCCCAGCCTGCCTACACCCACCCATGGCTGGCACGAATTCGAAAATCAACGACTAAAAAAAAAGTTTCTGCAGCAAAAATTACAATGGCTGACTTAATACCTTAGATCTTCTCTACTAGTCAACCAAAGCTGGTAAAAAGACAGCATGACATGATGTCAAGTATGAACATAGCATGGCATGCCACATGGCTGTATACATGTATCAATGTTCCTGTGTAAATAATACTAACTTTTCTGTAATAAGAAGTCCCAGAAAAACGCTTGCGTGACTTCCAAATACACCCAACACTCAAAATCTTTGAAATCTTCTCAAATATCTCAGAATTAGAGGAATGCTATCTTCCCAAACGTTCTAATCTTCTAAACAGGTCAAGGATGCTACTGGAGACTTTCTCCAATACCCTATTAGATAGTCCCGTTTAGGGTGAACGCACACTAAGCTGCTGGACTATCACGTGACCTAATAATATGAAAATTTAAATAAAGGAAAAGACGGTCTAATTGAAGATAGTCTAATGCGCAGTGGAATTCGGTATGATATAAAATTGTGTGTAGTAGTTCACACGCGCCCTCTTCAGTAATCGCTGTGATCACAATTAGATTTAGTTCCACAACAAACTTGTGGCACCCCTCTTTTTGAGTCGAGGTCAACCCAAATCAAAATTTCCCCATTTTTGTTAAAGTAAATATAAAATAAGTAAGAGATTATGTTTTGAATTTTTTTTTTCTCTTATTACTGAAATGTTATATATTACGCATATTATATTAGTCTGACGTAACTAATTTAATATGAACAATTGCGGATTGGGTCTTTATGGCAGAACTTACCTAATTCAAATTTTATAAACGCATATTTGCATCGCGCTAGCATATTGATTTGTTGAACGCGATGGTTTTTCCCTAACAAACATATTTATTTATTTGTTTATTTAACGAAGCACGGAAGACTTACAGCTAAAAAACTAAGTCAAAAAAGAAAACCGTTGATGACATAAAGCTAATTATAAGTATTTGCGTGAAGAATTTGACAAAAAAAACAAAAGTCAGCATGCACTAGGTACATTTTGTTGTTTTAAGGTTACACATTGATCTAAAACTATTTGATATTACCTAACAATAAATATATTATATTGCTATTATGTAATTCCGTATATTAAAATAAAAAAAGGTGTGCACATGTGCGGTGAGCGTTAGATTGATGTCAGTTGCATCGCTCGCTCAAGGTCGCGCCAATGAACTTGTTGCGCTGCTTACTTTCTATTTGAACTGCGTCTAGTATATGCTGGGATGGGAGATAAAAATTCCTTTTTAAATTCATATGGACGATATTGTTAAAGTTTAATCATTTTATACCTAAGCATTTAGAGGTAGAGGAATGGTTCTAACAGCAAGAAGTTTCTCCAAGATCCGAAGGGAAAAATACAGTCTTGGCAAAATAAAATAACTTTTAGGTCTAATTTGGGAACTGTCATGAAGAGTGGATAGGAAATTAAATTTGCCGTTTTGATATAAATAATAATAATCAATATATCTCGAATACCAAGCTTCTGACAACGTGTCATCCTAAATATAAAACAGCGTAGCGTTATCATCTGCCACTTAGCAGCTGTCCTCCAAATCTGAAGAGGCGAGGTATTGTGGTGGATGTACTTATACTTTCATGAACAATACCTTCTCCATATTGACTGTCCTGAAGCGCGAATCTGTAAAAATCTTCTTCTTACCTTGATGCGAATTGTCAATCCCTAAGACCAGCTGGTCTATCCTGTGATAACCTCCTCTATGCAAGTAGGTGAAGAGGGGTTGTGATGAGCTGTGAATTCCTGCATTGATGCAATGACGGCTCACCTAAAGTTCACGTCACCTAAATTCATTGAGGCAGATCATCATAAGACAGACCGGTTGGAGTCAGTTATGAATAGCTCAAGACTCGATTTATTCATGGTTTTAGAACTATAGAATATTCTTCTTCTTCTGTGGGTGTATAATTGGTTCACCTCTGCCTTACCTTTGGAGGAATATAGGCGTGATATTATGGTATGTGTTATTCTTCTTATTATTTTGAGTCGGTGATAATTTTATAACTTTTGGGTCCAGTAGGTAGCCACGATTATCGCGGGATCAGTGCTAACATCCTCTAAGGTGCAGATTTGTACAGAATATAAAAACATGTTTATTTATCTGCAATTCCCACATATACTAGCCACCGTGAGAAGCAATGGGTGAGCGTTACGCAACGATCCGAGTGCGTTGGCACACTTTATGTTGTATAACAAGTATTTATACGTGGACTCATGGTCAGTATTATGAGTCCCACAAATTATTATTTATTACCTAACCTTATTTTTTTTTACTAGAAAGTGGGGATTTTTTTAATAAGGAATACTGGAGTTAACGTCAAATCGTAACCTATTAATGTGTACTTACCTAGAAGCTATTTTATCTAACCAGTTGTTGGTTTATATTGTGAGGTAATGATACATTCTCGTAAGATTGTTAATAAGGACTAATTCAGCCATTGTATTCTCTAAAAATCTTGCACGGTGAATTTAGTAAAGTGAGTGTGAGGTGAGCTTCATGTAGATTCACAGAGTTACATTTTTACAGAATAGCTCTGCTGACTCTGGAAAAATCATTCAAGAAATATTCGTACAAATAAGACATTCTGCCTTATTTCTATGAATATCTTTTATTAATTTGAGGCACTCAAAAATAATACCAAGGAAAACAAAGTCGTAAGCCTGTGTTAAATAGTTTATTATGGTATGACATGGTTAGAGGAAGTAAAGTTACATAGTAAAATAGTAGTTCCTAACTGATGGTGACACTTGAAGCGGGAAAGGAGCATTTTTCAGAATTTCATAAGAATCTGAGCACTAGATCTTGAAGGCTGTCGTATCAAACTATTTTGTAGGAGTTTCTGCGCAATGAGAAGTGATCCGCACAAGTTTGGCAGAAGTACAGAAAAAAAGACTTAATAACAACCAGTATAAAAGCAAAAATCAGTTAAATGGGCCAAAAACATAAGAGTCATCTACTTCTCCCGATCCCCAGTCAATCTTTGACGACACATTCTCTACTGGATACAACAGCGGTCTTCATAGAACTGTGCGCTGAACGGATTGTCCAAAGCCAACGTACTTTCTGCTATTTTATCCCGGACTTTGTCTGACACAGTGTATATTCTTCCGACCATTTTTCTCATGTTCTTCGATATGGTCTCTTTTGGGTTGTACTTGTGGAAAAACGCCTTCATTTTCCTGTGTCGTAGCGCCATTTTTCTTCGGATGGGGTGTGGCCTGCTGAAAACGGATCGCTTCTTTTTCGGGAAAATACGTCGTCTCCTCCTCTTCCCCATGATTTTGTTATCTTACCAGCCTGTCAGCGGTTATCTGATTATATTATTTTCCATGTGTCCTTTTGTTTGTGTGCTGGGTTTTATTAAAAAAAGATTTCTTTTAGTTTTCACATTCTGCCATATTGATGGTTTTTTGGTTGTCAGATAACATGCTTCTGTCATGCTTGATATTTGTGACTGCTTTTGTTTATTTGTTAGGGTTTTACTTTTTTTCTGAAAACTCGTTCTGTTGTAGTAAATACTTTTCGATTGGTTGACAGAAACGTGTAATGGTTAAGATGAGGCGAAAGAAAAAGTATAGTACTAAAATCTTTTTCTCAAAAAATAGTTTCAAGTTTCGTTAAAAATAAATCGACAATATACAAATATAATTCTTTGGTTAGATAACAATTACTTTACATTTATAACTAAAATCTACAATACAAATAAATAAAATCGAAGTGTCTGTTTGTTATTTCAAATAAAACGCTTTTCACGAAATATACAACAACTTAATTTAAAAAAAAATTGTACTCTCTGTCTGTTTGTTCCGGCTAATCTCTAAAACAGCTAAACCGATTTTGAAGGAACTTATACTCGCAGATACCTAATATTATAAGGAGTAATTTAGGCTACTTTTATGTCAGAAGTTGTATGTATTTTAATTGAAAAAGAAAGAGGGTTACGCGACAGCAAAATTGAAACCACTGAAAAACGCGAAAGAAGATAAATCTATCAATAAGTACTGTATCATTTTCCAAAACCCCTCCTCAATGTACCATCACAGGCAATGGTACATAATCCCCTCTTTTGTAATGCTCATCATAGTACACGTGGTCCTCACTCTTGGAAGGCACCTGGATGATCTCCACCTGGGTCTTGGTGTCATCCTTCCTGTTCTGGTAGCTGTGGTTGTGGTCGAACATGCCTTTGAGGCTGAGGACTGACGCCATGACGGTGGAGAAGAATCCCATCATCAGGCCTGCGGAGAAACCTTGAAATTAATTGGTGCTTAAGTCTTGCATAATTAGTTGTCAGGTTTAGGGTGTGGAGACTTGAGAAAGTTGCATTTTGATTGTCAAATCATGTAATACGTGTATTATCAATTTTTTTTTTTTTGGTAGGTATTACTCAGAAGCGATCTAGAGTTATTTGGCGATGTGATACTCGTGTGTCTTGAAAAGCACGTATTGAGAGTTTATGTTTGGACACACACTTGTGCATTATAAAATATCATGTGAGGATGACCAAAATTCAGTGGGTTAGTGATGGACTTTATTAACCTTCCCATTTAACCTACGAATCCTACCAATAATATTAAAGTTCGTGAAGATGGATAGGATGGATATAGAATGGATCTGGATGAAATTTGGCACTAAGATAGGTTGTAGCGTGAAATAACACATATACTTTTTGCCCGGGAAAAATTTACGGTTCCCGTAGGATAATATATTTTTGACGTAGACCAATTTGCGGGCAGAACCTAGTTATTGATAAAATTAGAGTGCACTATTAACCTGTAGCGGCCAAATAATTACTTTAGTAAAAGTCTTTAAAATTCCAAATTCAACCCCCGGCTAGCAACAATAATTAATAATTCAATTCCCTGCTAGCCATACGACTCTTTCTGCACATTATCACACCTGGATTACCAATTAAAATATCTTGTCAGTTTTTACAGACTTACCTTTAGCGGACAAAAACGCCAAAGCCTTTAAAGCAATAGGAATCAGCAGGCTCTTAGCTGCCAGAAGACCAAGAATCAGCGGCATCATATACTTCTTCTGCATTTTTGAGAACTTCTGACCTCCTCTGTTCTTCTTGTTTTTCCTGAAAACTTTGAAGATGCACTTCTGGCCCTTCTGGCCCTTCTTGCCTTTGCCTTTTCGTTTCGTTTTATCACTTAAATGTTTCTTCTTGATCTTTTTAGAAGACTGTTTAGCTTTTGGTTCAGATTTAGGTAATGGTTTTGTGTCCTGTGGTTCTGTGTCTGTAACTTTTGGTAAATAGGAAAATTAGTTTATTAGAAGTGTTATTGGGTTTTTCTATGAAATTCTCAGTAGCAGCTCGGAATTTGGATTTGTGCCCGGTTAATGGCAATAGGCTCGCCCCCTATTACATGGGACCTAAATATACCGGCGAACTGTGGGTGTACATTGGTACACCTCTGCCTAACCCTTCGGGGAATACAGGCGTGATGGTATATTTTTTTTTTTTTTTTAGTTTATTAGAATAATTATGTGACTCTCTTTCATGCAGTGTCAAGTTGGTGAGTGAGTGGAGTAAGGTTGAACGGCGTACATTATTCGTACGGATTAAAAGTTAAGGGAAATTGTGCCTTCTTAAATTTGGATTTGAGCTTCTATTTGTTGCGCTGTCTGATGTATTATATAGGGAAGTATTTATCAACTGTGAAAGGCTCAATATCGATAGCTTAATTTTAAAAGTTTAGTGATGACATTTATTTATTAAATAACGTTTACCACGGTAAAACAATAATTGCAGTAAAGAAAACATTAAATTAATAACAGTAGACCAATTATCATATTACTCGTATTATATCTTTTTCACAATACTTCAAAAATTCTGGAAAGATCACCTTCCATTCATTCGCAAACACATCCCATTTCAGTCTGGTGTCTAGGCATTGAAAGCTGCAAGGGTTCTCCGTAAAGCATATTATGCTCTCACCGTTGGAAAACTATCAATCTTACTACTATTATAAATACAAAAGTTTAAATGTATAGATGTTTGTTATACTCAATCGCGTCAGCACGGCTGAACGGATTTGGAAAAAAAATTGGCACTGAAATAGATTACCGTCCGGAATAAAATATAGGGTACTTTTTATCTCGGAAAAATTTGGGCTTTCCATGGGATATTGTATCAACTTTGATGCGAATAAAGTTGTTGGTAGAAACTAGTGTAAAATAAATTATTATTTACCTTTCAACGACCTAGGTGCGAAGTTGCTGCTGGCTATAATCCATTCCAAGGGCTCAGTGGAATTGAAGTCTCCACCCACATACTTATCATGACTCGGAGGTGCAAATCCAAACAACGTTTCAGTTTTCACTATACCATAGTTATTTGTATTATCCAGAATTAGGCCACGGGAGTAAGGCAGCATTTTGAAAATGAACCTCAACTTCTTCGAGTTAAAGTTTAAATTAGCTAAATTTTCTCATATTATTTTTGAAAATTATTCTGTTTGACATGCACAAATGAAATGGTGTTGTCATTAGTTGTCACTGGCTTTTATAGCTTGAAAATGAGAACATTATGGCCTATCAGGCGGCACGTTTTAATGACTCCATGCGTTTTTCTAAGTAATTAGACGTTAATTTTAGTGTTAGGGAAAGCTTTGACATTGTGTCTAGTTTTCTTTATGAAGTACTTATTGGTTCCGTGACCCTTATTTGTATAGAAGAAGAAGTACTTTTTTTTAAATCTTTCGATGGCAAATAAATTGGTGGCTCTCCTGATGTGAAGTGGTCACCGCTGCATGAAGACATCTGCAATACCAGAGGCCTTGCAAATGCGTTGCCATCTCAGAGTCGAAGTTGAAACGTCTCATGTGCTTGTAATTACACCAGCACCCGTACCCTTCAAACTGGAACATAGCAACGCTGCTTTGAGGTAAAAATGGCTATGGTGGTAGTGCTTCCCCGGAGGAGCTCTAGTGCACTGCAGTGATTATAAGGGTGATGTGGTACCTATGATGATAGTATACAGTTCTAATCATGTCAATGTTTGTAGAAAATAATGTTCCAAGATCTTTCTATACCTACGTCATGTTAGCATTGCTGAAATTTTGAGAATATAGTGTAGTTGAAATGGTATTCGTATTTGCTTTTCATATTTGTTATAAGTTCTTGCAAAAGACGTGGGTACTACACTACACTACATTTTCTCCTCCACAAACGTACAAACTCCCCCGCTGACTGCCCCGACGGTCTCGTGGTCGCAAGCGCGATTAGTGAGCGTTGGGTCCCAGGGTTCGATTCCCAGGTCAGGCAAAAAGTGTTAATGGGTTTTTCCATTCGGAATTTCTCAGTAACAGCCCGGAGTTTGAAAGTTGGTGGTGTGTCACCCCCGTGCCTCGGAAAGCACGTAAAGCTGTCATTCGTAAATCTTTGATATTCGTTACGGATATTCAAAAGCCAAGAAGTTTGACAGCCAGTCTAACCAAGGGGTACCGTGTTGCCGAGTTACTGGGTAGTGGAGGTCAGATAGGCAATCGATCCATGTAAAACACTGGTATTCAGCTGCATCCGGTTATACTGGAAGCCGACCCCAACATAGTTGGGAAAAGGTTAAGCAGATGATGAAACGTACAAACTCACGTATACAAAGAACCAGGCCCAGACCAACTACCTGCAGGTCATACTAATATTTGTTACGCGATATGTAGCGCAATACACGTTTTGACGACACGCCTGGCGCAGTGACTGAGCGACTGGCTGCTGCACTGCGTGTCGCGGGTTCGATACCTGCACGGAACAAATATTTGTATGGTGTACAGATAGTTGTTCCGTGTCTGGCTGTTTGTGTATGAGAGTTTTATATGGTTTATATGTGGGGCAACGTTTTCAATGCTAGGCAATTTTCCAGAAATCTGATCCAAAAAATATCTTTCTCACCTACGTTTGATAGTGACGTCTGGTTTACTCCATAATCTTGGTGGTAATTTATGACGAGTATACACGCGACCCATCCCTGCTTCTTGTGGGTGAGATTTTAATACTGGAGACAGTATCATGCAACATTCTGATTTTTATGACGAATTTTCCAAAAAAAAAATCGGACATAGTCATATCGTTTGAGCCGTTCGCAAGTTTCTTGGTTCTTTAATTCATGTAGCAACAATTTTTTATTAAAATAGACTTCGTTATAATCAATACAATTTAGTCATTAATCATTTCCAAGTTCCTTTGAATCACACTTAGTTTTCGCTCCATGCAACAGGTGGCGCTGTTCAATGTTTTTGTAAGTTATATGTTTGATGTAAATAATTCACTATTTTAATTTAATAGAATGGCCTGTGAATTTAGTTTATGCTGGATTCTTCCTTATATTGCCAGGTTATGAGACAATAGGCGGGGTGTAAAAAAGACATAAGCAAAAATGTCTTCTTTTATTTTTGGAGTGAAAAATCTATATTTATGGTATTATGCCTACTGAACATATAGGCAAAAATAGGCATATAGGTAATTTAAGTTTAATTAAATAATTTGAAACTGGTTTTAGTAAAATTGAGGAGCTCATGGCTAAATAATTACAGCCGCATAGACCGATCTTCCGGGTTAAGCCACGCTTGCCGAGGTTGGTCTGTGGATGGGTGACCATTTACCATAACGAGATTCCTCCGTGCCTCGGAAAGCACGTAAAGCCGTTGGTCCCGGCTGTCATTTGTAGATCTTTGACAGTCGTTACGGATAGTCAGAAGCCAAGAAGTCTGACAACCAGTCTAACCAAGGGGTACCGTGTTGCCCAGTTACTGGGTTGTGGAGGTCAGATAGGCAGACGCTCCATGTAAAACACTGGTATTCAGCTGCATCCGGTTAGACTGGAAAGCCGACCCTAACATAGTTGGGAAAAGGTTAAGCAGATGATGATGTTTTAGTAAAATTAAGTTGAAACTTTGACCTTCCTACCTGCGTAATCAAAAGGTTACCTAATAAATATATGTAAGGAAGAACATCTACCTAACTTTAGGCTTCGTTAAATTTTGTCTTTGTATACCTATTATATTTTGTTTCATTTATTATTAACCATAGTTTTCATACTTACTTAAGTTGCATGACTAATTCCAGTAAGGAAATAAATAAGTGTTAATGTCATTGTTGAACAAATGCATCTTTTTCGCGGTTTGCTGTACGGAATCGCCTTAGGTTTTGATTATTTATTGTTATTAGCTGTCTTAGCGCCATAATACACATGTATCCTGTGAAAATTATCTGGCTAGCTATCTGATCGAATATGCAATACTGCAATACGCTCCAAAACAGAAATCGCCGATTTGAACCATTCATCTGCAACGCTTTTGGACACGCAAATGGAGTCGGGACGGGCATCATCGCCGAGAGAGACCTAGAAAACGCTAGAATGATGACTAAGAAAGGTTTATGGAAGATTGGTATGAGAAGGCAACGCATAGGAATCGGTGAAAATAAGTGGAAAGACCTTTTCCCAGAAGCTGGACAGTATAGGGCGAAAAAAAAAAATAGCTATTTGGTTGTAAAGATACAGCTTAGCGACAACCAGACAGACATACGGTGTAGGCTTAGGTTTCATTCCAGTTTTTCGCCCTTTTCATTCTCTCTTGAATTGCTATTTTATTGACCACAAAAAGATGGGTTTAGAAAATGATGGGGCGGTAAGTGGAGCGTAACATTGAAGTTGCGCCTGTGGTCGTTCCAATAGCCATTTATTTATTGAATCGAGTTATAATATTTTCATGTTTAAAGAAAATACCTCAGTGTCATTATAAATGTACAATATTGATTCAGCATTTTAAAGTACTTAGTTATTACCTACAAAATAATTTTCTTCACTACTAGTGAATTACCCGCGTCTTCGTCCGCGTGGCTTATTTCACTTAGGTTACTGCAGGCTTATTCTGTAAGAAATCTCCCTCAGTGAATTAAGGTGAAGTGAGCTAAAACTGGGCTGTCACTATACGATGCAAGGGATTGACAGGTCGCCACACGCTCACTTCACGGAAGGAGGGTTTTACAGAATAACACCGCTGCTCCGCTCTCGTGAGTCGTAGCGTGATATATTATATAGCCTATGACACTTGTGCGTGTCATAGGTATAATATAAGATTTTTATTACCTATAGAGAGCCACGTTATTTGTGAATAACGTGGCTTTCCATGGGTAAAAGAATTTTCAAAATCGGTTCAGGAGATCCAAAGATTACCCCTACAATCTCACAAACTTTACCTCTTTATAATAAGTATAGATTAATGTATTTCACATGATTATGTTTTGACTACCATTTAGCAGATATTATTTCTAATTATTTTGGTACTGTTTGAACCAAAAGTAGTTTTTACAATGTTACGAATAAAAAGTCACAAAAAATCAAAGCACTTGCATATAATTATAATTATCATTGTTAGCGATACATTTGTCTACGTTATAATTGGTAACTACATTATCTATTCGTACTAACAATAAATAAATAAATAACTTATAAACTAGTACTTAATTATATGTACATTAGCGCGAGCTTAAAAATAGCGTTAATTGTATTACAAAAATGAATACAGAAAAACATAGTCCAAGTTTTGTACGAAAAACAGAAAAAAATGGAACAGAAAAATCTGCCAATCAACTATCGGTGGATTCTCTTTGTTTTCGACTTCAGACTAGCAGGGGTGATTCCAGATGGATGCTTACTTAGACTGAATGGCAACTGCGAGTCGTCGACTTTAATTTAATCTTTATTTTTATTACCGACTTCAAAAACTGGTTCTTCACCTTCAAAATTCTTATCAACTTCAATTCTCCCATCCATAACATCAAATTCGTCTAATTTGAGATTCCGTTCCAAAAAAATAAAACCCTGTTTCGCATTTTGATGCGGAACCTCAATCGATTTTGTTTCGTCTGTCTGCTTGATACAGTCGATTTTTCTTTCCAGTGTTTTGAAGTCGGTATCCTTGGTCTTCCTCTAATATCCTCCTTTCTGTAATCCCATGACCGCTGCGAATAATGCAAAGAAGAAGCCTGCTAGACCTGTGGCTCCGATTAAGAGTACCAACCCTGCAATCATGACCGGTATTAGTGTGAAGAACTTCATCTTGTAAGCCAGTAGTAGCGGCAGCATGTATTTCTTAAGTTTCTTTGGTTTGAGCTTCTTTTTCTTGTTCTTTTTCCTTTCCTCTTCTTGCCCCTTAATACTCCCAATGTCTTCTTCTTCATATTCTCCGTCATCATCTTCGAATTCGTCTTCATCGTCGTCCTCACCCATTATGTCTGGAAATTGAGAAGAAGAGATTTGTTAATTTTGAAAATATTATTAACAAATGATTTGGTAGCATGGACACAGTATTAAACAAATGCTTAGTTTAAATTGTATCACTGAATAGAACTAATATTTCCTCCAGCGTACATTACTCCAGGGTTATTTTTACGAAGTCATAATAGGTAATAAATTTTATTTTATATTTATGCCAAAATTTACTTAGCATAAGTTATTTTATTATTTATTATAAATTTTATTTCTATAAGTATACATTGTTAATGTTGTTAATATAATAAAATATTGTATTCTGATTTGTCATGTACCTATGGTTTCTTATCCGAAATCAACGATTTGATTCGAATTGATTTGATAAGCTTACTAACTTAGAAATGAAGTTTACTAGCTTCTTTAAACCAGCCGCGTGTATACACGGGCATAAAAACGGTCTTAGGATAAAATATCTTAACAAAATTGTCATACATGAACATCATTAATTTTCCACTTTTCCACGAAATCTACACGATTATCACCAGTCTTACCAGTTAACCAATAATTAACACCTGACAGAATCACACTGATTACACCCACAATAACAGCCCGATCAGCTAACAACCTGTTACGATTGCGTTACCGTGAAACATCAGATGAGATCGGATTACGTGTAGCATGCGTGTCGTTGTCATTAACAGCATAATTGTTGGCACTTTAAACGTTGGCGATTATACGTTAATTATTATCTTTATCACCTTAAATGGATGCACATTCTTGTGAGGAAAGTTTTAGTGTTTTGTTGGCCGTGACTTTGTAATCCTTGATAGTGTTAGTACTGTGGGATTCAAAAAAGGGTCACGGTTGTAACTTGTTGATTTCTTTAGAGTTGAGAATATTTTCTTTTGATTCTTTCTGGAATTTTCGGCAACTCCGCAAAAGTTTTTTTTTTATGTGATTAACAATCATATTTTCAATTTATGACTTTCTTTTTTCGAAAATGTATAAGAAGATGTTAGCTTTACCTTTGATAATACTGTATAAAGAAGAAGTTTCTTCAGTAAATAATCATGTTGTGTGAATATGTACGAAAAGCTGTTCTACTAAAATAAAATTTTAGATAATTGATTTTGCAATGACAATATTTTATTCGTCAATTTTATTTCAGAATCTGTTGCAAAGGGGTGTCCGAAATTAGCAATTGGTTGATATTTAAATTAGATAATGTAAGTATATGCTATTTCTTATGTGGTACTTTTTTGTAATTATTAGTTTAGCTTACTTTCAACCTATTTTTTGCGATTTTGACTTTCTTTATTTTTTTGTCAAATACCACTTTCAACCTTTTTCAAAATTACTGACTTTCTATTTTTTCATTCTTTACTTTCCTTTTTATAACTAGATTTAATTTATTGGCTAATGTCTGTCAAGGTTAAAGTCATAGCATTTATTTCAGTTAGGTCATTTACAGTCATTTTTGAATTGTCAAGAAGAATCCAATCCGTCTCGTTTATCATATCATCAAGATGTGATGGTGATGTGGTTTTATATTATCATCAAGATATGTAGCAGTATCTATATCTCTGGTATTCTATCTATCAAATAGCTAATCAACCGAAAACAATTTACAGTACATAGAAGATATAAATGTATGTACTAATAATACTTGATCGATAATGTAATCATGATTATGGTCATTGTGTAATGATCTGATAATGTTAATTTGATGGGTATTAATCTTGTATGAAATACCTTCATCATCATCATATCAGCCGTCCACATTACATGTATGGAAAAGCCTTTTCATAACACTTATGTGTATTACTTTGTGATTAAAGTGTAACAAATTCAGTTAGATTATCTTGCTTTTACTAAAAAAGTCCATCATACTTCAATGACGATAACTATTTTTATATAACCATATTTAACATTCCGTGACAATTTCTTCCAAAATTTCAAATTGCGCTTTTCTATTTCAAAATCAATATAAAACATATCTAATCCATCAGAAATCAGTAGAACTTAGTCCCAACATCAGACACTTCTTAAAATTGATCCCTTTCTATCAGTCCACTGCACTTACCGTCCTGCCCACCCAATATTAAAGAAACGGTCGCAATCATACCACTATCATTACCAACCGTTACAAATTCACCGTCGACTGAATCTTAATACTAAACTTTGGAACAGAAGTTCTACTTTGAAGAACAGATACTTGGAAGAGAAATGACACACAGCTATATGGAATGGTAGCATTAAAAGCTAGACAAATTCTGAAGAAAAATCACATAGTAATCAACAACTGAATGACTCGGCCTTAGTCTTTAATCTGATAGTCAATATTGTATTCCTTCGTATCAACAGCCTGCCGGAGCTTAATTCTAATCATTCTAATAATTTTCTCAGTACTTATCCCTAAATTAACTAGGTAACTATTTGATTAACTTGAGTTACTCATATTCTGCCGGGGTGCGATAGAATGATCAGAGTGACACTCGTGCCCCGGCCAATGCAAGTTGTAGGAATACCGTGGGGTTTTAGTCGGTAGGTGTCGACACACCCCTCCGCCTTTCCTGAGGCAAAGGCAGTACATGAGGATTTCACAACAAAAAAAGTTACTAATATTGGAATCACCTTGGATCAATCATACACAATTATAAAACAACAAATAAAAAATTGTATTGGGCGAACTTCCAAATGTGGTCTGGAAGAAGCGTTTACGTAAAACCTAACATCAAAAAATTCTGAGCTATAAAAGCTTTGAAATTTAAAATGGTTCTTCTGCGTCTAAGTCCCACGTGGCAACACTAACTAGCAATAACTCTCGCTGAACTGAATTTCATCAATATTGTAACTGGCAATCGTTTCCGCTTGTTGACTATGATACGCGTAGATGTATATTATAGCTGTATGTATATACAGATACGATACGGTTTTCGTTACAGTAAGTCGCATAAGAATAAAAAAGAAAAGTATTGACGATCAATCAATCAATCAATCAAAGCATTTATTTCAATTAGACCATTTACAGGCACTTTTGAATTGTCAAGAAGTTACAGTTTAAAATTGAAGCTAGTTGCTCGTTCCAAAACGTAGGTCTCTATGGAGAAGAACGAGCAAGAAACTCCATGGACACTCTTTTCCTTCCATTTGGTTTTTACAAAGTCTTGGTTACAAAAGATGTAATCATAGTCATCATTTTCTTTGAAAAAAAATTTGGATATTAGAGAATCTTTGTTTGGTCTTATTTTTATGCATCGACAGGTTATTTTCATCATTGTTTTTTGTGAATGAGTCAAAGTCAAACTCAAAATCAAAGCATTTGTTTCAATTAGACCATTAACTAGCTCAGGAGTCAGGGATTTCAAATAATCAGATCTGATGTGAAATGGCAATAAGGAATTTTTATTTTATTTTATTGACAGGCCCTTTGATTTGTCAGGAAGTTAGGCAGAAGATTGAAGCTAGTTGCTCGTTGCAAAACGTAGGTGGGTCTATATGGGAAAGAACGAGCAAGAAACTCCACTGATGCTTTTTGTTAATACCAGAAAATCATTACAATTGAAAAATAATTGTTAGTATTAGTTCATTTTGACTGGTGGTGTTTGAACTAATTCGATTAAAGAAAAAAAGCTCTCATTAATTTAAGCTAAGGATTCAAACAAGATGTAAATGAAGGTGATAATTAAGAACCTAATTCTAGAAAATAAATAGAGCATAAACATGAAATTGAAAAGAAATGCGTTATGGCAATTAATTAAAATATACTTGAATAGAAAAGGGACATTTAGAAATTTCATAAAGTGCAAAGTAAGATTAGATTTAATTATGTGTAATATATTCAATTTAATGAACTCAATAAAATTGACATAAAAAACACAGTCATGCTAACAAAGCTAATTTTATAGATAGAAATGGAATTAGAAAACCATTTTCTTTTTACAAATTATGCAATCGTTGTAAAGTCTATTCAAATTGTTAGCTTTAAGTATAATTGACTATAAACTATAATAGTTTAAAAGCCAGACTAGATATTTCATAATGATCATTTTCATGAGACGACAAACTTTAGACTTTCCAAGTACGGGATGACTTGTCACTTGTTTCAAAGAACTAGTAAATGATGACGTTCAGGGTATCAGAAACCAGGTATTGGAGGTAATGAGGATGTAAATACAAATGCAAATGAAGGCTTTTAATAATATGAGTATATAGTATTGTGACATACAAAAGAGTAACAATCAGATTCTGTGACTAAAGCCGCCATAATTATTCACCAAGGGTTGCGGAATTCGAGTAAAAGTCGCTTCAGGATGCATACAAGCGGGACGGGAGAGGGAAAGGAGGGTCCCCCGTCCCAGCGGCCGCCGCGGTAGACGCTCCGGGCGTCGGGAGGCGCGGGTCTGTGGACGGTGAGCAATGGGTAGCTCACCGTCCGTACGTTCACTGAATATTGACAGACCGTGTCGACGGCGCGTTCGTGTTCCACGCGCGCCTCAAAGAGATGTCAGCAAACTTGGATGGGGCCACTGAGGGCCGATGCCTGCCGGGGCTACGGGTTGTTCGAAAGAGATACCGCGCCCCCGGAACGCAAAGGGCACATGAAGGAACATAGACGGGTTTAAGTCAGTAAAAGTCTGACACTCCCTCCCGCCCCGCCCAGGGCGGAGGAAGTTATTCGATGATTTCCCGTCCATAAAAAAAAAAAAAAAAAAAAAAAGGATGCATACAAACTTCCTCATTGATGTAGGAACTAGGTACCAAATATAGCAAATATACTAACTAGCTTATGCGCGCGATTTCGTTGGCGTATTTGTTTGTTTTTTCGTAGAACGTTAACTATTTTTGTAAAATAAAAGGAACAAACATACAGATGGAAGAAAAATATTGAGCAAAGTACGTCCAATAGGTGGAATAGTCCAGACTGAGGTGCTACGCCCGGTTAAGCAGCTTCAACCTTAGAGAGTTGTTGTGCTGCGAGTGGCCCTTCCTAAAACTGAGGTGCTACGGACATGACTTAGACGAACAGATGACCATGTCATGAAAAAGTGCCTTTCCATGGCTACAAAGAAGAGGGGAAGCGGAAGATCTCAAACCACATGGATGATGAAGGGCCAAAAGGACTTGAGGGATATGGGACTTGCAGAAGATGACGCAAGACTGAAATAAATGATTCCGCATGATTGAGAAGGCGGCCAAAGAAGAAGATTATCATGAGGTATGAGTACAGACAATAAATATAACATCATGCTACAACCCGTGGGTTGCGGAGCAGTAACCAAACTCGTAACATAATGCGAGTAAAAAAACCCACGCGGAGGAATTCGCGGGCAGAAATCTTGATTCATGTAATAAGTCAATATTTCAATAATTGCTCGAACGGCAAAGAAATATCTATAACTTACTCTTTTATCCATTTGTTTGTCAACATGCAATACAGGTTCAATGATACTAAATCGTTTATTTATGAAGGATTGCGTGATTCCATTAGTTGAATGTACGAGTGCACGATATAGTTTCGTACATAAATCAATTGTTTCTAATACGATTTATCGCTATTATCGAGTATACGTGAGAAGAATCGAATTAACAAAATATATAAAACTAGCTTCTGCCTGCGATTTTGTCTGCGTCAGATTAAATTACTACCGCACGATAGCCGTATATTTTACCAGAATTTTTCTATGTGCTACGTATTACAGATGATACTCTATCTCTGTGCCAAATTTCATCCAGACCTGTTCAGCCGTTCTGGCTTGATTGAGTAACAAACATTTATCCATCCGAACGTTTGGTATTTATAATGGTAATAAGATTCTAATTAGGAATACTGTGTTGATTTGTGGGGTAGTAATTAAAATCGTGATGATGGGTGTATCTGCATATTATGAATAGTAAGTAATTAATGACGAAAAAAATGGGTGTTAGCGTTTGGAAATATGAGAGATTCTGGAATACAGAAGCACAATTAACTTCAGGCAGCTCCGACAATTAGTGAAAGACGTATTTAGCTAAATGACCCTTTAGTTATAACTATAAACAAAATTAGTATTGTGATTTGATTGTGACATCCATCTGCATGCCAATCTTTGGTGAAACATATCTATTTACTAAATTTTATGTGAATACAGAGTTAAGATAATGATTCAATTAATTCTAAATTGTATATGATTCAATTATCCTGACGATCCTTGATGAACTACTTAAAAGTAAAATTAACTCTGATCTAATCTGTTATAATTTAGGTGGATTATTAATTAATAAATACTTACAAGATAATGATCTCCGTGAGATAGAAGCCTCGGAGAACCCCTCAGGCTTCTCAATGATTGGTTCCTCAACATCCAAAGACCTTTTCTCGTACATTTCTCTCCTGATCAAGGGTATTGCTCTAACTTGGAACTGGCCATCATCTGTCAAATTACTTTTCTCTTTGGCAATTGGGATATAATTACCAGGGAAAAGAATATTGGTTTTATTCTTCACATCTGCGTAATACACATTTCTTTCTACTTGGGGCTCTTCTGATCTTAGCGGGATTGCGCGAGGTTTGAAGGCATATCGCTTGTAGGTGTAGGGGAGTTTCGACTCCCTCGTTTCAAAACTCGAAGGTTTGATTACTATTGATGCACTGGTGACGTCTATCACGGATTCACGATCCTTATTCCAAAGCTTCTTCAAAGCGTCCTGGTAATCGTTAGCCGAAGCCAAGGCCACACAACAGAGCACTAATGTCTGGTAGTACATATTGATAGTTAATTAATGTCACTGATTACACAACACAGAACACTTCACTTTCCTTAGACCGTCACCCTGTGTACCACCATTTTGCATCAAGCGGTCGCGCAAAACTGAATTACTGTCGCTGCAAGACGGTATATTTATACATGTGTAAGTATAAAGTTGCGTTTTTCCAGTCAGTTCACGGTCGGCCGGGCCTACGGGCTTCCTTTGGTTTCAATTCCGATATGAACGAAATGTGTTTGAAATGAAAAACTTATCCGTTTTCGCGTGGCTTCTTCCGTTAATAGTCGAGGACAGTTTCTCCAATTGATGGCGGTGCAATTTGTACTGATTATCGTGTTATTATATGGCAGGAGATGCTCTGATATGTTGGAACGGTGAAAAGCTGTCATCTTGTCTCAAATTGAGATGTTGAGTGAACATCTGTATTAGTAATCATGACTTGTTCACGTTCACTCTCGAGTTTGTAGTCAAAGAATGACTGGTTTTTTGTGCTTTGATTTTTTAAATTAGGTCGATTGTTTTTGACTTTATGAATGACTATTTTTGCTTTAGTACGGTGCAGTGGTAAACGGATGGGCCTTTTATGATCACTTGGTACATAAATGCAAGTAAACAAAGGCGGTGCCTATAGAAGTGGCGTTATAGTGATAACATGCTTGTACTTTCAATGTCTTCCATGCTGGTGTATAATGCGTTGGTACGATCAGCAACATTGTAAATGCTTTTACCATTAGTTCTATCATTTCCGATAAAAGCCCCATCTTTTAGAACCCTGTTCTGCCCAGCAAGTTACCTGGTGTCATCCAGGAGATTAAATTAGGAAGTGAGCCTCCCAACTTTGCTTTTTGCAGTGCGGTCAGTGCAATCAACGTTGCAGTGCCCTACACGACGACGTGAATTTCACCAACCAAAAAATTCTGGCTAAATTGAAGAAGTTTAGAAAAGGTTAAGTGTGATCCAGTAATTCAGGTTACCTACTAGGAGTACTTAGTCTCCACTGGAGAAGTTTTTGGTCACTTTTCACTGTTAATTCCACAAACAATGTTTAAGTTACCACCACCAAACCATCCTACCATCCAACCATCAGGACCAGCCAGGTCAGGTCAGGTGACCTACCATCTAAGTGTACTTGTGGAAGCAATAAATGTATTGAGTATTGAGTATTGTTAAGTTGTAAAATCCGCATAGCCTAGGCTAGTCCGTAAAGACAGCGCCAACAGCATCCTAATTGTGAGTAGACTTCAATTATGCGTTTGTGAACACGGGCCCGTCACCTTGCAGCAATAATATATCGATACCAGAAGTATCAATTAATGTAAGGGACAAAACACGGTTTTTCAGGAGAGCCAAAAAACGATTTTATTTTTTTAAATCTGGGTATAACTTTTTACTGTCTGCTCCAATTTTAATTGTGTCTAGAGCAAAGTTTCTTAGAATTTCCTCTTCTTTCATGCTCTAAACGAAAGATTTAGGAATACCCAGCGGATTAAAATATAGCATGTCCTTTACATTAAAAAAATATGTTTAGTTGTGCCTTACGTTACTAATATTTTATGTGTAAACCGTCAAGCATAGTGTAAGCAGCAAGAGAAATAGAAAATTATACGTAATCCTATTGTAAAGGACTTTTACAGTGTTGCAATTTGATGTAACTATAGATTATCTACTAAAATTATGGTATTTTAACACCATGGAAATAGGTTCTTTGCATGATTAATGTTAGTTTCAGCTTAGCTATCACAGATTTAAATGAAAGGAGATGGCTAAATGGAAGTATAGACCACTGCCCCATGTGCCAGGTACCATGTATAAATATGGTACTAGGTACAATGTAATGCTGAATGGCTAAATATTAGTATTTCATGTAAAAAAGATTCAGATACTTTTTGGGAATAATATAATGGTAAAATAATATTGCCTAAAAAGGAAAAAAAGGTGTGTGACAGTATACAGGAAAAAATTTTAACCAGTGCGTAAATTTTGCCATAATAAACTTCAACACATTTTATTAAACACGTATATTTTATTTTGATATGTCTTAGTACTAAAAAAAAAAGTTATCGCTTCCGAAACATGTATACTTAAAAACCATATTTTATTGTCACTCGGCGCTAGCGCATTCCCCACCCCCTCACCCCAGCCATGCGCCCGGGGGGCGGCCAAGAGTTGTCATTGATAGTATGACGAATAGATTATGTCCATGTTTTGCTGATTTCAAACTCGGATAAGGATGAAATTTTTTTAATTTTTTTTTTAACTAAACACGGAAATGTGTTCTATTACTGACACTGAACTACCAAAAAAAATTTACGCACTGGTTAAAAACTTATCCTGTATAATTTTCTTCAACTGACAAAAAATAAAACGAAAAAGAATAAAACTAAAAACGAAAATGAGGTTGTATATTTATAAGCGAATGTTTGTGATGAAAAAGTTTTTTTTTTTAGATACTTTATTATGTTTAATAGTTCACGAAAGTGCTAGGAAAATATTAAACACTACATAATTCATGAATGATTTTTTAAATATTATGAGGCTATGTAAGATTCATATACATTCCAGAATGTATCTGGCCCGGGGACAGTCATTTAGCCATCACCTTTAGAAATAATTCTTAAAAAACTCTAATCATGAATTAAAGTAAGGGACATGCTATTTAAATCGACTGAGGTTGTAAATTATTAACACTATGACTTACTTTATTTTTCAGAGAAAAAAAAATGTAAACGTCCGTTACATCATTTTTTTTTTTCATAAATCGTTTTACGCAGGCCAAATTTTTTTAACGTAAGGGATTTTTTTTTAACGATAGAATTTTTTTAATAATACCAATCGATAGAGCAGAAAATTCTGAATCCAATGATGTATATAACTCATTTTCGCCAAAATGTCCCTTACGTTAATTGATACTTCTGGTATCGATATGTCACAAACTCTTTTCTGTTTTGTTTTATTTGTAAGTGTATTACTTACATCTAAATATATATAACTCAAAGGTGACTGACTGACTGACTGACTGACTGACTGACTGACTGACATAGTGTATAAGTATACTATCTATCAACGCACAGCCCAAACCACTGGACGGATTGAGCTGAAATTTGGCATGCAGGTAGATGTTATGACGTAGGCATCCGCTAAGAAAGGATTTTGACAAATTCCACCCCTAAAGGGATAAAATATTTCTTAATGAATAATACTTCTTAACGCGAGCGAAGCCGCGGGAAAAAGCTAATAGTTTATAAGTATACTGTTACTAGCACTATTATGAGTCATGTTGCTCGAATTAAATGATTCAATAATTAGCTATAGTCCGACAAGTATTTGAACGTGGAGATAAAAGGTATTACATTTGACAGGTGTTTGACATCTCCTAGTACATTTTCATGCATGTTTACTACTTTTTCAACTTGGGTATGAATAATGAATTCAATATCATAAGTTTCAACTTTTTTAGTTTCTTTTCCAATATTTGTTCAAATTCTTTTATGCCAACCATACTAAGCAATAAGTATCTGAAAATCATTACCCTCTTTTTTCAAACAATCGGGTGAATCGTGTGCATAATGACGCATGCGCTGTACAATTATTTGAACTAGCACTGTTACTGCTTATCTCATGTTGTTATTATCACTATGATAGTCATTAAAACTATTACCATTTCTTGTGGCACGAAGCTAACGATATTACTAACGTTCAAGCAATGAAAGTGATGGGGTAATATCGAAAACTGCTGAATCGATTTTGATGGGGTTTCTAAATATGGTTGATGGAGGCGTCTTCGATCATTATGAGGCGTTAGCTCTTTATGTAATTTATGGAAAAGTTGTTGGATCATTGCAGTTGTTCTTGCGAGTTTTAGTGTAGAAGAGCTTTTTGTGAAAAATTTTGTGAAAATTTTAGTGACAAAAGTACTTCAGTACTACTACATTTAAGTTCAAATAAATAGACGGGTATTTTCTTTTAACAATTCTTTTTTAATAAAGAAAAGAAAGTGCGTTAGAAGAGCTATAATTATACATACATACAATACATACATGTAGTAAACTCGCCAGACAAAATTTTGACCAGAGGGCTGACCTTTTCTTGGGCTAAAGTATCAGCATTGCCATACAGTGTGGTAATGCTGCTAGCCTTCTGGGCACATGTTCCATTGACAGCGATGCGAAGAGTTTTTGATGCTCTATGGCCTTCCTTTTTTATATTAACTGTACATTGTTTGTAAGTTAATTATTACTATAAAAGTTGGTTTTACGTTCGAGAAATAAAAGTATTTGCGATAAATTTTATATTCTGTAAAAAAAATACCCTGTCAGAAACACTCAAATTATGATCTTCATCTACATTATCATCATCTACAATCCGATTTCACTCACTTTTAGGTATAATCCCATGTTCAATCCCCTGCTCTTGTGCCAGCCTCATGCAGCTTCAAGTCTCATCATCGTTCTATAATCTAGGTTGTGAGAAACCCTAATGGAGAAAAGAAACATTATTCTTTGTTTCCAAGGTTTAATGAATGAGGCACACAATCCTATCCTACTTCTACTTACTATTATAAACGTATAAGTTTGTGAGTATGGATGGTTGAATAGACAGATGGATGTATGTACAGATGTATGTATGTTTGCTACACTTTCACGCTTTAACAGCTAAAATGTTGAGTAAATGTTGATCTAGCTAACGCATAGAAATTTTAATCCTGCTGTTGTGAAATAATTTAGGACAAGCCAGTTAAATGTATTATCTATCTTCCAGGTGACAACACGCCTGTATTGCCCGAAGGGTTAGGCAGAGGTGTACCATGACAACCATAGTTCACCGGTATGTTTTTAGCTCCCATGTAGGGGGCGAGCCTATTGCCATTAACCGGGTACAATTCCTAACTCCGAGCTGTTACTGAGAATTTCATAGAAAAACCGAATAACACTTTTGCTCGACCAGGGAATCGAACCCAAGACCTCTAGCGTAGCAGTCGCGCTTAGGACCACTAGGCTACCGAGGCAGTATTCCAGGTCTTAACAATAATCTAGGTCATTGGCAGGACAGGAATTCTCTAGGTCAATAGTATTGCCTTCCGCGCTTGCCGTTGCCCAATGAAGCATTGAAAATTATCAAGTGTTAACTATGTTGAAGAAAATAATTACAGGAAGTGAAGTTAGCAGGCTTAACTTACTTTAATGTGCCTTATGGATATTAAACAGCTGGTGAATTCATCAATTGTAAGCTAAGATATCAAGATTTTATTGTGTTTATGTTTATACTGTGGACCCGTGACTGTTCTTGATCCGGGGGGCAATTATTCTAACTTTTAGGAACGATCAGTTAATAATGTCTTTCTTTATTTTAGGTACTGAGACGTGATTGGACTTCATTTTAAAAGTTTATAGTTAGTGGAATTATCCTTCAGGACTAAATCCATATTTACATACCTACATTAAATTACACTGAAAATCATATTGAATTGATAAAAATAGTGATTTATTCGAGGTAGATTTTTGATGTTTTATTTTATTGTATTAGGGAAAAAAGCAATTTATATTTTTTTTCATTTACATACTAAAATAGGTCCAATTTCTAAATAGAAAATAAAGGTACATAATTATATATTATAGTGAAAGAGTTTAAAACACTAATCCTAGTCTTAATACATAAACTTTAAGGTCCTAAGTAAAATGTTCTATAAAACGACAAACCTGCAATGTTCGTGTAACATATTCCTCAATGCGGAACAATCGATTATAAACGTAAATATTCATACAAGCACAGAACATAATGATTGCATACTTATGTATATCCAGTATTTGAATATCATGTACGTTTCCGTGACGCCTGGAATACCGTGTCCCCTGCGAGTACCTATGCTCGATCGCACATTAATTAGTAAAATACTCGAACAATGAAAATCTTCCTACTGTTTGATGGTACACTTGCGCTTATAAACGCTCATAAAATAATAAATTGAGGTGGCGACTAATAAGAAGAAAAATAGTAAGTAATACACACATACATACATCATACATAAACTCACGCCTTTTTCTCATGGGGGCAGGCAGAAACCACAGAACGCCACCTGCGACTTTCCTTATATACTCCTTTCGCCTGGTCCACGTTCATACTAAATTATATCTGCCTATTACTGTCCGACTGGACGGCAAAGGCCTCTTCTCACACAAAGAAGGCACAACTTGTGCCTTCTTAGAAACGCTTAAAAACAAATTTGCGATTTCAAACTTATATTATTATGTTTGCTTTCATCTATACCAGTGATGTACGAGAAAAGCTTATAAAGTAGACATATTATACGAAATACAAAAGTCAAATTGTTACTTGCCATTTGCATTGCCCGGCAGCAAACTCACTGGGGCCACAAGGCTATCACGATAAAAAGAAATGTAATAATCAGGTAAATAAACTGACGAGCTGAAAATGTTAGACGTGTTTTTATTAAGTGCCTTTCATAAAAAAATAAATCAATAAAAATAAGAATGATTGGCTAAATATGTTGCTACGTGCAAAACTCGACAACGGCCTGACCGATTTGGCTGATTCTTATTTTTTTGTGTTCGTAATTTCCCAGACAATGTTTATTATATTATGAAAGTTTTTTTTTTTTTAATCCACTGGATGAGACAGGACTATGTGCCTGTGAGAAGCCGGGGCAGTTTACTAGTTTATAAACAAAAACTCTTTTTTTACTTGCCAATTTTAATAAACGCGGAAACATTTCCAGCTAATTCCTCTAGCGTTTCCCAACGCAAGTGTACGCAGCTATGTTAGCATCGCCGAACAATCGTGCGTAAAACATATTTATTCGTGCAAAACGCACAGCGGGGACGGAAGCCGTTATACTTCCATAGTTATTTGCTAATTACTCAACGTGTTCGTATGGATTTAGGAAAGTGAACGTGTATTTGTATTGAGACATAGGGGTTCAAAGTCGAGGCGGGAGCTTGCGGTTTTGGTTGGTAAGCATTTGATTTGAAGGAGTATGTTTAGCCTATGTATTAGTAAGTTGACTGCCCTTTTTATTTTGTTTTAAGAGTGGGAAATCATCGATTGCCTTCTTCCTGTCGGGAGCAGAAGGGAGTGTCAATCTCTTACAAACTAAAACCCATCCATGTTCCTCCTAATGCCCTTTCCATTCTAGGGCCAACAAATTCCGCAACCCCGGTAGTTGACTGCCCTTGATACTTTGGTTGTCCTGTTCGTTGGCTTGTCCTATTGGTTGCAAGGGCAAATTATGAGCCCTGGGTTTCAATCAAAGGACGGGCAAAGTGTTATTAAGTTATTTTTATAAAGAATTCTTCATTAATAGCCCCAAGTTTGGACGGTGGTAGTGTAACAACCTCGTGCTTTGGATAGCACGTAAAGCCATTGGTCCTGTGCTTAATTTCTTCTCGGTGATTTTGCAGTAGTATTGGCAGAAACAGTCGCTACTGAGAATGTTACTGTGGCGTTTAAAAACTATCTTTGACCGTCGATTGATAGAGTATCAATTAGTGCAGCAGACCTAAGCTCTTTCAAGGGCGGCCCTGCTTGGCCCAATGAATTGAATGACTGGTTAATTTCCCTACTCGTAAAAATGAATGTATGTTTCTCAAATGTGTTGAGTGACAAAACTGATATAGGTGCAGATGGCCCAGGAGTTAAGACGCCTGCATCTCATGCACGACACTGTGGATTTGCATCCGTGAACGAGTTAGTACCTATGTGATTTTTTATATTTCATAATGTAAGTTTCTATGTTTATCTTGAACATCACTGATGAACATTGTTTTACGAAAACATCGTGAACATACCTGAACTTCTATTCAGTATAAGTCTGTCTTAAGCAAGCGTGATGGTTAATGCTCTAGCCTTCTCTGCATGAGAAGAGGCTTTTGCTTTGCAGTGAAACAACAATATGCTAGAATTATTATCATTTTTACTTTTTTTTTTTGTTTAATGAAAAGTTGACGTGTTAACACACTAATCCCCCGTATATTTTCAAGGTATCGTGTATCATGAATTGTTATATTTGTTAGGCATAGTCATTTAGTCAAAAACTAATGAGCAATAAATCCATTTGACAGTCAAACTGTCGCTGTAAATTATTTATTGTTTCTTTGATTTTCATCAAAGTCATAAAGCTGATTTTTATTTGATTGTGATATAATTATACATACTTACCATCACGCCTAATTCCCCGGAGGGTTAGGCATAGGTGTAAAATGTACACCCACAGTCCGCCGGTATGTTTTAGGTCCTATATAATAGGAGGACGAGCCTATTGCCATCAATCACAAATTCTAACTCCGAGCTGCTACTGAGAATTTCATAGAAAACCGAACAACACTTTGTTTGACCTGGGAATCGAACCCAAGACCTCTAGGCTAACGAGGAGGCAGATATTATAATGATGTCTATTGATTTGAATATATTGTTGACTGCTTCATTTGTCTAGTGGACGATAGGTGACCAAATACCAGAGAGTTCAGGGCTCTATTCACATGGCTTTATTACTTTTTAGGGTATACTCCCAACGGCCACCACTAAAACCGGCACCAGTGGTGGCCGTTGGATCAGTGCATTAGTTTTGGTCCCAACGGCCATCAGTGGCGGACGTTGGGACATTCCAAATAATATTTGTCTCAACGGCCACCACTAAACTGCCACCACTGGGGGTCGTTGGGATTAATATTATTTATTGTGTCAACTGCCCCTGCCATTGGTGGCAGTTACAGTCAGACCAATCATTATTATTATTATTAAAAAAATAAAAACATTTAAAAATATAAAAAAATAGTAGCTCACCGGCGTCGGGGACAGGGTCCAAGCCACCAGTGGTCAGGGCTCCTGAAAAAGGAATCTTCTAACGATACGCGCCGTGTCTAGGAGAACCGCTTTCTGAATCAAGCCCTTGATCCAGCCGCCCAACGAGAGCCTCCACACCACAAGATGTTTTAATTAAGCCATTGGCTGAAACGACTATCGGCACAATGATCGCTGAGACCACATCCACACATATTATTAATTATGACCAGTATAATTTCGTAACCAAAAGCGAGTCAGTTTAATGTCGCATCAGTTCTAAAAAATGACCCGTAGTAATTTCATTCTGCAACAGTTCTATTTGACTTTCTTGTATAAATTTGTCATTAATGACTGCTCTTTTTTGTCTTTTTTTTTTTTGAATTTACTTTATTTGCTTCCACTTGCAATTTTCTTACCACATAAAAGGATGCATCTTCATGAAGAACATGCAGAGCCTTTATGAAAGCTGGATTTATTTGACCCATAGCCCTATTCAACTTATGATGCCATCCTTCGACGACATTTGTTGTCCGTTGTTGCTCTCCAAAAACATTCCACACCGGTATGTAATCATCTCTTAGCCACGTATCTTCCACATATTTTCTAAATTTTGAAATGTCTGAGTCCGTTGTCCTTTTTCGCGTTATGTATTGCCATCCATTATTTATTTCATATTTTGGTAACAGAGGGAGTGCTGCTGTTAAGGCTACTTCTCGAATCTTGGTAATTTCCGAGGTTAGGTTTAAGGCACGGCCTTTATCCCAAATGTTTTTTTTGAAATGAGTGTAACATCCTTTTAGTTCAACGGATGGAAATACACTCTTTATAGATTTCATCGCAGCTTTTTCGAAGTCCGTTTTAAATTTTTTTGGATTCCAATCGGGTATTTGGCTTTTAATCATACTAAATAAAATCTCATACGATTTTGCGTCTCTACGAGTCATGAACGCATAAATGAGCGGAATAATATTTGTTTCATTTTGAGTGCTCTTGAAATCACCATGCACTGTGTATATTTGATTGAACGGCTTCGGGCAACTTTTAAATGTGCCGTCGCTAAAAAAATCTTGAATTCGAGGGATAATTTCTCTAGCTTCTTTTATGCAAAATACTATTATGCGATTTCCGACATGCATATAGTCCGCTAAAAGAAATTGTTTGAATTTTTCAGGCAGTTCAATTTCTTCCACATTTTTGAACCGCATTTTAGATACACCCGCCGATTTATTTCTCGATCTATATAGTGATGACTTTATGTCTTTTAATGCAGGTAATTTCTCAATCAAATCCATGCCAGAATCTTTAAGTTCACTTACCATTTTGTTGTAAGTTTGTGTAACAGATGGTACACTCGATGAGGCTAATGTATGTTTACATTCTTGTATTCTTTTTTGTAATTCGTTCTTCGCAAAATTTGGTGAGCATTGGTGGGGTTTTGCTTCAACTATGTTGTCACCCTGTAACAAATTATTATTTGATAAACTCGTTATATCTTCATCAACAGTCGGAAGACACCCAATACTAAACAAAGTCCTCCCCCACATCACGCCATTAATGTTAGTATATATAGTTAGTTAGTATACTCTAATAATGGTAGGTACTCACTCTGACTTTGATCACACCTCTGCATTTTTTTTTCTTTCTTGCAGTACACTCCCACACATTAAGCCCACTCTTGAATTTACGCTTAATCGTATACTCATGTCCTGCATGCAATAAAACTGTTCCACCGTTTCTTTGAATATAATTTAAAAATATATTTCCCGAAGAGGTACTTGCACCAGCTAAATCCGACATGGTTACTAATAGCAGGGAGTGCACTAACTAATAAAATAATTTGTAGTACTTTGAGTGACTTTTATTGTTGATAGATCGTTTTGACATGCATATTTTTTTTGTAACTACAAGAAAATGTAATACGTTTATTTTTTTAAAGAGTATGTATGGAAATCTTCTCAAGTTATAGGTGCATTTGCTATAGCTAGATTACATTGACAAAACACTGAAAATAAATATTATTTGGAATGTCCCAACGTCCGCCACTGATGGCCGTTGGGACCAAAAATAATGCACTGATCCAACGGCCACCACTGGTGCCGGTTTTAGTGGTGGCCGTTGGGAGTATACCCTTTTTAGGGTTCAATTCCAATGAAAATGGTTTTTATTAACCATCAATTATTTTATCTAGGATGCTATAAATGGCTTTTCTATTCACCAGACTCCACTGAAGAAAGTATGTAAAGATAAGAAACTGAAACTTACTGTGAAGTTCGCAACGTTTTTGTTAGATGGCGTTGTTTTAAAACCAGATGCATGCGCCATTGTAACTTCAGAACATTAGATTAGAAAATAATATGCAATTGGGTTTTTAATATTGGGCATTTTTTTGCCCTGGTTATGAGCACACTATTTTAAGAAGTCAATATAAATATATTTTAAAATTGATTCTTTTAATCCTGATATTCTACTTCCTACTATCCTGTCCCACTAGTATTATAAATGCAAAAGTTTGTGAGGATGGATGGATGTTTGTTACTCTTTCCTTTCACGCTTAAATGGCTGAACGGATCTGAATGAACTTTGGAGCCCCATGCACACACCCACCTTATAAGCTTGGTACCTCTCCGCAAGTATAGTAACCATAGTAATTACTACCTATGTATCCCTTCACTTTGAGGCACAAAGTTGAAGGCTGTAAAAGCTTGTAGTACTATTTGTTGATACCTAACTACCTACTGATATATGTAGATGCATGTTGCACATACTCGGTGAAATAGTATTTTTGTTTGCATTAAATGCGAGATAGTTGACTGTTGCAACGTGGTTGCAACGCTTCGAATGCGTTTGCTTTTTTTCGAATACTAACATTGGATTTATGAAAAGTCATTACTCTCTATTTAACTTATATTTCCACTTATTAATTTAAAATGCACACGAACTGTATCTTCAAGTAATATAAAGGTACTGATACACATGCTTTAAACTAGCATGCTAAAGCACGAGAGCATGCTACTTTTAAGCAAATGCTACTTAGTAGCATGTGTATCGAAACCATTTGCTAATAATGAGCTTGCTAATTTTGAGAATGCTCAAAAATCAAGGTCGTTCGATTTTCGAGCATGCTACCTGCAGCGCGGTACTTTGTTAGAACTGAGAGCGAGAGAGCATGCTTATTCAGTAGCATGCTTATTGCTAGCAAACGCTAGCAAATGTAAACTATTCATAAGCATGCTCGAATGAAGCATGCTCATAAGCATGCTCTTTTAGCATGCTAGTTTAAAGCATGTGTATCAGTACCTTTAGACAAATAAAACATTTTAAAATAATAAAAAAATAGCGCCTACCGGTATCGGTAACAGGGTACAAGCTACCGTCGGTTTTGGTTCCGACGCTTTATTATTATTCTTCATTAAATTAAAAGTCAAGTCAGTTTTTCTCGATAGGATATAAATAAATGTATTTCTGTTGTATTATTATTTATTTACCTGTATAAAAAGTTTACATCATCATTTACAAATCTATTGTCATGTTTCACATCACCATAAAAAAATATGTAAGTATCTTTATTACGTGCATAACTTATAATAAATTATTATTATTGAGTATTCAGGCACAAATAATTAGCAATAAATAAATTAAATAAACAGTCGTAACTTACACACTAAAAATAAACCTTTTAATAAAAAGTACCAAACATCGTTTTTAAAACGATTATTTATTTTATACAAAAAGCACCTCTATAAAGTCTTATTTATTAAATAAAATAATAAATTATTAAAAATACATTTTAAATACAAGACACGTGTTCTAAAAGGTGGGCTTACAAAAATAAAAAACGTATTTTATTTTTGTAATAAGCAATAATAAATTTAAAAATCGAACATGTGTCCCGTAAATAAATTCGAAGTTTTTTTTTCTCTTTTTAAATAGTACATTATAAACCTACAATTTCTGTCTAGTATTTGGACTTAGGATAGAAATAATAGTCGTAGTTGATGATGAGTATTAGATTATATCTATTAAAAAAAAATCTATTATCAGATTTTATGACAGCCAAGTTCCGTGCCCTAAGCAGTTCAATTAAAATCATTAAATTTACGACCAAATTCTACTGCCTACTAATATTTTCATGTGAAAGTCTGTGAAGATGTTTGGATGTTTGTCCCTCAATCACGCAAAAACCGTTAAACAGATTTGGATGAAAATTGGTACAGAGATAGACCATTTGCTGAATTAACACGTAGGATACTTTTTATCCCGGAAATATAGATGGTTCCCGTGGAAAATTCATTTTGACGCGGACGAAATCGCGAGTAGAAGCTAGTGCAGAATAACGACAATAAACCCAATTTATTGAAAGCTTCGTGACACGATAACTTGTGTGACTTTTGGTTATCAAGCTACAATATTTTAGTATCGCGAACATTTTTAGGATTCGAACCAATCACTATTGGAATCAATGCTGTGAATACGAAATGAGGCGAGCTTACGAAACAGAGCTTTATGAGAAGTCGATAAATGTTATTGACAATAGACTGATGTTGTCTGGCGCATAAATAAAGAGCTAAAAATAATAATAGTAAATTATTAATAATATTGTATTTTTCATACTTATTTTTAGCTCTCTATGGGTGTTACCTTTAACATACATACACAACCAGACATGCATACAACCTTACCAGAGGTACAGACACGATTATGCACAAAGCTATGCACAGACCAAATTAACTCTAGCCCAGGTCAGTGTCAAAGGCAAAAAAATATTATTTGTGTGTGCACATCATTATATTCACATAGCAATAATCTCTAAAAGCCAATTGAACTACTAATTAAAAACGTTCAAATTCTAGTACCAATCTTCTCTGAGCGAGAATTGAGAATTGCCACCTGATTTCAAACTTTTTTAGGGAACATCGTTTTCGAACCAAAATTGGTCTACTGGATGTCTATGCATAGCCTTAGCTCCTTTTAACAAATTCCTAATTCCTCTACTACCAAACTGTCTCTGTTTCTGAACCAGTACTCATCACCAACTACACCATATCTCTCTATTCCCGTTTGTACGCGGCGTAAGGCAGTTCATCATACGCCCGCCTGTCCCACCCCCCACTGCTGCCTCCTGAAGACCAGCCGTGGCTCTCGTGTCCACCGCCTCCGCCGCCTCCTCCACTCTTCGCAGACATCAGTTTCTTGAGCAGCATGATGCCGGAGAGCAGAAGGGCGATCTGGAATTGAGAAGAGGTTCTTGTTAGGGCTGGTAGGTTTGTGGTGGCGTGTTGTGGTGACCAAGGGATTGAGGCTCCCGCCTGTGTATGAGGTTGTAGGTTCATTAAAGGGACTTTTGAGTTCACTTGTCTTTTGTAAGTTTATCTTTTACAACACTGACATTGTTGGTCGAAGATGTTTGAGAGTACCTGGACTTCATCATCATAAATTATGGTAAGTATATTAATAAGTATAGCATGGATGGGTTTTAGTCAGTAAAAGTCTGACACTCTCTCCCATCCTGCCCAAGGAAGTCATTTGATGATTTCCCATCCGTAAAAAAAATCGTGGAGACCGCTAGAAAAGCGCCAAGACAATGAAGCTCAACGAGTCCCTGAGAAACAATTCAACTGTTTTGGACGCCGCAACAAAATTAATCAGAAAAGATTAAAAAAAAAGGAAAAACAACTCCTTGACAATAAATAAAAGTGTCTGTAAATGGTTTAATTGAAGTATTTACTTGCACTTTACCCACGAACAATTTTAATCATCAATAGTGGTACGTTACAAGTCACAACCATTATTTTAATGGTCAGAAATTGCCATTAAGTAACAGGCAGCGAAAGGCACATGCAAGCCCTTTTCATTATCCACACATAGATGTATACTACAGTATACAAAAATTCACGCCTTTTCCCATGGGGGTAGGCAAAAACTACAGAACGCCACCTGCTATGATCCTTACATACTCCTTTCGCCTCGTCCACGTTCATACAGTTCGTGACACGAAAGATGAGACTTGACCTCCAACTTTATTATTTTGTAATAAATATTGTGTAGAATTTTTTTATGTTGTTTTAATTCCAATGTCATCGAAAAATCTCTGAATAGATATACAAATTATGGATAACTATTTCGTGCACATAGTACCTGCGCAAGATCCCCATACTGACACTCGCCAAGTCTCATCTTTCGTGGCACGAACTGTACATGGTCATCAAAGCACGCCGGTTAGGTACGAGCATATACGCACCCGACCTTTCTTTACTTTACTGTGAATATTCTATTCTAAGGATATAACAAGAGCAGGTCTTGGATTCGATTCCCAGCTCGAGCAAAGTTTTGTTGGTTGTTTCTATAAAATTCTTAGTAGCAGCTCGGAGTTAGAATTTGTGCCCGGTTACTTACATGAGACATAAAATACTAGCGATCTGTGGTGGGTACACTTGTACTCCTCTGCCTAACCCTTCGGGGTAATACAGGCGTGATGGTACGTCATATAACAAGCTAAACAGCTAGCTAAGTGGATTTTCTATAGCCTATGCATCCATTCTAACCCGATAAGCGCATAGTTGCAAACATAACTCGATTATCCCTGCCGACCGACTCGGCAGTTGTATGGTTTAGTCGACGCTGCATTTATCTAGATACTAGTGTTTACTTAGAAAGTATTTATATTTGCTTTTACTATTTAAAAAAGGCTCATAAAAATAACGTTCTAAACTCCATGCCCAAATGTCTATCAACCACCACCATCATCACGCCTGTATTCCCCGAAGGGTTAGGCAGAGGTGTACCAATGTCCACCCACAGTTCGCCGGTATATTTAGGTCCCATGTAATAGGGGGCGAGCCTATGCCATTAACCGGGCACAAATCCAAACTCCGAGTCGCTACTGAGAATTTCATAGAAAAACCCAATAACACTTTTTGCTCGACCCGGGAATCGAACCCGGGACCCCTTGCACAGCAGTCGCACTTGCTACCACGAGACCAACGGAGCAGTTATGTCTATCAATTCCTTCAAAATAGTTTTTTTTTATATGTCATTGGATGATAAACAAGCCTACGTTCCACGTGGTGTTGAGTTGACACCGCTGCCTATAAACATCTGTAATACCAGATACTTTGCAAATGTGTCGCCATACCAGTGACAAAGTTGAAATGGCTCATGTGCCTATAATTACACCGGCACGCGGCACCAACAAACTATAACAACGCTACTTTACGGCAGAAATAGTTATGGTGGTAGTACTTCTCCGGATAAGTTTCTTCACAAAGAGATCTACTAGGTACTACTTATTAGTTTTTACACTTATTTCAATACTTATAATTTAGTATACGGAAGCTGTTGGCAAACCTTAATATATAAATAATAACGTGCGCTGTTTATTTATACCGGGGCGACCAACCCACGGTACAGTGACCTATTATTACGATACCATTGATAAGGATATAACCGGTACCCATTCAAAATTATTATACGGAAGTGTCGCTGATATCCTTGGCACGGTAGCTTGTACGATTATTTAGATAAAGCGGTGACGCTACTGGTCATATATAAAAATATACAATACCTTTGTTGATTGCGATTCCCGGTTCGAGCAAAGTGTTATTGGGGTTTTCTATTAAATTCTCAGTAGCAGCTCGGAGTTAGAATTTGTGCCCGGTTAATGGCAATAGGCTCGCCCCCAATTACGTGGGTGTACATTGGTACACCTCTGCCTAATGATGAATGATATGTACACCCACCGTTCGCCGGTATATTTAGGTCCAATGTAATAGGGGGCGAGCCAATTATCGGGCACAAATCCACACTCCGAGCACAATTGCTCAATTGCGATGTACAATCGCTTTTTTTAATATTATCTTTTTTTTTAAACATCTTTGGATGGTAAACAAGCCGACGGCCTACCTTTATCTACACAGAATTAGATAGAACACCTAGTACCTATATCTTACTACTACTATAAATGCGAAAGTCAGGATGGATGGATATTTTTTCTCAATCATGCCAGAACGGCGAATGAAATTCGGCTGGGAAAATAATAATCTGGAATTGCATATATGACATCATTTTCCCGGAGAAATGTGCGGTTTCCATGGAAAGAAGAAAACGTTACCCTACAATAAAAAAATCTCTTGTATCAACTAGACCCGAAACAACCATACAAATATTTGTTCCATGCGGGAATCAAACCCGAGACACGTAGTGCAGCAGCCAATCGCTAAAGTAGGTACTGTGCCTATCGTCAATTACACATGGACTGTTATATTATTATCTTATATTGTTATCTTCCAAACAATTAACAATAGATGACTAATAATATTGTTTATCTTTCTTATCTCTTGACTAGTAACAGAATTACCTAATCTAATGACAATGACAAGAGAATAAACGATAACACAGCATTGAAGAGATAAGTATTTTTTATCGACTTCGATCAGCAGGTGTATTCTGTAAATTCCTTATTCGGTGAGTTTATCTTGAAGTGAGAATATGGTGAGTTTGTAGTATTAGGTGTGATAGCAGCTTATTTATTTATACAACAAAAGGTAAAAAGGCGGACATTAGGCCCGCCTTTGTACTTGCCTTAGGTATACTCTACCAGTCAAGCAAAGGTGGTGACGAAAAACCATTTTAATTTTAATTATTTTTCACGTTATCTGTTTAAATGAATAAAGTCACATGTTACAATAAAAATTAAGATTATCCTCACTTTAACTACATACTCCAACAGATATTTTACAGAATACATCGGCTAATGCTAAGGACTGACAGCTCACGTCATGCTCACTTCACCTTAACTAACCGAGAGATTTTTTACAGAATAACAAAAACAATACAGGAACCCCCGTTGGTCTCGTGGTACTGCCCCGTTGGTCTCGTGGTCGCAAGTGCGACTGCTGTGCAAGGGGTCCCGGGTTCGATTCCCAGGTCGAGCAAAAAGTGTTATTGGGATTTTCTATGAAATTCTCAGTAGCAGCTCGGAGTTTGGATTTGTGCCCGGTTAATGGCAATAGGCTCGCCCCCTATTACGTAGGACCTAAATATACCGGCGAACTGTGGGTGTACATTAGTACACCTCTGCCTAACCCTTCGGGGAATATAGGCGTGATGTTTTTTTTTTTTTAAACAGTAAAGAAGAAGACAGTATAAAAAGACATTCTCATGCCAGTCTCGAACTCTCAACTATTGAACTTAAATTCTCATGGTTCTGCAACCGCGATTGTTACTACAAGACCGGTGAAGCATGTAAGTAGTTAGGGGACGTGAAATGGGGTCAACAGGGATGCAGGGGTAAATCCAGACAAAAGGGATTTTTACATTGAAAAATTTCAATTTAAAAATCTAATGTAATTCTTTGTTGTCAAAAAAGACTCCAATTTTTTAACTACGATTTTGGTGGCCTTGTTAGGAACTAAAAGCTATGTTATTACCCACGTACCGCCACGCCTGTATTCCACGAAGAGTCAGGCAGAGGTTTACTAATGTATACCCACAGTTCACCAGAATGGTTCTCGTGTAATAGGGGGCGAGCCTATTGCCATTAACCCGGCATAAATCCTAACACCGAGCTGCTACAGACAAGTTCACAGAAAAACGCAATTACACTTTGCTCGATCTGGGAATACAATCCAAGAACTCTAGCGTAGGAGTCACGGTTACGAGCACTAGGCTAACGAGGCTGTTATATTATTAAAACCCTTTTGAGGAGAAGATGGCGGGACGCCTTGGATGACTTTTCTAGAAACTGGAGAGAGGAAGCACAACACTGAGGAAAAATAAAGGAATGGGGGAGGCCTGTACTCAAGAGTGAGACAGTAATGGCTAGAAAAAAACAGTCAAACTTTCGTCCTGATTTACACCTGCATGTCTACTGACCACGTTATATGGTACTACGTAATGAACGTCTATTGTTTTAGCACTACTAAGACTCGGTTGCGACACATATCACTAAATACATAAACCGTTGAACGACTTATTATCTTCTCTAGACCGAGATAATTCTGTTTATTGTTTCAATTTGACAGACTTGAGTAAGATAAAATAAAACTTTTGGAAATCTATTGGCGAGGTCTAAGCCCAGCAGTGGACGTCCTGTGGCTGATATGATGACGACGATGATGAGAATGACATTTTAAAATGTATCGAATCAATGATTTTTAGCCCTAAGCCTTAGTTCAGACACGGCGGGAACCGCGCGATTTCACAATCGCATGGAAATCGCGCGAGTCTTATTTGTATGAGTTATTAAGTAATCGTTCAGACATAACCGCGTGGTTAATCAAGCCGCGCGGCTACGGCAACCCAACCGCCAGAAAATAGAATCGCGCGGTTCCCGCATGTCTGAACTAGCCCTAAGACCTTCCTTACGACAACAAAGTTTGACTATTCAATAGGTACCTTATTAGTATTTGCAACAAAATAAAATGAAATACAAAAAACACCGATAACAATTTAAAACTAGAATCAAGGAAGAATCTAAAACACACATTCCAAAATAACCGCAAAATAAAAAACATACAGAAAAGATTCACGACCAACAAAAAGCAATAAAAAAGTCGATTTAAAACACGCAACGCAATGAAAACTCAAAGAAAATAAATAAAACAAAACATTTACCACGTGTTGTGAAGCCGGTAAAATGAACAGAAGATTTCTACTATCGATATAAGTAAATCTCGAGCGGCTTAAATTAATACAAGCTGCACGAGATTTACTTGTGACGACAGTAAAATTGTGTTTGCGACTTCAAGTTTCGAGTTTGCGACTTCGACTTTTGCCGGCGACTTCGGTTATGAAAGCGTAAGCGGGTGTTGCGCCCCGCTACGGTGAGATGACTGCCAGTCGGCGGCTTGTGTTGCTAGGGTACGGTATTGATATTACCACTGATGGGTAGTTTTGAAGTGGAATTAATTTTTGAATTTACTAGAGACATTTCTCTTTTGGTCTTTTTAGATTTTTGTATAAAAATCTTGGTAAGATTTTATGAAAAAAATTATAAGAAATAATGATTTATTTCGAACCTATTCTACCCACAATTAATGCAATGCATAGAGAGACTACAAACATACCATCATGCCTGTATTTCCCGAAGAGTTAGGCAGAGGTGAACTAATGTACACTTACAGAACGAACGAATACCAATAGCGAATCAAATAAAAAACGCATGATCCTTATCTAATCCTCACTACCTTTTACTATAAATGTTACCAAGCAACTCTTTATCATTTTCCCAATTTCCCGGCAATTCTTCCCCAACTAGCAACACTGCTTTATATTAAAATGCGCGCAACCAAAGCAATTGGAACTAGAATGGAACACCGAAGGTCGGTGACGTATGCCTTCAGAACTTATTAAATTCCTTCACACAACACTGTACAAACCATTATAAACCTTATCTTGATCAGAATAAGATTCGCAATGTCAATAGTGTACATTTCCTACACGTGGCGACTAAAACATGGTATTTGAGACTTTATCTTGATAAGGTGAAGGTTGAAAGTGAAATAGACAGTGGATTAGATAGGGTTGGCGATAATACACTTCTGTCATTATTAAATGTTTCGGCATTTTAATTGGTCTGTAATTATTTTATTTCAGGAACGTGATAATTAAAATAAATGGCGATCGGTTCACGATAAGCTAGACCAGCGGTCGGCAACCCGCGGCCCGCGGGCCGCATGCGGCCCGCGGAACTCCTACTTGCGGCCCGCGACAGTTTTGAAAATTAACCTGTAATTCTTACATTTTGCCTAAATTAATGATGTTAGGCGCGTAAGCTAGCGTATAAGAAAATAGTCACTCAAATACAGCCTCAAACGTTACACTGAAATATGTATAAGCACGGTTATATAACAATTTTGAAGTTCGCATTTAAGTTTTATATATTTTTTTCTCATTTCTTTTTCATTTATTGTTACTTTATCGTTCACGATAGTATCGTTGACGTAGTGCTACGTACCCATTAATAAAATTTACATTAAAAAAAGTATGTGCATCACATATAATACAGCTATATCGGGTGTAAGGGACATTTATCCTTAAACTAAAACCATGAATACTCTATTTTGTACTGAGTATCAGACAACTGCCTCGTTAGCCTAGTGGTCCTAAGCACGACTGCTACGCTAGAGGTCCTGGGTTCGATTCCCAGGTCGAGCAAACAGTGTTATTGGGTTTTTCTATGAAATTCTCAGTAGCAGCTCGGAGTTTGGATCTGTGCCCGGTTAATGGCAATAGGCTCGCCCCCTATTACATGGGACCTAAATATACCGGTAAACTGTGGGTGTACATTGGTACACTTCTGCCTAACCCTTCGGGGAATACAGGCGTGATTGTATGTGCGTTCGATGGCCCTTTACGGGGCCCCGGTGTGGGCGCGGGGCTTGAGGCGGCTTGCCGCCCATTACCTGAACGCGTCCCAGCGGGTGATCGCCATAAGGGTCATCCGCGGATACCGCACGATCTCCGGCGAGGCAGCGAGCCTCCTTGCCGGATTGCCGCCATGGGATCTGGAGGCGCTGGTCCTCGCGCGCCTACACGAGTGGCGCGCGGAGGCACTGGGCCGGGGCGAAACTCCGCTGCCGCGGCAAATTGCCGCCCAGCGGACGGAACTCCGGCTCGATCTCATGGCGACATGGAGAGAGCGACTGTCGCAACCTCGTGCAGGGCACGCCTCGATTGAGGCGGTAAGTCCCCTCTTTGAGGAGTGGCTAGAGCGGCGCCACGGCGCCCTCACCTACCGCCTGACGCAGGTCCTCACCGGACACGGATGTTTCGGGAGGTTCCTGCACCTCATCGGGCGGGAGGAAACGCCCGGGTGTCACCATTGCGAGGATCGCCCCGAGGACACGGTGGAGCATACTCTGGCGGTGTGCCCTGCTTGGGCTGAGCACCGCCGAGTCCTCGAGGCGGCCATCGGCGGCGGCGCCCTCTCGCGTCCGGCACTGGTTCAGGCCATGGTCCGGAGCTAGGGGGAATGGGAAGCAGTCGCCTCCTTCTGCGAAGCTCTAATGCTAGAGAAGGAGGCGGCGGGACGGGAGAGGGAGAGGACAATCCCCCGTCCCAGCGGCCGCCGCGGTAGACGCTCCGGGCGTCGGGAGCCGCGAGACGACTCCCGGCCACCGTAGACGCGTGTCTGTGGACGGTGAGCAATGGGTAGCTCACCGTCCGTACGTTCACTAGCGACAGACCGTGTCGACGGCGCGTTCGTGTTCCACGCGCGCCTCAAAGAGATGTCAGCAAACTTGGATGGGGCCACTGAGGGCCGATGCCTGCCGGGGCTGCGGGTTGTTCGAAAGAGATACCGCGCCCCCGGAGCGCAAAGGGCACATGAAAGGAACATAGACGGGTTTTAGTCAGTAAAAGTCTGACACTCCCTCCCGCCCCGCCCAGGGCGGGGGAAGTTATTTGATGATTTCCCGTCTATAAAAAAAAAAAGGCGTGATTGTATGTATGTATCAGACAACAAGATATTTTTATATGAAAACCATAAGTAAAGAGATATGGAGGTTTTTAATACTTTTCAGCTAAGTAAAAATCCGCTCTTATTCCTTTTGTATCGTCCTCAGCGGCTGGTAAAAAATTCTTTAGCCCTTGTTGTTGACCTATCAACAAATACGGTTATTGCCATTAGAGACGACTAAAAAAGCAATAGGCCAATTTTTTAAACTTGATCTGCCGAAAAAAGGGGACAATTTCAAATTTTCCTGCAAGAAATTAAATTTCGATAAAAAAATTATGGTACCACTTCAGATGCATGACCTACCAAACAAAAAAAATTTCGTCACATCCTAATTGGCGGAAATATCGCAGAACAAACATTAAAAAAAATAATCATACAGATGAATTGAGAACCTCCTCCCTTTTGAAGTCGGTTAAAAATTATGTCAAAGCGCGGAACGCCACTACCTCATTTTGCCACCATGTGGCCCTTGCCTGCCAAAAGGTTGCCGACCGCTGAGCTAGACTAATAGAATGAAAAAAGTTATTTGTAGATAACATGTCAAAACATATTTTATTATATCCTTGGTTGGATATCGCGGTACACACTGTGATATTTCGGGTTATTTAGCTAGTCCAGTGAAAAATAAAAATAAAATAAAGTAATTCTCATTTTCTTCTAAAGTAATATTATAAAGAGGTAAAGTTTGTTTATTGTTTTATTCGTAAAAGATAAAACAAATAAAACAACAACAATGAAACAATTATCAAACAAATATTTTCAATGAGAAAGTTACTTTATTGTCGAATGACATAGGCTAGGTTTTAGGCATACCTACTTAGCTACCACGTGGGCGAAGTCGTAAGCAGAAGCTAGTATATTATAAAAGCAAAATGTCACTCACTAACTAAACACGAAATCTAGAAAACTACCTTGACCTATGAAGCTGTTTGGCAGGTAACTAATACGAATATATAGGTATAAGATTGTACGCTAAGAATTTGACTTTCACGCAGACAATTTCGCCGTAAAAATCTAGTAAATAATATGATAACAATAAATAATAAATATCTTGGGACAACTCACACACGGCTATCTGATCCCAAGCTAAGCAGAGCTTGTGTTATGGTAACCAGACAACTTATATACATACTTATATAATTTATAAATACATACATATTATAGATAAATCACACCCAGACACAGAACAAACAATCATGCTCATCACACAAAGTTTGTCCTGTGTGGGAATCGAACCCACGACCTCCGGCTTAGCAGTCAGGGCCGCTAACCACTAGACCAACAGGCCCGTCAACAGCTTATTAATGTACTATTGCAGCGCAAAGGCCTCTTCTCATACTGACAAGGCAAAAGCATTGCTTGCTCAAGGCAGATTGGCGATTTCAGGCTTACATTAATTAAGGATTCCTCACGACGTTTTCCTTCTAAGACAAGTCCATCTTGGAAATATCTATTTCCAAGATGGACTTGTCTTAGAAAGCACATTGTGAATTGAAAAATTGGAAAATCTAGTAGCTTAAATAATGTCTATCCTCGGTATCGAACCGGCGACATCTCGCAACGATACCGCACAGTCGTGAATACTAAGTTACGATGTGTGACGTAACACTCGCTAGGTTAAGCACGTGGTTACGTTTACTGCGAGGCAACGAGAGTCATTCACCTTTGTATGACTCGGTGTGTGGTGTTGCAGTTAGACTGGAAAACTGGTCGAAATATCAAATGTATGTGGCAAGTTTGTATTGAATAAAATGGGTTTTAGATTTTGTCTGTAACTTTGTCCGCGTGAAAGTTTACTACGTACCATCAGGCATATATTCCCCGAAGGGTTATGCAGAGGTGTACACCCTCAATTCGCCGGTATGTTTTAGGTCCCATGTAACCTACTACATGCTGCCTAGGGCAAACCTATTGCCATTAACCACAAGGTACAAATCCTAACTCAGAGCTGCTAATGAGAATTTTATAGAAAAACCCAACAGCAATTTTTGCTCGACCTGGGAATCGAACCTAGCACCTAGCGTAGCAGTCATGTTTAGTACCATAGGCTAACGAGGCAGTTGCTTTTACAAACGAAAAAAGATACTGCCCCGTTGATCTCGTGGTCGCAAGTGCGACTGCTGTGCAAGGGGTCCCGGGTTCGATTCCCAGGTCGAGCAAAACAAGTGTTATTGGGTTTTTCTATGAAATTCTCAGTAGCAGCTCGGAGTTTGGATTTGTGCCCGGTTAATGGCAATAGGCTCGCCCCCTATTACATGGGACCTAAATATACCGGCGAACTGTGGGTGTACATTGGTACACCTCTGCCTAACCCTTGGGGGAATACAGGCGTGATGGTATGGAAAAAAAAGATACCGACTTTTTCAATATCACAATATAAAATTATATTCTAAATGTAAAACTATTCAAAACTGTCCTATATTTCGTCCCAGTCAAGTCAAACAATTTGTTCAACTGCTTACCATGTGTTTGGGCTGACATTAACTATGGGAACGAGCCCATAATTCCCACAATTAATGGAGTCATATTTAGGTCAATGACTTTACCAATAGGACTCTGTAGCTACTCTAGCCAAGTACTCGTGATATCTAATAAGTAGGTAGGGATACAGAATGAGAAAACAAGTAAATGAATACGCGGTTGCCACGCTGCGTGACACGGGTTCGATTCCCTTACGGAACAAATTTCTGTATGGCCTACAGGTAGTTGTTCGGAGTCTAGATATTGTGTATGTGTGTTGTATATTTATGTTTGTAAACGTACCCACGATACCAGAAATACACGAAAACTATACGAGAAATTTCTAATATAAAGGTACTGATCCACATGCTTTAAACTAGCATGCTAAAACACGAGAGCATGCTACTTTTAAGCAAATGCTACTTAGTCGCATGTGTATCGAAACCATTTGCTAATAATGAGCATGCTAATTTTGAGAATGCTCAAAAATCAAGGTCGTTCGGTTTTCGAGCATGCTACCTGCAGCGCGGTACTTTGTTAGAACTGGGAGCGAGAGAGCATGCTTATTCAGTAGCATGCTTATTGCTAGCAAACACGAGCAAATGTAAACTATTCATAAGCATGCTCGAATGAAGCATGCTCATAAGCATGCTCATAAGCATGCTCATAAGCATGCTCATAAGCATGCTCTTCTAACATACTAGTTTAAAGCATGTGTATCAGTAGCTTAAGGCAACGCCTTAAAGGCATACCTTCACACTTGTATTTCCCAAAGGATTAGGCAGAGGTGTACCGGTGTATACTCACATTTCGCCGGTATGTTTAACTCTTATGTAAAGGAAGACGAGCCTCTTGCCATTAACCGTGCACAAATCCTTACTCCTTACTCCTTTATCCTTAAATTTAAAAACGCCTGGTCGCACCATCTCGCTGCTACACACTCATTAAGCATTCATGAATTGCAAAATATTCTAGACTACATAAGGTACATAACTACTTATCTACATGTTCTTATGTGAACAATAGTTCCGCAGTGCCAGTACAGTGCATTACAAACAAACAGACAAACGCTTCAGCTTTATATTATTAAGTATCAAGAAAAATGTATCAAGAAAATTCGGCAGACATCTTTGAAAAAAATCCTATCATCGAATATAGTCCCTATTTTTTTTACAATTATCTCCACGATTATTTGTACAGAGTTTAAGCAAATATTATTGAATTGAAAGACAAGACAGTACAGGCTGTTTTCTTTAGAGGGCGGTAAAAGTTCCAACCGCATGACACAGATGGTGCTGTTCATGTTAGATAAAAAAATCTGTTAGTTTTCTTTATAATGTTGTTCGATATGTATTTTTATTTAAATTATGTTTTTAAGTGTCTGTTTATTCTATATGTAAATTATAAATATAAACAGTAAACAAGGAAGTCGTTCCTAGTAAGATTCTGGTATTCAGATGCATTCGGTCAGATTTTTTTAAGGATAGGAAATCATCAATTGACTTCTTCCACTCTGAGCGGGGCGCATGGGAGTGTCAGACTCTTACTGACTAAAATAACAAACAAATTCTGCAACCCTGTCAGATCTGGTCAGACTAGAACCCGAGCCCAACATAATTGAGAAAAGGCTAACGAAACGATGATTGTAGTCAAGACATGAATATTTTTTTTATATCGAAAGATCTACTCGAAAATAACAACGACCTATATTCCTTCTTAACAAAAAGTAAATACTCGTACCTACTACCTAGGTACTTATTTACATTTCACTACACACGCGAGTAAATATTTAAAATAAAAATAGCTAACCCACTTCCTTATCGCTTCTGATAACGAAAAGCTATTCATTATGTTATGTGAACTGCTTTTGTTATTTATTTTAATGCCGTTTTTGCATTGAAATGGTTGAATGAGATTGTTACCACGCTATATTGTGATTATGTTGATAATATCTTGACTGCCCCGTTGGTGAAGCATGACTGCTGAAGGTCTTGGGCTCGATTTCCAGGTCGGGCAAAAAGCGTTGGGCTTTTTCCTTTTAGGAATTTCTCAGTTGCAGCCCAATTGGAAGTTGCACGTCTCGATAATCATGTATTCAAATTCAAATTCAAATTAAAATCATTTATTTCAATTAGACCATATAAAGGCACTTTTGAATTGTCAAGAAGTTACAGTTAAAGTTGAAGCTAGTTGCTCGTTCCAAAACGTAGGTCTCTATGGAGAAGAACGAGCAAGAAACTCCATGGACACTCTTTTCTTTCAATTTGGTTTTTACAAAAACTTGGTTACAAAAATTGTGGTTGCTTCTATATGTGAAAACAATGAAGGTGAATATAAAAGAATAAAATATAATAATAAAGATGTAAGCCATGGCAGTTAAGAGATGACCAATCCCAACTGACAGCACCCGTTCACGAGCATGACGCGTGCATCAGCACCATTTAGCTCGACCATCTTGAAGGGAACCGAACGATCCAATGCATGCGCCACCATCAGCGAGACATTAAAGTGAGCATGACAAAGCTCTCCACTGCCATGCTTAGTGTCCAACGCATACTTAGTAACTTAACAAATAAATTAAGGCTCCATGGTACTCACATTTACAATATTGAAATAAATTATGTTCAATTATACAAAGCTAAGGTTATCAGTGAACCTATTCAACGAATCAACTGTAGTATGTAAGAAAAAAGAAATAAGAATTATAATAACGGTAGACGTTATTAAAGTCAATAAAAAAGGTGCTTAAGAAAAACATAATTCCTTTTTGTAAAATATGCATATTAATTTGTGAGCCCGAGTGTCTGTGGAGCAGGACCAGCAGTAAGCCAAGCATTTTTATCATTTATATAGTCTTCTAAATTTGTAATATGCTTGACGACATAGTGTGCGTTTTATGCATGTTTTAAACTTTCTCTCATTTAGTTCGAGAATATTGAGTGGTATTTTATTATAAAATTTTACACAGTACCCCATAAAAGAAGTGTGTACTTTTGACAATATAAAACTTGGTTGATCTAATTTGTTCCTATTTCTAGTATTATAATTATGTCTATCACCAACTTTATTAAAAAGATGAAGATTTTTCCGAACATACATAATGTTTTCATATATATATTGACAAGGCACCGTCATGATATTAATTTTTTTAAACAATTCTCTTAAAGATTCGCGTCTGCAAAGATTATAGATGGCTCTGACAGCCCTCTTTTGCAGAATAAAAATAGAATCTATATCTGCAGCCCGCCCCCAAAGCAAAATACCGTAAGACATGATGCTATGGAAGTAGCTGAAATAGACTAGTCTCGCGGTATCCACGTCTGCCAATTGTCGGATTTTTCTGACAGCGTAAGCAGCTGAACTTAGCCGCCCTGCAAGAGATGTTAAGTGAGGACCCCACTGCAGTTTTGAGTCGAGCGTAACTCCTAAGAAAACTGTCTTGTCGACGAATTCCAGTATGTCCTTATTCAATATAACGTTACATGCATGTATACTAAAGCCGTTGGTCGTGGAACTATAAGAGTGAGGAAAGAAACAGTGCACGTGTGATTGCGCACACGCTTGTGCACTATAGTAATATTATCTCCGTCGTAGATACGAACGGGGCTAACCAGATGGTTATAGACCCTACACAGATTTGCCACCGTGGTCGAATTTCGGTCAAAGGATATTATGATTGTTTACTTTTCTTAAAACCTTAAGAACATGGTAAATTAGATTCTCGGGTCAAGCATAGTTTTGGTGAGATTTTAACCTTAAAAATTTTGGGAATTTTGTACATAATAGTAGCATAATAATAGCATATTTAAACCTGAACGTTAATTTTTCTTAATCTCTAACGTCTTTACAAACGAAGGCGACAAGGTTGGCGCAGTGGCTAGACGATTCACTCCTGCGCTGTGACTCGCGGTTTCCATTCCCGGTTCGATTTCAGCTAGTAGTTCCAGAGACAATCATTTATCATCATCTTCCTGCCCTTTTCCCATGTTAATTGGGGTCGGCACAACACGTTTTTTTCTTGAATGCTTTCATCTCAACCTTCGTGCAATCACTGACAATAATCACCAAACAAAAAAAAAAGAATATAAAGAAAATACCTATACCTCTTTGTAATATAAGTATCGATCGATGACCCTTCATGGTCCCTTCAAAATGTTACGAATCAATTTATCACAAACTCTAAATCACTCCCAGCTTCCTAAAGCCATTGAGCTACATGGAAGTCATCAAACCTTGAGTCTAATAGGCCTACGTTTTGGAACGAGCAACTAGCTTCAATATTAAACTGTAACTTCTTGACAATTCAAAAGTGCCTGTAAATGGTCTAATTGAAATAAATGCTTTGATTTGATTTGATTTGATTTGATTTGATCATTGTTGATTGTGCTGTTTTTTATTTAAAAAATAACAACTTTTTATACGGTACTAAAAACAAACGATTTTTGTCGTTCTGTCTGTCTGTTTGTTCCAACTAATCTTCAAAACAGCTGAACCCATTTTGACGTTACTTTCAATGGCAGATAGTTCATGTTTTCAGAAATAATGTAGGCTAATTTTGCTACTTGCTAAAAACAGCACCGATAACAGATATTCACGTGCACGAATTCGCAGGCTTAAGGTAGTACACACAGTCAATTATATAAATAATAGTTCGAAATTTAGATTTTTTTGTCATGCCCAAATTTTTATCACGTGCCGCCACTCTCACTCCTTCCAACGGTTCACGAACCCTGGCCCACGGGATATACTACTTGTCTAATACCCAGTCCCCATAGTTCCCACAAGGGTACATTACACCGTGATGAGTTATCATCATACATCTGCTTTCACTGACCTGACCTGATCGTGAGTTCAGACTGTAGCCCAGCAAATAGACTTTCTACGCTAAGTGAGTTACTTGATCGTTTGAATTTCTTCTCTATTACTTTAACTGTTTGTTTCTCTCATCGATTTCTAGTGTTTACAGGTTCAATAGGACCTTTATTGTTATCCGTAGAATTCGCAATCTATAGTTTTGTACTAATATTATAAATTGTTAAGTCTAATAATACTCTGATGATGATGCGACGATTATGACTATGACGATGAAAATGCTGTAGTCATTTTTTTTTCATAAATCGTAAATCATTTGTTTGCCAACATGGGTAGGTTTTATAAAGATATTGATAGTTACACTATTGTAGAGCGTTATAAGATATGTTTTATCATAATTGACTTCCGTGCACACGAAGTCGCGGGTGCCAGTATCGTATAAAAGCTGGCTAAACATAAAATCTTGAAAACTACTTCTGCTGAAGATTAGCAGAGAGGTAGTCTATAAGTAAGAAAGGTTAGCTAAGAACGAATTCAACTTTAACTTTCTCGCGGACGAAGTCACAGTCAAAAGCCAGTAGTCTACATAATTAACCTAACCATTTCTGAACTCTCAGCTCCATGTTTTGGAACATTAGCTAAAATCTCAATTCAATTCAGATTTTATTTTTACTAGACCAAATTGTATCACTCCTAGGAATAAACCTCCCCAATGTCTGCTAATCCTTCCTTCCTGTCTGTTAATTCCTTTGATGTTAAGCTTCATCTCGCCAACTCCTGAGGAAGCCATTCAAGGTCTCCCACCATCCTCTCCTCTGTCCCTATCTGTTCCAGGGCTCTAGTTTATTTCATTATCATCATCATCATATCAGCCTTTACATAGCCACAGCTGTACGTAGGCCTAAACCATTTACTACAGTTAAAATAACTTCGTTTACGTTTACATCTCAATAAGGCCGCTTAAACTACTAAGATCATTAATTACTTTCAACGAGCCCTAGAAAGCAAGTTATTGCCCTCAGAATGCCCTAATCGCGTAGAAAGTTAACAGCTTGATTGCCTAGGCATTCCGGTGTAAGCGTATACAAGGATGTAGTATGAAATGGAGTGTTCATATGTTAGAAATTATGATGTGACCGATATCTAGATTTGACGTACGTTTTAATAAAGTTGGTACGCAAAAAAATAAGTGTCAAAATGGTTCATCGAAAGGTCGTCGGATAATTCGGGAAAAATGTACCAACCTTTACCAAAATTCTTCACCTTTCAAGAGTAAATTGTAATGATTTTGGATGTTTGACGTTGATTTTAAACCTATTCTGAGCATAAGTTTTGGATGTATATTGAATTGTAATTGCTTTACTGTACTTATTATTATACTTTCGGTATTTCAATATCTATTTACAGTATATCATTATATTATTTTTAGAATAAAAGGAATACTTTGAAAAAGATTTTTTCTACTACTAGCACATACACACTTGTTACTCCTTCTAATAAAATTTTGAGATTTCATATTATTTTCTCTCCTGACAGAGATCCTAGTAATAAAACCCAATTACACTTCAATAAATCAAGAAAGACTAAGAACAGGTTGCAATGAAACAACAATAGGTGCAGGTTTCGAATACTTAAGACAAAGAAAGTTAATTTATAACTTTACGATCATTTTCCGAAGTGAAGGGAACTCAAATGCTATGGACGTTGCGATTTGAAGACATAATTGGTGCCATTACGTGAAAAACTTGCCTTATCATGTAAAGATCAGGCCAATGAAATAGGTATTGAGATTGTAGGTCTGAAAATAAACCTTTTTGGTGCAATGATAAGGCACAAATCACGTTTTAAGAATTCCATTTGTTATTTATTCCATGATCTATTGGCAAATAAATGCTAATCTTCTTTTGTTTCTATGTTATTACAAAGCAAAAGTCTACTCTTCAGAAGTCTTAATTCAATTATCTCTAAGACAAAATGGACGGTCAGTACACCCAAAACTGTTTATTACTATTTAGGTTTCATAAAAATGCATTTAGATTTAACACAAGTAACGTAAACTGTGTACAATCGTTGTAATTAAACTAGGCTAAAGAATTAAGAGCATGAAAATTATGCTATCATTAACATAAGACAAGGATTTTTATACAAAATTAAAACATTGCACGTGTGTTCATTTAGAAAGATACTGTAAGCATTGCTAGCAATTAAAAGTCATGGAGCAAGTTATTTAATTTTTATGCGCATTCTACTAGCTTAGACAGTCCATTCTTGTTTAATAGTTTAACATAATGTTTTTAACCATAAGCTTATTAGAACGAAAGTAAAAGTGAGAAATTAAAGAAGTTTAATGATAGATCTTATTAATCTCTTCTTGATTATATTCACCTTCATTGTTTTCACATATAGAAGCAACAAGAATATTGTAACCAAGTTTTTGTAAAAACCAAATTGAATGAAAAGAGTGTCCATGGAGTTTCTTGCTCGTTCTTCTCCATAGAGACCTACGTTTTGGAACGAGCAACTAGCTTCAATATTAAACTGTAACTTTTTGACAATTCAAAAGTGCCTGTAAATGGTCTAATTGAAATAAATGCTTTGATTTGATTTGATTTGATTGATCGGTCAACGTATTTCATAATTTTGGTCAGAAGAGAAAAAAGCATGGATAAAGATGAAACATGCAATGTGACAAGGATGAAGTAATGTGAAAAGATGAGACAAAAAATACTAGTTTTGATACTAGCAATAATGATCGATTGATAAGGATAATCAAAAAATACATCTCGCCAGTATATTTTGTAAAAATCTCCCTCAGTGAAATTGGATAAAGTGAGCTTGAAGTGAGTTGTCATCCCACGTGATCCCATGTAGATACTAAGGATTGAAAACACACCTTAGGTTCACTTCACGTAAATTCACCTAGAGAGATCTTTTCTAGAATAACACTACTGTAAGTATTGAAAGCATCATGAGGCAAAACAAACCAGCAACATTTCAGATAGATAACCCTTTCTAAAATGATGTCCAACTTCTATTCTTAAAACGCAAGATTTTATCTAAAATACTTGTAACAACGACCGAAGATCAACAACGCATGAAAGTGCCAACTGAGTGACTCCATGATGATGATGATGATAATGACACAGGATGGCATTAGGCATGACATTTGTACTGTAATTACTTTCTACGAGCAATGATCTTTGATGTGGCACGTTTTGGACGTTGGTAAGGAAATCTTTCGATGAATATAGGTCACACAAATTCTCAGAGGTAGACACAATATAGCGGTAACTTAATTTAGGTTTTCATTTTCTGGTTAAAAATCCTTGATGTTAAACTTTAAGCAAGCAAAGTAAGAAGCTTTAGGCAATGTAAATGAAGAAGAAGGTGAAGGTAAGCTTTTTTCAATCAATATGTACTTTCTAAGTTGGTCGTGAACGTTACTGACATTGGTGAAGGAAAACATCGTGAGGCAACCTGGACTTATAATTAATGTAAGTCTGAAACCGCTAATCCGTTTAGAGCAAGCGTGGTAATAAATGATCATGCATTATTTGCGTGAGAGGAGGAGTTTGCCCTGCATTAAAACAATAACAGGCTGATGTTATTTGATGAAGAAAAAGGAGAAGACACCAATGCTGAACCACAACAGACTATCTTAGCCCCAAAACGTCAACGGGAAGATTCTCCGTCCACAGAAAACAATTCAAGCTCAATCAGAATCAGAAAATCATGTCACGTGATAGTTCCGTGTAGTCATTGAAGATTTCCTCCACAATGATCACGACTACATCGATCGTCCTCAATGATGCTGGCATTGATTCGTGACACAGTTTACATGATATAAGAAACCACAATAATGTGAACTTAATCGATGTGATGCGCTGTTCTTGCGGAGCAGATAGTTTTGTTATTTGATGGATTGGATTTGATTCCTCAAGAACGATTATCTGGAGATGATAGTGAGGGTCAGAGAAATTGCAGAAATTGGAGTAATGATAGCTTAGTAGGACTAGGAAAGTTGGTAATGTTTGATGTGAATATGAATGGGTTGCTTGATGAATATGAAGACGATTTGAGGGCAAACTCGTATATACGATACATACGTATAAATATCTGTAACATATATAAAATATTTTTTATTGCGTTTTGGATGTTGGAAAAAGATTTAATTAAAAGTAATATTTAAGAGTTGAGTCCATTAAATACTCAATACTCAATACTCAATTTTTTATTGCATTTTTAAATGAACGCCTTTGATAATTTTGTCAAATTGACTAGAGCAAAAAATACAAGTATTGACCTTTTTTAAAATAAGATAGTAAGTAACTTAAGATAAATATTAATTAACAGTAGATGCACAGAATGAAAATATCCCCTATATTAATGAAATAAATACAAAATATACTTAGAATCGTGACTCAGATGTACCAGAAATATTTCAAAACAGTGTTCCTTTCTAACTATCGAGGAATTCTCTTAGTACGGATAGAAGCAAAAGTCATGAATTCATGTATTTGAAAGTAATTTATTTGAGCTGAAGGCAATGAGGTGTATAAAGACTTGTTCATTAATGATTTAAATGCTCGTTTTTTACTTAATAAATAGGTGTGTGTACCCATAAACATCTGTTGGCAAAACCCATGTGTCAATGTACGTGTAAAGAATATTGGTGCCATTATTTATTTATTAAAACTTTACGCACATAATGTAAAAATGCATCGTGTAAAGGCGGACTTAATGCCTTGGGTATTTTCCACCAGTCTAACTTAGGGTAATGCGGAGATATAACATAGTAGGTGCAAGAAACAGAAAACATATACATTGCTGCACTACTGATATACATTACAGCATAGTAACAGAAAATATTGTAGGTTTTGTAGATTAACATAAATTAGGGAATTAATATTGTGTTATTTAATAAAGAATTTGTGCCAAAATCTTAGAAATAATCTTGATTTTAAAGTATTAAATAAATCGTAGCAGTAGTATACATTTTTTTCATAAATATTGAAATTGCCAAAGTTTAGGACCATGCTTTTGTCATGGCTGCGGGTTGTTCGAAAGAGATACCGCGCCCCCGGAACGCAAAGGGTACATGAAGGAACATAGACGGGTTTTAGTCAGTAAAAGTCTGACACTGAGGGCGGGGGAAGTTATTTGATGATTTCCCGTCTTTAAAAATGCTTTTGTCATTATCACAGTATCATAATACAGTCTTTTACTTCCTAGTTTTTTTTACTGGATTTTCGCTTTTGCCAAAATTCCGTACCTTTTTTGCCAACTTTACAGGACCGCTAACTTGCCAACCACAATAAGTAGTAAGCTATAGGTGTAAGTAAGCGCCTGTAGCTACAATAAAGTATCATTTTCTATTCGTGTCACAAGGTCTCTGCCGCGGGATCTAACTTTAGTTTCATATAATGGTCTTGAATATTATGAGTAAATGAAATGTATCTGGAATATTATTTGCGTTTCTTGGGAATTGGTTGAAGTGAGTTATGATAATTGAGAGTAAAATGGAGAAGTAAGAACAAAAGTTTAGGAGTTAGAAGAACGATGAGAGAAGGAAAGAAAGAATTGTCAGTTACTACGCTAAGAAATAGTAAGTCAAAAGATTGTCAATTATATCTAATATTATCACAAACCACGGCATACTAACACAGCTAAATATAGAAGCAAATTCACATGATGCATACAATGCAATGATACAAAGTTTGCTAAAAATAAAAACAAAGAGAATGAGTTCTGCTAAATTTAGAAAAATACTTTTTCTTAATTACTTGAGAAAATGACGATAGAAAGTATTGTTCTCATCTGTGTCTGATGTTTGCTCACTTTTTTTTTTTGTCAAATTCTACACGCGAAGACTTGTAATTGGCTTCCTGTCATCTATAGTTTCTTTTCTATTTAGTTTGTTAGCTGTAAGTCTTCCATGCTGCGTTAAATAAATAAATAAATAAATAAATAAATAACAATATTGTTATCTATGAAGCTTATTATATTGAGATAGTTGAACATTTCGAAGACCGTCATTATCATGAAAGTTCTACAAACGATAATATTTTTAAAGTTAGAGTCATCCATCAAAATTTCAAAATGAACACCATAGAAATTAAATGTATGGAAATTCTAATTATGAGAAATTTCAAAGTAAACGTGATATTAATAACAGACAAAAGAAATAAAAAGTAAAACTAGAACGAGGGAACATTTTTCATTGAAACGAATTTTAAATTCATTCACTAGAATTCATCAATGGAAGTTTAAACATGGGATTAAAATACTTTCTTTTGAACTGATGTAATCTTTTTCTCAGTGAAATGATCAGAACTCAGAACACTTTAATAATTATGAAGATCTAAATACGTCAGATTAAAATCTGACGTATTTAGATCTTCATATAGAAGTGTTGAACACAGTTGTCACCACTATCTCGTTATAAAGGCAAACCAAGAATTTGGATTTGTAATGCGAAAATGAGTTTGAGTTTCATCCATGAATTTTATTATCTGAAGATTGTAAAGTGGTAAAGGGTCAATTACCGCACGAGACAAGCTGATTCAAAATAAGTGCCACGGCTGTAGTGCAAAGAGTGACAGCTTTGACAATACCAATTATGTTAATATTCCTGCCCCAATCTAATACAGACATTGAAAGAAAGAAAAACGTTTATTCTGCTTAGACAAAACGAGATAATAATTGGTATTTTAGTCTGTGTTATATTAATAACAGTATCAATATTAGCCGTGGCACTTTCTTCCATGGTAACTATAACGACTTTAGATTCAAGTTAAGAAATATCATAAGTTAACATTATATGTTACAATTCCTATTAAATCTACAACTACGAGTTTGACGCTGCATTCACGACCCCCTTACAAGGGCTTAAACAAAATCTTCATTCACCATAGAATGTAGGCCATAGCACAATTACCAACAACCAATTCTCACATTATGATCATACGTCACATCGTTCCCACGACACTATACGACAATGGGATGGGAAACAGAAACGATTACTTCTAATTATCCGTTTTCTCCCCTTGTATTGACGCTGCAAAAACTGTTTGTGATACGCAAATAGGAAGTGAAGTGAATAAATTGTGAGGTGAGAATATCGAAAGTTGGGGTACTGGGTCGCATGGTTTTATAGGTGTATGCGTGATTTATGGTAATAACTTAAATCTAGAGCTTGTTGTTTAAATTGATAGATTGGCAGTAGGTTAATGAAGGCAATGGAAAATGTGTCACTAAAGTCTTTTATGTTTTCTTAAATTTTGCATTAGCTATGCTTAAACACGTAGATCGCTTCAGGATTTCAGTTTATAAGACTTGGTCATTGAGATAGGTAGGTACTTAGCCAAGAAATAGTAGAATGTAAAGTAATAAATTTATAGCAGTTTCATCAGCGTAAATGTGACTGACCACATAATCTATTCAGATTGTGGTTTGCGTAATACTAGCAATGTCATTAACGCAATTGAATATAAACTTGACCGTCAGACCGATCTTTTTATTCAAAGAATAATTTTAATACTGTTAGAGAAACAGAGCACAGTAATGATGCCCTTGATGTATAGATAAGCAATGAATAAAAATTACTTGCAGCATCCGAATAACTCATCAATAGCTTTTAATTCTTGGCTTCCCATTGAAGAAAGCGGAACGAATCAGACAAAGAGTTTATAAAAAGAGTTACCAACTTCAGCAACTATAGTCGCTTACCCCATTTCACAAGTTAATGAAAGAAATGAATGTAGTAAAATACGTGCCTACCACAATATAATGGTCTGTACCGATTTAATTGTCCATATACGCTTAATTATTAACAAACTTTCTCGTACACGTGATGCATACGAAAGACGTAATAATTACTTGTCATTAAGAGAAGACAATGTTTCTTTAATAGTCCCTGCTTATCTAGGATCGACAATTATGAGATACATCTACAAGTGTACAAGTGTAATGAAAGTGCAAGATGGATACGCTAATAGATTAGTTAACTTAATCGTATATGTAGATCTATGTGCAGTACAGATCGTGGATAATATTATAATTATGCAAGTTCAAAGTCGGCATTTATGTAAACGAAATATTACATAAATGCTGACTTTGAACTTACGAAATTCTAAAATGACGTATTGAATAATCGGTTCAATGTTATCATGCAAATGAGTACTCGTACATATTAAATGCGTACTCTAGAGCAAAGTTAAGTAATAGCTAATAATAAATTAGCAACTATGTAGCTTCAACTTTCTGTCTAACCAACCGAAAATTTTAAAATGCTTGTAAATGGTTTACTAGGAAAAAAGCTATGATTTTGATAACAATAATATCTCCGTACCTACGCAAAATATGGGTTGAGATATGGAGTTGTTTTGGACACAAGACCAATGTACAAAGCAAAGCCACTTATTCGATATTACTCGAAGTCAACGCAACATTCTTCTTCCACTCCATCCCGTCAGCTATCATGTTATCACTCATTCCTTTTAAACAATTCATCAATTATATCTAAAGTACCTTTGACACTATGAGCGCCTTCCCCGCCAACACGAACAGGCCTGCTATCGCCAGCGGGATCATGGCCGCCATCTTCATTGCTCCTCCCATCATCATCATGCCCATCATCTTCTTCATCTTCCCTCGTCCTGGAATTAGTTTGGTTGCCTATGAGTATTTAGAGTTGGTTGTTTTTATCACGTTTCATATTTACGGTCGAATGTATGAAAGTCGAGTTTAAGATCAACTGTAGACCAAGGTTGTAAATGCAAATGTCAAGGTTATCTGCAGGTTGGGTATGGAAGAATACTCTAAGCGACACTCGTGCTTCAATCGAAGGTAATTTGAGGAACAACCTGGGATTGTAGTCGGGTCCATAAGGCACTCCATGGGGATTTACCTGAAGAATAGTTTTTTCTTCAGGTTAAATAAGGACTATTTGTTCTATCCACACTTCCGCTTGGCTGGAAATTGGTTGTTGGAAGAATGATTATACAACTCCAAAGAAAACCTATGGTATCTTTTATATATTTTGAACTGTTCAACAAAATAGTCGTAAATCTGCTTTTCACAGTAAACTGTATTTAAATAATCAAACATCAATATTCATTAAGTACACTGCTAAAATAATCAATTTTATGAATGCTAAAGTCTTTAGTCTAACTTAGCCGTACAATCAAAATGTCTAAGAAAGTTTTTTTAATTGGCGGTTCGTGAAACGATTTAGTCTTCGGAAAAAAACACTTCCTAGTCACAACCCTGAAAAGGATGACATGAACATAAGTATGGTTATAATTTAAGTAAATCACGCAAACATAGCGACAGGGAAAGCACTACATTTCTAACATTTCTACTACTAATTAATTAGTGTAGTAGGATTTCCTGATAATTATATTTGAGCTCGCACTTTCTTGTTATGTTAAAAATGCACTTCCTTCGTTATTAAATATTAGATTGATTTATAAGTATATTTTTTCAATCATAATGGTTTTTCTTTAGGAAGAGGTAAATGTAATTATAATTGTGTGGATGTGATGGAAAACAAATTTAAATATTCAGAGATATTCCTTTAAAGATCAGGTGTATTTAAAAAGGCCTTTGAATTGAAGCAAGTTCTAAATTAATTATTCATGAATAAATTTTTAGAATAATAAATCGATCGATGCCTACTAAATGACACTGTCAAAAATCATAATCATAAACAATCCAAAATTGTACATCCATTAAATGAATAAAGTTCACAGTCGCAGATAAAAATAACTGTTCTCATTTCCATTTCATTTTTATAACAATGAAAGGTCAACAATTGTAATATAATGAAAAGTAAATCAACATCACGCGGAAAAAGAAAGTAAACTAACAAATAAAGATAAAGAAAATCGTGGCCATTATTGTAATTGTCTAGACTAAAGAGATTATTAAACAATTGCTTGATTGCCCGCGGTTTCACGAGAGAGTGGAGTAATATGATTTGAATAGGCTTCTGAATAATATAATGAAACATTTAACTTCAACCACAATTCTTGATGAGAGGCTGTTGTAAAAGAGTTATTATAATTAATAATAATAATGGATCAAGGGCTTGATTCAGAAAGCGGTACTCCTAGATACGGCGCGAATTGTTAGGAGATTGTTTTCTCAGGAGCCCTGACCACCGATGGCTGGACCCTGTTCTCGACGCCTGTGGGTTACTATTGCCTGCCATGTCTCCCCGTCACCCCCATATCGGAGGAAGTCCAGGAGGATTTCCACCAAAAAAAAGAAAATACAACGAAGGGCAATTATTCAGATTTACCAATGAATTTATAGATTTTTTATTACCTACTGTTACTATGTAAGGAAAAACTCGAGCATGTTTTAGTAAAAGATTTAATCAAAATCCAACATAATTTCGCAGTGACTGGTTTTACTGCCGACAGACTTTACATCTTCTCAAATTAAAAAAGAATGTACCTAATCTTTAAGAGCATTTAATTACCATTAAATTTTTAAAAGCTCTTAACAAAAAACAACAGAAGTAAGTCTTTGCATGAATTACTTTACTCGTTTTATCTCTATCAGCATGATATGTTTAGTTTTTAGTAGTAGTAGAGCTCTTTGTAAAAGCTCTCCAGACAAGTACTACCACAATACATATTTCTGCCACAAAGCAGCGTTGCTGTATTCCGGTTTAAAAGATGAGTGCCCTGTGTAATTACTAGCTCATGAGGTATTTCAACTTTGTCTGTAAGATGGCAACGCATTTGCAAGGCCACTGGTATTACAGATATCTATAGACAGAGGTGACCACTTAACATCAGGTGGGCCGGCTAATTGTTTGCCATACAATGACATTAAAAAAAGTAACCTATCAATACCTAAGTATGTAAAGCGAAGCACACCACGATACCAAAGCTCGTAACAGTAAAGCTATTAGAAATCAGTGCACACCGGTCGACAGCTGACCATACATTACAACAATCACCATACATTTTGCAGAATGTGCCACTATAATGGAGATCGTATACCGAACGATGGTGATTTAAAATAATGCGATGGCAATGTTTAATATCGGTGAAAGAGGTGAATATTTCATAACGTACGAAAGCTTTTGCTTGTCCGATTAGAATTACTATTCTTCTTTGTATAGTTAAATCTATATCGACAGATACCGATATTATAATACCAAAGAGTTCATTTGTTTGAATTTTCCGAAACTACTCGTCCAGTTTTTTATATTACCGAAAATACGAAGGTACGTTATGCCTGAGTTCTATAGGCTACATGATTATCAAAACAATTAGGAATCTTTTGGGAATTAACGTAAAAGAAAAGCTTATGGTACATAATATATCGAATGCATTAGGTGCACTGAAATTGCGAAACGGAACCGCGGTAGACAACGAACGAGATGGTGGAATGATTTGGACGGATTTCTTGAGAATCAACAAGAACTAGTGTAAAACTGAGGCTGATAGCGATTATAATAAAGTATACAAAGCAACAATTAATCTAGCAAACAACAATACTTAAGGAACAACAGTGTTCCATAATGAAAAGTAACATGAAATCTAAATAACATCAAATAAAACTTTTACCCTGAATGATAAATGTGATTTTGGCATTATTAGATAGTATTTTGGTATAAGCTCATCACTTGCTCATCACCACTCGTTTGTAATCAATCAGAATGACTAGTGACTTGTGGTATATGAGATGACTCATCACAATATTGTTAGGCGTTGATCAGTGATCAAAACGTTTCCTGTCATTTGTGTTGATTTGACCTTTTGTTATATTAATTCTGTTCTTTTCTAACCATGCTTTGATTTGCACTATCACTATTAAGCCTCTCTTTATCGGCTTCGGATGTTTCTACTATGTATTACTCATTATCGTCTCTTTCAATTTTATCAACTTCAATCGTCAAAGTAATTTCAATTCAAATGATTTATATTTGCAATAGCTTTAAATGTTTTAATTAAATCGACATTATTTTTATGTCAGCGCATTTATTAACTGTTTCTTATTCGATATTTTTACATTGATTTATCCTAACAGTACCAGCTTGCTATTGTCCTAATGCAGACCCTTCTCATACAGAGAAAGCATGAGCATTGATCACTTCGCTTGCTCTAGGCAGAAAGCAATTTCAGATTTAAATTAATTATAAGACCAGGTTTCCGCACGATGTTTTTCATATACCGAAAACTTCCATGTATCGTAAGCTTGTTAAAATAAGCATATAACTAATATATTCACAGTCATGTTCTAACAACGTTGTTACTAATAATATTGCTTTGTCTATCATCAAATATCGTAGATAAGTATGAAGATTTTCTCAGGGTTAGCTTATTATGTTCAAGAAACACGTACTTAAAGGTCAAAGGAAAAGTTGTAAAAGCCTAGATAGTAACGTTATTTATTTGTTAACTCGTTATGCCTATCTAAAAATCTATATATTTTGCGTGTAGTTGTTTTCTAGTATGACCCTTACAGATTGTACCTTTAAGCAATATTGTACAATTATTCTACCAGGACAAGATTGACCTTTGAATTGAGAGCTGAAAATGAATTGTCATTGATTTCTCTGAGATTTCTGGAAAAAATACGAAAATCCAAAAACTAGTATAATTATGTTTTGTGACTTACATACATACAACATGTAACAGACGGGCCTAATAATATGTACCAAAGATAAAATACGAAATTTAGAAGACAGATTCATTAGCAATGTAATAATACCAACCTAATATTTAGTCAGTAAAAGTCTGACACTAGGGGCGAAGAAATATTAGATGAATTTCCGTCTATAAAAAAAAAGGCTAATATTCAAAGAGCAAAGGCCACTTAACATACAGAAAGTCAGATTGGTATCTAATTTCAGACTTATTATAAGTTCAGTTTCCTCAAGATGGTTTCCTTCATCGACGTCAGTGATGTCCAAGATAAACTTAGAAAGTACATATTGACTGAAATTGACAAATTGTTATTTGCCCGTGTCTGGTTGCCAACTCACAGCCTTGTGAATGATCCCGAAATTTTTAACTGATTTCTTAGCATAGTACTAAGAAAATGTATCTATCATTCTGACCTTTGACCTCGATCAAGTTAATAAGAGCATTGCAATTGAGAGCCACAGCTAGTATGGAATGATCATGTCTCGTCGCATCAAACGTATTTAATGATGTGACAGATATGTGATGCATTCCTCAATCGTTTCTAATGCAAATGCAACGCGTAGATATTGTAGTTCATGATGAATAACTACTGATGTAAATGAGACTGATTTGAATATTATTAACTAGCTGTACCTCGCGGTTTTACCTGCAGTTGTGTTTTTGGTTACTGCTGCTTTGCTCCCGTGTGTGGTAGCGTGATATTAGCTACATTATAGTTTGGTATTTAATAATCTCAGAGACTAATTTGGTGGTTTTATGTGTCCAATTTAAAAACAGTGTGTGAGTATAAAAGCACATTATTTTTATGTTTGACGTACGAAACTGTAAATTTTGGCTCTAAGATTAAAAAATACAACGATTCCTTAATAGATCTGGCTATCTCATACAAAAAAATTGTTCCTAATCCGACTAATAGTTTCAGAGATTAATGCGTATAAACATACAGCTTATTATATTAGTATAGATTAAATTGCTAGTGATAAGTTAAGTAAAGGTAAATAATATGACACAAATACAACACTGAGCTGCTACTGAGAATTTCATAGAAAATCCCAAGAACACAATGCTCGATCTGAGAATCGAACCCAAGACCTCTAAGCGTTAGCAGTCGCGCTTAGGTCCAGTAGGCTAACGAGGCAGTCAGTATAAGTGTAAATTGATATTGCGGATCGGTTTTATTTGCAGTATAAGTAGTAATACTTGGAAGATGTATCCAAACTGTCAAGGTCATTGAGGTCAACATGTTGATTACAACAAAAAGTGTTCAGTATTAGTCAGAAATTTAGATAGGTACATACGGTCAATGGCCAGTTTTCTAACATTATAAAGTAATGATAATTTTAAATAATTTCTAATGTTTGAGCATTTGTCTGTAGCAATCAAAATGGTCAAAAATCGGAAATGACTATTCTAGTTTAGTGTTGAAAGTTTTATGAATTGAGCGAGCTTTTTATACAATTTACTTTTAGTCAAGTTTAACATAATTATAATAGTAAGCTTTGTTAACCTCTAAGTTTGTTCTATGAGAGATAAAGAAATAGGTCATTAAGTTATTGTAGGTCAAAAGTAACCGATCACTGTAAAGTACAAGTGCACTTGACTTAAACTTTAAAGTTGAACTTGATACAAGAACCTTGCAATCGTGCTAGAAAAGCTCTGATTTATTTATTAACTAAATTATTTATACACACATGCAATCAAAATATAGTACGGATAAGGAATGTACGAACAAAGGTAATGCTAAATTCTAAAGAAGTCTCTTCTAGTACACCTGTAGGTCTGTTGTTATTCATAAATGCATTATGCGTTTCAGTAATAAGATACGCTTGATTGCTCAATCCAATAATTGAACCAGTGAACTTTAACCGTATACAAATTACTGTATTACCGTCACTTGAAAGCTAATAAACAGTAAATATAATTACCTTCCTCAACTCCTTTGTTTAAGGCTTCCCCAGAAATCTTCGGTAAAGACAGCTGCACCGTCCTAGAATTCGCAAACGCCGCTATCCGATCCCAAAGCATCTCCGTCAAAGCTTCGTCCTTTCCCAAATTCCTGGGTAGCACCGCATCGATATCATTCTCATTAATAGCTGGTACATTCGCTCCAGCAGTTTTCACTACATCAACACCATCAATTAAGGGAATAACTTCCATTCTGGCTGCTCGATCAAAGAAAAGAATTGCTTTTTTCTTCAGACATGGGACGAATCCAGTTGAACTTTGACAGTCTTCATATACCCGGCTGAAGTATCGTAATCCAAGTTCGTCCCTGGCTAAGGTTAGAGTAAAGAGAACAGATAGTAATAACACTTTTTGGTACATTTTGTATGATGTTAGCGGCGCGGTGGAGGGAAAATGACTGTGGTTGGATGGGCTTCGGCGCGCAATTTATATGCTATGTTACGGGGGCATTTGAGAGGCTAGATTGTGCGGCTTAGATTTTTGTTTAATGGGTTCAAGGGGTGGTTTGTGAGGGTTGGGGGACAAATAAAACTAAATTACGTTGTGTTTTCCTTGACAGGTACCTAATATTTTGTTTAGAGGCTATTGTTTGAAAAAAAAAATTGTGAGTGAAAATTATGATATTTAGTAATGTTTAAGTTGCACGGAAATTGTACTTTTCTTAGTATTTTTATAATTATTGATAGTTAGCTTCAAAACCTGTCAAATCATAAGTCAATAACTTCTATTCAGCTTTTGTTATCACAGTCAGCATTTTTTGCAATTCATTCAAATAGCACAAAAAAAAATTTGAGAATTAAACGTTGAGCCTTGTGCCAAATACAAAGCTGACATTCCCACTATTGCGCTGCTGAATCGTAATATTCATGAAACTTTATTCAAATGTATACCTAATTGTAATTAGTTTATGATATAAGTTAGCGTTATGCTTACTCCTATAAGATTGAATGAAAGCTTTGATTCCTGTACTTATTCGCAATATTTTTATATTGCTACTCAACGGCTTACGGACGCAGTTGTAACTAGCACGATTGCTAGCTCACGTGGTACTAAAATGATTTTATGATTACATTTTAATTAATTCATGGTAATGGTAGGATAACATCAGCTGACCGTATTCCATTATAAATGACTAGCGACCTGCCCGCGACTTCGTCCGTGTGACTTTTTCTACCCACCACAAGACACGTCTTTGATGAATGCTCCGCTCCCGTCGGTCGTAGCGTGATGTTATATAGCCTATGTTACTCAGGAATAATGTAGCTATCTATTGATGAAAAAATGTATAAAATTGGAACAGTAGTTTCGGAGCCTATTCGTTACAAACAAACAAACAAAATCATCTTACCTCTTTATAATATTAGTGTAGACTTATTCTCATTTAAATCATTTCAAAGCACATAAGAAAACTGAGATTGATTCTTGTTGAACTTCACCTTTGATTACTATAATATATTTACCATCACGCCTGTATTCCCCGAAGGGTTAGGCAGAGGTGTACCAATGTACACCCACAGTTCGCCGGTATATTTAGGTTCCATGTAATAGGGGGCGAGCCTATTGCCACTAACCGGGCACAAATCCAAACTCCGAGCTGCTACTGAGAATTTCATAGAAAAACCCAATAACACTTTTTGCTCGACCTGGGAATCGAACCCGGGACCCCTTGCACAGCAGTCGCCCTTGCGACCACGAGACCAACGGGGCAGTTTGATTACTACTTTATCTCTACTTACCCCCAAAAGCAAAACAGTCGTGAAGATACATCACGCATGTTACGAATGAATACTATTGTAACTCATGTAACAATAGTATAAAAGTTACCATAAAATCTTTTTTTAGTTTTATTTCCAAAATATAATATTCATCTGTTATTATTATGAGCTAAACATGTTTAGCTTACGTTATGTTATGACGTTTTCTAAGTGGGGTACAAAGGTCAGGCAGTTAGCGAGTATAACAATATAATTATGGTAAAGTAATTGCTACATGAATTCAAAAAATTGCATTTTCATTTGTGAAAATATTATTTCAATCTGAATGACAATATAAGTAATAGCCTTTGGTATGGTAAACCAATTTTTTAGGCGTTTGAAGCAATGCATCTTTTATCAGTTCATTAAAATTGGTTCACTTTTAGTAGAGTATGATTGAAATAGGACGCAGTGTCGAACAATGCATTGTTGCCATGCAAAATTAGTCAATAAACTACAGATTCCAACATTGGCACTATTTACTCTTCTTCTTCTTATTAATGTGTCATTGATAGATAGTGTTCTTTAGAAAATACCAAATACACATACCTTTCGCTAGTTTATGTTCCGACATGTTTATCGTGACGTAAACGTAATTCTCCAGACCGATTCCGGCCACGGCGGCTAATCTTAATGCAGGCTAGCCACTTACGCAGGACATATTAAAGTGCACAAGTGTGTGCGCAAACACAGGTGTCAAAAACAGTCTTTCCTAACTCTCGTAGCTCGATGGGACGGCAATCCGGCACGACGGGAGAGAGATCAGGCGCAGGACCAACGGCTTTACGTGCTTTCCGAGGCACGGGGCACACCACCAACTTCCAAACTCCGAGCTGCTCTGAGAAATTCCTATTGGAAAAAACTTTTTGCCCGACCTGGGAATCGACCCCTTGCTCAGCAGTCGCGATTGCGACCACGAGACCAACGGGGCAGTCATCGTGACGTATGCTAGATATAAACTTACTCTTTCAGTAATTCAGTTTAGATTCTAATGCGATGTTAGTAAAAGTTAGTGAAGAGTAGTCATTAGGTGAGTTATGGATACTTTCTCTTATATTTTTTGTTCAATATAACTTTTTTGATTATGTCAGAAGGATTTGCAGAATTTGTACAGTAATGCTGGTATTATGGTGATGGGTGTAAAGAGATAGTAATAATAATATCCATTTCATTGTAAAGCCATGTAAGGGGCCTCTGCGAGTTGGCTTCGGCTCCTCGTACGCCTTCCAAAGGTCCGGGACTCTAGGGTCCCGAGATACGTTACCGAAAAAATAAATTTAAAAAAAACTTTATTTCTGAGTATATGGTACATACAACATTTTAATATTAAAAGTTTCACATATACTATCTAGAATTAGATGGGTGTAAAGTAATTTTGAAAACAGAATAGGCAGCAATGTGTCTCTTCTTCTTAGTTTGTCGATGGAAGTCTGGGAATGTTACGAAATGTTTCATATTACGAGCTTTTTGCTTATATTTTATTTTTATTTCTCAGAAGCAGCTCGGAGTTTGGATTTGTGCCCGGTTAATGGCGATAGGCTCGCCCATGTAATAGGCATGGTAAGTAAAAATATGCCGGCGAACTGTGGTCGTACATTGGTACACCTCCAACCCTGCGAGGAATACAGGCGTGATGGTATATATATTTTATTTTTATTTTGAAATTTTAGTTTTGTTCTTTCGTTTTTCTTGTTTTATTCATTGCATTTTATAGTTACATTTTATCTATTGTATTGTTTTTTTTTTCAGTTTAAAGCATTATTTCATTTTACAACGACATCATACAGTCCACTTGTCGCCTTTGTTTTTTTTAGCTCGATGGGTTGATACACAACTTAACCATTTGGTTGGCGCCATCAGTAGCGTCTGTCAATTCTTGAATCATACTAGCATCAGAGCACGCAGACCATTATGATCTCTTATTATATCTTTATAAGGTACAATTTCCTCCAAGACTGCACGGCTTTCAATCTAGTTCAGGCAAATATGTAACTGTGTTCTATTTTAAATGGTAAGATAATAATTTATTCTAAATATGACTTTTTACTTAATAAACGGCTATTATTTTAACTGCCCCGTTGGTCTCGTGGTCGCAAGTGCGACTGCTGTGCAAGGGGTCCCGGGTTCTATTCCCGGGTCGAGCAAAAAGTGTTATTGGGTTTTTCTATGAAATTCTCAGTAGCAGCTCGGAGTTTGGATTTGTGCCCGGTTAATGGCAATAGGCTTGCCCCCTATTACATGGGACCTAAATATACCGGCGAACTGTGGGTGTACATTGGTACACCTCTGCCTAACCCTTCAGGGAATACAGGCGTGATGGTATATATAATTCCTACTAATCTTGCTATCCTACTTCCTAATATTAATGCGAAAGTTTGTGAGGATGGATGGAGCGATTTGTTGATACTCTTTCTCGCTTAAACGGCTGAATGGACTTGGATGAAATTTGGCACTGAGGCAGACTGTACTCTGGAATAATATATAGGATACTTTTTATCCCGGCCAAATATACGGTTTCCAAGGGATAACATCAAAATCAAATTGGACGCGGACAAAGTCGCGGACAGAACCTAGTAATGTGTTTTTTTTTATACCACTGTAGGTGGCAAACAAGCTAACGGCCCGCCTGATGTTAAGCGGTCACCGCTGCCTATGGACACTTGCAACACCAGAGGCATCACTCGTGCGCTGCCGACCCCGTAAAAACCTCAAAACTCCTTTCTTGAAGAACCCCATGCTGTAGTCTCTTGGGAAAACCTTAGCAGGGAGCGCATTCCACAACTTAAGCGTACGAGGGAGGAAGTTCCTCTGAAACCGTACCGTACGGGACCATTTGGGTTCCAAGGTGTGAGGATGGGCCCCCTGCCGATGGCGATGGCGATGGTTTATTATGTCATAATAAACTGATATTGACATTTTAACAAATATTACTTTTTGAAACTACACAACACTATCTACATACATTACACTTTTTAAATTAAATATTTGCAGTAATAGAGAAATTAGTTAAAGACATCATTGCGTGTCGGCTGTAGGAAATGTGCTAGTCTATAATGTTTGTTCACGATGAGTAGTAGCCTTTCACGACGCGTGAGTTACGGGTAGGTACGAGTTCAGAGCTTCACGACTTTTAACGCGGTGAGGTGAGCAGTAGTTTGGGGTGAAAGTGATATTGTGGATGATGTTGGGATTATGGTATCGTGGGGTTTGATATCCATCACATTCATTCATTCCTTTTTTTTTCGTCTCTTTGGTCGTGAATAATAAATTAATTATATTGTTAACCTTTCTAAGACAATTATAGGTTAGAAAAACGTGACAAAAAAAGCAACCAACTTTTGGAAGGAGCAATTAATTAGATTCAATTTTTTATTTATTTAAACTTTATGCACATAAAAAAGTACAAAGGCGGACTTAGTGCTCAATTCTTTGAGTCCTATTTTTATTAGTTTTATTTTCCTGATATATGATATAGACGCACACACAGCGGGAGGGCTGGTATAAGGTAGCACATGAAAAGAATATTTGGAAGGACATGCAGCATTACAAGCTAAATAAAAAAAAAATAAGTCTTTTTAGTTTTATTAGGCCCCGTTGGTCTCGTGGTCGCAAGTGCGACTGCTGTGCAAGGGGTCCCGGATTCGATTCCCAGGTCGAGCAAAAAGTGTTATTGGATTTTTCCTTGAAATTCTCAGTAGCAGCTCGGAGTTTGGATTTGTGCCCGGTTAATGGCAATAGGCTCGCCCCCTATTACATGGGACCTAAATATAACGCGCGATCTGTGGGTGTACATTGGTACACCTCTGCCTAACCCTTCGGGGAATACAGGCGTGATGGTATATTTTAAGTAGGTACCTACATACATAATATTTTTTTTTCTTGTTTATGACGTTCAAAATGCCTTTTAGTGGTCTCATTGAATTAAATGATTAGACTTCACGACTTCTTGTGACTTGACGTTCTATCTTAAAAATTTCAGCCTTACCAAAATTATGTTAATCTGCCGAATCTCTGATCTGCCTATTACTACAACTACTAACAAAATAAACATAAAACAGAGAAAGTTACCTATTGAAATTCGTTCTGCGCCTCTGTAGATATGATAATGACAGTAATAGTCCGGCGTGACGTTAGGTCGTAAGTTCAAACTGTTGAAACGTTGTGCTTAACATTTTCGCAGAATTCAGTAAATAAAGGTGACCTATAGCTGTGTAATAGTGATGAGTGTCTTATAAATAGGTTGCGGGTTTGATCCAGGGCAAGTATTAATGTGGATTTTTCAAAAAATGATTCACAGTCAGCAACAAAAGCAAATTAATACTTCAGATTTTTAAATTCTTATTGTTGAGCACAATATCAAAGGAAATACGAAATGGATCTAAAATTAAGATAAAATGAACTCTTAAGTATTGCCTAAATTCTGAATAGCAGTGAATTGTGTTGCTTCGTGTCTATTTAAATGATATGTAAAAGTAACATTGTTAATCGATTTTTGTTGCTAATCGGACACATGCCATCACGCCTGTATTCCCCGAAAGGTTAGGCATAGGCGAACCAATGCACGCCCACAGTTCGCGCGTATATTTACGTCCCATGTAATAGGGGGCGAGCCTATTGCCGTTAACCGGTCACAAATCCAAACTCCAAGTTGCTACTGAGAATTTCATAGAAAAACCCAATACACTTTTTGCCCGACCTGGGAATCGAACCCAGGACCTTTAGCGTAGCAGTCGTCGTTAGACCACTAGGCTAACGAGGCAGTTAAATTATCATTGGTAGTGGACGAATTCGTTGCAGACATCTTGGTTAATGTGCGTATAGAATCTATGTTAAAGTGACATTTCGACCCTTTGTAGACCACACGGTTCACGAAGCCAACCTTTGAACATTTATGTCGTCATGCAAAATTCACAAGTAGTCTGTAGTGTTGACTACAATGGTGGATTCTTCGTCACATCATCATCAAATCATTCACGGACGCCATGACAGTTTTAAAGTGTTTACACTTTCACCTTTCTGAACGTTATTGTTGATATTTTGAGTGATCAAGTATTCTTTCATATAAAAAGTTAAGTACACATTGCTAAATAGTTTGGTTTGCAGGTAAATTAGGTATGATAATTTACTACTCGTAGGCAAGCAATACCTATGTAGGATTTTGTAAAACAATAATTAAAAAGTGTATTTTCAACTTTCTGACTGACTGACTCCGTGCCAATTCTAAAGTGTTTGTAAATCTTCTAATTGAAATAAATGCTTTAACTTTGGCTTTAACACGGCACACGCACAATATTATAGATATATAGATAAATAGAAGGATGGAAGGGTATTAGTTTACGTTTAAGATTATTTTGTGTATTTTATCTATGGGGTTCAGTAGACTGACAATAAAATGATTATTATTATTCTTATAGATAGGTATATATTTAATTACAAGAATATAAGTAGATAACATAAGTTCTTAAGACCTATGGATTTCACTATATTCGGAACTTTAGTCGTACACATAACCGCAGTTACTATAGACACTTTGAGTTTTAGAAGAGGTTCAGTAGATTTTCTTTATACACTCATCAATTAAACGTTCGGGTACTAGTTAACAGCCCACATATCTATTTTATGGACTGTACTTTGAGTACAACAAACGGTTATTGATTAAAGTGGTGCTTATGCAACGGTGTTAAAGCTCTTACATTGTGTTTAAATGTTAGCAGTACGTCTAGTAGCATTCTTTCTCCCAAACTTATGATGATGAGATGTTCAGGGAAAATCTATGAATAAATTGGCTTTAGTTATGCTATAATGAACCAACGGACGTCTAAATTTCTTTCTCATATAAAATCTATTCTTTGCGTCAGTTTTGGGTCGTTGAACTATTTTTACTGGATAGTATTGTAACACATTTAGCATATTTAATTAATATACCATTTTGCCTGTATTCCCCGATTTTTGCTCGACCTGGGAATCGAATCTAGGACCTCTAGCGTAGCTGTCGCGCTTACCGTGTCGACACGGTACGTTCGTGTTCCACGCGCGCCTCAAAGAAATGTCAGCAAACATTCAGGGAGCCATTAAGAGCCGATGCCTGCCGGGGCTGCGGGTTGTTCGGAAGAGAAATCGTGCCCCCGGAACGCAAAGGGCACAACATGAAAGAACATAGATGGGTTTTAGTCAGTAAAAGTCTGTCACTCCCTCCCGCCCCGCCCACGGCGGGGGAAGTCATTTGATAATTTCCCATATGTAAAAAAAACCGGGTACTGGGTACCCATTTTAGACCTTCATCCTACTAATATTATACCAAGAAGAAGAAAGAAGAAGAAGAAGAAGATATTATAAATGCGAAAGGTTGTGAGAATAGATGGATGGATGTTTGTTACTCGATTACGCGAGAACTGTTGAATGGATCTGGGTGAAATTTGGCACAGAGATAGAGTACAGCCTGGAATACTTCCCGTGGGATAATTTATTAACATTCGCTGACGAAGTCGCGGGTAGAAGCTAGTGTCTATATAATTATTGAATTAATGTAGCTGTAACAATTATTGTGAAGCTTTTTTAAGCATGGAATTTCTTGCCCATTGGAAACTATTTTTTAAAAAGGGCCCTAGATCATTTTGTTTTGCATAAAAATAACGCTCAATAAATTAAAATAGAAGCCTTGACTTTGACCTCTAATTTGAAGAAATCGTTTTCAACCAATTAAAAAATTAACTAATTTCATCTAATTCACTTTCATTCCTACAAACATAATTACACATTAAACCTGAACACCACTCATACAAAGTAGTGTAATGAAGTTTCCACACAATAAACTGTGTATGGTTGTCCTAAGAGAGCGATGATAATGCTAGTACGTGTATCACCTACTTTCGTGGGAATTATGAGGTACACGTACTGGTTGTGGTGGAACTCGGTTGCTTATTATTTTATTATAAAGCGGTACCTATGCCGGGTGAAAATAAAATATATACCATCACGCCTGTATTCCCCGAAGGGTTAGGCAGAGGTGTACCAATGTACACCCACAGTTCGCCGGTATATTTAGGTCCCATGTAATAGGGGGCGAGCCTATTGCCATTAACCGGGCACGAATATGGGTGGATTTGACTAAAAGTGTAATGAATATAAATGTAGATGGATGAAGAAGAAGAAGGAGGACAAAGAAAAGATGGATGGATTGTGTGAAGAATGATATAAAAGAGAAGGGAGTCGGTGATATCATTAGTTAACAGAACGGCATGGAAGAAGGAAACGTGTTGCACCGACCCCGGGAAACATGGAGCAGGAAGATAATGACAATGATGAATTTGACAATTATTTCAGTTACCGCCTCGTTGGCCTAGTGGTCCTAAGCGCGACTGCTACGCTAGAGGTCCTGGTTTCGATTCCCGGAAAAAAGTGTTATTGGGTTTTTCTATGAAATTCTCAGTAGCAGCTCGGAGTTTGGATTTGTGCCCGGTTAATGGCAATAGGCTCGCCCCCTACATGGGACTTAAATATACCAGCGAACTGTGGGTGAACATTGGTACACCTCTGCCAAACCCTTCGGGGAATACAGGCGTGATGGTATATACAGGAAATTTTTTTAACCAGTGCGTAAATTTTGCCATAATAAACTTCAACACGTTTTATTAAACACGTATATTTTATTTTGATATGTCTTAGTACTAAAAAAAAAGTTATCGCTTACGAAACATGTTTACTTAAAAACCATATTTTATTGTCACTCGGCGCTAGCGCATTCCCCACCCCCTCACCCCAGCCATGCGCCCGGGCGGCGGCCAAGAGTTGTCATTAATAGTATGGCGAATAGATTATGTCCATGTTTTGCTTATTTCAAACTCGGATAAGGATGAAATTTTTTTTTTATTTTTTTTTAACTAAACACGGAAATGTGTTCTATTACTGACACTGAACTACCAAAAAAAAATTACGCACTGGTTAAAAACTTATCCTGTATATTTCAGTTAAATAGCAAAAGTAAGAGAGTTCAATGTCGGCATCGCTGCCTACCGCACCGCAAAAATGCATCGCGTCGCTCGTAAGTGATGTCACACACAATTATCACCGTACGGGATCACTTTTCAATGCGACTCCGGGCGCCGCATCGCACTGCATCGCTTTTAATGTGTGTAAGCTTAAGGGTTCAGTAAATCAAATCAGAAACGAAATCGTGTTCCTTACAGGTATTATACAAAGTTTTTGTTTAGCCAGTTCTATTCCTCTCCTGGTCAAAGCACTCCTTCCATCATTCACGACTTCGTGCTTTATTTCCAGTTTTTTTTTTTTTTTTTGTTTTTTGGCATTCATTTATTTTTTTATTTATTGAAGTGAAAACTTCTTTAGCGGCGTTGTGCACTTGTTTTGGAATGGGTAAAAAATGTTAAACTCGCGTCAGGACACGTGACCTGATCGAAAATCTTACGAATTTATCGTACACAAATTGTGCGCAATAAATAAATAATGTATTATTCCACATAAATGATAGTACTTTTATACTGATAATTAAAGCAATTCGTGCAAAATTATTCCCTAACCATTCCAAAATATCAAAAATGCACAACGTTAATATTCAAGTTTTCACTTCTGCCGGCACTCCCGGAGTGCAACCCGTCGTTTTTTTTTATACCACTGTAAGTGGCAAACAAGCTAACGGCCCGCCAGATGTTAAGCGGTCACCGCTGCCTATGCCAACACCAGAGGCATCACTCTTGTCATCCAGCTCATTCTGTCATCTTCCTCGTGGCTTGCCGCGACCCCGTCTTGGCACAACTTTATTAATTTTAACTTTATTGGTCAGCCAAGGAGTTGTGAAAAAGTCACTATGCAAAAGACAAATTAAACATCACAACGATTTATAAGACTCAGAACAAAAAAAAATGCGCACAATATAAACTGAAATCCAGTACCACCAGCGCCTGTACTCCCCTATTAACTGCGCCTACGGCTATATAAGTTCCGTCACGTATATCACACGTCAGTTTGAGCACCACTCGCAAATTACACGCACTTAATATGTAGAGACTATGCGCGAGCCATGATGAGGAACTATTTATAAATACATAGATTGTAACGGCTTTTATGATAATTAATAGATGACTGAGAGGCTTGGGTGTTTGACACCTCGCTGCGGGGTCTATTCTATGCTTACATTTTTTTTAAGTATTTTGAGCCATTTCTTTATAGTACACGATCATTGGTACACCTCTGCCTAACCCTTCGGGGAATACAGGCGTGATGGATGGTTTCTTTATAGTAAAAATAAAGAATAGGTACCCCGGTACCTATTCTTTATTTTTATTTTATTTTTTCTAAGTACTACCAACCTAGCAGCTTGTGACTGAGAAAATGAGTAAAAGGCAATTTAATTAATCGTTTGATTTTAGTAGTTCCTTTGCGTAGTTTCTTTGAAGGAAGTAGGTATTGAGAATTTTGTTTGGACTAGTCACCCGTACCACAGGTACATGTTACTTTACTTCTTTTTAAGAAATTACTATAGAAAATATTTATTTGATCCTCCAAAAAGGCAGTCAAGTTTAGCCTCTTGAGTCTAGTGATTACAAGCGCGACTTATGAATGACTCCACATTCAAAAGTTGCGCTTCTGGGTTTGATTCCCAGATCGGATATAATGTAACGCTTTTTCGATTATAATAATTATGCATTGCCCGGAGTTTGGAGTAGCACTTGTTTGTTTTTATAGTCTTAAAAAATCTTGAGTGATGTAATACAATATGTATGGCTCACTCATACACAGGTACTGTCTTACATACATTACATATACACCCATAATGGGTGAATTAAATACGATATCATTGCGCCAATAACATAGCGGGGTAAACACTTGAACAGAAATAAAGAAAGGCTTACTATCGCTGCCTAGAAAGCTTGAAGCTTCATGTAGTACAATCATAAAATAACAGGTGGCGCTGTTTTCATTTTCAATAGTTCATTTATTTTGTTCCGGTAAATAATATTTTCCCACAACCAATTTTCCACAATAAAAGAAAATAGACGATCCTCTGTTACTAATAGTGTTATGGCGAAGTAGGTCAATGCCCCACGTTTACTTTTCCATTCCGTCCGGACAACCATCATGTTCTCACTGACAAACCTTTTAATTCACATAATTCTTTACAAAATCAATCTATCTTTAATTTAGCCATCCTGTTTTTCTCCGTCTATATACATTGGCATCTACATAATTATGCGTCTTTTCTGAGGGAGTGTCAGACTTTTACTGGCTAAAACCCATCCATGTTCCTTCTTGTGCCCTTTGCGATCAGGGAGCACGGTATCTCTTTCGAACAACCCGGAGCCCCGGCAGGCATTGGCCCTGGGTGGCCCCTCCGATTTGCTGACATGTCATCGAGGCGCGCGTGGAACACGAACGCGCCGTCGACACGGCCTGTCTTTAATTAACCCTTTTAGCGCCCAGCACCTGCTCCTGAGTCGAACGATAATCCGTTCGACTCGGATTTGTTGGTCGTAGGGTTAAAGTAGGGACTGTGAGCTCACCGTCCACAGGTGCATAGTTTCTACTTTCTGACTAACTCCTTAACAATTCAAATGTGCCTATAAATGGTATAATTGAAACATTATACTTTGACTTTGCTCACTTCTGTACACCCCCAAAAGCGAAGCTGTCATATCAGATCGATTACGACTACTACAAACATTCGTGTTCGCGTGTGTACTGTTATGTACTATTATGTAATTTATTCGATAATTACATCGATGTCGAGCGATAGGTTATTGCTACCAATTACAAAAGATAAATCAATTGACGACACGTTGCTTTTCTAATGATTTAGCGGATTATCATGGTTATTAGGTATTGACAAGCGGGTTTATTTATAGTTTTTTATCGATGTGTGTAATTTTATAGTATTCTATCATATTCTTTGATGACAGGGTTGGCGCAGTAGCCCATTAGCTATTACACACGGCTACTGTCTCGGCTTCGATTCCCGCACGTAACAAATATTTTATATTACTTTTGCCCGCAAAAAATCATCCGCGGAGATTTTTTTAAATAGCTATGTTAGTCGCTGATAATGTAAATTCCCATAAGTGAAACAATTTTTATAAACGATACAAGTAGTTTTTGAATTTATTATTTACAAACAAAATACAAAATTTCTCTATAATATATACTAGTTTAAACTATGGTAGTTGTTCAGCCAAGTTTGGTTGTTTGTGTGTTTATTATGTTTGTAAAGGCATCCACGATACAAGAAAAAATCTTGGAGCGGTGTAACGCTTTTAAAAGAAATATAATAATTATAATTCCGATTTGAGCTAGCGTGGTATTCAATGCTAGTGTCTTCTCTGTACGACATTAGGCCTTTGCCCTGCAGTGGGAGAAGAAAAAGCTGGTATTATTGTTAATTTTGTGACATAATTGGGGATAGTTCTAACAAACAAACCAACCCTGTCATAATTTCTCCCATTTTTTCTAAAAATAGTACGGTTTTTGGATTTAAAATTCAAAGGGAAAGTGTACCTTAGTAATATATCAAGAAAACTACATGAAAGATTGTTCTGATGCTAGACAGATGTAGGTACCTGTCGATGTAGGTCGATATTGACTCAATTGCTCCGTAATTGAGCTCGAATTAAATTGCATCCCGTTCGTGTTGTAGACCTAGTTCGTTTATGGTATATGTCATAAAATACCGGGAAGTAGTAGTACCTAAAGCATTTTATGTTTTTATTACAAAGAAAACGCGTGAGCGACTGGTACGCTAGAGGTCTTTGGCTCGATTCCCAGGTCGAGCAAAGTGTTATTGGGTTTTTCTATGAAATTCTCAGTAGCAGCATGGATAGGCTTACCGCCTGTTAAGTGGGACCTAAACACACCGGCGAACTGTGGATGTAGGTACGTTAGTACAACTCTGCCTATCCCTTCGGGGTATAAAGGCGTGATGGTATGTAGAATTGATTCTAGTTGTTTTACAATATTTTGTATACGAGAGTTTCATATTATAACATGAGCAAATTGGTGTTTTGTTGCAAGGACTGCTAAAGGATTTGCAAGCCCTAAACTTAACATGAAAACTAAAATATTTCATAAAAAAATTGGGTTAATCTCAGTCTCATCCTGTCAGAAATGCCTCTAATTTACCTAAATTTATGACGTTGTCGCTGAGATAAGATTGCGATTCTATATTTTGAACGTTTTTCCTAATAGAATTGGAGTTCAGCTCCCAGATAATAAAAGCAAAAAAAGTTACTCGTGATCGATATTATGCTTCAATGAACTTGCCTCATCACTAGCTAACTCGCAGACTACTAGGTAAATACTGAAAACAATCATTTGGTTAAATACCACATAAAGTAGAAATTCCCCATAAATCCCAAAGCCAATACAGTGACCTTGACTTTGACAATCCGCCTCGTCAGCATGAGAGCGATGACTGGCCACCCACACATACAAGCCGGGACCCATACAAGCGTGGTCCCGACGTGCACATGCACGCCTCAGTGCACGGCCATACGATGCAACGATTGCACGCTCTAAAAGATTTATAGATAAATGTAGTTCCCGGTGAAAATAGATAAATGCCAGTGCACATTTACACAGTGTACATTTCAATAGACGCAACCGCTTAGGCCGGACATCGGTCCACATTGAGGGGCACCCGCGGTTTTCCAACAAGATGCAGTGCCGCGGTATTGTCCTTTTGTGTTTTTGTGTGCTCTCCGCTTCGGCTGACACCTTCGGAGCCAGCCTGAGGCTTTTGGGCAAGGTGTACGACAACTGTGAGAGATCCCAGGAGATAGTTAAGTGTTTGAAGATCCAAGCGACGAGGTTTGTGGATAGGGCGGCGCGCATGGACACGCTGCCCATCCTCGATGGAATCGCGTTAGTGAAGCGAGCTGAAGCCGCCAGGGCGTCACCCAACGCTCTGCCCGAAGATGAAGACCTCGAATCACTACCATCGGACAAAATCGACAAATACTTGCAGCTTGCAACTACTAAGTTGATGCAGACACATCGGGTCTTCATATCTCCCATGGAAGTCGGTGAAGATGTTGGACGGTCTCTGAACGAAGCCAGGAGTAAACTGAAGAAGATGATGGGGCCCATACTCGCTGGAGTCGCAATCAAAGGTGGATTCCTCATGATGGCGTTCCACGCGATAGCCCTGATTGCAGGAAAGGCTTTACTCATTGGTAAAATAGCTCTGTTGTTGTCGGCAATCATCGGCTTGAAGAAGTTGGTTTCTGGTGGAGAGTCTCATGAGAAGACCACGTATGAAATCGTGAAGCATCCTCAGGTGTCCCAGAGTCATACGTACTCGTCTTCTCACTACGGCAGCGACTTCGACACCACCGGCCCTGGAGGTCACTACAGGAGGAGCGTGGAGGACGAAGCTGCTGCCCAAGACAGGGCCTACAAAGCCTATGCCAAGAAGCAGTAGGTTTTAGAAAATACAACAGGCTTACGACTCCATATTTTACAAAATTCACAACGACACGGCATTTTTTATTTGCACTATATTAGCCCACAGCAGTTGGGACCTTTTGCAAAGGAATAATGTTTAACCAAAAATGATATTTAATTATGCTTATTCAAACGACACTAGGTAGTACATTTAATTAGTAATTTATTATTTATTCGCTAGTGTAGTCCCGTGTTTATTATTATTTATTTAATGCATTATAATGATGTTATAAAGTTGTTACTTATTATGTACATAAGATTGCGTACGCGATTTTTGCATGTGTGTTTGGTATGTTCAGTACTTTAGTTAGGGTTGTTTAATCGGACGCACCAAATAATAAATAATAATGCTAATAAGTATATAATTATACAAATAATAATTATTATCATAATCATGAATTAATCATAATTAAATTAAGACTTTTAGGCTAGTCGACGGGTACTGTGCATTTCTGTTTTCTATGTTTGTCCAATTTTGTATAAATAGCGGATAAGTTAAAGGGATAAGTAATTTATATTATTTTATTTATACGGTGCTGTTTAGATTAAGTAGTTAATTAATATTTATTGGCTATCCTTTATGTAATAACATCCTCAAATGTCGTACATCGACAAGGTGGTTACGCGAGTACCTTTTATTTATTTATTTATAAACAGAAATAATAATTGCGTACTGTATTAACCCTGTTATTTTTAGATTAATAATTTATTTAATATTAAGTTGTTATAAAGATGATGAAAAATATTCTTACAAGAAACCAACGAATGACGATTTAAAAAAAAAATTACAGAAACTGAATGTTTGTTTTATTTTTAGATTGATTGCGACCGACAGGTTGAATAAATTGATATTGAAATTTGGGATGTCTATTTATTATTTCACCCCAACGTAATATGATGAAATGGAAGAAAATTTCGTAACTGAAATAATCCTCTTAGAACACAATAACACATTCATGCTATACAAGATCATAGATCATCAGATATAAGAAATTTATACAGCATAGCAACTAGCACAAAAACTACTAACAAAGCTAATTAAATGAATTTACAGAGGAAATTATTTCCAGCAATCTTCACAATGGAATTAAGACATTGCGTGATATGGAACTATCATCCGCTGAAGAAAATTCTCCGGACGCTGGTACCGAAGACATCTATATGAATATTGAATATTATAAAGCTAAAGAGCTTGTTTGAACGCGGAAATCTAAGGAAGTACTATTCCGATTTGATAAAATCCTTTTGTATTATGTAGTCCGTTTATCGAGGAAGGTTATGGGCTTTATAGCATAACGCTACGACCCAAAGAAGTGGAGCAGTAATTAACTACGTAATTAAACGCAGGTGAAACCAAGGGGTGTTACTAGAAATTCCAAAGAAAATCTAACACAAGTACTTTGAGTAAGTTTTTTTTCTAAATCATTTGATGGCAAGCTGACGGTCAATGTTAAGTGGTCACCCCTGCGTATAGGCAATTCCATACAAGGGGCCTTCTAATGCTTTGCCATTCTAGAGACAAAGTTGAAATGCTTCATGTGCCTGTAATGACACCGGCACCTATGGGTGCCCTTCAAACCGGAACGCAGTAATGCCACAGCAACGTAAGTATTATTTAATTAAATGGGTGATGTTATAAATAATCATGACATAACACACACACCATCACCCCTGTATTTTAAAAAGTTAGGTATTCTTCTTAGCGTATCGATGACAAACTATATTATAATAAATAAATAAAAGTTGGGTAGTGGTGTACCAAAGTACACCCACAGTTTGCCGGTATGTTTTTAGGTCCCATATAATAAGGGGCGAGCCTATTACAATTAATCAGACTAACTCCGAGATGCTACTGAGATTTTCATAGAAAAACCGAACCCAAGGCCTCTAAAAAATGTTCCGCTATAAATAGCACATTCGATAATTCAACTAATACAGGAGGAAGAGTAACCAATGATTATCAAAAGCATGAAACAGTCAAAGAACTAAAGGTAGCTATCCAAAATAACCCACTACTATCGTGTCTCATAATTACACGTGAAACGATCAATATAGCAATTTATTATTTTCTACTGTCACGGTCGGCTTGTCGCTGTCATTTGCATGAACATTGTCGCTAACTACTGACTGCTCATGTACATAAATACTGGGCACTGTAACGTAATTGGTATTCCCATTTCCACCTGGATCTGGTTTGTTTCACTACGTTGTAGGAAAGAGGATTTTCCATTCATTTATTTGGTCATACATTTATAGGAAATAGATAAATATTTTTTATGGCAATAGGCTCGCCAACTGTTACATGGGACCTAAAAACGAGTATACCGGCGAACTGTGGGAGTACATTGGTATACCTCAGCCTAAACCTTCGGGGAATACAGGCGTGATGGTGTGTGTTTTTAGATATTTATAGGAAAATTCTATTTTTATTTGAAAACTAGCTGTAGGTACAGCTAGTCCTACCCTTTTGATAATGCTTTGCTCTAGTAGATCGTAGCATGATGTTTTAAAGCCTATCTTATTCCTTACGAATCTGGCTACCTATCAAAAATGTTTTTTAAATCCGACTAGTAGCTCCAGAGATTTCGTGATTCAATAAAAAACAACCGCTTTTTGATAGTAGTTAGTCGCTTTTTATTATATACTACTTATGTATTTAAATTACTATTCAGGTATGCTCAAAAATAAATTATTGTGATTTTATTGTTATTACTTTCTGCCATGCAATTGTTAATCACAGTAAATTCATGAAAAGCTATTACAATTAATAATGTAACTTATTCATTGAATTTTAGTTTAAACTACTCGTAATGTTAAAGGGAAAATATTTGTATTTTTGTTTGTAATGGACAAGCTCAGAATCTATTAAACCGATTTTAAAAATTCTTCCACCGATGAAAAGCTACAGTATAAGCAACAGAGGATATATTTTATTTAAGAAAAGTTAGGGGTCCAAAAAAAACACACCCAGACAAAGTCGCGAGCAAAAGCCAGTCGTACAGCTATATTGGTATAAAGATAAGGCTAAGTATACCGTTTAGTCACACGACAATCCATGCAAGATACAAAATGACTTAGATAAGAAAAATACATGTCATTACAACGATGATGCCAGTGATTATAATGATGAGCTGACAATTTGTAGTCATTCTTGGCTATAAGATTGTTTTTTTATTAGCCTATTCGATCCCACTCCAAGACAAAGCCCTCCCTCCACTCCATTCATATTTCGCGATTCTGCGCCTTATCTTTCCAGTTTTTGAGGGATTGATCCTGCTGATCCAGCCATTTCTTTCGTGGCCTGCCCCGTCTTAGGGCACAAGATTTGAGGAATTTACTGAACTTGTAATAATTAAAGTCAAAGTCAAATCATTAATTTCCATAAGAGACACACATAAACATAGAAGAATATACAAGAAAAAATATTGGTTAAGTTAATTTGGCTTTGGAGGTCAGACAGGCAGCCGCGTTATTGAAAACACTGGTTTTCAGCTGCATCTGATTAGACTGGACGCCGACCCCATCATAATTAGGATGGAAAGCTAAGCAGATGATGATGATAACACTTCATAAATATACCTACATTCAAACACAATAAACATTCTTAATTTTTCCAAATCTTTTGAAGAAATCACCACCATAACAATAACGAATCAACTATTTGTTAAACTAGCAAGCGTTGCACAATAAGCTCAAAAACTGTAAAAGAATCTAGTGCTTCTTGTTATCTAGTGCTAGCTCATTAACAGCTCCGTAATTAACGATGTCAGTAGTAAAAACTGTGTGTTAGTATAACGGAAACAGCTGATAATCAATTAAATTCAATCCTAAAGACAGTTGGAGCAAGACTGGACCGCTACGTAGCCGTCTGCTCATATAGATGAAGATGTTAGTCTGTTTGTACATTGGAGAGATCGAAAAAAAACATTTTGATATATGCATAGGATAGATATGTTCCAATTCGTCTGTACTTTCCAAGTTACTACTAACATACACTTACTTAGTAACATATTTGTAGTACAATATTTATACACTGAATAAATAAGATAACTTATAACTAAAAAAGATTATTAAAATAATATCTAAAACAAAAAAGCATCGGAAAATTTCTTCGCATCGCTGCGCTGCTGCCCAAAAAACTGGCGGCATTGGTGCATTAAATGCTAATACTTTGCCTCTGGCTACGGTAAAAGCCAACCCTTGGATTGCAGGAACAATCAACCGCTTAGACAAGTCCTTTCTAAGTTTATCTTGAATATGACTGACATCGGTGAAGGACCATCACGCCTGTATTCCCCGAAGAGTTAGGCAGAGGCGTACCAATGTACACCCACAGTTCACCGGTATATTTAGGTCCCATATAATAGGGGGCGAGCCTATTGCCATTAACCGGGCTCAAATCCAAACTCTGAGCTGCTACTGAGAATTGAGACAGGCGTGATGGAGTATATCGGTGAAGGAAAACATTGTGAGAAATCCTGGACTTATAATAAAGTTTCCAATCGCCAGTCCATCTTAAGGAAGAGTGGTAATCAATGCCCATGCCTTTTTTATATGAGAAGAGGTGTTTGCTCAAAGGGAGAATAAAATGATGGTATTTATCGGCTATTGAAAATAAAGAAATGGAAGTAAGGTATAAAATCATCAACAGAAACGGTGAAAGCTGGAGTTCTGTTAGTAATTTTCTTGAATTTACAAGCCATGTCTTACGTTAAGTGACCACGGACAACAATGTGTGTAGTTATTCTGCTACAATGTTGTAACACATTAGTATCTACTTAGAAATTTGTAATAGCTTCAGTTGGTTCTGATGCTAAATTATATTTGCTGCGACATACTTGAGTGTGTTTTCGATGAGGGCCAGTGTAGTTCACTTCGCAAAATGAGAGCCTATAACATACTAAAAACGCCACTAATGCCTCTTACAGGGGCTAAGTAGCTTAGGCAACGATTATAAATAAATTGATACAAAATAAACAGAAGTGAGCTTTGATGTAATTACTATAATTGGAAATAGAATTATTAGCAAATTTAGACCTTATATTCTGCCTGCAGAGGTATTTCTAGATAAATACAATAAAAAATAGACAATCACATTAGTCAAGTTAGATCTTATTTGACCCGGTCAAGAAAAGTACACATTCCCTTTTATTTTTAACTTCAAATGTCAAGCAAATACACTAGCAAAACCTAGTGCAACACCAGATATAACCCAAGAATTCTATCAAAGAAAACCGAGAAAGCTTTGACTGTGCACGCAAAATGTACCGCACGCGATTCGAACGCATGGCTCACCGGCATTCAGATAAAAAACTAAGAAAGCCGCACAAGTAGAGGTGGCTTATAAATTAGTGTACACAACAGATTTATATTATTGCAGGCTTGATTGTTTGGTGGTAATGTATTGGTTAAGAGTCAGGCTTGATACCGCATCCGAAGTTGATTGGTCAATATGATTAACTTCATGGCTCTTGTCAGCTCGATCTAAGTTTTCTTTGAACTAGTAAATATCTTCGTTTTTGTCTAAATCGATTATGGCGTTCAAATCGGGTGTTTTTTTGATTACTGTGTCTGTATCCTCAATGTAATAGTATTATAATGTTTTGCATAAGACATATGTGCCTGCTATAAAGCTACCATTTACTAAATATATTTGGCAGTTGTGAGTAAATCATGATCAATGTCTCTCTAAATTGTGGCGCATCATCATTACCATCGTCATTATAGCCGTAGGACGTTCACTGCTGGACATAGGTTGCGTTTGTGTTGGATCATTCGGTTCCCTTCAAATTCTTGAGCGAAATGGTGCCGTACGTACGTAATGTTGGTGACCGATCGCCATTAGTTGAGATGGTCATCTCTTAGCTGCCTCGGCAATTTTAAATTGTTCTTATTATTATATTTTACTCTAGACCTCTTCTAACGTGCACGACTTGTTACATTAATCCAATATTGTACCCGTAGATTCTTGCTCATTGTTCTCCATAGAAACCTACTGTTTGGAGCGAGTATCTAGCTTCAACTTTCTGACTTAATGACCCCTTGACAATTCAAAAGTGCTTGTGAATGATTATTTAAAACAATTGATTTGATTATCATGAAAATATCCAAGAAACGCGGCACTATTGAAAATAATTAAAGCCAAGTTCTATTGAGGAGTCAGTTCAATCGTGAAAACCCAACCAACCCAATGAGGAAGAGTATTCACATTAAATATAAGTATTATAAGTAAGGATGTAACTTTATTATGCCAAGCAAAGTGTTTCACACACATTATACCAACCAGTCATACAATTATTACTCGCCAATTATTATCATGACCAACCATTTGACGCGCCAATTTCCTTAATTGAAAATGACGTGCTACAGTCAAATTAATATCTTTAAATACTAAAACAATTACAGTAACGGATACAGCTAGAACATATCATTCACATTTATTTCCATTCGGGTCCGAATCGGAAACTCTTCCTACTTACGCGGCCATTTTCTCAGTAATTAGAGCATGTAATCGTATGAGGATGTTAGTGAAGATAGGTGTGGGACGGGGACAGAAGAAAACTTCATTTCTTTAACCTAATTTGTTTTAACTGTTGTTAATGAGGAAGGTATTTATGTGCAATGTGTTTTAACCGTTTATTGGGGTTCGTTTTGCCGGTTGAAGGCCAATTGTATACATGTTTTGCCTTTTAAACATTCAATATGTCGAAAATTAAAGGCTCTTTTGACAGATAGACTCATTATTTAAAATAAAAATTGGCTGTTACTATTGTATTGTATTTTGTTGAATATCATAATTAATAAATGATGGTATATAAAAAACACATACCACATAACATTCCATCACGCCTGTATTCTCCGAAGGGTTAGGCAGAGGTGTATCCAATGTAAACCCACAGTTCACTGCTATGCTTAGGTCACATGTAATAGGGGGCGAGCCTATTGCTATTAATTCAAAGCTGCTACTGAGAATGTATTAGAAAAATCCAATAACACTTTGCTTGCTTTGATATAAAAATGAATTTAATTATTTCTGTACTAAATACTTTATTAGGGAATTGCAAAGAGGGTATATAAATAAAACCAATTTTTAAATTAAGCGCCTAGATAGATGAGACATGAGATAATGTGCGAAGTAAATCTGTCCCTATCTAAAAAAGTACATAATTATTCTGGCATTTATTTTCAACTGTCTAACTCTATTTGCAGAAATGTGATGTCAAAATACAGTTTTATAATTATGTTACAAGCACCGATAAAGAAGTGATGACTAGAACTAAATAAATTAAGTTGTGCTTTATATCAAATAGTAAATGCGAGAGAAAATATACATTACAAATTTTACATTACATATTAGCGTTAGATAATATCCAAAATCATTACAATTACTTTTAAAATGGAAGACTTTTCGACATGTGTAGAACTTTAAACTATACAAAGGAAAATTAAAATAAATCTTAGCTGATCCATCAAGATAAACCAACAAATTAAATTACTACATCCCACCATCGTTCAAAAATCATAATTATTACGATCCATCACCCTGTTTTGTCCCCCCTTAAGAGGACGGATCGGATATAGTTTGATCTGTCCCCCAAGGAGAGGAGAGTGCACGGGAGCGAATAAAGTTTGAACTGAAACAAGGGGACAAAGCAAGATGACAGATCGAAATAACTCCAAAATCTACCCAGTATTGATAGGAGTCCAAGCAAAATTCCTATTCCTAGCACTAACATCTTCTCTTTCGTTGACAGGGTCTTTCTTAGTGACGAACAGTCTCTCTAGTCTACTTCTAAGTTCATCTGGAGTGATTGGAGATGCTGTGGAGGGTTCTGCTGACTTCTCCCTGTAGTAGTAGTCTGGATGGGGGGGCTGGCGGCGGAAGTAACCTGGGAAAAATGAAAGATTTTTATAGACATCTTAGTTGATTCTTGTGACTATTTTTAGGCTTTTTGTTTTTAGATTCATTATAGTGATAATTTATACGGGTGGAAAATCACATAGCCAATATCTACGCAAACTACAAAAATATTGCTGGGGAACGACTTTTGTTTTTGATGTGCAAAATCACTTGACATTTTGATGTAAAGATTTATGACATAAATCATAAGTACACAGATTTTATTATGGTTATACTGATTGAATGCAACTTTGCAATCAAATACTAATGAAAAGTTAGTCACCCAGCTACCTTACAAGATATACCTGTTACTCCTTTGTGCTGTTTATAAAATCAGAAGTATTCTAGTTAAATAGTTTGCTTGCCTTTGTAGTAAAGGAGCTGCAGCAACCACCCCAAAGAAAGAAGATAAAAAGATCTACGTTCTAATCTACAGAGTAGAAGAAGAAAAAATCCTTTACAGGACTTTCAGCGCCTTTGAGAAGCACTTAACGAACTGCTTACCCTGCTAAAGCAACAACACAAAATACTTACACAATCCAATGGGAGGCATTTTCAACTTTAATTCTAAGATGCTAAGGTCCAGAATAGTTAAATCCAAAGATATCATTAGATGGCTTTTTGACAGTGCACCGGCAAGAGGTGAGCGAACCTATCGGAAACGGATACGTTGTGAATGTCTCCGAGAGTTTAAACTAGATGGCGCTTATCTCACTGATATAACTTTTATTTTAAGAAAACATTATTCAGCTTAAAAAAAATAACTATACCTACCTAATAGGTGTTTTGTCACCCTTTTAGGCTAAACCAAAATGTGATTGCTAAAAAATTGCAGTGCTATTCTGTTCAAATCTTAGTCGGTGAGTTTAGGTTTAATGAGGTTGATATCATCTACCAGCCAACCAGTTTAAAAGAGAGGTATTGTGTTACCCAGTTACTGGGTTGTGGGGGTCAGATAGGCAGTCGCTCCATGTAAAACACTGGTATTCAGCTGCATTCGGTTAGACTGGAAGCCGACCCCATAGTTAGGAAAAGGCTTGGCAGATTATAATCACCCGTCCATTCCATCAAGTGGGATGGGGCGGGCTCATATTTAACTCTCTTCACTTAAATTCAACGAGACAGATTTTTGCAGAATAGCACAGGCAATTTAAGTCAGTAAATAATGGTTAAGATCAGTAATATTACAAGTTGTGAGCAGTATAAAACTGTCAAATTCTTGTAAGCAGTGCAGATTAATACTGTTATGTTTAAAATGAACTTGGTATTAAGTGTTACAATGAGTTACTTTTCTACTTCAGTATAAATGTCACCAACCTGATGTAGTATGATGATCATGTTCGTGAAGATGACCCGGATTTTCATAAGCATAAGACGCGAGAGACGGTCCTCCGAAACCTCCATATGATCCCGATCCCTGACTCCCAAATCCACTACTGAATACTGTCACAGCTAGGAGTGCTAGCTTGGCTAATAGGAATGCCTTCTTACTAGCAATCAATACTAGACCCAGTAGTAAAGGCAATAAAGTTGAAAGTTGGAATTTGAAGCCGAGAAGGAATGGTACTAGTAAGTTTCGCGTTAGGAGTCGACCTGCAATAGAAGAAAAAAATTGGTGAAGAAGAAAAGTGTGATTTTGCGTAAAAATATAGAACTGAACAGTTAGGTAACTATTTTTCTAAATGTTTTAATATCTCCTATGCATTCATAATAATTAATATCGTGTATAATGGCAGCTAATCTTAGCCATGCTTATCTTCGGAACAAAAAATGTACTCTTCTAAAAACATAGCATTAATTAATCCACAACGAAAGTCGTAAAATTGGAATAATTAATTTATATTAATTGACAAAAGTTAGCAGTTCTACCGATAGATGGCGATGTTCAAGTTCAATGTCAAGTCAGGCTTGAGCAGCATTGAATATAGCTGTTTCAAGGTAATAAGATAGATGGCGCGAAATACAAAGTTATCCATACATAAACTTACGCCTTTTTCCCAAGGATCGGAGCAGGTGGCGTTCAGTGTTTTCAACCTACTCCCATGGGAAAAAGGCATGACTTTGCAAAGTTATTACAAACCATAAAATGTTATAGTAAGAAGGGAAAGATTTTGTTTGCTTTTCACTTTCAAACTAAAATGTAGTGTTGAATGTAAAAAAAAAAAGTACAGTCACAATAGGATGATGCATTGTTTTCCCAATTAATTACTTTGAAAAGCATGCTGAAGTAGTACACAACGTACCTGTGGATACCTCTCCAGGCTGTTGATAGGAAGACCTATCCTTAATCCTCGGGTCCATAACAAATTCAAGTACTCCATTGGCCAATGTTGGGCCAATCCTCATGACCAACCCAGGATAGAATGTACTGAGGTCCCAATGAAGAGATCGCTTGGAAATCAAGTTGCCTGCATCTTCCAGTATCGAGCTGCAAGAAGAATATGATTATATTCAGGTAGATTAGGATCTTAAAATAATTTAAACTGACTTGGACTGTTTGAAGAATCTGTGAAATACATGACAAAATAATTGTTGTTAGTAAAGGGACTTTTGAAATTCAAGGATGCTGCAAGCTTTAGACATAAAGCAACCAAATACCTAACGATAGTTATAATGTAGGTTATACTGCTGAAATAAAGAACTGCATTTTTTATGTAAACGGGAAATAGTTCACATTGCTTTGTTTATCTTGACATAACGATAGTGTTATAATGTTTTTTGTCCAATGTAGAATTTCTCTTTTTTCAAGGATAAATCTTCATTTATAATTGAATAAAGAGAAATTCTACAGAAGAAAATTCTAAAGACTCTTCAGTCTTTATAATGAATGGGGTAGAGGTTTCTCAAGTTAAGAATAATGTGTTTTTTAAGTGGACTTCTTATTTTGGATAAGAATAACAAGTTCCCATGCTATGTTATAATGCTAAGAGTAACTAAGTATTTAAAAATAAGTATACCGGAAATCCATAGGATCTTTATCAAGAAAAGCCCCAATATCTCTTGGAGTCTTTTCATCTCTCACAAAAGAAACTCCAGTAGCTAGACTGAATGCATCGGCCTCATCATACTTGTTCAATTTATTCAACAGCTCTTTGCCAAAACACACTCCAACATCAGTACTTCTTCTCACACTTATGCATTCATTCAACTGACTATCATCGACATGATTGCCTTTAAGTTCTTCACCTTCTTGTAGATCAATTTCTAAAGGTATCACTTCAACAACTAATACAAATAGAAGCACACATCTAAATTTTTTCATTAGACACATTTTTTTGAACTTGATATTATCAGCACATGCTACAGTTTCCACTGGCACAACTATCCTTGTTGCTACAATTGTAACTTTAAAAACAATATCAGGTCCCAGTTGGTTATATAGACTTTCCATGTTCTGTTCCGGTGAACTTTGCCATTGTTTTGGTTGTTACGCTAACTTCTCACACAGACAATAGGTGAAAATTCGCCGAGGATAATTTGCAAACTATCTTTGAGAACAATCTCTAATTCTGTTACGGCAATTGCATAATATGCGTAATTTTTGGTGGTGGCTAGCGAAATTACGTGTGTTTTGTATGGTGGGTTGGGTATAGAGATCAATGGATACAGTACATTGTGTTTGTATTGGGTGTAACTGTTGCATCATCTTGCACAAGCTCTTTAATGTAATGGAATTAGCAGTAATTTAACTTTTTATCAGAGGGTTGTCTGACATTAGTCTAGTAACCTACACTTACAAATTTTAATATTGACAGGTTCAACTAGGGCACTTCTTGGTGCAGTAGAATGATTGGCATTCAAACTACAGTTTGTTTTTGTTGCTTTTAAGCAATATTGTATGACAAACTATTTCTTCGTACTGTTATTAACATGGAGTTCAGAATTGTGTGAAGCCTTGTCAATAATTGATTGTTTTAAGGTAAAATTACGATATTCGTTTCAGTACTAAAACGTCACTTCAAATCATTTTATAAGCAACAATTATGGTTGCATATCTGTTTACTCTTTAACTCATAAAATAGTAACCGCAGTCAGGATCAGTTATTATGACAAGTAAAACGTTTACACAAACTTTTACTTTTTAAATGACATTATACTAAAACCGCCAATACTTAACGATACATATGAAGCCTTTGACCCCGCAATATTGTCTCAGAGACACTTGTCCGAAACATCTTACACAACATTAATATGTACAGAATTTACATTCTTCTCTCTAAAAGGATAAAGGCTACATTTCTGTGCAAAAACGAAGGTGGTTGTGTCTGTTCAAAATTTAAGTTGGTCAAAGAGTGAAAGTATTATTTTTCTTGTATGTCCGTCTCTCGGAGTAAAAGTTTCTGATGTAATGTTTTCGAGTTTTAAACGACAATACGGATGGATTTCACGTCTTTTTTACAATTTTATTATTAACATTAATTTGTTCACCTAAGTTTATTTTCTTTGTCGTTAATGATTATGACAATGAATGTTTCTTTTGTATGATTTCGAATATTTTTGTTTGGCGTACAAGTTATTTTTTATTTTCTTAACATTCAAAATTATTATGGTAGATAAGTGCAGTTGTATAGCATACTTGAGTTTTTTTATTATTTACTGAATATATTGTTACTTTTTTTGTTAACATACCATGACGCCTGTATTCCCCGAAAGGAGTAAAGGTATACCAATGTAGACCCACAGTTCGCCGGTATGTTTAGATCCCATGTAATAGGGGGCGAGACTATTGCCATTAACCGGGAACAAATCTTAACTCCGAGCTGCTACTAAGAAACTACTGCTCCTTTTTATTTTGTCATTTATTTATTTAACAGCTTCATGACTTCAGTTTTGTCTCTTAATAACAATATCAATTATTCTGTTTTTAAATATCGAACCCTGTGCTTATCACCATATTTTTTCAAATTATTGTGCACTAAAATACTTCAGTTCATAGTAATTTTATCCTAGCTTGTTTGGTAATCTTCAACTTAAACCTGGTGCTATCAAAGTTTATTATACCATTGGGGTTCTAAAATATTACAACAAAGCGGTCAAGTGTTTTAGGGTTACGCATTTTTTGGTGTCTGCAACCTCATTCATGACCTATGAGAGTTCCGTACATTAGTCATCGACAAGTTGCTTTCGCTGCTGTCGCCCGAGGCCCATCGGCTTTCTGTATCTCATGTATTTTATGTAACCTCCCCCTCTTTATTCTCCCACATTTATTTACTTATATAGCCTTGCACTTGCTACTTGCTTTTGCAATCATTACTTACTTTAAATCCATCGTCATAAGAATCAAAGTCGTTTAACACCAGTCGTTCGATATTCCTATTAACTTTGTCAGAGTAAACCACGTCTAGAGTTCACACACCTTTGCTGCATGCTCGTTTCAAGCACAATCATGCAACCTTATACCAAAGCAGTAAAGCACAAAATCGCCTATCAATTAATACAGAAAACAGGTATTTACCTTGTCCATCGGACAGATTTAAATTTACCGCTATCGAATTCGTAATTCGATTACAACCGTCCGTAACGTTATCAGCATAGCGTTCAAAATTGCCTGTGTTAAAGTTTTTAAGGTGAATAATTCGATTTGTAGTTTGCTTTAAAGGAAAAGCGTTGGATGTAAACCGGACACAGGAACGCGTGTGAAGTGAAATTTCTTTTTTTCTCTCTCTTTTCGAAAAAGGATGTCGAAGGTGCGTCTGACACAAATATCTTCTGATGACGTACTTATAAACGCGTATAATTAAAGAATGCGGTTCTAATGTCATCCATGTGGGTTGTATTTGTCATGTCTCGCCTTTCTGTAATTGATAAAGGATGACTGGGTCAAGAATTTGGTGTTTATAGGCGAAACTCTCGTTTTTGTTCGTAAAATGACAGTTTATGTCTATCAATGCTGTTTTTAGGAGTTAGCTTGTAGAAGCTTTCTGTTTAAACTTGTGTGTATTGGAACTAATTGAATTGCTTCTTCAGTTTCTACTTTTGAATTATGATCAACTTCATTCGTTTTTGACACTTTATCATTTACTTCATTGTAGTGATGTAATTAATATCTAGAATTTTTTTTTACCTTGTTTGAGTCTTTTTCTTGTTTAAGTTAATGGTTACAGTTACCAATATAGCTCTGAGGATCTACTACCCTAAGGGCCTTAGGATATACCATCGTGGTTAAAGGATAGGTCACCTACACACCTCGTTATTAAGTGTTAACTGTATAGATTCTGTCCAATGTTTATAATCGTACGATATAAATCAATGTCTCTCGCTCCATAATTGCTCTTTATTTGGCTCAGTAACAGTATGAACAGTACAATATTAATAATGTATGATTTTAGGAGGAAGCTATCACTATGTCGATAGGCTTGTAGGTGCAAACACGGGGAAGAAGAAGAAATAATCATTTCCAGGATTTTTATTTGTGGATTCTCATTTTTCTCTCTTTTGCAGAAATGATAAGGTATCACAAAGAGATGCTTAATAAGAAAGTTTCTTAAATTTAAGAAAGCGTATCATTTTTATCCCAGTTTTTTTTTTTAAACTGGATGACGTCACTAATTTTAATAAAATGCCATCCTAAATCAGTACCAAATACATTCATAATGTCACATCTCAAACTTTCGCTATCTATTGCGTACACAAAGCTCTTACACAACATGTCCTAATTAAATAAACAATGAGATCCGCATAGAAACTGGCGATGTACTGCAAATTGGCACTAACTCAAGTTCGTCATTCATTCATACTTATTTTGTAGTATCTTGGTTGTAAGATGCCAATTTGCGGTGCATCATCCTATTGGTGCATTGGTAGATGAATGGCGATTAGCCCCACTTCTATTTTGTTCTATTGAATAATTTAATCAAAGGTGATATTGATATTTTTAACGTTGACAGTAGCAGCTCGGAGTTAAGACTTGTGCCCGGTTGATGGCAATAGGCTCGTTCCCTATTACATGGTACCTGAAACATACCGGTGAACTGTGGGTGTACATTGGTACACCTCTGCCTAATCCTCCGGGGAATACAGGCGTGATTATATGCATGCATGTATGTTTGTATATTTACTAGGTTCTGGCTTCGTATGATATGAGTCTTAGTTTCCATGATCAATGTGGAATCGTATGGGCACTGGAAAGAATTTTCTCTCTGGTACACAAGTTCATAATAAATTAAAAAAGTCATCATCACACATCAAACTCACAACCTGATGCGTTGAGAGGCAGCCATCTTAACCTTCCAATTCCTATTCAATGCTATTAGATTTTACGTAAAGCATTCAAGATACAGGTATTCACCTAGTTTAGGGAATGCTGTCTTTTCAATTGAAAATAAATTACATGTAACACACTTGTATTAGCCATAAAAGGTATTTCTTTTTGTAACTATGGATGTAATTATATTCTTATTCTCCCTTCCGCCATATCTCAAGTCGTGTAGCAACACGTCGTATGCCACACGTGAAAGTGTCAAGTGTACAGGATGTAGTATTACGTGAACTACTGTTTGCTTATTGTGTTGCCTCATCGGTGACGCTGTTTGATTCCGAAGTAGATGGTTCATTGAACGTGGCTGTTCTTCTTTTATCTTTACTGTTTCTTATTGTTGCATGTCCTTTTTTTCTGCTTGTGAATTTGTTATAAATTTGATATTATAAACTACAACTACCACTACTTCACTAACTCACACACACACTTCCTCTCTATACTCTACTTTATTTTTATTTTTAAGTGCAAATTTTTCGTGCCATTTTTTTTGTTTTCTTTACCTCATGGATTACCTCTCTTTGACTTTATTTCATTTAAATATTGCGGTGCATTTTTAATATCGTTACATGGTATATAAACCGATGCAATACCTATGGGCTACCTATGGTCTTGCAAATGCGCTGCCATCCCAGAGAAATTTTAACAGTAATAAGTAAGATTAAGACTTATCGATGTGATGACCCACAAATTGAAGTAGTATGTTAGGTATGCAACATTGAGGTCTGACCTTCAAAGTAGACGGACATGAAATCGTATGCAAAGTAAGAAAGTGGCGTATTATAATGTTCAGGATGTGCCATTACGTGAAGCGCTGTGTTTGCAAATTGTATTGCCTCATCAGTGACGCTGGTTGATTCGGAAGTTTAAACTGTAGACGGGTTGCGTAAGATTTCTTTTTGGAAAACATGGGATTTTTTTAGGCGGTATGCTTTAGTGTCATTAATTGACATAAATAATACTTCTCTTATTTAATTATCAGGTAAACAAAAGTACTAAAGTAGTAGTTGTAAACATCTTCTGTTCTGTCTCCTGCTTGTTTGGAGGGAAGTGGAAATTATGTTTATCTTACTCCTCCACTAATCTTTTCTGAATAATTTCGGTGCGAGGTTCATTGCCCCGGCGCTTTTCTGGTGGTCGCTACTGTTGATTCTGGCTCACAAGGGTTGCAGTGGCTTAGAAATAGTGTGACGGGATGGTCCCATTAAAAAAAGCAACAAAAATAGTCTTGAAAAATGTTACTAGTATACCAGCTTTTGTAATTTTTCTTCTTCTAAATTATCTACTAATTTATGAAACTGAAGAGTCTTGTTGTTTTTCTGAATGCGATAATCTTCTGAACTACTGCAAAAATGACAATTATTCTGCTAGTAGAAACTTGCGTCAACCCCATGGGCTATATTTTATTACAAAAAGAAAATCTACATATAAAAAAATAACATTCAATAGATTTCATATTTCATGAAGCTAAAAATTCAATAGCTACTCATTCATAATTCATCATGCGTGACAGCAATTTCAATTGCTCTCTTCAAAACCACTAGTGGCTGAGCGTAGCTGCTGCGCTACGTATCGTGACTTCGATTCCTGCACTTAGCAAATATTTGTTGGTAGTTGTTCTGAGTTTGGTTGTTTGATCTGTTAGTAAAGGCACTCACAATGCAGGAAATATTTTTACTGTTGTGCTTTTTTTTTTAAAGATGGTTAATCATCAATTGACTTTTTCGCTCTAGGCGGACCGGAAGAGAGTGTCAGATTCCTACTGACCAAAGCCCATCTGTGTCCTAATGCCTTTTGTTTTCCGTGATTCCGGCCACGGCGGCTAATCTTAATGCAGACTATTAAGATTAGCCGCCGTGGCCGGAATCAGTCTGTAGAGTTACATTTTATAAGGTGCCAAGCTTAAAGAAACTAAATCATCTCTCTACCGTCGGTATACACTCATAATCAAACAGATTGCGTGCTTCCTTCATCTCATATAGCTCGGTAATACGAACGCGCCCCACTTCCGACCAACGGCATAGATCGCGTTATTTTAAAGTAAATTGTGCGTTCAATTCAATTTACACTGGATCTACTTCATTGAGATGTTCAACTAACGGTGTGGTCAAGGCTATTGAATATGGGCGTTCTCGTAAATTATCGTAACTGGGTGTTTGTATTTTATCCTCATTATGTTATGGTCGATTGTCGATTGGCATAAGCATTGTGGTTTTCTTTTTAGGTCGATCCTTGGTTATGGTTCAAAACCACCATCATACCTATTTGAATTAAAAAAAAAACAAATGATAAATAAATACTTGTTTAAATCTTTTGAAGATCGATAACTAATATAGTTAACATGAAATAACATTATTTATAGCTTGATTACATTCAAAACTAAATAATCACAATATTTATAATATTAATATTATTAACTGCCTCGTTGGCCTTGTGGTTCTAAGCGCGACTGCTACGCTAGAGGTCTTGGGTTCGATTCCCAGGTCGAGCAAAAAGTGTTATAGGGTTTTTCTATGAAATTCTCAGTAGCAGCTCGGAGTTTGGATTTGTGCCCGGTTATGGCAATAGGCTCGCCCCCTATTACATGGGACCTAAAACATACCGGCGAACTGTGGGTGTACACTGGTACACCTCTACCTAACCCTTCGGGGAATACAGGCGTGATGGTATGTATGATTTATATGTATAATTGTGGCCCTTCTGTATAGGGCGTCAAAAAACTCATCCGCATCGCTATCTATAGGACGAATAAATTTTAGTTTAATATGCATTGATGATATCAAGCTATAAATTATGCTGCGCTGTTACATGAAGAGTCTTAATCAAAGAATGGCTATTCTAAATGGTAATATAATTATTTTATAGTTCATGGATCTTCCTGATGTTAAAAACTGAAATACTTGCAGAGTTTTTCTTCTTCTTCTTCGAATTTAGGTGAAATTTGTGTGACGCGGGTTATCATTCCTCACACATTGATTGACAGCTCACCTGTGGTTCGAGAGCCAAAAATTTTGATAGAATAGGCCCACCAGTTTTTTTTATATAATTATCATTGGATTGCAAGCAAGCCGACTCGCGACGGCCCACCTTGTGTTAAGTGATCACCGCTGCCTATAGACATCTGCAATGCCAGAGACCTTGCAAATGCAATCCCATCGACAACCTGCCGGGGCTGCGGGTTGTTCGAAAGAGATACCGCGCACCCGGAACGCAAAGGGCACATGAAGGAACATAGACGGGTTTTAGTCAGTAAAAGTCTGACACTCCCTCCCGCCCCGCCCAGGGCGGGGAAGTTATTTGATGATTTCCAGTCTTAAAAAAAAAATCGAAAAATCAAAGTTATTAGCACGTTAAGTTGTTAGGGACAAAGTTGAAATGCTCATGTGCCTGTAATTACACCAGCAGCCATACCCTTCATACCAGAAGACAGCAACGGACGAGCTCCTTTACAAAGAGCTCTACTACTTCTAACAATGATAACAAAACATGAAAAACATTCTATTTTTAACCACGCATTTTATTTGCGTGTCACTAATAATACCTGATTGTTCATCAATCGCTTTAAGAGCTACAAACGCAAAGAAAATGAGAGTTTTTATGTTCTATTAAAATTTCGCGTGATGCACGTGTTCAGTACAATCTGTAGGTAATAGAGTTCAAACACTCATCTGTTCACGCTTTAAGGTTGTTTATATCATTGCACTAACAATTAATGATACCACCATAGTATTGTCCCACTGCAGAGCAAAAGCCTCTTGTCATAAAGATAAGGCCCGAGCATTGACCATCACGCTTGCTCAAGGCGTATTGGCGATTTCAGATTTATCCTCACGATGTTTTCCTTCACCGATGTCAGAGACGTCCAAGATAAACTTAGATTAGTAGGTACATATGAATTGAAAGAGTCATATTGGTACTTGCCTGGTATTCGAACCCACCACTGGTGAACCACTTGGCCATCACGATGCACTAACAATTACCTAGGTACGAAGCCGATAGATAGAGTTGTTTGTGACTTAAGGTACATGAGTACATCAGTACAATTTAGTGCACCAGTGTGTGCGCAAATGATGATATTCTGATTCTCATAGTAGGACGGCTATCTTTTATAGCCGGAGAGATATCAAACGCAGGACAAATCGCTTAATGTGCTTTCCGGTCACGTGTCACACCACCAACTTCCAAATTCCGAGATCCTACTAAGAAATAAGAAATTAATATTAATGGAAAATATCTATAACGCTTAGCCAGGAATAACCACTTAGAGTCAGACCCAGGATCCCACTCGTAGCAGTCACAATTGCACCCACTGGACTGCATTCAAGAGGTAACTGAAAATTGATTAAGTTCAAAAGTGCGATTTTATAGACTGAATGAAAATAAATGATTTGACTTTGATTTTGAGACCAACGGGGCAACCCAAACCTAACTCAAAATCTTCCCAACTTTTTCGCCACATTTCCACTGTTAGTACTATCATCCTATAAAAAAGAACCCATAGAAAGTGATCCAACTGTAAAAGGTTATTGGCTCAATAAATTGATACCAGCTTGATATGATCGCAATGATTTCAATCCTCAGTGGGCGAAGATGCACCTCATAACAGTTAAGTCATGATATCAAACTGTTTTAAATTGAACTAGTATGGTGAAGGTACAGTTGGAGAAGAAATTGTTTGCGATAATTCTTTTTGGTGCACTTTAGAGAGGACTAATAAAAGGTACCTAGTTTGGGAGTTTCCTTTTTTTTTGTAGGATAAATAGAAATAGGTAAGTACTAATTGATATATCTTGGAAAATTTATTAACCATATCGATAATTTGGTATCCAATCAAAAAGTATTTGCAAGATTGTATAATTCATAAAGTGTTTGCTAAATATTAAAGCACACATGTACAATTTAAAAGTATCGTTGAATGGTAGGTATTTAATAATTCTAGATTTGCAGATTATTTACAGTATAATTTAATCAATAAATTGATGGCAATACTCCACAAGATTGAAAACTGAAAAACACTTGGTAAAACTGATGACTTGATGACTTCATTATTGCCTACTGCTAATTGTGGACCAGGTAGTCTAGGCCACCGATTGATATAATACTCTCACGCATGCTGTGGCTAGTAGTCCCAAAGTGATTATTTCGAAACTTTGTACACAAATGTTCTGAACCTGACTTTGAAACACAGGATAATCTCTGCTACCAAATTATTATAATACTTACAATTGTATATTCAACGAATACACTTATTTTTTATTTTAATATTATAAGAATATTCGACAAAATTGAAACAGAAGCATTTACAGAAAAATGTTCAATTATTATTTGACAATTTGACAGTTCGTTGTAAGATTTTTTGAAGATCATGCATTTAGGATTTTCATGGAATCTATAAAAGACTTTTTATTTATTATTTTATCAATCCTACGTTAATAAAATAAGTTCCCGACAGTACCCAACAACATAAATGCATCGCTGCATCCCTCTCAGCGATAGCCAGTGTACCGTGACACTAAGCGCATATAAACGCAACCAATGCTCTAGTTATACACAGTGTCCATATAGCCAACATAGTGCAAACAACAAACATGGTAAAGTATCTTCTGATATTGACCCTGGTCGCCACGGTCACGGCCAGAACGGCGACCACGACACAGAATAAACTAGAAGCTCGAAGCTCAGACGACAATGTTCTAGGAGACCTTAAATTAGCATATGAGACCTACAAAGACTGCAGCGGGTCCGACATTTCGCACTGCCTCAAACGAAAACTGGCGAAGACATTGAGCAGGCTGACGAAAACTGAGGAGTTTGACATCCTGAATGGTGTGACGATAACCAAGGATAAGGATGTGAAGATTGTGGAGAAGGAAGAAGCGATCCCGAGGGGAATGGATGAGGGGTCACTGAACAACCTTATTATGGACAAAATCGTTAACTTTATGAGGTCCCATACATTGCAGGTAAGGAGTTTCTAAATACTAACATTTTAGTTTCAGTTTAAGATAATTTGGGATTCAAATTAGTTCTGAAAGCAAATTGAGGAATCGTGTGTTCAATCATGCGTTAATTTAAAAAGTTGTAACACTGTGATCATTGATGGATGACAAATGCTTGGAATTGTGCTGATCTAGAGTAACCCCAAAAGCAAGTTAAGGAAGATGAATAAGTGTTTCACAGGAAGAGTATTAATAATAAGATTGCTTATGGCGAATTTAACATAATAGTAATGGTTGGAAAGGAAACACGTGGTCGGTGCTACATCGCAATGGATATTCACGGACATGCACTTTACTTGAACTAGTTCTATAACTATAATTTTCAAACCAATTTCTACTATGTATTTAATTGACTCATTATTATTATCCATTAGTCATTCCATTTGACTTAAATCCATAAAAACTTGCAGATTTACTAAGAGTTTTTCTTCTTTATCTTCTTATTCAAGGTCATCGCTTCTTCTATGCACTTTAAAATTATTAGTGCCTTCACCTTGGTTGGTTCTGGATGCAATATTGGTGTTCATTTTAAATTACTTTGGTAACTGATTTTCAACTTTCTTCTATTAAACAAAGATACTGCTTTTGTATGTTATTTGAAAATAACTTGGATTGGCACGATACTTCAGAATGCATGGTTGCTGAACAATTTTCTGCTGTACTATTAGGTCACTCCCCCTAGGCCCCCCTCCCTTCCGTTGACACGTTATTGACTTTTCACATTACGAATTTCTCAGTAGCAGCCCGGAGTATGGAAATTGGTGCTGTGATACCGTCTTGTCTTGGAAAGCATGTAAAGCTCTTGGTTCTATGCCTTATCTCTCCCCGGCTGCGTTGGATTGCTGTAGTATTGGGCTATGAGCGCACGTGTGTTTGCGCATACACTTGTGGACATTATGAAAAAAAAAAAAATGCATTACTACTTTTTGCCTAGTATCAAACCACAACCTCACGCATGAGAAGTGCTTTAACCACTGGGCCATGACGACACATTCTTCTAATATTTTTTTTTTATGCTAGTCTCATTAGACAACATAATACCAAAAACATTCACATGCATAATTATTAACTAATCCAATACTAACTCTATCTTCCATTCAAATTCAATCAAACTTGACTCCAAAGAACAGGTTACTTCACTTCCATTCATTGTTTGTATGACATAACACATAATACCGGCTCCCATACAGAGGGATAATAGTGTAATTATTATTCGTACGGTGCTCTTTATAGACTGTAAGTAATCTTAGTATTATGAATGCATTTTGTCACTCTATGACAGTAGTAATGGTATTTACTTCCGGGCTTGGTTTAATGAGCTTGAAGATTTGGTTGTAGAACTTTAATTTCTTGTTTTACTATCAATACTTTACTAATTAATACTTTCTGACTTACTTTTGGCCTTTACATGATTCTTACTATCTAACTATTACAATAAACTGTATGGAATTGAAAAGAGATTTTAAGTCTTTTCTTAGAGTATTCGGCTAAAAACAATCGAAAAATAGAAAAGGGTAAATAAATTCTTATTTCTGACTCAATACTTAGGATAGTGTTCTGACTCTTTCCAGAAAATCTTGCCGACACAGACTGTAATCGTCTTTAAGTTAATAAATGTTGCAATAAGAATTCAAAAAATTCAAAATTCAAATCATTTATTTCAATTAGACCATGTACAGGCACTTTTGAATTGTCAAGAGATTAGTTAAACAAAATCATATGACCTGACTTATAATTGACGATGACCCAACAGATTGATTCTTTTAAAAACTGTAAACAGAATTTGGAAATTTAAAACTATAACTACGATAAAGTTATCGTTAATGTAGGAAATCAAAAACCAGAGAAACTTAATAAATTTTAATACAATAGATACAACAACTTAATGCACAGCATGGGACAAGATTGATTGGATTGACTATAACGTTAAAATCAAAAGAGCAAAGGGCTTAGCTTCATCGTTCTACTATCTTACAATTGCATAAAAATGGGTTCATGAACTTGAACCCATTTTTATGCAATTGTAAGACGTATGGCTGGTGACAATTTTTATCTTCCCATCGACCATAATTACTAATTGTAGACCTATCCAATAATCTTTAGAGTTTCGTGTGAGGCACTTTTACAAAACATGTAGAGAAATAAGATTAATTACAGATAAAGCATGACCATTTAAAAATCATTCACACAAGCACAAAGTAACGCACTATAATCGCTTTTAACTGTTAATGGTAACTCACTGAAGGGTAACAAATTAATTCACGCCCATCTTTAATAACCCAGCACTAATAGCTCACTGCAACATTGTTGTGACAATCAGCCCACCATTCAAAGCACCCATAATTATAAATTGATTGCTACATTACTTTGTATCTAATTCACCTAACGGGATACTCTTACTAACAATTATAAACAACTATGGCTGTATAAACCCTTTCTTTTTCAATTAATTTTCTGCTGTAGTGGCGCTTGCAAAAGGTTGATAACTAATTGGACTATCGAAGACCTTTTTCAGGTTGACGTCATTTCCTGCTTAAATTTACAGGAAAACATAACACTTGTAGGAAAATTATTTTTGTATCAAATGTGATCACAGTAGATGGTTCGATACCTTGCAATGCACCGTTATTTTTTTTGTTCACTTACTTTGTTATCAGTAAACTTGGATGTATTGGCTAAACCACTCAGTGCCGTAATAGATGCTCATACACTTCAAAACGATTCTTATCTTACTTGTCTCTTGCTCAAGTATGTGATTTGGGCAAAAGTCTTGCTAAAGCTTCGCTTATCTTTTCTCTCGCAAAAGCTTATTTGTAATCATTAAGTTCAAGGTCAACAAACAAATCACTTAAAGTAATCTCTCTCTCATAGCAACAACCTGACATTTTCTGATAACAATAATGTCATAATTATAATCGTGGTGGTGTACTCACGTGAGCGCAATGTGCGAGGATCTTCACAAAAAAGATTTGTTACATGCGAGCTCACGAATGACAAATACAGCGGAGCTAGTGGTCTTGGCCGAAATCGGTCAGATCACAATCATCATCAATCTAACCAAGCCTGTTCCGGTAGCCACTAGATCCGGCCACCCCCGTAAAAGCGTGACGGCTCGATCTTACATTAAATGCGTAAAAACGAGCATACCATCCACCAACGCAGCGTGACAACTTTCCCGATGCATCTTATAATTGCATTTAATTAGTCTATCTTCACTTTTTGCTGGACACACTCTATTAAGCTGTGCAGTTTCTTCTAATTGGTCTGTGCGTGATAATTGATATGCGTAGAGAAAATATAATGAGTGCTAGATGGTGGGTTTGCACGGCAGTGCGTGCCGCTTCTAGATGTTATTAGGGACAGGTGCGTGATTGGTTCTTGGTTGAATAGGTTCTGTTTGGCGTGGTCGGTGGCTGTTCATAGATTGATAGATATTATCTGCATGACACGGACTAACTTGGCGTTAGTAAATAAGGAAAAACAATTTAGAGAATCATTCCAGATGATTCTGAAGGTCAACTGCCATATCTTACTGAAGCATTCATTGGCATTTGAATACTAATTCACGAATACTTAACCAACCTTAGCAAATATCTCTGTTCAACATTTCAGGCATAATTTCCTAATTTTGTTCCATTAAGGGTCAAAGTTCAAAATAGCTCCATCTACACGTGTTCCTACTAAGCTTTCTTGATTGTTTTGGGTGTTGATATGTTTGAAGAAGTAAAATCATTTGACTCGAGGTTATGAAACTTCTTCTGAAAAAGTCACACATCAGGGTTTATGAATTATTGCAATGATGCGGTCATCAACCTCAGACACTGTTGTGAGATAAGCACATTTTTTGCTGTAAGGGGTTAAATTGAGTGGATTCGTTTCAGCTTACATTTGAAGATTTATTTTATTAGGTTAGCTATTTTATAAGCTTCACAAATATGTTTCGAACAATCAATGTTAGGATATAAGCATTGGTATAGGTATTGGATGAAGGGGTATCAATATTTACTAATCTTCCAAGTTCATGGTCATGATTCAGTTTTTTCTTTACAAACTGTTTTCGGCATTTCTCCTACTACTATTTCGTTTACTAAAAGATGCACTTGACCATTGTCCTGGACGTATACCTTACTATACATTGTACTAGTTCGATCATGTCTGTTATTAGTATTGTCCAATAATAGTTTCACATTACCATTATTTAAAAAACCTTCCGTACTTTCATTTCGCGTGTTCTTCAGTAGGAAGCTATTGAATATATTGTCTTCAATTATACGTTTGGACTGAAGTACAAATTGTTATTACATGCGTTCAGTCGGTTCGAGGAATCAATTTATGTTTTTGTCGTAATTAGTAGTCAACTACAATAATGTATTAGTGTAAGCATTACTCATGCAAACACGGAATACAATACTGGTATTACGGATTAAAGTATACGTTATAAACGCTTAAGAGCGTCTAGTATTGAATAAATATTTGTATGATGCACGATTAATCTATGTATTGAGTTTTTGTTTTGAGTTTTATTTCATAATGTCATTCTTCTCATGTCATTTTTGACTTTTGAACATAATTTCTACTAGTGGTAGTTCTGTAAATTTTACTGAAGTAATGCAACAAAATAAGAACATTTTTTATGCTACAAGAAAGATTTTAATTCATCTGAGCCTTAAAAGAAATTGGTATTTTGAATACACGCTTCACAGAGCGCTCTTGCTTAGTAGTAATAGATATATTTTCTGTAAAAATCTCTCAGTGTATTTGGATGAAGTGAGCTTGAAGCTTCACTTAATGACGGTCATTACAAAATAGACCAGCTAATTTATTCAGCATTTAATTTTGAGTTTAGCATCACTATCAATTTACATTTAAACCAATCACTAACAGAACTTCATCTCTAAATTCCAGGTCAAATTCCCCACTGAAGACGGATCAGAATTATCAGAGGACCAAGGACGCAGCAAAAGAAAGAAACTGGCGCCTCTTCTCGCCATCCCCCTGCTCATCGGAGGCATGATGGTTCCTCTGGCCTTCGGAGCCCTAGCACTCCTGGCTGGAAAGGCACTCATCGTGTCTAAACTGGCCCTGGTGTTGGCTGGTATCATTGGGTTGAAGAAACTCTTGTCTCCAAGCGGGGGAGGTCATGAAGCTCATGAGGTGGTGGTGTCCGCAGCACATGGTGGCTCTGGGTGGAGCAGGTGAGATTGAGTTTTGAAATAATTGAGGTTACATCTAATACTCCTGTTTTTATTTAATAATTTATAAGTTTATTAATTAATAAAGTATGCATATTTACTGTACATATGTATCCGACGTATATAACACTCATGTAAATTAAGTACGTACTTACAACTTGACAGAATTATAGAATACAAAACAAAAAATAAATAAAAGAATATGGTCACAAAGAGCCATTTCATCACAATGTATTGTTATTTGCAAAATATTTTATACTTGGTATCCTGGGGTATACTTTTATATATTTGGTCATCATTTTTGATAATTATGATTACCGTTTGTCGCCTCGTGGAATCTGTATAAAGTTATCGAATGATTATACACTGTTAGGAAATTAAGACATTAAATTGCTTATTTTGAAGAATGATATTCAATATTCATTATTATTAAGACAGCACCAACATTTTTCAAATGCACAAATTTATTATCACGTTAGGTCATCTTTTAAACTTTATTTTCCATAAAGACCCGGCACGGTTTTTCCGAAGAATCAATTTGCATGCACTTCAAAAAGATTTTTATTTTACTTAATTAAAAAATGTTTTTCATGAAATAGTTTGTTACAGAAATTTTGACATTTATTTTTTCTAATTTGCCAGCGTTGCGCAAAGTGACCACCTCGAGAGAAATGCCGGGGGCAACCCAGGGTTAGGACCTTTTTATTATTTTGGTTACTTTTTAAAGAATAATTAATTAATGAATAATTCATTGCGTTATTTATAAATTTAAATTAATTGTCGAGTGTAGGATACCTACTTTAAGTGCACACTTTTTGTCACAAGTTTCATTACAACTTAAATATATTGGGAATATTGAGTAAAACTAAAATTAAGCATTAAACTAAAATAAGCATTTCTGGAGCCTGAAATATATCAAAGTAAGATTCAGGAACTTCTTTAGTAAACGCTTATTACAGATAGGACAATAATTTTACTTTTGCATGTCTTATAATGTTTTTCAAATACAGTTGTTTTCATGATTCCTTTTTCTTATTTTCAGGTCGCTCGAGAAGTCTCAAGACTTAGCGTACAACGCTTACGCCCAATAGCCAACGAACCCACCGTTAATTAACATTAATTATTAATAATACGCGACTCTAAGGACAAATCGGTTTCACATAAATATTTAAATAGACAACATATAATTAAATTATTTACAATTATAGAGTACATGGTTATGCAACATTTGAGAAAGGATGCCTGTCGTAAGTTTATTCTTAAATCTAAATAAAAAATATGTATTCACTCTAAATAATCATTACAAAATTAAAATATTTATTTAATTCCATAAGTAAAGTCACAAAAACATCACAGTTGTATGAACGTTCCATATTTGAATTCCTATAATGTGTGTGTCATATTTTGTATCTATTTTTTGTTTTTGTATATTTATTGTGTTCCATAAAACAGAATTGCTCAAAGAATAACAGATTTAAAATAATATTTTCGATTATAAAATAATTTATTTAACTTCAAGGGTCAGTAAACTGTAGTAGCTATTTTAGTAAGGGATATAAAACGGTCTTGGTTATAATAATTTTAAAAAAACGGAAAAATGAGTGGGGAAATATTATTTTCTCTTAGCATTATACGTTATATTAAAGTACCTCAAATACTCTTTAAAGACTAAATAAAAATTACATAATATTGTATAGTCCTATTTACAACGATTTTTTTTAGTTATAACCAAAAATATTTTAATTTATAATATTTATTATATTTAAACTTATATATTATATGACTTTGGGGTGTGCTTTAATTAATTTATATATAAACAGATTAACTCTGTTATTATGTTTTGCACGGTTTTTATATATTTTTGAACGTATTTAATTATTATGTGTATCGAATGAGCATAATTATTATTGTATGAATATATATATTTATTTATTTATATGTTGTGAAACATTTTATATAATACAAAGACTGAAAATATCTATGTATAATAATTATAAAAAATATAGTATCCACATGTACATATGTAAATAATTTATTGCATTTATTTAATATTTTTTCTACATAATATTTATATAATTTGAAAGTATTATGGATTGCCAAATATTTTTATTATACAAAAAATATATTTATTAATCTACTTAGGTACAGATCTCATATATATTTTGATATTTTCTTAAAAAGGTGCTCATTTTATTTAAATGCAATGTAAATATTGAGGCGTTATTTATTTATTTTCATTTATTTTAATTTTACGTTCCAGTCAGTTCATTAATTTATTAAATTAACTTAATAATTTATTGTCAAATGTTATTCATTAAACTGTTGGTACTCATAAATTATTCGTTTTATTTCTCAACTGAAGTTGGCGATAAAATCAATCAGCTCTATAATTAATATTTTAACTGTGTTGGTGTTGCACTTTTTTGTGGAAAATATGAGTTTTTTTTTAAACAGCCGATTAAAATTTGTACCACTCCAGGGTTTATAATCATGTACTTAATTAATACTAATTTAATAAAGCTGAACAATTTTTTTATTGTTTGTTTAAACGCGCTAATATCTGGAACTACCTGTCGAATTATGAAAATTGAATTATTTTTGTGTATTATAGCAGATTCGTCAGGAATAGTAGAGGCTGTAAAACATCACGTTACTACACACAGAAGCGGAGCAGCAACCAAAGACGTCACTTAAGAAAACTGGCTAATACCTATCCGTGTTCCTACTAATGCCCTTTGCGTTCCAGGGCCGCGGTGACTCTTTCGAACAAATTCCGAAACCCTGTATACCTTCGATACAATAAAAAGAAGTAGAACATAACCTGCCAAAAAGGTATTCACTTTCGCACATGTAAATATCGAACTGTTACTCAAAAGAACACCATTGGTTGTCACAATGGTTTCATGAATTATGCACACAGGACCGACTGCCAAACTTTATAATAATATGGCAAAGAAATTCGTGTCAATACGTGTTGGTTTTGGCGAAATAAATACGCGAATACTAAGAAGCAAGGATGTAAAGTTGGTGGGACTGGATACAAGCCGCTTCTAACTGGTCCTTTTGGTAAACTTTGGAGTGGGCGATGTCCAGCAGTGGACGTCCTGCGGCTGATATGAAGATGATGAAGGAGCACATACATACATAACGCCACCTGCTACGATCCTTACATACGCCTTTCGCCTCATCCAAGTCCATACGTCTGGTCATACAAGCACGCCCGTTAGGACTACTGCGCACCCGACTTTTCTGAAGGATCTCATCAATAAGATCAGGATAGGTCTTTCTAGGGCGTCCCGGCGTTTGCACTCATATCTGTCATATAATTCTCTTTTGTTAGTCGCCTTTTACTCATCCTCTCAACATGAGGGAAGTGGAGTAAGATAAAGAGGAAGAGGAAGGCGTAAGGAAAGTAGAATTAAAGGTCCTTGGCACCTGAGACAGATCTTATGATAGTTAGTTATTGGTCCAAGATTTCGGAGTCGTCAGACCCATATAATTTTAGCATTGCTAAAATTTTTAGGATACTATCGCGTCTGAATTCCTCAGAGCTATACCAATGTACACCTACAATTCGGCGGTATGTTTAGACCCCATATAATAGAGCGCGAGCCTATTGTCGCTTTTATACGCAAAAATACAGTCTTTATCTCCTTAGATTAGATATAGCGAAAACCACGATTCAACTTCACAGAACAGACACAATTACTCATTGATAACCACAAACAAAGAGGTTGTATCATAAACAAGAAGTAGTGCGGATGTAGAGAAATTGATACTATATTTCCGCCCGCAATTTAGTTTCACTTTCAATACTATTATCGAACTTCGTATCGGCATTGTGGTCTGTAATTATTTGAAATGTATTGAGCTGGTGTAGTGTTTAGTCATTTTGGTACATTTTCTATGTACATAACTGCCCCGTTGGTCTCGTGGTCGCAAGTGCGACTGCTGTGCAAGGGGTCCTGGGTTCGATTCCCAGGTCGAGCAAAACGTGTTATTGGGTTTTTCAATGAAATTCTCAGTGCAGCTCGGAGTTTGGATTTGTGCCCGGTTAATGGCAATAGGCTCGCCACCACATGGGACCTAAATATACTGGCGAACTGTGGGTGTACATTGGTACACCTCTGCCTAACCCTTCGGGGAATACAGGCGTGATGGTATGTATGTTTTTCTATGTACGTACTGGTTAACCATCCCGGAATCGCTGAATGGGGTTCGCGATATGATTATAAAACTCGTAATTAATGTCTTAAAGCTCTAAAAGGGAGGATATGTGGGAGGGGTTAAAGGTCACAGAATCAGAATAGTTTATATAATACTAGCTTCTGCCCGCGACTTCGTCCGCGTCACAGTTGATGTGTTATCCTACGGGTACCGTACATTTTCCCGGGATAAAAAGTAGCCTATGTGTTATTCCAGACTATAATCTATCTTTGTGCCAAATTTCATCCAGATCCATTCAGCCGTTTAAGCGTGAAAGAGTAACAAACATCCATACATCCATACATCCATACATACAAACTTTCGCCTTTATAATAGTAGTAGGATTGTTAATAGAACCACTTAATACTAAAAAGAAAAATTAATAATTTGTTTGTTTGTTTTTTTTGTTTGTTTGTGTTTTGTTTTGTTTGTAATTTGTTTGTTTTTTTGTATTTGTGGTGTGTTTGTTTGTGTTTTTTTTTTTTGTGTAATTAATATTTGTGTCTTTTTTTTGTTGTTAGATTTGAAAATTAATAATTTGTCTCTGTCTTGCCTTTATTGCAATTATTTTTAAACAATATGTCCCATTAACAACTATAAACGCTACTATAAACGTGCCACTTACTGGGCCCAACATTATAAGATTATTATCAACTAAGAAAAGACAAGAAGAAGAAGAATGTGACAATCTATAGTCAGCTAACTTCAGTATTACACTGTGGTTTTTGTCGCCATTCCGCCTTTCATTTCCAAACGTGAACAGTACCAAATAAAAACAGGAAAGAATCAAGTACAAACTACTGTTATAGACCCTATTTACCCGAATAATAGGATATAAGAAAACACTCTCAGATACCCACCAAACAACAATAAACGTAAACAACAAACACATCATCACGTTCTATAATACATATAATTACGTACATAATCTTGAGTCATCTCCGAGCCCTCAGGCCATTGACCCTCGGAGAAAGTCGACGGACATAGATCATTCTAGTAATCATGTCCGTTTCTCCTCCATAGGATGCGACTGGATGGAATTCCAATCAAAGGAAATGCTCGATCTGTAATGATTGAGCGTTTTATAAAGATGGCCTCATCGGAAGTAGGAGAGAGCTGGTGTTCAAACTAGAAAATTAATTTGTGGGAATTAAAGAAGGGACTAACTGACCCATTGGTCTTGTGGCCGCAAGTGCGACTGCTGTGCTAGAGGTCCTGGGTTCGATTCCCAGGTCGAGCAAAAAGTGTTATTAGGTTTTTCAATGAAATTCTCAGTAGCTGCTCGGAGTTTGGATTTGTGCCCGGTTATTGGCAATAGGCTCGCCCCCTACTACATGGGGCCTAAATATACCGGCGAACTGTGGGTGTACATTGGTACACCACTGCCTAACCCTTCGGGGAATACAGGCGTGATGGTATGTATGTGTAAAGAAGGGATTAAAGCTCTGTGTGGGAATGCTCTCGTTCCTGTCTAGATAATAAATTAAAGATTCAGGCATTAGTCAGGACCTAATAAGGCTTGTGGTCAATTAAGCGAATAGAAATTAAACAGCTGCCATGTTTATTTGCGTTATAATAAAATGTTTTTAATTTTATTGTACCTTTTTTTTCGCAGGGAAATCCTCATGGATGTTCTACGTTTGGGGTAAGGGGAGAGTCATGGGTTTTAACGACTAAAACCCAACGGTTCCTCCTGTTACCATAAGCCAGGAGCCTGGTATTCGCTTGAGGCATGATCCGTGCTCCCGACTGGGATTTTATTGTACCTAAGCTATCATGGATTTAAACTGAAAATCAGGGCTTAGTAACCTGTTAGCCCCCTAACAGGTTACTAACCTAATCATAATTGTAGTGATTTTGGATATTTATCACTTATTATTACAAGCGTGATAGTATCGCTCATTAATTTACGAACATGTTTAGAACGTACATCTTCTTCTTCACGAATCGATGATAATCTTATGATTCTGGACCCAGTAGGTGGCCACGTTTATCGCAGCACCAGTAGTTGGACGTACACTGAACGTTGAACTGCTATTCCTGGATAGTAAACTACCACATTTGTCGTATTACTTTCATCTTTTAAGCAGAACTAAGCTTAATTGACGACATTTTCTTTCATTCCACAATAACACAGAAAGAGAAAACAAATAAAACTGTTTTTCCAAAGTCACTCAACTTATAAGTGAAGATTTGCCAGCGAAAGCGTAATGTACGTTAACAGTACCGTTAAATAAATTAGCTGACATGACGCCTGTTGGACACTTTCTTGTCTTATGTGGCAGAGCCATAATCATTATGACATGCTCTTGTAAGACAGTTAAGAAAGCTATGGTTGTTGTATGGTCATTGTCCGTCAGTTGTGGTATGATTTATGTTAGGAAAACGGTCTTTGGACAATTGCATTAGGTTTTTTTAGATAGCCTATTAATGTCTCATCATCATCATATCAGCCGTAGGATGTCCAACTACTAGACATAGGCCTTTTCCAGGCCTGCATCCAGCAAAGGCGTCTGCCAAATCCTTCTAAGGTTACGTTTCTGGTGCTACCCCGAACCAGCCCTCTCGGTGCCACTCTAGGCCATCTCGCGAACGCCGACCATCCTCAGGCACCTATTGCCTGGAGATTTTGGCCCCGCAGTCACTGTGCTTAATTTCTAAGTCAGGCATAGTTTTTTTATAAGTAATTTTACAGTGACGACCCGGAGTATAGAAGATTATAGTGTGACACTTCCGTGTCACGGAAATAATTTAAAGCCCTTAGTCCTGCAGCTGATCTCTCAGTTATTTTGGATTGGCGTACAATTGAAGTATAAGAGTGATGGAAGAGGGAGTACAACTTGCATATATTTTTTTTTTTATAGACGGGTAATCATCACATAACTTCCCCCGCCCTGGGCGGGGCGGTAGGGAGTGTCAGACTTTTACTGACTAAAACCCGTCTATGTTCCTTCATGTGCCCTTTGCCTTCCGGGGGCGCGGTATCTCTTTCGAACAACCCGGAGCCCCGGCAGGCATCGGCCCTCAGTGGCCCCTTCCAAGTTTGCTGACATCTGTCAGTTTGCTGACGGTCTGTCGTTAGTTAGTCAACGTACGGACGGTGAGCTACCCATTGCTCACCGTCCACAGACCCGCGTCTACGGTGGCCGGGAGTCGTCTCGTGACAACTTGCATACTTAGCTATTGAGATTTTACACTACTACACCATGACCGAAATTCAGGCGGGCGTTTCATTCTTTCTTATCCTCAAAGAAAGCTTTCTTTTGATATTTATTAAGTGGTTTTTGGTATAATTGTTTTTAACTATAAACACTCAAAGTTTTTCTCAATCCGATTGTTTATTCACGCCGCGTTGAAACCGTAAAATCGAGCTATTACGCCACTGACCGCGAAAATGACGGTCAGGTTCATTTGTCTGGTCACACTTTTTGTTCTTTTTTGGCAATTTTGTTTCTATGCTTGTTAAAAGTTTAAGTTCAAAGTTGGTATTTACATTATTCAATGTCATAATCTCTTGAAGTCGGATTATTAATCCTTCCATTAAATTCAATCAAAATCGGTTGATTATCTTCCGTTTACTCATCATCGATTTGGATGATAGGAAGTCGTTAATAAAAAAATAAAAATAAAGTTTTTTTTTTTAGTCAACTTGATGATCTAATATGTAGAAAGCTAGCAACAAAGATTGGGCGATGCGTCATCAGTTTTGCGTCACTTCGAAGTTTTAGTATTAAAACGTTTCTCGCCTATTCTGTCATTAATTTTACTAGATCAACATACCCTTCTAAAAGTACTACTTATTACATATAACATACCTACCATTACGCCTGTATTCCCCGAAGGGTTAGACAGAGGTGTACCAATGTACACCCACAGTTCGCCGCTATGTTTAGTTCCCATGTAATAGGGGGCGAGCCTATTGCCATTAACCGAGCATAAATCCTAACTCCGAGCTGCTACTAAAATTTCATAGAAAAACCCAATAACACTTCTTGCTCGACCTGGGAATTGAACCCAAGACCTCTCCTTCTCTACTACTTATTAAAAGCAGAAATAAAAAGCGCAAGATTTTTGCCGAAAAAGCTCATTTACAATAACTCTAACACACTAAGACATACTCCAAAACCAAAAAAACTGAAAAACAAAATACAGCAGCGTCCGTGATAATAGCTTATATAACAAAAAAAAAGCGGAGTTCTTCAAATACCTAGCATTGCTATTGACCTACAAAACGTATTACTCAACAGACAAAAAGTAAATAGTGAGCAATTTCAAAAGAAAAAACTACAAAGAGATTTGAAAAAAGAAAAAAGCTCTGGTTAAGAAACGTTGCGTCATAAAATGTAATTCGAGTTTGGCTTTTTTTTAAAAGAAAGCGATGTCTGACCGGTTGCACCAGATGTAGTAAGTGCCACAGAATAAAGAAGGTCAGAAGGAAAACTATTATTTATTAGCATTTTTATTTTCTTTTGCAAAGTAAGATGAACACTTTTAGTGCTCATTCACGTTGACACACGGGCGCGGTGGCGGGCGCGATCACGAAATATAAAATAAATATAAGACACAATAATTGTAACATGTGAGTACACAATACTTAATTGTTTGCATTGTTATCAATGGGCTAATTGCTCAAAGGCTTGCAGCAATACCACGTTGTATGGCAATGCTGATTATTTAAAAATAGGCTGGAAATAAGCCACATGAAGAAAGGAAAACTATTGATTAAATATTTAGAGTTGATAATAACGATATTTCAGTTTACAAACATACAAAATTACATTTTTAAACAACTTACTTGTAAGCCATACAGATGATTGTTCCGTAAGAGAATCGAACCTGAGCACACAGCGCAGCAGCCAATTACTTAATTGCCACTGCGGCAACCATGTCATCAAGTTATGACGTGCGCTACTTTAGCAATTCTAATATACACGCTACCTTTTTTCATGAGAAACTCTGACACTAGGGTGTGTGGGGTCGTTAGACATTACTGCCGACACGATAAAGAAGAAGATCATGGAACGAAGTTCCTATTTAAGTTTGTATTGACTGGAACTTCTGTATTACCCTTTACAATATGTATGTGTTTGTAAGATCGTAAGACGCATTCTCAGGAATAGTTGGGCCGATTTGGGAAATCCTTTCACTTTTGGAAAACTTGTTGTCTAATTGGTCGTTGATTAATCTGTTTGTGTGGGTTGATTTCTTTTGTCTTGTATTTAATTATCTTGATCGCCACAAGTGCCATCAGTATTTGTATAATTTTGTTTATACTGCCTCGTTGGTTTCATAGTTGCTAGCGCGACTGTTGAGCGTGGGGTCCTGGGTTCGATTCCTAGTTCGGGCAAAAAATGTTATTGGGATTTTTCATTACAAATTTCTCAGTTTAGCAGTCCAGATTTTGGAAGTTGGTGGTGTGACATGCTCGTGCCTCGGAAAGCACGTTAAGCCGTTGGTCTTGCGCCTGATCTCTTCCCGGTTTTGTCGAATTACCGTCCCATCGGATTATAAGAGTTAGAGTAGACGGAGTGCACCTATGTTTGCGCACACACTTGTACCTACACTATCATATTTCCTGCGCACTTGGTTAGTCTCTATTCAGATTAGTAGCCGTGACCGAAATTGGTCTGGAATATTAATATACATAAACTTACGCCTTTTTCCCATGGAGATAGGCAGAAACCACAGAACTCCACCTGCTACTATCCTTACATAGTCCTTTCGCTTCATCCACATTCATACATCATCGAAATATTATGATATTATTATCAGTATTAAATCGCCTATCAACTCACACCACAATATGTACCTTAAATCAATCACACCACGACTCCGCATTGTTTGTCTTGTTCATATTTGTCGTCATTAACACGCAACCGTCGCCACGCGTAAAACATGCGTTACATGCGCACGCTTATGATGTTTGGCATAACAGTCGTGAGGTGACAGGAAGGCATGCTGTTTATCTACTTCTGCACTTGAGACTTCTTCTAGAATTAGGTCCAAACTTGGTTTATTTGTCTAGACTCTAGAAAGCTCTAGACTGTATAGCTTTTTAAGTTTTTTAGCAGCCTAATAAGTTGTAACTAATGGTTGAATTTACTTGAAGGCGAGAACGTCTCAAAATATCAAGATTATTAGCCAATTTCCAAAATGATGTAAGGGTTGCGAACCTTGGATACGTAGGACGTACTTTTGGGAGAAAACCATTTTAGTGGCGTTAGCCAGGATAAATTTAATATGAAACTTAACATTCTGAAAATAAGGATGACAGCATGTGGCAGTATATTTACGAAATATAATATAAGACTCATGAAAACCTATGGCACTCTGCAATAGTGTAGCTTTCTAACATCATCATCATCATCATCATCATCTCAGCCATAGGACGTCCACTGCTGAACATAGGCCTCCTAGATGTCCACATATACCGGTTGGAAGCGACCGGCGACCTTTATTAGGTCGTCTGTCCATCTTGTTGGTGGACGTCCTACGCTGCGCTTGCTAGTCCGGGTCTTCACTCTAGCACTTTTTGACCCCATCGGCCATCTGCTCTGCGAGCAATATGGCCTGCCCATTGCCACTTCAGCTTGCTAATCCGGTGGGCTATATCGGTGACTTTAGTTCGTCTACGGATCTCCTCATTTGCTTTCTAACATAATAAATAGAAATATTTTTTGTAATGGGACCAATACTATTGATTACCTTTTACAAACAAACAATTGTACCTCTTTATAATATTTAGTATAGATTGTCAGAACCTGTAAAACTAACAAATATTTTGTTTTACATTAAGGTATTATGTAGAACAAAAGATTGTAAATTGTGTAAGATTGTGCTTATGCACAATCGTACACAACTACAAAAATATTTCATGTCATTAATCGAGTGCCTGTGTGAACCCTTCCAAACTGGAGAAATTCTAGCATCCTAAGTTTTAAACAGACAATCCACAGACATCCTCTAACCATCATAACTGCCTTAACATACCTCTAATGACCCACACTAACACATAGGTAACATAAGGTAGGTACTCAAATTAAATAAAGCTTTTGCAAATTCCTCACAAAACAAAACTTTCTTCAATACATGTAATGCTGTATAAATATAATGTTTTCTACAGACCAGCTTTCGTTCAGTCGGTGTCTGTAATGAATTTTCTTTAGGCAATTCGAGCTTTTAATTATTATATACCGAGTTGTTTTACGTTGTATACGAGGATGTGTTGGTTTTGATACTTGTATTATTTTTCATTAATTTTGAACATACCTTAACCCTGTATTTTTTTTGTAATATTGCTAATTGTCCCACTGTAGCGCAAAGGCCTCTTCTCATAAAGAGGAAGCACGAGCATTGACCACAAAATTTGCTCATATTTTGCTTTTGATCACTTAAAACTCATAGTAATCACAAAGCCAGGATCTTGTTTTCCTTCACCGATGCCAGTGAAGTTCAAGATAAACATAGAAATTAGAAGAGAAGAATGGGTAAAAAACTCCAAACTTACTCTTTTAAAAGAAACGTTTTACAATATTTGTATACAGAATCATAAAGAATTGCACGTGAATGCGATGAATCTTGCATAGTTTCAGAAATAATATCTCTGAATTATACCAAAACGCATCATCATGCGTGCATGAGCCGAACGACTTCAACTATCTGGACATAGTGCTCCTCTAAATATAGCCACAATGACCGCTCCTGTGCTGTGATAGCCAGTCTAACCAAGAGGTATCGTGTTGCCCAGTTACTGGGTTGTGGAGGTCAGATAGGCAGTCGCTCCATGTAAAACACCGGTATTCAGCTGCGTCCGATTAGACTTGAAGCCGACCCCAGCACAGTTGGGAAAAGGCTAAGCAGATGATGATGACCGCTCCTGTGCTGCCCGCATCCAACGATATCCCGCGACCTTCAATCAATCAATCAATGTGGAAGGCCACACCTAGAATTGAAGTAATGAAACAACTTACTACAGCAAACATTTCTTCTATAACTTACCAGTAACTTGAAGGCACAACAGTGATTGCTTTCATATTCTAGCGGTGACTAGATAATCCCACTATTAAAATTCAATTACCATTTCTTAACACATATTGCTTTTTAGTATTCAGGTTAAGACTTGTCTCCACTTACTTTCTTCCGATTTACCTTTCGTTGATCTATTGCAAATGACACACTTTAGTTAATTTACACATTTATATTCAAGGTAAGGAAATCAAGGGATCGTTTTTTCCCTTTGCGTTGCTCTACTTTAGGGATTTCTCCTGTGTTGTCATCATCATCAGTCTGCTACAGTCCACTGCTGGGCATAGGCCTTTTCAATCGCATGCGATTTATCTCGAATCTCGGCAACTCTCATCCAGTTGCTACCAGCTATCCTGCGAAGATTGTCGCTCCACCGAGTCTGAGGGCGTCCCACCATACGCTTGCCGATTCGTGGTCTCCACTCAAGAACATGTCTACCCCAATGGTCATCGGTTCTATGACTAATATGATCCCACACATACACAAACATCCAAACCCGAAACTTATACCCATAGTCATCCACAAATCGCCGATATGTTTGAGGTCCCTTGCAATAGGGGACTAGCCTATTGCCATTAACTGGGCACAAATGCCGTTAAAATCTGTAGGCCATAAATATGAATGTTTGATCCTTGCGGAAATCGAACTCGCAACGCACAATGCAGTAGCCAATCATACAACCAGTCTTTGAAGAACTAGAGAAACGAATGATTTAAATCAGTCTGAATTTGTCTTATTTTCTTAAAGGGTAAACCTGACTATGGACACGCCGTCTATGCTTCTGAATTCAGGTACATACTCATCGTATATTTAAAACCCAAGTCACATAATTATGTTTAAAGTATTTGTAACAAGGTCATTGCCAAACTATCCACGTAAACTTCGGTGACTATTACTGTATGGTGCATAGCTGTGCTGTACCATTTCTGCTAGTAGAATTTTTGGTATATTTTTAGGGTACATTTCACTTGACAAGAAAGGCTGAATGGATCTAGATGATATTTGACATAGAGATAGATTATAGTCTAGAACAGGACATAGGTTACTTTTTATCCCGGGAAAATGTACGTACCCTTGGGATAATAATATCGAACTTGACGCGGACGAACTTGCTTGCAGAAACTAGTATTAGTTTAAGTATAACTTGGTGATACCACTTTCAGGGTCTCCCTCAATCCTGGTAACAATCCAGTTGGTCTATCGTTTTTACTCAATACTTTATAATAGTACAAATACAAACCTTATTAAACTACACGATTGATAAGAAAACAAAATAGTTCCGATTTAATCTCGACTTGAGAAAAGTTTCGGATCTGATGAATATCTTCCAGCAAGGTTATAAGAGTTCAAAGAAAGGGGTTGCTATATCAACTGTAAATGATAGTGATCTACTTGATGAAGACTTGCAATGAATATACGTTCCACATTTTTTAAGCTTTAGTAATATAAAACCAGCTTTTGCTTTTAGTTATTTTCACAGATCTCCGATCCGTTCCGTTCCGTTCGTTCGTGATCCGTTGGTCTCGTGGTCGCAAGTGCGACTGCTGTGCAAGGGGTCCCGGGTTTGATTCCCAGGTCGAGCAAAAAGTGTTATTGGGTTTTTCTTTGAAATTCTCAGTAGCGGCTCGGAGTTTGGATTTGTGTGTTAATGGCAATAGGCTCGCCCCCTATTACATGGGACCTAACTAAATATGCCGGCGAACTGTGGGTGTACATTGGTACACCTCTGTCTAACCCTTCGGGGAATAGAGGCGTGATGGTATCACCTTTATTCATTACTAGCGAACTGCCCGCGACTTCGTCCGCGTGGCTTATTTCACCTGCCTTACGTTACGTCTTGGGTCACTGCTCCACTCCAGTGTGTCGTAGCGTGATGTTATTTAGCCTGTTTTGCTCAGGAATAATGTAGTTATCTATTGCTGAAAAATTGTTAAAGTCACTCCAGTTCTTTAGGAGCCTATTCATTACAAATAAACAAACAAAAATAAATCTTTCGCCTTTATAATATCAGTATAGATAATAACATACCCTGTTAATGAAATTAATTGTAAATAGAACAGAATTGATCAGCATAGGCAGTAATTATGAAAAAAATGATTAAAAAAATTGAATCCTTGTACTATCTACATGACTACTATAGTTCTGAATTCCAATATGCTGTTATAACTTGGACATTTAAACCAGGTATCTTAAGGTCAAGCAGATGAAAATTTAATGCAGTAACAATGATTTAGGACCAGTGACAGTTGAAGGAGTAAATAAACAAAAATAAAACATTTTCCTTTAAAGTAAAAATCGTGTATCTTCAAAAAAATTCCATGCTTACATAATATATTTGCACATAAGAATAGTATAATACCTACGAATTTCAAAACAGCTTACACAATACAAAAATCTCAATTTCTCGCCCACTCGAAGTCACATAATTTCCAATAATTTATCAAAATAATGAGCTTATTAAAACTCAAGAGATTTAAGAAAAGGAAAGTGAGTACCTTATCATTAATAGTTATCGCTGTCTGTTCATTGTTCCAACATTTTGTGAGAAGAAAAAAAAAGAAAAGTTTTTAGGATACCACCATTCTTTCGTTTTAATAACAACTAATTTTCTTGTAGATACGACGATAAACGTTGCTGAGAAAGAAAATATGGAGTACGGTAAGGAAAACGTGAGAAAAGCGTAGTATTCCACACTAGTGATAAAAATGGTAAGTTATGTCTGTGAAAGACAAAAACTAAGCTTCTACAATGAACTAGGGTACTTAGGACATCCTACTTCCTACTTATATTATAAATGCGAATATTTGTGAGAATAGATGGATGGATGCCTGTTTGTATACTCATTCACGATTAAAAGGCTACCATTGATGAGGCACTGAGATAGAGTGTAGTGTGGAATAACACATAGGATACTTTTTATCCAGGAAAAATTAACGGTTCCCGTGGCATATGATGCGAACGAATTCGCGGGTGGAAGTCAATGAAATATAAACCTGGTTTAAAAGTACAGTGTTCTAAAACTATATAAAAGAGTAAAGGAATTATAAAATAATAACCAAGTATTTAGTATTAAAAAGTTTAATAATTCAAACATGTGTTTTATTAAAATTAGGTAACAGTAACTATATAAAATATTAAGGCTATTTTTCCTATAAATAGTTCTTGTTAAGAAAGTGATCAAAACAACATACCTGTTGACCGAAAACACGAAGCTAATTATAGGCGGCACGGAAGTGAAAGAACTCACATGGATACAAAAACAAAAGGTTTATAATTACATGCCCTTATTATATAAACATCTTGTTATTGTTTTAAAATTATCAGAACATAAAAAGTGAAAATTTTTAAAGAGAACATACAAAAAACAGAACATTTACATCACATTGCAAAAATCACAAAATTTTGATAATTTGGCAAACCTGACACATTTTCAAACACCAAAGTATCAAGACCATTAACACCTCATAAGAAGACACCACACTTATCAACTGTCACCAAGATCCCACAACCACACCCACACAACCACAAAAAACCACGTGCGTTCCCCGAAAACTGTCCATAGGTACAACAAAATAATTTCGTAGGTACCAGTTTAATCGACCGACATTGAGTTCACTTTTCTTGACCGCCGCGAGGTAGTGGGGTAAGGTGCTTAAAACAGGCCGCCATATACAACGTCGCTACACTTTGTGCCAAGCTTTCTGTAGGGGTAGTTTGATCAGTCGCCATGATACGATACGTCGCAGTCCTAGTCCTCTTCGCCGCTGCGCAGGCGATGCCGGCGCTAGACAAGGAGCCAAACGAAATCGGAGTTTTCGGGTCCATATTAGGAGTTGTTAAAGAGTGCGTTGATGGAGATACATCCTTGTGCATAAAGGTGGGACCAGTGAAGTGATAACCGTGAAGTGTTTCAAGTGATGTGGTTACTAAGTTCTTATCTTTTGGTTGCAGGAGAAGACGTTGAAATATGTGGAGGCTGTGAACACTGCAAGGGAGTTGGACCTCGCTGATGGAGTCGCGATACTGAGCAATGGTTCCCCTCGGTCTGCTAGGGCCTTGGAGCCATTGTCTGAAGAGCCTAAAGCCAGGGAAGCTCAAATCGAGTCCAGACTAGTGGACTCAGCTGCTGACTTCTTGGAGAATCATGTGATCCAGTTCAAGCTGCCTTCATCTGCTGTTGAGGGCATGAAGAGGTCCCTTGAGGAAGGTAAGCGATTTAAAAAAAATAAAAACAAATTTCGATAATACTAGACTCTATTGCATAAACTAATAAGTACTTAATAAAATTGAGTGAGCGTATAAAATAGAGTGCTAATAGCTTAATTACATGTTAGATGGTAGATGGACGCGATTTAAATAACTGAAACAATTATTATGATTAATTATATGTTTGCACAGTTAACATAATATACTGCGTTCAACATAACGTAAATCAAATGCAAATCGATTGCTAATCAAATAAAATAAAATTATGCAAATTGAAATGACGTAAAACGAACGAGTTACGTTTTGGCTTTCGGTTTCAAATTTCATAAAACTTGGGATTTTCAAACAAATGGAAATAAAAAGAAATGTTATGAAATAGGAAATTAAATAAATTAAAGAGTTTTAAATGAAGTGGATCATCGATCCGAAACCAAAGTACTAGTAGATCGCGGTTTTGCTTACGATGATTAAATAGAGCAAAACAATTGTTTTCTTAACTAAACTTTTAGTCACGTTTTGTCTTTAAATTTCTCCATTTTATTGTACCAATTAGTTTATTAATTCTGTATCTCAATTTGCACTGCAATATTTTATCAGTAGTTTCTATTTGAGGCCCAAATTATTCAAAGAATGTTTATAATATCGGAAATATTAATAATATTAAAACAGGATATGATTATGAATGGTCAGAAATTCTTTTAGAGAAAATATTTGACATCCTCATAATGTTGACCACATTAATGTTGGTCAATCAAATAAACTTAAGACGAATAACTGTCTACTAGCCATATATTATATAAATGGTAAAAATGAGGATTCCAGTTTTTAAGAATCGATTGCTGAAGCAAATAGCGGTATCGATTCTTAAGTGGCTATGCATTGTTAGCTCATAAGTATAGCTAATTTACACAATGACCACAACATAGTGAGTGAGGTCAAACAAACACACCTGTTGAATATTGTTTATCTCTTTATAGAAGAGATTCTTTAATATTAATTTTAGCTAGGACCTACCTTGTATACTTTTCAAACACAAAACGTTTAAATAATAATTTAATTACGAAGTATGTACAATTTATAAAAGTACATGGAACTGGTAGTGTCATTTGAAAGATAGTCACAAAACGCAAATCACCTAAATGATTACAGTAAATTATTTTTCAAAAACGTAACGCAAAAAACTTAAAAGAGATCAGTAGATTAGACTATTGTTTAGTATGTTATGTAAGTCACGTAGTAAAACCAACGACCGAACAAACATTAGCAAACATAAACGATCTCAAACATCACACCAAATTGCCAGAAAATGAAAATTAACACATTCCAACAAAACTGAATGCAAATAATGCAATGTTGCATGATATTGGTGAATTGGCCGCCAACATTTGTAGCCAAATGAAAACACAACATATCATATTGGAAAGTTGGATGTAATGGTTAAATTCCCATGAATATAAAGTGACTGTACAGAAAACGATGGCGACTGTACTTAATACTTGTCCAAGTTATAGCTTGCGTGTACCGTTACATATTATAAATGCAAGGTGGCGGTACAAACAAGACTTAGGGTTGTCGCACAATGCGAATTAAATTCTAGCAGGAAAAATATATTTTTAATTTGATTAAAAAAAATGAATCAAGTGGCAACCTTTAACACATTACAGAAATAACGCAAAGCTTACGTAGCTAGAATTTGGCAATCAAATGCTAATGATTTTTCACGACAAAATGATAGTGGTAATGATAATGTCAAAATAGAGACATAATATGAGCAAGCATTTATTCAAGAGAAATAAATAGTTCAATTTTAAAGTCATAAAAAATTATTATCAGTATAAAAAAACAAGAAATTGCCAACCCTAAACTATACCTGAAACCGTTAAATTTTGTAGACCACTAAGTTAATCAAAGTTATTGATATTAATAGAAAGCCTACTGCCCCATTAGTTACCGATGTACAATTTTCATGCTTTGAATTCTACGCATGAATAAATCTATTTAATTATAAACATGCAATATGGCTATTTCCTGATGTACATACCAAACGAATGGAAAGATGCTCTAGTAACGTAGTTCCGATTGTAATTGTTATTCCTGATTAGGTAAGTGGAGCAACTATCGTGCTGTAGTACTTCGCGATGCGATTTGAGTAAATTCGTTGTTTTTTTCAAGTTTGTTAGATTTATTTATCAAGATAATTGTATTAAGATTAGTGTGTTTGATAACATGTTTAAATTACTGTAAACAGCTTGTGGTTCAGAGATTCTATCTTTACTGACCTCGTTTATGGGTCCATGTTCGTCGTTAGATGCGTTTACTGTAATTGTAACTTTACTTAATGCAATTATGCGTTCAGTTATTTCGTCCTGTAATAGCTCTTTCTTTGGAGATCGACATTTTTAATTCTTTTACCTAATGTTATATAGCTCTCCAATCAATCTCTCATTATTTTATGCAAACTGCATCATTTTCATTTCCCCAGGTTTACCCATTTTCTCCAAAAATGTCTCTACGACCCTAACTTCAATAATATATACATCTTTGAATACTGCCTTCTCTTGTGTATAAAGTATTGTGACGATAGGAAAGTCTTACAAGTGGCCTTCACGGATGTTACATGAATGCTAGCTTGCTACTTATTCTAGTGAATTAAACTTGAAGCGGACGTGCACGTTAGGTTCCTTACTGCACACCTTCTTATTAATCGTTATGATTTTATAACATCAAATGTAAGCTCGTACTGTCCCACTGTTGGGCAAAGGCCTCTCTCCATTAATTCCATCAGTATCAATTTTCACTTATCTTCCTAATCCTCAAGCAAGCCGTCTAAGTCATCCCAACATCTCAATTAAATGTAACTCGAATGTGACATAATCATTAACACTTAATAGGTTCTATTATGGAAATTAATGCCATACATTTTTGATCCCAACGTGTGTATTTCAAGATATCGATCATATCTTATTTAAATAAGATTGTCTATCGATTCGTAAACGTATTCAACAGTATCTTATTTCATTTGCTACTGTAGCTTATCTCAGATGCTCTGAATTACTATTTTACACCAACCGTGCAATGTCTTCACTTACTGATGCATGGTTTTTTGTTGCCCTATTGTATTTTTTTTTTCCTCTGATGATAACTCGTCTTACTATTGTGAATGTGTCTTAAACTCAATTCAAATCATGACGTATTTGGCGCGAAGACTCATTGCAGAATAAGGACATCTCTATCGGCCACTTCCGTATTGCGAAAATGTCACTCCACAAAAAAGGCCTTCGCATTGAGATTGTCAACAACATGTAGAAACTCGAAAGCGGCACGTTCCCTCTACGGCATTAGTACGAAGTCCTGCCTCTAAACCAGTTTAACAAGACAAGTCATCGAGAAATCGTGTAAACGGCACTCCTCGACTCTTCTCCGAAGAAAGTTGCCTTTCCAATATTATGATATGTGTTCGTGTTACAAGTTCAATTGATACCAATTATGGTGTTATGAGTCAAGCTATTATTTTTAATTGTCTTATTTTTCTTAAGAAACTGAGCCCTCTTTTACCGTGCTCATGTCTCGGTTCATTCAGTTCAGTCTGTAGTATACGTTCATAAGCGTTTCTTATCTCAAGCAAACCTGACTTCATCATCAGCTTAGCTCTTAGATGCTGTTGGGCATCGGCTAGCTATGCAGTAGATGACTACATATTAACATTTTAAGACATCTATTAGACCTTTATCACCTATCTCTATTAACTATTATATAGGTTGTAGTTTTACAGCATATAATAATTGTTATTAACGTACCAAAGTTATATTCGTGGCTCTCTTCAAACCCTTCAAATTCAAAAGATCCCAATACGCATTTCATGAATTCACTACATTCGTGGGATGGCATATTAAATCCAACACTCTCAATGTCTTCCTGGCTTACGTAGAATTTCTAACAATATCTAAACGTTGCGCAAGGTCCCTTTAAAAAGTTGACACTACAGAAAAAATCCATGCTGCAAAATATTCCGTGAAAACATCAAAGTGCAATATTATTATCATTTGTAATGACATTGTTGAAAATAATAATACATCTCATTTACTCTCACACTTCAAAACCCAAGTCATATTACATTATCCCAACACTTGAGATTCTAAAGACAATGACACAGCAATTTCACTCTTACTATAGTGAGAATTTCTTCGATAATTGTTTAACATGGAAAATGCATTTAGGATCTCACACGTTTTCACTGTTTGGTGTTTTGTACTTAAATTGGTCAACAGGATGTAGAATAGGCCCTTTGGTTAAAGCTGTAGGTCTAGTACTCTCACTTACTATAAATCATTATCATCTACTTAGCCTTTCCCCAACTATGTCGGGGTAAGCTTCCAGTCTAACCGGATCCAGATGAATACCAGTATTTACTTGGAGCAACTGCCTACCTGACCTCGTTACTGGGTAACACGATACCCCTTGGTAAGACTGGTTGTCAGACTTCCGGGCTTTTAAAAACCCTTAACAATTGGCAAAAATATATAAATGACAGAACTTATAAACTTTCCAGTTTGTTAATAGAAAAACCCAATAACATTTTTATAGGCCTAGGACTCGAATCAGGACCCTACGCATAGCAGTCCTGCTTTCAGCCACGAAACCTATGGGACAGTCTCACACAATTATTAATGTATTGTAATCATCTCGTTGACTATTCAGAAACATATTTACCTTGTTACATGTCGTGATTAAAGTATTTTCTCTTATAATATTAATTTCTCTTGCATTAAACTTGATAGCTAGTTCTTCATTCTCTAATATATTCACCAAAAGATCAATAGGTGATTAAACAAATGGCCTCGGGTCAAGATCAATGGATGTATTACAATTATTTTTGAGTTCAACGAGTCAGCGAGTGAATATGATAATGAAGTTGGACTTCTAAAGATAAATGATCATGAAGTTCAGCTTGTCATTCCGGCAATTGAGTTGTCAAAGATTTAAAGGGAAAATTATACGTAAGTCAACAATTCAGATGATTAACTGGATACAGTTTTATTTTTGGCTCGTTCGAACATGTTTCTTAGCCCTACATAGGTGATTGAGGAAAGTATGTCACATGGGTGCTTGTAAGCAATGGGCCGGCAATGTCACTATGTCAATCATAAACAAGTTATAGAACGGTGTTCATTTCTACCTGTCTGTCTATCATGTTTTTCTAGTTTATCGTTACTGGATACTAAGGGTCTTTCTCGTATAGTATTTTAGTAAATATATCTTCATTTCATTCAACCAGAAATAGGGTGACACAAGCAATAAAACTCCTATTGCTATTTTTATTTGATAATTTCAATATCATCATAATTATAATTAGTACCCTACTATCCATTGCCAGAAGTAACACTATAGTAGTAATAAGTAATTAATCTCTTGCCATGATTTCACTTATTCGTGTAAACCAGCTTTACTGAATTAAAGACAAAAAACATATTATGTTAAGTTACTACATAGATCAAATTCATGTTACAAAGCAAAACTCTATTTAAATTTCACCTAAAAGATGTAATCAAAATGATCCAACACAAAAAGTCAACAAGAACCAAGTAAAACTTAATCGAACGGTGAAGTTCAAGGAAAGCACGAGACCACGTAGTTCACAGTCAATGGCATAGATGGCGACACTGCTCAAGGCTATAGTTACGTTAGAATTGACTGCAAAGCTGATGCAACTACTCAAGTTAATAAGCTCCTTGAACTTATAAGCGACGACAGAAATTCACGTAACAACAGTAATAGTGGCACGATTATCATCATTCAATATTATGCCCTATTATTATTATAAGGAGAAGTAAAGATTGTTTGATTTTTATTATTTGCTTGTAAGAGGTAATTTCTGGAAGTACAGACTGGTCCAATTACAAAAATATTGCTAAGTGTCGTAGAATTATGGTGTACCTGACTTCCGTAGGAACAAAGTCGCGATCTGAACGCTACTATAAAATGGTTGATTAGCTTTAAATAATAGTTCAAATTCAAAATAGAATAAAATCACTTACAGCTTCTGCTGATAATTTAACCAACATATTTCAACTAACTGAAAACAGGTAAAGACAAAATGATATTTAAGGTGAATACATAATAGATACAACAAACTCTGTAAATGAATTTAAAGAGATACTAAATGATTCAGTTTCAAACCTAGAATTAAAATACATTTAAAAAATTATAAAGAAGATCATTTGCGATTTGGAACAAACAGAAGAGAGTTTAAGATAACTGGTTCAAGTAAAGTATTCCATCCATTAAATCACATGTAGGCTGCCGATGTTGACAAACTTAGTTGTACTCATAGTTAGTCGGTAATGGACCTTGAAAATGATGCCAACAGTTTTGTATGAAATTCTCTCAAAACAAATGTGAAAGCTAAGTGGGTACAGGTAGTAAGTACATCGTCTGTAGATATATCGTGTGGTATACATATACGATGTATTATTCAAAGAACAATTAATTAGGTATATTTGTATATGCTGAAATAAATTATACGCTCACTTTATTTTAATTTACTTGTACACAATTAAAAAGGAAATAATATGATGCGAGAAGATTTTATTTTCGACATGTTTTCTACTTTTTGTGGTAGTACGCTTCGTTTTTTGAAGTAAAAACCTCTGTAGCCGCGTCGAACAATTTCTGGTAGGGTCAAAATTATGTGTTAGCGTCACCGACATGCTAATGTGATGAGGTACGCCAGACAATGCCACGCAGCCGTCTGTGTACATGTATATGCATATGCACATTAAAACATTGAAATTTTGAATTATTCATACCTACTATAATTAATTTAATAATTAAAACAAAAACACAGTTATTTCAAACATTTAAGTTTTCTCTTTTGTTTGCAGTCTACATGACTACCTTTTTTGCGTTTACTAATGTTTATCTTCACCAATTCCAGCTCGTGGTAAGAAGAAGAAGATCAAGCAGCTCCTGCCCCTCCTTGCCATCGCCAAGTTGAAGATCACCGCTCTCATCCCCCTGTTCCTTGGTATCATTGCTTTCGCTGCTGCCAAGGCCGTCCTCCTCGCCAAGATCTCTCTCCTTGTTGCCGGTATCATTGCTTTGAAGAAGCTCTTGGCAAGCAAGCACCATGAGACCAGTTATGAGGTAGTTGCCCACCCTCATCATGAGGAACACTACGCTGGCAGCAGCGGTCACGGCTGGGGACGATCAATCGATGACGGACAAGATCTAGCCTACTCAGGCCACGTTAAGTCCGATTAAAGCTATGGAGTTCCCAAGGAGCTATTCTAAGTCCTCCACTAATTGTAACATAGTATGCAACGGAATGTACTGAGTTTATTTATTGTAGTTCTTAAGGCGTATTTATTTAATATTCTACGAATAATTTCCCTTTGTAAGGGATTTTTACCGAAGACGCGATTTGTTACTGTTTTCCCATAAAAATGTTGTTCTAAGTTTGTATGGTCTTTCATACTATACTATATTAGTATTTCCAAACCCTATACGGTATCCGTATTTGTGTATTTTGTACTTCAAAATGTTTTATTTTTGATTTTACTATTAACTCTCATAGATTTATTATCTAGTCCTTTCTTACTAAGTCCTTATTTTAACTGTGTAGTTTAATTTTGTATATTTTTATTATGTGTATACATAATATGTAAAATATATACATATATTGTGATATCATTTACTATATATTTACGCTATCATTACTTATTTATATTTTTATATATTTATTTACATATTTTTCATAATTGCTTCATATGAAAATAGACCTTATAATATCTACGTAATTTATAACCAAATAAACCACCTTTAATATTACTAGCAATAAATTATCCATTACTTTATCTTTTATACAAGTATAATAATCACGTATACATATTTAAGTGCCCGCATTGAGAGTACAAATATGATTATTTTATATTTCATTACTTCCATATACATTATGTATAATTATGTTAACTATTTCTTAAACGATTCGTACAAATAAAGAACTTAAAATATTATTGTTTGTGTTTATTGAGCCCTATAGGTATTGTGTGAAGAATGATATGAAAAAGATAGGAGTCAGCCATTTTATGATGGTTGGCAGAACGGAATGGAAGAAGAAAACGTGTTGCGCCGACCCCAAGTAACATGGAATAAGATGATGATAATAATAATAGTTGCTGGTGCATGCTAGTTGCATGATTGACGAATCTGTTAATTATGTATTAATAATGAGAACTAACTTTATACAAAGAAAATAAAATAAAATTCAAATGAACACCTAACCAATAATATAGTTTTGTAAATGAACAAGGCTATGAAAATAAAGTCAGATCATTTATTTTAATTAGACCATTAAAAGCACCTTTGAACCTCATATAGGTACAAGAAAATTATAATAGTAATGAATCTACCTAGTTGATTAAATATCAATCATAGAAAAGAACTGCGTAATAAAGAATTAGTTGAAATCCCTTTTAAGTCAAATTTTAAACAGCCTTCCATGTTTCACGATCAGAGCCAAAACATAAAAAAGAGAAATCAAAAAACATCATCGCGAAACCTCTAACTGACTTAGTATCATAAAGCACATTAATACCAATTTCATTAAACACATGATCAATTTGACCATTCTCATTAACATCACCGTTAAGAACAACAAAACGTTTTCTAAACCCATCATCATCAAGATTGATACCATCATCACTTATAACAGTGAGTATTTCGAAACAATATGTGTATGGTCGACACCACCATATTGTGCTGTTAAGAAATTACTTAATAAATAACTTTCTCTCTAAATTGCGCAAGAGTTGTAAGATATTGAAGACGAAAGTTTGCTTGATGAGCCGTGTTTAATATTTCACGAAGGATATCATTAACATGTTGATTGGTGACTCTAATTAGACGATCTTCTTTATTGTGTAACGACTTGTTTAGAGATCTGTGAGTTGCTTTAAAGCATTTGTTTTATGGTTCTGTATGTTTGAAATTAGCATCATTATTATGTCAAGTAAATACTCAACAGCTCAACAACTTCGCAACTTCATCTGCGTTAACTTCAAAATTAAGCTACAGTCTAAAATTATCTCACGAGGAGACAAATATGTGATAAAAATTATCGCAATGCAACATATAATGTGTGCCTTTCATCTAATTCTGTTTACCCTTTAAAGCATGAAAGAGTAACAAACAAACAAACAAACATCCATCCATCCGTCCTCGCAAACTTTGATGTTAACAAATAGTAGTAGTAGGAACACTGTAGGATTAAATAACTAAGTCCAGGTCTAGAGTTAAAATATCGACCAGTATAAAAATCGTTCAATGATCCAGAGCAAACGAATCAATGTGTGTGTTAGTCCTAAACGTGTATTTTACATAATTCGTTACGTAAGTGTTACACATGACTAATTTTGTTTGACGAATTATTTTCATAGTTATACTTATGAGTGTTGTTGAGTTAACTGATTAAACATATTATACAACAATACCAAGCAGTCGCATCTTATTTATCTGAAATAAAAATTGTCTTCGCTACTAAAGAAAAACGAATCATAATATACACACAATACACATTATCTAATAATAAAAAATAAAACAAAGAGTGGTTGGAATTTAATTTTACGAAAACATTATCTCAACCAAACGACGTCCACTGCTGGACATAGGCCACAATGACCGGCTACGGATCGCCACAATGACCGGTCCCGCGCTGCCCGCCTCCAGTGGTTCCCGCAACCTTTACCAAGTCGTTGATCCAACATCAATGAACAAAAAACTGTAGAAGATGATAGAGAAACCAAAGCACTAGCTATATATTAAAATGACAATAAAGGCCAACGACTGAATATAGACAAGAATCAATAACAAAAAACGAAACGGCAAAAAGTAAAATACACATAACAGTACCTCTACCATGAGTTGTCATCGAATCAAATCAAATCAAATCAAATCAAAGCATTTATTTCAATTAGACCATTTACAGGCACTTTTGAATGTCAAGAAGTTACAGTTTAGAATTGAAGCTAGTTGCTCGTTCCAATACGTAGGTCTCTATGGAGAAGAACGAGCAAGAAACTCCATGGACACTCTTTTCTTTCAATTTGGTTTTTACAAAATCTTGGTTACAATATTCTTGTTGCTTCTATATGTGAAAACAATGAAGGTGAATGTATAAAAAGTTACAAAATTATAATAAAGATGAAAGCCATGGCAGTTAAGAGGTGACCAATCCCAACTGACAGCACCCGTTCACGAGCATGACGCGTGCATCAGCACCATTTAGCTCAACCATCTTGAAGGGAACCGAACGATCCAATGCACGCGCCACCATCAGCGAGACATTAAAGCGAGCATGTCAACGCTCTCCACCGCCATGCTCAGTGTCCAACACGTATTTATTAACTTGACCAATATAATATGCCTCCATGGTACTCACATTTACAAAATTGAAATAAATTATGTTCAATTATACAAATCTAAGGTTTTCAGTGAACCTATGCAATAAATCAACTGTACTATGTAGGGAAAAAATAAATAATAATTATAATAACGGTAGACGTTATTAAAGTCAAAAAAAGGTGCTAAAAACATCATTCCCTTTCGAAAAATAAGCATATTAATTTGTAAGCTCGAGTGGCTGTGGAGCAGGACCAGCATTAAGCCAAGCATTTTTATCATTTATATAGTCTTCTAATTTATAATATGCTTGACTACATAGTGTGCGTTTTATGCATGTTTTAAACTTTTTCTCATTTAGTTCGAGAATATCGAGTGGTATTTTATTATAACATTTTACACAGTACCCCATAAAAGAAGTGTGTACTTTCGACAATCTGAAACTTGGTTGATCTAATTTGTTCCTATTTCTAGTATTATAATTATGTCTATCACCTACTTTTTTAAAAAGATGAAGATTTTTCCGAACATACATAATGTTTTCGTATATATATTGACAAGGTACCGTCATGATATTGATTTTTTTAAACAATTCCCTTAGAGATTCGCGTCTACAAAGATTATAAATAGCTCTGACAGCCCTCTTTTGCAAAATAAAAATAGAATCTATGTCTGCAGCCCGCCCCCAAAGCAATATGCCGTAAGACATGATGCTATGAAAGTAGCTAAAATAGACTAGTCTCGCGGTATCCACGTCTGTTAATTGACGGATTTTTCTGACAGCGTAAGCGGCTGAACTTAACCGCCCTGCAAGAGATGTTAAGTGAGGACCCCACTGAAGCTTTGAGTCAAGCGTAACCCCCAGGAAAACTGTCTTGTCGACGAATTCCAGTACGTCCTTATTCAATATAACGTTACATGCACTACTTTTAACGTTCGGTAAAGCAAATCTTATGCATTTCGTTTTCTTCTCATTTAACACTAAGTTATTAATCGTAAACCAATTATGAATCTTAAGCATAGCGTTATTTACGTCGTCATCGAAATCGTCATCGTCATCGTCATCGAAAACTTACTCGCTAGCGTAAAGCTCGCTAGCGTGCTAACGTGGATCGAATAGATTTCGATAACGCTTGCACCATGAGATTTGCGAAGACTAACGCAGGCGCTAAGGTAAGCTCGATAGATCATGTCGTCTAGCTAACTTCACTCTACACTTTAGAATACTTTCGTCTATGCTTCACTTATGTTTTGTTTCTTTCTTTCTCAGTATTATGAAGAGAGAACGGCTCGTAAGCTCAAAATGTAGTGTTTTCGCTATGCTAACAATGTTAATATAGTCAATATCACAAAATAAACCGTCTAAATAGAAAACTTGACGGTTCGTGGAATACTTGAAATGGTATTCAGTGGTTTTTTTAATTTTTATTCCATACTAGCCTATTCTACTTGGGATAAGGGCAGGAAGATCATGACAAGCCGTTGCCCACGACTTCGTTCGCGTTGTGGTTATAAAACATAAAAAAATCTTATTAAAGGGACATTCTTAATTTGCAAATCGGTTCAGTATTTGTTAAGAGTTTGCATTCTGTTTCTGCCTAACCCATAAGTGATAACAACAACATACAACCAAACCTACAAAGAAAATTCTGCGGATTATTTATATCACAGACAATTTTTTGTGTGATTTAGTTAAAATGAGTTCATACAAGAAGTCAGCAACAACCTATACTAAATAGCTGGTGTTTTATTTGAAATGTGATTGGTATTTAGTTAATAAAGTATAATTTAATAATTAAAACAATTTTATTCTTTGCTTTATATATAATCTCCGTAAGAGTTCCAGTTACTGACACACTGACAGAATTGTTATATCATGTAGAGGTCGTCGGCCTAGTGTATTGCAGTGCTTAGATGTTATCCCACAATTCACACAACGATCCATAGTTTCAACCATATCCAATCCACAAGCCGGCGGTAAGATTCAAAATAACAATTTCATCCAAGTAAAACGTGACGGGCGATCTTCGGTGTCCGTCCAGCATAAAAACAAGGGTTGTACAAGATATTCAGGATCAGAATCCGTAACAAACAAAGCAGTAGTCGTTGAAAATGAAAATAATCGGAAAAGCACTTTAGGAGCATTAGAAAACATGAAATAGGTATGTGAGCCAGCAACAGCAGCTAGCCGCAGTCCAGTGACAATGTCAGTCAGCTGCACAGCTACAATATAATATAATATATGGTCAGCTGTCATATCAGTAATATAGAATAAAAATATAACAAAGATGATTTTTTAAGTAATGTAAAATCGATAATCGTTATTACGTTTTTTCAGTATTAAGAGATATTTTATTTATTAATATGTCCGTAATAAAATGCATTATACTGCATAAGTATTTATATAGTGTATTTGATTACTTTTAGTAAACAACCTTGTAAAAAGGTTTTATTTTTGTAATTTATTTAATTAACGATTACTCAATCGATATACATATATTATAATCTCACGTAAATGATCTTATTCTTATTTCTCAACTTCCAGTAACAAAACTGAGGTGATTTTTTTATATTCTAAGTAAAAAAAAAAAATGTCAATTTTTTTATAAGATAATTCTCAACTCATTGGGCCCACCATTTTCCATCTCCTTCAGCGGCCACTTACATATTCCATGCCAAATAAGCCCTTGAAGACATTATTTTGACTTTATAGACTCGAAAACGTATATATTACTTTAATGTCAACGTATGTTTCACACGTCAAAATGCTAGTGAGCTACGTTACTACTATCGTAAGTATATTTTTCGATAGCTTCTATCGAATTAGTGACTCATGGTACCATTTTGTATGGTGACAGCTGAAAAACGTTTGTGACTATCGAATAGATTACGGTAGGTTTTGAACCTATCGAAATCTATTACACTCATGGTACGAATTTTAATTATTTCTGTGACCGCTAGGGGCGCTGTACAATATTTCATACAAATAATTTACGGAGACGCTAGCGAGTATTGGCTGTCCAAACTCATGGTAGAGGTACTGCACACCAAAACGTATAAAACAAAAGAAGCAGAGAAGCCACGACACACATTGATAAAAAAGCTGTAGAGAACCACACACACACTAATAAACTGACACTTAAACATAATGAACACGCAAAATCGATGATCCTAAACAATGCATAGTAATTCGCGTGAGAACATTAACGGCTTACATAAACAATATAAACGATTACAGTAGAAATTTCTAAAGTATTAATGTAACATATTATATACTTTTACTTGGCTATCATAATAATGTAAATTTTGGTTACGTAACACTATGGTTTTTAATTTAATTTATGCGTATGGGGAAAGAAAGCGATGTTGGACGTGATGTAGATGTGACTTGGTTATGGAGTCGTATGCAGTTACATGACATGTATGACGTCAGCACATTAATTAAAGCATTTTCAAAAATGAGCCTCCCATGCATGAGTTTGCGGGTTCAATGTTCAAGTGCGAGAGTAATTTTTCAATAATTCATATGTACTTTCTAAGTTTATCTTGGACATTTCTGATATCGGTGAAGAAAAGCAAGGAAATCTGGACTTATAACGAATAAAAGTCTGAAATCGCCAATCCGGTTTTATCAATGCTCGTGCCTTTTCTGTATGAGAAGAGGATTTTGCCCTGTTGTGCGACAAGAAGAAAGAATGAAGAATGGTGAAGAACGGGCTGGTGTTATTTATACCTATATTCCTGTAAGAGTTAGGGAATTCTTGGTCACTATAGTATCTCCTGGCTAGTCTCCATTAATATTAGTGGCAGTGACCGAAATTTGGTCGGAAGGAAGAGCATCAATATCTATAGTGCTTAAATAATTCTGTTAGACATTCAATCAAACGAGAAGCATCCTTCAATGATTGATGAAGACAAGACTACTGCATGAATAATTACAAAGAATTCATACCCCTTGCTGTTTCATCACCTTTGACTTCAAATCAGTAAGAGTAAGTCTACGTATGATGAATATACATGCATTTTTGCATCATCATTGAAAGTTTTATATAACACGGTACTGCCAGACATTCGGGCGTCGAAATGCAGCCTCCGCTCTGTGACAACCGGCACCACTCACCGAAACAAGTCCTATAAAGTATAATTATCAAATTTTCGACATAACCGTTAGGCTTGACTATCAACGCCCGCAGCATCGCCCGGTTTATGCACCAATATTATTTATTGCGAATACGAGTATTGATTAGAAAGAAAGTTTGGGAAAAACGTGATTTGAAACACGTGGGCTTAAGTCGCGTCGATGTACTTGATTTTTTATGAATGAACGATGAAATTTTTTGTAACGTAGCACAAGTAGTGGGTTGGGTAACAGTCACGTGGACGAAGTGACCCGTAACTTTTGCGTAACCTAAGTTTCGATTCATTAAGAATATCATTCTGTTAAGTATTTAAAAGCTAAACATATTTAACAGATTATGAGCACAAAATGGTAATACTTACGAATTCACCCATAAAAAAAGATAATTATAAAATAGAAAATATATCTCATTCATTTTTATATTTTCTAAAATATTAATATTAAGTGACTTTCTTTGCGCAGAGTCCGTTATACGGAACTCCAATACTTGCTTATCACTGCAAACAATGGTTGCAGCAATAAAAAGTTTAAGAGAAAATGTTTTTATAACGTGCGAAACTAAACACTAGTCTAGTAGATTCATGGTTTTCACACAAACTGCTTTTTTAGAGTACCGCAAGTGAAATGGATGTTGTTCTTTATGTGTTTGTGGTTGCATAAAGAGTAATGTGTGCTTGCAAATTTTCCTGTAATGGATTTGAAAATCATAGCAATGTTGTTAAACAAATAGCGAGACTTTTTAAATGGTTATGATTGTATTCAAATTTGGAACAAAATTATGACAAAAAAATGATGGCTTGTATGTCAGCTTCAAAACTGCATAAAAATTAATTGATTTCTTTAATAATTTTGATGTTTCTTCTGGTCTATCAAAAAGTGACTCAAATTAAGGTATCAGATTGTCTTTCCATGAAGGTTTTTAAGGAAGTCAGTATCATGATATCTTTGTAATGCCTTCCTGTCTCGTTATATTTAGTACTGGGTATATAGTATCCTTAGTTAGTCCTCCACTAACTTTTATTTATTGCAATGAGGAGTCCCGCAGAGGCAGGCTGGCACTAGTCGGAGATCGTGGCTCCCGAGATTCTCGGCGTAGCGTAAGTAAGGAAAGGGATAACAAGGGTAGTTTCTTTTTAGTCATTTGGAGTCTGATAGTTCTCTTCGCCCAAAGGCAAGGGATTTTCCAAATCAGAAAAAAAAAACACAAAAGATTTATATGCAGAAGATTCTGAATAAAATACTAATATTAACTAGTTGGTTATACAAGAAGCATCTCAATGCTGTTGGACATGCATAAATAATTCACTCGTACTTCCATAGGTAATTAAAACCCTACGGAGTATTTCTGGTAGGCGCATACACATAACAAAGTGTATGTTAAGTTAGAAATGTGACAGTTTTAGCAAAAAGTTAACTGGCGAAGCGCCAACAAGGAAGGAAATGAAGCGCATCTTTTAACTGAATGATGCGATTTCATTTCTCTTGGTTTTAATTTGCATATTGAGTGATAGTTGAGTAGCTTAGGTAGTCTAAACTAAAATTATAAAGAGAAAAGATTTATAATGGATAAAGTCAATAACTTCTTAACTGAGTTTAACATTTCTTTCACCTTTTGTAAGTTACATTATCAGAGAGTGACATTGGCTATATTTTATTTTCAAAATTTTAGGAGTCACGGGAAAAGGTCAGGTGCTTATAATTTTTTTTTCTATTTCTTAGGAGTTTCATATTCTTATAACCCCCGTATAAGTAGAACCATGTTTTTAGTGCTGCCTAGTAGCAGGTTGGATCCACTTCAATCTCACTTTTACATAACTTACCTATTGCGATTTTTATACGATCAAGACATACCTCTCGATGTCAGTTCACTTTAACTAAATTCAGAGAAGGATATTTTTATAACAATGCTCTTTCAGTCTATGCAGTGGTAACCTCTGTACCGTCGGTTTCACAAATTAAAATTTTGTTTGTATTATGACTGTTATCAACAAGGTAAAGTCTACAATATTAAAGAATAATATCAAGAAATACTAACTACGGAACCAGGCGGTTAAGAATACTAAGATGCACTTGAAGATTCTTTTTGCTCGATACTAGTTCAGTTCCCACAACATACGGTAAAGTTAACTCTTAATACTACCTCTTGACAACGGTACATTTTGAATAAATAGAAAACACACTGATGATTCTTCAAAACATGATGATGATGACACGTGACATTTTGAAAAAAAAAATACGAATGACAATGAAGATTTACACTAAAAGATAAGCCCTTTTAAACATTTCCAAAGCATAAGAAACTAAACATATATTTTATTAAAATTAAAATAGTTACATTCCCACTGCAGCGCAAAGTCTTCGAGAAGGTACGAGCGAGAAGGTAAGTATTTAAAGAGGAAACAAAAGAAATAAATACAAATATAAGTAAGGTACTTATGGCCGTACGCAAATGAACGCACACGTGGAGTTGCGGACACCAGCCCGTTATACCAATACCAATACCAAAGTACTTATGGTCAGATAACTAGAAAGAAAAACGAATGATACTACAATTATTATTGTTCCATTGGAAGAAACGTCTACAAAGTTCCATATAGAAAAAGGTAACTATATATACGAATATAACAATGAGAAATATTATAATGATTATGCACTTGATGACCCACTTGATTGAACGAACACTTGTTGTTAAATTCTGTTAAGTCATCATTCTGTACCCAGAAAGACATTTCTCTCACTAACTCTAATAACTCGTGTACACAATGGCCCACTTCACCCACGCTTCATTATCCATTGATTCTCTTGAATTCTTCTACGCTTTTCAAGCCTCCAGTAATGCGTCAATGAATGGCGACATATCTCCAACAGCGAACATTACAACGAACGTAAGATGACAAGCAGTTGATACACTTTCGTTTTTTTTTTGTAGACATTGGCAACAAGACAGTGACTGCAATTTCAAAGTCATGTAGTCTTTGAGATTCGAGTCATTGTTGAAATTACGGACTCTTTAACCTTTTTGTAAAGAGACACTATAAGTGGAATAATAAAAGAGATATCATGACCGTTGATAGGACGGAACGGAAGAAGAAAACGTGTTGCACCGACCCCAAGTAACATGGTATAAGGGCAGGAAGATGATCATGAATCGAAATAGTAACTAATTACAATATAAGATAGGAACATATTGAAAAGATAAGAAAAGAAAATTAATCAGGATTAACGATTTTCTGACCTAGGCGCCTCAAGGAGGAATTCTTACAAACAATACTAGTAGTTCGAGTGATGTTTTAGTAGCCACGTTCACACCACAAGCTAGCAAAGACATTGATTGACGTACAGACTACAAAGTACACTTGAACAGGACCCACCGACCAACAAAAGCTCATACATCATTAACGTCACCTACAGCGCCGGAGAAATTTCCCTTTACACATTCAGTATACGACCAGAAGCGATTAACTCATTCATTGTCCTAGCCAAGATGGTACCTAGATAACAGTGAATCTTAAAAGAGAATCGTATCATCAATTTGAAATTTAACCTTCTCAGAATAAGACTCAATTTTGATTGAAATTTGAAAATGTCCCAATGGGTCGGGACAATAGACTCTCTCCGATTTGAATGTGATTGAATAGTTTGTCAATAGTTCCTTTTGAGGCGGTAATGAGCGAATAATTATGCGACATTGTGTTTGGAGCAGGTACAATATCCGAATACACACAATGAAGAATAAAAAAGAATACCTAATCTAATGTGTGTTAGCTTTTAAATGTTTGATAATATTATTATTTTAGTTGAGATAAAAGTTTAAAAATAACCTGTTCATAATAATCAAAACACGTGTTAAAAAAACAAATTATAGTAAAATGTGGACTTAATATCAGAAACTGTGAACAAAATCTGAACTAAAGACGTTGGTTTCTTTAATGTATTGTAAATACACCTGAAAATATTATCATGATTGATCACTAATAAAATAAAACCAATCAAAATATTATTTCCAAACCTAAAGAAGTTGTCGTTAACGCGTCTCGACATGATATGAGCCAAAATGAAAGGAAGATCGAATTTGTAATGAATTAAAAAAATCTCAATGACGTAATTATTCATGGATCAAAGAAAGTCTACGCATTACGCAATAGAAGTGAAGTTCAACCTAAATGAAATTAAGAGTGTTTAAAACAAAAGGCAGGTTGGCAGCGACTATGAAAATAACGACATAATTCCGCACTTTATATTCCAAATAGACATATCACCTTTGTCGTTAAGTACCAGAGAAACTTTCGCTCTGTACAGACAACTGTGCCTATAAATGGACTATTAAACAATTTACTTTAGAATACAAATGGTCAAAAAATATAGAAATTCAGCCGATGATATAAGTATATTGGGTTTTAGAAAGCGATTTTGCGAAACCCTCCAGCGAAGAACCGGAAACATGTGAGGTATTCCGAATATTTTGGACGAAGTAATTATTTCTGAAGGATTTCCGAATTATTCACAGGTTACGAAATTATTCGACGTATTTTTATTACGTAAACTTTAGTTGTTGCTATACAAACTAAATCTGAAATTAAACCAATTATTAATTAGTAGAATATTAATATTATAAAAATAATAAAATAAAAAGACATTATTAATTACAGTGAACCCAAAAAAAAAGATCATAATAGACCAATAAAATAGCAAACTGCTGTTAAACTAGTTATCTAGCTTCATTGGCCGCAACTTAATACTCTTTTTATTTCAAATTAACAACTCTAATTTCCAAAAGTGCCCATAAAAAATCAAATATCCAAAAAAAATGCCGTATCTCTAACCGTATTACCATGCCACCATAACACACATATTTCCATCAAGCCTGACAAATACCTGCTAAAATGCTTACCCCCGCAGCGGGCGTGTTTGTATTTCGTCATAGGCCTCGCGCTCACGACGAAGACGCCGAAGCTCAGTGCGTGACATATGGAAATACAAGGAGGGGGAACGCAAAATAAAACTCACGCTCCTACACTGATCTTTAGCAATTTGTGTTTAGCCATCGAGTAAGATGAAGGTAGTAGTGCTTTTGTGTGCTGTGGCAGTCGCCGGGGCATTGCCCATGGCAAAGGAAGATGGAACAGCTGAGAGGTTCATCTCGGCTCTCAAGGATTGTCTGGATACAGATACTTCTTTGTGTCTTAAGGTGTGTTGTGCAGTGAAGTGAAAATGTGACAGTGTTATGTGATGGGTTCCCTGGGGTTGTACAGGCTTGCAGTCTGACAGTGTTTAATTTTGATGCTAAAACTCAAGGACTTTGAAAAATAATTGAAGTTTTAATAGTGCTTGCAAAAAAATCTGGAGATCTATAAATAGATTTTTAGTGTCCTGATAATTGAATTGAAGGATTTATTCGCCAATTTGCCAAATTAAGTATTAACTTGTAGAAGTCTGAACTTCTACAAGTTTACGATCCGGACCAGTTTAAACGTTTGCGAGTTTACTAGTTCAAAATATCACTCATTTATTTTTCAAATAAACCTGAATGATTTATCATCAGATATTACATGTTGCAAGACAAATAGTCCAATGAAATAATCCGTCAAACATTATAAGAATGAGGTCAAAAATTTAAAATAACAAAACTAAAGTGCTATCTTCTCTTTCACAGGAAAAAGCAATGAGATTCACAGACAAACTAGCAGCCTCTTCAAGCCTTGAAGTCCTCGATGGCGTTAGCTTCAAGAACACCGGTGGAAGCAGATCAGCTCGCAGCTACGAACCTTTACCTGATGACCCTAAAACCAGGGAAATGAAGGTTGAAGAGAGGATCATGGAGAACGTTCTGGACTTCCTTGACAGCCATGTCCTGCAGCTCAGAATGCCTAAAGCTTTGGAAGATGATAACACTCTTGATGAGGAAGGTATGTAGAACAAACTTGATTCAGAACACAAAAAAATTAAACAGCTTAGTTTATAATTAAATATAATTTCAACAGCTCAGTAATTTTGTAGTCCACGGCTCGTGGGTTAGCTCTTAATAGTTATTGAATGCAAAGTAAGGAATTAAGAAACTTTGTATGGTAACAAGTACGCGAAAACTGCATTTAACTTGTAGTAAAAGTTTTCCACACACAATTGCACGTAAATAACGAGCCATTAATAAACTATTGTAGGCTTTTAACCTAGAACATTATTACCATGTAGCAGTCATTAGAAAAGTACTTAAGCTGTTGGAGAAATGACCATTTATTACTAACTAAGAGTTTATTTTCATTGCTTACATACAAAATTAAACACGTCAAGTAATTGATGTAAAAATCAGGAAAAACGCTCAAAATAATGATAGAGAATTCGCAAAAGCAAGCATTCAACAAATACATAAATTCAAACATAAACAGTGCAACAAATTCTCATGACCGTACATACAGTGCATGCCAACAATAAAAATATTAGCTACGGTACTAAGCATACAAAATCCGCCGTCGAGCACAATGTATGAAATTCCCACGCACGGAGATAAAATCAGCAAGCATTGTGTTAATTTGATACAGTAGTTTATGCACTTTCTTGAGATAATATTGGATTTCTTCGATAGTAGGATCAGCAGAGATGAAAGCGACTTTAATGTCAAAGGTTATGATCAGAACAGGTTTCTATATTCTAATACTAAATCTTAATGTGTTCGACATACGGCGAAATAAATCTAGAAGAAAAAACCAACGATAAAGCAAATTTAACTACGCAAAAATGGACCCCAATCCGTAAGTGACAGAAAGCATCCACGTAACTTCATGGTTATTACATAACATACCATCACGCCTGTATTCCCCGAAGGGTTAGGCAGGGGTGTACCAGTGTACACCCACAGTTCGCCAGTATGTTTAGGTCCTATGTAATAGGAGTCGAGCCTGTTGCCATTAACCGGGCACAAACCCTAACTTCGAGCTGCTACTGAGAATTCATAGTAATTCTCGGGATAGCTAAAACTGCGAACAGAAACCAACAACAATGGAACAGTCAAAGTGTTAACACATTACTATATAGTCATACCAGAATACACGCTGACTAAAATTAATGGCCGGCCTCTATATTTGGATAAGCTTTGAATGTCTCACACAAGTCTGTCTAGTGGTTTGTCAATAGAAGCTTTTCATTCGCACCGAGATGCGAGAGAATGTTATAACAATGTTTTGTTTGCACTTTCATAAAACATCTGGATAGTTCTCATCATAAACCGCATTTCAAGACCAAAAACTACATTCTTCAAAACTTAAACTAGGTTTAAAAAGATTAGTATCTCTTAGAAGGTCAAAAGTTGCTTCTTGCCAAAAGTATAATTTCTAATCTCAAAATCGTTTATAGTAACATCGATATTAGTCTCGACTTTTGCAACTTTCACTTTATATTTCAAGTTTAGGTTAAGTGTTTAAGTCTTCTTTAGCTACGTGGTTAATAGTAGTATTAGTAAGTAGTAGGTTAGCTTAAGATATACGAACACTAACATTTGACATGACAATATAGTTCTTACTTTGTAATTGTTAAAGTAAAGTTTGGTTTGAACCGTCTCATCCTTTTGATTCAGAGGAGTCTTTACTTTTTTTGTTATTACATTGTAATAAGATCTTAATTTCAAAACATATAAGAACTATTTTGTCATTTAGATAGATCCATCATCCATCCATATCATCCAAATATATAAATTCAAGAGATCATGTCCAAGCTTGTACCAATAATTTATTACTAGTTTAACATATTCTCTAAAGGAAAGATCGAATGACATAATACAATGATCACTCGGATTTCGTTTTCACTCTGACGCGTTTATATGTAAGAGCTCGTTTGACCAGTTTCTAGGTACTTTATAAGTTCAGTGTCTTTAGATTTCTATCTGCAAATCGGCGTGTAACTTAAGATCATTGATCTGTCTAGGCTTGTCACTAATCATGTAATGATGTTATCAATAAACTTTAGCGATGACGGCTTTTATAATATCTTTCAAAAACGGCTTCTCTTCAACTGTAATTTTATCGAAATGAAGATAATCTTAACATTATATTTTAATGCCGGCTTAAATATTTAAATAAATCAATTAGTATCTGTTAAAACGTTCATCAATTCAAATTTTTGCGAACCGTCGAAAATTATGGAAATATTTCTCGCATCTGACCTTTGGTTTGTGGCATACATGCAGAAACTTTCTCAAAATTATAATTTTGTACAACTATGAATGCCAAAAGTTGAAGCAGCTTTCTTTTAATTGTCGTATCTACGTTTACAAAGCCTTGGCTCTTATTACGATGTTGTGGGAAACGTTTTTTGTGAACAAGATTCTTCAGAGTTCGTTATGTGAAATTAAACGGTCTGTGATTCCTTTGTTAGAGGTTTTTGTTTTTGATATAATGAGTGACTTATGTCTCATTTCAACGGGATTTAGAGAGTCGTCATTAATTGTTCACTTCTTAACTAGATATACTGAATTACTGAGCTTTACTGGAATTTCTTTTTGTCTGACTTTTAGTTTTAAACTAAAAGATTAGGATAGTGAATCACGTATCATTTATCAATAGAGGATTTTGTTTGGGATAAATTATGAGTGCAGATAGTATTTTGCTAGCATGCAACTTATTTTTTTATTCTTTTTAAATCCTGCTATAGTGTAACTTCAACACAATTTACTCAAAATTCGTTATCTCAATTCCAGGCCGTGGCAAGAAAAAGAAGAAGCTGAAGAAGCTCCTCCCCATCCTGGCCCTCATCAAGCTGAAGCTTACCGCCCTCATCCCTCTGTTCCTCGGTATCATCGCCTTCGCCTTCTTGAAAGCCGTCCTCCTCGGTAAAATCGCGTTCATCGTCGCTGCCTTCGCTGCCCTCAAGAAACTCCTCGAATCAAAGAAAAGCGGCGGCGGCGGTGGTGGTTGGTCAGAACCATCCCATGAAGAAAGCCACGGCTGGGAAAGCAGCGGTGGCTGGGGAAGGTCCCAAGACGCCCAAAACTTGGCGTACGGCGCCCATGCCAAACAGGCGTGAGATTAAATTATTAATTTATTTATTTTAGGTAAAGTTAATTTATTAATCTCTACGTAATTCTTCTTCTTCTTTGTATATATTTTGACCACCGTTCTATACACATGCTAAGTTTTTTTTCTGTATATATCTATTTTGTTTTAAGTTTTGCCATGACTGATATTATTAGTCTCTTCTTATTGTATATAAGTATTTATATTTATTATGTTTAAGTATATTTTATTCACTTTCTTTTTAAGTGAAGAATGATAAGTACATTTTATTATTTTAAGTTTTCAGTTCCAAAGATATTTTATATATTATTATTTACTTTAATATTTTCAATTTTATTTTTTGTTGAGTCATTTTTTTGTTGTATGTGTATGGGTGTGTTTGGAGTCATATTTATTACAAACCAATGTGTATTTAATGCGAAGAATGTTAACAGTTTGTTTGTTGCGATGTTTTAATTTATTTTACGATGGATCCTCGTAAAAGTTAAATAAAGACGACTTTAAAAAAAAATATTTGGTTTTTTATTGATTTGTGTGTCTGAAAATGTATAAATCTATAATCCGATGGTTATATCTAACACTGTTAATAATACTATTTAGAGATTTTGAATACAAAATAATGATCAAGATGATAAAATGTAGCAATATTTACCTAATACCTTTGAAATAAACTAAAATTATCATAATACTTAACAATCACAATAACTTGAGAATCTCTACTGCCAGAAAACGGAAAAAAAAAACTAAAAAAAATATATAATGGGTTTAATCCTGGCCATATTCTTTTTCTGCATTTTTATTAATAGTCAATTCGGCTGTTAATCGGCTGAATAATTAATGAAAGTTACTAATTTATTCTGATTGAAATAAACTTTCGTTTTCTAGTAGTTAAATTATGTTTTGGCAAATTGATGTTTATAAATTAGTTTATACTAATAGAGTTTTTAATATAGAACGATAATAATGTTATGTTTTTTACAAAGAATGCAGATAAGTATAGTGAAAGTAAAAAGAAGAGGACATAATAAAAGTTAATTAAACTAGATTAACCTGTATTTTATGAAACAGCGAATCACCTACTTGTTGGAGAATTCAAGAATGTCATTGATGCCGCGATAAACGTAGCCACTTACGGGAGCCAAGTACTATAAATAAAAATAAAAAGGATTTACCTAAAATTGATTCGAAAAGAAGAAGAAACAGTGTTTAGAAATGAGAACTATTTAAATTAATTGACAATGAAACAAGACTATGACGATAATGTTATCAATTATGTAGGCAGTCGCTGTATTGACATCTAACATAGGTACATCTTATGGTATTACGTACTTGTTTATTTTAAAATGATTGTGCTTTGCTGCTTCACAGCGAGGTAGTAAGACTCAAGCTGACAGTTGTTAGGGATCCAGAGTGAGGAACCTTTTCACAAGTTTGCTGTGTCCAAGACAACCGCCTTCTGCATCTGACTCTCGATCCTCTTACTGAAAAGTCTACCAACGTGCCTTTTGTTACGTGGTCTCCACTACAGACCCTGTCGATCTACCGGCTAGTTTTGCGGGAATGTGCCTTATCCCCTGCTACTGAAGTTTGGTAATCATTCGGGCTATGTCAGTAGGTATTATCAAGATGAAGCTAAGCTGATTGATAGGTAGAAGTTTTATCTGCAGTCATAGAAAAAGTTGAAGAAACTATACAATCCTACATGTCTTTCAAATTCTCTTCTGCTTTTGTATTGGCCACAACTTTACGACACTCAGATTATGATAAAAGTTACTTCCATAGTTCACCTCCGATACTCTTTACAAATGGATTCATTTAATTGAAAACTACATTTATCTAGTGAGAGTAGGCATTATATGATTTTGTTAAGTGTGCGGCTCAAGCCTATTCACACATGTCTTACGTGTGTGTGTGTTATTGTCTGGATTGAGCTAGGAGCCAATCACGGTACGGCTTTACTGCCTGGTGTACTGCTGCTGGGAGTTTCGCTTCTTTTGTCAGGGGTCAATTGGCCAGTCAGCAAATATAATAGCAGGGCTTAACGTACCATATTAAATGTACTGTGGACGTTTTAATGAACCTCTAATACATCATTAAAAAGTCTTAGAAAGTGTAAAATTAATTTCATAAAATTAATAAAGGAACTTTCACACGGCGTGATAATTAAGTGAGAATGTATCGGAGTTGTGAGAATTTTAACAATAATGGTGAGAATATGATTGCTATTGAACTCTGTTCAACTTACCCTTGAAGTTTTATCTTAAAACTAGCTTATGCCCGCGACTTCATTTGCTTGACTTTTTTTAACCTTTGTATTTTGGATGGCAAACGAACCCCGACCCCCTTGATGTTAAGTGGTCACCTCTGTCTTAAGACATCTGCAATACCAGTGGCCTTGCAAATGCGACGCCATCTTAGAGACATAGGTGTAATGTCTCATGTGCCTGTAATTTGACCGTCACCCATACCCTTCAAACCGGAACACGGTAACGCGGCCTTCACCTCCATTCTTCTTCCTTTCTTGTCTTCTTTTTTTTAGTTAAATTACGTCTTTGGTAACTGCTCCGCTCCTCTGTGTCGTAGCGTGGTGTTATGTAGCTCATACTATTCCTCATGAATTTGGCTATCACATTCAAAATATTTTTTCCAATCGGACTCGTAGTTCCAGAGATTAACAAACAAACAAAAACTCTTCAGTTTTATTATTCTAAGTATAGATTTACAGTTTCAAGTGCACTTACAGCTATCGTAAATATATCTTCACACGATGTAAAGCAACACAATAACAATACAATTAGCTACATAAATTAAGTCATTAATAAGTGAGTAAGTATATGCAATAAACTTAATTATTCAGGGTCGGCTATCAATATTAAAACGATATGTTACAATGTGGAGATGTTTTGTATTAACTGTTTCTTAGGTATACAGTATGTATAATTATATTTGGTGTATTTTAAATGGGTACCCATATAAATAAATTTTGATAGTTAACTTTTTTTAGGTCTTGTCACTTCTTGTTATTTAGAAGTGTGACACCTCCGTGCCTCGGAAAGCATGTAAAACCGTTGGTCAACCTGATCTCTCCACAATCGAAGGGAGAGGGAGTGCATCCTACGTTTCACACACTTGTGCACAATAATATCTCCTGCGAACTTGGCTAGTCTCTTCTGAAATTGGCCAGAGTGACCGAAATTTACCAACATTTTTTAATCCACTTTTGACATTTCAAGCATTTTAACACGTTGTAAGATTTGAATACCACATCTAATAAATCAAAGATTTGCTTCATTTAGCGAGTAAACCACTGCATTCTATTCAGTCAGTCTGTACTCAAAGCCGGATGCGGAGCGTACCAGCGCACTTTGCAACTTATTTACCTTCTTACACGAAGGACTATTCTGTACTTCGATACTATATGGCTATGAGATGGTGAATTGTTTTATAAACCTTTACTCTTCACTGTAATATGTAAGGGGGTGAATATTATAGGGATACAGGGGTGAATTAGGACGAAAGTTTGAAAAAGATTAAAACGTTGTAATAATATTATAGTTTAGTGGTAACAAGGACATTAAATTGTAAATTGTATATCAGATAAAATATTAACACTTTGCAAACAAACTACGTTAAAGTTAGAATCGGTGGTGTGTTATAAAAAGGCGTTCACCATGCATGAAGTTGTGGGTTGGTTACCTGGCAAGTACTGAAGTGACTTTTTCATTCCATGATAAATGTACGATATTGTGCAAAATGTCACTCATAGTAAATTGAACTGTAATTTTATTTACATATAAATTAATTTATAACAATGTTTATACCATACAAGTCGAGTGAAAGACGTCGTATGACACGTGCGAGGATTTTTCGCTCATTACGCCCTTGGCCCCATAGCGCGATCATCTTCTGCTAGGACTAAAATAACAACATACTATTATCCTATTTTTGTGTTCGAAGGCTTAATTCTGAAGTATTTGAATGGGGAAAGGAAAGACACTAGTGTTAAAAAAAATTGCAATCTATAAAAAACACGATGGGTAATTCGATTGTCTTGTTGGATAAAGGCATCTTAAAAAGGAAGTTTCAATAAACTTGCCTAAATAAGTTGTCTACTAAACTATAACTTCTACAAAAAAAAAGAATTAATTCCCAGACAAATAAATCAATAAACACAACCAGAATAGGGCCGCGACACACGCATACGACATACGTTTAGGATGTTTGAGTGGAAAGCCACGCGGATGCATTTCGCTTGTAGAAATCCTTAGCTTTTCACACGTATCTAGAATGAATTGCTTACCCATTTGTGGTCTAATAACTTCTTTAGTTTTACGTTTACCCGTACTATTACTTCTCCGTGATGGCCCAGTGGTTACGATGCCCGCCTCTCTTTTATGAGGTTGCTAGTTCGAGACTGGGTAAGTACCAATGTCATCATCATTTGCTTAGCCTTTTCCCAACTATGTTGGGGTCGGCTTCCAGTCTTACCGGATGCCAGTGTTTGACATGGAGCGACTGCCTATCGGACCTCCACAACCCAGTAACTGGGAGACACGGTACCTCTTGGTTAGACTGGTTGTCAGAGTTCTTGGCTTCTGACTATCCGTAACGACTGCCAAAGATCTGCGAATGACAGCCGGGACCAACAGCTTTACGTGCTTTCCGAGGCACGGGGGTGTAACACCACCAACTTCCAAACTCCGGGCTGTTACTGAGAAATTCCTAATGGAAAAACCCAATAACACTTTTTGCCCGACCAACTTCCAAACTCTGGGCTGTTACTGAGAAATTCCTAATGGAAAAACCCAATAACACTTTTTGCCCGACCTGGGAATCGAACCCGGGACCTCTCGCTCGGCAGTCGCGCTTGCGACCACGAGAACAACGGGGCAGTCCGTCTGGGCAAGTACCAATGTGACTTATTCAATTCAAACTTTTTAAGTTTATCTAGGACGTCACTGACATTGCAAGTCTGCATCGCCAATGAGCATGGGTTAGTGATTAATGCTCGTGGTTTGTCTATATTTTTCTTTATTTATTCTAATATAGAACTAGTTACATTATATTAATATACCTTTAATGGCAAGATTGTACCGTCTATATGAAATAACCATTGTTTCCTTAATTCTATTACTTTACCTTTGACTTGTAATCTGTATGTGTCTGTAATGTATCTGTATGTAAATTCAAACACAATGTAAATTGTTTAATGAAATAAATGAAATGGAAAAATGTATGAAAATTGGCCTTCGACAAGCAGTGGGACAATAATAGACTAATATTATTTATTTATTATTTTATTTACTAGACATAGCAATGAGGGCGAGTTTTGATGGCCTATAAGCTTCCGCCCTTATACGGTTTTGTATCCAAAGGGTGCCAAGCGGAATCCTATTAGTAAGTCTCCGCTGTCTGTCCGTCCACCCGACTGTCACAAGTCGAAGTGGCGTGTGATTGAAGAGACCTATGAACAGCAGTGGACTGTTGCAAAAAAAAAATGTAATTCTCCAGACCGATTCCGGCCACGGCGTCTAATCGTAATGCAGACTAGCCACGTACGCAGGAGATATTATGATGCACAAGTGTGTGCGCAAACACAGGTGCACTCCCTCTTCCCTAACTCTCATAGCCCGATGGGACGGCAATCCGACACGACCGGAGAGAGATCCGGCCCAGGACCAACGGCTTTACGTGCTTTCCGAGGCACGGGGGTGTCACACCACCAACTTCCAAACTCCGGGCTGCTACTTAGAAATTCTTAAAGGAAAAAGCGTTGACAACCTTATTCTCTCTTCTGAACAGGCCTAGTTCTCCCTCCTATCTAACTTCTCATTTTCAATACTTGTGCTCAGCGCACAGTAAGAATCTTCGTTCCTCCAATAATCGTCTTCTACGATGTCCGTCCCACCGCACTGGTTTTCTTAAATCTTCTTTTCCTGTCCAGGCGGTTTTCCTTTGGAATGCACTACCTCAGAACATCAGGATGGCCACCAGTCGGTTCACATTTAAGGTGAAAGCTCGCGAACACTTACTTAAGGAGTTGGCAGACTCGACCCACTATTAGTTTGTTTTCTATCTCCACTATGTTTTTTTATCTCTCTCTACTTTGTATTTTTTTTTTGTTTGTATGTATGTATATATGTATTTATTATTATATTTTATATTGTAAATTTTCTGTTTCTGTTCCCTCTTTCTTGCACCTCCTATGTTTTGTCTCTGCATCACCCTAAGGTAGACTGGTAGAAAATGCCTAAGGCATTAAGTCCGCCTTTGTACGGTGTATTTTTACATTTGTGCATAAAGTTTAATAAATAAATAAATAAATAAAAAGTCAATAACACTTTTTGCCTGACCTGGGAATCGAAACCGGGATCTCTTGCTCAGCAGTCGCGCTTGCGACCACGAGACCAGCGAGGCAGTCAGATGGACTGTTGCAGGCAGATGATTATGATTACTATAAAACACACAAATAACTCCAGATGTAACCTTAACACTACTTACCACAATATTACGTATATTATGCAAAACAATACAATTTCATATGATGTAATTTGCAGATTTTTAAGTATTCACAGCCAGATGTAGAACATTAGCCAGTGTCGACCTACTGTTACATAAAATAATGTTAATTTAATGAATACGCTTCTGATTATGTCACTATGATATCTACATATCCTGAAGATCACCGCCTTAATTTACTACTACTTCTATCTAAATATAATAATTTAATAAAGCTAAAGAGTTAGTTTGTTTAAAAACGAAAATCTCTGGAACTGCAAGTCGGCTTGGAGAAATTTATTTTGTCTATGATAGCCAGATTTATGAGGAATAGTATAGGCTACATAGCTCTACGTTACGACCCACGAGAACAGAGCAGTAACCAAAGTTTTTTTTACCGATGGGAAATCATCAAATGAGGAGGGAGTGTCAGACTTTTACTGACTAAAACCCATCCATTTTCCTTCTTGTGCCCTTTTCGTTCCGGGGGCACGGTATCTCTTTCGATCAATCCGCAGAACCAAAGATATAACTTAAGCTTTCGTTCAAAAGTGCCTTTTGATTGTCTAATTGAAATAAATGATTTGACTTTGACTTTAATGGTGATAAATACCATACGGATGAAGTCGTGGACAGAAGTTAGTATTAGATAAGAATGGGACATATTTTAAAAGCCACTAGTTATAGGCGGATCCTATTATTATAGGCGGATATAGGCGGAATCACATGGCAATTATATATGTTAATATTATGTATAACATTATGTATAAAAGGCATACTTTTCCATCCTCATCAAATTTCAGGAAGTTGTCATAATATACATAAATAATCAAATAATAATACGACACCTTTATTGTTTAGGAAAATCATTAAATAAATGACTTCTTCAGGAGGAGAGGAAGGGAGTGTCAGACTCTTACTGACTAACGCTCATGTGTGTTCCTCCTAATGCCTTTTGCGTTCCAGGGTCGCGGTAACTCTTTCGAACAAACTCCGCAATCCTGATAGGACAATAGCTGGTGAAAAAATAATAAATACTTGATTTTTTCAGCTTGACTGTATTTCAGAATACACTTTTTTCAAAGAACAGAATCACCCGTTGCGTATGCGGTAGGCAGCGTCGTGCGATTATGTAACTGTGTGAGTGCGGGTTCATCGCCCTCCTGCCTAAACCCAGTGGAAAGATGGCTGGTTCGAATCCAAAAATTAAATAAAATCTTTAACCTTTAAATATACCGGCAACTGTAGCCTAACCCTTCGGGGAATACAGGCGTGATGGTATATATATATATATCTTTAACCTTTTATTACTGAATAGCGAACTGCCCGCGACTTCGCCCGCGTTGCTTACTTCACCCGTAAGATACCTCTTTGGTTAATGCACCGCTCCCGTGGATCGTAGCGTGATGTTATATAGCCTATGTTACTCTGCAATAATGAAGCTGTCTATTGGTGAAAAAATGCTTAAAATCGGTCTAGTAATTTCGGAGCCTATTCGTTACAAACAAACAAACAAATCTTACCTCTTTATAATATTAGTACAGATTTAACTCCTTGAATTGACGAGGATGAAGACAGCGCCTTGCGTATTAAATTAAATACATATTTATTTTTTATTACCTCACGCAGCCGGCTTTCACTCTAAAATATAATTTATTGCTCTAATAATACGATGTAATTATACGAACCGAATATGTACCTATACATATTAATATATTTAGCTTTAATTAAGATTATAAAAATATTAGAAACTTGATAGGAAATTCAGAAAGCGACAAGATATTATTACACACTTTCTGTAGAGTTATGGTATAATTAGATTTTAGTTACGATTCGAACGACTTTGCGGTTTTAGGAAAAAAAAATACTGGAATTTATTCATATGTAAAAATGAACATATTAGTTTAGTTACCTAATGCCTTTGACACGTAAAGCCGTTGGCCCCGGCTGTCATTCGTTGATCTTTGACTGTCGGTACGGATAAGCCCGAAAGTCTGACCACCAGCCTTACCAAATCGTAAATCGGAAATCGTATAGTCCAGTAACTGGGTTTTTTTTTTTTTTTTAGAGATGGTAAAATCATCAAATGACCCCCCCCGTCCAGGGCGGAGCGGAAGGGAGTGTCAGACTTTTACTGACTAAAAACCATCTATGTTCCTTCATGTGCCCTTTGCGTTCCAGAGTAACTGGGTTGTGAAGTTCATTTAGCTCTATGTAAAACACTAGTATTCAGCTTCATTCGGTTAGAAATCTACCCCTTAGGATATAGGCAGATGACAATGCTTTTAAAAAGATTCAAAAAGTAGAAATAGAATTCAATGGATTTTTGTTTCTACTCACTTCAATTTCAAGAGTAACAAGGAACATTACAATCATCTTAATTACTGGAAACCCAGTGCGAATGCGGCGCTCTTAACCAGACAATGACCCATTTACTACAGTGCCTAAAGTGTTCCTACACCTACACTTTACCAAACATTAACAACGTTACTGATGCCGCGATAAACGTGACCACCTACTGGGCCTAAAAGATATAGGTTTATCATCGACTGAAACAGAATCATCAAGAATCGAGCAACGTTGCTGTGTTCCAGTTTGAAGGGTGCCGGTGTAATTACAGGCACATGAGACATTTCAATTTTGTCTCTGGGATGGCATTACATTTGCAAGGCCTCTGGTATTGTAGATGTTTATAGGCAGCGGTGACCACTTAACATAACTGTGGAATTCACTGCCCGCCTCTCTGTTCCCTGATAAGTATAATTTGGGTATCTTCAAGACACGAGTGAACCGGTTCAACCTATGCAAGCTATCTGATCCTGATGAAGATGGAACACCATCTTACACCGCATCATCACTTAAGATCAAGTGAGTTGCGCTCAAACGCAAGCCTAATAGAATAAAAAGAAAAAAACAAAATCTGTTTTTCTAATTGTGTCCGGTTAATGGCAATAGGCCCGCCCTTACATGCGACATACCGGCGAACTGTGGGTATACATTAGTATACCTCTGCCAAAGTCTTCGGGGAATACAGACGTGATGGTATGTAAAAAAACAAAAGAAATAGGAGAAACATAAAACATTCTCTCCTCACACCAATTGTGATGCTCCTCACGAGTACCTAGTATGTCATCGTTACAAAACATACACAAGTTCATTTCCGGAGGCCGTCCGGCCGCCCAAGTCAGGTGGTACTAAAGGTGCGGCGCGCGAAAGTGCCTGCCGCGCCTCGATTTTGACGTCGATACTCACTGGATGAAAGTTTTTATTCGAATTTTTTTAACATAAAAATGTTACTTTTTTTCAAATTCTTTGATGCTAGCTTCGAAGAAAATTTTCTTACAAATCCCATTTTTTTTTTATAATAAGGTGTTTTTCAAAAAAAACTTGTCAAAATTAAACCTTAGTTCTGGAGATTATCGTGATCAGACAAACTAATATTATAACCTTGCTTTATAACTGAGGTAAGATTGCATTAAAAAAATGTTTTAGTCTAAAATGTCGTGTTCGTATTTATTTCATTCACGTGCAATAAATTTGCATTGACGTCTTCGATGAATTTATTCATGCAACTAATATAGTTTTTAATCTAGATGTTCAAATTTAAATCGTTTTATAATTTTAGTCTAATCAATAATTTAGATACCGCCTGAAGAAGCATAATGAAATATGGCATAAATGTCTATGAACTTTTAGAGAAAGTAAGCAAATTAAGTTTTATTGAACTCTAATATTTATTACAAGTAATATTATCACAAATTCGTACGTAAATTTTTGCATATTTTATAATCCACTTTCCAGTTTTTTTACATTAATTAATACTCAAAGCACAGTTATATTCAAGGCCAGACTCCTTGTAACCGGTAATTGGCAAAATACTTTCCTTTGTTGAAGAGATAAGATAATTTAGTCATCAGATTTAAGATGGCTTTTAATATAACCGGATGCAACAGAACGACAGTGCTCCCATAGACCAACTGCCTTTCTGACCTCCATAACCTAGTAACATTGGGTAACACGATTCCTCTCGGTAAGCCTGGTTATCAAACTTCAAGGCAGATTGACAAAATGATAGCCGGGAGCAACGATACAGGGATCCTGCCGGGGCTGCGGGTTGTTCGAAAGAGATACCGCGACCCCGGAACGCAAAGGGCATATGAAGGAACATAGACGGGTTTTAGTCAGTAAAAGTCTGACACTCCCTCCGCCCCGCCCGGGGCGGGGGAAGTTATTTGATGATTTCCCGTCTACAAAAAAAAGCTACAGGGATGTTACACAACTTTTACGGGTGCGAAAAATTAATATGTGGAAAGTTCCTCATCCTCCATTGAAAAGGGTGGATCCTACTGCCAGATGGTTTTGAGTCTGATGGGCTACTGTCCGACGGATATTGTTCGCGATGTACGAAACGCCAGTAGTTGTACGATAGATGTCGCTACACACTACAACCTGAAACGAAAACCTTACTTTTCAATAATATTACCGGGTTAGCACAACGATCTTTGTTAGTCTACTTCGATAACATACACTCAAGATAAACAGTCATTCAGGCCACCATAAGCTACAAAAATACCACTTTCGAATAACTGGCATAAAACACCCAAACAAAATATTCCAGTTATTCGAAAGCTTGTTAAAATATTCACGCCGTGTGTATCGTCTGCCACTTAAAGTACCGTTGTTCTCAAGGTCGGCCTCTCGGCTGTATACAAGTGTCTGACTCACGGCACTTTCATCTCGATAGCCAGTTAGGTAAGGATTAACAGGAGAGTTGTTACGTGACTTTATTAATAGGATTCTTTAGCTAGTAGGTCAATTACTTATCGATGCGAGCGTTGGTCGTAATTTTTTTTTTGCAAATGTGAGTTTTTTTTTCTGTTTTGTTGATGAGAGAGAATTTTAAGTTGGTAGTTTTTAGTAGGTGTAGTAGAATAATGTTTTATTACGAAATTCCAAATGAGACTAGTTTGACAAAATTTTGTAACTCACATTTTTTAGTGATTAAAAATTAATGACGTCAAATTAATTTAATTCCCCAGATGTGTTACTAAACATCTACTATGCAATAATAAGAGTACAATTTACATCCATAACTTATGAGTAGATTAGATTTAAAATTAATACATACATACCATCACGCTTGTATTCCCAGAAGAGTTAGGCAGAGGTGTACTAATGTACACCCACAGTTCGCCGGTATGAAAAAGCATCAGCGTCGAATATGCAAAATTATTATTTAAAAAAATTACCTTTTAATGTGAATGAACCCATTTTATTTTGACGGTACTAAACTTAAATAAAAATTATTGCTATATCTTACTCTTACTTAACAAGTTTTACTACAGTCATTCAAAACTGGACCTTAATAATATGCACAAAAAATTCTAATAAATAAGCTGGAAGTAAATAAATCTTATTACATCTGAGAAATCTCAACAAGTTTATTACTTCCTGAGGATGTTGTAAGAGATCATTTTAGGATAACTTTTGGAATGCTGGCACTTTGCTTCTAAACCTGTTATTTAACTGGTAATAATTATAATATTGTGAGAAGCAGTTTAGTCATTTAATGGTGCCAGAGGTGGCAAATCTGTTTATGGAATATTTGAGAGAGTCACCGCGGCCCTGGAACGCAAAAGGTATAAGGAGGAAGACGGAAGAGTTAGTCAGTAAGAGTCTGACACTCAGACATAATATGATGATTTCCCATCCTTAAAAAAAGATTTTCAATTCTAATGTCTTTAAAGAAAAAAGCAAACCAATCTAATGTCAGTCTTAATCTGTCAAATACCTAAGTTTTCTAAGAGTGTTTGTTGTTAAAATGAAAATGCTACTAGATTCTAAACGCTTTTTTTTCATCTAAAATCAAAATTAAATCTTTTTTCATGGACTTATAGTATGTCATAATAGCATCGCTATGACTTTAAAAACGTCTAGCTTTAAGTTTAGTATATTTGTCATCATACATACATACATAAACTCATGCCTTTGTCAACAAATCCCCGATAATAGGCACATGAATGTCGATCAATTAAATCATCAATGTCGAACACTGAAAGATAGATAGGAGTTGTCTTTAAAAATGTTTAGCGATGGGAATACACTGTAAAATAATAACCATTATTTTCAAAAAGTTATTTATGATACTCATTTTTACAAAACAAAATATAAAAAACAATAAAAGATTTATTTTATTATCCATTAACAACGCTAAAAACGTTTCTTTGTCAGCCATCGCCCACAAGCGTAAGGTTCGTCACAGCACATCTAATTATGTAGAAAGTGCCTATTGGCAGTATTGGAACTAAAGGGCGTTGGCACACATTCATACTGACCCCTTTGGTGCTTCGGCGCTGTGACATCTTCATAAACAATGTGGGTATTTGGAAGCTCTTGGAAATTTTAAAAGTACCATCACGCCTGTATTCCCCGAAGGGTTGGGCCGAGGTGTATTTACACCCACAGTCCACCGGTATGTTTAGGTCCCATGTAATAGGGGACAAGCCTATTGCCATTAACTGGGCACAAATCCTGACTCTGAGCTGCTACTGAGAATTTCAAAGAAAAACTCAATAATACTGCTCGATCTGATAATCGAATCCAAGACCGCGTAGCAGTAGCGCTTAGTAGGTACCACAAGAAATAGTAGAAGAAGATAGATTAGTACAAGATCTAAAAATCGTCAGTCGAAAAGGTCAGGTTTTTGAAACGTCTGGCTCCCCGAAGCGACGTTGACCCACGAAATGCGTCTAGCACTAATGAATAATGGTTTTAAACAATACTCTCGATTCTAGGATCGCGTTCTAGAACTTGCATGTTATAATATAATCAGTATGAGTCTTTAAATACCTAATTATTTAAACATAGTTAAACTTTATTTAACCTTATTTATTCAAACAGTATGCAACAAAAAAAAGTGCAAAGGCAAACTCAAAGCCTTTAAGTTATTTACCGGTCAACCAAAGTTGGTAAATAAATAACATGCATGGAACAAATTATTGTAAGAAACTTTAAATTATACCAACCTTTATTGGTGATTTAATTGGTCATATTCTATGAGAGGGTAAATATAGAGATGGGTTTTGTATATGTTATGTAAAATTGAATGAGTCTAGGAATGGTGTCCTTGCATTTATTTTTAGTTAAAAGCTACATGAACTTGTGAGACATGTATTTCAAAATTTTCCAGCTGGTCTATTCTGTAAAAAATCCCTATAAGTTTTAAGTGAAGTGAGGTGAGTTGGAAGATTTCTACAGACCAGCAAATTCTATGCAAGTCTAAAATACATAGTTGCAATTGCCTATAGACATGCCTTAGTACGACTTTTATTTGCTTCTAAAGTTTTATGGGTTTTGTGTCTCGTTACAACTGTTCTTAGAAAAACAAACAGACAGTCGCCAAAGGAATGTGTAGGTACTGTACATGCCAGTATAATATGACATGTATGATAAAAGAAAGTGTCCTAAATTCTTCCTCGATTCGTAATTTGGGAGCGTCTTTTGACGCGTCACTCCTAACGTTATGGTTTTGATAGGTAGGAGTATAGAACTGCAGTGCTATTCTGTGTAATATCCCTCGGTGCTGTCAATTTCTAGCATTACCTACGTGTGATGACAGTACCAATGTTGGGTGTACATTGAAACACTTCTACCTCACCCTTCAGGGATTACAGTTCGCCGTTATATTTTTTAGGTCAAATGGTAATAGGGGACAAGCCTATTGCCATTAACCGGGCACCTTTCCTACCTCCGAGCTATTATTTGGATGTCACCAATTTTTGGTTAAAATATCAATGCTGCTTTATTTGTTCAGGAGATTTTAAATAATAACAGATAGAACCATTACCTAGATCATAGCAGGCCTTTTTATAGGCTCCCACTAGGAATCTGCAATACGCATGATCATGGAAGGGCGCTGTCAGTTTAGATGATCATCTCTTAACTGCCATAGCTTACTTATTTATTATTATTATTTCTATTGTGTTTAATTTACTTTTATTGTTTTCACTTATAGAAGCAACAAGAATAGTGTAACCAAGATTTTGTAAAAAAACAATGTAAAAAGTGTCCATGGAGTTTTTTTGCTCGTTCTTCTCCATAGAGATCTCCGTTTTAGAACGAGCAACTAGCTTCAATTTTCTTTAGTAGTAACTTCTTGACAATTCAAAAGTTCCTGTAAATGGTCTATCTGAAATACCTGAATGCTTTGATTTTGACGTAGCGCAGCAGCCAATCGTTGAGCTACTGTGCCAACCGTATAATCTGATATAACAGCAACATTCTAGAAGAGTTAATATGCGAAATATTGATGTGAAAGATACCACATGTCTCGTACGATGCGCTAGTACCACAATCAGTATGCATTCTCAATGGATGAGGCCAGTGCTAACACGTTTTACTGGTTTTGTTCCGAAGCTGGCCTCAAATGTCACCAACGGCACCTCGTGATAGTTCTCCAAATGTTTTGTTTACCCCTTCGAGAACACTTTCCCGATAACGTGTACCATACGAAAGTAGCCTAGTGATATAGGTGAGTAAGTAATTATGTGAGATGATTTTTTGTAGATAGGATGAGAGCACTTATATAAGATAGGAGTACTTGACTCGTGGTTATTCAGTTTGTTGTCAAATAACTTAATTTTAAAATGACTATGATTTTTAAATAATGTGCGGGGTTTTAAACTGGTTAACATACCACCACGCCTGGTATACTCCGAAAGGTACCAATGAACACTCACAGTTCCCAGTTCCAGCCTAATGCCATTAGAAAATTTCTTAAAATCATAAAGCTACTTTCTTTTTCAATAGACTTATCTGTCCCTCTCCTGGACAAAAGTATCTCAGTGTTCCATCCACTTTCCTTGCTATTGTGCATCATTGCGTCAATTCCTAAAGTAGCCATCCAAGGCATCCCGCCATCTATTCCGTGAATGACATAAATCGTTTCTGTTTATGTATGAACAAGAAATCTTAAGATTCAACTCAAGAACTTAAAATTCCCATATGAAATCAGAATAACCAATTCTAGAAAAAATGTTACATTCAATACTTACCTTGGAGAACCTGCAAGCATTCCTTTCATACAATTTGTAAGGTGAAGTAGAAGCCACTGTATTTTACATTTAAATACAAGACCAGTACTATGAGTAGAAACCGAAACACAGGAACAATCATAATTAGACCCTATCTTAGTTCTGACCCTGTTCCCGATGCCGGTATTTTTTTTTTGTAGATCATGCCATCTTACTTGTATTCCCTGAAGGGTTAGGCAGAGTTGTGCCAATGTACACCCATAGTCCGCCGGTATGTTTTTTAAAGTGACATGTAATAGAGGGCGAGAATATTGCCATTATCCGGACACAAAACCTAACTCCGAGCTGTGAGCTCTGAGAATTCCATAGAAAAACCCAATAACACTTGTTTTTTAATTTTTATATAAATATTTAAGTGTAACCTAATACGTATTGCAAACGAATAAACAAAAATACTACACTGAAACCAAAACACTGACAAATAAACTAAAAACATCCCTACGTGCTTCATCCACATACATTTTACTACACACTTCATTCACGGCACATAACATACATAAAACCACCCATACATACATACATACATACATATTAGCAACTCGTAACACGACTTTTTCCCTGCAAGTCTTATGAGTGTCTCGGTGGGTCTTGAATTTAAGAAATACTACATGTATTGCTTTCACTTGTGCAAAGTGAGGCGGTTACATCACTGCTGGCACATTTCGTACACTTGCGCTCAATTATTTAATCGTTTTATAATAATCGTGACCTAGACATTTTGTTGCTATGCGTTGCTTCTTTATTTTTTAATTGTTTGGGATTCTTTTTACTAGCTTTTACCCACAGTTTCGTCCGTTACGAAGAACGAAGAATAAAAAGCAGCCTGTGTCCTTTCTTGGGGTTTAAACTTACTCTGTACCAAATTTTATCAATATTTGTTTAGTGGTTTAGTCATGAAAGCGTTATAGACAGACAAATAGTCGGAGTTACTACCACCATCACGCCTGTATTCCTCGAAGGGTTAGGCAGAGGTGTACCAATGTACACCCACAGTTCGCCGGTATATTTAGCACTTTCTTGCAGCTTTGTTTACTTTTGCATTTATAATATTATGAGTAATAATTATGGTAGTATGAATGGTTATTTAATTTTTATTAGACAGTCTTGTCTCACAGGAAGGCGTCTGAAAATAAATTGTTTATTTTTTATTGCATGACATTTTATTTTTTTATTTAATTAAACTTCATGCAACAACATATACAAGGCGGCCTGAATGCCTTAGGCATTCCAGGTTCCAGATTTTATTAATGGTTGGTCCGCATGGCCATGGGTAACCGCTCTGTAGGTTACTGTTCTTACAAAATATGGTTCTTTAAGGTACAACCAGCCAGAGTCTCTACAATACCCCATACCTATATGAAAAATATGTGCCTTCAAATCCATAAATTGTTTTTACATCCTTATAATTTATTGATTTATTAAAGTGCACTTTAGTCATTTAGTAGCAATTTACACTGCACCTAACTATAAATATAAAATCGCAGTCAGAGAGTTATCACATACTACACACACCTTCTGTTATTAAAATTGATTCACAGTCATATTATGATTTTACATAACAGTTCAACACTCATTTTACTAAACTTTTACTGCTTCAATTTAATTTAAAAATCAATCATAATTTATATTTATATCGCAGAAGAAAGTGAATGTTTCATAATTGTTATTTTTTAATTAATAACACAATTTTTTCACAGTATTTTTGGTTTCAGTGTGAACAAATCTCCAAGTGGTCAGCACGACTCCGATGCACATATGAAAATAACTTAAAAATAGCTTCTCATATCAGAAAGAAATTAGAATACGAAAACAGTAGAAAATTCGTAAATCTAAAGCCGGCCGACCGACAGAAAGTTTCGGGGCCGAGTCTCTAACCTTTCCGGTTTTCGAAACGACCTCGAAATCCAAAGTATTAATAAAAAATAGCTACATATAAAATTAGACAAAGTTCATGTGAGAGTGAACAATGAATTTCACTTAATACAATATTTTATGACCACATTTATAAAATTTAACGTTACAACGTGTTTTTAGAAATTACGACATTTATTTTCACCTCTCGTATGGACTTACGAAAAATCAAACAATCGCACTTTTTCTTTCGTTTTAATTTACACTGCTCGTAACGTATGAATGCCTATTTTAAGATGTCGTAAACGCAAACTTCGCTTTCTAACATCCAATATTTATTTTTCTACTTATCCTGACGTGTGAGCTTAAACGATCTACGGTCGATCAGTTAGCACACGACTTCAAACAGCGTGCACACACTTCTTTACGTCATATTGTCAAAAAATCGTAGTGGGGAGGCGAAGGATAAAATCCATCACTTTTTTGGAAAATCATCATAAGTTTGCCAACGTTGGCACTTGGAGTACAAGCAACCAGTGCAGTAGAAGTTTAATAAATTAATAATGTGGAAGAAAATAGCTTTGTTAGCCATTCTGGCTTCAGTGAAGTGTAACCCTGTGCAAGAAAATGGTGTTGCGGAAAACTTAGTGGGTGCCGTTACCGAGTGCATAGAAACCGATACTTCGTTATGTCTGAAGGTGAATATTGTGGATACTAAGTGTTGTGAAGTGCAGTGACCAGAATACCAATAGAGTGGAGTCGTAACAATGACGATACTCATTGAATTTTCAGTAAAACCATTAACATAACGAGTGGCTACTTACTGAGGATTTGTAGTTAAATTATTTCTCCGCCATTCACGAGTTTCTGAAGACAGTGTTTCTTAAATGAGGATTTCTTGTCAAATTATTTTGTTACCCAGTAGCAATATATAAAGTGGCAAAAAATAATGTGGTGTTTTTAAAAAAAATACAATTCTTAACAATCATTTTTAGTAATTTTCAATTGCATACTCTAAATAATTTCACTAAATTAAATACAAAGTAAAAGAAAAATATACCTACAACAAAAAAAAAAAACATAAATTGCAAGATAAAAAAACAACTAATTCAAAAAGCCTTAAAACAAAATCATTAACTAAACCTCTTTATCTACAGGAAAAGGCCCTGAAATTCACCGAAAGGCTCTCCATCTTGAAAGACCTTGATATCTTCGAGGGAATGAGCCTGGTGAACACCGGATCAGCTCGATCAGCTCGGAGCTACGAGCCATTAGCTGAAGAACCCAAAGCCAGGGAACTCCAGATAGACGAGAGGATCGCTGACAACGTTGGAGACTTTTTGGAGAATCACGTACTGCAGTTGCGTCTGTCTTCTCCTGATGGAGAATCTAGGGGTCTTGATGAGGAAGGTAAGAAAAAACAGCATACATATTTCAATCTAAGATTTAAAATAAATAAATAGTGAAAATTCCAGAAAAAAATACGTTGAAAAAAATTTTACTGCTGTGTAGCTAAATTCCCTTGTCTCAAGATAACAGTAGCTAAGGGTCTAAAGGCTTACGTAAAGTTTAAACAGCCATTAGCAAGGCAATAAAGAAATCCATTGTAGAACTAGAAACTTTGCCACAAAAGTGCCAAACGAGTTTCAAACAATGCATTGAAACCTAGGTACCTCTCAGCTTTCTCTTCAACACATATTTGCATACACACTTGACAGACAAAGCCCTTTACGGTTACTAGAAGGTGCTAAACGAATTGTTTTCAACAAACAATTTCTTTGTTAACATAAATAACACTTCCATTAGCATCCTATCCTTGTTATGCTGTAACACTCTTGTATCTATAACTTCATGAATATTTATATTATATCCATAAAAAATAATTAAACATTAAAATTATGAATCCTCCAAACATTTTAATTCGATTCAAAAATACTTGGACATCTTTTTCATAAACAGATCCTTAATTTGAATTCAACAATAAATTATAAAGCAAAAAATAACCTGACAGAAACATATGAGTAAAAAGCATCTATTAAATAAACCCGACATATAATTTTCGGACACTTAGCGGTTTAGCATTCATTATGCGCAATACTTTATTCACTGTTATAGCACCGAACTCCTTTCAACTTTGACATCCTGGTACTTTGAATACCAAATAGGCGACTTTGAATTTCTCAAATTCTTACATGTTCTTCTTATTTCCAGCCCGTGGCAAGAAGAAGAAGAAGATCAAGAAGCTGTTGCCCCTCCTCCTTCTCTTGAAGCTGAAGTTAGCTGCCCTCATCCCTATCTTCCTTGGAATCATCGCTTTCGCCGCTGTCAAGGCCGTCTTGTTGGGCAAGATCGCTTTCGCCATGAGTGCCTTCAGTCTCATCAAGAAACTCTTATCAAAGAAGGGAGGAGGTTCCTCTTCTGCTAGCGTGTCATATGCTGCACCTGCACACCATGATGAACATCCAGGATACTCCTACGAGCCTGCAAGCCAAGGATGGAGTCGTTCAGCCAAAGACGGCGCAGCAATGGCCTATGCTGGACAACTCAGTAATTGAACTGATGACTAGAATGATTGTTAATTTATTGGTGTGAATGTGTGCTATTTATTCATGTTTGTTGATGCCATGTACAAGTACCTCAGTCTTAATTTATTTATTATTTTAATAAATATTTATGTTCAATTTTATTTGATTTGTTTTGTTTGATCTTCGCCTTATGAAACATTTCAACAGTATTATTTCACAAGTCCCATGAAGATATAGATATTCAACATTAGTCAAAACCTTAGGAAGAATAAAATAATACTCAAATATCTTAGGTAGGAATAGATCTTCCAATACTAACTCTTCATATGAAACACTTACTGTTATACAAACCAACTGTACTTTAAGTACAAACAAACACACATACAGAAAACAATAGAACAATGCCTATTCCTTTCTCGTCTAAAGTTTAAGCTTTTATGTAAATACGAAACTGTCTAAAATACTTTTTTAAACTGCTGAAGATAGAAAACAAAACTAGACTTATAGGAACTACTACAAGAAGTTAAATCTATCACACATTAGTATTTAATTCTGCACTCCAATTACTGAACACCATTGATTAGTTATCCCTACAAGAAAATGAAGTAGATTATTCATTATCATCATTATATCAGCCAAATTACGTCCACTGCTGGACATAGGCCTCCCCTAAAGATAGCCACAATGAATTACAATGAATCAATGGAATAGATCTGTAAAGGATGTTTATATGAATCAGCAAAGGTATGATTATTCTAAATACCTAAAAAACATAAAGACACACAAACAAGTGAACTATCATTTCTATGCAACAAGTATGCCGAGTTGCATGTAGCAGCAAGGTGCACTGAAAAATCAGGACGTTTTTCTAAAAGTATGGCAAATGATATCCTCAAAAAACAAAAACAGACGAATTGAGAACGTCCTCCTTTTGTAAAGTCGGTCAAAAATGTATACATACATACCATCACGCCTCCGCTCCCCGAAGGGTTAGGCAGAGGTGAACCAATGTACACCCACAGTTCGCCTATACGATTAGGACCCATGTAATAGGGGGCGGCCCTATTGCCATTACAAATGCTAACACCGAGCTGCAACTAAGAATTTCGTAGAAAAACCCAATAACACTGCTCGACCTGGGAATCAAACCCAAGACCTCTAGGCTAACAAGGCAGTTAAAAAATATTGGACGATTATTTATAAGCTACAATAAAGTTTAATTTCAAAAAGTTTGGGATCAAAATGTGTGCTGCATCCATACAAATAAACAAAATTGAAGTGTCAGTTAATTTTTTTTATCAATGTTTACGCAGTACTATTTTTTTGTCTGGCCGTCTGCTTGTTCCGACTAATCTCCGAAACTGCTAACACGATTTTAAGGGCTCTTTTACTGACTTATACTAGATGTTATAAGGAATAACCTAGGTGACTCCTATTTTAGAAAAAGAATTAGGGTTCTGCAGAAACATGATATTTAGGAGGCCGAAGTCGATGGCAGAAACCAATTACATCTTACTAAGTACCTCCTGCTGCACTGATTATAAAACTTCACGTCAGTTCACATCGCTACCGTGAACAGTCTTCATTCCTGCTAAAACCGCAGATACTGCATTGATCCTGCATATATATTCATAAAGGTCGGGTGCGCTGTAACACTCGTAGCCGGCGTGCTTGTATGGCTAGATGTATGAACGTGGATGCGAAAGAAGTATGTAAGGATCGTAGCAGGTGGCGTTCTGTGGTTTCTGCCTATCCCAATGGGAAAAAGGCGTGGGGTTATGTATGTATATGTGTATATTCATAGATCAAAATAATAGGAATGACTTAATATGCTCCACGGAATAAGGTCGAGTTTATAAACGCACTGAAATTCAGTTGTGTTTAGGTTTACATTAACAGATGCAATTCAACCATCGCAATCTAATCTCAGTCTTTCAAAAATGCCTCTTATTTTCTTACATTGATTGTCGCTAAAACACAATTGCGATTCGATTTTGAACGTTTTCAATTTAGAATTTACCTTCAGGATACGAAATTTCCGTGCGTTTAAATATATGTATAACATAACATACCATCACGCCTGTATTCCCCGAAGGGTTTTTTTTTATTTACGGGAAATCATCTTATAACTTCCCCCGCCCTGGGCGGGGTGCGAGGGAGTGTCAGACTTTTACTGACTAAAACCCGTCTATGTTCCTTCATGTGCCCTTTGCGTTCTGGGGGCGCGGTATCTCTTTCGAACAAACCGCAGCCCCGGCAGAACAACCCGCAGACATTCCCCGAAGGGTTAGGCAAAGGTTTACCAATGTACACCCACAGTTCGCCGGTATATTTAGGTCTCATGGAATAGGGAATGCAATGGGGCATGTAATGGTTATATTACGTTTGTAAATGGTTAGGTATGTTAGGAAATATGAATCCAATTACAGAATTTCTTTTATACGTAGAAAGCTAAACATAACGGACCGGCTAGTATAATAATAGTAACAAACAAAATAGTTACCACTATAGTTATAGAAAGCTTTTAGTTAGAAAATAGAAACATACAAGACATATTGAAACTTAATTTCGAGATTTAGTAATATTAATCACTCTAATAAGGAAAATTCCAACACTATCCAGTAATTCTAAATAAGTGTAGTATAAAATAAAGCACTATTTTAAAGATGCCAAAGGGTTCTATACTAAACTAAAAAGCGAGTGCAATGCGGTTACTGACCGGTCATTGCAACCTATAACCGTTACACACTCATTTTATTACATTATATTTACATATTATAGATTTACATAAAACAGACAACATACATTTTAATTCATGCATGCAAACAAGAACTTCAAAGTGCATGATACAAATGTTTACAAAGGCATATTTAAAAAATTATATCTAAAAAAACATCTCACGACTCATCACAAACACGATTGCTTAGCGAAATTTCTCATAGAACCATCCATTCCTACGAGAACTCTCGGGAATCCGGAGAAAGTGCTCAGACGCCCAATATGCCACTAAAACTACCTTCGAAACGAAAAATAAGAGAAAAATAAAATCGAACGTGAATAAATATTATAAATATTAATGAAAACAAAGTATGTCACGCACTTTTGCATAGCATCGTCTAGTTTCCATATAGGAAAGATGACATTAAAATGTTAATTCTTAAGAAAACATAGTGGGGGAAGTTTGGATAAAAAATACTGATTCAATCGAATTATCATCACAGTTCGGACGATCTTGGATTAGTCGAGTCCAGAGCAGCAGCCAAGATGAAGATCTTCGTAGTGTTTTTGAGTGTGGTGGCTTACGTGACCTGTGGGCCAGTTAATTCTGACGAATCAGTGCTAAAATCGGTCCTCGGAAATTTCGTAAACTGTAACAGTGATTTGAGTCTGTGCATGAAGGTATGGAAGTGTCAGTGAAGTGATTTGTTTTGGCTTGACACATGGATAAAACATGGATAATTCGAAAATAATACAAGTGTCTAAAACGGTCTTTGGAGCATTGGACCATTTAAGTGTATTGTTGACACTAAAGTCAATGTGTCAATAAACTTTAAGACCATTTTTAGTGTTAATGCCAAAGATGTTTTTAAATCCAAGTGTCAAGTGCAAGATCAAATTATAATTTTATATATTCTTAAAGTTTTAACATACATGGATTTTGAGTAAAAGTTTGAACAACAAAAGGATATATCCTTATTTGAATCGACCTCAAAGTTGAGAGAAAGGGTAGTGTCAAATACTGCCAAATGAGGTTTTGTGGTGAAAGTGATTGTTAATTTGTGGGACATATTAGATACGTCAATATGTAGGATTAGCGGTAGGCAGAAGTTAATTGATCACTGTCATTAAAAATAATAGCTTCTGTCACTTAATTGTCAATGTAAAGGTCATGAGCGGAGAGCTTTGATTTGCACGCAAAGACAATAATTGACAACAATTAAAAATTAATGATCGTGTAACAACATACAAACGCCGTTAATCATCTTAGTCGTAGTTTATTTTTAGAGACCAATGTCAATGCACCTTTAATAAATTACATAGTCTCGAAGTCTTGAAGATATATACCTCTAATATTAAATAAATCAACTTTTCAAGCGATGTCATCTCAGAAATTCTAACAAAAATATTTTTCTACAGGAACATGCCTTGAAAGCAACCGAAAGACTGAGCGCTGCCCGCAAACTCAAGGTCATCGATGGCATTACGCTCCTGAACAATAATCCTAAGGAAAGTCGGAGCCTGGAGACTCTCTCCACTGACCCCACATTGAGGAACAAGCAAGTGACGGAGATGCTATGGAAGAGCACCTCTGACCTTCTCCAGTCTACTGAATTGGAGCTTAGCTACGGTGGAACCGATGAAGAAGAAGAATCCAGGGCTATTGGAGAAGACGGTATGTTTAGAACTGATGATCTTCATATTCACAATTTAAAAAGTGTTTCAAAATTTACCAATCTAATTTTAAGAAGTGATTTAAACTATCAAATTGAATAACTTCTACTATGGGACAGCATCGAAATGGCGAAAAGGAAATCAACTGTGCTTTACAGTTTAGAACGATAGATATAAAACTTTAGCATGGAATAGCTGTATTTTTTTTTTGAGATTTTAAAGTTGGTCCCATTGTAAAAGTTATTGAGTTCGATAGTCTAAAGCAATCTTAAAAGTTTGGTAGGTTAATTTTCTAACATCTAACATACAGAATTAAAATAAGATAGGTAACATAAAAACATAAATTAAAACTATGGCATCAAAAAATTCCACGCATATTAAAGGGCAATGCTAAGCCACTGACCAAAGTAAAAGCCAGCATAATATTACTTTGTTTACTATAGCAACTTCACTAGACCAAGTTTGGGTCGGAGAAAATGGTTATTTTTATGCAAGTTATGGAAAATTTTGATCATTCAATTTCTACAAAAACGTGTAGAGATTCTGGTTTAGTTAAACGTTAAAAAGTAAACGCTTGGGGAACTAGTTTGAATGTGTAGATAGTTTCATGTTAGTTGAGAGTATTTCATGTTTAAAAATTAGTAATGGTTATAAGACGGCATCGGCATGAATGGCGCGGGTTTGATTTCCGCAAGGAACAAATATTTTTACGAACTATAGATAGTTGGTCCGGGTCTGGTTGTTTGTGTATGTGAGTTTACAATTTTATGTTTATAGACGCGCCCATAATACAGGAGAAATCCTTAGTGGGGGACAGCGATTTTTTTTAAGAATAAAAGAAAAAAATCGGTTTTTTAGTTTGATTATCAAAATCAATTTATTTATTTAAATTAGGCATCGAGGTCCATAGAAAATATATATTTCAGAAAAAAAGTAAAACAAAAAATTCAATTTAATTTCATTTTAAATCAAAAACATTCGCAGGTGGTAACATTACTTTGCTACCCAATTATGAGTAAAAAACAAAGGAGGCCCCAGCTCTCATAAAACATATTTGATTGGCTTCTATGTAGTTTGGCAAACAAAAATAATGATTTTTAGTGCCTTGTCAGTTATCTGCTGATTTAATTGGGAGAAAACACGCTATTACATTACATTATTATTTATTTAACTCAAATCCGTATGTAATATTGGTTGGAAAGAGCACAAAAGCATACAAAAAAAAATCTTTAAAATTGAAATATTTCAATGCTTGACAAATTCATAACTGGCTTTTTTCTGCATTCTTTCCGAAGGCTAATTTTATTTATAGAGAACGTTAAAAATGTAGCAATCTAATCTTAGTAACAAACAATGCAGAAAGAAATAAAGGTACTTATGTAAGATGCACCCACAGTTCGCTAGTGTGTTTAAGTCCCATGTAATAAGAGGCGAGCCTATTGCCATTAACCGGGCACAAATCCTGACTCCGAGCTACTACTGAGAATTTCATAGAAAAACCCAATAACACTGTACAACCTGGGGAATCGGACCCAAGACCTCTAGCGCAGCAGTCACGCTTAATACCACTAGGCTAACGAGGCAGTCAGTTGAAACTGATATTGGAGTGTGGTATTTCCAAAAACTAAGTAAAATCGCCACTCTGATGTAGCTTACATTTAAATTTTATTTCACAGCCGAAGAAAGCCGTGGCAAGAAGAAGAAGCTGAAGAAGAAGCTGAAGGTTCTCATCCCCCTCCTCCTCCTCGCCAAAGCCAAAGCCGTTGCCATCGTAGTCCTCGCCCTGGTCATCATCGCCGCTTCTCTCTTCAAGCTCGCTCTCCTCGCCAAGATCGCTTTCATCATCAAGATCATTGCCATCATCAAAGCTCTGCTTGCCAAGAAGCATGCTCATGAGGAGACCTGGGAACCCCATGGTTGGGAACCCCATGTTGAGCATCATCCCGTAGCCGTTGAGCATGGCCATGGCTGGGAAGGCGGCTGGTCCCGCTCCAGGAATGAAGCAAACAACTTGGCTTACTCTGCCTACAACAACTAAGCTTGTAACCAAATATTACATTAATCTGATCCCATAACGAATGAATGTATTTAAGTATGTGTGTGTGTCGCTTTTTTTCTTTTTTAGTTCGTGTTTTGTTTTCTGTTTTTTAGTTATTCTTTTCAGTCATTTTATATTTTTTTACTTTATTTTGTGATTTTGTTAATTTGACTGAAAAGGATTCTTGCTTTTTAGTGTATGTATGTGATAGTATTATTAGTTTTTTCTCTTTATAAATATTTACGTATACGGGTATATTTTATACGTATTTAGTAAGATATTGTATTTATTATTATAATATTTATGATTTTTCTACCAAAAAGAGGGAACGACATCTATTTTATGTTTTTTTTTTTTGTATATTTATAAAGTACCTGTATGATTCTCATTATATAATTGATGTATATTTAAATACGATCTCTTATATATTTATAACAGTTTCAATTATTTATTTTATTGTATCGTGTATCACGAGTTGGGAGTTATTTATTTCGTTTGTATGGATGAGTGTGAAATGTTAATTTATTTTATTTTTATAGCAACAATAAACCAAACAGCAATTATTTATTTATTCGTTTTATTCAACACTGGTCTTTTTCAATACAATAATTTTATTGAAAGTAAAAAGAAGATGAATACTTTTAAAGTTTTTATAAAATTACAAGAAACATTTTATTTTTCAAATATATTCAACTTAAAATAAATACAAGACAAGATAAAACATAATAAAGCAAGTTCTTTAAAAAGTAAATAATACATTTTTTGTACCTCCACATGACGGTAATACATACGTACTAAAAAAATATTAAAAAAAAACACTGGTCACAAATAACTTCTTATTATCGTGTGTTTTGTTTGTACATGAAATCTTTTATTTTTCTTTATTTTAAGATAAGTGGGAGATATCAATGCTAGTATTTTTTATTTGTCACACCACAAACTTCCAAACTCCGGGCTGCTACTGAGAAATTTCTAAATTAAAAATCTGATATTACATTTTGCAACCTGGATATCGAACCTAGAATCCAATACTCCATATCTTTTTTGCTTTCCCTTATGTCTTCTCAAGTGGTAAATACTCATAGTATAATTAAAATTGCTATGGACCCTATAAAGCACAGCAACATTATCGTAGGCCAGAGGAAGCCCAGTTTTAAAAGGTCATTAAGTTGTTAATAGAATAACCAAATGCCGAGATAATGAATAAATTATTATCACTTTGCTTTTAAATTCTAGGCTTAACAGTCAAACTTGCGAGGATGAACGCAACAGGGAAGTCTAACAACATAAAGGTTACAGCATAGGTACACGGAAGAAACGAACCTATTCCCAACTAAGGACTACCCAGTACTGTCGGCATATCAAACAATGTCCTACCAATTAACAAAAGCAACACGCGCGCAAATCATATAAATTATAACAGCGTACTGCTATGATAATGTATTACGTTACTTTGAATATTTATATACGAGGTAGAAATTATGTATTGCAAATTAGTAAGAGTGGACTGAATGCAACGTGAGTGGAAATTATAAAATATTAGGTATGTACAATCAGAACTGAATAACCTACCTAATACTAATATCGAGGAAATGTAAAACATTTCCGTAAAAATGGCAATGTTTTGGGCCACCCAAATCTAAAAGACTGTCATGTCAGTCACAGTCAAAGTCAAAGTCAAATCATTTATTTCAATTAGACCATTAAAAGGCACTTTAGAACGTCATTACATTTAAAAATTATTAATATTGAATCTAGTTGCCCATTCCAAATGGTAGTTTCGTATGGAGAAGAACGGGCAAGAAACTCCATACATACTCTTTTAAAAAAATATTACTATAAGTTGTACAGTTACTTACATTGATTCCATTAGATAATATAAATGTCAAAACGATCTGTCAAAAATAAAAAGTCACTCAAAGTACTACAATACGTACTCAGTGCTACAAATTAGAAATGAAAGCTAAATGAATTAAAATATTTAACGCCATTATTGTGATTGTTGATGACACAAAGAAGAAGAAGGGAGTTATTATCTTAAGACATATGGCAACTAGATAGGTACAATATTATTATTATTTTCTTACGTAATAGACGTTCAAAAGTGCCTCTTAATGGTCTAATCGAAATAAATGATTTGACTTTAAAGTTTAACTTAATTATTATTTTTATGTATAGTCAGTGGTCTGCATTATATGTCTCATTTTACTATCTTCTTCTTTTCTCTTGTCTTTTACTTTGTGATCGTTCCTAGATCGGTCTCAATCTAATCTTAGTCTCAATCTGTTAAAAATGAGCAAATTTTCTGAGCCTATAGTTTGTCATTGAAACGCAAAAAAGAAGAAGAAGATTTAATAAAACACGAAATATATTCTTTTGATTGTTCATTTAAGGTTATTTACCAACTGCGCCAGAAAGAGGGTTATGTTTCTTACTACTATAATTTTCAGGAATTGTATTTCTACTCTTACATCAGGACCAAATTCGTAAAGACGCCTACAAATATTAAGAAAGCAAAGCCTCCAACAAGCGCTAAAGTGAAAGCTTTCGCCGCTTTCTTACGAGAGCATCCGACTGTTTCGCAACATTGCCATCAGGGTACATACAGGCTTTAAATATCTTACCAGCTTTGCTATTCTGTAAAAATCTCCCTTGGTGAATTTAGGTAAAATGAGTTGTAGATGAATGTTCAATCCTAGCGTTCGGTGAGATGACAGCGAGCTCACCTAACTTAAACTATTTCGAGATTTTTACAGAATAAATCTAATCACTGCGTCAGCGAATGGTGTAATCGTAGCTGAATTCTGGGCCAAACAAAAAAACTAAAACTTACTTATACATTTTCTTATTATTCTTTTATTTGCCATCGATACGCGAAGAAGAAGAAAAATACGACAAAATAAATCAGCTGTAGTTGAAATTACATACATACTTTATCATCATATCAGCAGCCGCAGGACGTCCATTGCTAGACATAGGAATCCCCATAGATTTTTAAAAGGACCGGTTGCAAGCGGCCTGCATCTTGCGTATACATTATATTATGTAGGCCTAAGTACATTGTATTATAAGGCTGTAATAATTCATTCTATAACACCCCTAGTTTAAAAAAAATAATAAACACAACAAAAATAAAATTCGGTCATCCGTTATCAAGTGATAAACCTTACTACACGTGGCAATATAAGTGTCTGTTTACACTGAAAACAAAAATCAATCTTAAAAATCAATAAAGAAATTGACCTTCAACAAAACCACGCCATCTCTCGCTCACTATGTGAACTTGAAGAAAGATGAGTTGCACCTTTCTCATCTTAGTTTCGTATACTTTCACCTTAGCACTGGCGTTGCTGTTGCAATAGAAAGTGTTTTGTAAAAGAGAGGTAGGTAGGCAAGCATCCACACTCGTCTCTGTATAGTGTTGTAAGTCGTGAAGTCATCTTGGGCTCGCCAACTAAAAATAATATATACATATCATCACGTCTGTATTTCCAGAAGGGTTAGGCAGAGGTGTACCGATGTACACCCACAGTTCACCGGTATGTTGAGCCTGTTGCCATTAACCGAGCACAAATCCAAACCCCGAGCTGCTACTGAGAATTTCATAGAAAAACCCAATTACACTTTGCTCGACCTGGGAATCGAATCCAAGACCTCTACCGTAGCAGTCGCGCTTAGCGTTTATTCCCATCTGCCACCCCTGAGTTTGCCACCGGGGTGGTGGTTGGCACTAATAGGTGGCGTTTACCACCCCGGTGGTGGTTTATTCCCATCTGCCACCCCTGAGTTTGCCAAAGGGATGAATATTATGATTTCACTCGCACAAAGGGGTGGAGTCGTAGAACAATGCAATGTTTCGTGTCTTGTCGGCCACTGTTTTAAGTGAGTGCGTAATCTATTGAAAAATACTGCAAAGCACTAAGTAGGTACTTTTGTTCTTAACGACAATAATGGAGCGCACCACAATACAAAAATATTTATCAACATTTTGTAGATCTATTTTAACAAGATGCGTGTTATTGTTACCTATACCTACATAGCTTTTTAAAATTGTTTTGTGTTATGTTTTACCAACTGTGTATAAAATAAGTAATTACTAGCAATAATAATTGCTAGTAATTATACAAACATTCATTTTATTTTTTGAATTAGAGTTATTAATTAAAATAAAAGATCCATATATTATCCACTAAAATTCATTTCCATTGCTCTTGAATCATGATATCCAGTGACAATTAATTTTTTTTTTATTGTTAACTAGCTTTTGCCCGCGACTTCGTCCGCGTGGATTAATAGTTCCCGTTCCCGGGGGATTTCCGGGATGAAAACTATCCTATGTCCTTTTTCGGGTCCCAGACTATATCTGTACCAAATTTCATTGAAATCGGTTCAGTGGTTTAGGCGTGAAGAAGAGACAGACAGACAGACAGACAGAGTTACTTTCGCATTTATAATATTAGTACGGATGTCCAATACGAAATGCGGAATAAACCCCTGTACTATAACTATGAAGGGGGAAATTAAACTAAATAGGTACCATTGCCCACCGGGGTAGTAAACGCCACCTATTAGTGCCAACCACCACCCCGGTGGCAAACTCAGGGGTGGCAGATGGGAATAAACCACCACCGGGGTGGTAAACGCCACCTATTAGTGCCAACCACCACCCCGGTGGCAAACTCAGGGGTGGCAGATGGGAATAAGCGACGCTTAGGACCATTAGGCCAACGAGGCAGTTAAAAATAATAATATCAGCCTATTAGTTATTAGCCTGACAGAGCTGCGTAATTCGAAAGAATTTCCGCAGCCCTGGAATTCAAAGGGCATTTGGCGGAACACGGATGGGTTTATCTATAAGAGTCTGACACTCCCTTCCGCTCCGCTTAGAGCGGAAGAAGTCATTTGATGATTTCCTATCCATAAAAAAGCCAATGATTATCCCAGTACAGATAAAGGTCTCTTCACATACAGTCAGCTTCGGAGAAAAGGAACCCCAAGACTACGGTAATACGATTGATGTTATTACCAAATGGGGTTCCTTTTCACTGACGCTGACCCTACATAACAGAGAAGGCACGTGCAGTTCTGTGGTTTCTGCTTATCCCCATCTTTTTGTTATGTTTGTTAATGTGGATGATAATTCTAGTTCATTTAATTGCTTTGACCCCACATAATGTCCCTTCCATTTCAATTTCAGTATCCTACAAGCAGTTACATTACTTTTAACATCTGTTCACCGAAAAAAAAAGTAAAAGTGTAGAGATAAATATCCAAAAACGAACAACAATGACACACACTTATATATTAAACATTTATCTGTTTAAGATGCTGCCGGTTGGTTTATTTCTTGACGGTAGTTAACTATGTGGGTTAATGTGTCTTGTTGTATTTTTGGAAAATTACTATAATGATTATAATTGATGTTATGAAGTTTCTAGATTACGGTGATCAAAGAAAGTGTTTGAACTGTTTTTATTACACCTCATCTTTTTCTATATCTTTCTCTCTCGTGTAGGCACATATTATTTTATTAATATTATTCGATAGTAAACAAGTCAACAATCCTAGTCGGCCTATGCTACAATGTTTCCTTCGATGAGTTTTGATGAAGTGAGCTATCATTCCACGATACGGCAGACGGCGCACATTATGCTCATTTCACCTAAATTCAAAGATGGGGCCTTTCACAGAATAACACAACTGATTTTAAGTTGTCACCTATAGACGTCATCAATACAAGAGTCTTTGCAAATGCGTTGCCATCCGTAATTACGCCAACTAAGCAAGCTGACAGGAATATGTATGGTACTTGTACACCCTCGGATGAGCTGTTCACAAAGGAATATTTTACAATCAATGATCGAATTAGCTTTATTTCTCATCTCAATTTCGAGAACTTCTATGCTTAACTTTTGTTTAGCAATTTTAAAGAACAACCAACCAAAATAATAATGCAATCTATGATATAACAAAAGTAACGGCAAAACATGTTACACCAGCTATAAAAACAACAAAATATATTATTAAATAGATAAGGCCTATTGTAATGAGATTCATAGTATTATTATTTAAATAATAAATTAATTAACGTCATGAATATTGCCTTGTGATTCTCATTGCTTTTATTACTGTGTTTTACGCATTTTACATTACATAATATACCTAACTAGAAATTGTAATATAGTTGAACTGGGGTAGACGTGTTCTTGAATAGAGACCGCGAATCGGCAAGCGTATGGTGGGATGCCCTCAGGCTCAGTGGAGCGGCGATCTTCGTAGGGTAGCTGGTAACAACTTGATGAGAATTGCCGAGAATCCAAAAATACTATCCATCATCAACCATCACGCCTGTATTCCCCGAAGGGTTAGGCAGAGGTGTACCAATGTACACCTACAGTTCGCCGGTATATTTAGGTCCCATTTAATAGGGGGCGAGCCTAAAAATCCAAAAATAGCTTGGAAAATCATCAAATGAATTCCTCCGCTCTGGGCGAAGCGGGAGTGTCATACTCTTACTGACTTAAACCTATCCGTGTTGCTCCTAATGCCCTTATTAATGCGTTCCAGAGCCGCAGTGGCTCTTTCGAACCAACTTAGCAACCCTGGCAGGCACTGGCCTTGGCAGGGCCCGTCTGCTATGCTGACATCTCTTTGAAGCTGCATGGAACACAACGCGCCGTCGACCCAGGCCCGATTCTGATCGGATGACAAGCCACCCATCGCTTACCATCCTTAGGCCCTACGGTGGCCGGCAATCGCTCTGCGACTCCCGGCGTCCAAAGCTAAAATCCCGTAACCCCGACAACATAACTAAGCCACCAAATATATACAGTAAAAGTATTAACGTAAGTAGCAGTTTCAAGACACTATCAGCATCATGAGATCTTCTTATTAATAATTCAAACGTTGGATAGTCTAGATGGGAGGTACTTCTGTCTCGTATAGTGATCGCTATCAGCAGTAAGCTATGAGCATCGTGGAATTAAAAAGCGTGACAAAACATGTGTTAGAAGGTGTTCTATGTTTGTTAATTAGGTTACGTAATTTTTATTATGTGAGACTCAGACATTTTCTTTTACAATTTTTTGTAAATATAGGAGGACTCGTACCACTTGGGTAACAAAATAGCAAATAATGGTAGAAATATTGTGGAGTTAGCTTTGGCTTTCAATAAATTATGAAGCTAAAACATAGGTTTTTCTATCTCAGTAGGAGCTCGGAGTTAGGATTTGTGCCCAGGGCAAAAAGCTCGCCCCTATTACATGGGACCTAAACATACCGGCAAACTGTGGGCGTATATTGATACACTCTGCCTAACGCTTCGGGGAATACAGGCGTGATGGTATGTTATTTAATTATTAGAATAAATTGGCCTTTAGATTTACAAATTTTTCTATCATTTTATACAGTTTTAAGGAGGAACCCTTTCAAACGAAGATTATTACATTGCGAACCATCTTCAAAACCCAAGAGAGCGTGTAAACACATAATAACAATATGTAAAATGTAACGCAAAATACTTTTTCGAAGGTTTCGCTTCATGCGTGTGTGGGCACGCAAGGAAAGTATTAGTGGCCTTGTAATCACACCCAAGTACTGTTAAGAGAAAAGCTCTTGTTTACATTTTGTTAACGACTTTTGAGACCACCGTGGCTTTTAATGAGTTAAATAGGTATATACTTAACTGTTTGCGGTTTTGAGATTGGTTATGTAACCGTTATCTATTTATCTATGTGTATAAATAGAAATGAATGGCTAAATGTTTTGCTAAACGCTCTTGAAAACGGCTGAACTGATTTGGCTGATTATTTTTTTGTTGTGTTTGCAATTCTACATACAGGGTTTAAAAAAAAATAAAAAAATCTAGAAAAGTAGATTTTAATCATTTGAATATTTAGCAGTGGTCTTGAGGTGAGCAGTCAATAATGCTCTAGAATTGCTCATTTCACTTAAATATGCCGAAGGAGATTTTTACAGAATAGCATTGCTGTTTCACCCTTCTTACACTGCCTTCTCTGCAGCGGCTATTACACACTTATATTAATAACTAGCTTCTGCCAGCGATCCATCCGTGTTAAGTTACGTCTTTGGTTACTGCTCCGCTCCCTTGTGTCGAAACGAGATGTTCAACATTAGAAAATATTTATTCCAATTCAAATCTGATAGTCAGTTCCAGAGATAAATAAATATATAAATATCTTGGGACAACTCACACACGGCTATCTGATCCCAAGCTAAGCAGAGCTTGTGTTATGGTAACCAGACAATTGATATACATACTAATATAATTTATAAATATATACATATTATAGATAAATCACACATATTATAGATGAGCGCATTTAAACATACACACAAATTAACAAACAGTTTTAGCTAGCTTTGTTATACTAGTAATAGATATAATCCAAGTTTCTTAACGATGTTTTCTTTAACCGATTGCCAAACTTATGAACCAAAAAAGTCACATTAGTACTTCCCCGGCACCCACAGCAGCATGCATTAGAGCTGCCTTAACCACTAGGTCATCATTACATCCTCTGCGGGTTGTTCGAAAGAGATACCGCGCCCCCGGAACGCAAAGGGCACATGAAGGAACATAGACGGGTTTTAGTCAGTAAAAGTCTGACACTCCCTCCCGCCCCGCCCAGGGCGGGGGAAGTTATTTGATGATTTCCCGTCTATAAAAAAAAAAAAAAAAAAAAAACATTACATCCTGTAGAAGCACCTGCAAAACATACAATCTCTGAAGGTGTACCCACATGTCTGATTGCACGTTGAAGGTAACCTCGCGCCATTAAGTCGAGCTGGTGATTATACCACATTATACACAGAATTTCTATTTTATATCACTTTCTCGATACCGGCTATAGACATAATTATTGATACTTTTGTATAATTAAGTGCTGGTCGGTTTGAGTTATGGTGTGGTAGTAATATTTGGTTTTAGACTGGTTTTTTAACTTAAATTGGGTTTATGCCAACTGAATTTAGTTTAATTAAAAGCTTAGGTTAATGTTGTTTAGGTTTTGTTTTGATTTTTGAAGCTTTTCTATTTTATCGTTTGTGTTAGCTTAACATAGTATTCCAACTGGTGGCTTAGTTACTAGTAGGTTTTTTATGTCATTGGATGGCGAACAAGCTAACAGTCCACCTAATGTTAAGTAGTCACCTCTGCCTATAGACATCTGCAATACCAAAAGCCTTGCATATACGTAGCTACCCCAAATACAAAGTTGAAATGTTTCATGTGCCTGTAATTACACCGACACTCATACCCTTAAAACCGGAACACTGCAACTCTGCTTTGCGGCAGAAATAGTTATGGTGATAATACTTCCCCAGGCGAGATTCTTCACAAAGACCTCTACTACTACTAAAGTGTCGTCTTTCAATCCTACTAATATTATAAATGCGAAAGTATCTATGTTTGTCTCTTCTTCATGCTGAAATGGCTGAACGAATCTGAATTAAATTTGGCACTGTGATAGATAATAGTGCGGAATAACACATAGGCTACTTTTTATTCCGAAAAACTGTACGGTTCCCGTGGGATAATATGTCAACTTTGACGCGGATGAAGTCGCGGGCAGGAGCTAGTAAAGATATAAATAGAATACCAATACGACATTTTAACTTCTCTTAATTCTAGTTGAGAACATTGTACCGTTTACTACAATAGTTATTAACATGAACACTTCTGTTCATAAATCTTCATAAATTATTAAGACAGAATGACGTCACTAGTAAAAGTGTTAGCTGTTTATTATAATTTATGTTATGTTAATTTTATGCGCCTGTTTCTAGTTTATGGAGATGTACAGTCAGCAAAAGAGATAAGTAACCAGACCGTCTAATATAGTTGAAGTTTTCTTTCAAACTGGCGGTCGTTCTTAAATAAGATTCAAATTTATTTATTACTAAACTGTTTATTTTCTATTAATAAAAATAAAATTTATTAAAAAACTTCTATGCGTTTTTGAAAAACTTTGTATTTATTAGGCGACCGTTGTTACTTATCTCTTTTGCTGACTGTACATATATGTGTGTGAGTCAGTTAGTGTGAACTCGAAAACTGCTGGAGTTAGCCTGATGCTTATTTTAGATAGTTTTGTTAAATTATTTTTTTATTCGAATTTAAACCGCGGTTTCACTTTGGTTAAGTTATGTCTTTGATTACTGCTCCGCTTCCGTGTGAAGTAGTGTGATGTTTTATAAAACATCACACTACTTCACACGGAAGCGGAAGATTATATGCTATAGCATATAATCTTCCTCAATAAACAGGCTATATATCGCAAAAGAAGTTATTGAAATCCGTCCAGTTTTTTTTTTGAGATTAGCGCGTTCAAACGAGAAATCTGCTATACAATAATTATTTGTATAGAACTAGCGGATGCCCGCAGCTTGGTGTATTCCCGTTCGTCCCATCGACTTCGTCCCCGTAGTGGGACGAACGGGAATTTACAAAAATAATTATAAATTTGTTCCCGATCGTCCCATTCGAAATTTTAGGGGGACGAATGGGAATATGTCCTATGATTAGTGCCATTCGTCCCACGAAATAATTTTTTGCGTGAAATGATTAATCGTTGTTTCGTAGTTTACTTTAAAATTTGTCGTGATAGTACATGGCTCTGGTGGGATGCGCCGGCGATGCCGCTATGTAATAATATTGTTAGGAATCAGAAGTGAAAGAAGAGAAAATGAACAATCTTTCATTATATTAGCGTGAAAAACCAAGAAATCCACACTTAACAAAAGCAATGACCAATTCATGAAAGAACATAACCAGAAAATAAATAAGCGCACGTCAATGGTAGCACGACTGTTCTAAGCGCTGTCCAAGCAGTCCAAGAAGCAGCCACGGCGCGCATCCTTCTACAAGCTTTCATCAGTTGACAGGGGATCACGTGACCTTCTACACGAATTCTGTGGAAAACTACTGATTTACTTAAGTACATTTTTGTTATGAATATTATTAGATAGCCCACATAGTTAATACTGTAGTCATCTCATTAAAACTTTTTTATCACAAACTTTTTTAAATCAGTAGTTTTCCACAGAATTCGTGTAGAATATATATTGTAAGGTCACGTGATCCCCTGTCAACTGATGAAAGCTTGTAGAAGGATGCGCGCCGTGGCTGCTTCTTGGACTGCTTGGACAGCGCTTAGAACAGTCGTGCTACCATTGACGTGCGCTTATTTATTTTCTGGTTATGTTCTTTCATGAATTGGTCATTCCTTTTGTTAAGTGTGGATTTCATGGTTTTTCACGCTAATATAATTAAAGATTGTTCATTTTCTCTTCTTTCACTTCTGATTCCTAACAATATTATTACATAAACACCCGTGCAGTTTCAATAGTTGTGAACACTAACCCAACCGGTCTAATTTAAGGATAGTAAAGGGAGAGAATGCCAGGTAAACCAATAGGGTTGACGCAAATAACACAATGTTTTCGGCACTCTGTTGTTAGGTAGCGGCATCGCCGGCGCACCGCGCATCCCACCAGAGCCATGTACTACAAATTTTAAAGTAAACTGCGAAACAACGATTAAACACTTCACGCACAAAATTATTTCGTGGGACGAATGGCACTAATTATAGGACATATTCCCATCCGTCCCTCTAAAATCCCGAATGGGACGATCGGAAACGAATTTAATATTATTTTTGGAAATTTCCGTTCGTCCCACGTCGGGGACGAAGTCAGTGGGACGAACGGGAATACACGAAATTATTAATAAATTATTCCCGTTCGTCCCATCAACAAAATTAGTGGGACGATCGGGAAAAAAAATAACGAATTCCCGTTCGTCCCACTACGGGGACGAAGTCGATGGGACGAACGGGAATACACCCGCAGCTTCGCTCGCGTGGACATAAATGTAACTTAAGAAATTAGTAATAAGTATTCAATGCCATGTCGTGAAAATTCTCCAAGCAGGTTAAATGGTTGCAAAGGTGACTGCTAAAAGTTACGATAGTGGGTTTTCATTACATTTTGATTTGAATATGTCTGGTTTAGATCAAGACCATAAATATGCATCTTGTTAGTATAGAATTAATTTAGTTTAGTTTTTGTTTACTTTTGTTTTTATTTACATATGCAAGCTATTGCCCCACTCTTAGATTTTCTCCTCTATCGTGGGTGTGTTTACAGATATATAAACTCACATACACAAACAACCAGTCCGGAACTGCAGGCCATACAAATAATTTTTTCCGTCCGGAAATCGAACCCGCGACACGCAGATAGTCATCTCTTGGCTTCTATAGCTTATATCTTTTCTGTACTTTTTTTTATTGCTTCTTTTTATTCATAATAGAGACCGTAAAGTTTCTTGCTCGTTCTTCTACATTTTGGAACGAGCAACTAGCTTCAACTTTCTGACTGTCAGACTCCTTCAAAAGTGCCTGTACATTGACTTTGACTTTGACCGTCAATGTGCTTTCAAATGTAAGCAAACATTCATTATCTGGCGGCCCACCTTATGGAAAGCGATGGTTGGTTACCTGCAACACCTTTCACCTAAGGGATCCACAATACTACCGGACAATGCGCAGTAAATGCCTGTAACATTAAATACATGTTTTTGACTATATTTAGCCAATCTTGCTGAAGAAGAATGGGTAAGAAGTGTCTTTATTAATTCTTGGTTAAACTGAGAAGATTCTTAGATCAATGGCCGTTATTATTATATAAAACCGGAAAATGTAATAATTCATGCAATAATTGTAAACATTTTGTTTAAATATTTATAACTAGCTATATACTCGTGCCCCGCTGTGTTATCCGCGTCTTTGGTTGCTGCTCCGCTCCCGTTGGTAGTAGTAGCGTTATGATTCAAATATAAAAAGTCGACTATTTAAATTACTGTAGGTATTTATTGGTTAAAACCACACTAAAATCTGTTGCGTAGTTTAAAAAAATCTCGAATTTAAAAGAATCTCGGTTAACACAGGTTTAATACGTGGTACCATAATTCTTACAAAAAAAGTAGTAACTCTTCATAACATCAGTTACCTACCAGAGAAAGTCCCATCAAAATTAGTCCTGCCGTTTTGGAGATTAACCGGAACAAATAATATTTACTTTAATAGAGTAATTGTCTATACCCGCTTCAAAAAAGAGGTCTCACCGACAACGGTCATTACAGTCTATGTAATTAACAACTACCTACCTATGTCAAAGAAAAAGCGAGAAGTTTCAATACCAATATTAAAAGTGAAATTCATAGACAAACGGGTCACCCGGCTTCGTTTACAACCGGATATGATGTTTGAGTTTCCTCTCTTAAGTAAATATGAATTATTTATGGCATTTTATGTTAATGTGATTAAACAAGATAAAAATAAATGTTTTAGCATCCGCATCTAGTCACAGCCTTATTTAATTATCAACTATTTATTTAAGAAACTGTGGTATGCGGTTTTGGTGCTAAGATTATTATTATTATTTGTCCTTTGCTAGATTAACTGTCGTTTTGTAAAGACAAACATACCATCACACCTGTATAATTCCCCGAAGAGTTACGCAGAGGTGTACCAATGCCGGGGCCGCAGGTTGTTCGAAGAGATACCGCGCCCCTGGAACGCAAAGGGCACAAGAAGAAACATGGATGGGTTTTAGTCAGCAAAAGTCTGACACTCCCTTCCACCCCGCCCAGGGCAGGGGAAGTCATTTGATGATTTCCCATCGATAAAAAAAAGAGGTGTACCAATGTACACCCACAGTCCGCTGCAATGTTGTAGGTCCCATGTTATAGGGGGCGAGCCTATTGCCATTAACCGGGCACAGGTCCTAACTCCAAACTGCTACTGTTTTTGTAAAAGTTAATATAAAACAGGTCGGTTTGTGTATGAAGACATATCTACCAAAAATGAAGTGACTTTTGCATATTGATATTTGAATTGAAATAGTAGAAGTGTAAGAAAACTAGGTATATTAGGTGCATAAGAAGATCGACTGCCTCGATAACCTAGTGATCCTAAGCGCGACTGCTACACTAGAGGTCTTGGGTTCGATTCCCAGGTCGAGCAAAGTGTTATTGGGTTTTTCTATGAAATTCTCAGTCTCTCGGAGTTTGGGTTTGTGCCCGGTTAATGGCAATAGGCTCGCCCCCTATTACATGAGACCTAAACATACCGGCGAACTGGGGGTGTACATTAGTTACACCTGTGCCTAACCTTTCGGAGAATGTAGGTGTGATGGTATGTTTAAGAAGATATTGTAATAATATAAAAATATATCCCATGTAATAGGGGGCGAGCCTATTGCCATTTTTGCCTAAATATACCGGCGAACTGTGGGTGTACATTGGTACACCTCTGCCTAACCCTTCGGGAAATACAGGCGTGATGGTTTATTTTTTTTTAAATATATAAAAGCAAAAGGTCATTCACTCATTTACTCATCACAGAATATCGAAAACTTCTTCACGTATAAAGATTAGCAGGGAGGTAGTTTATAGTTAGTAGACGTCCGCTAAGAACGGATTTTGCGACAGGGCCGGATTAAGGACGTCCAATTGCTCATGCAAGTTCGTATGAAAGTTTTTCATTTTTTTTGTGGTGCAATCATAAAAGAGTCTTTTCTACAATAATTTTGGTTATTTACACAGTCATTTATATATTATACCTAATTGTGATATCGAGTTCGTTACTCTATAGGTCAATTATTAAGCATCATCATATCAGCCGCAGGACATCCACTGTTGGACATAGGCCTCTCCCATAGATTTTCAACAAGACCGGTTGGAAGTGGCCTGTATCCAGCGTCTTCTACAGGTCTTAATCAGGTCGTCAAATAGGTCGGAATTGTTACTGGTGTTGATTTACTCACAACACACACATTTTGTAAATTATTTATTTTTGTAAATATTGAGTTTTTTTTTATTATGTGCACATTAATTATAGGTACATGAGAGTATTTTGTTATATAACTGTGCTCCTTTGAATGTTTAGTTTTTTTTACACACACACATACAATCACGCCTGTTTTCCCTTAAGGGTAAGGCAGAGGTGTACCAAATGTACACCCATAGTTCTCCGGTATTTTTAGGTACTTGGTTTTTTTTTGTCGAAGTTATTTCTCATCTTTCTCTGTAGCGCTTGAAAACACTAAACAGTAGATATTCGTCAAATGTACTCCACTTTGCACGTGAGAGCTCGCGATGCAATAGATCTTATACAATTATAGGTAATAGAATTTTATTACACACATAACCACATATTAACAGATGTTTTTTTGGACCGGTAAGCGCAGTAGAGTAATCCATAAATCGAAATATCATTGAGTATGAATGAGGAGACAATTCTACTAACTTTTAGGAATAATCGGAAGCTAAATCTCGGTCTTAATCTGCGTTTGATTTAGGTACCTACGTTTTTTACATTTATTGTTCCTGAGATAAGATTGCGATATAATTAGATCGAATTGGTCTTTAGTTTTCTGACAAGAGTTACTTTCTTGATAAGCTTTTCTTGAAGAAGGCTTTCTTCTTTCTTTCAAAGATTTATTCCAGTAAAAGATTGTAGTACAATAACTATACTAATATTAAAAAGCTTAAGATTTCTTTTGTTAAGCTTAAAGCTTAAGAGTGGTGGTAAAAATATTTTTGTGTTGTACAGTCTATTTGTCGAGGAAGGCTTTATAACATTACGCGTCGAGCCATAGGAGCGAAGTAGCAGTAACCAAAGCAGTAACTTAACGCGGGAAAAAAGAAAAGCGCCCGAATGAAGTCGCAGGCAGAAGCTAGCTCAAAAATAAATCTATTCTTGGTATAGTTACCAGCCCATCTTCACTATAAAGGTTTCTAATAAAAATTCACTGATTTCGCTTTCTATGATTACAATGATTGACCAATAGACTATCACCAACCATAGATCACGCCTTCGTAATGACAACCTATTTCCATAAATCCATAGATTTAAGAAAAACGAACGCTTTCGAAGTTACGGACTTAGATACAGAAATGCGAGTCATTCTAACTTCTATACGAGCCGGTTTAACTCGGTCCGCAGTAGGGCAGACTAGCGATTATTAGTTGCTGCCTATGAAGATAGCTTGCCTTGGCTTGTGCCCGTGAATTCGCCTTCGTGGATTTTTAACCGAGTTAAGTTACGTTTCTGGTTACTGCCCCGCTCCTGGAGGTCGTAGCACGATGGTTTATAGCCTATATTATTTCTTGTGAATCTGGCTATCATAATATAAAAATATTTTTCTCATTCAGACTGGTAGTTCTAGAGATTAGCGTGTTTAAACAAACAAAACAAATAAAATACTCTTCAGCTTTATTACATTAGTATATAATAATATTAGTGGTAATAAAATTGTATTTATTGAGATAAGCTTTAAAATTATGCTGGTGTATAAAATAAAAATAAATAAATAAATAAATATCTTGGGACCACTCACACACGGCTATCTGATCCCAAGCTAAGCAGAGCTTGTGTTATGGTAACCAGACAACTGATATACATACTTATATAATTTATAAATACATACATAATATAGATACAGAACAAACAATCATGCTCATCACACAAAGTTTGTCCTGGGTGGGAATCGAACCCACGACCTCCGGCAAAAAAAAAAAAATTGTGTGTGTGAAATACTAATTTGCAAATTTTTTATGCGTTTGAACTTGAATTTGTGGTCACGTTTTATTAACGAACTAGCTATACCCCGCGGTTGTACTTGCTCTTAATTATGTCTTTGGTTACAACTTCACTTCCAATACAGGCTATATAACGCAAAAGGATTTTTACGAATCAGACCAGTAAGTAGTTCCTTAGATTAGCCGCGATCAAACAAACCGGTCAACTGTATATCAATGGTATAGTATACATACCGGGCTCCCGAGTCATGGTAGCAACAAGAACCGTACGGTTAAAGTCAGTAAAACTCTGACATAACTCAGTACTTTCAAGACGGAAGGCATCCATGAGGATTTCCCTCAAAATTTTTGTTTACAAAAAAACCAGGAAGTAATAAAACTGTCAGATATACAACTGATATAAACAGTCAATATCGAAGAGGATGCAAAAAGCTTTTTTATAACAAACTTTCGTGAACATGAAAGCAGTGACGATATTGAAATAACGCTAACTAGACGGATACACTCACTAGAAAATATTGCAGTACACCACAATAGGCACTAATAACTAAACTGTCTAGATATCTTAAAAGTGTCTATCCCAATAAAAGAACCACTTTTCTCCTCACTTATTATAACACTGAACAAACAGCCATTAGTCCCGCATAAATGATTAAAAACCATTCAAAGAAAAAAAAGTAGAATGTACTCCAACGTAATATTTGAAAGAAGCACTTATCTTATTCAGACACAAAGGTTCAAATAAATGAATGTTCATAATAGCTATTATATGGTACGAGACACACGCAAAAAATGAGCTAACTCACACTTCATGCAATGCAAGTCACAATTCGTAAGCCATTACATAGCAACTTTCGAATCAGTAAATCCTTCTCAGTAAAAGTCGTTTAGATCTAACAGGTTAACTGCAACGTCATAAGAATTATGACTAGAATGATCAAGACAAAAAAACGCAACGTCATAAAAGTCGTGATCAAAAAACAGTAACAGTTACAAAATCGTGACACAAAAAGTCGCACTATCATGTAGATATTGATATTATATGCGACAAAAAGTTGCTCCGTCTGGATTACGCCGCCTCGCCAACCGGCCTGCGGCTGTACTCTCGATGAAGATGAAATTGGACTAAAACACGTGAAACCTCATCTATAGAAAGTGGAGGCTCAATGTATATACTTTTAACCCGTTTTATCGTTTACCAGTTTCGAGAATCAACTTTAACAAAGTTTATTCACTTTTACATATGTGGAACATATTAAAATAAGCATATATTATTATTAGAGAGAGTTGGAATATAAGAAATACTTCCGTATACATAGGGAAACATGACCTTGTCTTGTAATTTATGCGTGAGTTTTAAAGAATCAATGATGATTGTATGTTGAAATTTAGAAATTCGACAAGCCTCTCGATTACTCCGGAACTACCACACCTACGGATGTGAAATGTAATAAAATATTGGGCTTCGGCATGCGAAGGGATTTTTGGAATTCCTGCTGAACCCAAGCGGTCATTTAAAGCGGTTTTTACGGCTCGAGCCTCCGGCAAACTGCCTGCTATAAATAATATCAATCATCGAATGAAAGTAAGACGTAATAAACTGGTTCGGTATGTTCGTGAACTCATACTGTCGAACCACTGACACGACTTCCAGTAATTTCGATTTCCGTTTCGAATCAATCGAACACCAAATCTCTAATGACACCTTTCAATCCAATAATAAAACGAAATAATTGGTAATAATAAATAGTTTTTATTCAACAATAAATTAATGGCAATAAATTAAGATAATAAATAAATTCTTTGTACAACAGAGGTTACAACGGCGACCGAACGTCGATTTAAACTAAAAAAGTCTTTTGATTATGTTGAGTGTGAGTATGCGCTGTAAGCCAGATTCTGGGCTTCATCGAGGTTCTTGTTCCAGTCGGAGCCGTAGCTGGAGTAGCCGCCTCCGTGGCCACCAGCGTCATGGGACACGTGCTCAACATGAACGGGGTGGTGAGATTCATGGTGATGAGCATGAGGAATTACCTCATACGTCGTCTTGGTCTGCTCACCCTTCAAGCAGTAGGCGACGAAGAGGATAGCGGCGAGGACAAGGGCGATCTTGGCGGTGGCAAGGGCTTTGAGAGCGATAAGCTTGACGATGAAGAGTTTGCCGAGGAGCAGTTTGGCGCCGAGGAGACCGATGATACCGCCCATACCGCCTCCCTTCTTTTTGCCACGACCTGGGAATAAGAAATAATGATTAAAATCCTATATTCACAAAGATTCATAATCTAGGCTATCAAAATGACAAGGGATTAATCTTTACTTTTATCAAAAAAATAATCTCTTCAGAAATTATCTATCAATCAATTATTACGTGTTCAGTGATCTGCATTTATAAACACACGTTGCTATGTTCAAAGTCCAACAAACCGTTGCAAATTACGAACTAATTAACGTTTTTCTTGATTCTATAATTAATGTATTCATTCGAAGTCAGTGACTTATCTGAATCACTTTTCTATTTCTGTCTAACAATATATTCTATTTTTAACTGTTCACGGATTATAGGTAGAGTATTACCTTCTTCGAGTGACCTCTGGATGGTGTCTTTGTCAGCCTGGTTCATCTTGACCTCGAGGGCGTGAGTTTCGAACAGGCTCACGACTCCATCGACCAGTCTGTAGTTGACCTCAGCGTCCCTAGCCGTAGGGTCAACAGGGAGAGCGTCCAACTTCTTAGCTGACCTTGGTTCTGGTTCGCCTTTGAAGATCACTCCATCTACAATGGTTATGCTTCTCGATGCTCTCAAGTTGTCCACAACTCTGAGCATTTTTTCCTGTGAAAGAAAGGTTCAATTAGAATTTGGGAATTTGAAGTTGGAATTTGAATTAACAGTATCTCAAATAAGGTTATTATTTCGAACTTGAATTTTGGAAAAAGAATTGCGGATAAAATCATAAAACTGCCACACATTCTTATTTCAAAGTATGTCTCGACGTTTTGAAAAACAGTTGGGGCAAAATTATAAACGTTAATTGTTTTAGCTGGCCGTTGTAATTTAGATTGTAAGTACACTTGCTACAAGTGAAATGCGAAATCCTCGACATCAGCCACTGAGAAACCTGATTCCACAACACACACTTCACTTTCACTTTTATTAATAAAATTATTAACCTTCACACATAAAATGTAGTCTCCTTTGCAGTCCTTAATGAAGTTTATCGCCGATTCTAATGTGTTATCACTGTCCTCAGCCGACACAAAGGCCGTAGCCGCCAAAAGTACTAAGAGAAGCTTCATTTTGTTTTGTTTTTTTTTATTATTCAATTTTTTTTTAGTTATATTTTTCCGACATCTAGGGATGTCAAGCAATGTTTGGCGTGGCGATTGGACCGCTATACAGTTTTATCATATACCCCCCCACCTGATTTCTGTATGAAGCACGTTGGACCATCTAGGTTAAGATGAGGATTTCGTGATTATGGACTCTAATGTGATCGGTGTTGGACTGGTTTTTGGGTGCGAGTTTATTACTAGGGTTTGTTGTGCATTCTTAAGGTCAGGTTCTTGAATGGTCGGTTGTAAAATATTTGTATATTTTGATAGTCATTTACGTGGAATGAATAATTAATCTATGTAGACTGTAGAAGGCATTGTATGCATACCATTAAGAAAATAATTATTATTTTCGGTTATGACTTTTCGAAAGTAGTAGGTATTGATTTTTGGCTAATGGTATTGAAGTTATGTGACTTTATGAATGAAATAAGAGGAAAGTGCTTTTGTCATACTTTGAGATTTTAAATTGAAGCCTTTTCTTTTCACGACGCTAGTACAAGTTTAAGGATATCATTATTTTGAAAGTCGAATCTTGAAAATACCACAGATCTAATTCAAACAGATAAATTATGCTTTTCGCTCTTAGTAACCGCAGTGGTTACGATGTTACTATGTGATGGCTATTAAAGTTTCTATTCGCTCACTAGGTCTGAATTATATCAAAAGGTTTCAAGATTTTGTGGTTCTGTTAATTTTATCCGTTATTCATTTATGGAGAAAGACATTCAAAATAATATAGCCTATTATTGCCTCACTGCAGGGTAAAGGCCTCATCTCATACAGAGAAGGCACGAGTATTGATCACCACACTTGCTCAAAGTGGATTGGCGATTTTACACTTATTTAATTATAAGCCCATTCATTACTTCTTCTTCACCGAAGGCAGTAATCTTAAATATAGGCTGTGGAAATGCATTATATGATGAAAAAGTTACATTCATGATGGGCCCTTTTTCTACTGGGCCATCATTATCTGAACACTTAAATAAAATTTCAAAAGGTCAAAATCGTCATACCATAAAACTAAACTAATTAAAGTTAAGTTACTGGATTGATGGTTAGTATAATTTTGAATTAATTTAGTTTATTCCACAACAGCCTTAGAATAATTTGAATAGTCGTTTTCTGATTAGCCGTCACTATTTTACTATACTGTAAAAGCTACCTATTATTTGGGCACTTAAATCTTATTTTGCTTGCCCCGGCTTCGCGTAAGTGCAATTTACTAAACGTTTAATTTTTTATTAAGATTATTATACAAAAACCGCTATGCCGATTAAACAATCCTTATTCTGATGATATTATTACGAATACAAATACAAAAAGAAGTCAAATTGTTCAACTCGATGTCAACAGGATCTTATTTACACCCAGGAAATGATTTTATTTTTATAATTAATAAGATCTATCTTATATAACATTATAGTAAATAAAATAATATAATTAAGAAACTTTAATAAAAATCAGACTTAAACTTTAAATTCAAATCAGTCATTTTACCATTCCATTTAACATTTTTAATTAAAATACTTAACTACTTTTTTATTTTATTTCTGTTAAAATGAAATGCATAATCTTTATTACATTAGGTATTATAAATATAAATCAGAGAATTCCGATTAATTATATTCAGACTTGGTAATGTAGTGATAATTTCTTGTCTAGCGGTAAACCGTGGCTCCGCTCGGCTAATTTTCTCCAATCTATCGCATCTTCACTTACCGTGATAACATATATCCTATATGTTTATTGGGGTATTAAGGATTACCGTCAAGATTCCGTTAAAATACGTATTCTCAGATTTATGTTAGAAACTTGCAAGTTGTGCCAAATTGGTTCGTTCTTAATGTTCGTGATTTATCTGTAAAATCTGTGGGTTATGTCCGGTTGGTTAGTGTCCGTACTGGTTCAGACTTGGCAGTCTTAATGAGTACTTAGTTGATGGCTTTAGATACATACCATCACGCCTGTACTCCCCGAAGGGTATAAGGCTGAAGAACTGCGGGTGTACCAATGTACACCCACAGTTCGCCGATATGTTATAAGTCCCATGTAAAGGCCCATGGCCTATTGCTATTAACCGGGCACGGATTCTCACTCCGTGATAGAAAAACCTAATAACACTTTGCTCTATCTGGGAATCGAATTCAAGACCTCTATTGTAGCAGTTGCGCGTAGGAGCACTAGGCTAACGAGAAATGTCTTCCGAGTCGTAGGAGTGTTCACTCACATAATTATATGTCACGTACTTAAAAATCCATATTCAGAACCACCAACCGTGCCGTAAAAATATAGTCATAATGATTATGTCATAATATCAGCCGAAAGCCCCTCTTTTTTTTAAGAATGGAATATCATCAAATTACTCCGAAGGGAGTGTCAGACTCTTACTGATTAAAACCCATCCGTGTTCCTCCTAATGCTCTTTGCGTTCCAGGGCCGCGTTGACTCTTTCGAACATTTGGCCGGGAATCGCCCTGCGACTCCCGACGCCCGGGGAGCCGTAAAGCCATTCCTAGGGTCACACATCCACACGCCACATCGACTGGACTCGTTCTTTTCGCTTCTAGTAGCTTCAAATTAAAGCAATATTTGTAAGATTTAGTTCACTAACTGAAATTGCGAAATTACTCTTTCTTTTATAAACGGAAGCATATATAAAGAGTGGCCCTAAAAGGCCCCACTGCCAAATTCATTCAGCGTAACAAACTTTTTCATCATATTAATATATAATTATATTAATATGATAAAAATGTCTGTTATGCTTTCACGACTTAACCACTAAACCGATTTTGATGTTATTTTTACGAGGCACGTTTGAACCCCAAGCAAGGACAGGCTACATTTTATTAAGCGATAACCAGCATTCATGCAGACGAAGTTGCGAGCAAAATCTAGTCTATTAAAATACTATCTAGACAGCCAAGTGTTCATTTTATTTAAATTTGACATAGATATATGAATAAAATCTAGACAGATTTTTTATCTCCTAAATCAAACCGCGCGCTTCATAACTTTATTCATAAACGAGTCCTATTAATTTATTACCGCTAATAATTATTATTACGACCATTATGCAGTTTACATAATAACCTACAGTTGTTATTTTATTCATATTAAATTGTTGAGCTGGTCAGTGCAGCCATTTTGTTTAAAATTTATAGTCATTACATAATTGTTTGTATTTATTTTTCTAATTAGCGTTATGATATTCTTTCTTGCGTGTTGATGAAAAATATTTTAAATAAAATATTATATAAATAAGTGACATCCATAGAGCATACCTAAAATCACGCCATTTACCCATGGGGGTAGGCAGAAACCAAAGAACACCATCTGCTACAATTAACTTATTTACTCTTTTCGCTTTGATCACGTTCATATATGTGGTCATTCAAGCACTCCGGTTACGAGTATTGCGTACCTGACCTTCCTGAATAATAGAAGAAGATATCCACAGAGTGTTTGTAAACAAGAATTTTATTATTATGTTAGTATCCCACTAACCTAACATAATCATCATCATTATCATCATCATATCAGCCGCAGGACGTCTACTGCTGGACTTAGGCCTCCCCCATAGATTTCCAAAGGACCGGTTGGAAGCGGCCTGCATGATCATCTAATCTTCTAACAATATTATAATATAAATTATCGGAGAAACCTACCTTCCTGCTATATCTCTCTATCCTTTTTTTATTTAGTTTTGGTTTGCTCTTGACTCTAGGTAAGAGGTGACAGAAACAAACTCGATGATGGAGTGAGCTTACCCAGAAGAAGCGGGTACGTATTTGAATATCGAAGATTAAAATACCTACTGTTAAAATATCGATGTTCATAACATCGAAAATGGAAATATCGAACGACCATAAAACCGAAAATTAAAATAACGAAGGTTTATAGTATCGAATGGTTAAATATCCTACGTCCAATATATCTAAAATCTAAATATCTACAAAAGTTACATCGAAAGATCCAAATATCGAAATACAGATTATCGAATGTCCTAAATATCGAAGTACAAACTATCGAACGTCCTAAATATCGATGGGTACATATAATATTTGAACATCGAAAATTAATATACCTACGTGTAAAAATGGGTTAATTTTCAACATTTAATACATTCATTAATTTACCCTAAAAATACGTACCTACAAGTTACAATATCGAAAAAAAATTGATATAAGTAGTATGAGTGGAAAAAGGTTGCTTCTGCAACGTCTCCGGCGCTACGGGAAGTGCAACCCCTTCGCCCTTGCGTAACAAAGAATAGGCACCCATGTTCACCTCCGCAGCTTCGGCTTGCTGGTCGCCTCCGGCGACCAGCCTCAGCCGCTACGGCTCCCACGGGTGCCTATGCTTTGTTACAGCGGGCGGGGGTTGCCCTCCCTTCGCGCCTCCGGATTTTTATATACACTCTAGGGGTAACAGCCAAAAGACTACGTAAATTCGGGGTGCCCCAATTCGGTTTTGGAACAATTTCGACCTATTTTATCCATGAAAATCAGTGTCTAGTGTACAAGCATAGGTCAATCGTGAAGGTATTATTTAGGTCTTTAAATTAAAATATTTTCTTGAAAGTCAATAATTGTTGTGCTACTAAAGTTAGTGACAGAAACGTATCGCTGCAAAACCGACTCCACGTAGTCTTGTCTGCCCTACCCCTAGAGTGTAATTTAGAATCGCGTAGGCGCGGAGGGGCGAGGCAGCCCGCGAGCTGAGGAGCAGGTGGTTTTAACACCCGCCGCCGCAGCTGAGGTTGGCCGGCGAAGCCGGCCAACAAGCCGAAGCTGCGGTGGTGAGCGTTTAGACCATCTGCGACGTTAAGCTCGCGTGGGACTGCCGGAGCCCTGCAGCGCCGGAGCCGTGACAGAAACCATGCTTGCTTGCATACTACTTGCAACAGACTAATGACTACTTAATAGCAACGGGTTTGCAGGGTGTGACAATTTCACATCTACCTACATTTATGAATACACTCATACTGCCTATATATTTTTTTTTCGGTATTTCAACTAGTAGGTATTTTTAACGTAGATATTATGAATTTAGATGTATGAAATGTTGATATTTTGAACTTAGGCATAATGTCATTCGATATTTTGAATCATTCGAAATTTTAATCACTCGGCATTTCAATCTTCGACGTTTTAAGCTTAGGTATAACAATTTTCGACATTTTGATATAATCGATATTTAAATTTTCGATGTTTTGAACATTGGTATTTTAAGCGTAGGTATTTTAATCTTCGATATTCAAATACGTACCCAGAAGAAGCTCCTAACTCTCTTTAGACACGACGTGAAGAGACAACTTTTTAAGAGATAAAAATAAAAAAAATAATGTACGTGGAATAGTATATTTTTATTTCACCATACATCTCAAGTATGACCTAAATTTTTCATCCAACAATCCATTCCATCTTTAAAACTAAAATTCATTTTCATTTAATATTCCTCCATCTTCGTATAAAAGTAGAGAATGTACCCGAACACCGTCTTGACCAGTCAATACAACATTAAGACAATAATAAGTAGACGTAGAATTAGAAACTGCACAAAACCAGTTTTCAGTCAGTTATGGGGGATATAATTCTAAAATGCCTACTTTGGAACGTGCTTGCTTTAAGGCTGTGCTACACGGATGCCTTTTATCGTCCGATATTTGCCGATATTTGGATATACCGGTAAATATTACAACACCAGTAATATTCTGTAAAAATCTGTAAAATAAAATAATTTGGGTGCTTGAGGTGTTCGGGCAATCTCTAGCATCAGGCTGGATGTCAGCTCAGTTCAAATCCATTGAGGAAATGTTTTACAGAATAGCACTTGAGTTTAGCGAGGTTACCCTTTCGAGGTGATTGTCTCATTGTCAACGCAATATCTCATTAAGAAACTATTAAGCAATCTTTGAAAGATCAAAACGTCAATAGTATTAATTAAAAACTTTCAAAATCTAGTTGCAATCTCATCTTAGCGACTGTCAATGTCAAAAAAAATGTAGGTAAATAAGAAGCATTTTTGACAGATTGAGACTTAGATTATTCAGCAATAGTCCTTAAAAGTTAGTAGAATTGCGTCTCTGATTTTAAATGATTTTTCATCAGTCCCTTAGAATAAAATATCTCTTGTACTGTCACTTGTGAAAACAAGGTGGCTATGTAAATTTTGCATGTTAGGAATTATCGTCCGAACCGTGTGAAGAAGCCTTTACGTGTAACCTAGTGCGGCTAGGTACCAGTGCTTTTATCTTCTACAAACATCAGAGGAATAGATTGTGATAATATTGGTGTACTATTAATAGGACCGGCTTTTTAAAATACTGTCTAAATACATGATATTAACATCATCATCCTTGACTTATTTGTCTGCTATTAATTGATGCTTAAGTACCTATATGTTTTATATTATTTTAAAAGCGTGCTCATAATGTTTTTTGCTCGTTCTTCTCCATAGAAACCTACTGTTTGGAACGAGGGTTGAGGGCTCATTGACAATTCAAAATGCCTGTTAATACTTTACTTAAAATAAAGGATTTGATATTCTTAATTTTTATCTAGGAAATTGACCTAACGCAATTCGACATAATTAATGTCGAATTGTGTTAGGTGAATTTTCTAAAAAGTTTTTTTATAACTATTATTTAGTTAATATTATTTCATAATAAAGTTGATGAAAGGTATATTTAAAAATATTGACGAAACGAAAAATGTATATAAAGAAAGTCAATACCCAACTTAGTACTAGCTTGTACTACAGTATACTGTAATTAGCTTCAGTTAATCAGACAATATTGACAGTTGATCTCATTAATATTATCGTCGCAATTTCGAAATCGTACGATTAATTTATTATTCACATGCACACTTATGTGCATCGCTAAACACTGCCGATACTATTTTTCGGACTATTTATGTAATGCAATTTGATAGATATATTTTTATCGTTCATTTCATGAATGTAAAATTACTGCTAAAGTATTTAAATGCATTTATCTTTGTTTTGTTCTAAATGCTAATTCTGCTAAATGACTTTTAAATTAAATTTAAAATCGTAATAATTTTAACAAAAAATATTGTCCCACTGCAGAGCAAAGGCCTCTTCTCAAACAGAGAAGCCACGAGCATTCATCACCACGCTTACTCAAAGTGGACTTGCAATTTCAGACTTAAATTAATTTATAAGTCCAAGTTTTCTCAGCGATTTCCAAGATAAACTTAGAAAGTACATATTATGAAATGAGAAAGTCACATTGGTACTTGCCCGGTTTCAAATCCACCACCTCATGCATGAGAGGCGGGCGCCTTAATCACTGGGCCATCACGGCTATTATCGCAGCATTGATAAGCAATCAAGATACAGTCAAGTAGTCTTAGCAATCCATATGAGTGACTTCAATTCGGTTTGTTAAGGCAATGTTTCAATTTCTTTTTCTCTTTTGACTGCCCCGTTGGTCTCGTGGTCGACTGCTGAGCAAGGGGTCCCGGGTTCGATTCCCAGGTCGGGCAAAAAGTGTTACTGGGTTTTTCCATTAGGAATTTCTCAGTAGCAGCCCGAAGTTTGGAAGTTGGTGGTGTGACACCCCCGTGCTTCGGAAAGCACGTAAAACCGTTGGTCCTGCGCCTGATCTCTCTCCGGTCGTGTCGGATTGCCGTCCCATCGGGCTATGAGAGTTAGGGAAGAGGGAGTGCACCTGTGTTTGCGCACACACTTGTGCACTATAATATCTCCTGCGTACGTGGCTAGTCTGCATTAGGGTTAGCCGCCGTGGCCGGAATCGGCCTGGAGAATTACATCGTTTCAATTTCTATTAGGAGCGTGTTCAATTATGTTATAGTATGGTCTGTATGACGTACAGATGTACACACGTAATGTTTTCTAATGGTTACTATTGGAACTGAATAAATCAGTAACGCTTTTATTTTCCTATTGATCGTGGAAGATTTATATTGAAAGAAAGAACGCGTTTATTGGTGTAACACTTAAAGAAACTGCCTAGTTAGCCTAGTCGCCCAAAGCGCGTCTGCTATGCTAGAGGCCTTGGGTTTGATTCAAAGGTCGAGCATACCGATATTTGGTTTTCTGTGACATTCTCAGTAGCAACTCGGAGTTAGGATTTGCGCCGGGTTAATGGTAATAGGTTCTCTCTTTATTATTATCAGACCTAAACATACCGGCAAACTGTGGGTGTACATTAGGACACCCCTGTCTAACTCTTCGGGGAATGCAGGCGTGATGTTATGTTTCTTAAAGAAAATAAAAATAATTCTTACGCCAAAGGGGATTCAGCTCCACCAAGCATTTACACTAGGTAGTACCACCCTCGGGGCGCAGATGACGCATGCGTCAAATGAATAGTTGACTCATAGTGGAAGAAGGGACCGTAGAGTCCAACATATCCCTCCAATTTCCCCGGGAGGAGAAAAAAAAGAGGTACTACAACATAACATTAGGTGCATTAAATTAATAGGAACATCAACAATGGCTACCCTTCAAAGAAGAGTAAGTCCAAAAAAGCTGTTATGAAAAAAACTGACGCGAAATAACATAATTCACCTACTCAGAATTTTTGGCAATATCAAAAAGGTTATTGTATCTTTATTTTAGATCCATTTTGCATTTCCTTTGATATTGTGCTCAATAATAAGGATTTAAAACCTGAAATGTTCATCTACTTTTATTGCTGATTGTACAAAATAATATGTATCTATAGGCCTATGATACCAGAGTCCTAGGACAAAGAAGAGGTGCGGTTTTTTAAACGCGCGTAACAAATATTTGTACGGCCTACAAGTGTATGTATAAGTGAGTTTATATGTTTGTAAACGCACCCACGGTACAGGAGAAATTCCTAAAGTCGGGCAATGTTTTAAAAAATGTATATGTGTCGATGTTAATGCAGTTACAGTACAGTTATACACTAGTATATAACCGGTTACTTAATCGATACTTAATCTATACATATAATAAAGTCGTAACGATGCCAATTCTGTACATTCAATATTTTTTTCAAAAAGTAGTTGCTACATGTTAAGTACATTATACTGAACCCAAAACAATAGTTTTTCGAATTTTTGTCTGTTTGTTTGTTTATTTGTTTGTTTGTTTGTTTGTATGTACGCGCGTAACTTTGTAACTACTACACCGATTTGAACAAAACTTTTTGTAGTATGTTGGCAGTAACCTGGGCTATCTTAGGTACACTTCATCAAGCTATGTCACATAGGGGTGAGGCAGAAACAGTATGCACACTCTTAACTTAACAAATACTGAACCGACATGCACATATCTTTTTGCTCCTGCTTGCAAGATTATGATGACACAGTATAACAGCTAGGTCAACGTGAGCGAAGCCGCGGGCAACAGCTAGTCGATAATACGTGGGGTAATCAATTTTACGCTTCTTAACTGCCGTTTGACCTCTGCAAGTCGTGGAACTAAATGCACAGACTAGTTAGATACTAGTTTTTTTTTTTTTAGTTTCGACTATTATTACGTTTTTTTAGACCATAGCTAAGGCTTAGTTGATCTAGTGGTCACAAGCGCTACTGCTGAAGATGAGGACTTGGACAGCCCATTCTGTATATATATTTTTAGTAAACTTTACTGTAAATGCATTTTACTGTGCCCATGTATATACAGTATTCTCCAAACCGATTCCAGCCACGGCGGCTAATCTTAATGCAGACTAGCCAAGTACGCAGGTGATATTATACGCAACAACACAAGTGTGTGCGCGAACACAGATGCACTCCCGATTCCCTGACTCTCATAGTCCGATGGGACGGCAATTCGACTCAACCGGGGAGAGATCAGAAACCAACGAGGCAGTTAAACTTATAGTAGGCTGCGGCGGTAGGCTGTCATTCCACCGTAAAGGTGCTCAGCTCAAGCTCACTTCAAATTCTTGAGCTAAACAATTATCATTACTAATCCAACGTGACAATGCTGCAAGCCTTTTAGGCACTTGTCCCATTGACAATAATGTGGATGAGTGTTTTGATGTCTCATAAGGTCCCCTCCCCCCTCTTTTTAAATTGTACATTTTTTTTATTTATATTATAAGTTTTGCATGAATTTAGTTCTCGTTTTAAGCTATAAAAAATAATAAATTAATGACGGAGATTTTTACAGAATAGTAGCTACTGCTTGTTGCACAGGTACGGCAAAGTGTTATTAAATTTTTCCATCGATGGCAGCTTGGAGCTTCAACTTTTTCCAGGTGTTGTAACTACTTTGCCCCCTATTGCATTGGACATAGCAGGTGATTTCTAGCGATTCGTAGGTTAATCAATAAATTAAATTTGTTCATGATGATATGACCCTTATTTCAGGTGAACAAGAACTAAACTTGACTACTATTTACACTAACACTTGAAAATTGAATAAATAATGCCAATTTCCTACACGTTACCATACAAATAGCCCATAATGTCTCCGATTCACTTTAGATGGTAAACATTGTGAGAATTATGTCAGTAAGATGCTCGCAAGCAATGATCTACTTCACAACCATGTGTTGTTATGCAAATTGTTGTGTTTACTGGTTTACTTACTTACTCGTAAAACTATTAACAGTATGTTAGAGCTAGGTTTAGAGCGTTTACTCTTCACGGTGTTTCATACAAACTTTCGAGTCCAAAACCATAATAAATTTTAAGCCAAAAATCTTGGCATTGTTATAATGAATCCATTTTATTTTTTTTATGTTTTAAGATTCATAAGTCAAAAAAAGGTAGACCAACTGCCTGATATTTTCCCGTTGCAGCGCAAAGCCCTCCCGGAGTCCTTCCAGGATGAGGTGGCGGGGTGACTTAGACATGCGCCGAGGGTTCGGTAGAGGTGTCACTGTACAGCCACAGTTCGCCGGTATGTTTTTAAGCCCCATGTAATAGAGGGCGGCAACCTTTAGGAACAGAGGCAGAAAGGCTGTCCGGTGGACAGATGACCTAATACAATTGGCTGGCGATTACTGGATGGATACAGCAACTAATAGAGAAACTCGGAAATCTCTAGAGGAGGTCTTTACGTGCCATTAATGAGGGTTTCTTACTACTTAGTTAGCATCAATGTAAATACATAATTAAGATTAATATTATATAGTCTATTTAAGAGTAAGCATGTTTTTTTTGTAAGAAATATAAGGCATTTTTATTTTTTATTTCATTTATTTCTTAATAGGGGCGAGCCTATTGCAATAAACTAGGTACAAATCCTAACTTTGAGCTGCTACTAAGCAAAAGGAATAATTAATTTCATAGGAAAACCTAATAACACAGAAATAGTTAATATTTAAAAAATATATATAATTCAAAGGTGACTGACTGACTGAGATAGTGATCTATCAACGCACAGCCCAAACCACTGGACGGATCGGGCTGAAATTTGGCATGCAGGTAGATGTTATGACATAGGCATCCGCTAAGAAAGGATTTTCATCAATTCTACACCCAAGGGGATAAAATAGGGGATGAAAGTTTGTACGAAACTTTGTCAATTTTAAACCGATCGAGCTGAAACTTTGCATGCATAAAGCTACTATGACGTAGGCATCCCCTAAGAAAGGATTTTGATAAATTCCACCCCTAAGGGGATAAAATAGGGGATGAAAGTTTGTATAAATCTTCTTAGATTTTCGACTGATTGAACTGAAATTAAAGATTGGAGCTACTATGATGAAGACGTCGCTTAAATAGGATTTAGATAAATTCTACCCCCAAGGGGATAAAATAAGGGATGATGGAGGATGTAAACATATTAGTTTGAACCTATCAGTACCTAATGGAACGAAATACCTAATTAATAATAATACTTCTTAACGCGAGCGAAGCCGCGGGCAAAAGCAAGTTTAAAAAATAAAAAGCTAAAGATCGGAAACTGCTAACTTATCAATTCAGCATCACTATTGTGAAACCGTCTTATTAATGTGCTTATCTTATTCAACCAGTTACTCAATCGTTCTCTTTCCAATCTGCCAACACACTACCGGATCTCTGCTTTAAATATATCGCCGAGCAATTACCCAATCAGGTGCCACTTTCCTTATTGCCTGTCAAATATTGCGTGGGTGTACAATATACGGAATATGGCTTAGCCATCGATATGTTTTAAACAGCCTCTACGCATGTTAGAAAGCCATTAATAGAACAATTAGATGACCAGTTAAAAATCGAATGTGTAAAAAAGGGACAAAAGATAATTGTATTGTGTTAGAAAGGGAAGCACGTTAATCGGTAGATATCGAAAGTTAAGATGTAGATGACAGGGGACCGTTAGATGATCTTTATATGATACGATATGTCGTGTTGCGTGTCGGACGGTGTCGTTTTATTTTTAATTTTAAATAAAGTTATTGTGAATATAAAGTAGTTAAGACGCCCGCCTCTCATACATGAAGTAGTGGTGTCGACTCCGGACAAGCATTAGTATGACTTTTTCAATAAAATTCAGATGTACTTTCTAAGTCTATCTTGGATATCACAAAGGTAAAAGAAAACATTGTAAAGAAAACTTAGACTGGGACTTATAAATAATAAGCCTGAAATTGCTAATCCGCCTTAAAGAACCGTGTTGATCAATGCTCCAGCCTTCTCTATTTGAAAATACAAAGAATAACTCTTGCGTTAGCCTTGCGGTTGCCTAATAGAGTGGTGTTCTTATAATTTAAATAAAATGAAAGCTTTTCTTCTTCCATAATTATATTCCGTTTCCGTGTCAATTAAATTCTATCTAAAAATACAGTAGTTACATTAAATAGGTATTTATACGTAAGATATCATTTCATACTTTTCGTTAAGTATTTTTGTTCTCAAACACCACAGTAATCGCCCTTCCAATCATTACATAGTAATTGTTTTATTAGAAACTAGCTTTTGCCCGCGACTTCGTCCGCGTGGATTAATAGTTCCCGTTCCCGGGGGATTTCCGGGATGAAAACTATCGTATGTCCTTTCTCGGGTCCCAGACAATATCTGTACCAAATTTCATTAAAATCGGTTCAGTGGTTTAGGCGTGAAGAAGAGGCAGACAGACAGAATTACTTTCGCATTTATAATATTAGTACGAATGAAGTAGTTAACTATTTCCAGATAAACTAAGAGTAACAGTTTTGCAAATTGTACACAGAGTTATATTTGTACAGTCACGCAATCTTAGCACGCATACGTTTAATCTAAATACTTTTATTAATGCTAACTAGTATAATTACTGAATATTGAATAAATGAGATAATTATATTAATATAGACGTCTAGACAGTTACATACATATATTATATGTTTGTATAGATACTCGTTTAGAATCAATAAGATTCACTATTTGAGTTTAACAATACAAAGTTTTATCGTGGTGTAAGTTTAAGGGGGCATTGTTCAGTAAATTTTATCCAATTTTCATTTTATACCATACTATCTTTATTTATTATTCTCTTTGTACCATATTTTCTTCGCCGCAGTGTCTTAAAAACAATTAGCTGGTATTATTACTCAATTAAAATATTTTTTACGTCCCAAACAAAACAAAAAAAACCTATAATCTATATAAATAAAAATGTATTACTAATTATGTTGCTAAGCGCAAAACTCGAGAACGACTTAACCGATTTGGCTGATTCTTTTTTGTTGTGTTCGTAAGTTTTTGGACAAGGTTTTTATGAACGATTTTTTTGAATAACCACCCAAGAAGTTGGAATTTTGCACCCGAGAGAAGTCGGGGCGAATCGCTAGTTATCAATAAATAAAATAGAGACAAAACTAAAAATCTGAACGACCTACAATCGTACACTACAAACGTCTCGCGATCAATATGGTTAATTTTTGAAACTCATCGCCAACGACATTGTGGAGGAACTTTCGATTTCTTCCACACCTCACTTTCATAGTTTGAATGAATTCTTTGCATAGTTCACTTTCCAAACGCGAGGTCAAAGGTAGGGCATAGCAGGGCGAGATTGGCTTGATTTGGGCAGTAGGTATGTACCTGCGTTATCTTCTTTTATTTATTTAAATATGCAACAAAATGTACAAAAGGGCCAAAAAAAGGTGGTGAAGAGTGAAGATATAACATGACAGGTGTAAATTATGAAACAAGAGTAAAACAAAAACAATGATACTTAAAAAAACAAGAACTTAATGTAATCTTTGACTAGCTTTTGCCGGCGACTTCATCCGCGTTTTTTTGCCCGCGTTTAGTTACGTCTTCGGTTATTGCTCCGCTCCTTTGTGTCGTAGCGTGATGTTGTATAGCTTACACTATTCCTCATGAATCTGGCTATCACATACAAAAATATTTTTTCAATACGACTGGTAGTTCCAGAGATTTGCAATTAAACAAACAAACAAAAAAACTCTTCAGCTATATAATACTAGTAATACATCTAGAATCTTTCAATAATTAAATCAAATAAATTCAAAATAGGTACCATTTTGCACAGATTTGGAATTTTTGAACTAGTTTCGCATAATTAATTTGTGTTTTATAATTACTATTCAGTAATATCAATTTTGCAAACATAATATATGTTACGAATAGATTAAAAATGAATTAGCTCAACATTTGTAAAAAAATGTGTGACATGACGTGATTCTTATCAAATATTATAGTGCACAAGAGTGTGCGCAAACGCAGATGCTATTTCTCTTCTCTCACCTATAGTCCGATGGGACGATAATCTGACACGACCGGGAAGCGATCAGTCGTAGGACCACAGCTTTCCGTGGCAGGGGGTCGCTTCACTAGATTCCAAACTCCGAGTTACTGGGAAATTCGTAATGACAAGTGTGGTGACTTTAATATAACAAATCTTGGTCTTGGGTTCGATTTCCGGGCCGAGCAAAGTATTATTGGGTTTTTCTATAAAATTCTCAGTAGCAGCTCGGAGTCAGGATTGGTGCCCGGTTAATGGCAAAAAGCTAGCTCTCTATTACCTGGAACCTAAAACCTACCGACAACCTGTGCGTGTACATTTGTACACCTTTGCCTAACCCTTTGGAGAATACAGGCTTTATGGTATGCATGTAAGTGTAATGAATACATCTTCAAATTAAAATATCATCGAAGTAGAACTCGCTCAATTAGGTCAAAAACACGTTCACCATCGTGGTAAGTACGAGTATGTAGATCAGAGAATGAGTGACAACTTACTACTTCAATTCACTTGAGTAGTTATATAGAACCTGTTTCCGACAGCCTTTGGTGGCGATTCACGTGTGATGAACAACCAGCCATAACAAATTATATTACTTACATGCAACTGTCGTAACGTTTTGGTGATATGACCCGGATGTGATGCGTGAAATACTAGGGTCTTAAGTATGTTAAAGAATTGGGTAGTTGACGCCATTTACCGATAATACGAGTATAAAGAAAAACTAAAAAAAAAATACATAATATTTATATACCATCACGCCTGAATTCCCAAATTCCTGAATAAATGGTCCCGGTACGGTTTCAGAGAAAGTTCCTCCCACGTACGCTAAGGTTGTGGAATGCGCGCTCTGCTAAGGTTTTCCCAAGAGACTACAGCATGAGATTTTTGAAGAAAGGAGTATTGAGGTTTTTACTGGGTCGGCAACGCACGAGTGATGTCTATGGTGTTGCAAGTGTCCATAGGCAGCGGTGACCGCTCAACATCAGAGTGGCCGTTAGCATGTTTGCCAACTTCAGTGGTATAAAGAAAAATACCCTGAAGGGTTAGGCAGAAGTGTACCACATACCGGCGAACTGTGGGTGTCCATTGACACCCACAGTTTGCCGGTATGTTTAGGTCCCATGTAATAGGGGGCGAGCCTATTGTCATGAACCGGGCACAAATCCTAACCCCGAGCTGCTACTGAGAATTTCATAGAAAAACCAAAAACACTTTGCTCTACCTAGGAATTGACTCAACGCCAATAACTTTTATAATAACAGTAAAATTATATTTTTAGTTGCTTTGAAATCTATAGGGGAGGCCTATGTCCAGCAGTGGACGTCCTGTAGCTGATATAATGATGATGATGATAAGTGAAGTCACAGTTTCAGTGTAGTAGAAAGTAATAGAATTCCTAAAGATGTTTTTCAAAGAATACTTGATTTCTACGCGGGAAAAGTCGAATAAGAATCTAGTCTGCTATATAATTATGTAATTTGAAATAATGCTGTAATGGACTTTAACACAAGGAACATATTAAGGAACAACATATTATTATTAATTATTATTATTATTATTATTACCTCCGAAATTAATGCTCAAAAACGACTCTTGCGCAATAAGTGGACACAGACTAATTATAATCTCATAAGACATCTTCAATCAAATGTTTTCACCCATTATGAGGAAAGGCAATTTTGACATCACAATGGCTGTATGGGAATAAAAACACAATTGTTTATCAACATTTTTAATGTGATGTTTCTTATAGGTAAGTAATCATTTTTATAAAGTAATCTTCTTTGAAAAGCTTCCTCGGTGTATTTAGGTGAAGTGAGCGTGTGGTCAGCTGTCAGTTCTTAGCGTCACGAGGAATGATAGCTCACTTCCCTTGAATTTATTAAGACATATTTTAAAAGATGGTTGAGCCAACTGGCTGCTTATCCAAGTGTCATTTTTGCTTCATTCATATGTGGGTGACACCTATGAGTATAATCGTATTGTTTGTGTTGTATTAATTGTATTATTTGTCATAGCAGTAGAGCTCTTTGTGAAGGAGCTCGCCCGGGGAACTACTACCACCATACCTATTTCTGTCGCAAGCAGCGTTGCTGTGTTTTTTTTTTCTTACCGATAAGAAATCATCACATGACTTCCCCCACCCCTAAAGGGGCGGGAGCGAGTGTCAGACTTTTACAGTCTAAAACCCATCCATGTTCCTTCTTGTGCTCTTTGCGTTCTGGGGGCGCGGTATCTCTTTCGAACAACCCGCAGGGTTTGAAGGGTTGGGGTACCGGTGAAATTACAGGTGCCTGAATCATTTTAACTTTGTATCTGTGATGGCAACACAAGGCCTCTTGTATTGCCGTTATCTATTGGCAGAGGTGACCACTTCATCATAAAAATTTTCAGCTAGAAAATCTACCCAAATCCCATCAAATATTTTTGTAAAACAAGCGCTAATATAATAGTTTGTAAAGATTATTTCATTAGCTTTACATAAAAAAATCCATAACAAAGTAGTAAAATATATAATGAGTGGTTTTCTTTGTTACATTTACGTCACACTTTGTGAATGAGTTTGTGCGTAAGTTGTAAGAGAAAACAGTTAGTCATTTGTAGAATGGTGAATGAGAATGTCTTCCTTAGTGAACCAGCCTTGATAGACGATTTGTAGTAGTAGGAAGAAATTGATCCTTACCAAATATATCTAATTGGGTAGTTGATACCACGAATTAATAATTCCATATACGTATAGCGTGAGAGCAGATGGCCGATGGGGTCGAAAAGTGCTAGAGTGGAGACCACGGACTAGCAAGCGCAGCGTAGGACGTCCACCAACAAGATGGACAGACGACCTAATAAAGGTCGCCGGAAGACGCTGGATGCAGGTCGCTTCCGACCGGTATATGTGGACATCAGTCTAAAAGGGAGGCCTATGTTTAGCAGTGGACGTCCTATGGCTGAGATGATGATGATAATGATGATAGCGTGAGTTTATCACGCTTTTTTCCCATTGAGGTAGGTAGAAACCATATGATCTTTAGATATTGCTCTTTTGCCTCATCTTTTGACCTTTCTGAAAAACTAAATAAAAACAAAATTTGCTGTCATAAAATCACTAAACTTAGTCAGTTGAGTTGACAAATTAGTGAGGTCGCTTTTGTTACAAAAAATCTAGATATGTGTTTATATGTGTGTTTGTTTTAAGTACCATCCGAGGACGTGCGTATGAATACACAAGGCACGACCGAGGACCTTTTCAAACCGAGGACTTTTTCGAGGGTCCTCGGTTTGACTTGACCAAAGATTCGTATTCTGCGAGCGATTTTGAGTCTTTCTGTATACTTAATAAGAAAAAGTTGTCTGAACCTCGGTTTGATCAAAAATATTCATAATCTTACACTCGATTTGTGTATCCACTTAGTGGCGCCACTGTCGCCTCACACACAGCCTCTTTACACTCATTTCACGTTTGTTGTATTATACGAGGACCTATGTGTTAACTTTAACACAAAAGTCCTCGGTTAGGCAGCTTTTCCGCGCAATGTGTATTTAAGACCTCGGTTAGGCAGCTTTTCCACGCAATGTGTATTTAAGACCTCGGTTTGCTAGATTTTCCAAACAGTGTGTATTTTAGTCCTCGCTTTAACAGTTTCCCTCGTGTGTAGTGTGCTATCACTGGGAACTCCTCAACAGTTTATAGCATCGTCTTCAAATTTAGCATACGCGTTAGGTTTACATAGTATAACAAATATAATAACCAAATTGTGCTGAAGCTGCAGCCAGGGTGGTTTCTTCATGAGGGAACTCCTCAACAGATAGTAGCACCGTCTTCAAATTTGGCATACGAGTTAGGATTACATAGTATAACAAATATAATAACCAAATTGTGCTGAAGCTGCAGCCAGGGTGGTTTCTTCATGAGGGAACTCCTCAACAGTTGGTAGCACCGTCTTCAAATTTAGCATTCGCCTTAAGTTAACATAGTATAATAAATATAATAACCAAATTGTGCTGAAGCTGCAGCCAGGGTGGTTTCTTCATGAGGGAACTCCTCAACAGTTGATAGCGTCGTTCTCAAGTTTGTCATTTAATATTATTTGTTATGTATTTTTCATTGTACTTTTTGATTGTTTCAAATTTTGCTGCCGTCATTTCACCTAGGAAGACATTTCTACTTTTGATTCTTCATGAAGAGCACACGGATTAAGCACCCATGACAATACAACAATTTATGGTGAAAAGAAAATCATAATGTTGTGTAATCTAAGCAGGCGTGAGGAGTAGCTTCTAACGATTTGTTTAAGGATTCAGTCAACCTTTCATTTTCTCTCTTTCTGAAGAAACCACCCTGGTTGCAGCTTCAGCACAATTTGGTTATTATATTTATTAAACTATGTTAACTTAACGCGTATGCCAAATTTGAAGACGGTGCTACCAACTGTTGAGGAGTTCCCTCATGAAGAAACCACCCTGGCTGCAGCTTCAGCACAATTTGATTATTATATTTGTTATACTATGTAAACCTAACGCGTATGCTTAATTTGAAGACGATGCTATGAACTGTTGAGGAGTTCCCTCATGAAGAAACCACCCTGGCTGCAGGTTCAGCACAATTTGGTTATTATATTTGTTGTACTATGCAAACCTAACGCGTATGCTAAATTTGAAGACGATGCTATAAACTGTTGAGGAGTTCCCTCATGAAGAAACCACCCTGGCTGCAGCTTCAGCACAATTTGGTTATTATATTTGTTATACTATGTAAACCTAACGCGTATGCTTAATTTGAAGACGATGCTATGAACTATTGAGGAGTTCCCTCATGAAGAAACTACCCTGGCTGCAGTTTCAGCACAATTTCGTTACTATATTTATTAAACTATGTTAACTTAACGCATATGCCAAATTTGAAGACGGTGCTATAAACTGTTGAGGAGTTCCCTCATGAAGAAACCACCCTGGCTGCAGCTTCAGCACAATTTGGTTATTATATTTGTTATACTATGTAAACCTAACGCGTATGCTTAATTTGAAGACGATGCTATGAACTGTTGAGGAGTTCCCTCATGAAGAAACCACCCTGGCTGCAGCTTCAGCACAATTTCGTTATTATATTTATTAAACTATGTTAACTTAACGCATATGCCAAATTTAAAGACGGTGCTACCAACTGTTGAGGAGTTCCCTCATGAAGAAACCACCCTGGCTTGCAGGTTCAGCACAATTTGGTTATTATATTGGTTGTATTATGTAAACCTAATGCGTATGCTAAATTTGAAGACGATGCTATAAACTGTTGAGGAGTTCCTTCATGAAGAAACCACCCTGGCTGCAGCTTCAGCACAATTTGGTTATTATATTTGTTATACTATGTAAACCTAACGCGTATGCTTAATTTGAAGACGATGCTATGAACTGTTGAGGAGTTCCCTCATGAAGAAACCACCCTGGCTGCAGCTTCAGCACAATTTCGTTATTATATTTATTAAACTATGTTAACTTAACGCATATGCCAAATTTAAAGACGGTGCTACCAACTGTTGAGGAGTTCCCTCATGAAGAAACCACCCTGGCTTGCAGGTTCAGCACAATTTGGTTATTATATTGGTTGTATTATGTAAACCTAATGCGTATGCTAAATTTGAAGACGATGCTATAAACTGTTGAGGAGTTCCTTCATGAAGAAACCACCCTGGCTGCAGCTTCAGCACAATTTGGTTATTATATTTGTTATACTATGTAAACCTAACGCGTATGCTTAATTTGAAGACGATGCTATGAACTGTTGAGGAGTTCCCTCATGAAGAAACCACCCTGGCTGCAGCTTCAGCACAATTTCGTTATTATATTTATTAAACTATGTTAACTTAACGCATATGCCAAATTTGAACACGGTGCTACCAACTGTTGAGTAGTTCCCTCATGAAGAAACCACCCTGGCTGCAGGTTCAGCACAATTTGGTTATTATATTTGTTGTACTATGTAAACCTAACGCGTATGCTAAATTTGAAGACCATGCTGTAAACTGTTGAGGAGTTCCCTCATAAAGAAACCACGCTGGCTGCAGCATCAGCACAATTTGGTTATTATATTTGTTATACTATGTAAACCTAACGCATATACTAAATATCAAGACGACCCTATCAACTTTTGAAGAGTTCCTTCATGATGAAACCAACCTGGCTGCAGCTTCAGCACAATTTGGTTATTATATTTGTTATACTATGTAAACCTAATGCGTATGCTAAATTTGAAGACGATGCTATAAACTGTTGAGGAGTTCCCTCATGAAGAAACCACCCTGGCTGCAGCATCAGCACAATTTGGTTATTATATTTGTTAGGCTATGTAATCCTAACGCGTATGCCAAATTTGAAGACGGTGCTACCAACTGTTGAGGAGTTCCCTCATGAAGAAACCACCTTGGCTGCAGCTTCAGCACAATTTGGTTATTATATTTGTTATACTATGTAATCCTAACGCATATGCCAAATACCAAGACGACCCTATCAACTTTTGAAGAGTTCCCTCATGAAGAAACGACCTGGCTGCAGCATCAGCTCAAACTGGAGACTGACTGGTGACTGGATCACTAGATAATCCTTATGCGTATGGCATATTTGTTAGCGCGAAAAGAGCTTGTACGAAGACTCTATTTCTATAAGTAATTATTTTAAGCCTCTCTTTGGGAAGCACCGAAAAACGTAAAGACATAAACTCGTCCTCGCTTGGTACTTCATTTTAGAAAATGTGTGTTAGAAATAAATCAGAACATTCTACATAAGTTAATAAATTATCTTAAACGTAAAAATTGGTTTAGGTATGTAGATTTTCCAAGTCCTCGGTTTATACAAGTTCTACAGGAAAACTGTCCTCGGTAAGGTGAAATAAAGTCTAACACAGCGTCCGCGCTTCGTACAAGAAATAAGAAATATTGTGTGAAAGTACGTCCTCGGAAGGGCGTCCCAGGGCTTACGTAAGAGGTCCTCGGTTAACTTACACAAAGTCCTCGTATGTGCATCGCTGGTCACATTTAGCTGTGTATTTCAGGTCCTCGGTACGATAGCCGTAATTCATATAGATTTTTTTTGAGATAGCACTATCTCGATGCGCTCATTACAATAGATTTACTCACCTCTCCCTTTCTATCTTATTGAAAAAGGCCTGCGACGTATTTAAACCAGTTTTTTGGAGGGTCCTCGGTTCGTACAAGTACATACAAGGTCCTCGTAAGGGTGTCTGTACAAACAAGGGTGTGTGTAGATATGTGTTTATGTTTAAGATATGTGTTTTATTTTTTACTTGAATTTAGTTTTGAATATAAACAACACAGTCCCTACCGAATTTCGGCCACAGAATGGTCAATCTCAATGAAGACTATACGCAAAAGATATAATATTATTTAAACAGACACTTCCTAAGATCAGCGTGTTCAAACAAACAAACTCTTCAGCCGATAATAACGATACTTCTTTAAAAATTATAATTTACTAGCTTTTGCCCGCGACTTCGTGGATTGATAGTTCCCGTCCCCGGGGAATTTCCGGGATGAAAACTATTCTATGTCCTTTCTCGGGTCCCAGACTATATCTGTACCAAATTTCATTGAAATCGGTTCAGTGGTTTAGGCGTGAAGAAGAGACAGACAGACAGAGTTACTTTCGCATTTATAATATTAGTAAGGATGAATCAATTATGCATGTTGTGTAGACGGATGCGTTGGACTAATTAATATGTACTGTGACACTTATGTCCAATTGCGGTGGACTTGATACTATTTGTGTGAGGGTGTGTTTGTTTTAAGTACCATCCGAGGACGTGCGTATGAATACACAAGGCACGACCGAGGACCTTTTCAAACCGAGGACTTTTTCGAGGGTCCTCGGTTTGACTTGACCAAAGATTCGTATTCTGCGAGCGATTTTGAGTCTTTCTGTATACTTAATAAGAAAAAGTTGTCTGAACCTCGGTTTGATCAAAAAAATTCATAATCTTACACTCGATTTGTGTATCCACCTAGTGGCGCCACTGTCGCCTCACACACAGCCTCTTTACACTCATTTCACGTTTGTTGTATTATACGAGGACCTATGTGTTAACTTTAACACAAAAGTCCTCGGTTAGGCAGCTTTTCCGCACAATGTGTATTTAAGACCTCGGTTAGGCAGCTTTTCCACGCAATGTGTATTTAAGACCTCGGTTTGCTAGATTTTCCAAACAGTGTGTATTTTAGTCCTCGCTTTAACAGTTTCCCTCGTGTGTAGTGTGCTATCACTGGGAACTCCTCAACAGTTTATAGCATCGTCTTCAAATTTAGCATACGCGTTAGGTTTACATAGTATAACAAATAAAATAACCAAATTGTGCTGAAGCTGCAGCCAGGGTGGTTTCTTCATGAGGGAACTCCTCAACAGATAGTAGCACCGTCTTCAAATTTGGCATACGCGTTAGGATTACATAGTATAACAAATATAATAACCAAATTGTGCTGAAGCTGCAACCAGGGTGGTTTCTTCATGAGGGAACTCCTCAACAGATAGTAGCACCGTCTTCAAATTTAGCATACGCGTTAGGTTTACATAGTATAACAAATATAATAACCAAATTGTGCTGAAGCTGCAACCAGGGTGGTTTCTTCATGAGGAAACTCCTCAACGGTTGGTAGCACCGTCTTCAAATTTAGCATTCGCCTTAAGTTAACATAGTATAATAAATATAATAACCAAATTGTGCTGAAGCTGCAGCCAGGGTGGTTTCTTCATGAGGGAACTCCTCAACAGTTGATAGCGTCGTTCTCAAGTTTGTCATTTAATATTATCTGTTATGTATTTTTCATTGTACTTTTTGATTGTTTAAAATTTTGCTGCCGTCATTTCACCTAGGAAGACATTTCTACTTTTGATTCTTCATAAAGAGCACACGGATTAAGCACCCATGACAAAGACAATACAGCAATTTATGGTGAAAAGAAAATCATAATGTTGTGTAATCTAAGCAGGCGTGTACATAGGAGTAGCTTCTAACGATTTGTTTAAGGATTCAGTCAACCTTTCATTTTCCCTCTTTCTGAAGAAACCACCCTGGTTGCAGCTTCAGCACAATTTGGTAATTATATTTATTAAACTATGTTAACTTAACGCGTATGCCAAATTTGAAGACGGTGCTACCAACTGTTGAGGAGTTCCCTCATGAAGAAACCACCCTGGCTGCAGCTTCAGCACAATTTGGTTATTAAATTTGTTAATTATGTAAACCTAATGTGTATGCTAAATTTGAAGACGATGCTATAAACTGTTGAGGAGTTCCCTCATGAAGAAACCACCCTGGCTGCAGCTTCAGCACAATTTGGTTATTATATTTGTTATACTATGTAAACCTAACGCGTATGCTTAATTTGAAGACGACGCTATGAACTGTTGAGGAGTTCCCTCATGAAGAAACCACCCTGGCTGCAGCTTCAGCACAATTTCGTTACTATATTTATTAAACTATGTTAACTTAACGCATATGCCAAATTTGAAGACGGTGCTACCAACTGTTGAGGAGTTCTCTCATGAAGAAACCACCCTGGCTGCAGGTTCAGCACAATTTGGTTATTATATTTGTTGTACTATGCAAACCTAACGCGTATGCTAAATTTGAAGACGATGCTATAAACTGTTGAGGAGTTCCTTCATGAAGAAACCACCCTGGCTGCAGCTTCAGCACAATTTGGTTATTATATTTGTTATACTATGTAAACCTAACGCGTATGCTTAATTTGAAGACGATGCTATGAACTGTTGAGGAGTTCCCTCATGAAGAAACCACCCTGGCTGCAGCTTCAGCACAATTTCGTTATTATATTTATTAAACTATGTTAACTTAACGCATATGCCAAATTTGAACACGGTGCTACCAACTGTTGAGGAGTTCTCTCATGAAGAAACCACCCTGGCTGCAGGTTCAGCACAATTTGGTTATTATATTTGTTGTACTATGTAAACCTAACGCGTATGCTAAATTTGAAGACGATGCTGTAAACTGTTGAGGAGTTCCCTCATAAAGAAACCACCCTGGCTGCAGCTTCAGCACAATTTGGTTATTATATTTGTTATACTATGTAAACCTAACGCATATACTAAATATCAAGACGACCCTATCAACTTTTGAAGAGTTCCTTCATGAAGAAACCAACCTGGCTGCAGTTTCAGCACAATTTTGTTATTATATTTGTTATACTATGTAAACCTAATGCGTATGCTAAATTTGAAACGATGCTATAAACTGTTGATGAGTTCCCTCATGAAGAAACCACCCTGGCTGCAGCATCAGCACAATTTGGTTATTATATTTGTTATACTATATAATCCTAACGCGTATGCCAAATTTGAAGACGGTGCTACCAACTGTTGAGGAGTTCCCTCATGAAGAAACCACCCTGGCTGCAGCATCAGCACAATTTGGTTATTATATTTGTTATACTATGTAATCCTAACGCGTATGCCAAATTTGAAGACGGTGCTAACAACTGTTTAGGAGTTCCCTCACGAAGAAACCACCTTGGCTGCAGCTTCAGCACAATTTGGTTATTATATTTGTTATACTATGTAATCATAACGCATATGCCAAATACCAAGACGACCCTAACAACTTTTGAAGAGTTCCCTCATGAAGAAACGACCTGGCTGCAGCATCAGCTCAAACTGGAGACTGACTGGTGACTGGATCACTAGATAATCCTTATGCGTATGGCATATTTGTTAGCGCGAAAAGAGCTTGTACGAAGACTCTCTTTCTATAAGTAATTATTACTTTGGGAAGCACCGAAAAACGTAAAGACATAAACTCGTCCTCGCTTGGTACTTCATTTTAGAAAATGTGTGTTAGAAATAAATCAGAACATTCTACATAAGTTAATAAATTATCTTAAACGTAAAAATTGGTTTAGGTATGTAGATTTTCCAAGTCCTCGGTTTATACAAGTTCTACAGGAAAACTGTCCTCGGTAAGGTGAAATAAAGTCTAACACAGCGTCCGCGCTTCGTACAAGAAATAAGAAATATTGTGTGAAAGTACGTCCTCGGAAGGGCGTCCCAGGGCTTACGTAAGAGGTCCTCGGTTAACTTACACAAAGTCCTCGTATGTGCATCGCTGGTCACATTTAGCTGTGTATTTCAGGTCCTCGGTACGATAGCCGTAATTCATATAGATTTTTTTTGAGATAGCACTATCTCGATGCGCTCATTACAATAGATTTACTCACCTCTCCCTTTCTATCTTATTGAAAAAGGTCTGCGACGTATTTAAACCAGTTTTTTGGAGGGTCCTCGGTTCGTACAAGTACATACAAGGTCCTCGTAAGGGTGTCTGTACAAACAAGGGTGTGTGTGTGTATGTGAGAAGTGAAATTGTTTTGTTTTCATTTTCAATATTAATTGTTTTTTTTTAAGTTTAACTTTTTGACTCTATTAAAAAAAAACCTTTGACAAAGATTCTTCACAATTTTGAAGCGCTAATGACCGTAAATAGTTTACTTAAAATAAATATGTGGAGGTATAAGAAACAGGGAGAGGAAAGTCTCTCATCCTCCATCAAAAAGCAAATATAAATATAGTTATAGTTCATTATCACTCATATATCTCGCTGCCCTAGTTCAACAGTAAGATATCTTAAAAAAAAACAAAATTGAGTTAAGTTTTGTTTCATGTGAAAAATTTGCTCTTCTGTCCGGTTCAAAAATCGGATATTTGTAAAACGCAACCAAATTGCCTAAATTTCAATGTCGCACCGAGACATTTAAGCATATTTTTACCGACCTTTAGTTCAAGATTCTGACGTCTTAAGATATTTTTACAAAATATTTTATTAATATTGAAATATAAATAACTCCGTAACACATTAAACTAAGCTATAGTTTTAAAATATCAACCACATTTCAATTAACAACGAGTGAATTAATGACACTAAAACCAGTATAAATAACTCAAAACATACTTTGTGCAACATATCTTACTGTTGAACTAGGGCAGCGATCTATTCTCTTAATTTAATATGAGTAAGTACGTCTATGTATTAAATTCATTAACGCATTTCTAAATCCACTTACGATGGCAATGACCTTTGGCATCAGCGCCATCTATTTGAAAGTCAAGGTGACAGTTTATCAACTGTTATTAAAGCGAAGAGATGTTTGGAAAACCTCAATTTCTTTCTTATTCACAAAGTCGCTTGAGCACTTATCATTTTTGTTAAATACCAGTTTTGTCTCATCAAGATTGTGAAATTTCGAGAGTGGGCTCGATGTTGTCGGTAGTAGTTCCGATAGATTCCGTTAGAGAGCGCTCTTCTCAGTTGTATGAAAGAAAGTAAGGGAAGGGGGGATAGCGGGGTATATGTTAGTGAAACTGCCTCGTTGGCCTAGTGGTCCTGAGCGCGACTGCTACGCTAGAGGTCCTGGGTTTGATTCCTAGGTCGAGCAAAAAGTGTTTTTGGGTTTTTCTATGAAATTCTTAAGTAGCAGCTCGGAGATTGGATTTGTGCCCGGTTAATGGCAATAGGCTCGCCCCCTATTACATGGGAGCTAAATATACCGGCGAACTGTGGGTGTACATTGGTACACCTCTGCCTAACCCTCCGGGGAATACAGGCGTGATGGTATATTTTTATATTTGCAACTTGCGACCACGAGACCAACGGGGCAGTTAATATAGTAGTAGTAGTAGTTTAGTTGTATATTTAATATTATAAAAATGTTCGCTCCGTTTACTTGTTCTCATAGAAAAGACATCAACGCGTAATCGTGTCTGTTAAAAGTATTCATAAGCGCAACTGATATACGTGTCCTGATTTCGATTCTTAGGTTGGACAAAGTATAATTTGATGTTTTGATTACCTATATTTCATTAATTATCGTTATAACGCTATCTTTATTTTATTCTTTGTATAATCATAAGCTTCATTATTTCAGTGCGAAAAAAAGAGGAATATCTGACATTTAGATTCATAATTATGTATAAAGTATATCACTAAAATGCTGTTGTTTCAAAAATATTAATTTACTAGCTTTTGCCCGCGACTTCGTCCGCGTGGATTAATAGTTCCCGTTCCCGGGGGATTTCCGAGATGAAAACTATCCTATGTCCTTTCTCGGGTCCCAGACTATATCTGTACCAAATTTCATTGAAATCGGTTCAGTGGTTTAGGCGTGAAGAAGAGACAGACAGACAGAGTTACTTTCGCATTTATAATATTAGTAAGGTTAAATGTAGGTGTAATTTTCCAGTGTTACAATATCTTCTACGTACTTGACTACCCTCCACTGAGTGACAATAAAATCATTTGTTTCTTCCCACAATAAAAACATCTCAAAATTATACATCTGCTAAAAGTGAGAGTAGCAATCAAGCCTTATTAATAGGCGAAAATGTTCAGTCATTACCAGTAAGAATGTAAGAATTTCAGTCATGTCAAGTGTAAAGTGTAGTGTGACAGAGTCACTTGGCAGAAGATGTTGAATGTACGGGTGGGATGTTGGTCGAGCTTGTTCGATGGAAATGTTGGTCGAACATGTTCGGGGAAATTGTTGGGAGAATGTAAATGATTTCCACATTAGGACCCATTAAGTCTACACTAATTATAAAGAGGAAAGATCACAAATACTTTCTTTTATTGAATTAATAAACAGGTAGTATATTCTTATAAATAATAATAATGGCAATAGGCTCGCCTCCTATTACACGGGACCTAAAACATACCGGCGAACTGTGGGTGTACATTGGTACACCTCTGCCTAACCCTTCGTGAAATATAGCCGTGATAGTGTGTATTAACAATAATAACTAACATGACAACATAATTATATTATCACTTATACATATACTAACTTATACTATAACTGCCCCGTTGGTTTCGTGGTCGCAATTGCGACTGCTGTGCAAGGGGTCCCGGGTTCGATTCCCAGGTCGAGCAAAAAGTGATATTATTAATCAGTCAAATAAGGAATTCATGGTTTTAGTTTAAGGATAGATGTCCCTTACACTCGCTATATTTCTCTAAGCCAACAAGTTGGTCGCACAATGTTCGTCACAACACACACCCGTATGTCGCGCCCATAAAGCTTTGCGCACGCGCCGAATCACGATCACTTTCACGAGGCAAACGCATAACTAACATATTTTTAACATGGGTATTAACATAATAGTTAAATTGCAGAAGATAAAATCTATACAATACAGGAAAATAAAGTAAAAAAACTTTGCAATTGACGATGAATGCTTTCATTCATTCCTTTTAACATGAAAAAGTTTTGCATTGTATGTGATTTTAGAGTAATCAGACATTACCATTACTACATATTCGTCGAAAAAAAACATCTTTTTAAATTGATATATGTGTTTCGGAACCCACATGACCTCAATATCCAGTCCATTTCTTAGGATTATTTTTTTATTTACTATTTGCAGAGTGACTCTTCCTACGCCCCCTCTTCCTCCCCTAGACCTAATATAACTTATGCTGCTCAATGACTGAACTCCATTTTTATGAACGAGAAGATAAATTTTCTATGTGATTATTTTCATATTTGTTATTTTGTCACAATTTCTTTCCTTAGAGACAGTAAGATTTTTCGTGATACCTTTTTTTTTAAATATTTTTGATTTCCTTTGATTGGTGACCTACAAGTCGGAAGCTGATTATAAGTAATATTAAGGATTTAATTTATAAAGAAACTAATTGAATTATTTTTAAATGATTTATTTTTTGTCAAAAAATGTTAACAGATTATTATTAAGTAAATGTGAGCCTTCTGACTTACCTACTTTGTGGCAACAGTAATGCACATAGAGGTCGGTAAAGATGGAAACACCAAGATAAAATCGTTAGCATTTACATCGAGTTAATTAGAAGTTACCATTTAAAAGGGTTTTTAACAGTGTTCGGATAAAAATGGAAACTACTTTGTGAACTAAATGGAAAGTATTGTTTTAGTGATTTTATCTAAGACTTAATGCTGATTCTTATCATAATTATTATGGCAGTCCCTTAACATTTTGAAAGTAAGTTACAAGTTTGACTATGACTATGTTGTTCAAAAAGATCATAGATTACTTTTGACTTTGACTTTGATCAATTTTAACGAATGGCTAAACTATTGGCTGCGTTGCGTTTTGTAGATTCGATTCCCGATACTTGTATGACCTACGCGTTGAACAACTACCCGTTGTTCTGTGTCTGGTGGGGTGATGAGTATGTTAATATATTTCCTAGTGTGGGGCAACGTTTTATTTATAATAAAAAGAATATTTGTCTTAGTTAGACCAAAAACTTGGAAAACTAGGAAAAATTAAGCTTATTATGCAAGTTCGAGGTCTAGCAGTTTAGTGACAAACCACTTTTAATTATAGCTTCTCAAATATAATATAAATGAAGAGATTTTTTGTTTATTTAAACGCTCTAATGTCTGGAACTAATAGTCGGATTGAAAACACTATTTTGGTATATGATAGCCAGATTCATGAGAAATAGAATAGGCTATATAACATCACGCTACGACACACAAGAGCGGAACAGTAACCCAAAATGTAAAAAGCCATTTAGGCAGAAGCTAATGAATTGATATAGTTAACAAACGATGATGTTAATTTGGCCATGAATAATTATTAACTTAACTATCTATATGTTAATTTGATGGTCAAAGAAACTATCGAGTTTATCTGCTATTTGATGTTTCAAGGTGTAAAACATTATTATAATTTGTTCGGAACTACACCAACTGAATGTAAGTTGGCCCTATTAATGCAAGAATGACATAATAATTATAACATAACGATTATAAAATATTTATTTATGCTAATATTTTAAAGTTAAGAGTTTGTTTAATTTTTGTTTGAATGCGTTAATCTCCGTAACTGCTGGTCCAATTCTGAAAATTCTTTCACTAATAGAAAGATGATTTATCCTTGATTGCTAATGGAACTGTAAGAAAATTCACGGAATCAATGTCGAAGACAAAAGCTAATATTTAGTAACTAGTGTTTTTTTATTATTATTACATAACATACCATCACGCCTGTATTCGCCGAAGGGTTAGGCATCAATTGAGGAGGAGGTGTACCAATGTACACCCACAGTTCGTCTGTATGTTTAGGTTCCATTAACCGGGATATGTGGGGAGGGGTTTTTTTTTAATATTCTATCCTATAAATAGGTACTAGTCGTACTCTCTTTAACATTGGAGTTTTTAAGATAACGTAACTTTTGAGGTTCAACAAATATAATATATAAAAACTGATATTTAAATGATGTGACTGATAAGTTAAAGCAGAATCTAAATTTCGCTTTCCAAATAAACTTTTCTTTTCTAGGCAATAATTATTAGGATTTGCCAAATTCTTCTGTCAAATCAATCAATAAATTTATTAAATTTAAAACTAGACATCAGATTCTATAATATTATAAATGCGAAAGTTTTTGAGGATGGATGGATGTGTGTTACTCAATCACGTCAAAACGGTTGGATAGATCTGGATGAAATTTGACATAGAGATAGATTATAGTCTAGGATAGCACATGGGCAACTTGTAATCTCGAATCGAATCTCGTACAACTTATTATAATTTTTTTTTTAAAGAGTATTTTTGGAGTTTGTTACCCATTAAAATAAAAAATAAATATCTTGGGACAACTCACACACGGCTATCTGATCCCAAGCTAAGCAGAGCTTGTGTTATGGTAACCAGACAACTGATATACATACTTATATAATTTCTAAATACATACATATTATAGATAAATCACACCCAGACACAGAACAAACAATCATGCTCATCACACAAAGATTGTCCTAGGTGGGAATCGAACCCACGACCTCCGGCTTGCTCCCATTGTTCTCCATACGAAACTATCTTTTGGAATGGGCAACTAGATTCAATATTAATGGCTTTTTCATGTAAAGACGTTCAAAAGTGCTTTTAATGGTCTAATTGAAATAAATGATTTGAGTACGACTTTGTATTGATTGGATTTATCATTAGTCAGGAAAATTGGCGGTGGCTTTTTCTATGGTCTTGTAAGCAAATGTTTGGAAGGTAACGATTAAGCTACAGGATTAAAAACTTTTTTTTTATTGCCCAAAAAATGTACAGTTCACGCGGAATAATAAAATCAAATTTGACTCGACCGAAGACGCGGGCAAAAGCTAGTCCTACTACTATTATAAAGGCGAAAGTTTGTAAGTATGGATGTATGGATGTTTGTTACTCTTTCACGCTTAAACGGCTGAATGGATCTGGATGAAATTTGGCACAAAGATAGATTATAGTCTGGAATAACACATAGGCTACTTTTTATCCCGGGAAAATGTACGGTACCCGTAGGATAACACATCAACTGTGACGCGGACGAAGTCGCGGGCAGAAGCTAGTTTTCCATAATTTTATCAAACCAGCATATTTCTCAAGCCTACTAACGGTACTAACGTCTAGCCACAATTTTATTCGATTGCAATTCAAATCGATTCATTAAAGGCTATATCGATGTCGTCCGTCGAAAGTCGATGATGCGAATAATCGCATGATATGTATTCGAGCTACGGTTTTCAAGACGTGAGAGAAAATTTGTTACAATGATGTAATTAGACCTTTTTGTCACTTCCGGGATTTACGATGTTTCCTGTCTCGTGGTTTGGAGCAAAAAAAGTGTCATTTCTGACTTGATGCAGAAATCTAGACGAAAAAGTTAAAGTCATTTACATGTAGTCAAAAAGTAAATCTTTCGCTATTTTCTAATAATAGTCTGTACTATAGTTCCACCGCAGACCAGAAGCTTCTTCTCATACCGAGAATGGATGGATGGATGGATGGATGCTTGTTACTCTTTCACGCTGAAACGGCTGAACGGATCTTGATGACATTTGACACTGAGATTAGTCTCGAATAGCTCCTAGGCTTATTGTTCCTGAAAAATACATTTTTGGAACAATTACCTATTTCCGTAGGATTATATGTCAACTTTAAGGCTGATGCACGCGTCATATTCGTGAACGGGTGCTGTCAGTTGGGATTGGTCATCTCTTGACTGCCATGGCTTACATCTTTATTATAATTTTGTTATTTTTTTATATTTCATTCTTTCACTTCATTGTTTTCACATATAGAAGCAACAAGAATATTGTAACCAAGTTTTTGTAAAAACCAAATTGAATGAAAAGAGTGTCCATGGAGTTTCTTGCTCGTTCTTCTCCATAGAGACCTACGTTTTGGAACGAGCAACTTACTAGGTTCAATATTAAACTGTAACTTCTTGACAATTCAAAAGTGCCTGTAAATGGTCTAATTGAAATAAATGCTTTGATTTGATTTGATTTGATGAAGTCGCGAGGGGTAGCTAGTCATATCATCAATATTTTAATTTAATTTTACGATATGTTCTATTGTTTATCTACAACACGGAACAGAAATATGTTGCCAGCATCCAACAAAACAAGTTGCAGAACTAGTTTCCAAATAAATACGACGCATTCGCATAACCCCACCACACCCACAGTTAGAGAGGCAACTATTAGCAAAAAAACTAAAAATAGTCAAACTTCGCTCAATAAATCATTCGAAACACTAATTCTCGTACAAACCACACTTTCCTACCTCAACATTACATCACTAGCACTATCGATATCGATGAAAGTTATATTATAGTGGAGCGAATCTGCGATGTGTCGATATTTTGCGTGACGACATCCATTTCATTTTGAACACGTGCGCTTGTGTGCAGAAGTTGGAAGTTGGGAGCTTTTTTGGATGCGGCACTTTTTTTTTCTAGCATGTAATGTCTCACGGCTAGAAAAAAGCCTCCCCCAAGTACTTCTAAATATTTCTTTTTTTCGCCATTTATAATAAAAATAATTTATATGGCATTATTTTGAAACGCACTTTTTTTTAAATCACACTTTGTACTTCTAATCAACTGATGCCTCTTTTATATCGAATTTTCATATCGTTGGAATCTTTGTAAATTGAATTACTAAACGTAGTAATTTTTTTTTAAAGTTCTTTTTGAGTATACAATGGAAATGATAATGTACAACTTTACAGCTTTATACAATTCACTTGTATAAATAATAATATGCCGCATCCATTCACGCGACCTCTGTTCAACACCTTTCTGCATCGCTAAATATGAATGGAGTAATAATATTGTGATTTTCTTCGCAAATATTAAGCTTCATTCAATATTGAAATGTCATTCACTCTTCAATTTCATTCACTCTCTTTTTCTTTATATTGCAAGTAAGTTGTTTATTATGTACTTTAGTTTCATAAACGGTATTTTATGAGCGTTTTTTCCACGGTATCTCATTCAGACTTTTGAAGTTCAAAAGTTGGAAATGAATGAGCCGATTTTAATTAAACTTGATACATAACTAAACAGAATTTGTTAAGAACAGTTTAAACAATGTAAAGCGACTATAAGTTTTCATCAAGCTCAAGACTACTAAAAACTATGGTATATTCAATCTCTGCCATTAGGCAGTATTATAAACAGGTATCATTAGGTATTTTGTTGTAATCTTTGAAAATACTGAACCAATTACCCGTAAAATCTTTTAATGATATAGATCTACAGTTTTGCCGAGTATTAGATATGTTAATTATTTATGACATGAACGACGTCACAGATACAGACTAAGTATTATAATACATCACTAAAAGTTTCTCGGAGACATCCCATATTGAAAACTACACAACACCAGCTTTTTTTTTATAGACGGGAAATCATCAAATAACTTCCCCCGCCCTAGGCGGGGCGGGAGGGAGTGTCAGACTTTTACTGACTAAAACCCGTCTATGTTCCTTCATGTGCACTTTGCGTTCCGGAGGCGCGGTATCTCTTTCGAACAACCCGCAGCCCCGGCAGGCATCGGCCCTCAGTGGCCCCATCCAAGTTTGCTGACATCTCTTTGAGGCGCGTAGTAACATTCCACAGTCAACGTTACAAACTACGAAACATTTTTATTTTATTTTATCTAAACACTTCAAACAAGACAGGAACAACAGATAAACAAGAGATGGCAAGGTGTTGACACTGAGTTGTAAAATAAAATACCTATCGTTGTACGCGTGTGTACACAAAAGAATCGATTGTATAGATAGTGACAAACTGACACTTTGAACTTGAACTTTGTTTAACAAAACAATAACAACTGATACTCCCGACCAAATTTCAAGCTTATCGCATTAGCAACTAGTCAAGTACGCAGGAGATTTATGAAGTACAAGTGTGTGCGCAAACACAGGTGCACTCACTCTTTCCTTACTTCTCTCTTTAAAGTTAGAGTGAACAGGCTTCTTCTGGGTAAGCTTACCCTATTGTCGACTTTGTGTTTATCACCTCTTACCTAGACTAGAGTCAAGAGCTTACACATCATTGTTTTGCTGAAACTTTCATAGTCTGATGGGGCGGCAATCTAACACGACCGGGGAGAGATCAGGTGCAGGACCAACACCTTTACGTGTAATGACTATATACTTCATCCAAATTCACTGAGGGATATTTTACAGAACAGTATAGTTGTGGTAGTTATCCCTATTTTTCTCTGTGCATGTCACTGATTATCAACGTAGAATTTTCGAGATTGTGGCAAACTGTCATCATCATTACAAATTTCCTATTTTGACAATAATTTTGTCAATTACTTACCAATTACCTGTCAACCGGAACACAGCTTGTTTGGTACCTATGGAGTGTGTACAGTCGGACAAGCTATTTGGTATGAAACATTTTCTGCGACACTGTCAATTTCATTATTCATTAATGAATTAAAACTTTATGCACAAATGTAAAAATACACCGTATAAAGGCGGATTTAACGCCTTGGGCATTTTCTACCAGTATACCTAAGACTCTGCCGGGGCTGAGGGTTGTTCGAAAGAGATACCGCGCCCCCGGAACGCAAAGGGCACATGAAGGAACATAGATGGGTTTTAGTCAGTAAAAGTCTGACACTCCCTCCAGCTCCGCCCAGGGCGGGGGAAGTTATTTGATGATTTCCCGTAAATAAAAAAATAAATAAAAAAAAAACCTAAGACACGTCTAAGTCACGTCGTAGTCTAGTCTAATTTTGATTTTTAATTGTGCGTAATGACTTTTAAAGCTTATGGCATACTTTAAAAAAAAAAAAGACTCCTTACAAACAAAAGAACATTATTTAAAGATGCAGTTACAATTTATAATCTTGTATACCTAATAGTTTGATCGACTGTACCTACTTCCCCGGGAAAATTCATGAGAAGCTGTTGTAGTGGATCTTGCTAATAACTAAATTGCCTGTGATCAAAAACATTACGATCATTACCATTTTGACAAGAATCTACTGTTAGTTGGAATGACATATTGTTTATAATATAAACATGTGATAAATTATTTTGTTTTTTTTTTATATAACAATCCTACGGCCTACCTGATGTTAAGTGGTCACCGCTGCCTATGGACATTTGCAATACCAGAGGCCTTGCAAATGCGTTGCAATCCCAAAGACAAAATGAAATGTCACATGTACCTGCAATTACACCGGCATACCCTTCAAATCGGAACACAGCAACGATGCTTTGCGGCAGAAATAGGTATGGTAGTAGTACTTCCCCGGACTAGCTCCACTACTATTTATGCAATTTATTAAGCTTCTAACCGCTTCTGTACACGTTAGGTATAACTTACAATTAGCCTCGGATTTTACCGTCGCGAATCCAGGGTGATCCAAAAATAAGACGTCACATGGGAAGAAAATATTTAAATAAGCATCATAGAAATACATGTTTATGTACCAATAGTTGTACTACACAAAATAAACGCCCTAAACAAAAAAAAAACCGTACCTACAGCTAAAAGCATTTTTTTTTATTGTTAAAGAAATAAAATACAATAAACAATATTTTGACAAATTCTTGGTATTTTTATTCCCTTTTTAATCTATGTAGCTGTGGTATCAAAAACTTGCACTTTTTACCACACCACCAAAACTAGTAAGGTCAATGAACTGTCTCTACCTATACCGCAATATAACATACAGCGATATAAAAACCACTTTTACTTTTTTAGTTTTTTGCTTTATAATTTGCACAACTAGTTTATAATGCACATAATATAAGAAAGTTGAATAATTCCATGATAAGCCGGAATTTAGTGAAAAAACATTCTAGTTTATAATTAACTCTAGGTCTATTTTTATTATTTTCACTTTTGTTTTTTACGGTGACTGACCTTGATGAACTAGAAAAGGGAGATAAAAAAGTAAATTTTAATTTCGACCTATTTAAAATACGCAACAGTATTAAATCATAGCCAGCTTCGATCTAAACAGCTTTTGTTTTCAGATCAACTCTAACAATATTATTTTATCAGTTAAAAATGTACCTTAGCAGTCTTTTGTTAAAGTTCTTATTTCAAAGCAAGCAAGCAGCAGTTAAGTTGATTATCGCAGTGCGATGTTATCACAAATGTTGACAGTTCCCAAATTAGCATTAGTTTTTCTCTATTGTACTCGGTAATTACGTAAAGGTTAAGTTTATACAAATTCGCTACCAAAACTGGATCAAACCAGTATTTTATGATGTGGTTAACCTGAATTTTCCGTGTAACTGCCGTAAATATCATCACCATCATCATCATGTCAGCCGCAGGATGTCCATTGCTGGACGCAGGCCTCGCCCATAGATTTTTAAAAGGACTAACCAATCCTTTTGTAATCTATGGGCTGCCAACCAGCAGCGTCAATATATTATTAATTAATTAAATAAGCTTATATTTTGTTTAAAAAGTGGTTGTTGTATTCATCATTATAACCAATTTTTGGCACCAACCCTGAAATCGTGGAAAAAAACTTAGATGTTCTTTACATTTTATCAAGTAATGGGAACAATGGGGAGATTGGCCCGAGAAGGCAAAGACAAAAGGATGAGTGGAAGGTGTACTTCACCCTTTGACCAGTAGTGGATTGTTTCATCCATGCTAAAAATAGGAACAATAAGAAGACAGTTTGTCCCAGTATTTAACATCACCGAACTTGGCTGACAAACTGCCTTGTATCTTTTACGATATTCCTACATAGCAACATCCATGGGAATTTTTCTTACGCTCTAATCTTTACACGTTACTCATAAATTCTCTCTACACTAATTAAATATTTAATACTCACATTGTGTACTCAGAAAGTGAAGACAAAGTTTTTTGTCTAAATACGTCATTCCATTGTATCAGATGAATGAAAAACGTAACAGAGTTTGTTTGGCAATTACTCGTACATCGCACGCGCTAATAGTAAGAGAACATTGGAGCAAAAAGTCTTAATAATTGTGTACACAACGTTATTGGATATTGACGTTGTAATAAGTGTAAAAAGATACTTAATGACTTGATTGCGGTATTTTTTTTGGTCTGGATCGAACCTGAAAATCTTATCTTGCCTTATCTAATGGTTTTGGGGATATTGAAAGTCAAAGATGCAACTTTTTTTTAACAAATACAAGTTTTAGTTAATCTTTTATCTAAACTTTAAATATCCTTACGACCGGGCGGGAGGAAACGCCCGGGTGTCACCATTGCGAGGATCGCCCCGAGGACACGGTGGAGCATACTCTGGCGGTGTGCCCTGCTTGGGCTGAGCACCGCCGAGTCCTCGAGGCGGCCATCGGCGGCGGCGCCCTCTCGCGTCCGGCACTGCTTCAGGCCATGGTCCGGAGCGAGGGGGAATGGGAAGCAGTCGCCTCCTTCTGCGAAGCTGTAATGCTAGAGAAGGAGGCGGCGGGACGGGGGAGGGAAAGGAGGGTCCCCCGTCCATGAGGGATGACAGGACAGAACGCGCTGATTTCAAGAAACATGAGATACGGGCAGGAAGATGATGATGATCCATACATACAAACATACATAAACTCACATCTTTTTTCCATGGGGGTAGGCAGAAACCAGAGAACGCCACCTGCTACGTTCCTTACATACTCCCTTCATACTCGTGCACGTTCATACATCCGGTCATACAAGCACGCTAGTTACGAGTACTGCGCACCCGACCTTTCTGAAGAACCTCACCAATAAGGTCAGGGTAGGTCTTTCTAGGGCGTCCCCTCCCGGCATTGATGATGACCTGTAAGAAATTTATGCCAACGAATTCACTGACAAAAGCTAGTTCCTCGATAAAAGTGTACCAACAAATGATGCAACAGCTGACCCACTTTAACACATTTTTCCTCGTCACTACTGAAATATTCACAATCAACAACACAACTACATTGCGATCTTTAATTTAAAATCTGCACGTAATTGCTATGTGTGCGGTTGTAATACCCGCCGTGTTATTATCAATGGAGCTCGCGTTTCGGTTCGGAATTTTATTCGCCTACTTACTATAATGGTCTCCGGATGTTTATCGTCTACCTCTTCATTGGCTTCTTTAAAAGAAAAATTAATTATAGGTTCAGGAAGATCTGCGTCTTCCTGTCTTCCATCTTTACCAATATCATCCTTTAGTTTTGCTTTAAGTTAATTTGGACTATCGCGACATGGTTTGTTCTTCCTTACATTTATATCTGACATATAATCATCTGTCTGACTGTAGTTCTCTTCTGCAGTTCTGTTCAGAATTTAGGCGAAGTGAGTTTGAAATGACGTGTTATTAAATATATAAGTTGTTAGGTTTTTTAATAGATACAGCAATTTTCTTTTTTTGTTACGTATTATAATATATGAATTATGACGTCAACACCTTTGTCAAATGAACATACTTCTTCTTTTTAAATTTCTATTTCTTTTACAAAAAGCTTTGGTGATAGATTTCCGTAATTGATTGTAGCAGTCACGGTTAAATCATATTCAGGAATTTGCTGTCACCAATTGTCGGACTCAACATCTCTTAGCCATAGGAACTTCAACGCATTAATAAAAGGATGTAGAACTAAAAAATGGGTTAGTTGAAATATTATGACATATAACGCCCCAGCTTTTACATCAAAGTTATCTTTATTATGAGACAGTGGTTACAGAGTCGTTGAATTAACGAAGACGAAAAAGAATAATAAAGCCTAAAGTATGAAGTCAAAGCTGAAAAGAATACAGGTAAACCAAAACTAGCGATAAACTGAAACTATTTTAGACAACGAACTAAAAATAGGAAATCCTATTAGTAGCTGTTACTGTACCGCACCGGACATTACATAAAAAAGTGTTCACGTGCGAACATTATACGAATTAAAATATACGCTCGAAACACCTGCACGATTATGCAATTTTAGAAATCATAAAAAGTACGTATTTCTATAACTTCACGGTTGTATAGCCTTAGGGGGTAATCAGAGTAATTTGAGTATTAAGTAGGCATCCGCTTTCTGTGCTTAGGGTCGCTTTTTTGGCCAGTCAAATAGGCTTTCTTTTGACCATGACGGCCTTTAAGAGGCAGGATGAAAGTTAATAGGCCTGCTTCTTGACCAGTATGAAGACCATCATTATAATTTAATGTAGACTAGATATACTTGCTTTCAAAGTACCAGGTTGAGGATCCCAAGCTGGCAAAGTACCACTGTAACTTTTCTTAATTCACTGTGCTTCTCATATTTCCGAAAAGCATGATGAAGCAATAATCCTCCCGATTAAATCCTTGTATATCGGTTATGGTGGCGAATCTTAATGGGGACTAGCCCATTATACAGGAAAAGTTACTAACATATAGGGCACAAGTATGTGCGCAAACCAAAGGTGTACTTGCTTTACCTTCTCTTTCAGCGTCCGATGAGACGGCTATCCGACACAACCGGGGAAAGATAAGGCGTCCTTGCCTTCACGGGGGTGTCACACCAGCTATTTTTAAACTCCAGGCTCCTACTAATATAATTCCTGAGGGGCATGAACGTATAGATATATCTGAAATCTCGAATCCGCCTTGAGCAAGTATGGTGATCAATGGTCATGCCTTCTCTGTAAGAGAAAAGTCCTTAACACTATCTAGTTCCGCGTATCTAGTCTGCCCCGTTGGTCTCGTAGTCGCAAGTGCGACTGCTGTGCAAGGGGTCCCGGGTTCGATTCCCAGGTCGAGTAAAAAGTGTTATTGGGTTTTTCTATGAAATTCTCAGTAGCAGCTCGGAGTTTGGATTTGTGCCCGGTTAATGGCAATAGGCTCGCCCCCTATTACATGGGACCTAAATATACCGGCGAACTGTGGGTGTACATTGGTACACCTCTGCCTAACCCTTCGGGGAATACAGGCGTGATGGTATATATATACTATCTAGTTACAATAAAAAGGCTACTAATATAAACTACTTCAGAAATACACAATAATAAACCACTTACTACGCTGCGGCTTGTAAACTTTACATTTATTTATTTAATCGTATCTAATTTAAAAGCACTCAATGAATCATTTCAGTGTATATTACTGCTAACCACAAAGAAGTTAGTAAGCAAGTGTTCATTCAAACAAAACTCAATGAATGGACACAATCAAGTCTTTTCTGATAGACTGTTGACTTTTGTATCTTGCTTTGTGTCATGGTATTAAATCGACTAATCATGTTTTCTTGAGAAAATGTATGGGGCTTGCAACTGATCATGAAAAATTTGAAGGGATAGGAATACACAATATGAATTTTATAAAGTGATCTTCATATAATCTTTATTTAGGCTTAGAATTAAAAGATCCTGATAAAATATATATTAACCCCCATACATATTAAGCTGCAGCAGACATTGTAATGGGCTAGCGGTTAAAAGGCCGGCCTTTCATGCATAAGGTTGTAGGTCCTAAACCGGGCAGGTGTACTAATGTGACTATTTCAATGCAAACATGTAACTTCTAAGTTTATTTTGGATATTATCACACATATCAGTCTTGGAAAACATCGTAAGACAACATAGACTTATAATCCAAACCGTATGTCCGCAAAGTATTGTGATCAATGGTCGTGCCTTTTGTGTATCAGAATCTTTTACCCTGCACTGAGAAATCATAGGCTGGTGTATATAAATTTACGTACTCAAATAAAACTACTAAAATAGAATCCTACAAAGTTCAATGCACTAGAGAAAAAGCAGCAGTTACTTAAGAAGCAATTCATTAAAACCAAATTGTTTTACATGACGCAATAGCTCAGTAACTTCAATCATCATTCACACTGTAATATTCAAGCCTACTGCAGCCATTACCAAAACCACTCGTAATTTAACCGAAAACAATCCACACAAAACACTATCACTTTTTTTTAGAAATTATCTACATAAACATGAATTCGGTGAAAAGTTCATTCAGAATTTAGAACCAATTTATTTTGACAGACGGCAAAAAAGGGAACTAATGTAATTCAACATGGTGTCTGACAGTTCTTTGACAGGTAGCCGTAGTAAGTGGCGCCCTCGTGGAATGTCAAGATATATTGGACAAGAGGTATCATTGAGTTAGAATGACAGAACAAGTACCACCTAGAGCCCTCGATGCAAGTGCTTGTGTACACATTGCAAACGTTTAGCTACGACTATTCGCCCTACATATGGTAACGGAAGTTTCTAACTAGACAAATTACTTAAATATGATAATTATATCATCGAGTTTGTGGAGAATGGATGCTAGATTATTAATTTGGATGATGTTTATGTCTAATTTGTTAATTGGATATTTGTGACATAATATTGAATTTTCTAAAAGTAGGATCCCTGCTTATTTTCTGTTTAGCAAATTATTTTAATCTTTGAAAAAAATATCTTCAAGTTAAGGACTTTAGAAGATATCTTCTATTAGAACTAAGACATAAAATTATTATGATCGATTTTCAAGCAGACATGAAAAGATGTCAAAATTGTGAGGCCCTCTTTACATATAAGAATATTGTATAACTTCAATTCATATTTCCATTTATCATACCACCACTTTTTCAGATTCTTTCAAAACCTTTCAAAACATAAAAAAACTCGCACTATAAATAAATAATTATATAAGACTATTTCCAATAATTGTAGGTAATCTTCATGACAATACGTCACGCAAAGCTTTCATAATGCAGTTGGCTCCATAATTTATCACCGTAGGTATAATAGTAAATCCCCACATGACCCTTTAAAATTACCGGCAAGACGGCCGCATGATGTTAAAACACATACCTACTAACGAGAAAGATATAATAATATTAAATTATACATATTTAAGTTTCGCATACGCGCTAAAAGAAAGTATATATTAATAACTATGTGTGTGTGTGGGTTCAATTCACGCTTTATTATTTTAAAATATGGCCAGTAGAATTGAAAAAGTTTAGGTTATTTAGGTCTTTAGTTTTCTCTGCCTAGCCCCATATCTAAGAAGTTTCCTGACATAGTTAGACCCGCTTTGCTTAAAGGAACTGTTTGTGCCCTCGTTACAATGCTCACTACTTGTGTATTCATGGATAAAGTAAGAGATTCAATCGATAATTTCAAAATAAAACCGTGCTATGACAATAACAGTATTGAAAAAATAACTTTGTGGGTCTATTTTGAAGGTTAATTATCATTCGACAGGTGAATTTAAAGAGACCCTTTTTCGAAACGATGATTTATCTAAAACTAGAAATAAATTACATCACACTGATCAATTTCAATTATAAGTAATATTTTAAAACAGAATAAAGGAAATTAATTTCGATTTACAATTCTAATTAGTCCTAGTTAAAAGTTGTATATTTAACCGTCTACGAATGCAAGATATTACATCACTGATTAATGAATTTAATATCCTCTATCGCACTAAATCACTAGAATTTCTTTTTTCTACATTGCACTCTGAAAGTATAGCTTTTACCATCACGAAAATTTCACCAAAGGTTTTGGAAATAATTGGATGACAAAATACCCTAATATCCCTGCAGTCATTGGGATAGTCACAAAGACCGGAATAAAAAGAAAACCTTTAATTTCAGCCACCAAATCATTCAACAGGACCCATAAAAATCAATCTACCCTAAAGCATAATCATGACCATCATAAAAAAAAAGTATTCCACCTGTAGTCGCCTCTGTATCATTCGTAACACGCATCGAGCCGCGCAATTTGGCTTAAACCCCGCAGTGGGGGGACGGAGAATAAAACCGCTTTCTGACAGTCCCCTCACCACATTTCACTAACCACCGTGAAGGAGTGTAGGACCAAAAAAATGAAGATCTTCCTTGTATTCCTAGTGTGTGTGGCAGCAGTCAGCTGCAAGCCTGCCAGTTCCGAAGATGACATCGTCAATTCCGTGGTCGGGGTTGTCAAGAGTTGTGCCGAGGAAGATACCTGGATGTGCCTTAAGGTGTGTTGTGATCGTGTTTAAGTGGTGTCCTTACGACTGGAGCTTTTCCATCTTCAGCTTCTTCAATAATTTTATCCAACCCCTTACGTTCTTCAAATCTTTCTTTACTTGACTGGTTACTAAGTCTTGGCAAGCTTTGACCATTTTTAATTACCCTTTTTGGGTCAAATCTCAATATTAAATACTTTTACATCCTGTGTGCTACATCTAAATTGAATCCTAATTACACTTTTATTAGCATCTAATCAATAAAAAAATATTTGAGTTCTTAAACTAACAAGCATTTTGGTTTTAATTACTACTTTAAATCAAATTAATTTAGCCATTTTTAATTCAATTAACAGTTGTTTAAACATTAAGAGATAATTAACAAGCCAATTTTTATAATCATTTTAATTTATCTAGATTAATTTAGGCTAGCTTTTGTTCTTCTTAAATTAAACTAGCATTTAATATTGACTTGCAAATCATTTCACGTGTTGCTCTTTCTATATTATAACAAGTTAATGATTTGGCACTTTGTGTTGGTGACTAGACAGCAAATGTTTGCAAAGCTATTTGCCGCCAACTTACAACACAAATACTTGCTTACTACTTGTCTAACCAGCTTTCAAGTTCATTGCAATAAAAATATTTTCATTTGCACCTTGAAGCGTGAACTTACACATATTTTCATGCCAAGATTTTAGCTGTGGAACTAATCGATGATAGTATTATAATTCCTTATAAAAATCAACATTTGTTAATTAAAGCAACATTCTAAATAATCTTTTCTTATTCCACAGGAAAAATCTATGAGATTCTTAGAAAATGCAGCCTCGGCTCGGGAGTTGAAACTCGCTGATGGCCTCGCTATCTACAACCTCGGCACCTCTCGCTCTGCCCGATCCTACGAACCCCTTCCCGAAGAACCGCAAGCCAGGGAGAACCAGGTTGAGGCTAGACTAGTGGATGCTGCTGCTGACTTCATGGAAAACCATGTCATCCAGCTTCGCATGCCTAAAAGCACTGTTGAGGATATGAAACGGTCCCTTGAGGAAGGTCAGTATTATTTTTTTGCTACTCTAAATTGTACGGAAAATTTCGTTGATGTTTGTTTCATAGAAACTAAATTCGATGATGAAATTCAATCTAAAGACATCTGTGAAAATATTGAATAGATTTGCTTTGAAAAGTTTTTGCAATGCAAAAGCTTAAAGATCAATAAATTGTGGTCACAAGAAGCTTATCGAAGACCATTTATCTACTGACATGTAAGCTATAGAAAAGCTACACTGAGCTTTATAAAAAGAACGCATTTCTTTCCCACATAGCAAAAATAATTACACGTGTAACGTCCAATAACGATGTTCGCACAAAAAAAGCACAGATTTATCACCACGGAACCTGTATTTAACATCTACTATATCATTAAGGTGCAATTCTCGTAAGCGATCAAATTATTTCAACGAAACAAGTGAAAGTATATGAGAAATATAATCACGAACAGTTCCCAAAATGATGTACAACGCTACCTTGTGTTAAAAGGGCAAGTTTGTTTTTTATAGATGTTAATCAAAATCACATCGTATTTGTAAAACAAGAGTTCTTTTATTAGCTATTAACAGAAGTATGACCAAACAATTTCACGGCTCATTATCGGCCATTAAAAACAGTTTGTTCTACCAATTCGTTGCAGACGATTATACAACTGAATATTATGTAACTGACTCATTCTCGCATTCATAAAACTGGTTTCCCGTAAATTTTGATGATATCGATAAAAAAATATGGACTCTCGAATCGCAAGTCACTGTCGTAGAGAAAACCATGCACAAAAGCTCTCAATTATATTTCGTATTAAACAAGTCACGACATAGACTTGCGAGGTAACATCATAAAAGTAAAAAGTCGTTATATAAAACCTTGCAGTCATGTTCATATATAATTCCCTGCATAACTCTCGCCAAATAAATTAAAACTCGCCAAAACCTGTTTGGCGCGAGAGAATTTTAAAATAGAAAGTACGATCAAAAATTAATCTGATGTTACACATGACGAGACGATTAATAGCGAAACTAAAACAGGTACGTACATTACGAAATATAGAAAATTTGAAACGGATGTCCGGGACACACCATGAGAAGCTAGAAAACGTCCAAACAAGTCTCGCGAGGGGTTTCTCTAACCCATTAACAAGGTTGATTATCGTGGAAAGCGGACAAACTGATTCTGGTTTTTGCTAGATGTCCATGGTACTCGTTTACTATGTAGGCTCGACTTGTTCTGAAGCTCCGCTAAGACGGTCCGCGATCGAAATCTCTATCAAGAAACGAGTAAAAGTAACGCTCCAGGCGTAATCTTGCTAACGAAATATGGATGTAGGCTTGAAGCTTTCGAATTGGTACCAGCAAAACACTTTCTAGGTGAATGGGGTTATGCAAACTTGATGTTACATGGTGAATTTCAATTTCAGCTAGTAAGGACATTGAATTTCAATGAGGTTTCCATAGCTGATTAACATTTGAACCTAAATAGCAAATTATCTAACCTACTCACGGGGCTATTTTATATTCAACTGACGGTTTTGCCCACAAACACCTTTTCTTCTTTGACCGATAGCAAGTAGTACATATACTTACAGTATCTTTAACTAGAAAGTTTAATAAGTTAATTGAAATTTATAAACTTCTGCAAGCAATGTTTGCTATTAACGATAAATGGTTTTCAGATAATTTTATCTTATTACTTGCTATTCAATGTTGCATTGAGCTTACTTATTTACACATAAGCATTTAGAAGCAACGGTTATATTTTTCGTATTATGCATTTAATAAAATTCTCTCATAAAATCTGACATGCTTAGTCACGGTTCAATACAGTTCAATACAATGTAACATTTTCTATGAGTATCTGTATCATCTCTTACCGTTAATCAGAATTTTATGGGATTAATAAATACTTGATCACCAACAATGTTCTATAAAACATATTCACCTTTACAGGCCGTGGCAAGAAGAAGAAGCTGAAGCAGCTCATCCCCATCTTCGCCCTCCTCCAACTGAAGATCCAGTCTCTCATCCCTCTGTTCCTCGGAATCATCGCTTTCGCCGCTATCAAGGGTCTGATGCTCGCCAAGGCCGCCCTCGTCGCCTCTGCTCTCGTACTCCTCAAGAAACTTCTCTCCAAGGGCGAGCACCATGAAAGCTACGAAGTTGTGGCACACCCACACCATGAGGAACACTTCAGCCACGGTGGTGGTGGCGGCGGTCACGGTGGTTGGGGCAGATCCGCGGATGCCCAGAACTTGGCCTACAGTGCCTACTCCAACTAATACCTAAGATAAATCTAAGTCCCAAGGGCCATGGTTAATCTACATGTAACTTAGTTTGGACCTCAAAGTAACGATTTTAATTTATTATTTAATAATTTATTTAAATTATTTTATTGTTAATTGTTGAACGAGTGAATCTTGTCTCGAATTTTTATCAGCATCGCCGATTTCTTTATCATTCTTGTCGTCTTTCTTTACTTCGTTATTATTACTACAATGTACCTGTTTTTATTCATTAGTATAATAATTTTCTCAAAGTACAAATGTATTTACGATATCAATAGCTTTAATCATTATTTTTTTGTTCACCTCTAGCCGACGGGCAAAGCCATGGAGGCTATTATTTTTATGTTAGTATCAATTTATATATTATTATGTGTTCATTTCTTACTAGTCGATCTATATTTCCCTTTCCCATATAATATTTATTCTCTTATATAGCTTTTGTAAATATTTTTCGTATCGAATTATATAAGTAAAATATTATTGTTTGCATCTTCGTTTGTTGATATATTATCATATATGTATTTATATATTATTATAACGTATATATTTCTTAGGTGATGTCTTCGTGTGTACAAATCTTTACTCTTTTAGCTGTTATAATTTATTATGAACCACCCAAATAAACTAAATATAACAGTTGTTTTAATATTCTTTTGTGTTATTTGTTCCCTTATCCAATACCACAACACTAGTAAAAATATTTCATCACATCACATAATACTATTTAACTTCACATGTATTCAAAGGTTCTCAACTTTTTATTATCATTACATAACCAAATAAAACATTAACATATTGCATAAGAATAAATAGATCAAGAAGCATTTAAAATACTTCCTTTAGCACACTCACGGTAGCAAATGAATGAAACAAAATGAATCCGCTATCCAAATTAGGAATAGAACACTTAGCGTCTTGCTTACTCTTTCCGGTTTATAACCAAGTTAGTTTTCTAGTAGTTTAAAATTATAATAACAATTTAAGAAATTTAAATATAATTTTGATTATTTCCGGTGCAAGATGGTGTTCAAGACCAACTTTAGTGAATAATCTAAAGTTAGTCTTGAAATACTCAGATATGCGTAAACTACATCTAAACACATAACTAATTTTTAATTCTCTAGCATAATCATTACCTGCCAAATATTTGTTTACAAGACCAAAGAAAAAGCCACCACAAATTTTCCTTACCAATGATAAATCCAATCAACACAAAGTCATACACTCAAATCATTCATTTCAATTAAACCATTAAAAGGCAAATTTGAAGGTCATTCACCAAGGGAGAAAATAATTGAATCTAGTTGCCCCAAAGTATATCAATTCAATATCCTCTCCGGCCCTAGAACTCTTCAATGGGTCACAGCCTAGACATTCTTAAGCAATGACCTAGCCTGTTAGCGACCAGTTGCTTCTACTAGAGACTTTGATAGTACTATACATAGTGGCATTCTTGATGACCCACTAAACGTTGGTTAAGTGTTCGTGTGAGCATGCAATCGTGAGTTTGATGCCAAAATGATAGTTTGTTGGAAAGTATTGCTTTAGATCGCTTCTGGATTAGATAGTTCTGTTTGTCGTGTGACTTCTTGAGATTTGGAAAACTGCAGTAAGATTTTTCTTTCTTTAAATACTTTACCCCATACTTGTAATTTCTCCTGCATCGTTGGTGTGTTTAGAAATATATGAACTTACATCCACAAACAACCAGACCTGGAACAACTACTTGTACGCCATATAAATAATAGTTCCTTGCGAGGGTCGAGCCCGCGATACACAGTACAGTAGTCAATCGTTCAGCTACTGCACCAACCGTGTCTTTGTGGTTATTTTATCGTTGAAACTTTGGTTTTGGACCAGATGTTTTATTATCTTGAATTGTTAGGAAATGCATTGCAATGTTTAAGAATATTACCTTCCATAAAGTTTTCTTGGTTTCGGTAATTGTTAGTTCTCTTATAGTTGTTTGTTTAACTACTACTTATTATAGTAGAAATTAGTGTTAAAATTTCCAATATAATCGTATTTGCTATTAACATCTTCATTCATAATTGATTTGATTTGAATTAATAAGATTTCTATGTTGTTTTTTTCCTAGCAAATAAAATACCGTTAAGTCTTATCCATATAGTTTATTTTTAATTTATGAGTGAAAGCCTCATTAAATGACTGACATTAATTAAAAGAAAAGAGTTAACAATCCAAATTAGTGTTTAACTTAACCTGCAATTTAAAAAGCGTAACGATGAGTGTTATTTTGATACAAATAAATATAAAGCATATTTTTTTTGTTAGTACACTTCAAATGTTTAGGACATAATAAATGTAGATGTACCTTTAAGAAGAAATATAGTATAATGCTTCCAACTCCATGTTGGAAGGATTATACTATATTTCTTCTATGCAAATATATAAAATTAAAGTGTATCATTGTAATATAACCGTAACAGCATTTTACTAAATTTATAATAGGTAAATAGGCATACAAGGCAGGCATTAAGTCCGCCTTTGTCCTTTTTTTTGTGCATAAAGTTTAAATAAATAAATGAATGTTTTTATACCAGACAATTTTTTTTTTGTCTTTATTTGACAGATAGCTGATATTATAAGGAGTAGCTTATTACTTAGCTACTCTCTAAACCCCCCTGATAACAGACATTCACCCAGACGAAGTCGTGGGCATAAGCTAGTTAGAAATAATATCACTAATATCCTATGGCACACCCACACAAACAACATGATTGATGATCACAATGTTAATTATCCTGCTCTTGAATTCTCAAGTAGCATTCGCAAAACCACAGAAGCGGTACCTGCTTGGTATATCTATGGTACCGTTTGGTAAGTACCGGTAACTACTATTAACAATTCCAGGACATACAAACCAACACGCCTGTATTCCCCGAAGGGTTAGGCAGAGATGTACCAATATACACCCACAGAGTGCCGGTATGTATAGGTCCCATGTAATAGGGGGCGAGCCTATTGCCATTAATAGGGCTCAAATCCTTGCTCCGAGCTGGTACTGAGAATTTCATAGAAACACCCAATAACACTTTTTTTTCGACCTGGTAATCGAACCCAAGACCTTTAGCGTAGCAGTCGCGCTTAGGATCACTATGCTACTGATTCCAGTTTTCATGAAAATGAAGAAAGTGGCTATATCATAGTAAAATAAAGGATCTATGATTATACCGATTTCATATTCATATCTCTTGATGCCTGTTACACTTTATACCACATTGCCAATTATCTATAAAATTCCCACACTACCGCCATAGCAACCAATAATTTAATAGCATTTACAACAGTAGCTAAACAGAAAGTGTACAAACCAAACAATGGACCGTAAAACAATAGCTTTCAATTTCTAAAAGCGTGCGTTCTTTGACAAGACAAGACACAAATACTTAATGCAGTCACGCCTTTGATACGGCACGGTTATTCCAATTTACACATGGTGGTTTACATGTTGGAATTGTAAAGGAAGAAAATGAAAAAGGAGATTTTACTTTTACTTCTTCTGGAGAATTTGGTGAAGAATTCATAATTGCAAAAGAAATTAATGTTTTACTGATCATGGAAGAGAATGATTAATCAGATTATGATTACGATAAGGTAGGCTTTGGTATAGAAGTCATCTTTATAGGAAACTAAATGTTTGCAAATTAACACATAATCTATCATGATTGTAGATTTTGGAATTGTAGAGAAAATAAAAAAATCGGAATCATAACTTATGAGATTTCGGTAGAGAATAATTACTTGGAAAAGGAGTTAACACATGACTGGTCAAGGAAATAAATCGGATCACGATTGGAGGAAAGCCTTCGATAAAAAGGCTAAGCAGATGATGATAAATAATATAATAAATAGATTCTGGACATTCCTACTTAACTGGATAAGAGAAAGAGTGAAAGATGAATCAGATCAGTAAACATACTTATCTGATTCATCTTTCTCTTTTTTTATTTTTTTTATTTAAAGTGATCCCTGTATCCTTATTTCAAACCAAGTTTCCTAACGGTTGTTAGGAAACTTGGTTTGGATACAGGAATCACTTTAAAAGAAACAAACACTTATGTATTGCAGTCACGCCTCTGACACAACACAGGTATTCCAACTTGCACATAATGCATCATGATGGTCTAGATTTGGAATGTCTAGAGGAAGTAAATAAAAAAGGAGAAATCACTTTTATTTCTTACGGAGATTTTGTCGGAAACCACAAATTCTTGTCTGGCCAAGGATGTGGTTGATTAATAGATCCTGAGAGTAAGAAACTTAATGTGGATGTAGCAGAACTCAGCTGTTGAAGAGAATCTTTTGCTAATTAGGCGAGCAATATGTTCGGAGTATAATTAACAAAATAATACATAACAGCAAAAAGTGGTATTGGGTTTTTCTATGAAATTCTCAGTAGCAGCTTGGAGTTTGGATTTGTGCCCGGTTAATGGCAATAGGCTCGCCCTCTATTACATGGGACCTAAATATACCGGCGAACTGTGGGTGTACATTGGCACACGTCTGCCTAACCCTTCGGGGAAGACAGGCGTGATGGTATTTTTTTTTTGATGGTATACATAACAGCATATTATTGTCCTACTGTAGGGAAAAGCTCTTTTTTCATACAGAGAAGGCACGCGCATTGATCACCATGCATTCTCAAGGCAGATTGGCGATTTGAGACTTATGATAACTATAAATAGGCAGGTTGCGGTGGCAGGTGGGTGGCAGGAGTATGTAAGGATCGTCGCAGTGGCGTTCTGCTGTTTCCAACTACCCATGGGAAAAAGGCTTGAATTTAAGCATGTATGTATGTCATCATCATGTGCTTAGCCTTTTTCTAACTATGTTGGGGTCGGCTTCCAGTCTAACCGGATGCAGCTGAATACCAGTGTTTTACATGGAGCGACTGCCTATCTGACCTCCACAACCCAGTAACTGGGCAACGCGATACCTCTTGGTTAAACTGGTTGTCAGATTTCTTGGCTTCTGACTATCGGTAACGACTGTCAAATATCTACGAATGACAGCCGGGACCAACGGCTTTACGTGCTTTCCGAGGCACGAGGGTGTGTCACACCACCATGTATGTATGTTAATAATAAGTGGTTTTCACAAAGGTATGCATAAGAATGTCGTGGTGGTCCAGTGTTTAAGCCGCCCGCCTCTCATGCACGAGGTTGTTCCGGGTTCGCAACCGGGCACGGGCAAGTACCAATGTGACTTTTTTTAATTCATATATACTTTCTAAGTTTATCTTGAGCATCACTGACATCAGTTACCATGTCAGAGGCCCTTGAATTCTGACACTAGGGTGTGTGGAGTCGTTACACTTTACCTGCCCACATGATAAAGAAGAAGATACATAAGAGTAATAAAAGTAAATTTTCTTGTTTGCATTGATATAATAAAACCAGTACTTAATAGACTCATTACAAACTCACATTTACAGCACACTTCACTATGCATGGAAGTGATCAATAATTAGCAAAATTAACCCACCTACTAATCCGTGACTCAATAACAGTTCTGAGTGCTTCCACCAGCTGTTCCTGACCTCCATCCGCTACTTCCTGATGATGCACAGAATTGCGTGCATAAATTGTATGTACTCGTAAGTCATCATTTGTTACCATTTCCTTCGTGTTTCCTCTACGGTAACCGAGACGGAAATCACGCACTTGCATGCATTGTTACATGCCAGTGGGTCATAGCTGGATAAAGGGCTTTTCCCATAGTTATATCATGATTAAACATTTCTTTTAAATTACTGGCAATTTTGTTACTTTTCCAATTTGGTAGAGGTCGGTATTTTTTTATATAATCATATCAGCCTATTATTGTCTCAGTGCAGAAGCAATATATTATGCCTCTTCTCATGCAGAGAAAGCACGAGGTTTGACCACCACGCTTGCTCAAGAACAATTGGCGATTTCAGACTTTAATTATCCTTAAGTTCCAATTTCCTCACGATGTTCATCTTAACCAAAATGTTACGAGACTACTAAACAGATACAAAGAAAATACAAAATATATGTGAATTGAAAAACTCACATTGGTATTTAGCCGGTATCAAACCCCAACCTTATGTACGAAAGGCACCTTAACCACTGGGCCGTCACGACACTCGGCAACAACTATTGATAATTTTGTTTTTTTTTTCGAAAAGTACTGTTCGACCTTGCAACTTTTTAATTACATAGCATTCCAATTATTGTTAAACCGATGGACTTATAGCTGCTTACTATCATACAATTATTACAAGTTCAGTTCAAAACCATCTCTATTGCTAGTCATGTGATCATGGCTTTTACTTCTCCATTTAACTGAAAGAAATTTCATTGTTTTAGTCAATGTTCCTTGGTACAACGTGGGTAAGTAATTTATATTTTTTTCACTGCTGCTCACGTCTTCCTCCGCTAAGAAGAAAAATATACGAAAAAACATAACACCCTATGGCATACATACATACATACATACATAAACTCACGCCTTTTTCCCATGGGGGTAGGCAGAAACCACGGACCGCCACCCTATGGCAATTGGCAACAATGTAACTTTCTATCAGTGAAAGATGTTTACAGTCGAGTTTCAGACACTATCTCATACAAACAAACAATTTTACTTCAATATAATATTGGCTGGGATGTCTACGGCTCACGGTAAGTTTCTAGTTCGACGCAAAGCGCTAACGACTGACCCCTGCAACCCTTTGGGAAATCGAGGTTTCTCAATGTGACGTAATTGTTTTAGAGAAGCTGCAGCCATTCATTTTATATGGTTGTATCCCACGACCCATAAGCGCTACAGGTATTCTATGTATTTATCTTACGATACGAATCTGGATACGGTGAAGAGCTTTAAGTTCTAAAGTTGTCACTCACACTGCCACAGTCTCCCCAGAACTAAATAATTTAAGAAAATCGAATTTGTCATGCTAAATATGTTACATAACTATCGAACAACAACTCAATATCTGCAAAAATGATGCTCAAAAGATATTCAAAATTGATCAGCGTTAAGTGTGCAAAATCATTACAATTACTTCGAAAAATGGGAATTAAATTGACGTAGGTCAGTTTGCTTGCAGAAATAACCCGAATTTACTTGCAGTTAGATAAAAATCTACGTCACCACGTAATACATAGAGATAGAAAAAAAGAAGAGAAGTCAAGGGAATTGCCTGGCAAAAGCCATCCACTGGGCTATGGTAATGCTACTTTTGTGCTTACAACAAATAAGGATTTTTGGATGCGGGCTGCGTAATACCAGTCATTGTGGTTATCTTTAGGGAGGCCTTTGAACTGCATTGGACGTCATTCAGCTAATATGATCGTGATGATGATGGATTTTTGGGAGCAGTCTTTTGTTTCAGATTCAATCTTACTAATTAGCAATGTCTTTACTTATATGCAATATTCTAACTTCAAAAGTAGGCAAGTATAGCGGAAAGACACGCCCATTTATCAAAATATTATTAAACGTCACCACGGATGTGAAACCATTAATATTCGAATCATCGAACACGATTTATGAGCGTCAAACCTAACGGTACTCACGTATGATTGAAAATGATTCTCGTTTGTAATATCAAATTTCTTAGGGACCGCCAAAGTTGTTATAAGTCGAAAATTAATGGTGGGTACTTTAGGGAAGTTGTTGCAAGTTTTTGGAGGGCAAAGACTCATTAATTTTAGGGTGACCTTTGAAGGGCTCGGCGGCAGAGGTACTTATAGCTTTCGTGGGAAATTTATGTGAAAATGGCTTGAAGTAAGCTGTGTGATGACAGCTCACCTCAATCTCACTTCAACTAAATTCACTTATAGAATAACACTTCTGGTGATATTTTAACAATAACTAACACTAGATATTAGAGCAATATGTATAAAACTTGTACATAAGTAGACAAATATATATTTTTTCCAGCACTGGAAAAAATATCGAAATTTAAAAATAATGCCATCTATCAAATGAGCTTATATTTAAATGATAAATGAAAGGCTTTCTTTGTGATTGCCTGGAAGTTTCGCAACCTCCGACCGAAGCTTAAGTAGCCTGTACTGCTTAAAAACCTACCTAGCACTTTAATTGTAACGTGTAGTAAATTTAAATCCTTATCACAATAATTAATAATTGTTAAGAATGACTACACAATTTTTAAAGTTGCTATAATTATGATAAAACAGTAAAATTATTGCAAATTTAGTTTAGGAACAGCGCCATCTCTTGTCGTTGCTTGGAACTATTTTCACGGCCACATTTGTTTACATCGTCAAGTTTGCAAAGAGAACAAAAGTTCAAGGTTTTGCCGCAGCGCAATCATGAGTCGACGAACTCTCGGTGAATTAAATATTTTATTTTTATGTTTTGTAACTTAATTTGATTCGCTTTTGTTAGTTTTTGTAGTGCATACTCATTCACTACACTAATAGTAGCGTGTCTAGTAACACGATAATAATTATGTTAGTCTTGATGCTTTTTTGTATGAAAATCAAATTGGATGAAAATGCAATATTTTGTGCTTTACAGCTTACAAAGTAGTCTGCAAACCAAAAAAAATTAATAACTTTATTTTTATTTTTGAAATCTAATCTGATTTGTATCAATAAAACTACGATTTCATTCATAAATCCACAATCCAAGGTTACAAGCGAGCGAAACATGAATGAAATAGTCGGCCATGACAGCGATCGTCTTTTTGTTGCAACAGTCAACGACTAGATGGCGTTGTTTTTTCTTTTTTTTTCTTAGCAAAACTCGGTTACTGTGGCAGTAGTATTTACGTCGATTGTCGTCTTATTTTTATGTTGTGAGGTAAGCAGTTATTCAATAGACTGATTTGTTTTATTTGTTGCAACATGTCTTAGTTTGTATTGTGTCTTTTGTGTTGTTTTGCATTCATACTTGCTTTGTCGGTTTAGACAACTTTGAATGGACGTTTTGTAAGTTAATGTAATATTTTTCTTACTTAAAACTATTATGTGATGTAGTTAGTATGTAGTTCTTCATCAGTCAGCTCTAGAGATATCCTTTTTTGGGATAAGCAGTCGCAGTGTAGATCTGAAGGTCCTGACTGAAAGCATATTAGGTAAATCATCTGATTGTAGCCATGTGAGATATAAACGGACGATCAAATATTCTGTAAAAATCTTCTAAGAATTTAGGCGAAGTAAGCTTAACATCTATGGGACAGGCCTAGGTCCAGCGGTGGACGTTCTACGGCTGATATTATGATGATGATGAAGCTTTACAGCTGAGCTCTCTGATCAGCTGAGATTCTAAGAATTCTCAGCTCGCCACAAGTTTTTTTTTTCTAGCCAATACCTAATGTCCCACTGCTACGCAAAGATCTCTGCCAAGTCCTTCCAAGAATTATTTTCATGCGTAACCTCGAACCAGCAATCTCGTTGCGAGTTTACTTTACCTCAAGCTTTAACCGTCTCTCTCTTCTGCACCTTTTATACATCGAGGTAGATTTTTACAGAATAATGCTACGGATTAACTAGCGATAGTAAGTAAACGAGGTGACTTGACTACAAGCACCCAACTCATCAAATTTTAAGAATCAAGATTACTGAAGAAAAGTTTAAAAGCCCTTGCCCAATAACTAACTCCAAATTTGGACATACAACCAATACCTACAATATCATCTTATACACCTCAACATCTGCCCACCCCAACACACACAGCATGAATATAATTTCTCTGTATGTGTCTGTTTTCCTTACTCGCTTGGAACTTGTTTCCATCCGACTAGTTCCTGCTTTTCCGACCTAGTTTACAAATATCAGGTATTTTCTCTCTGTAATAGTTGTATCCTATTGATTGGAAAGACTGCTGGTTATAAATATCTATCTCAATTGGTATTGGACATAGAGTTCTTTTTACAAAAAGTGGGTTTCTTAAGGCAAAGGGCAATTGACCTGTTTTGATTTGGCAGCTTATTAATTTTATTATTTTTGAAGTGATGTGAAATGTCAATAACTAATAACATATTATTTATCCGTTGGTAGCTAGGTTAGGTCCGCGACTTTGCCTGTTTAGAAGTCCAAAATCACTTCCCGCCGTCCGTCCCTCTGTACGCTTAGATCTTCTGAACTTCGTAGCGGATTTTTTCACCAATAGATAGTGATTCAAGAGGAAGGTTTATACGTATAAAACCTCACATACGACCAACGAGAGCAGGGCAATAAACAAAGACCCCATATCTTTACTTATTGCCCTGCTCTGACAACGGGGTTATTATTATAGCCTTAATACTCCACTCAATATGATATTAGCAAAATACCGTTTCAGCGATGTTTCTCTATTTCAATGTTAGTGTTACTACACTAACAAGCTCCTTTTGTTAAGCTCCGTTATTTCACAATAAATATAAAAGCAATGTAGACTATTAGCCATTTACAAAAAAAAAAAACACCGCTGAAATCCAGTTATTTCCACAATATAACACAACAACTGCCGTTATTTGACTGTGATTTTATTAATGTAAAATCTAAAGGAAGTAAAGTATACCTTAAAACATATCCTAATGGGTACTCGGCAATAGTGTAGCATTCTATCAGTTAAACAATTTTTGTAATCGAACCAGTACCATCCATCACGCCTGTATTCCCCGAAGGGTTAGGCAGAGGTGTACCAATGTACACCCACAGTTCGCCGGCATATTTTAGGTCCCATGTAATAGGGGGCGAGCCTATTGCCATTAACCGGACACAAATCCAAACTCCGAGCTGCTACTGAGAATTTCATAGAAAAACCCAATAACACTTCTTTTTGCTCGACCTGGGAATCGAACCCGGGACCCCTTGCACAACCAACCAATCGAACCAGTACTTTCAGAGATTACTTCTTACAAACAAAATAACAAACTTTTCCTCTTTATGATATTATAGTATACGTGACAGTGGACATAATGTAACATTGCATGTCTTACGCACGCACGCACGTTTGTTGGCAAAACCAAGCAAACAGCTACTGTTGAATGGGTTTGTTTATTTTCTATCGTTTTTGAAGAATCTTGAAACATACAAAATAACGCGTCTATTTCTAATAATTCGTTTTTTTTTTAAGTGTCGATCTTCACGGGATTTCATTATATTTGCGCGGAACCTTAATTATTGTCCTAAAATAAAAGTTGCATAATCTTCTTATAACATTAGCTATCTGCGAGGGAATCCGTACTAATATTATAAATGCGAAAGTAACTCTGTCTGTCTGTCTGTCTGTCTGTCTGTCTGTCTGTCTCTTCTTCACGCCTAAACCGCTGAACCGATTTCAATGAAATTTGGTACAGATATAGTCTGGGACAGACATAGGATAGAAAGGACATAGGATAGTTTTTATCCCGGAAATCCCCCGCGAACGGGAACTATTAATCCACGCGGACGAAGTCGCGGGCAAAAGCTAGTGTTCTATAAAAAGGATAAAGCCGTTTCGGAGACTAGCCAAAACAAACATACAGACAAAAATTTAAAATATTGTTTTTTTAGTTTGTCTTCCGTTTGAATGTTCATGTTTAGGTACTTTGTAAAAAGTTAGGTATTATTTTGACTTTACAAACAGACATTAATATAAAATGATATTATATTATACAATGATAAAACAAACACGGTACAGCAGTTTTTCTGAGGAGACATGCTCATAGATACGCTCCGTTCGGGGAGTACGGAGGGTTTTGACAGAATTTTACCGGGTAACCTCACAGTTCCTCCTGTTACCTTAAGTTAGGGGCCCGATATTTGCTTGACACATGATCCGCTCCCCTTCAAAACACCTTTAAACCTACATCTTAGTTTCAACTGCCTCGATGGCCTAGTGGTCCTAAGCACGACTGCTACGCTAGAGGTCCTGGGTTCGATTCCCAGGTCGAGCAAAAAGTGTTATTGGATTTTTCTATGAAATTCTCAGTAGCAGCTCGGAGTTTGGATTTGTGCCCGATTAATGGCAGTAGGCTCGCCCCCTATTACATGGGACCTAAATATACCGGCGAACTGTGGGTTTACATTGGTACACCTCTGCCTAACCCTTCAGGGAATACAGGCGTGATGGTATATATATCTCAGTTTTCCTTCAGCCAAAACGTGCTGACAGACCCATTAACGTAAAAAACTCTTTATAACAAAAATTTTAGGTGCTGAGTTCTTCGCAAAATTAACATAGTTTTAATGACAGTAATGTGCTCAATATAATGACAGCGAGAAAGTTTTTAATCGTGGACATTAAAGTGGACACTCAAGTGTTTTCTTAGAAATTAAAGCATCGTAATTAAATTAAGAGAGTTTATGAGTTTCGCTTCGAGATGTGGATTATGCGAGCATGTGAGTGGGCGATAAACGGACGAGCAAGTCCACGTATTTTTTTCTCAAATCATTGGATGGCAAACAAGCCGATGACCCACCTGATGCTAAGTGGTCATCGCGGCCTTTTATTTATGCGACGAGCCTGCCACCCTTTTCCCAAACCACTGCAACTCCTGTAAGCCAGAACCAACAGTGGTGATCCCCAGAAAAGCGCCGAGGCAATGAAGTTTGAGGAGTCCCGGAGAAACGATTCAACTGTCTTGGATTCCGTAACGAAATTAACGAGAAAAGATTATCGGAGGAGTACTAAATAATAATGGTCATCGTTGCCTATAGACATCTGCAATATCAGAGGTCCTGCAAATGCGTTGCCCTCGCAGAGCCAAATTTGGAATGTCTCATGTGCATGCAATTACACCAGCACCCACATAAACACATACATTTTATGTTCTTTGGAAGAAAAGGTTATAATTTTTATGATATTTTATGATAATGATAATGTTAAAATGCCCTGAATACGTTCCTACGTTAAATCATTATGGTCACCTTATTTTTTATTTTATCAACAAAAATATTGCCTATTATCTTTTCCTGTATCGTGAGTGCGTTTACAATCTTTATCCCAAACATAGGTATGTTTATTCCGTACGGGAATCCAGCAGCACAGCAACTAATCGCTCAGCTTCTGCACGTCGTTCTTATCTATGATTAAAGGATCCTAAATTAAATTCTGACTGACGAATTCTTCAACTCCGTTCATCACAATAAAGATCTATGTAAATACCATCATAAGACATACAAACAAGATGATAGCAAGTCAATTTTACTTTTATCGCATTACGAACGTGCGCGATGAGTGATTTCACCGTACTCAGTACACCTTTCTCTGTTAGGGGCAAATGTCCGACCTGGATATAAGGAAAGCTGTGTGGTGCGTGTTATAGGCGGTAGCGGGGTGGTATAAGCGGAGGCGACTTGCATCTTATTGCAGAATATACCTTTTTCGATGCAAAATAATAATGGATAAAATAATTGTCAAGTAGGTGCTTTTGAGTTTGTTGAATTCATCATTAATAATTCTCAAGAACGTAAAAAATGTATTAAATATTTTTTTATTACAAAAATCATAGGAATTGTGTGTTATCCAATTTGATTGTTGATTATATCGACTACGATTAAATCGACTATCACGACGTTTTCTTTGGAACTGGTACGCTCGAGTTCAGTTCTTGGGTTCGGTTCTTAGGTTGAGCAAAAAGTGTTATTGGGGTTTTCTATGAAATGCTTAGTGGCAGCTTGGAGTTCCAATTTGTGCCCGGTTAGTGGCAAAAGACTCGCCCCTATTACATGGGACCTAAATATATCGATGAACGCTAGGTGTATATTTGTACACCTCTGCCTAACCCTTCGGAAACACAGGCGTAAACAAAGTATAGGTAGTACAAATATTACACCTTTACTTTAAAGAGGCCTCAAGTACTGACCACAAATACCGCACTAGTGTAATAAATTCATTCGCTCACCGCGACCATTAAATCTAAATCACCTCGTTCAACCAGCTAGTTATATTCATAAAGCGTGTCTGTGCTATAGGCATTAAGTTTCTAGGATCATTTGTCAAATATGATTGGCTTTCTTATTTGAAGGAAAATAAAGTCTGCTAAAGCGTTGCAAAGTATTGCAAAAAAGGTGAAGTGTACCTAATAATCATGCATTTTAATGCATACTTATACAATAAAGCTGAAGAGGATTTTTGTTTGTTTGTTCGTTCGTTCGTTGAGATGGATATGAAAAGAGGTGCTTAACCTCTTTTCATATCCATCTCAGATCTAGATTTTACCGCCTCTAACCTCTGAAATGTCTAGTCGGATTGGATTAATTCTTTATGTACATGATAGCCAGATTCATGAGGAATCGTATAGGCTATAATTATAACATAATGCTACGACTCACGGGAACGAAGAGGTAACGTAAATGGTAACTTAATACGGGTAAAAAAGCGCGGGCAAAAGTTAGTGGTAAGATATCTACTGTTCCAAAATAAAAGATTTCCTAGGTACTGCCTCCCTCCAGTACCTCCTCTAGAACCTATTCAATGAAAAAATCTATGAATCTTTATTAAAGTTTAATTCAGTATTAAATATACACGTATAAAATCTAAGCTCTCAAAGTACAGTACATAAAGTTGAAAAAGAGAACAATATCGCCCAAATCGTATCACTTGGACCACACCAATTAAAGTTAACACATAATATTTGTTTAAGGAGATTATAATAGCGCACTGTCTCAGTACGTGGGAACATAGAACAAAGTATTTGTCTGTAAGTAGGTATATTATAAATTAAAACTCTTTTCGGCAACTTTGTTGTTCCAAAAGGCAGATAACTTGATGTCACTTAAATTCTATCATATGTATTTAAAATCAACAGTGGTAACATAACGTACTATCATGCCTGTTTTTCCCGACGAGTTAGGCAGATATCTACCAATGTACTTTCACCTAAAGTCCGCCGGTATGTTTAGAAAAAAATATAAAAAATATATACCATCACGCCTGTATTCCCTGAAGGGTTAGGCCGAGGTGTACCAATGTACACCCACAGCCACAGTTCGCCGGTATATTTAGGTCCCATGTAATAGGGGGCGAGCCTATTGCCATTAACCGGGCACAAATCCAAACTCCGAGCTGCTACTGAGAATTTCATAGAAAAACCCAATAACAGTTTTTGCTCGACCTGGGAATCGAACCCAGGACCTCTAGCGTAGCAGTCGTGCTTAGGACCACTAGGCCAGCGAGGCAGTATGCCAGTGGCAGTATGCGAGGCCGGTATGTTTAGGTCCCATATAATAAATGTATGCTGGAATTCTGCTAACATTCTCCTTGATGACATTGAAGTGACTTCAAGGAGACTTTCAATGGGTGACATGGGCCACTTATGGGTGGGATATTTTGGGTTAGTATGGTAGGATGATAGGTTACTATAAACTTTAGCTCACTTCGCCTAAATTCACAGAGAGATTTACAGAATAGACTGAATTATGATAGATTGTTCAAAGTTTTACACAGTAAGATATTAAACCAAATAAACAATCGCAATAAAAAAAAATGTTATCTCTGGAGATGAATCCTTGTGCCTCCTTTGCATGGGAACGTGCCTTTGCATTGCAGTGGGACAATAATAACAGCTTGTTATTGTCCCACTGCAGGGCAAAAGCACCTTCTATAACATCAGCATATTGTAACCACCAATGTGAGAAGCGAGACATTGTATACACCCTATTACGTATGTACCTGTAACTATTTTGATCATAAATAATAACCTTGGTCAGGCTTTTTGATGTCAAAACCATCAAATTAGGTATTTGTCTCTAATTCCAAGATAAATTGTGAGAATGAAACAATAGAAAGTAAGGAAGGTAACGAATACCAAAATTGTGTAGTTAAATCATACTAACAATGATGAAAGACTTGATTAAAGTAATTACTTAGTAATTAGAATAAAATCTTGGAATTCCCATGGAATTGGTGTGAATGGACGAAATTTGAATGAAATTAAAGAGAAACTTTGAATTTTGTAAGCAGGAGCATACTTCCACTCATAGATAGTATTATACGAATATTATTAAGAGGAAAGATTTTTTGTTTGTTTGTTTGTAACGAATAGGCTCCCAAACTACTGAACCGATTTTAATTTTTTTTTCATCAATAGATAGCTACATTATTCCTGAGTAACATAGCCTATATAACATCACGCTATAATCCACGAGAGCGGAGCAGTATCCAAAAACGTAACTTCGTAAATTCGCGGGCAGTTCGCAAGTATTGCTATAATATTGTCAAGAATCACATCGAATGGATCTTAAATGCAGCTGGATATGATATTCTCTCTGCAACTCTGCAATTTCTATCCTAAATATGATTTACCATACCATCACCTAACATACCATCACGCCTGTATTCCCCGAAGGGTTAGGCAGAAATATCTCAATGCCTCGTTAACCTAGTCCTTAACTGCCTCGTTAGCCTAGTGGTTGTAAGTGCGACTGCTACCCTAGAGGTCTTGTGTTCGATTCCCAAGACGAGCAAAGTATTTTTTTTTTACAAAATTCTCAGTAGCACCTCAGATTTTGCGACCGGCAATAGGCTCGCCTCCTATTACATAAGACCTAAACATACCGGCGAACTGTGGGTGTACATTGGCACACCTCTGCCTAACCCTTCGGGGAATACAGGCGTGATGGTAAATTATACTACTGAAATTCCTAGTGTGTTTTTAGAAGACTTACACTTAATACAAGTTCCTTAATTTTAAAAGTAGCGCAATGGTTTTCATCTGTGCGCAGAGGAATCATTTTAACAGTAATTATATTTTTTGTGAATTTTTGATGTTATCTTTGCTCGAGATTGTTAATCTCTTTTTGCATACCTTCAGAAGTAACACATAGTTTTTTATACTTAGTGACACACATACTAAATGTAGACTCGTCTAGATCTCTCTAGTTAACGAGAAACTGATGTACAGTCATACATATATGAATCCACATTGCACATTATTTATATGTAACATTTATATTTCTTTTACGACTTTATTATTTATTTAAGTAGAGCTACTATAGTGTGGATGTCTGGTGAAAGGTATGAAGGATGTATGCTCGACTTATCATTCCATACCATCACCATCACGCCTGTATTCCCCGAAGGGTTAGGCAGAGGTGTACCAATGTACACCCACAGTTCGCCGGTATATTTAGGTACCATGTAATAGAGGGCGAGCCTATTGCCATTTAATCGGGCACAAATCCAAACTCCGAGCTGCTACTGAGAATTTCATAGAAAAACCCAATAACGCTTTTTGCTCGACCTGGGAATCGAACCCAGGACCTCTAGCATAGCAGGCGCGCTTACGACCACTAGGCCACCGAGGCAGTTACTTAATATTCGTTTTACGTATATGGTTGGATGGTCTTCCTTCTTCTTTATCGTATGGGCAGTATGTTAGGTCCTCCGTGATTAGGTCTAACAATACCACCATCCTAGTGTCAGAGTTTCTAAACCACCTCAAGGGCCACTGACATGGTTACCGATGTCAGTGATGTCCAAGACCAACATAAAATTACACATGAATTAGAAAAAGTCACATTGGTACTTGAAAGAAAGAAAGAAAGAAAAACCATATATTCTTGCGAAAGCGACGCACAACACAAAAATAAAAAATAAATAAAAAATAACAATAATAATAATGTGTATACGCCACTACCACTACTTGCTTGTGCCCGGTTGCGAACCCACAACCTCGTGCATGAGAGGCGGGCGCCTTGCCCACTGTGCCATCACAACACGGTTGGATGGTAAAAATGAGCTATTTAACTGTTCTGGCTGACGATGTTTGCATATTATCCATCAGATTAATTTTGTATGAATGGATGCTAAAATAAAATAATTCATTAAATAATTCATAGTTGGATTTAATATAGTTTTAATTTTCTACAATTAACGAGAGACATAAAAAAAACAACGTACCCTAACACTGACATAAAATATATAAGTTTATATTTTGCATTTGTCTACATTTTCATTTATTTATTTATGGGATACTTATGAATCTGTAACATTCCCTGAGTCCACGATAACTGACTTTTATCTTTCATGCAGATAAAGTGTAGACTGTTTAGTGTACCTACGCTTCGGTTCATTCAAATATTGTCATTTGAATTGAATTTAATTTACCCAAAACACCCCAGCACACGTAAAAATATCTCCCGTTTAATTAAAATTAATATTAAATAATCTAAGCATGAGCTTTGGTTTGTACATAGAACTATTATTACTGGTTATTAGGGTGAACAAAAGAGATAAGTAACCAGTCCGTCTAATATAGTTGAAGTTTTCTCTCAAACCAGGGGCAGTTTTTAATTGAAATTTAATTTAATAAAAAAACTGTTTATTTTCTATTAATAGAAACAAAATTTATTAAAAAAACTTCTATCGGTTTTTTAAAAACTTTGCATTTATTAGGCGACTCTGGTTACTTATCTCTTTTGCTGACTGTACATTACATTTTACGTTTTTTATTTGTTATGGCGAAAATGTAGGTCTCATTTTGCCAGAATTAAGCTCAATTGCTAAGTAAGGGTATGTTACATAGTAATCTATTATAACAAATGGTGCTATTTTCGTTACAATCGATTCTGAAAATTCCGGAACCTGATCAAAGTACTCAGTAGTTTTGTCGTTGAATTTTAGCCATTGCAATTTGGTAACGAAAGTTACATTGGGTAATGTTATAACATGACATAAAATTACATAACAGATTGAGTTAAGCTTTTCAGGAATATGTAGTTAGACATCTCCTAGAAGATAATTTGAGAAAAGCTCCACTATTTATGATTGAAAATTCTAGATTTTTTCCTCCTTTTTTCAAATACCTAGTAACTTTATACCTTAATATGCCCCTATTACATAAAACCTAAACATACAGGCGAACTGTGCATGTGCATTAGTACACCTCAGCCTAACCCTCCAGGGAATACAGGCGTGATGGTATGTATGATGGTTTGTTATCTTAATATAAAGAATCTAGTATTTTGTATGTCGGAAATAGTAACTTTGTATTTCTGAAATGGGCTACTAGGAATGCACAGCAAAACAGTTTAATAATTTAAATACTTTTATATCAAAATATTACGAAGGAAATATGAAAGTTAATAAAATCTTTGTAGCTTTATATTTAGATATTTATTAAAATATTGTATTACAAAGAAAATACACATTAAATGGTATTAAAAGAATCTAATAATTAGAACCTACTCTTACATTATACAGGATTTGTGTATGTGTGTGTAGTGTATATTGGTCTCTCACTTAGAATCACTTAAATTGACAGGGATGGCTATATTTTAATAAAGCTTTTCTCAAATACTTGTGAATAAAGAGATTCTCTAAATAAACGCTTTCTTTTAATTATTTATTAGTTTGTGTACGTAAATAAAACACACAGCAAAATTGCATATTTTTATTTGTAATAATTTATAACAATTAAACATCTTTGTATCGTTAATTACATTATTACAACGATAACTATTTAAATTATGAGTATTTAGGAAGAATTAGCTACATAACAATAAATAACACACAAAATAAATAATACCTAACATACTCGTGGGGAAATACACATAAAATAATAAAATACATACACAGTCTTACATAATAATTATTACTTAAAAATATTAAAGCCAGGTACTGAGTTTTAAATAAAAATATACATTACCAACTAAAATACTAACAAACGAAGTATATACAAATAAATAAAGAAAACGTTTAGAAAAAAATAATATAACAATATGACTTGAAGTGACTAAGAATGAAATAAAAACGGCAAAACATAATGTACTAACAATTCGCGAGTCATGGCATGACGTTGACAATAAATTAATAAAATAATTCACTCAATAAATAACAGGCACGCACACATCCATAAAAGATGAATAATACTTAAATACGTTGAAGATCGGAGAAATCAGTGGAAAAGGGGCCACGGAACCGGGTCGCTAAGGTTTCTGCGCGGAATACGCGATGTTCTGAGCTTCGAGCGAGCGCCCCCAGCCGCCGCCGCCGTGCCCGCCGCCGCCCCCGCTTCCGCTGCTACTGTACGAGGACCCTCCAGAGTCTCCCCCGTACCCACTCGTCCCACCACTACTGTAGTCATGGCTCGACGTGTGATGAGGATGAGCTATCACTTCATAAGTCACATGCTTCTGCTGAGACAGCAACTTCTTCAACCCTATAATCGCCGACAGAACTAGGGCAAGCTTCCCGATCAGCAACGCCTTTCCAGCAATCAATGCTATCGCTCCAATCGCCAGCGGCATCAACGCCATCATCTTCAAAGCCACAGCCGCAATCAAAGGCCCCAAAATCTTCGCCGCCTTCTTTTTCTTCCCTCGTCCTTCACTGATTTCATTGTCTTCAGTAAACGATGACACTGTATCTTCAAACGCGCGCCCTGCACTTGACACTGCGTCGATCACATCGGAACCTTTCACTTCTACTCTCAAGGAATGTGTCTCGAAGTAGTTCTTCAACCGCGAAACAGGATCTAAAGCTCTCGGTGCTCCAGTGTCAGTCGGTACGTCACCGGACTTGACAACGGTGACTCCATCGGTGAGTGAGAAGGATTCTTTCTGTCCAATCATCTTGTCGACAAACGAGAAGAATTTGTATTTGAGGCATGTTGTCGATTCTTTTCTTAAGCAGTCTGTGAGTCCATCGATGTCGTTGTCTGTGTGGCTGGAGTCTTGGGCGGGAAGCGCGTGCGCGACGGCGAATAAGAGCAAAACTGTCGACCGTCTCATTGTGAGAGTAAGCTACGTCTGCGCGCCGGCAGTCGCGACGCTGCTATATAGCCTCCCTCAAGTGTGGCAACCACCAAATTGGACTTTCTCAGCCTGGAAGTAAAAGTAACGTCCAGGTTTCATAACGAAAGGTTTGTGCGGTCATTGCAAAGGTCATGTACTTGGGATACGTTGTGCGAATGTTTCTGTGTCCTAAGTAGGTGAGGTTTAAGTTTGGACTACATTTGAGTAGGTTAGTGTAGTGCGAAAGTTCATTGCGTTTTTTAATTGTTATTGTTTTGTTGGGAATTAGTTTATGGTTAACTGTTTTTGTTTATGCTTTGGTTGGTGATGGGTGCTGTGGATATTATGTTCATGTTTAAATGGAGCTTTGAGTTTCTTAATCGAAGTTTCGAATCTTTCGTTGCTTTTTTTTTCAGGAATAGATCCTTTCAATACTCTAATCAGTCTAACCTGAAAAATATATTTCAGTGGTGAATTTAGGTGTAGTTGGGTTCCTGTTACACAAGATACTAGGGATCGACAACTCACCTCAAACTCACTACACCTAAATAAAAAAATGGGAGATATTTGCAGAATAGCACTGCAGGAACCAGTAAACAATAACGTCTTCTATATCGAAACTAAAAAGCTCCTCGTGCCCTTATTCCAGAACTGTGTTCCACTAGCATCCCCCCTGTCCATTTCCATTATGTAACCAATTTAAAAAAGGATAAAAATACATTTGTTTGCCTTTAAAATAAACTATCTTCTGCCCGCCACTTTGTCCGAGTGTTAAAAAATTAAGGATAAAACGTATCTTATGACAAACGTAACGACAACAAAGTAGCTTTCTATCAGTAAAATATTTTTTGCAATCGGACCGGTAGTTCCAACATTATCTTCTTACAAACAAAAATTCAAATCAACTTTGCTTGGTGTATGTTATTTGTACTAGTTTTTACCCGGGTCTTCGTCCGTGGGGTATTTTTCTTACTTACTGTTACGCCTCCTTGTTATATATAGCCTATATTATACCTCGTGAATCTCGCTATCATATTATACAAAAGCTATTTTTCCAATCCGACTGGTATTTTCAGAAATTTGCGAAAGTTTGACTGAATGTAATATTTATTACTCAATCACACCAGAACGGCTGAATGGATCTGTATGAAATTTGGCACAGAGATCGATTGTAGTCTGAAATAGATCATGAATCACGGAAATATTTAATACATATCAACAACGAGGAAGAAGTTAGCTGAAGCTAGATTTAGCATTCCTAGATGTGAACCAGTCTGTCCTAAAAATATATTTTGCCGTCTCACGCATCCTCCCGGATACCGTCAGAATTAATACCACACTGTTGTTATTTACCCGACATAACAACAACAACATTAATTTCTATTGTGTTCTATCGTCGGACTGGTAAGTGTTCATTAAGTTTTTCTTAATGAGTAGTTGCCTACATCATGTTATTACTGTACTATGCTTAGAAATATCGTTTATGTGTATATCTGCTTCGTCAGCCTAGTGGTCCTAAGCGCGACTGCTAGGCTAGAAATTTTGGGCTCGATTCCCAGGTTAAGCAGTGTTATTGGGTTTTTCTATGAAATTCTTAAGCAGTAGGTTCTTCCCTAAATCTCATAGTCTGACACAACCGGGAAGAGATCAGGCGCAGAACCAACGGCTTTACTTGCTTTCCGAAACAAGGGGGTGTCACACCACTGACTTCCAAACCGGGCTGAACTGGGAAATTTCTTAATGGAAAACTCCAAAAACACGGTTGCCCGACCTGGGAATCATACTCCACGCTCATCACCACGAGACCAACCGGACAGTCATAAAAAAGATCATTAAGACCATTTATATTATGGTAATGGACAACACAGAATAATTTTCTTAAGTCACCCAAACAAATTATGGTAAAACATACAGTAATGACAAATTATTTTGAAAGTATAAATGTGGACTTACGACTTTTCAAAATTACGTAACTTTATGAGACTTTATGAATGTTACTTTTGCTACCTACTATGTTACATAAAAAAACTTAATGCTCTTTCAGTAATGAATACAATTATAAACTTTCTTTATTAAGTGTTATATTGTATTTAAATCTATGCTAAATAATAAAGCTGAAGAGTTAAGAGTTTTTTGTTTGTTTATTACACATACAATAACGCCTGTATTCCCCGAAGGGTTAGGCAGAGGTGAACCAATGTACACCCACAGTTCGCCGGTATACTTAGCTCCCATGTAATAGGGGGCGAGCCTATTGCCATTAACCGTGCACAAATCCTAACACCGAGCTGCTACTGAGAATTTCATAGAAAAACCCAATAGCACTTTTTGCCCGACCTGGGAATCGAACCCAAGGCCTCTAGCGTAGCAGTCGCGCTTAGCACCACTAGGCCAAAGAGGCAGTAAAAGAAAAAGTCTTTTAAATACGACAGCGAATTTAAAAAACAACCGTAATAATAACAAAAAATAAAGAAAATAGAACTATAAGGCATGATTAAATTCAGCCAGATTCATAAAGAATAGTATATAAGCTATCTAACATCACACTAAGACCTACGGGAGCAGAGCAGGTAATCAAAGAGGTAACTTTTGACGCGCCTGTTGGTCTAGTGGTTAGCGACCCTGACTGCTAAGCCGGAGGTCGTGGGTTCGATTCCCACCCAGGACAAACTTTGTGTGATGAGCATGATTGTTTGTTCTGTGTCTGGGTGTGATTCACCTATATACCTATGTATGTATTTATAAATTATATAAGTATGTATATCAGTTGTCTGGTGACCATAACACAAGCTCTGCTTAGCTTGGGATCAGATAGCCGTGTGTGAGTTGTGCCAAGATATTTATTTATTTCTTTAACTTAACGTGGGTATGAGAAACCACGCAAGCGAAGTCGCAAGCAGAAGCTAGTATATTTCAATTTAATTATGATACCATTCACATTTGATTCTCATTAGTATCTTTGAAAATTTAAATCGTAACAGACCGGAACCAAAAATGATTTAAAAATCCCAATAAGGCAAAAAGTGATTATGAATAATCCAAAATTTTTAATGTTCTGTTACATAAGAAATGATTAGATGCACATTTTGCATTCTAAACACATCCGATAGCATTTATTATGATTTGTTACATTCTGTTTTATCTTCCGCTGTCACGGCACGCCCATTCTCAATAGCAACTAGCTAATTACGCAGGACATTATAGTGTAAAAGTGTAAGTAACAAACAAACATTAGTGCCTCAAATTCCAAAGGAAAAATACCACACACACATGCCATCACACCTGTATTCTCCGAATGGTTACAAAGGGTGTACCAATGTACACCCACAGTTCGCCCGTATGTTTAAGTCCTATATAATAGGGGGCGAGCCTATTGCCATTAACCGGGCCTAAATCCTAACTCCGAGCTGCTATGGAGAATATCACAGAAAAACCCAATAACCCAATAACTGTAAGATAAATGCCCATTTCAGTAGTTCAGCTTCCACCTCTACAGTACCTCCTTACTGTAACGTGATGAATATGCATCTACCTAGCATGTATCATTTATTATGGTAACATCCATAATGTTTGCTAAACTAGATTTTCCGGTTTCAAGGTCGGTCAATAGTCGGACATTGTAAACCCAGATACCAGTCAATATATTTCTATATGAACAATATAAGGGGCTCGTATCGTATATTTCAATTTTTGCAGGTCATTTGAGAATGGCAAAAAAACGGAACCCTTATGGATTCGTCATGTCTGTCTGTCTGTCCGTATTTCACTCACTTATTTCCGAAACTGTAAGAACTATGCTGTTGTAACTTGGTAAGTAGATGTATTCTTTGAACCGCATTAAGATTTTCACAGAAAAGTAGAAAAAAAGGCTATTGATTTTGTTTAATTTAATGATACGATGAGAAAATAAAAGAGTTTTAATTATAAGTAACAAATACTCATTTTTTTTTTCATTAAAGCAGTAACCATTAAACTCTAATAATGAAAGAGAAACAAGTTCGAATTTCAAAAGTTAAAATGTCAAATTGTCAAATTTTAAAATGGCAAAAATGACAAATTTAGTACACATTACATACACATACATACAGCGTTGAAGAAACATATTAGAAACTAAAACTACAAAAAACTAAAGGTCAATGACACTTCAAGTCACATACTTATCTAGCTCATTAACATGTAAATAACTCTTAGAACATCACCAGGTTTATGACTCACACATAATCGGAAGGTCATTAGGTACATAGGAGAGTAATGTACACAAACTATAAAAAGATTTTCCCATAGATATGCAAGGAATCATAAAAACGTGGTTCTGTAAGCTATTGGACTGTCTCGAAAGTTAGAAAGCTTTGATTTCAACAATACTCAGTACCTTTGATGGTACTTAGGGATTTATAAATATTGTAATATGATTTTCTTGTTCTAAATTCTTCAGCGCTCCAAAACAGGGGTGGCTGACGTAGGTCAAAAGGTTGCCCAACTCAAATGGGACTGGGCAGGACATGTCTGCCGCATGCCGGACAAACTGTGGGCCAGAATAACTCAAAGCTGGTGTCCCGAGACAGTGAGTCGAGGTCGCGGCAGGCCACGAAGGAGATGGCGGGACGAACTTGATAAATTTCTTCAAAACTGGAGAGACGAGGCGCTGAAAAGAGAAGAATGGAAGAAGTGGAGGGAGGCCTTTGCCCAGGAGTGGGACAGTAATGGCTAACAAAAAAAAAAAAAATCTTCAGAGTAAAATTATATTCCAGCTTATTGTCCCACTGCAGTGTAAAGGCCATTTATCAGAGAAGGCACGAGTATTATGACTGTATTACTGAACTTGGAAGTTCAAAACTTCGAATTACTGTATTCTTATCACCATGCTTGCTTAAGATGGATTGGCGATTTCTGACATTTATGTGAATTATTATAACTTTAGATTTCTTCACGAGGTGTTCCTTTACTGATGTCAGTGATGTGCAAGATAGAAGAAGTAGAGCTCTTTGTAGAGGTGAAGTACTACCAACGTAGCTATTTCTACTGCAAAGCAGCGTTGCTGTGTTCCGCTTTGAAGGGTAATTACAGGCACATAAGAAATTTTAACTTTGTTTCTAGGATGGTGGCGTATCTGCAAGTTCTCTGGTATTACAGATTTCTAAAATTGTATCTTTTTTTTGCCATAAAAAGATAAAATTAGGCAGTATTGAAAACAAAAGAATAAATCCATATATTTTTATCGTCGATTTCAAAAGAGGATCCTAATATGCCTGCCCTTCACTGACCTTCATAAAAAGTATACAAATCTAGATATAGCTACCTACACGAAGCTATTCTCTGAGTCACAGTTTTCTACTTTCATGATTAGGTAATATTAGATGTCAGGATATAACTTTCTTCAAGGTTAGTCATAAGATACTTGCACGTACAAAAACGGATGAAAATATCCGAGCAGTAAGTGGTGCGCAGATAAGACAACCTCCTGATACAAAAAACCTGCTGATAAAAAAAATATACTATCACGCCTGTATTCCCCCAAAGGGTTAGGCAGAGGTGTACCAGTGTACACCCACAGTTCGCCGGTATATTCAGGTCCCATGTAATAGGGGGCGAGCCTATTGCTATTGTTGTCATTGCTATTGCTATTGCAATGCTGGTGATCTACAATTATATTTATTATTGTTGCTACCAGTCTGTCAACCAAAGCGATAATTCTGCTATCGTTGATATTTATTGTCCTACGCTTGTTCAATTCCTAGGTCGGGCGAAAAGTGTTATTGGGCTGATCCATAAGGATTTTTTCAGTAGCAGCCCGGAGTTCGGAAGACGGCGGTATGACACCACCGCGCTCGAAAAACACAACAGAGTACTAGTTACAAGATGTTTCTGAGCTTCACCATAAAATCACTTTTTCCCAAGCTCATATTGCACGTATCATAACAAATAATAAGTCTTACACACCACCTACATCACGCAATCGCGAACTTCCAATTACGTATAAAAAAAATAATTGCTAACTTCTTCCCGTGACTTCGTAATTTATTTTTTGTTGTAACGTCTTTGGTTACTGCTCTGCACTCCCGTGAGTCGGAGCGTGATGGTTGCGGAATTAGTTTGAATAAGTTACATCGGCTCCGGAACGCAAAAGGAAGAGAAGATGAGAAACACGGATAGGTTTTGGTCAGTAATAGTCTGACACTCCCTTTCGCTCCGCCCAGAGCGGAAGAAGAAAACTAATGATTTTTGATACTTAAAAAAAATCTTATTTAGCTTTTACGATTCCCCATAAGCCTAGCTATCATAACAAATATAATTTTTCCAATTCGACTCGCAGTTCCAGAGATTTACGCGTTTAAAAAACCCACAAATAATAAAAAAAAAAAATTAGCTTTATTATATTAAATAAATATAGTAAAGATATCCGGAACCCGAAATAACATATACATCTTGAATACAAAAAAAAAACCCTTTCACTTTTTTTCAAGAGGTTCGTCGACGTTGACTGTATGTATTGTGTATTTGTGTAGTATGTAAAGTAAGAGTACTTTTGAAATGAATGAATATTGTGATTATGCTTTACGTATGTGATTGTACGTTTAGATACAGGCCGATTATTTTTAGGAGAAGCGGTTTTTTTTTGTTGTGGATTATTCTGTCCACATATTATCATGCTGTATTGCTAATATATGCTTAGAAGGGTTAGGCAGTGGTACACCCACAATTCGCCGGTATGTTTAGGTACCATGTAATAGGGGGCAAGCTTTTTGCCATTAACCGGGCACAAATCCTAGCTCCGAGCTGCTACTGAGAATGTCTTATAAAACTCAATTACACTTTTCTCGACCTGGGAATTGAACCCAAGCCCTCTAGCGTTGCAGTCGCGCTTAGAACCACTAGGCTAATGAAGCTGTAACATAATAAAAATTAAAAACTAAAGTTAGCTTTTTATCCCAAATTGAACAACCTGTATACATACATTATTATAAAAATATGTATGTTTTTATAATAATGTATGATTGTATGTGTGATGTATGAATTGCTTGTCACACTGATGTGGAGGGTCATACAAGAGAAATGAAATAATGTTGATACTTGACACATTATTACTGCTTAAGCTTAGGTATTTGTTATGTTTGTACTCCACTGATTTAAGAGAAAGGTAATGTGATTCTTTGGACCGGAGAAAATTATTTATTGTGTAGAAAAGTCATCACCTTTACAGTAGGATGTTGATTTTTGTGCAAAAATAAATAATTTTCTTATATATTCTGTCTGTTTGGCAAAGTAGTACCGCTTCCTTTTAAGTTTTGATATTTTTTATTTGATTTAGGTTTCCTCTTGACTCTTGTCTAGGTCAGAGACAACGATGGAGTGAGCATACCCAGTTAACTCTAACTTTGAACAGATTAGGGTTGAATGCGTTAGGTAAAGATTTCTACTCCTTTAGTTGTGTTTTAAAAGGTTTCAGTACATAAAATAAAAAGAATTGATCATTCACTTACATAGAATAAAATCTATACTAACATTTTAAAGGTGAGAGTCAGTAACTCATCAAATTGAGAATTTTTTATTGTGTTGATTAGTCCGTTTATCGAGTAAGGTTATATAACATTATGCTACCACACTTGAGAGCGGAGCAATAGCTAAAGATGTTACTTAACACGGGACTCTATTAAAAGCACGCGTTTGAAGGCACAGTCAGAAGTAAGTTATACTTATATTATTCATGGATAAATAGTTGGAGCAGGTTGGAACCTTCATCATCATCATCATCATCATCATCTCAGCCATAGGACGTCCACTGCTGAACATAGGCCTCCCCTTTAGATGTCCACATAAACCGGTCGGAAGCGGAAACCTTCAAATTGAAAATATTTTAATTGAATATTATAATTTCAGTTGCCTGTACCTTTATACTTATACCTTATAATAGAATGTAACAGTACATTACTTCACTCAAAAGCCTCACATTTTATGAATACTTCGCTAATTAAATTGTATGGGTGAAAGTGAGGTCTTTTGTATGATACCACAAAATGTATTATGATTGTGAAGAGTTCGGACAATGGTCACTCTAACAGCGGTAATATGTGTCTGTTGATTTAATATATTATATACTAGCAATGTGCCCGCGACTCCGTCCGTGTAGCTTATTTTACCCGGTCTTTGGTTACTGCTTCGCTCCCGTGGGTCTTAGCGTAATGTTATATAGCCTATGTTACTCAGGAATAATATGGCATCTATTGGTAAAAAATGGTTGAAAATGGTCTAGTAGTTTCGGAGCTTATTCGATACAAACAAACAAATAAATCTTTCCTCTTTAAAATATTAGTATAGATGTACATAATTAATTCAATTTAGCTGGTCTATTCTGTAAAGATATCCCTCACTTTTAGCTGCTTAGCCTTTTCCCAACTATGTTGGGATTAGACTGGAAAGTCTAATCAGATGCAGCTGAATAATACATGGAGCGAATGTTTATCTGACCTCTACAATCCAGTTACTGGGGAACACGATAGGTACCAAAAAATAAACAGCCAAGCCAAGTTCACTGAAATCAAAATTAAGCAAGAGAGATTTTTACAGAATAGTACTTTTTTTTTAAGACGGGAAATCATCAAATAACTTCCCCCGCCCTGGGCGGGGTGCGAGGGAGTGCCAGACTTTTACTGACTAAAACCCGTCTATGTTCCTTCATGTGCCCTTTGCGTTCCGGGGGCGCGGTATCTCTTTCGAACAACCCGCAGCACAGAATTCTGGTAACTTTAAGGTGTTCCGTCTATTATTTGCCCAAACAGAGATTCTATAATAAAATAATGTATGAATATTGAATAAATTTATCTTATTTATTTTCATCTTTGTAGAGGGTATGGGCAATTCAATCTAGTTCTGCCAAAATGAGCTAAATCACTATCTTTCAATGATTACTTTAATCACGGAACTAGTTCAATATTTGTGTTACTATGCACTAACAACGGTTTTATATTGGTACACAGAAAACTTATACCTATTTATTTATTTCAAAAATCATTAGAATTACTTCGAAAAATGTTTTTTTTTTACATGTTTTGGCTCGTTTTGGCACCCCCACACCCAATTCCCAATTGTTTGGTGTCAATAACAATTTCTTAACCTATTAACTAATTTCCTAACCTAGACAATTAGATAAAAAAGAAAACATCACTAATCGCTTCTTTAATTATCAGCGACTTAAAAATAATAAATCGCTAATCGCTTACACTGACACCTCCAAGTTCAAAACCATAGATTTTTATGACGAGTCTACTCGTAATAATGACGTCAATAACAATGAAATCCTATTACTGCAGCTATTAAGCTGCTTTACATTTCTGCAATTACATTTAGTTTTATTGATATTACTAGCTGCATCCCGTTGTTTCACCTGCGTTATGTTACGTCTTTAATTGCTGTTCTGCACCCGTGGGTTGTAGCGTGATGTTATATAACCTGTATCCATCACGCCTGTATTCCCCGAAGGGTTAGGCAGAGGTGTACCAATGTACACCCACAGTTCGCCGGTTTATTTAGGTCGCATGTAATAGGGGGCGAGCCTATTGCCTATTGCTATTTATTTAACCTGTATCCTTCTTCGATAAACGGGCTATATAACGTGAAAAGATTTTTCAAATTGCACCAGTAGTTTCTGAGATTGGCGCGTCCAAACAAACACACAAACTTTTCAGGTCTATGTTATTACGTATAATCATTAGCAAACTGCCCGTGACTTCTTTCACTGGCCATAAGTTACGTCTTTGGTTAATAAATAAATAAATAAATATCTTGGGACAACTCACACACGGCTATCTGATCCCAAGCTAAGCAGAGCTTGTGTTATGGTAACCAGATAACTGATATACATACTTATATAATTTATAAATACATACATAATATATTATAGTTAAATCACACCCAGACACAGAACAAACAATCATGCCCATCACACAAAGTTTGTCCTGGGTGGGAATCGAACCCACGACCTCCGGCTTAGCAGTCAGGGCCACTAACCACTAGACCAACAGGCCAGTCAATGCTCCACTCAAGTGGGTCGTAGCGTGATATTATTTAGCCTATGTTACTCAGGAATAATGTAGCTATCTATAGGTATTTTTTAAATCAGTCCAGTACTTTTAAGTTTATTCGTGACAAACAAAAATACAAATCTTATCTATTTATAATATTGGTATGAATTACCCACAATATGAATTTGTTCGAGAACATTACAAATACAATGATTGATATATTAATTTTTATTATTGACTGTTTTTATTTAGCTTTTCGATAAGGAAAGTTCAATGCACTGAAAAAACCCAGTATCGAATAAAAACACCATTTCTTCATAAATTAACGATACTAATATAATAAAGCTGAAGTGTTTTATTTGTTTTTTTATGTACAAATATAAATAAATAAATTAAATTAATAAATTAATATCTTGGGACAACTCACACACGGCTATCTGATCCCAAGCTAAGCAGAGCTTGTGTTATGGTAATCAGACAACTGATATACATACTTATATAATTTATAAATACATACATATTATAGATAAATCACACCCAGACACAGAACAAACAATCATGCTCATCACACAAAGTTTGTCCTGGGTGGGAATCGAACCCACGACCTCCGGCTTAGCAGTCAGGGCTACTAACCACTAGACCAACAGGCCCGTCATATCTGGCACTACATGTCAGATAGGAAACAATATTTTGTGTATGATAGCCAAATTCATAAAGAACAGAATAGGCTATATATTTTCAACTCATAACAATCCATCGTTATCTACCTGACACTCGCGACACTCGATCATGGAGTGTCTGACACTTGCGACACTTTAGCGCTGAGTCAGAACTTCGTGACACTGTATCTCCAAGTAACTGATACTCGCGACACTCCATAGCCAAATGTCTGATACTATCGAAACTCCATCACCGAGTGTCTGGCATTCAAGACACTCCATCGCCGAGTGTCTGACACTTACAACACTCCTTCTACTAGTGTTTGATACTCACAACACTCCCTCTACAGACTAGTGTGTAACACTTTCGACACTATATCTCCAAATGTCAGACACTCACGACAGTCCATCTCCAAGTATCTATAATTCAAAACTACACAGCGATTCAATCTTCCTCCTACCCAATCTTCACCGCGACCAAATCAAATTAGCACCTTAACCAAAGAAAATTAACACCTTCAAGCTTCAAGCTGATTACCATACGACCTTGAAAAGTTACGCATAACTACGTAATATTTTACGGTAAACTTTGACAGGTTATACCGCTTGCACGGGCGCGTGTGGTGACGTCAGAGGCGTTTGGTCTTTCTTTTGTTTATTAGTTTGGTTGGAGACACGTGGAGACTAGTCATGCGGGGTGTGGGTCAGTGACTTTTCATGTGATATTGGTAAGATTTTGTTGGAATTGAGATAGGTCGGGTTAAGGGGTAATGAAATTTTTTAGCTTGGATTCGAGAATTACTACGGTTAATGGATTTTGTAGGTTATAAAAATTAAAGTGTGTTAAAGATTATAATGTGTTCCATGCATTACATGTAGTTGTTGCAATTTTGTATGAAATCGCTGTTATGTTTTTTAATAACTGATAAATAATTTAATTTGGTCGGTTTAGAACTATTTACTTAATCCACAGTAAAAGTTCTGATTTCCAAGTGAAGCACTGCTATTGAGTTTTTCCAATACGAACTTCTCAGTAGCCGCCCGGAAGCCGTTGGTATTTTGACATCTCAGTGCATCAGAAACTATGTAAAGCTATAGAATCTTGCGCTTGATCTCTCCCCGTTTGTTTCGTACTACCGTCTGAAAGAACTATGTAGATGAGGAAAAAGGGAGTGAACCTGTGTTTGAGGACACCCTTGTGCATTATAATCCTCTTGCATTCTTTGCTTATTCGCTTTTTGCTCCGTCATGGGGGTGACGGAGGGGCATGCTGGACTCTTACCGGCTAAAACCACCGCGGTGTTCCAACTCTGCCCATGGCCAGGGGTGCGGGATTCGCCGTGACCCTACTTATTACAAATCAACATAAAAAAACAGTCAGACTGCCTCGTTGGCCTAGTGGTCCTAAGCGCGACTGCTACGCTAGAGGTCTTGGGTTCGATTCCCAGGGCGAGCAAAAAGTGTTATTGGGTTTTTTATGAATTTCTCAGTAGCAGCTCGGAATTTGGATTTGTGCCCGGATAATTGCAAATAGGCTCGCCCCCTATTACATGGGAATAAATATAAACATACCGGCGAATTGTGGGTATCATTGGTACACCTCTGCCTAACCCTTCGGGAAATACAGGCGTGATGGTATGTATGTATGTATAAAAACCAGTCTACCTCTACTCATCGCTCGAGCTAGCACTGTGGAGTTCACACGACAACAATATAGCGCCATCATAATTACGTGGTGTATGTTAGTGGGGCGCTTACGGTGCGTCTGCCTGCTGCATCTGTGTAATGAGGTATGTGATACAGGAGGATAAGTAGGTGTATTGGAGGTTGATGGTGATGCTTGCTGAGGTACTTGTTTAGCTGCCTGAATACATTTATTCTTATAGGATTATGATCCGTTCCCGTGGCAAATAGCGCGATGTTATGTAGCCTTTAATCTGTTATTCTGAGGCATAAGCTACGGAATGTCTCGCAGAGAGTGGGCAATTTTGTTCAATATTATTATTAACACTTGTGATGAATAACGCATTTATGTGTTATAAGGATTAATACTATATTCATAAAAACAGCTTCGCAAATAATGTATTATTTTAAATAAAATTTTCTGACCATAAAAATGCTTATACTGCCGCGGACTTTTTTTTAGTATATTTTAAGAGGAACAATTCTCTTATACATTATTTTTGCGTAACTGCAAAGAATAAATGGTTTTTCTTTCTTTCTAACTTTATCCGTTTACGCAGCGCACGCAACGAAAGCCCTCAAAAGGAATATTTTTCCCCGATTTTTGGCATATTTTTCATTGCATTCATGCCCAGTTCCAATTGGTCGTAGCGTGATGTTATATAGCCTATAGCCGTTCTCGATAAATGGGCTATCCAACAAAAAAATAATTTTTCAAATCGGACCGGTAGTTCCTGAGATTAGCGCGAACAAACAAACAAACAGACTCTTCAGCTTTATAATATTAGTATAGATTACAATTTTAATTTATTACAAGTTTGCGACACACTTGACACAGTGAACTAAGCGATTGGCTCTGCGCTGCGTGTCGCATAGGTTTGATTCCCACACGGGACAAATATTTGTTTAGCCTACAGATAGTTGTTCCGTGTCTGTCTATTTGTGCATGTGAGTTTATATGTTACTAAACGCACCCACGATTCAGGAGAAATTCTTAGTATGAAAAAAATATTACTATTATAAATACGAAAGATCAATCGATCGATTTTTTTGTACTTGTGTACATTTCATTGTTATAATACTCTTGTACAGTAATTTGCACCTGCCGTGTTATCTCTTCACCACCTTTGGTTGACTGGTAGAGAATGCCTAAGACATTAAGTCCGCCTTTGTACTCCTTTTTGTGCATAAAGCTTAAATAAATAAATAAAGTTTGGATGGATGGATGTTTGTAAATCAATCACGCCAGAAGGGCTTAACAGATCTTGATGAAGGAAAAGACATAGATTGTAGTCTGGATTAGTACAAAGGATTATTTTTATCGCGGAAAAATGTGCGGTATCCGTGGGATAATATGTGGACTTTGTTGCGAACGAAGTCTTGGGAAAAGGCTAGTAATGAGAATTGCTCATATTTTGATGATAAGTCATTAAATTCAAATATTTTTTTGTAATTTTAAATTATGTTCGTAATCTTTTTTTTTGGTAATTTACTTTGTTACCTTAATAATTATGATTAGCTATTTGTAAATATTAGTTACATTCTTATACAGTCTGTATCTGTAAGTCTTCTTTAAGTATCCAAACTAAATAAACAAAATTATACCTAATAGTCAATCACTTCGCATTGTCAATATCTAAGACAACCGGTGGATATTGTACCATCAATTTAGATTTTACAGCTGCTATCATCATCATCATCATTACCATTACTACTACGACTAACCCGGAGATATCTAACCCTCAACGCATTTACACACATTATTATAAGCGGCGGTCAGCCGAGCAAGAGAAGCGAGAGTGGTGAAAGCACGCGCGGGTTAAATAATAATGTTATATTTGCGTTGGGATTGGATTAAATTTAATATAGTTATGTGTTACTAATGTTTGTAGTTAAAGGAAATAAGGATAATAAAAAGAAAACATAATATATAATTTCTACAAAACATAATATAAAACGCCTGCAGTCTGCCCCTTTGTACGCTTAGATCTTTTGAAATACTCACCGGATTTTTATGCAGTTTTCATTAGTTGATAGTGATTTAAGAGGATTTTTTTTTATCGGATCATATAATATCACGCTACGCCAACGGGAGTGGAGCAGTAGTATAAAGCTAGTAATTTATATCAAGAAAAATCAATATCCGCATGTATGAAAGATCATCACGCAAGAACGGCTTTACTGATATGCCTGTTTTTCTTTTTGTTATTTTCATAATTGTCAGAATAATGTCAGTATAAAAGATTTTTTTGGAAACACTATCGTTATTGTTTAAAAGTTGGATGATATTGTATGAACACCTCAATTAAATGTATCGATTACTAACCGACTTTATAACTTGCTCCTTCAATTGTTTTTCTCGTAAAATCCCAAATTATTTATCTTTTGTGTTGATTTCCTAGGTGTGAAATCACTATTATGTTTTTCTTTTTTTTTTTAGCTTAGGTTAATATTTTCAAAGTTTTACTCGAAGATAATAACTATCTAGTTATAACATCAAATCCATTTTAAAACCAGTAAGTTATTAGAAATCCCTAGACCTATAGGTTATTGCCTTTTGTAGACTTAGTACCTACGTTAGTACTTAGCTTGAACTTCGCCCGCTCTCTCGAGCGCACGCCCCATCGATCAAGACGATTACGTGACATTATGAACTTAGAAAGTTATATTTTTCAAACAAATTCACACGCAACTAGTTGAAACTCATCTAGCATTGTAACGCAGAGATGAAATTTCGTGATATTATAGCAATTCGACGTGGAAGAGAATTTTTGTGGCGCGTTTACAAGGCATTGTATTGCTGTTTTATGGTTTTGAAATGTAAAGTACTTAATTGGTGGAAGTATATGAACAGGTTCAGAACAGTTCTGCATGCCCATTCGTCCAAGTGGTTTTTTTTTGCAAGCGTAATTATGTTGCTGGTTACTGCTCCGCTTCTGTAAGTTGGAGCGTGATGTTATATACTCTATACTGTTCTTTATAAATCTGGCTATCATATAAAAGATTTTTCTTATCCGACTGGTAGTTGCAGGGATTAGCGTGTTTAAACAAATACCTAGAAACAAATATACTCTTTACCTTCATTATTTTCTTTACCATAGATTTCAAATTAATAATCTTTATTTCATACATGAACCCATAGTGTTTGTATAACAAAAACATTTAAGACTAGTGTTAGTATACAAATAAGTTTCTCATCCTCAACTGGTGTGATCTTAACCCAGTGTCGCAGCAGAGGGTAGTCCCACAGTTTTTTTGTTATTTTACTACAGATACACCAATAACATTAATAGTGTAAACGAATGCCTGGAACTGCCAGTAGAATTAGGGAAAAAAATATGACAGCCAAATTCATAGGCTTTTTAACATCAAGCTACGACTTGAAGGAGCGGAGCAGTAACCAAAGAAATAACTTACCACGTGTGAAAAAAAATTACGCAAACGAAGTCGCTGTCACAAGCAAGTAAATAAACAAACCTTGCCAACTTAACAGAACAAAAACTAAGAAAACATTCAGACTATAAATAGACGACTTGAAACTCTTCATACATAGCCATACAAATCATTGTAACAATATGTATGATTGAAAGTGTAACCTATTGTAATGCCATCTTCTTGCTCATTATAGTATCTCACTTCTTAATTAATAGGCATCTGTTATTTGAAAGTGATCTCTGGAAATGGAAACCGTTATTCTATCAATGAAAGTATTGAATTATTATCTGGCGGTTGAAAAACTTGGGAAATATAAGTAATATTGAGATAATTAAGCTATTATTTAAAGTAATTAATGGTTAAATATTTTTTGCTGGTTTTAGCAGTCGAATCTGATATGATTGGTTGATGGAGCAATATAAATAATACAGCCTCGTTAGCTTAGTGCTCCTAAGCGCGAATGCTACATTAGGGGTCTTTGGTTTAATTCTCAGGTTGTTCAAAAAGTATTACTGGATTTTTCTATGAAATTCTCAGTAGCAGCTCGGAGTTAGGATTTGTGCCCGTTAATGGCAATAGGCTCACATACATAATATAGCATAACCGGTAACAATTTTTAGGTTGTTTTTTGATTTGGACATCTCAATATTCTTTAGGAACTACTGCAAGGCTTGTAAATATTTACGCAAAGCTTTACGAAAAGTTTAAAGAAAACACGGTGACATTGTAACAGTTGGCAAGGTACAATTCCAAACCGCAGGCATGCCTAACGGTAATTCTTTACATAATCTTGGCTTTGTTTAGTAAAGTTTTTTCTTTCTTTGTGTATAGCATTTTCTTTACTTTTTTTAAGACTTGAGGTTGTGAATAAGTTGTTTAAGAGGACGAATTGGAAATTTTGGCATCAGTGATCTCTATTTTTGTCAGTAATTACGAAACGTATAAAGATGTGAGTTGGTGTTCTGAATAGTTCATGATGAAAACCTTGTTTTGTTAGTTTTCATTACATGATTAAGTAACTTTAGTAACAGAGAAAAAAATATCAAATATACCTCTTTTTAAATAGAGATTCACATCTTATGGGAAACGGGACCGATTTTAGCCTCTCAACTGGCTCTGTAGACAATTCTATAAATACTCTTTAAAATTGTATAAGGATTTTCTCAAGTTATCATTTCCGACTAAATAAAATAACAAAAAGCTTACTTACCGGGGTGTGTGCGGGTTGCGGGGGGCGCGCGCCTGGTCTAGAATTATTGTTAAACAATTCGTCGCCTTAAATAAGACTATTTTTATAATAGTCTTATTTAATCAACTTAGTTATGAATTTCGTACAATGATACACAAACAGGTGGACATTTATATCTTGTTATAATAAAGCCAAAGAGGTTTCATTCGTTTTTGTGTTATAACATGCTCATCTCTGAAACTACTGTTCAATTGGACCAATTCTTTGAATCTGGAGAATCATTAATTTATTAGAAATAGGTTTTACAACATCACACTACGACCTACGGGAGCGGAGCAGTAAACAAAGATATAACTTTACGCGGGTGAAACAACCACACCAACGAAGTCGCAGGGAGAAGCTAGTTATCAAAATCATCACCATCATCATCATCATATCAACCACTGCTGAACATAGTTATTAAATTATTAATTCAGGAAGAATTTTTGTCAGTACCTAAACTATCCATCACTCCTGTATGTCCCGCAGGGTTAAACAGAGGTGTACCAATATACACCCACAGTTCACCGGTATATTTAGGTTCCATGTAATAGAGGGCGAGCCTATTGCCATTTACCGGCTACAAATCCAAACTCCGAGCTGCTACTGTCAGTAAATCAAATACTAAAAAGGAATTTGATGAATCATTTACAACTAAAAACTCATCGCATGCACACGAAGGCTCTCACACTCAATTAGGTATCCAGATCGTGTCACGGGAACTCGAGGCATCAATAATAGGTGTACCACGTGACACTACATTGTGCCTAGGTCACCCTCGAGCTTGTCAGGTCAGATAAAAAGTACAACAATGCATGCTATGTTATAGTTCATTTGAATGAGAACTATGGCATCGGTAGTCTTGAACCCATGACATGACTGCGAAGTATCTCGCAGTTTCATCAAATTGTAATATTGTACATACAATCACGCCTGTATTACTCGAAGGGTTAGACAGAGGTGTACCAATGTATGTAACCCAGAGTTCGCTGGTAGGTTGGTCCCATGTAAAAGAGGGCAAACCTATTAAGCCATAAACCAGGCATAAATCCTATCTTCGAGTCGCTACTGAGCTTTCATAATAAACATTGTAACACTTTTTTTTTACGGGGCCTCCTAGCGCAGGTATATCTTTTACTTACAAGAAGATTCCTATGTAAGATTAACTGTAAAAGTTGTACAAGTTTCTGCAATTAAGTTTTTTTTTTATTTTATTAATTACTTTTTGCTCGACTTGGCAACCGAACCCAAGACCTCTAGCGTAGCAGTCGCGCTTATGACCACTAGGCTACCAATGCAGTCGAGGCGAGGTGTAATATTGTTTCTACTGAATTTCGGTCACGGTAGTCCATTTCAATGGAGACAAGTCAAGTACATAGAAGATTATATATGCACAAAGAGTGAGCACAAACACAGGTGAACTATCTCTTCCCTCACTTTCATAGTACGATGGGCCGGCAATCTGACACGACCGGGGAGAGATCAGGCGCCGGACTAACAGCTGAATGAACTTTCCGAGACATTAAGGTGCCACACTACCAACTTCTAATCTCAGCCACTACTGAGAAATTCTTAGTGAGGCAACGTTTTAAGTAATTTAAAATATTTGTTTTATGTTTGTTTCAGGTTTTATGGAAGTTCTTGACCATTGAACTATAATCTAGAAGGGGCAACTATGTAGATTTAATTATTGTTTTCTATAAATGACGTTCAAAGGTGTTTTAGGTATATTTTTTTGTCATTGTATGGCAAACAAGCCGACGACGACCTGCTTGATGTTATAGTGGTGGTCACCGCTACCTATAGACATCTGCAATACCAGAGTCCTAAGCTTGCAAAAGGATTTCCAACCCAGAGACAAAGATAAATGTCTCGTGTGCCTGTAATTACACCGACACCCATACCTTTCAAACCGGAACACAGCAATGCTGCGTACTTCCCCGGACGAGCTCCTTCACATTGAGCTCTACAGCTACTAAATAATTATAAGTATAGGTAATCAAATCATGAATACTTTGACTTCTGCCATTCGTAAAGGCTCTTGGAATGCATGCAAATGCATGCAGTGAAAGCAAATGCACAAAATGGGACAGTTCATTCAAACCCGTTGATGTTGTACATTCCTTACTTTTGCTTTGAACTTGGTCCTCTTTCTTACATACATTTTCAATGTTACCGTAAAGGTGGTTTTACACCGGCGACGAGGCGAGGCGGGGATAACATAGGCGAGAATTTAATATAGCGCATCAATCGTAACTGGCACACGCCAGTTCACGCGAGATTTGTATAATTACTCTTCATAGGTAGCAATAAAGGTCAATCTTGTACGAACAAATATTTAAATTTTCACCTCACACATCCATGTCCAGACCTTTTAAACCGAAGATTAGCGAGACGTAAATTAAAATATTTGTTTGTAGAACATTGACCTATATTGCTGCATGAATCGAGTATTTACAAACTACTTATATAAAAAGCCTATTGCCTAAGGCCAGGCAAATACTGATGTGACTTTGTCAATTCACACGAACGTTTTAACTTTAAGGCAGATTTAAGGCCAATTTCTAAATCTGCCTTTATGTTGTATATCACTGACTTCGGTAAAGGTAAACATTGTGGGGAAACCTGGACTTACAATAAATATAAGTCTGAAAATACGCCTTGAGCAAGCGTAGTTATCAATGATTGTGCTTTCTAACAATAATAAGTTGATATAATTTATTAACTTATTTAATAACTAGCTTTTGCCCGCGACTTCGTCCGCGTGGATTAATAGTTCCCGTTCCCGGAGGATTTCCGGGATGAAAACTATCCTATGTCCTTTCTCGGGTCCCAGACTATATCTGTACCAAATTTCATTGAAATCGGTTCATTGGTTTAGGCGTGAAGAAGAGACAGACAGACAGACAGACAGACAGAGTTACTTTCGCATTTATAATAGTAGTAGGATATTAATTTCTCGTCCGTCCATTCTTGCCTCGCCTCGCCGCCAGTGTGAAACCACCTTAAGAATGTACTATATCGAATTACCTGACATTTACTTAACACGCGCGTCACGTTTGTCTCCGAATCACATTGTGTTTACGCACCATTCACGCTTTTTGAAAGTATGAGTTTCTGTTTATTACACTTTCGTTGTTTGTTTGTTTTTTTTAGTTATTTAGTGTAGTGGATGGGTGGTTTTCTGTGTGAGTTGAAATTGTGTTTTAGATTCTTAGATTGAGGCTTATTTTAGAGCGTTATATTTAAATGTTTCATCTGCTCTAGGTTCTCAATAGAAAAAATAATGTCACAAATTGTCGAACGCGTAACCGGCTGTGATTGGTTTTTGATAATATAATTCAATGAAAAAATTACAGTAGTTTAACAATTTATTACATTATAATTTTTCATTCAAGATATCGAAAAAAGTTAACTTCGGCATTGATTTACTTAATCTTCCGAATTCTTGTGGTATAATTTTCGGGCTCGGAAAAAGGGATAGATTCTATTACAACTAAAATGTTACCCGTAATTTAAAACAACCACTTTGAACTACCAAATAAAAAGTTTCAACCACCAAAATCACGTCATCGTCCTTCAAAAACCCTTCGTTTTAAAACCCGAAAGAAATATTTACTTAGTAGGGTCTCTGCACATAACCGATAATCGGGTCGATTTTTGACAGATTTCTTCATCGGCAAGAAGAAACTGTCAAAAATCGGCCCGATAATCGGTCCGATTCTCGGTCGCGTGGGGTTGTTGAATAGAGTTTAAATGAATTGGTCCGATTTTATCGGTCGTGTTTCATTCGAATTTCAAAAGTTTAACACTACAAATGCGCGGTATCCGCAGTCATGGCAAATATCCGCGAGCGCGCTTAGTGTCCGGTTTGTATGTTTCGAGGTAAATCGCTCTGCAACGCACTTTCCAAGTAAATTGCTTACACATTTATATCGTGTGTGAGATGTCGCATCAAATGGGGTGCAATGATGACAGTTATATGTTGACTTGATTTCTTTACTTCTTTGTATGAGTATTTGATTGTTTTTTTGAACTGTGTATTATTGATGCAACTAACAAAGAAATGGATCATGATTTTGGTTATGCTTTAAATGAATGTAGATACATAAATTAGGTGGTATTGTGTTTGTTCCTAAGTATTGGATATAATATACGAGTAGGTAGGCTCGATTAATATATTAGGTTAATGTTATGTGAAGAAGAAGTTAAGATTACAATTAGAGACGTACATACATGACTTATCCGACGTACCTATCTCTCTAGGTAATCTTCGTAAACGTTGAGAATATAAGCATCAAAATTTGTGAAAAAAGAAAATAGCATTGTAATCTCATCAATTACACGATAAGATTCTAAGACATCAGCAGTTAATACCACTATAAAGGCGAGTTTCTAAAACATAAACCAGCCTAAAATCTCCATGTCCAGATGTGATGCTATGCCGTTCATAGATGAGATACTTTACATTCAATAGATCGAACTAAACGGCACCTATTTTAGATAGATTACGACTGTAGAATAATGATTAAGTAAGCGGTACGATTTTCGGATTTTTGGAAAGTGTTATCCGAAATTAGATATTTTTTGAAGCGTGTGCTGTGAAAGGGTTATAATGTCGGTTGAATTAAGAACAAAAGAAGGTTCCTCACTTCGGATCCCTAAATACTGTCAGGTAATATTTTTTTAAGTCTATTTTATGGGCAAAGCCCGCTCCTTACTCTTACCAAAGGTCCCTTATATTGAGTGTTTGATCACGTTTGCCCCTTAAAATGTACCTAATAAGATCGTGACAACTTCGCCGTGGTCGACCTCAGCGGTTTTTTAAACTATTATTTATAACTACTTTATTACCCGCAACTTCGGGTCTTTTTTTCTGACTCTTTTTCTCAAACCATGGTAGGTACTTCTTCTTCAAATAATGGTAGCTAATGTTATAAGGAGTAACTCTGGTAAAACAGCTACTCCTTATAGCATCAGCTATCTGCCAGTTAAAATTCCCATCAAAATGAATCCAGCTATTTCAGAGGTTAACCGGAACAAATAGACAGACACTATTAGACACAAATTCATATTCTATAAAAATAAAAATACCTATAATATGTAACACATGGAAGCTGTTGGTGGACCTTTTTTAATAAATAAATAAATAAAAACAAAATAATAAACTAGCATTAAAATTACTTTCTTAATCTGCCAGACGCTCTCCCACTAATAAGTCTACAGAATGCTACGGGCTAAGAAATCGGCATTCCAGTCAAGTTTATGACTAAGTATATTGTAGCTACTGCCACGAGTACTGCAGTATCTGTAAGTGTACAGCTAGGTTTCTAGCGCAACAAGGCCAGTGATACTAGCTTGGTACTGTCGAGCCCGTTGATGTATAATTTATTTTTAGATTTTCTGACGGGTGTAAAATGACACTTCATCATCTTCGTATCAGCCCAACGACGTTGACTGCTGGACAGAGGCCTCCCCTAAAAATAGCCAGAAAGGTAAGACCTGCGCTGCCCGAAGTTGCAAAAAAAAATTGTTATTAACACAAGGTTATTTAAATAGGTTAGTTAAGGTTTATTTATATAAGAAAATATCCTAAATTTTCTTATTGTTTAAAAAAAAGGGACCCACACTAGGAATTTCTCTTGTACCGTGATTGCGTTTACAAACATAATAAGCTCACATACACAAATATAATTACATGATAGGCCTGCGTTAGCAATAATTCGGATTTAAAAGATCATCATCATGCTTAGCCTTTTCCCAACTATTTTGTGGTCGGCTTCCAGTCTAATCGGATGCAGCTGAATACCAGTGTTTTACATGGAGCGACTGCCTATCTGACCTCCACAACCCAGTAACTGGGCAACACGATACCTCTTGGTTAGACTGGTTGTCAGAATTCTTGGCTTCTGACTATCCGTAACGATTGTCGAAAATCTACGAATGACAGCCAGGACCAACGGCTTTACGTGCTTTCCGAGACACGGGGGTGTCACACCACCAACTTCCAAACTCCGGATTATTACTGAGAAACCGATAACACTTTTTGTCCGACCTGGGAATTGAACCCAGGACCTAACGTTTATCAGTCGTGCTTGCGACCACGAGACCAACGGAGCAGATATTTAAAACTAAACATCTTAAATGGTAAATAAGACATAGCTAAATTTCATTAATTTTTGCTTGACTACCCCGTTGGTCTCGTGGTCGCAAGTGCGACTGCTGTGCAAGGGGTCCCGGGTTCGATTCCCAGGTTGAGCAAAAAGTGTTATTGGGTTTTTCTATGAAATTCTCAGTAGCAGCTCGGAGTTTGGATTTGTGCCCGGTTAATGGCAATAGGCTCGCCCCCTATTACATGGGACCTAAATATACCGGCGAACTGTGGGTGTACATTGGTACACCTCTGCCTAACCCTTCGGGGAATACAGGCGTGATGGTATATATATATATATATATATATATTTTTGCTTGACTGTACCCACCCGGGCCGGTCGCCTGCAGCCGCGTGCGCCGCTTCTCACATAATGGCCGCTTCCTCTGTCCACCTCAGGATGTCCGCCCGTCGGGAAATCTTAAATCACCTTATATGGGCATTAATCTAGACCTACTTTGTGAAAGAAAGAACAGGAAAAGTTTGTGAAAAGAAAGAAAATCGAATTGTTATTGGGTCATGTTAAATAATTCCGGTTTTTATTGGGCGACATTACATAATTCCGGTTTTTATTGGGCGACATTAAATAATTCCGGTTTTTTGTGAGTGAGGTTTAATATTTTCGGTTTTTATTGTAGATCACATGTAATACTAACTAGCTGTACTTACCCGCGACTTCGCAGACGTGGAGCTAAGTGTTATCTAAAGGAAAACTATTGAATACTATGTCATTGCAAATATCCAGGTTAAACTAGTTCTATTGGTCTAATGCTCACCAGCAATGGGTGAAAGTTACAGGAGTGGTTTAATAATTATAACACAAAAGTTCATAATCTCATTTTAACCAACTATACATAATTATACTCGGCGCCTCAGTTACGGCTTTGGGTACTGCTTCGCTCCTAGTGTTCGTAGTGTGATGTTCTATAAATATAAACCCACCTCTTGAATCACTATTAATTAATGAAAACCGCATTAAAATCCAAACGTACTGATGGCGGGGCGCGACTTTGTTTTATACGTAGAGATTTATCATCTAAGTTTATGATTATTTATGGGAATTAATAAATATATCAAGTAGTAGTGCTGGTTTTGTATAGCCAATTCGAATAGCAGAGAACACGAGGAACACATTGACTGTCAGTTAGTAGTCTACACACAGCTTGATCAACAAAATTCTTGTGCTATTTCCTCTCAGGGCGTAATCAAGCAACTCTACTACTACATTGTTGACATGAAAGTGATAAAAAATATCATAGTGCCATCTGAATCTAGATTTAAAAAGTACGTAAGGTGAAAGCCTTGTGCAACATTTCGTAGTTCCTTTTACCGTGTCTAGATGGCAGTGTAACAAAGTTTGTGTGGAGAAAGTAAAGTGAAAGTTTGTAGTATGTCAGTAATTGTGCCATCTATGAAACATAATGGGTAACCAGTTGGATGAACAGTAACTGAGAGAAAGTTCTATGCTTTCTAAATAGGATAGGTATAGTTGTTTTAGTACATTATAATGATACTAGATGGCGTTAAACTTTTTCGTAAAATTGTTTGAGGTAGTTTTTTTATTCATGCTTTGGAAAATAAGTACGGTTTATTTTCCTATTTTAATCTTTGTTGTTTTTAGTAAAGTAATGAGAAATACAACATAATAATGCTTTATATCCTATAATATTATTCTTGAACCATGCTATAGCTTTTGGATGCAACTAAATATCAGTAATACTGATAGTTTGCCCAATAAAACCGTTATAATATGAACTAGAATACCTAGTTATCTCACTGCGCCAACCGTGCATATAATTTAGGGATTGCTTCGAGTCGATTCTCGGGTAGTAAACTATTTGTATCGCCTACAGGCAAAAGCTCTGCGAAAATGGGAGTCAGTTTAAGCAACAAACAGTCAGTTTCTCGAACAAAAATAAAAATAATGTGACTAAGTATGGTCTATCGCGTGTACTGTTATGGTTGTGGTTGTGGATAATTCAATACATTAGTAGGACCTATAATTGGGTAGATGACAACACTACTCAAATGACGTACTCTTTAAAAGAGTATGTATGGAGTTTCTTGCCCGTTCTTCTCCACGAAAAGGGTAGTTCCCTTTGGAATGGGCTACTAGATTCAATAGTTTTAAATATTTGACGTTCAAAATTGCTCTTTGGTCTAATTGGAATAAATGATTTGACTTTGACTTTATGAGCTGTGAAAACGCCATGCCCCTATAGATTTTGTATGACAATACTAAACTATGACGTCAGTTTTTTTGGTATCTCAATTTACTAACAATTTATTTATTCTAAAACATTTTTTTTTTGTTAGCCTGTACTGTCCCACTCTTGGGCAAAGGCCTCCCTCCACTTCTTTCATTCTTCTCTTTTCAGCGCCTCGTTTCTCCAGTTTTTAAGGAATTTGTCGAGTACGTCCCGCCATCTCCTTCGTGGCCTGCCGCGACCTCGACTCATTGTCTCGGGGCAAAACAATTGAAATTAAATTTTATATGTATTAAAAAAATCATCGTGTTTTCTAGGCTGAAATAAAGTGTTTTTTTTTTTTAGTGAAATTATGTCTTGGAATTATTGTTTAATTGTATCTACTACCTAATTAGTCGCTTGCCAATTTGTCAAAAAAAACTTTTGAGAATTGTTGTCATATGGTTACTATTAATAATAAAATAATAAATAAATATCTTGGGACAACTCACACACGGTTATCTGATCCCAAGCTAAGCAGAGCTTGTGTTATGGTAACCCGACAACTGATTTACATACTTATATAATTTATAAATACATACATATTATAGATAAATCACACCCAGACACAGAACAAACAATCATGCTCATCACACAAAGTTTATCCTGGGTGGGAATCGAACCCACGACCTCCGGCTTAGCAGTCAGGGTCGCTAACCACTAGACCAACAGGCCCGCCAAACTATTGCGCGGTGAGTTATTATCATATAGACTATAGAGCAATTATGTTCCCAAAATGTCACAACTATATTGATATAACACATTCGGGTACATTCTGCAACAATTTTCCGGTGAAAGGTTTTAGAAACAAAATAGAATCGTTCAAAAACCAGTGAAAGTGTATCGGCCGTTCAAGAGAAAAGTGGCTTCTACACTTTTTGTTTATTTAGTAAGTTTATCTTTTTGTAGCCTATTATAACATTCTTTAGAGTGAAACGAGATCATCTATACAAAGATATTTTATATTCGAAGTTCTGGTTTGTGATTGTTTAGTACTATTTTAAACTTAGGAGAAAGGAGTATGTAAGAATCTTTGCAGGTGTCGTTCTTTGGTGTCTGCTTACCCCCATGGGAAAAAGGCGTGTATATGTATGTTTGTATTTTAAACTGCTCTTAGTAAAATCAAGAGACCTATATGCTACATTATTTTACTTACACGGTGTTAAAGACAGAGTACCATGTTCGACCTTTAATGATCGAGTTATCAGCGACTAGGGAGACCTTATTCTTGGAGTAAAATCTTCGAAAGGCGGTAAGTCTTCTAAGATGAGACCGGGAATGTAGAATTTTTATCTAACGACACTTAAGTACAGTATATGTGTCGTGATGGCCCAGTGGTTAAGGCGCCCGCCTCTCATGCACGAGGTTGTGGGTTTGCAACCGGACACGGGCAAGTACTACACTAGTTACTTTTTCTAATTCATATGTACTTTCTAAGTTTATCTTGGACATCATTGACATCGGTAACCATGTCAGAGGCCCTTGCGGCGGTTTAGAAACTCTAAATTCAAATTCAAATTCAAATCATTTATTTCAATTAGACCATTTACAGGCACTTTTGAATGTCAAGAAGTTCCAGTTTAAAGTTGAAGCTAGTTGCTCGTTCCAAAGCGTAGATCTCTATGGAGAAGAACGAGCAAGAAACTCCATGGACACTCCTTTTCTTCAATTTGGGTTTACAAAAATTTTTAAAAAATTTAAAATTTTGGTTTCTGACACTAGGGTGTGTGGGGTTGTTAGACCTTACTGCCCACACGATAAAGAAGAAGAAAGAAAGAAGAAGAAGAAGAAGTACATCAGCACATGGAGGAGGACGCCGTCTTAAAGACAACCCCAAAACTCCTCGTGTTGCTTACGGCTTATTATAGTAGATAGCTATAAGTAGATGACAAAATCGTGACTTTTCACTTTCCCTATCACAACAATCCAAAGTGCTCTTAAACAAGTAATACTTTTAAAGCAGTAAAGCAGCTGCAACATTTTTATGAGTATAGCCAGCAAAACATTTCTTCTTTTTTTCTCTCCCGTACAAAAATTTGCACCAGTCACTGTCACTATCTCTTCACTACCTTTGATTGACTGGTAGAGAATGCTTAAGCCAGTAAGCCTGCCATTGATAAATACTTAAAAAAATACTGAAAAAGTATAGCAGCCACACATGACCGGAATAATTTGACCCGTGTAAATATTATGCGTTCAGTGATCATTTAAAAAGTGTTGCAGTAATATTTCCGTAGCGGCCGAACAACACAAAAATTATTACCAGACATTTCAGCAATATTACAAATATGACAGTAGGCACCATATGCGTGAAACAATTGCTGTCTATATATATTATTTAAGTCGCAAATTGCCTGGAAAACAAGACGTGTCTGGGACTGCCATAAGAAAGCAAAACATCACTCCACTTATAAATCCCTGCGCATCTGTCGCATTGTACCAATTTACGCACAAATGCGTGTTTGCCATCGTGACAACATTCCATGGTAAAGGCAGGTGCGTGACTTGAGTATGAAGCGTGTTATATGGTGTATGAGGAAGTGGAAATGAAGGCAATTCTTGAAAAACACGCATTTCTTGTAAAAGAAATAAAAATGGGTGATGCTATGCCGTGGTAGACAGAAACGTCTTTTTAAGTTGATCTGAGTAATAGCTACTTTACTCTATCCAGAGATGTATAAATGAACTGCGTATAATACGTAGTTACAGAGCTACAGCCTTTGCCGAGGCGACTTGTTTTCGTGTCATCAGTTTTAGCAAATTACCCTTATACTGTTTTGAAAGTCGTTACACGTTAAGAGGGTTTACGCCGGCGGCGCGCCGTCCACGCGCTATTTGCCTCAAAATCAATGATTTTCAAACCTGTTAATACCCATTAATAACTTATCGTACAAACATGCAATTTGCGAATAATATTAGGAAATTTTGTCTTCTAGAGGACGTGAGAGGTTTTTTTAAAATTAAATAGCATGCTTGTAAATTATATTAAGATAACTAAAGTGAGATTTGCGTATTTTACGTTCAGAGTCAATTTCGAAGCCGTTAATCTCCAAAAATTGCTGATAGAATCAATAAACAAAAATATTTGCTAATTGGTAATATCCTTAATAATTTTTTTGTCAAGACAGATTTTCTGATTTAGGTTACTTACTACGGAAAATAAAATCAAAACAATGTCTAATTATTAAGAAATTACGCGTAGATAAAATGATCTTTTTCAACATTTTAACTTGCATTTATCATTATAATAATAGCATATTCTAATAGAAGAACATCTCTTTTAAAACTTACAATTCAAAAGTTTCGTGTGATTAGTTTTATAATTTTTTAATAAATATTTTAAAACTACTATAAATTGAGGCGCGCGGCCGGTAGGCAATTCAATCCAATTCTGAACTGGCTACCAATTAGCAAATATTTTTGTTTATTGATTCTATCAGCAATTTTTGGAGATTAACGGCTTCGAAATTGACTCTGAACGTAAAATACGCAAATCTCACTTTAGTTATCTTAATATAATTTACAAGCATGCTATTTAATTTTAAAAAAACCTCTCACGTCCTCTAGAAGACAAAATTTCCTAATATTATTCGCAAATTGCATGTTTGTACGATAAGTTATTAATGGGTATTAACAGGTTTGAAAATCATTGATTTTGAGGCAAATAGCGCGTGGAAGGCGCGCCGCCGGCGTAAACCCTCTTAAAATGTATTTTTGTTTGTTTGTAATATTACCAGCCTATTACTAACGCTTATTCAGAAAAAGCGCTGTGTGTTGTGCTTTTTCAGTAGCAGCTTGGAGTTAGGATTTGTGCCCGGTTAATGGCAATAGACTCGCTCCCTATTACATGGGATCTAAACATACCGTCGAACTGTCGGTGTACATTGGTGCACCTCTGCATAACCCTACGGGAAATACAGACGTAATGGTATGTACGAGGTGCATTCAATAAGTACCTAGCCTCATCGCCAGAGGGCGCTGTAGTTTCAAATGAGTTTTACCACAGTGTAGCACATTCTTTTTTAATTCTTTTTTCAAATTTTCATTCCAATCCCTTCATTTGTTTTAATTTGACAACTTATGGAAGCGAACGTGTCGATCGGTTTTACAAAAATGGAAAAAGAGCAATATCGTTCGGTGATTCGATTCCTATTTTTGGAAGGGAAAACGCGCATCGAAATCAAAGAGCGTTTGGATGCTGTGTACGGTAACTCTTCTCCATCGATGGCCACCGTCAAGAATTGGTTCAACGAGTTGGCACGTGGCCGTACGTCGGTTTTTGATGAACCACGTCCAGGTGCACCGAAAACAGCTGCTACGGAGGAAAACATTAAAAAAATCCATGATTTCGTATTGGCAGATCGCCGATTGAAGGTTCGGGAGCTAGCTGAGACTGTAGGCATTTCAGAAGGAACAGTGCATCATATTCTTCACGAGGAACTCGGCATGAGAAAGCTGTCGGCGCGATGGGTGCCGCGTTTACTCACACCAGAAAACAAGCGCAACCGTGAGACCACATCGGAGACGTGTTTGGCGCTGTTTAAGCGGAATCCAGCGGAGTTTTTCCGTCGTTTTGTGACCGTCGATGAAACCTGGATCCACTGGTACACACCAGAGACCAAGGAGCAATCAAAACAATGGATCCAGACCGGGGAACGTGCTCCAAAGAAGGCGAAAACTGTAAAATCGGCCGGAAAAGTTATGGCCACCGTTTTCTGGGATTCACAAGGTGTGATCTACATCGATTACCTCGAGAAGGGTAAAACAATTACAGGGCTTTACTATGCCGATTTATTGGGCCGATTCGACGCCGAATTAAAGAAAAAACGACCCCATCTGGCGAAGAAGAAAGTGCTGTTTCACCACGACAACGCACCGGTTCACACGTCTGCCGTTGCCATGGCCAAATTGGTCGAATTACGCTACGAATTGCTGCCCCATCCGCCGTATTCTCCAGATTTGGCCCCTTGTGACTTCTTTCTGTTTCCTAATCTGAAAAAATCACTCGCCGGGAATAGATATGGATCGAATGAGGAGGTCATCGCCGCCACGGAGGCCTATTTTGCAGAGTTTGACAAAAACTATTTTTCGGACGGGTTAAAAAAGTTGGAGCATCGCTGGGCTAAGTGTATCGAACTAAAAGGAGACTATGTTGAAAAATAAATTGCCACTTTTCCAAAATTTTCGTTTACTTTTTGTAGGCTAAGTATTTATTGAATGACCCTCGTATGTATTGATAAAAAAACAACAAAATATACTCATACATGGCTTTAAAGTAGTGCAAAAGAAATATAATGATAGGGCAAGAAAAGCTTTTATTTTACTTAAATTAACATAATAACAGCCTATTATTGTACCACTGCAGGGCAAAGGCCTCTTCTCATACAGAGCAGTCACGCTTGCTCTAGGCGGATTAGCGATTTCAGACTTACCTATATTCATTCAAGTTCAGGTTTCCTCACGATGTTTTCCTCCACCGATGTCAAAATTATTCAAGATAAACTTAGAAAGTGCGTAGTGAAAGTGCTTGGAAAATACAATCATAATTTATTTATACCAAAGAAAATTCATCTCCTTGATTTTTATTTAATTTCTTTTTGATAACTATATACTTAGTTATAAACGTAAATGTTTGAATAAACAGTTTATTTACCTGTATTTATATATTTTTTATGTGTTCCTAAACGTCTCGATTACGATAATTACATAGGGTGGGATTATTTAATAGATTTTGGTCTGAAGAATAAATAGATAAAACAGTCTATAGAGTAATATTTTCTATACAAAAACTATTAAACCGCTACATTTTTTCAGTGCATGCAAAATCAATCATATAAATTGTATTTCTTATCACTCCACTGAAAGTTGCCGTGGAATATCATGGACTGGAATCCTCATTTACTTTCACTACAATTTACTAAAATTTTTGGCAACTTTATGTCTCCTGGATTACATTAGAGCCCATAAAAGACTGAATATGATCCTAATTGAACCCTATTAGCCATCACAAAAAAAAACCATAACAAAAAATGAAAACCACAATAAAAAACAATAATTTAATAAATAACCAATAAATTATACACTCTCACAAATAAATAATGTATCTACCCTACGAACTTCCTCCGTACTGCCTCCATCCTCTATACGGGAGGGGAGTGACGTCATCAACGTCCCTCCGTCTTCTGTGATGACCGTGATGACCTGCGTAGATGACCTGGTGGTCTTCTCCTCCTTCATGGGAGGTCAGCTTCTTGACTCCGACGATGGCTGCCAGCATGAGGGCTAGCGCTGATGCAGCAAGGGCCTGGAGGTAGAAACAGTTGATATGTTATATCTCTTCTTTTATACAATATATATACCATCACGCCTGTATTCCCCGAAGGGTTAGGCAGAGGTGTATCAATGTACACCCACAGTTCGCCGGTATATTTAGGTCCCATGTAATAGGGGGCGAGCCTATTGCCATTAACCGGGCACAAATCCAAACTCCGAGCTGCTACTGAAAATTTCATAGTAAAACCCAATAACACTTTTTGCTCGACCTGGGAATCGAACCCGGGACCCCTTGCACAGCAGACTTGACTCTTTTATACAAAATGTATACAAATCATCAAAATTGATTTTTCTGTTTGTAATGTCAACATAACAGCTTTTTACTTAATACGAATGTTTAAACGATAAGGCTAATACCACTTTGCTTGATTCGAACCCAAGACCTCTAGCGTAGCAGTCGCGCTTAGGACCACCATACAGTTAAAGTTATTTGTGGCTATTATAACTGTGTTGCTGCCATAACAAACGTGTATGTTCCAAGCCGTATAGTTAATTAAATCATAAAATAGCTCTAATTTGAGCTATCATCATAATCACTATAATATTCTCCGTTTTATGGCACACTTATAAACATGTCCCTAATATAATATGAGAACGTTAGCCTTATTAAGTAGCATAGTTACAACTTGCCCCACCCTTACACGTGTGCAAGTTTCCGAGAAGCCAGTGCCAGCGCCTAGTGGGGCTTCCAAATATTTTCAGTCAAATAAACCTTTTCTGGCATAAAAATAATTCTGCCAAGCCGGTCTAGCCGTTTTGAAGCTTTGCCATTAATTTTGCCGTTCAACACATCATTTAGCCATTCATTTTTACAACGTGTAACTTAAATGCGCAAAAGCTCAGACACCCCAAATGATTTTTAATTTAATTAACCTAATTCTTATAGAAAAATAAACATTACAAAAAAGAAAAACGTTTTATGTGCTGTTTTAGTTTGTAAAAAAATCGTATCTGCATTGAAATAGAGCTATTATTATCCTGCTAAAGAGAAAAATTAAATTGTATAACAACCATTTGAGTTTATTTATTTATTTGGGCAGGTTTGAGTGAAATAAGCCACGCGGAGTTCGCTAGTATAAAATATAGTGCCGGAGATTCTTCTTACAACAGAAAAAATATCTGTGAAAATTTAGTAGAGTATCTAGAAAATAGAGAACGTTGTGTTAATACAGATGAGTATTCAGCATTGTAAGCAGTCCTGCAGTGATATTCTGAAAAATCTCGTTCGCAGAATTTAGGGGAAAAGAGCTTGCGGTGAGTTATCACCCCACTAAAGATATAGATTTTTACTATGGATTCAGTACATAATTGTAAACTGCACACAGTATTAACAGTATTAGTCAATTATTTTGAAAAACCTGCTGTTCTTTATATTTTGACCGTGTTTTTTATTTATTAATTAAAATGTACCTATGCAACAAAAAAGTACAAAGGCGGACTTCCAGGACTACGCAGTCAACCAAAGGTGGTGAAGAGATAACATGGAAAGAGCAGATTATAATCTGAGATTAAAACAACAAAACTTGAGAATAAAAAAAAGAATGTCAAAGCAATGATATGGCGTAGGTGTTTCACTTTTGTATGTATTTCACCGCTGTGGGGTCTAGAATAACGTACCTATCTACTGAATGTCTATTCAAATCTTTTGAATACAATAACGGGTGTGTAAAACATAATGTCTAACTAATATTCATTTTGCCGCCTTTTGCCTAATCTATACTAATATTATAAAGCTAAAGAGTTTGTTTGTTTGAACGCGCTAATCTCAGGGACTACTGGTTGGAATTGGAAAATTCTTTTAGTGTTGGATAGTCCATTTCTTGAGGAAGGCTATAGGCTATGTAACATCACGCTACGACCAACAGGTGCTGAGCAGCGAGGGTGAAACCGCGGGGTACAGCTAGTGCTAGAATAAACGAAGTATAGTGTAGTGTATTTCTCAATGGCATATTGCTGTCAATGGCACTTGTACCATTGATAGCCACTCAAATAAGTTTTTTGATGCCCTATGAGCTTCCTTTTTTTATAAATTTGTTTGTATTTTAAATTTTATTTATACGTTTTATGTTTAAAAAATAAACTTAATAAATTGAAAAAAAAAAAAACTTTTGACAAAAAAACCCACTAAAACAATGTTCATGGAAAATGTCGTGTGTTTAAAGTGTAACAAAATACAATGATTGCACAGTGATTTTAATTGGGAAAAGTGTGTAATTACAGCGGATAAGCGGGCCAGTTCGCGCGGCGTGACGAAGAAAACCGACGGTCCGTGTGCTAGATACTGTACGTGCTTGCTGCTTGAGTTGCAGGAGGAGGTAGGCGACAGAGGCCGAGGTTTGTATGACCACGATGTTGTGAATTATTATAAATAAAAATAAATAAATAAATATCTTGGGACAACTCACACATGGCTATCTGATCCCAAGCTAAGCAGAGCTTGTGTTATGGTAACCAGACAACTGATATACATACTTATATAATTTATCAATACATACATATTATAGATAAATCACACCCAGACACAGAACAAACAATCATGCTCATCACACAAAGTTTGTCCTGGGTGGGAATCGAACCCACGACCTCCGGCTTAGCAGTCAGGGCCACTAACCACTAGACCAACAGGCCCGTCAAATTAAGTAGGAGTGTCATTACATGTTGATGCTTAGCGTGCACGCAGTACAGTGAAAGTTACGTATTTGGATAGTGCTCTGATCCAGTGTGTTGTAGCATCTTAATATAGCCACGATAAATGATAAATGTGGTGTATAAAGCAAGATTTTTTTAAATTAGATTCATGAGTTATCGAGTTCAAACAAACAAACCAACGCTTCAGCTTTATAATATTAGTATAAATAATAAGTTTGAATTGAAATGAAAAAAAAAATAACATCTGTACGAAATACATATGTGGATCGCGTATTTCAATATAATTTATGAGTACTTTCATCCCCTGTAAGATCAACAGTCATTTAAAAATTAGCCTATATTATGTCCTTAAGTAAAGACCTTCTAAAGCAATCTTCGATATCCATTCATAATCCCATCGCATCCCATTTACTAGCCCACTGCAGTTTACGGCAACACTTGAACCTTTGAGCCAAATCATCATCATCATCTGCTTAGCCTTTTCCCAACTACATTGGGGTCGGCTTCCAGTCTAGGCGAATGCAGCTGAATTCCAGTGTTTTACATGGAGCGACTGCCTATGTGACCTCCACTCCCCAGTAACTGGGCACCACGATACCTCTAGGTTACACTGGTTGTCAGACTTCTTGGCTCCTGACTATTCGTTACGACTGTCAAAGATCTACGAATGACAGCCGGGACCAACGCCTTTCAGACAAGATAAAAGTGATAATTCGTAATTGTTTAATTGTCTTATAAGCCTATTAACACAATTAAAAGGTAGTGTGTAATAAGTAATGTATATTACAACACAATCATAATATATTTATTATGTTGTCATCGTCACACACACATAGACATGCCACAAGGATGTAACATTTGTGTTCGTATGAAGCTTAGTCTCTGTAGCATATTTACTCTTGCGTTTGTATCTTGTGATCTATTGGTAGTGTGAGCTCATTAGTAAGTAGGAACTGTTGTTTATAAAAATAACATTTTCTGGTTTTAGATAAAGCGGCTGAGTTTATTGACCTTTGTTATTATTTGGTTAGATTATTGTTATATTTATTTTTAGGCTGTATTGTTCTAATTCAGGGCAAAGACCTCCCTTTTGGTTTCCAATCCTTTATATTCTGAGCTAGAATAGATCAATCCTGACTATAAGTGTCAAGCTCATCCCGCCATCAATAATAGTATGTCATTATTGTTATTACATTAGACCGTAGTAATTGCGTTGTCGGATGTCTAAAGCGGTCATTGACCCACATATTCTTCGTGACGGATTTCAGATTTCTTAAAATAAAATTGGTATAAAATACACTAACTTTCTGAATTACGATCAAACGTATCACACATATTTCAAAAAAGAAAAACACAAATCAGTTTTATGTTCCAACTCCACTTTCAGGAGAATGATCATCACCTAATCTCATTCTCAGTCTGTCAAAAATACCCCTAATTGTCAATTATTTTTGACATTGACAGGCCCTTAGATGACATTACGACTAGATTTTACTTTGTTGTTTAGTAGAATTGGGCCTTAGGTCTTTACAATAAGGGAAAGAGCAAAGCTACTTCCGTGCTGAAATGCACAAACTGTAGCATCTTACCTTCATAGTCAGTAGACCCAGTCCACCAATACCCATAGCTCCCATTGCCTTGGCAAACATCAGACCAAGCAGGGCCACGCCCCCTCCACCGCCGCCGCCTTTGCCTCTTCCAGTCACTGGAAGAAGAAACAAAATGTACATCATTGGTTGAATTTCTGTCTAACTTAACATAATTATCACCCGTATTAAGTTACGTCTTTAGTTACTGCTCCGCTTCCGTGATTCGTAGCGTGATGTTATAAAGCCTTCGTACTCAGCAATAATGTAACCATCTATTGGTGAAAAAAATGTTAAAATTGATCCAGTAACTTCGGAGCCTATTCGGCACAAACAACCAAATAAAATCGTTCCTCTTTATAATATTACTAGCTTTTGCCCGCGACTTCGTCCGCGTGGATTAATAGTTCCTTTCCCGGGGGATTTCCGGGATGAAAACTATCCTATGTCCTTTCTCGGGTCCCAGACTATATCTGTACCAAATTTCATTGAAATCGGTTCAGTGGTTTAGGCGTGAGATGAGACAGACAGACAGAGTTACTTTCGCATTTATAATATTAGTAACGATAAGTATAGATAACTGCTCCGTTTGTCGCGTTGTCTTTTCTATAAGAAGTTTCTAAGCAACAGCAAGTTGGTGGTTTTACAGCGTCCTGTCTCGGAAAACACGTTAAGCCATTGTTAGTCCATGATCTCTCGCTGGTCATGTTGGCTTACCGTTACATAGGGATATGAGACTGAGGGAAGAGGAAGTGCACTCCTCAACTTATTGGGACAGCCGTTCAACACACAACGGCAGGACGTCACCCGTTAACCGAACTATAGGTATGAAAAAAAGACAACTGTCCATGTGCATTTCAACACCAGGACTGCTCCAGTGCTGCAGCAGTCCAAACGCGTAAATTAAAGGGCCCTAATATCACCCGTGTACTTAGCTAATCTCAATGAATTGGGATTGACCTATAGGAAATATTCACCTTTGTTTCAAATTTTGAACACGTGCTGAGCTGAGCCATTTAACAAAGTACTCTATTTTTCTAACCATACACCACAAAATGCCACGCGCCACGTGTCCTATCAATCTGCCAGTTTCATCGTTCATAAGAGACAAAAAAAAAGCTAAATAATTTTTCTTCGCCGCAATCTATCCTACTACTATTATAAAGGCGAAAGTTTGTATGTATGGATGTATGGATGTATGTATGGATGTTTGTTACTCTTTCACGCTTAAACGGCTGAATGGATCTGGATGAAATTTGGCACAAAGATAGATTATAGTCTGGAATAACACATAGGCTACTTTTTATCCCGGGAAAATGTACGGTACCCGTAGGATAACACATCAACTGTGACGCGGACGAAGTCGCGGGCAGAAGCTAGTCTATTATAAAAGAACAATCACTTTAGTGTCAGCACGGCTGAGTGAACGTTGATGGAAAGCGGAAATTGCGTCCCACAGGAAATTGGATCAGCGATACTTTGCAGATATTTTAAGTGACAGGTTGTTGTTTGAAGTTTCTAGAGAATTAATAAGTAAGTTATTAGGAAATTATGAACTGTGGTCCGATTTCTTGAGATGTTGTCCCGAATATTCTTAGTCATATAAATCTTCTTATAGATCTAAACTGCCCCGTTGGTCAAGCAAATTTGCAAGTTGCAACCAGCAAGCGCTAATGGTGAGCGAGAGGTCCTGGGTTTGATTCCCAAGTCGGGCAAAAAGTTTTATTGGATTTCTCTATTAGGAGTTTCTCAGTAGCGGCCTGGAGTTTGGGGTGTCACACCTCCAATTTTGGAGGTGTGACACCCCCGTGCTTTGAAAAGCACGCCTTTGATACTGCACCTGATCTCTCTCCGGTCTTTCTTTTATCGTGTGGGCAGTAAAGTCTAAACGACCCCACACACACCCTAGTGTAAGAATTTCTAAACCGCCTCAAGGGCCTCTGACATGGTTACCGTTGTCAGTCCAAAGGACGACGAGATGTTGGATGTGTGTCCAAATACTTGAGATGTTGGCCCGGAAACCCTCATTCATAAACCTCTCATGGATCGCTTTAGCAATTTAGACGACATGGTTGGTGTATTGGTGGATTGCCCAATATACTGCGTATGGGGGAATTCCAATCCCACATGAAACAAATGTAGGCATGGCCTACAGGTAGTTGTACCGGATCTGGTTGTAATGTGTGTGACTTTGTATGTTTGTAAATGCCACGTTACAGGGGAAATAAATAGTGTGGTGTTAAAAACAAAATATACAGATAATCAATTTCAGTTCATTCGAATTCAGAAAGATTATAACAATTATTACAAATCCAATATTGTGTCTAAGCATTGTGTTAGCAGCAAAAGACCAAAGATTTGCGTAGGTTTTGTTTAGGTTTTTGCCGTAATTAGGACTTTTTGAGTAGGTCATTATTGAGCACCGCAATGAACGATCAAAGAAAAAATTGCGACAATCACGGTAAGCAGACAAAAATGGTCTTTTTTAGTGGCCCTCCTTCCATGATAGCCAAATACTCCGGTCTTTTTCGAGAATCACACAAAGAATATTTTCAGAAAAAAATGTCTGTTACGGAGGAAATTGGCAACGTAACCTTTGTACTGGGGACCAATTCTATTAACTTTGAGTAACGATAGCAATCTTATCTCCTTTTTAATTTACTTACATTTTCAGACATTAATATCCGTTGATAGGTTGTGACTAGATTTTGAACGCTTTTAAATATTGGAACTGTGTCTGCCGACCTATATAACATTACATAATATAACGCGAATTTTAAGATAACTAGGCAAAACGAAAATTTTATCAGCCTAGGGTATTTAGGAACAGTCACACAATGGTGTATAGAGTAGAAATAGAGAATTGAAGAATTGTCCGTCAGAATTCATCACTATAATTATCGTAATATTATCACAGGATTTTCTAAAGATGAATATTCAAGACCACTCATTGCTTTTTCCAAATCACCACAGTAACCACTTTTAAGACACACAGTACTCACCAGAATTTTCCTTATAACTGTCATCGACGACCTTCAGCGAGTCAGCCAAAAACTGCGTCACACGATCCTTCTCGATCAGATTCGGTAGCTTCACATGCAGTTCGTGTCCTTGCAAGAACTTTGCCATCCGAAGCAGAGAAGAATTCTCGCCAAAAGATCTTCCTTCATCTTCTAAGGAGTTCGACACTGGTATCCTTGCCAACCGCACTCCATCAGCCAAGTCAATATCACCATCAAGTAATGAAGCTAAGCTAAGGCCACACAGGGCTACTAAAACCGTCACCTCTCGATACATTTTCCCTGATGTTGATTCGCGCAATAAGCGAGAAAGGGAGTCTCAGACGCTTATATAGTTGGTTAAAAAAAATAAGAAGTAAGAACGAACGATTTCTTTGAAGCTATCGCTGTGAGTGGAAAAAAAGTGTGGCCATTCTGCAATTTGTTGTATGAAAGTTTTGGTTTTGTTTGTCTGTTTGTGTTTCGTGTTTGTTTTGTGTAGTGTGTATGGTATGTGTGGTAAACTTTTTTTTTTCTATTGGATCATAACTTATTTTCAAATTACAAGAAACTTTGGGAAAATTGTTTTTTTCTTTGTTTTCCATATTACAATGTGTTTATTTTGCCAAGCAACCTTTATTCTTTAAAGCTTATCTATATCATCATTAATTTTAATGTAGGTACGTCTGTCATCTTGTATTAGCTAAAGATCTTATATTTTCATCAACATGATTAATTATATTCTGTAGGAAAAAAATACGCAAGCGAAGACAAGATATGAGACTTGTTTTAAAAAAAGTTACACACTCTGTTTGTTTATAAAATTATACTTATTACAATGTCTCTCGTAGTGTAAAATTGCTTGGCACTTGACATTTTTCAAGTGACAACATCTTTCTATTTTTAGATTAAACATAGTAAGTTTGTATTGTTATCGTCATTATAATGGTATTATGAAGAAGTATTATGTGTTTAAAATTATTAAGTTTTTAGAGAATGAGTACTGATACTTTTGGTGTAAATAATTTTCTTTATTTGGGATTCAGCAGACTATAACTAATGAACTTATGATATTATAATAAATTAAACTAGTTTAGATTCTTATTATAGAATACTTCTAAGAACTAAGACTTAATACCCATATTATTTATGTTTACTCGTCTGTAATATAAATAAAACCTTTGAATATTATTCATACAATTTCAGAATAACTCTTTTATTAGCACCGAGACATTGAATGTTGTCGAATAAAAATAAAACAATAGTTTACTTGATGAAAATGCTTTAGAGATGCTAGATGTGGCAGTTGAGTTGAGCGTTGAACAAACAAGGAATATTTGAGGTGATGTTCTTTGTTTGCAACTCCGATCGTTGCTGTTAAGAAAATATATTTTTTAGGGTTTTCGTTATTTACCTATATGTCTAAAGGAAAAAAAAACAAAATAAAGTTATATTGTTGAATGTGTGTAACTACGGCAGATTTTTTTTATAATTTAATGTTTTACGAGTTTCTGTCCGTGACTTTGTTTGTATCGTAAAAATATCTTTTGTGCTATTCTAGACTATAATTTATCTTAGTGTTAAATATCATCCAGATCCGTTCAACCATTTAAACCTGAAGGAGTAACAAATGTCCATCCATTTATCCTCATAAACTTTCTCATTTATAATATTAGTAGGGTTGAGTAAAAAAACAACTTATAAAACATAGTTAATTGATCAATCTGCCGATCTTACGGTCATGTGTCAATCCGTAGCATCCAGCTATGCTATTGTGTCAATCTCCCTCGGTGAACTCTTGGTGATGCGAGCTGTCATCCCACCCGATGTAAAGAAGGATGAAATTATTGATTGATTGGTTGAAGGAGGATGGAAGGATTGACCGCTCACTTAAATCCGCCCGGCAGTTCTACAATTGGTAACAGCTCTTCTTGCCACATCTAGACTTGGTACATCTGTGTTATAGATAGTGAAATAACATTACGTTTTCTTTAGCGACGTCCATTTTCTTTTATTTTTGGAACTAGTGAGAGCGTCATTAAAGGGCTACGGAGAAATGTGTCAACTGTGAGTACCTAATATTTTTGGTAATATTCTATTTTTGGCATTTTCATTTAATGGAATAGCTGCTTTGAATAAAGTAATGCTTTAACTGCGCCGTTAGTCTAGTCGAGCCTGGGTTCGATTCCTAGATTTAGAAAAGTGTCCTTAACTTTTCCATTAGGAATATCTCAGTAGCACAGCTTTAATGGTGGGCCGCACGAGCCTGTTGGTCTAGTGGTTAGCGGCCCTGACTGCTAAGCCGGAGGTCGTGGGTTCGATTCCCACCCAGGACAAACTTTGTGTGATGAGCATGATTATTTGTTCTGTGTTTGGGTGTGATTTATCTATAATATGTATGTATTTATAAATTATATAAGTATGTATATCAGTTGTCTGGTTACCATAACACAAGCTCTGCTTAGCTTGGGATCAAATAGCCGTGTGTGAGTTGTCCCAAGATATTTATTATTATTTATTTATTAATTTGTGCAGGGGCTAGTTTGGGGAAGCCCAAACCACATTTTTTGCCGCAAAGCAGCGTTGCTGTGTCCCGGTTTGAAGAATTTGGATGCCGGGCTGGCATGCTTGCCATCCAACGAAGTGTACAAAAAAAAGTAGTAAGGTTTTGCTTTAACTGTGCCGTTGGTCTAGTGATTGGACATGCGACTCTGAGCCTGGTTTCAACTCCCAAGTTTACAAGGTAAGGTAAAAGCCAGAAAAACCTGGCCTTTGTCCCGTTTGACTTCGTAGTCGCAAACGTGACTACTGAGCGTGAGGTTCTTGGTTCTATTACCATTTTAGGCTTAGAATTGAAATTATCAACCACACATACCTTTTTGACTGTTCTTTTCTTCATTTACTAGACCGATTTTAACGATTTTTCACCAATATATAGCTACATTATTCCTGAATAACATAGGCTATATAACATCACGCTACAACCTACGGGAGCGGAGCAATAACCACAGACGTGACGGGAAAAACTTAGTAAATAATAAATTAACTCAATAATTCATTGTATAGGTACAGCAGTACCTACCTACAGTTAATTACGCACTACCCTCCCAGCGATGTTTAAGAGAGTTGTTAATTATTACAACGGCTAAAACACAACAAGATTATTTATGCAGACAGGGTTTCATTTGGAAGGTTGTTTAGATTAAGACAATAATAATGTCGGCCATTTTGTGTAGCTAGGTGCTGGCTGTCTGGTTTAGCCATATCGATTATTTCATTACTTTATTATTTACAAGCGCCCACGAATTCGTCCGCATGGCTTATTTCACTCAGGATATGTTACATCTTTGATAATATTGCTCCGCTCTCGTGGGTCGTAGCGTGATGTTATATACCCTATAGCCTTCCTCAATAAAAGGACTAACTAATACGAAAAGATTTTTTCACTAGTAGTTCTTGAGATTAGCGCGTTCAACCCAACAAACAAATAAATTCTTTAGCTTTATAATATAAAAAAAATATATACTATCACGCCTCACCCTTCGGGGAATACAGGCGTGATGGTATTTTACTATCACGCCTGTATTCCCCGAAGGGTTAGGCAGAGGTGTACCAATGTACATCCACAGTTCGCCGGTATATTTAAGTCCCATGAAATAGGGGGCGAGCCTATTGCCATTAACCAGGCACAGATCCAAACTCCGAGCTGCTACTGAGAATTTCATAGAAAAACCCAATAACACTTTTTGCTCGACCTGGGAATCGAACCCGGGACCCCTTGCACAGCAGTCGCACTTGCGACCACGAGACCAACGGGGCAGTTTTATAATCTTTAGCTTTATAATACCAGTATATATAGTTTTATTACTAAGAGAAAAACTGTGTCTAAAATAAGAAAAGCTTGACAGTCCGCCATTCAGTCAGACAAGACGTTTTTAGCGCTTAAAAATATTAGCTTCTGCCTGCAACTTGGGGCGAGTGTTATTTGTCTTTGGCTACTGATCCGCTCCCGTAAGTAGTAGCGTGATGTTATACAGCTTATACTTACCAAAATTATACAAAAGATTTTTTTGTAAATGATCTCATTAATTACAAAATTCTGTCACTGACAGAAAGCTACTTGTGGTTTATGATACAGGTAAGTACCTGTCTTAGCAAGTGGACAAAGTCGCGGGCAGAAGCTAAAAGCCAAAAGTATAAAATACAAGTTAATATTATTATATTCTATAACATCTTATTGCTAGGCAAAAGGCATACCTCTAATTCAACAAAACTATTTCCCCAATGCAATCAGTCAGTCTATTCTAGAAAAAGCTCCCGTTGTGAAAATAGGTGAAGTGAGTTATCACCACACAATAGATAAGTACTGGCATCTCTCCTTAAGTGCACTTCTCAAAGTCAAAGCATTTATTTCAATTAGACCATTTACAGGCACTTTTAAATTGTCAAGAAATTAAACAGAACGTTGAAGCTAGTTGCTCGTTCCAAAGTAGGTCTCTATGGAGAAGAACGAGCAAGAAACTCCATGGACACTCTTTTTAATTAGGTTTTTACACAATCTTGGTTACAATATTCTTGTTGCTTCTTTATGCGAAAACAATGAAAGTAAATAAAATCTGCCTCGTCAGACTAGTGTTCCTAAGCACGACTGCTACGCTAGAGGTCCTGGGTTGGATTCCCAGGTCGAGCAAAAAGTGGTTTTTCTATGAAATCCTCAGTACTAGCTCGGAGTTTGGATTTTTGCGCGGCTATTGGCGATAGGCTAGCCCTCTATTATATGGGATCTAAATATACCGGCGAACTGTGGGTGTACATTGGTACACCTCTGCCTAACCCTTTGGGGAAATACAGGCGTGATGGTTTATACATTTTTTAAAATAAAATCTCTCTCTCAGTTCCAAATTCGTAGAGGGAGAATTTTACAGAATAACGCTGCAGAGTTTTTAGACGGCTTGTGACTCAAACCACAATATTATTTAAAACTATCTCAACCAACGTAACAGATCGATAATAACTTTCGTTTTCGATAAATAAACGCAAAAAACACAATCATTGTTACTGTTGTGCTGCCGAAATAAAGAAAAAAGAAGAAAATTAAACTATTTTAGGCTTTCTACATGCTCCGGAGTTGATTGCACTTTCACTGTCAAACGCGACACTGAGAGACTGTATCTGTCTCTGTTTATCATATGCGTTTTTTGTTGCTATCTCTTTTTCGCTTGGATATGTTTTCTATTGTAGTTACAGTTTTTCTTTTGTCGTATTATTGTAGTATTGGTAATTATATTCATTCATTAAAATAATATTAGGTTTTGTTAGCATTGTAGTTACTGTTGTAAGAACCGTTCGAAAAGCTTGATCTAAAAATAAAACACACAATCTCCCGACTGAATGTCGGCCAAGCCAAATAGGCAGGTGCTATTACAGTGCACAAGAGTGCTAACTCTAATGAAATGCAAACACCAAAGCACACAACCGCAAAGTTCGATGGGACGGCAACCCGACATGAATAGGAACAATGGCTTTATACTAACGGAGATATAGGTATGTCATACCACCAAACATCATCCACTGAGGACATTTTGTGCAACATAAAAAGTTAACGTTTTGATTTGAAATCTTGTTTCACAAAAAAGCATTAAATTTCCGTAATTTGTTCGAAAATATCACCCCGGTACTGGAACGCAAAGAGCATTAGGACGCACACGGATGAGTTTTAGTCAGTAAGAGTCTGCCCCTTCCTTCCACACAGACATTAATTTAAGAAGAAGGCCGATAATGATCTTCCATTCTTAGAAATAATGTACTTAACACATTAACGATGTATTAGCGTTTAAAATCACTTAATCCATATTCATTTTATAAAGAGGTAAAGTTTGTGAGATTCTGAAGTTACAAGATCCTGTAACTTCAGAATCCCACAAACTTTACCAAAAACCCAAGACCGATCCCAGAACCGATTTTGAAAATTCTTTTAGCCATAGAAAGCCACATAATTTTTGAGTGTCATCGACTATATAACATCACGCTTTAACATACGGCAGCAGAGCAGTAACTAAAGACGTTACTTAACACGGGTAAAAATATCCACGCGGATCAAGTCACGGGCAAAAGCTAGTGATAAAATAAAAACATTTTCTACAACTGAAACCAAGTCATAATATATCCTTCAAACATCAGAAGCTACACGTATTTTTAACAGTGTACACAAAGATAAATGCTTCAATAAATTATGTAGATATCGTAGAAACACAGTGTGCTTATAGGAAGGAAGCGAGCTCAACACGACATCGCGTTATTGAACCATTCGATACACCCCACGGTCACGTGCTAGCTATCTCTATCTATGCGATGTTTCTGTCTGATTTCCTTCGTAAACTATGTAGGTAATTAATTATTAGTATTATATACGACCCTGCTCACTTACAGTTGGGAAAGAAAAAAGTGAATTGTGGCTGTGCGAGTCGGACTGTCAGTGTTATTGCGGACACATGAGATAATATATTTCGATTCGCAGTCGAACCAAAGTTATCGACATACCCCAGTGAATCAGCAAGTTGAAGTGGGATTTGGCAGGGCACATGATATGCAGGCCTGATGGGCTATAGGGCCTTAAAGTTCTAGAATGGAGACCATGCACCAGCAAGCGCAGCGTAAGATGTCCATCCGCGAAGTGGATGGACCTACGACCTGATTAAGACCGCAAGGAGGCGTTGGATGCAGGCCGATTCTAACCGGCCCTTTTGGAAATCTATAGGGGAGGCCTATGGCCAACAGTGGATGTCCTTTAGCTAATATGATGGTGATGTTGATAAGATATTTCAACTTTGTCTCCGGGGTGGCAAAGCAATTGCAAGGCCGCTGGTATTGCAAATGTCTATGGGCAGCGGCAACCACTTAACATCAGGTGGCGCTAAACTTGATTCTAATGACATAAAAAAAATGATAATTTTATAATGATTGAGCAAAAACAAGTCAATAATAAATAGGCTGGTTCTTTTTTATTACGTAATACTATCCACAAAATCAAATATAAACAAGTTCAAGCTCCAATGAAACTTAGAATGTAATGAAAAGTGTGTAATTTCCTAGCGATAACGGAAACATTCGGTCAGTCGGCGCAATTACAGGCCCGACTCGTGCCACATGTCGACCGTTACTGACACAGAGTAGGCAGAATACAGAGGCCACACTGTGGTGGTAGGTAGCTTTGTAGGGTAAGAAGACAATTGGGGTGATCACGTTAAAATGTCTGTCATTTTTTGAAGTAATTGTAATGATTTTGTATAAATTTAAAATCTTTTTTAAGCATAAGTTTAAGTCGAACTGTTATTATATTACTGACTTTAATATATTTGTCATATTTAATAAAATTAGTACGATGCAATTTAGTTAATTATTGAGAGATTGTTTGCATAAAAGGGCCAGGCTAAATAGGTACCGTGTTGGCTGTTAAAATTAAACATGAAAGAAATAGTGATATTATGGCAAGACTGAAAACTTTCGATAAATGATTGTGCTAAAAACTTAGTGCCCACATATTAATTTACTACTATTTAGGTATAATCGGATCAACCTTTTATTATGATTGAATAAAGGGAAAACATGTTATTTGTCAGTAAAAACAAAAGTTTCCTTTTTCAAATTCTTCCACGTGAACAGATAGTTTTCAGTGTAGGCAGAATACCTTCACAAGCGATACCTCTGCACACTACATAATCTGTGTGAATAGGAAATTAATCATTATGCGCCAGCTCTGTGCGTGTGTTGATGTTATTCCTATTCTTCATACACTTCCTAATTACTCGAATTCACACCTTAAATCATAATATGCCAATATACCATTTGAAAATAAAGAATGTAATAAATGTTGTTGATTTTTTGCGACTAAGTGCCGTTGTGATTGATGATTTTGTGTTTCCAACTGATAGTTTTATTTATTAATTTAAAAAGACATGTCAATAATATAAATAATAACAGTAATGTTAATTCCTGTTAAACACTACCGTGTTTATACTTATTAAAGACATACACAACATTTGCTTATCACGGTGTCTGTTCCGGAAAATTGTGTGTCAAAATTTTACAAAGCATGTAATTTTTATATTATACTAGCTGTTGCCCGCGACTTCGTTCGCGTTCAATATTTTTAAGTTAATAGTGTTCATACGGTTTCTGTCTAACCCCTATGTGACACAGCGTGATGAATTGTAACTAAGATTACAGCTCAAGTTACTGCCAACACAATGCCAAAAGTTTTGTTCAAATCGGCGCAGGAATTAAAAAGTTATGCGCGTACATACAAACAAACAAATAAACAAACAAACAGACAAAAATTCTAAAAACCATTTTTTTGGGTTCAGTATAATGTATTTAACATGTGAGAATTACTCTTTATAAAAAATATTGAATGTACAGAATTAGCCTCATTACGATTTTATTATAATGTATGTATAGATTAAAATTCATTAAAACCATAAATAAATAGAAAAGATATAATTAAAATGTCAAAAGTAACAATAATAGCTTATGATGGCATCTCGACAATGGTCACAAAGCAAATGAAACGTTTCTTTTCAATTTTTGAAATCCTTGAAACTAGAATTTAGGTCATTTTTTGGGCAAAAGGTCGTTTCAGTCCTGGAATGCTAATTTTAATTGTTAGTGACTCTTGTGTTGGTTTCCTTATTTTTTGTTAGTAAAACACTAAAGAACGGCTATACTGACTTGCCTATATTTTTTTATTTATATACGAACTTTCCATTTTTTCCTGGTGAAATAATTTTATTTGATCATTTGTCTTTTATGACAACCTTCTGAAATATATTTACGCAAAAAAGTATTTATTGCTAATTGTTCTATGTCCAACACTAACATCACAAAAATGTCTGAAAATAGATTGATTACTCTAATTCTTTTAGTTTAGATTTATAATGTTGCAAGATCTTTTATTTATCTAATCAGCCAGTCAACAAGTAAATAATGTATAACCAAAGAAGCATTATTCATAATGAAACATTAACGGCGGTTATCAAAGTTGATAATTGAAAAAGAAACAAAGTGAAATCTTACTGTCGTTTTCATTTTATTATGATTAGAAGATGGCAATAAATTTGTTCCTTCTAAAACACTTATGGAAATTGTGTTGTCTTGAATCACACCATCTTATTATTGACCCACTAAAAGGAAAAGGCCTCTACATTAAGTAAGGGCTTTAAATTTTTTTCGCATACTGAAAAGGCACAAGCATTGATCACTCAAGCAATATCAGCTTAAAAGTTAACCATGTCAGAGGCCCTTGAGGTGGTTTAGAAACTCTGACACTAGGGTGTATGGGGTCGTAAGACCTTACTACCCACACGATAAAGAAAGAATCGTAAAAGTATGTATATAGCATGTACTATAAGAAAACAAATTGGTACTTGATTGGTATCGAACTCCAGCACGAGAGACCAAAGCGTTAACACCACTGGGCCATTACGGCATAGCGTATTAAGTATGTTAGTTATTGCCACTTAAAAAAAAACAGGTGTTGACGTGCAAAAATGATTGATTGAAGGTATAATTAAATTAATAGACACAAGATTGATAACTCTCTGCCGGGGCTGCGGGTTGTTCGAAAGAGATACCGCGCCCCCGGAACGCAAAGGGCACATGAAGGAACATAGATGGTTTTTAGTCAGTAAAAGTCTGACACTCCCTCCCGCCCCGCCCAGGACGGGGGGGGGGGTCATTTGATGATTTTACCATCTTTAAAATAGAAAAAAAAAAAAAAAAAAAAAAAAGATTGATAACTCTGTTGGAACTGCTTTTAAAAGAGTACCATCTTTATCCTTACAGTCGACACCACACACACAGTCTGACATCGGTAACCATGTCAGAGGCCCTTGAGGCGGTTTAGAAACTCTGACACTAGGGTGTGTGGGGTCGTTAGACCTTACTGCCCACACGATAAAGAAGAAGATCCTTACAGTTTTGTTGGTACATTGTTTATAATTTTCATTAATTATTATTTTGCTCATAATAATTCTTTTTTTGGTCGTCCTTTATTTAGATACGTATGTAACCACATATGTACATAATATTTGTTAGATGGTAGAACGGATTTCATACAATATAAACATTGTCCTGTCTCGCAAAGCTTATTGTACTATCAGTAGCCTAATACAAGTCTTTTTCTAGCTAAACAATTGTTTAGTTGACATTAAATATGATACAATATGCTATTTCATAAATGGGTTAAAGTAACTAACCAATCATAAAACTGAACAGAAGGTACGAACACGGAGACACGGGGGTGTCACAACACCATCTTCCAAACCTCAAGCAACTACCGATTTATTTTTATTAGAAAAGTTCAAAAACACTTTGCCTAACCTGATCATCGAAACCCAGGACCCCACTCTCAGCAGTTGCACTCACGACCACAAGACCACCAGGGTACAATAAAACAAATCTAAGTAGGGCTGCCGAAAACGGACAGTTGCAGCGCGTGGTTCCGGACACAAAATGTGATATATTGCTTTTTATTACTGGCACAGTGATCGCGTGCAATTCGCAGCCGATTAAACAAAATAGGTTTCATTTGTAAACTGTAACGACAGAAAATTAAGTACAACATGTTATAGTTTGTCATATGGGGTGGAAGGGGACATTTTAACATTTTTTTTTTACCATAAATCCTACTACTATTAAAACTGCGAAAGTTTGTGAGCGTGAATGGATGTTTGCTACTCTTTCACGTTTAAACAGCTGAACGGATCTGGATGAAATTTAGTACTGATATAGATTGTAGTGTGGAATAGCACATAGGCTATTTTGTTATAAAAGTTTACTGTCTCCATCGGATTTATCAAATTTGACGCGGACGAAGTCGCGGGCAGAAGCTAGTTCAGTATAAATGATTCTAGACCCCTCAGAAATGTAACTTTTCGACGGTTATTTAAAACAAAACACAGCTTTTCTATACATTTTGTCTATGTATGTGCTGCACTCTTGTATGGTACAACAGACGTTTGAAATAAGCGACACAAAATTGATTCACTTGGGGGGTCTAGAAATATACTGAATTTATGGTAAAAGTTTTCCCTGCGATGCCCTAACTTTATTATTATTCCATTTATTTATTTAATATACACATTAATTACATTTTTAAATATTAGGTACTTACTATAAAAAAATATAGACATTTAAAAATATAAAAAACAGTATATTATTATTATTTATCCCACCGATAAACGACATAGGGAGCAAGAAAAGCAAACGATTATTATCTGAGTGATTCGTCAGTTGGATTTTTAAAGAAAATTCGAACGCTTTTCCTCACTTATTTCCTGCCCCTGTTGCAACCAGGAAAACTAAATGGGAAAACTTACATCGTAAATGTTCGTACACAACAATAACGATAAAAATGGATCAGCTGGTCTATTCTGTAAAAATCTCTCTCTTTCAGGTGAGATGACAGCTCTGCTGAAGCTCACTTCACTTCTTCAAAGTGAACAGACTTCTTCTGGGTAAGCTCACTTCATTGACAATTTAGTCTCTGTCATCTTTGACCTAGACTAGAGACAAGAGTAAACCCATACTCATATTATAAAGAGGGAAGAGTTTTTTGTTGGAATTGAATAGGCTCCGAAATTACTGGACCGATTTAACCATTCTTCACTAATAGATAGCTACGTTATTCTTAAGTAACATAGGCTATATAACATCACGCTACGACCCACGGGAGCGGAGCAGTACCCAAAGACGATACTAAACGCGGTTGAAATAGCCACGCGGACGAAGTCATGGATAGTTCACTAGTTAAAAAATAAAAAATGAATTTTATTTCAAGGCATTGCAGAGGTCAGCTTTATTCACCATCTCGATTCCGTCGGCATGCTTTGTATTCATACATTCTCACTGCTAAGTCCCCGCTTCATTATTCCTTCTTCCAGCAAGTTACATTCCAGCATCTCTCAAAATGAAGTAAAACTACGCTCTTGAACGATATTATAACCGCCTTTTCTACAGCTGTTTTACAATTCAAATTGTTCATCTACCGTTCTAGAACTTTGAAGGTACCCTTTGGTGGTCAGAAAAGTTTTCTCGGATGATATTTTATTCTAGTCACCAACGGTCTGGAAAGCTATATTTTTTGTTGAAGGTTAACTTTCAATTCTACTTAAGCACGTATTCAATTGTTTTTATAATAAAGTTCAATTAGATACTTAACGTGTTTTTATTAGGGTTTAATTTTCTTCATCATCATTAGTGGCTTTTTGTCTTAATATAGACTTACTTCCACCTGCAACTTATTTTCGTGGTTTTTTTTTATGTCATTGGATGGCAAACAATGTCCACGGCGCACCTGATTTGAAGTGGTTACCACTACGTATAGACATCTGCAATACGAGAGGCCTTGCAGATGCGTTACCATACCAGGGACAAAGTTGTAGTGTGATGTTATATTACCTATACTATTTCTCATGAAATAGCTATAATTAACAAAAAAAAATATTTCATAACATCACGATACGAGTCACGGGAGCGAAGCAGTAACCAATGATGTATCTATGTAAAACCCACGAGGGCAAAGCCGAGGGCAAAAGCTAGTAAGAAAATAAACAATCACAAACCCAATTCAGAAAGCAGAAAACAATTAAGAAGATTTAAACTATCACTAGTTTGAATCTCTGAAATCTTCTCTCAAACTGAAAGAGCTTATACAAACTTCAGTTAGTCAATTACTGAGCCATCGCAGAATCAATTTAAAATAGAAGTTTAACAAAACACTTAAACAACTAACGTCACGCCTCTGTAATGATATGCGGAATTACTGAAACTTCAGAGTTTGAAACTCTAGCCAGATGGTGGTACACTAATCAAGTTGAAATTTTGGATTTTGAAGTGAATTTTGTGAGACGTGTTAAAGACTTTTGGAGTTGGCTGTACTAATATAACATCACTGCTGTTATTCTCGAAGATCAATGCTCACGCCTGATTGAGAAGAGGCCTTTGCCCTGCAATTGGACAATAATTAGCTGGTATTATTGTTTTATAGTTGGTATATTCTCGTTTATGTTTTTAAGCCTCATGTTATAGTACCGATGCTCCTGATCTGTCTAATTTTTTACCAATGGTGTTGGAGTCGGCTTTTAGTCTTTTCGGATGCAGCTGAATATCAGTGTTTTACATGGAGCGACTGCCTATTAGACCTCCACAACTCAGTTACTGGGTAACACCACACCCCTTCTGGTTGTCAGACTGTCGGATTCCTGACTACGTTGCCTGACACGGGAATCAAACCCAGGACGAGCTAGGGACTACTAGACCACCGAGGCATGGCTTTGATTAAATTGACATTGTATAAAATATCCAACCTAAATGATTTTGCTGACCGTACATATGAAAGTAAAATATTGACTCACTATACCTATTAGCGACGTATACCAAAGCGAAACGAAAACATTTTTTATGCCGCACATCAATAATTCGCGATAAAGCACCTTAAATGTGCGGATCACGGAAAATTCTTGAATAAAAACCTGCACAGTGGAAAGAAAAGTGGTGTACGCTATACATGCAAGTGAAGAACTCAATGAAAAAAATAATGCACACGCCGCCCGCGGTGGTCAGTGCAGCGTGACGGCAGATAAAAATGATCAGGCGGCCATAGAGGGACTCATTAAACAAGTAGCCATCGATGTAGATGGTTCGAATAGGCGTGACCCACAAATGGATTGGTGAAAACCTGTGACACAGTGCTTGTGAAAAAGACATAGGTGAAAATGAATCCCCTCGCGCTATTGGTCGCTTTTATGCTGATGGGGGATGTTAGGGCCATTGTTGAACTGAACTGTAGTGACAATGCTACGTGTATCGATCATATGGCGAAGGAGATTCTGAGGAGTTTGAGGCAGCAGAAATCTGTGAAGGTGTTCAATGTGTTAACGATAGAGCCTTTGAAGACGAGACAGGCGAGGTCAAAGGACTGGTGGCTGACGAACTTCTTGGACAGCCACGCGTTCAGCTTCGATTGGAGTGATTATACCTTCAGACTCTCCCAGGCGGACGGAGCCGACGCCTTGGATTTAGAGATATATAATGGAAGAACTGCTAAAGGTAGGTTTGGTTGTTACCACCATTTAAAATACTAGCTAAGCTCGTGACTTCATTCGCGGGAATGTCGGTTATCACGGTTATAGTTCTATGCGCGGAACCAAAATTCTTTTTGTAAAATAAATGTAGATCATACTCATACTGCTTATAACATTACCTATCTGCAAGTGTCCGGAATGGCTCATTTGGTTTAGCCATTTCAGAGATTAGCAAAAGACAAATAGACAGACAAAAATGTTTGTGCCGTATAATCCATATTTATTTCGTAAAAAGCTGCTATTTTGTCATTACAAATAGATACTGTCATTTTACTTATTTGTATGGAATAAACGCAAATAAAACCTAATGAAGCACAATTAAAGAACTAGTTTTGAATGTAACAAAAAGATTTCACAGAAAATTGTTACACAAAAATGATTTAAGTTCTGATTTTTTATCTCAACGAAATGAAAAGCTTCTAATTTAATGTTATTACGTGAATAAAAGTACTTTTAGAAACTTAATTAACCTCAACCTTATAATTACCATTTTTATTATAAACATGATTAAAAAAGCAACATTAGCAGAATTCTTTATGAAAATGGCGCTCTGATTTTAAATATTTATTCAGTTCTGTTGTTTCTCAAAATTCCCTTTTACAAAAAATTGTCTAGACCAATTTCGGTTTTTTTGTCCTGTTTCGAAACTCTACATTAAAATGTTCAAATTTTAACTAAGGTTAGAATTATGTTTGTCCGTCCTTCATTTTGACTGTATCAAAATCACCATCTTGAACCATAATATGTTTATTCACATATCATATCATATCATATCATATCATATCATATCATATCATACCATCACATAACATACCATACCATCACGCCCGTATTCCCTGAAAGGTTAGGCAGAGGTGTACCAATGCACACCCAAAGTTCGCCCGTATGTTTCAGGACCCATGTAACAGGGGGCGAACCTATTGCCATTAACCTGACACAAATCCTAATTCCGAGCTGCTAATGAGAATTTCATAGAAAAATCCAATAATACTTTTTTCAACAAGACCTCTAGCGTAGCAGTCGCGCTTTGGAACATTAGGCTAACGAGGCAGTTCAGGTTTTCAGTCATCTTGTACAAAATCAAATAATGACATACTTTTCTAATTTCTCCAGACACAACCTCATTCCCCAACCATGGTTTGGTTATGGGCCATGGCCTAGCAACATAATAATACTGTTTCATACCAAAAAGAAAGTCAGGAAAAGCCAATGATTTATCAAATGCAATCAGATTAACGTTTACAATGTGCTTATTCACATCTGCAAGCATGCATTTAATGCAACAGACCGTTACTATTTAAGGCAACATGCACAAGACCGTGTTTTAATAAAACTGTTTTAATTGTTTTTACTGGGTCAGGCAGAGGTGTACCAATGTATGCTCACAGTCTGCCGGTATGTTTAGGTCCCATGTAATGGGGGCGAGCCTATTGCCATTAACCGGACACAAATCCTAACTCCGAGCTGCTATTGGGTATTTCATGAAAGATCCTAATAAAACTTTTTGCTCGACCTGGTAATCCAACCTAAGACGTCTAGCGTAGCAGTCGCGCTTAGGACCACTAGGCTGCCGAAGCAGTATGACCACAGCAAGGGAAAGGCCTCCTCTCATACAGAGAAGCCACGAGCATTGATTACGACGCTTGCTCAAGGCGAATTGGCGATTTCAGACTTATATCAATTATTAGATCAGGTTTCCTCACGATATTGCCTCTGATGTCCACGATAAACTTAAAAAGTGCATAATTATTATTATAAATTAAGTAATCATCAGAGAAGGCACGAGAATTGATCACCACGCTTGCTCAATTCAGATGGGCGATTTCAGACTTATATGATTTTTTAGGGTTTCCACACTTTGCCAATGTCATTGATATCCTCGATAAACTTAGAAAGTATAGTCATATGAATTAAATAACTCACATTGGTACCCGTAACCTTCTAAATGGAAGGCGGGCGCCTTAAGCACTGAGCCATAACGTCGTATATTTGTAATTAGCGAAGTATCCACGACTTCGTCGGCGTGACTTATTTCACCTGTGTTAAGTTACGTCTTTGGTTACTGTTCTGCTGCCGTGTGTCATAGCGTGATGTTATATAGCCTTTGTTACTCTGGAATAATGCAGGTACCTATTGGTGAAAAATTGTTAATATCAGTCCCGGAGCCTATTCGGTACAAACAAACAAAAAAATGATTCCTCGTTATAATCCTACATATAAAATTCTCGCGTCACAGTGTTAGTTACCATACTCCTCTTACTCTCAATACTTGTACTTGTACTAAGTATCGATTGTAAAATAAGCAAAACTTAATGTTATTTAAATCTATACTTTAATACGAAACTGAAGAGTTTGTTTATTCTCTCTATATTAATCTTTGTAACTACCAGTCTCATTTAATGAGTTCTTTTAATATTATGATAGCCAGATTCATGAAAAATAGTATAGCCTATATAAAATCACGGTACTAACCAAAAACGAAACTTAATGCGGATTAAACCTCAAGGTGCCTAAACGTAGTTTAAGATATTTTTTGAATAATATACCTTATTATAACCTCACAAAATATAAAATAGCATTATCAGATCTGTAGGCAGTGTGAGCAAAGCCTAAGTCATCTTCCATGTCATGATGTACAGTAATTATCACGTTAGCGAATCGTGTTCCGACTTTTCCTAACAAGAATTCAGTTTGGCATTTTTCTTCCACAACGCTTGTTAGATGTTTAATGAATAATTTATAAACATTTCCTTATCTGTGTTTAATTTATAATTGAGCAGCTTTTAAATATTTAGACGTTGTTCTTTTTCGTGTCAGAATTAATTAAAGTTCGTTTCTTGAGAGCAAGACGTAACGAAAAATCAAGATGGAGGAAAGAAATAGATTAATCATTTAATTAAATCATTTATTTATTTTGCCCAGCAGTGGAATAGAACAGACTAGTTAGTCTTTCTTGCTCGTTCTTCTCCATAGAGACCTACGTTTTGGAACGAGCAACTAGCTTCAATATTAAACTGTAACTTCTTGACAATTCAAAAGTGCCTGTAAATGGTCTAATTGAAATAAATGCTTTTAGTTTGAGTTTAGTTATAAATATAATGGTAAGACCGTTGCCGTCTTTTCCGTTGCCGGTGGGCTACTATTTTCTATCTTAACATGTAATTTATGTGTTTATCAAATGAATAAAGGAAATAAATGTCTCGTTATACCTAGTGGTCCTTCTGCTTGGCTACTGCTTCCCCACTACTTGGCAAACGCCTCCTCCGAATCCTTTCAGGTTTTCATTTCCTGCGCCATGTTAAACCAGCCCTCTCGATGCGAGTCTAGGTCATTTTGCCAACTCTTTCTCAGTTGTGGGTTCAAATATAAGCAAAATTTGAACAAGGCTGAATTCGCCAACCTGCCTTGAGCAAGTGTTGTGATGGATGTTCGTACCTTCTCTGTATGATAAGGTCTTTGTTCTGCAGTGGGATAATAACAGGCTAGTATTATTATCTCAATTATTAGTATAGTTAAAGTAGCCCAAACGTTAGTTACTAACGGTATGCTAGACTCAATAAAATACTAATTAATGCTTTTCTTACAGTAGAGCATCATAATTAGTTACTGTTAGTGCAAGTTAGTAATCTGCTATAAAAATAAAAATGAATGACTAAATGGGTTGCTTAGAGCAAAACTCGAGAACGGTTGGCCCAATTTGGTTGTTTCTTTTTTTGTTATGTAGGTACGTAATTTTTCAGACTAGGTTTTTACACACTTACCGTTTTGTCTATAAACACTTCTTCTTTATAGTGTAGGTAGTAAGGTCTAACGACCCCACACACCCTAGTGTCAGAGTTTCTAAACCGCCCCAAGGGCCTCTGGCATGGTTAGGTACCGGTTGACACCGGTAACCATGCCAGATACCCTTGGGGCTCTGATTGACATGATGTTCAAGATAAACTTAAAAAGAACATATGAATTAGAAAAAACTTTTTACAAAAAAATTACAACCGCCTTCAAAAACTAAAAAGAGAAAAATAACTTTAGCTTTGGAAGTCGGTGGCTTTATTTCTGTTTGTTGTTTTGTATTGCCACCGACTTCCAAAGCTAAAGTTATTTTTCTCTTTTTAGTTTTTGAAGGCGGTTGTAATTTTTTTGTAAAAAAGTTTTTTCCTTTTCGCTTTTTAGTATCAACTTCTTGTCATCCAAATCCATGAAAAAACTGTCATGTTATGTAAATTAACGAGACACCACTAAAAAGTCATAAGAAAGCAGAAAATGCGATTTCGTTTACTTGGATGAGAAATTTTTAAATACTACTGTATACATCTGTGTAACCCTTGAGTACAGGCGTGATGTTATACGAGGGCGAATCAAAAAGTAATGAGAATGAAGATAAAACGCGGTAATTAAAGTTAAAATAATAATTTATTCTTCTACATAGTCTCCTTACAAATCAATACATTTATTCCATCTTTTTTCTAAACCCAGGATTTCCTTTGAAAAAAATATTTTTCTTGACCCTCCCAAAACGCCTCAAAAGTGACCATCACTTCGCTATTGTCTTCAAATTTCTTTCCTCGGAGGTGTTCCTTGAGCTGAGGAAAGAGGTAGAAGTCACTAGGAGCCAGATCTAGCGAATAGGGAGGGTATTCGAGCAGTTCAAATCCCGTTTCTTGAATGGCAGCCATCGCAACTGCGGCTTTGTGAACCGCTGCTTTTGCTCGTCGGTTAACATCCTGGGTACCCAACGCGCGGAGACCTTTTTCATATGCAACTCGTTCGCAAGGATTATTTGAATGCTGCCATATGAGATCCCTGTGACCTCAGCTACATGCCTGATGGTCACTCTTCGATCTGGCAACACAACATCTTCGACTTTTTTCACGTTGTCTTCAGTGAGGGACGTGGATGGGCGTCCTTCGCGATGTTCATCTTCAGTGGATGCTCTGCCCAGTTTAAATTCCTTGGTCCAGCGTGCAACTGTAGAATATGGAGGAGCAGAGTCCCCCAATTTTCCCACTAAGTCACTGTGTATGTCTATTGTAGATTTTTTTTTCAAACAGAGGTACTTGATGACTGCTCTAATGTCGTTTTTCTCCAAGTTGGTGTTATCTCTTCGACAGTTCGTATTCAAATTAATATAACTCCCGGAAATCGTGACATATGTATATGATTTTTTTAGGCTGAAGTAGTGAGTACATAAGCAAGCAAAAAAAACTGTTTTTGCGTTTTTATGCGGACCTGAAGTAACCGATTCTCATTACTTTTTGATCTCCCCTCGTATTGTGTGATGGTGTAAACAATGCTTAAATATGCTATAGCAACAATCGCGGTTAATCTGCTGTTATTTATTGAAGAGTTCCCCCGATTTCTACAAGATCCCATCATCAGATATTGAAATGGTGACAATGGGACTACACGGGAAGCACCAGCTTTCAAATAAAAAAAGAACCATGACAATCGGTTCACCCAGTCGGGAAATTCGAGGTAACAAACATAAAAAAAAAAAAAAAAACAGTCGAATTGATAACCTCCTCCTTTTTTTGAAGTCGGTTAAAAATCACATTGGTACTTGCCCGTGCCCGGTTGCGAACCCACAACATCGTGAATGAGAAGCGGGCGCCTTAACCGCTGGGCCATCACGACTTAGACACCTGATAACATTAGATTTAAAACAACCAAATTATCATTTAGTAAACTTTTTCTTTCCACAATCGATAGGATTTTGTTTCTGTGTCCCAGAAAATAAACTAGCTTTAATGGTCGGTCCACACGATACAGACTTTTGTCTGTACCGATATCTGCATAGTCTATGAAGTCTGAGTAAAAATTGTTACTCAGAGGTCTTTACCAAATGTCTGTGCAGACTTTTCATCAGTTCAGACTTCGATTTTAATTAATAAATTAAGTAATTCAATAATCATGAGTTTTGCTCCGACAATCGTACAGACATGTACGCAGACTTCCGACTTTTCTGGTACACTGACATTTGTCTGTTGTACTGATTGGTTGTACAGACAAAATTCAATAGAAATCTGTATTAAGTCTGTATCGTGTGGACTAACACACCTCTTTATCGCCCAGTTTCTTATGCTAAGTACTTACATAACAAACTGTAGTAATCTGTTCACCCACTTTCAATATTCCCGCTTCTGCATAGAAATGTAGATTCCTTTGTGTGTTCCCCGGTACCTATTATTGACCATACAAACACGTATTTCCATTACCATATTCATGGAAAGTTTATTTTGATTAAAATGATAATAAAAATTCTGTTTTAGAATGTGTTTTATAAATGGCAATAACAAAAAGGAAATATGACGGGTAGAAGAGATTACATAACATCACGCTTGTAATTCCCGAAGGGTTAGGCAGAGGTGTGTTCACCCACAGTTTGCCGGTTTGTTTTTAGGTTTCATGTGCTAGGGGGCGAGCTTATTGACCACTAGTGTTAGTTAGTGACCACTTAACTTCAGGTCCTTCAGGTCTTCAGGGCACCTGAAGTTAAGTGGTCACTGCTCTCTGGTATTGCAGACATCTGCAATACCAGAGGCCTTGCAAATGCGTTGCCATCTCAGAGACAAAGTCGAAATGTCTCATGTGCCTGTAATTAAACCGGCACCCATACCCTTCAAACCGGATCACAGCAATGCTGCTTTGCGGCAGAAATAGGTATGGTGGTAGCACTTCCCCGGACGAGCTCCTTCTACACGGCATAGACGGCAATTTATAGAAGTACAAACAAAACAAAATAAATAAATTATTTGCACGCTTGCTTGCAGGCAGAATACAATGGGGCTTTTAGGACATAAGAACTTCTCTTGTCTTCTTCTTCTTACCGTGTGGGCAGTAAGGTCTAACGACCCCACACACCCTAGTGTCAGAGTTTCTAAACCGCCTCAAGGGCCTCTGACATGGTTACCGATGTCAGTGATGTCCAAGATAAACTTAGAAAGTACATATGAATTAGGAAAAGTCACATTGGTTCTCTTGTAATTTCTATCTATTTTCTTGCAAATAAACATTTTTGTATTTTTTTTATTTGAATAAAGAAGTCACGGGCAAAACAGAAACAAAAAAATAACCCTATTGTTTTACTTCCAATGTCTCTTAATCTAAATAAGGCAGCACATAATCCGCAATGTTTATGCAGACACAGTTTTAATCTTTAGTATCGCGACAATCTCACGCTTTTGAATCTGTAACAATGTTTTGACACTGATGTAATATCTTCACCTACTTTATATGACGTTTCTGGTGTGTTACTAAGCAGTTTATTCTGTAAAAATCTCCTTCGGGAAGTGACGTGAGCTTGGGGTGAGTTTATTCATCTCAAGTGACTTTAACATGAGATTGTTTTTTTTTTATAGAAAACGCAGGTAATGCATGTATAACAGTGACAGCAATAATATTTGTCAAAACACATGTTTGCGGTCCTTTTTTTTCGGATGGGAAATCATCAAATGACTTTTCCAGCCATTAGTGCCCGACTTTTATTAACTCAAACCCATCCATATTCGTTCTTGTGCCCTTTGCGTTCAGCAGTGCGATTCTCTAAAATGCAAACTCGAAAACGAGTCTCACTAAAGTGATCGCGCTCACTTCGATAACGAACCAACTTGTCATTGGTTTAGTATTCGTTCGCCGTGGTGACGTCACCGGCGTGATCGTGTTTAACAGAATACCATTTTGTAATCTTACTGCGGATTCAGCTTTCGAATTACGAAGTGAGGCTTAGAGAATCACACTACAGGGCGCGGTAACTCTTTCGAACAACCCGCAGCCCCGATAGGTATCGGCCCTGAGTAGCCCCTCCGATTGATTAAGTCATAAGTCATTTATTCAAGAACAATACATTGTATATGAAATTACATGTTATAAATAGAATAGAAAAATTAAACAAAAAATAAATTAAAAAAAAAAAAACACGTTAAATATTACCTTATATTATTAAATATTAATATCACGTTATTATATTCCTATATAAATATAAACGAAACAATTCATCATCATCATCATCATGTCAGCCGTAGGACGTCCACTGCTGGACATAGGCCTCCCCCATAGATTTCTAAAAAGACTGGTTGGAAGCGGCATGCATCCAGCGTCTTCCTTCTTCTTCTTCAACGAAAGAATTGCGACAAATTTAAGGCGTAATTTAAGTATTCTGTTCAGAGCCTAAGAGTATCCTTGAAATACCAGACGAAAAAATCTCATATTACAACAAAAAAATAAGATTCATTTTTCTTTAGACAAATGAATCCAATTTGTATTTGAAACTAGGTTTAGCACGTGATTTCATCTGTGTAGGCTTCGGAATTAAGTCTAAATACTACGAACACAAAAACGGAATAAACATCATCCTATGTTTTAACATAGATTAATATGTACGTTTGCCAAATTTCAGCTAATTCCATTCAGCCGTTTAAGCGTGAGAGATTAACATACATCCATCCATCCATCCTCACAAATTTAGTCAGTCCTAGAAGTTTATGTTGCTATTCTAATTTTAGCTGTAACAATGCTTGCCTAAAGACCAAAGTTGTTTGTCAAAGTGTCGTCTGAATGAAAATTATTATGACCAAAGTGTACCCAATGTTTACAATCCCTGGTACAGGCTGAACTATATCATGTCTAACTACTACATAGATTTGATCAAACGGTACATTGCATCGTTAGTTTCGCATTATTCCGGGGAGCATCGTTAACTACTTAGCAGGGATGTTACAGAGATCCGTAGTCGTATCCGAAACTTTCGGACATCCGAAATAAAAATGTATCCGATATCGTAACCGAATTTTGCAGATGCTGTTTTGCATCTTTGTCAAAATTCAGGAGAATAACTTGCATAGTTATCTACTTGCATTTCGGATAATTTTGGATAGAGAAGGAGTGTATATGAGAAACGTTATTACAAGTTTTCGCACTCCACGCTAGCCGCGCGTGTCACTTGTTAGATATCCCTTGTTTAGATAGTTAGTATAGGGTTTTTAGATAGTTATTATTTATTTTTCTATGGCTTATTCTAAAACCATCTTATTAGCTTTAGCATAAACAATAAAAATAGTAAAAACTATACACATAACTTTACGTATACTGGCGGAGGTCAGTCATTCATTTACTTTTTTGCAGAACCTTAAACATGTAATATCCGAAACTGCAACTATCCGACTCCATCGAATAATCCATACTAATATTATATATGCGAAATAACTTTGTCTGTCTGTTACTTGCCGTCGCTTACAAGACTACCTGAACTTGGTATGGGGTAAGTTTGAACCCCAAAAAAAGTCATATTTTATTCCGCGACTTCGTCTGCGTTGCTATTTTCGCGAACGAAGTCACGGGCAAAAGCTATTCCGAAATATATAATTTAATATCCGTTATAATTGAAACCGGTATAATGTTATTCATATATCCGTATCTATATCCAGATCCGAAATCTCATATCCATAACATCCCTACCACTACCGATCTTATATTAAATCTTATCCAATATGGCAGCCACCCCCCAGTGTAATTTGAAACGTCATTAGTTGATACAGAGTACCGTTTGGAAAGTTACCTTGGTAAACAGTTTGAGTGAGTATTCAAGTAATTCAAGGCTTAGTGCCCTAAAGTTCTATGAAACTCTTAATTTGTTTTATCACTTACTACACCAGTTCTTGGGTTCCGTGTATCATAATGAATAAAACGGAACCCTTATAGGATCAATTTGTTGTCTGTGTGTCTGTCTTTCTGTTCTCTTTATCTCGGAAACACGTAAAAGTATCAAGTTGAAATTAAAATCATTTAATCAAGTCTACAGTCGCTTGAAGCTGTGAAAATAACAAATTTCTAAGTTAACGTAAAAAAAAGGTACGGCCGTTTATGCCTCAGAAACCGTGTTTTTTGTTTATAATATGTATGAATGATCACTTCATTTGCTTATTATAGGATTTATTATTATTTATTTATTTTGCTTATTATTTTTTTTTGTACTACTTGCTACTTTGTTGAATATTTAAGCTATACGTAAAAATATTGTGCTAGGTTACACTATGACTTAGAAGAGATTGAACCCCACAACTCAGAAAAGCCCAGTGTGTCAGTGAAACTGAAAATAAATTATTCATGTAGAAAAAAAAGCCTTTATTGTCCCAATGCAAGGCAAATGCCTTTCTTACTCCTTTCTAATCCCCTCTACATTGAGCTAGTGTGTGCTTGTACGCGTCAAGCTTGTCCCGCCACTATGCTTTTATTTGCCACGATGTCACTGGCCGTATTCCGGGATCCACATTTTAGTAAATTCAGCCCATGATCCGTTCGACATACGGCAAACATGTCGGCCTTAACCCCACTTAAGCACCTCAATTGACTTCACAAGTAAGATTTTATTTCTTTTTCTTGTTAAAAGTAAACATAAATTGCCTTTATTGGCCATCCTCTATGAGCTCTCCCGTCTCCCACACATTTCATGAATATTTCAGGATTGCGTACATCGGTTGCCTAAATACTATAAGAATTTATACTATTCCAGCTTGATGAATGGCAAATATCTTTTAGGACTTATCCCTAGGGAGTATTGTGGATATATCTTAAGTGGAACGCAAGACTATTAATCCAGATTCTGATACAATATGTTTTTTTGGTCTTGTGCCAAGTCGTATAAGGTAATGTTTGTACGAATCGATTTGAGTTGGTTTAGATTGAGAGCCCCATTTTGAAGGTAAATTAAACAAAGGTTAATCGCTTTGTGGAAGGCAATAAGGTCTTTATTTGATTGTTTGGTGAAAGAAAAATATCTAGGATAGGTCTTAATTCAAAGTAGATTTATTTTGCCTCAAAATACAGCGTGGATCTGTCTGTGTGATAAGTATAATCCTTCTTTCCACAAAACTAGTATCAGAACTTCTTTTAAAACTGTTGTTCGTTAAGTACCTACTCACTTGAAAACGAAAAATTCTCACTTATCAATCCATTTTTTTAAACTAGTTAGCTTCTGCTCGCGACTTCGTCAATGTAGAAGTCGAATATACCATAAAACATTACCGTTGACACTTGAGAATAGTTTAGCTTTTTGTCAGTGAAAGAATTTTGTATTTGGACCAGTATACTTCTAAAGGCTAAGCACCTCTTACATACAAAATACAAACTTTATTAATATAGATGGCGCCATAAATATAAGTGCAATACGTAAAATAGCAATATAAACACGTAATATAATATATTATCTAAATTACAATTGTGACAGCCAATAAAGATACGGAATTATGACAGAGTACGAAAGTACGAGATTGTGCGCCAGTATTGCTGAGTTACGTGATTCACATAACAATATAGACTTTATGAGAGCCGGAATTCTAGAAATTTGAGGTCAATAGCTTTCTGACCTTTGGCATAATTGTATTATTATCTACCTTTAAACAAACCTAAAAAAACGTAAGTAAATGATTAAAGCTAATTATAATTCAAAGTGTTATTGGGTTTTTCTATGAAATTCTCAGTAGCAGCTCGGAGTTTGGATTTGTGCCCGGTTAATGGCAATAGGCTCGCCCCCTATTACATGGGACCTAAAATATACCGGCGAACTGTGGGTGTACATTTGGTACACCTCTGCCTAACCTTTCGGGGAATACAGGCGTGATGGTATATTTTATTTTTTATTTTATATAATTCAAACCTATTTTTTTTTTTTGAGCCCAATATTCCCACTCATGGGAAATGGTTTCCTTTCACTCCTTCCATAGTTAAATTGGCTGTAAGGGCCTGTAAAATATTGCCTGAAGTTTTTCAGTAATGCGTTGTTTCCCAGAGACATAAACATTGTTGTAAATAACGTCGGTGTTTTACTGAACACAAATATTTAAATATTTAGTAATGAAAGTGTCTAAGCAATTTATTGCAACAGCTGGTATCTCAGCACATGAAACTTAAATAGGGTTGAAAGTAAAAGATTTTAAGTACAGTCGGCTCGTGAGAACCTTAGCCATATTTATTGATTGTAAGTGATGACGGCAAAAATGATGTATCATCGAGTCGAGTCTGATAACTCGTTGACACATTACATAGCGGTCAACTAGGCACACAAGTAAAAAATAAATACAACCGGCCTGTTATTGTTTCACTACAGCTATGCTATTCTGAAATAAGCAAATCACTTCGAAAGTCATCTCGATAGTCACAATATCAAGTCCTATTGAAAAACGCCAAAATACTCACTCGATATAATACTTCTCACTCATGTCATCACGTGGTGGCGCTAGAGTGTTGAACTTACTCACTTTAAGAAATTATACAAAACTTAAATCTCACCGCGGATTAAGAAGTGATTTCGCAAATTAACTTCTTAGAAAAGCACTACAGGACAAAAGTCTCTTTTTATACAAAGTAGGCATGATGATTGCCATGCTTGCTCAGCATAAGTAACACTAGTTAAAAATGATTGCTGGGAAACAATATTTCTTTTTGGTGTAAAAAAATACACTGTACGCAATCCAACAGGAGCCAACGTTTTTATAAGGTGATTGTACCAATATTGATACTACCAACAAAAACCAATCGAATTTAATCCCTTGATCCGTAAATCCGCTAAGCAATCTGACATTGAACTACCTTCTGTATATAACACTAAAATGGCTCTTATCCCTGATCCTACACGGTTCATTTACGCATTTCCCGTGTGTATTGCCAAATGTAATTTCGGTTTATTCATTGGAAATATTCCCATTGCTGGGAAACGCGGTCAAAGGACGGAATATTTTTAGTATTATTTCCTCTTTTCCCAGGCGACTTATAATGGAGTTTATGATTTTGGTTTATGTACTATTATCAGGGTTATGGTTGGTAATGAAAACAGTCCATTTGGGGCACTGCTTCTAGTCGTCGTTCCAAGTTTTATTGAAGCCAGGCATTGTTGCGACTGTGGGAAGATCTAAGATTAGCCTAGATAAAAGTGTGAAGATTGGCACCAACTCAAAGAGAAAAAATAGGCTTATAGTAGCAGTGGATGAAGTTGTAAATGCTGATGAAGGCCAGCTATACTATATTTGGTTGTTAAATGCTCTGAAAAAATATTTTTGGCTACAAATGTTACAATATAAACTTGGTATTGGTTTAAACCAAAATAAATATTAATTATTGTGTACCAAGGGGTCAAAGGTTGTATTGTTGTTGGAGGTGGTTTAATGTTGATGTTGTTTTCAAGATCATTATTATTGCCACCCTTTTGGGCAATTGCCAAATTGACAGCGATGCCGTCGAGATTTTTTGACGCCTTATGATCCTCCTCCTTTCTCTTTTATAATTAAATTATTATTGATTAGTTTTGTGCTTTTATTAGTTCATTATGTAATAGAAAATAATAAAATAGCTATTTATTACAAAAAATAATTCAAGATTATTTTACACTGGCGTCTGCCCGCAGATTCGTTCGCGTGGTTTTTTTGCTCGCGTTATGACTTTTATTACTGCTTCGCTCCCGTGTGTCGCAGCGTTTTAAAACACACTTGTATAAGTGTGTTAGTCAGTTTCATGAGAAATAGTATTATTCCTCATGAAACTGACTTACATATACGATAAGAACATCTATATACCTACCTATTACCCATGTTTTCAAATAAATAAATCATTTCTTTTCTTTTGACATTTAAAATATTTTTTCAAATTAAAGTCATAGGTTCAGAGATTAGTGCTTTTAAACAAACAAACAAAACTATTTAGCTTACTATTAATATTGCTTATTTACGTGTATGTATTTAAACAATTAACCCTTTTCTATTCTTTTGTTTGAAACCAAATAATATTTCGTTTATTAATTTTTTCAACTTGTACTGTATTCTTTTAATTTTCATAATTGCTTACCTACTATAAAACTTCAAAGCATTTTATAAAATGTAACTTAATTTCAAACAAAAATTAAGAAATCACTGTCGTCGCCAGATACGTGTTTACTGAAAAAGGGTTTAGTCCAACCTTTTAGTTGAGTAATTAAATTAAACATTATGATTTTATTTGACCTTTAGAATGGGTTTGGGACTTGGAAACTATTATTTAGCCAGTGAGGCAGAAGCGGCTGATAGAAATGAATAAAAATTGTAAAGTTACAATTATTTTTCTCTTCTAGTTTTTAAATAACATCATCATCATCTGCTTAGCCTTTTCCCAACTGCGTTGGGGTCGGCTTCCAGTCTAACCGGATGCAGCTGAATATCAGTGTTTTACATGAAGCGACTGCCTATCTGACCTCCACAACCCAGTAACTGGGCAACACGATACTTCTTGTTTAGACTGGTTGTCAGACTTCTTGGCTTCTGACTATCCGTCACGACTGTCAAAGATCTACGAATGACAGCCGGGACCAACAGCTTTACGTGCTTTCCGAGGCACGGGGGTATTACACCACCAACTTCTAAACTCCGGGCAAGTTTTTAAATAACATTTTATTTATTATTTTTTCGATGGTCCATGAATTGAGCTGCTATAGTCATGTAAATGAATCTAAAGCATTCCCGTGACTCGTTCTCAATCTGATCATTTTTAAACATATTTTCGAAGGTATTACAATTACTATCAATCTATTTATCAGACCGATAATAATAACCTGCCGATTATTCTGTAATAATCTCCATGTATCCATGTGTCTAATATCAAATTAGTATATTTTTATAATAATCTATTCCCAATTAACATTAAGATAAATATGTTAGATACCAATTCACCTGACGTTGTTATCAGTTGCATGACACGTACCAAATGCCGCATCTCCTTCGTTTCTTAACTCTATGCGCCCTCATAAAAGAGGATGCATGAAAATGTTCCTCTCAAAGTTGTGGTTAAAACATTTCGTACGTAATTTCCTTTTAAGAAATTAATGACTGTTTCAACATAATTTATTCATTTCCAAATTATGTTCTTGACATGATCAAATAAAAATAAATAAAGTTTTTTGTTTGTAAAAAAAAAAAAAAAATTTGTACAGTCAAAAAGAGAAAGGAGTGAGTGATAGCATGACGGCTGACAGGATGGTATGGAAGAAGAAAACGTGTTGCGCCGACCCCAAGTAACATGGGATAAGGGCAGGAAGATGATGAGATGATAGTTCATCATCATCTTCCATACCATCCTGTCAGCCGTCATGCTATCACTCACTCCTTTCTCTTTCATATCATTCTTCACACAATCCATCCATATTTTCTTTGGCCTCCCTCTTCCTCAGTCAAAAAGAGTTCGTGATAAACAATAATACCAGCCTATTATTTGGCATCTATTTTAAGGCGTCTTCTCATATAGAGAAGGCACAAGCATTGATCACCACGCTTGCTCAAGGCTGATTGGCGGTCTGAGATTCAAATGTAAGTCCAAGATTCCTCTTGATGTTTTTCACCATTAATGTCAGTGACGTCCAAGATAAACGTAGAAAATACATACGAATTGTTAAGAAACATTAATTAATTAGTACCACATTGATACTTGCTAGGTTTTAATCCCGTAAAGCGGTATTTTTTCATAATGAATGAGGAATTAGCTATTCCAGTATCTACGAATTAAAATTTCTCTTTAACAGTAACACAGTGAATTCCAAGATAAACTTAGAAAGCACATTTTTCTTTTTCTGTTTCCCAAGATACAGGCCCCGCCTATTTTGGGAACCACTGCTTTTACTATAAATGCCAACTGTTAAAAGTTACCGATCTCTTTTTTTTTTGTACTATGTTAACCTAGCTACAAGCAACCTAGGTAACAATGAACAATAAACTTTACTTACTTACATTTCTATGGAGTCCCGTAGAAACCTACTATTCGGAAAAATCTAGCTTCAATTATTTCACCGTCTAGTTCCTTGGCAATATAAATGTTCCTGTAAATGGTTTGTTTGAAATAAATGTGTGGATTTGATTTGAAAATATCAAATAGAAAAATTCAGACACGTGGCTTTGGTACTTGCTCGTGCCCGGTTTCGAACCCACAGCCTTGAAACGGGTGCCTTAACTAAGCAATCACTCATATTGTGAAAATAATTTAAAAAATGTCGCTACTACATCATAAGTTCTTAAAAAACATTCATGTTTCTGTCACGTAGTACAAGGTTTTTCTTTTTTACTGTATATTTACAACTAGCTTCCGCCCGTGACTTCTTTTGCGACAAATACAGCAATATATGTAAAGGTGTGTACATTGGCGTATCTAGAGTAATTAGTCTTCAGGGGGGGCCTGGCCCCTAAGATGCCATGGCCGATGCGATGCAATGCGATCTGGCGGAAGGTGAGCCCTACAGCCTGGGGTGGGCACAAGACCATTCTGGGGTGGGCCCAAGACCATTCTGGGGTGGGCCCGGCCCACCCCCCCCCCCCTATATACGCCTATCCGCATTGTATGTTATCCCACGGAAATCGTCTTATAGTATGCGCACTGCAAAGGAGTAGAACTCTCTACCTGCGTCTGTATTTCCAAACGCATTCAACCCTAATCTCTTCAAAGTTAGAGGGAGCAGGCTTTTTCTGGGTAAGCTCACTCCATCGTCGGTTTTGCCTTTGTCACCTAGATTACAGTCAAGAGCTTACCCCATCTGGAACAAAAAAAAATAGTACTTTTTCCGAGATTACAAGTAGCCTATGTTCTATTCCAGATATCTTTCTCTGTACGAAATTTCATCCAGATCCGTTCAGCCTTTCTTACGTGGTAGAGCAACAAACATCCATACAAACATTCGCAATTATATCAGTAGTGAGATTATTATACTTTTTCCTTCAGAAGTTTATAATAAATCATTGTGACAGTTCACTAAACAACAATTCTTTACAGACGATGTGATTTTTGTTGTTGGAACAATTTGTCAAGAGCTGTGACGTTCCTTGTGGGATAAGAAAGTAAATTGCTTCAAGATTTAGTACGATTTTGGATTATTCATAATATTACAAAAAATATACTACCAGCAGTTGCTTGGACCCTGGTACCAATGGCGGTGGGCTGGTATTTTTATAACTGTTTTTAAGTTTTTTTATGTTTAAATAGGGCGTAATCTATTTAGTACATAAAATAGATAAAGAGAGTGAAAGGCGACTAACAAAAGGGCAGGGCAGGGCTTTATGTGGCAGATGTGAGTGGCAATGCCGGGAGGGGACGCCCTAGAAAGACCTAACCTGACCTTATTGGTGAGGTTCTTCAAAAAGGTCGGGTGTGCAGTACTCGTAACCGACGTGCTTGTATGACCAGATGTACGAACGTGAACGAGGCGAAAGTAGTATGTAAGAAACCTAGCAGGTGGCGTTCTGTGGTTTCTGCCTATCCCAGTGGGAAAAAGGCGTGAGTTTATGTATACCTATAATAAATAAAGAGAATTTACATATTATCCAGTTGAAAGAAAATTGTTTGCTTATCTTTTTGTTTGAACGCTCTAATCTCTAAAACTACTAGTCCGATTCACAGTAGGAATCTACTTCAACGCCTCCACACACGTCCGATTTTTTGTAGGATCAATTATCGGACCGATCAATAAATCCATAGTTTTGTGATACCGACTTTCTGTAGGACGTGTGCTTTCATATGTTTTATTTCCGCTAACAAAAAAAAAATCTCTTAAGGTCTGTTTCATGTAAGGCAATTATATTTATTACTAGCTTTTGCCCGCGACTTCGTCCGCGTGGATTAATAGTTCCCGTTCCCGGGGGATTTCCGGGATGAAAACTATCCTATGTCCTTTCTTGGGTCCCAGACTATATCTGTACCAAATTTCATTGAAATCGGTTCAGTGGTTTAGGCGTGAAGAAGAGACAGACAGACAGAGTTACTTTCGCATTTATAATATTAGTAAGGATTACAGATTTTCTTACTTGACAGCTACACGTGTAGCACGTTTGTTTAGTAAAAATACTTACGCTGAATGTTAAGTAGGTTTACTTGAATATGAAAAAATACCTACTACTCGATAAAATTATCCCTCTCTGTCTCTTTCCAAATCTCCTTTTTCATCATTTTCATCCAACAACATTTGTCAAGAAGAAATTAAGTCTTATGCAGCACCGTTTATGGTTCATCGTTCATAATGATAGTAAGGCGCAACTTTAAAAATAAAGATTTTACTACCAATATTTATAGACAGAGAATCAATCAAGAATCAACCTTAAACCAAAGATGCAGAGCATAAAACCTATTACATACATACATACATACATAAACTCACGCCTTTTTCCCATGGGGGTAGGCAGAAACCACAGAACGCCACCTGCTACGATCCTTACATACTACTTTCGCCTCGTTCACGTAAAACCTATTAATCCTACTACTATTATAAAGGCGAAAGTTTGTATGTATGTATGGATGTTTGTTACTCTTTCACGCTTAAACGGCTGAATGGATCTGGATGAAATTTGGCACAAAGATAGATTATAGTCTGGAATAACACATAGGCTACTTTTTATCCCGGGAAAATGTACGGTACCCGTAGGATAACACATCAACTGTGACGCGGACGAAGTCGCGGGCAGAAGCTAGTGTAACAATAAAGCTATTTCTAGGGATTTAACTATCAATATTTTTTTAGAAATAGAATAAACAACCTTAAGCCAGAGGTACAGAGCACAAATTCTAATAAAAAAATATGTTTTTTCCAGATGTTTCGGATCCGAACGTGAAAAAATCAAGCAGTAAAAACGAAGAAGAGAAAGAAGAAGACAAGAATACACACAACAAGTTGGGTCTACGTAAGTGAACCTTATACTACATATTTTTAAAGCTCAAATTTATTTTTCATAATTTTTCACACCGAATATACAACACTTTCATTTGACAAATTATCATGAAAACTATTATTTTGGGTTCCGTACACAAAGGATACAACAGTACCCTATTATAAAGCCTCAACTGTCTATACGTCTGTGTGACAGCGGACTGTATCTCATGAACCGTAATAAGCAATAGTTGAAATATTTACAAAGTATGTTATGAAAGGAATTTCTTATACGGGACCCCTATACAAGAAAATTGTCTCTTTACTTAAATATAGTGTTAAATATTGTACGATAATACAGAACCCTACAGATGCAAGACCAACACCAACTTGCCCGGTTTTTAAATGTACGGTAGTAAAAAACGCAAATGGTATGTAATTACTTTATGTTGCATTTAATTTTTCCTATCAATGAAAGTGATGCATTAGCGCCATTAAAATGGTACCGCTCATCTAATCAAATCTCCGATTAAATTACAATAATTGACCAATCAAAGTGTAATAGCACTTTAATAAAACTCATTTACTACTTTCAATACATCAACGTCAAAATAACGACCAATTTCAAAAAAGGAATGACACACATCTGTCATTAATGAGCAAATCAGCGAGGTGGAATTAAAAAAAGAATCGAGCAAAGGAATCTTCAGGCAGCCAAGTTTTCTTTGAATAAGTTTCTAATATAGCGTGTAAAGAGTCGTGCAGCAATTTTAATTAGAGCATTTTACTTTTCTCTTAAACGATTTTACGTACTTTTATCGTATGTCACACGAGATTTCAATATTTTTCTTCGATTGAGCGTTCCGGATGACTTGTGCAGACTTTCCTACATGTTTTTTTTTTTAATTTCCATTCAGAATTCAGATGTTCCATATTCAAATGTCCGTTCATGCGATCGTTGGAGCGTGGAGGTAGCATGTCCACATGCGTTTATTTGTCAAACATTTCCATACGATTAATTGGTGATCGGCGAAAGAAAGTCGGATGTTTACTTAGTCTATTTTTCTAGTCACGCAAGGAAATAGCTGCAGGAACTATGTTTGGTTAATTAATGATGAGTTAACAAGTTGATTGACGGTTGTAGTTATAAATTTTACTCATCATTTGCTTAGCGTTTGCCTAACTATGTTGGGTTCGGCTTCCAGACTAATCGGATGCAGCTGAAATCCACAATCTAGTTACTGGGTAATACAATACCTCTTGGTTAGAATGGTTATCAGATTTGCTAGCCAAAAAAAAAATCAAACATCAATCAATAAATCTACTATCCATACTAATAAAATTGCGAATTAACTCTGTCAGTCTACGATGCTTTCCCGCCCAAACCGCTGAACTAATTTTGATAAAATTTGGTACAGGGATTGATTAGAACTTGGCGAAGGACATAGGCTACTTTTTGATGCAAAAAATGGGGTTGAAGAAATTGAAATAGGGGATGAACATTTGTAAGGGAGACCATCATGATTGTAGATAAAATGTTGGATGTTTTTTACTCAATCACACCAAAATGGCTAAACAGATTTGGATGAAATTTAGCACACAGGTAGATTATAGCCAGGCATAGCACATATGCTTTTTATCCCGGAATAATGTTCGGTGCCCGTAGCATATCAACTTTAATGTGAACGAAGTCGCAAGCAGAAGCTACTAAAGCATGTTTATAAACCAGTTTGTCACTGTATCATGCCACATTATTGTAATACAGAAAATGTCAACACCGATAATTTTCAGAAAGTATAAAGTAATTGAAATTAATGGTATCCAAGCTGTGCCGTGTTGCGAATAACCTGCGCAAATTAAAATAATTAATCATGGTTTTAAAATAGAATAAATTCAGTTTAACTTTTGGAACTGACTCTTTCAATTTGTCTTTCGTTTTTCTTGTCTCATAGAGTTGACTTTTGATCTTGATTTTTAATCTTGGGATAATTGAGTTCTTCTTACAGATTAGTACACAGTAAAAACACTCAATATAAAATCTTTTCAATAGTTAGTGAAATATGGCCAAGATATTTTTTTTATATAATGTATGTGTGTGTGTATGTGTATGTGTGTGTGTTTTAATAATGATGAGGCCTAAGATGGACTACGCTTGGCTAGGATGAACCGGTTCACTTGTGTCTTGAAGATACCTAAGTTATACTAATCAGGGAACAATATATTTTCCATTTGATTGGAATTCTACTGAACATAATCCGTATTTTATGCGCTGAAGACGGCTATTGTGTAGTTACTTTAGGCAAAAAGCCGATGCTAACTATTCCCCCCGCTCTTTCCCTACTCTTTTGCTTCCAAAATGTTCTATAGGACCTGTATAAAAAAGTCAATAAAATCCAAAAAAAAAATGCTTTGTTTGAATATTTGTTTGAACAAACTTCAGTACAAACTTCCTGCCGTCTAAAGAGCTTGAAACTTGCTCCACGGTTTCACAGCCTTGGATTAAGTGAAGCAAGCAAAAAAGAGTTGAAAATAAAAGAAACTTTTCAACACTGTACGTGTACAGCGGAAGGCATTAATAACTCAAAGCTGTACCGTGTAAGGCTCATATTTTCACTGGAGAATTTTCAAATTAACTAAAACTTGATCGTGATTTATATCCTGACGGGCAATTTATGTGTTTTCGTTTATTTTTTCTGTGTAATCTAGCTTTTATTTAAGCGTAGTAGTTTAGTTATTGTTTCGTGTAATTGTTTTTGCTGAATATTGAGTGGATTTACTTGAATATAAATTAGTAGGGTGTGGGTGTCGGTGAATTATAGGCACGTGAGACATTTCAACTTTATCTCTGGGATGGTAAAGCATGTGCAAGGTCTCTGGTAATGCAGATGTATGGCAATTCTACACTCAGAAGTGACCACTTAACATTGGGTGGGCTGTCGGCCTGTTTGTCATTAAACGAAATAAAAAAATTAAAGTACCTCAATGTGACCATAAGAGTTACGAATATAAATGTGGATGGATGGAGAGGAAGAGGGAGGCCAAAGAAAAATGGATGGATTGTGTTATGACCACAATATCATCATATGAGCCGATCAACGTCGCCTACTAGACATTAGCCGACCCTAAAGATAGCCACAATGACCGGTATGCATCCAGCGACATCTCGCGCCCTTTACCTAAGTACCTAATATAAATAAAATAGACTATTTAAAATAAAAAAAACAAAACCTATGATAAGTCTGATATCCCCCATTTGCCTTGTGCTTGTGCTTTCTTTGTGTTAGAAGCCCCTTCTGTAGGACAATAGCAGGCTGGTATCATAATTTTCAAGTAAAATAAAATATTTTTACTTATTTTAGATAATAATTATCTAAAGAACCAGACAACGCATCAAACATTTGATTGGTAGTCGTAAAAAAGTAGCAAACACGCTCCTTCATACCGACTCACTTTCGCTTTTTATAATTTCGTGTAGATCTTATATCTACATAAATTATCAAGAGATTTATGTAATACACCACCGTTTATCAAACAAAATCCTAAGTCAATAAAACGGGATCCTTTTTATATGCCTTTTCCCATTACTTCTCACGTCAAATTCAGTATGAAAATCAACTCTTGTTTTTCGGAACGAAAATATAGAATTTATAACATCATAAATAACATGTTATATGGTACAACGATTCCTTTATATTCTTTGACTAGCTTATGGTCGTGGGTCGTGCTCGTGAATGTTGGTTATCTAATTTTTGCGCAAACCCTAAGGCCTCTTGTCTACGCACTCCGTTGGTATCCGCTGCATGTACACATATTCATTATAAGCTTTACACCACCGCAAAATCTGCGAAATGACAGTCTGTTGTCCGGTGGAAAAAACGGACGTATACAATCGGGCCAATTATACATACATAAATAAACTCACGCATTTTTCCCATGGGAGTAGGCAGAAACCACAGAACGCCACCTGCTAAGATCCTTACATACTCCTTTCGCCTCGTCCACATTCTGCATCTGGTCATGCAAGCACGCCTGTTACGAGTACTGCGCATCTGGCCTTTCTGAAGAACCTATAATTAACTAATTGTTTTTCTAAAATAAAAACCTAACTTACTTTTTATACCAGCTGTCTAAATGTTCTTCAGCCGTCGGCCAGGGAAAGTTTTGTCAAAATCGGTGCAGCCATTTAGGAGATTAGCCGGACGAAACAAATAGATAGACTTAAAAATTCAAATTATTTTTTTCTGTATACATGCCTTGTATACATTCATATATTATGCATTTAGTAATAAGCTGTTATCTTTATATTAAAAACAACTACTGACACTACTACTTACTGAATATTATTAAGTCATTGTTATTGTTCTTTTAAATTCAGGAGTATTGAAATTATTTTGTACTTGAGTACATTTTTTTTTATTTACTCTAGTACAATAATTTGCACCTGCTGTGTTATCTCTTCATCACCTTTGGTTGACTGGTAGAGAATGCCTAAGGCAAGGCATTTAGGCAGTAAGTCCGCATTTGTGCATAAAGTTTAAATAAATAAACAAATAGACAATTCCATTTATTTATTTGTATGGATTTTGTAGAAACATAAATCTCAAAACAAGAAATTTATTTTACATTTTGACAGAACTGTTTATAGCCACTATTCATTTATGGGTGTCGATTCCAGGCTGCCTGAAAAATTGGTCTGAGAGCAAAAGGCATAAAATTTTCAACATTTCTATTTTTCGGAATCAACAACACAAACATACAATACAATCACGCCATGTAAGTGTTAGACATATATGTCTGTATTCCCCGAAGGGTTAGACAGAGGTGTACCAATGTACACCCACAGTTCGCCGGTATATTTAGGTCCCATGTAATAGGGGGCGAGCCTATTGCCATTAACCGGGCACAAATCCAAACTCCGAGCTGCTACTGAGAATTTCATAGAAAAACCCAATACCACTTTTTGCTCGACCTGGCAATCGAACCCAAGACCTCTAGCGTAGCAGTCGCGGTTAGGACCACTAGGCTAACGAGGCAGTTCACAGTACATTTTAAACATTTCTATTTTTCTGAATCGAACGTTCAGATATTTTAATACGTACATCATAAATTCTCTACTATAGGAAAACAGTATATTTTATTCTGTTCGTGTTTGTTACCAATCTGATTGGGTTTGATCGTAAATCATACGCTGTACCTGGCTACCTGAAATATTTGAAAGGAGGACGAGATAACTCAGCTTGATTTGTGTACTAACACTTTTGATTTTAAACATGAAAGGCTAATAATAATCATGCATTACACGGATATGATAGCACCACTCGTTCCGCCTGTTAGATGCTAGCACGCCCCCCGCAAGCCGTCACTTTTTTTATCTTGTCATTAAAAAAAAACATAAATAAAAATAAATTTATTTTATATGTCGTTTCCTTCTAAATTCAACTAGCAAAGGCATTGCCGTTTCATTAATACATTGAAAGACAGGTTGATGACAGATATTATAATAATAGTATACATCTCCATTAGACTTATTAGATTCTCGTACTTAACCTATATTCTTAACCTTTTCAAACTATTTTGCGCTCATTCGCCTCCATGCGAAATTACCTCTTGGAACGGGCAACTAAATTCTAATATACTGCTCTCTTGTAATGACGTCCAATAGTGCCTAGTTCATAGTGAATTAATAAATGATTTAAACTGGAATTCACGGCAAATGCAATAAAAGGCAAATATTTCAATCTTCTATAAAATAAAAACCTTTATAATGTTGATGAAGTGTAACACTTAGCACTGTAATAATTTATACAGGATGTCCCAATAAAATTGACAACCAATAAAATATTCAGTTGTCAGTAAACAAACGTCGATATTTTATTGTTTTACGATTCAATGGCTGATCGTAAACGAATAAATATTTGTTGCTGTCATAAATTTCGAATGGCGTTCGATTATGGAGTGCCCACTTGCCTTTAAGATTGGCTGTATAGGCATCAAGTTAGGGTTTAAAGAATCTTAATATAAAAAAAATGTTCTTTGGTGAATTTTGTTGAAGTAAACTTGAGGTAAGCTGTTATCTCACAAAATGCCAGTTTGACATCTCAAAATTACTTCACTTAAAGAGATTAAAGGTAGGTACTAGTACTTTCAATATTGATACCACCTACTACTTACTTAACCATTGCTAAATACCATCTTTCGTAGTTAACTATACCCACATAGATTTTCTCTTACAAAAATAATATGATAAAAAAATCCTCCTTGATAAAATGTAAGGCGTAATCGTAAAATATTGCTAAGTTCTGAAAAAACAAACTAACACTTCAACCAGTATCTCAAAACTTCAATTAATTACATGAAATTAATTATATTGTATTCCAATTGTTTTACTATCCCGTAAAAGCTGGATAATTTATAAACATAAACAAAATTGATGCTCCGAATATACCTATCCAAAATTATTATTCAAGATAAATAACGTGTGTTGGTTCGATCAAGCATAATTAAACCCAATTTTGAATGCATTTATATTAACATGATTCGTGTTAAATAGTGTCATCTTCTCACATCACTTATTACACGAGATATTAGAAAATCGCTCGATTGTTCTCCGAATCGATACGGATTCAACTTTCTTTATAACCGGACGTGAATCGATTTGACACTGATCGCAATCCGAGCAGCACTAACGACATTACAAATCATCGCTGAGGAAAATTACGTGGTTGGAATTTCTACTTTAATCTTAGAGCTATAAAGTTGGATTTTAAATATATGGTTTACGTGTTGTATTTTTTGCGAAATTGATTCTGTTTTTGAAGGCAGAGGTATGTATGTGTGTTGGTGAAAATGTACGGGAAATTAGTAGTTTATTATGCTGTTCGAGTAGGTGCCTAATATTCTGTGTTGTTTATGGCACGCTAGGTAGAGTGGCAGAGCTACTAAGTGGTACTATGTTTAATTTTACAATAAAATTCCTTGTAATGTATATTTACCAAATGAAAGATAAAAAGTAAAAAGGATATTACAAAGCATAGGATTTTATTCAAGACTAGTGAACCACCTCTTGTCACGTGTGTAATTTTCCGACCATTGCAATGGTTTTTTTAAATCTTTCATAAAAACCTTATCCGAGAAATTACGAACACAATTTATAAAATCGGCCAAATCGGTACAGCCGTTCTTAAGTTTGCGCTTGCGCTTTATTTAAAGATAGACCATTGTATGCTTGTCCTGCTCCATAGGACTAATTTTTACTAATCATTGCTAATTTAATCATTCAAACTCTTCTCAAATTCCAGGCAGAAGACAGAAGAAGAAGGTGATGCAAGTGATAATCCCCCTGCTTTTCGGCATGAAGTCAGCAGGGATGGCAATGTTTGCAATGGCAATAGTCACTGCCCTTACCTTGAAGGCATTCTTTGCCAGTAAACTGGCACTCCTAGTGACAGCCGGCATGGCTGCCAAGAAGCTGTATGAGACTTATGGAAGTGGGTGAGTAATGGGCTTTTTGGTCATTTTTGTAACTTTAAGGTTTGTGTGTTAAAAGTTTTATATGCCAAGAATTAAATTAGATAAGGTTTTGCGCGTGACTTCGTGCATAGACTTCAGAGTAAGACTAAGTTCTAAATTATCCTACGAGAATACAAAAACGGGATAACAGTTATTTCTCTTTGTATTATCGTATAAAGGCGTTAAAATTGTTGCCATATTTCCTAAAAAATGAGAATAATAATTTATCTAAAAATTAAGATAAAATATTGCCCTACTCTTACTTAATATTATAAATGTAAGAGTGTGTGAAGATCTTTGGATGTTTGTTACTCAACACACGTAAACCGTTGAACAGACTTGAACGAACGTTTACACATTGGTAGACCAATTCCTGGATTAACACATAGGATAATTTTTATACCGGTAATGTGTTCCTTTGAGATATTCGTTTAACTTTGCCGCGAACGAAGTCGCGGGCATAATATAGTTATTAAAAAGTGCAATTGATACTATCTAATTTAAAAACTAGACACGTGACCCTTTCTCAACTTCTATGGCTCTTTACCAACTGAAGCATTTGAAAGGTCCACGTGTACAAAAGGGATTCTTATAATAGGAATAAAGTTATTTGAGAATAATTTCTTGGCATATAAAACCTTGAGCGATTTTGAAATCAATTCTCTTTGTAGTACGGTCTACGTTCTAATGTACTCTGTAATTAAACATTTTTTTGTGTATTTTTCTATCAGAATTTGCTTTATTATATCTCTTTTTTTTAACCCTTATAATATATCTAGCTTGTATTTTCTTACTGTTCTGATAAAACTTTCATCTTTTTATTCCGTAGGTACACTTCTTAGGGCAATTCTATCATTTAGGAACGATCACAATTAATTTAATTTCAGTCTCAATCTGTCAAAAATAACTGTAATGTACCTACATTTATGTTGACATTGGCTGTCGCTGAGATGAGATTGCGACTAGATTTGGAATGTTCTTACTTAATTGCTTTTTTGAATTATTGTGTCCCAATATTACTAATACCCATACCCCCTTACCCCCTCCCTACGACCTAATTTCTACTATTTTTAACTTTAAAAGATTACTCATTCAAAATATCATCCAAGACTTTGACCATATCTTTTCAAAATACATGTTCAATTTCCTTGCGAACACTTTATATTGTGGTATTGATTGGAATATCCCCACACACCCATGGATTAAATGGAATCAGTCACTGGACACCTTCCTAACGGTCCATGAAATCCTCAATAAGGACGAGAAAAAGGACAAACAATTAAATAAAAGTTTCTTGTTACAAATTGATCGAAGCCATTAGGATGAGGATATAAATGGATCGAATTTTGGAAATCTTAAATTTTAATACTTAAAGAGATGATTTGAGATATTTATTTGAAAGATAAAGATAATGTATTTGACATAACATGCTTTTAGAAATACCATTTTATGATTGCCCCACTGTAGGGCGAAGGCCTCTTCTCATATAGAGAAAGCAAGAGTATGAAACACCATGCTTGCTCAAAACAGATTTTAGACTTTAAATAATTATCATAATATTATGTATGTGTATGATCAGGTTTTCTCAGAATATTTTCATTCACCGATTTCCGTGATTTCTAATATAAACTTAAAAGAACATAATATGAATTATGAACGTAGCCGAGACAGGCGCCTAAACCATTGGGCCATCACGAAATTTTTTTACGTAACAAGATAAAATATAATCTAACTTTAACCATAATTTGTGCGCGTACATAGTAATAAAGAAAATAATTATTGAATTTTGAATTATTAATCCACTTGTAGAGAAACCTTTTAGTGATAGCACCTTCTATGATAGTAGCTAATTACAAATACTTCTTCCTACCTTTATTTTCCTAAAACATTTTCTACCTCTATCTTAAAACGTTCTACATTATTTACCAAGCTTTTAATACTTTCAATAAGTCTAACTTCAGAACATTTAATCTAACTTAATTGCCAAAATAACAAGAATTGATTTCAAGAATGCTTTCCAATTTCCAATTTAATTGAAACGAAAATATTTTCAAGAAAAATTCACGGAATTATTATCCAATTTTAACTAAACCATTTGCATGTTCAATATTACGATTGACATCTTGAAAATTATTTTCGATTCAATGAGTGAGAAATTTTAATATTTATTAATGATACATTATGTTAATATTATGATTTACTGAGCATGACTGGAATGACTGATGACTGACTTGCACAAAAAGATTTACTTGAAGAAAGTTCTGTTATAGCAAGCTACGTAGTTTTTGATATACATGAGATGAAATAGATTGACTTATTGCAACGCATGATGTAAATATGTTGTTAAGATTTATTTACAATTATATTCATACATATAATTAACCTACACACGATACTTATAAATAACAATGAAATTACAAAGTATGTAGGTACAACTAAAAACAAAAGAGGAAGCTCACTGGGCATCAAAAATTCATCCGCATCGCTGTCAATAAGGCAAGTTCCCCAAATCTGGCAGTATTGCCACGTTGTATAGCAAAGCTGATTATTTGGCCCAAGAAAAGGCCAGCACTCTGGTCACGTAAACAGTCGACTAGTTGCTTGGCGATGTCCTGAAAACCTCGGTCGGACCTAGTGTGACTCCAAACATATAGGTCCCTAAGGCTAGTCTTTCAAGAAGGTCATGAACCTTACTCACACACAAGTTTATCTACAAACAAAGGTACTTATCTACTCACACACTGCCTAACAACCACTCATACTTGACACATAGTAAGTACTTTTAGAACAAATGGTACCTTCGTTTTGAACTTTTAAAGCATCTTTGTATCTATATTTGGTTTAATATTTTTGGACCTTCTACTTACGAAGAAACTGAAGGACAAATATTTAACTTTTCTAACGTATTTAAACAAGCATTTGTTTGAAATGTTCAATTCATCATGACCACTGTACTGTTAAATGCACCCATATGCAAAATGTTTCGCATGCGTTACATTGTGTACTACCATAAACAGTGATTTTTCACAACAAAAATACAAGTCGTTTCCCAGAAATGTTTTTGCACAATGCTACTTACTTTGATGGGTATGTGACGTGTATTTTTACACGGCGAACAAAAGGGATTCTATTTCTAGACGTTGAAATACCTTTATCCGCCTACGCTTTACACGTTTTTCCCTATCCGTCTCTTTGCAAAATATTATAAATATTCCGGGGAAGGAATTCATAATATTTGACAAGATTTCAATAAGCCCTTTTATGGCATTTGAAGAATCAAATATTGGATAAAGTAAAAATAGAAGATGTTTAATAGACGAGCAACTTTACGACGCTTTGCTTATAGTTATAGATATGCAGTTTCAAAAATTTTTATTTGAAAAAAATAACACCCTGTTATTGTCCCACTGTACGGCAAAGGTCTCTTCTCATATAAAGAAGGCAAGCAAAAGCCACACTTGCTCAAGGCGAGTTGGTAATTTCAGACTTATATTAATAAGTAAGTCCAGGTTTCCTCACGATGTTTTCCTCTACTGATATCAATGACGTCCTAGATAAACTTAGAAAGAAAAGATATGATTGATGTCATAAAAAAGACACTTCAAGTATTGAGCACTGTCTTGTTTTGTTAACCGCGATGCAGACGAGATTTTTGTTTCTCAGTAAGCTAACTTCTTTTTCTTTTATTAATTGTACATACCTTGTAATTTTATTATCATTTCTAATGTTTGTGTTTGGGTTTATTTTTGTTTTTTTTTATACCATTATTGTCCTAAAAAAGAAAATTGGATATTTTATCTTTCGCCAAGCGACCCAATCAACTTCATCAATATTTTTTGCTTTTTATACATTTTCAGCAACAAAAAGTAGCTCGTCTATTGATTTGTCAAATAATCGTTTCAAACAAGATTTATCTTTTATATCTGACAGTACTTCGCAAAATTGATCTTTTGCGAACAATGTTACTTTGTTCTATTTACTATATTATGTTTATGTACATTTATACCTTGATTGTGTCGGAACTTGCTTCAAGTATAATTGTTATATTTTATAGAAATGGTTTATTTACATTTTCCGAAAGCTATTTTAATTTAAAATAGACTAGCTGTGATATTTAATTCTTAGAATAAAATTATTATTTCAAAAACTACCTCCATAATGTACTTGTCAGTGCAGTAGCAGCAGTAGCAAAAACAAATTACAATGTAAATGAACCATTTCTATGCAAATTGAACACTGAAAATGTACAGACTTGACGCAATCACACTGAATATCATGCTTATTCTGATAATGTTGAAAGACTGAGAGAGATGACGTTACATAAAAGACTAGTGACCGAATGACAAAAACTATTTCTCTTAGACATAGCAGGGAGGCATGTACAGACAGCTACATTTATTGGGTACTTATCATGCATTAAAATACCTTGAGTTTTGGTCATACAGCAGAAGTGTAACATATAGTTTGAACGGATGGGTACACACCAACACGGCTAAAATCTTATTGTAGTATCTAACAGCGCCTAGTCTGTTGGTCCCGGCTATCATTCGTAGATCTTTGACAGTCGTTACGGATGGTCAGAAGCCAGAAAGTCTGACAACCAGTCTTATCAAGAGGTATCGTGCCGCCCAGTAACTGGGTTGGGGATGACAGACTGGCTGTGGCGGCAATCTCCACTGCAGGGTATCTAAACGACATAACATGACCAAATTAAAATAAAAAATGACGTTTTGAATGGAATTGACTAAACCTTTGCTGGAATATAAATGACTATTGTTGACGCGAAATACATGAGTTGCAATAAAATAACGCTACGGGCAGCGTATGCCTACAAAATAAGACACACTTCTTAAGCAGAAAAGGCACAAACATTGATTACTACGCTTGCTTTGGGTAGATTGTCGATTTCAGGCTTAAAATAATAAATCAAAAGTCTAGATTTTCTCGCAAAAAATTGAAAATGTTAACAAAATTACAAAGAAAACGCAGAATCACTCTTTAGCAATTCAAATGCGAAATCAAAGTCTTACCTTGCCTTGTAACGTTTTAATATAAGAAAACTTTAAGCTCAAGCTCTTGTTACTGACTCCATAATTTGTATTTGTTAAGACTTTTAAATTGTTTTGACATGAACTCACTAACAAACATTGATGTTAGAAATATTAAACTTAGAAATTTTAAGACAATTTTGGGTAAACAAGCAATTTACCTAAGTAACGCGTGGGCGAATTGAAACGTGTGCCAATCATTGTCACTTAAATCTGACGCGAGAAACATGGTAAGCTCCATAAATGATAAGACAGACGAAACTGAGAGACTAATTGACGTAGACGAAGTGAATATCGAGTGAGGTGAGTCAACAGTCGATAACGATGTAAAATTGTTTATTCCAGCGTCGGTTTACAAAACCACCCATATCTTTACTCGCAATATCCGATCGATTTTCCAAGCGCCTCCTCGCACGCATACTCAGTTAGCGGAGTGAGCCCACAATTCGCGTCCCCGGAGATGTATAGCCCCACCGCGATGGGTGCGCACGGGCAGACCAATGAAATAATACACCAAAGCGACGCGACAGCTCAGCAGTCGCAGCAGGCGCCATTACTCGTAAACTCGACGAGAGCAGCAGAAAGATGGGATGGTAAGTCGAAACTGCTCAAATTCCTCGAACCGATCATCGACGGCGTCAAGTATTTCACAGACCCGATAGCGAACGTTTTCTATGGGGCTATTCCCGCTACTTTCCGAGGTCTTAGTTCTGATGTTCCGAAATCGAACAGCGTTGAAAATGTCGACGATGATCTGGATGAGTTGGAAATTGTGAAAAAGCCTAGACAGATACTAGTCCCTCAACCTAGGAATATAGCTCAGAGGAAAATGACTCATAGGAAGAATAGGAATAGGCCCAAAAAATATGCAGATTTAAAAGTAAGTTTAGATAGACTGAAACAGAACAAAGATTTGTACGATTATATCAAAACTAAAAAGTATAAATATAATTATCCTAACACTTATTTTTATCCAAGGGTTAAATATTTTGTTAATCCCAATACTTTTTATAAACCCAATAATAGTAGACTTATGCCTTACAAGAAAGAATCTTCCGAAGTTACTACTACCACAGTTCTTAAAGATTCTGACTGGAAACCCATAATTGTGTTAAATACTACTAGTACTTTCTCAGAAGATGTAACAAAATCTCCTCATAAGAGAAGAGTTCGTAGAAAACATACTAAAAAACGTCGCGTTAGGTCAAAAAGAAGTGTAGATTTAAATTCAGAATACCACAATTCACATGAAAGATCTTTTCAAGGATCAGAACCACAAAACACAGGAAGAGGATTCTTCGATTTTATACAATTATTTTTCGTAACAGACCCAGTTGGTAATCTAATAGTACAGTCAAATAAATACGCAAAATCAGTTCTTAAAGAATCATTGAATTCTAAAGAACCGGGGTTCTATACAGCAGCGTACAGCATGGTAATGATGACTCTAGATGTATTTGAAGGTCTCCTAAACGTTAATGAAGCTTTAGAGAGACATTTCTTTAAGGATGATCTTATAAAAACAAGACGAAAGAAGAAATATAGGAAGAAAATAGATAAAGCAAATGTTAAAGTAGCAAATTGTACGCGTAATATTGAAAATACAACTCAAAATACAATTGAATCAACAACTCCGTTAATCACTTAAAACATAGGCAACAGTTTTAAGTGCCTGTTTGAACTTTGATACTTAGATAATAAGGTGTGGTTTTACATACTCTTCAAATTTCAGGAGGTTATCAGAAATAATAATAAAATACAATGACGTCACCTGGTAAATAAAATTAATAAATACTTGTTTTTTAGTTGTGTTTTGTACAATGTTTGACAGTATTTAAGAAAACACTTCATTCAAAGAACAAAATCGCCCTGTTGCGTAATGGTAGGCAGTGTAGGCACTGGGCTCATCGGGCGATGAGCCCTCCTGCCAAAACCTAATCAAATTCGGAAATCAACTAAAAAGAAAACTAATCTATTTATTTTATCATTGCTACGTGTTGAAAGCACTAGCGTAGTTATGTTCTTGAATGCGAAGAGGATGCAAAGCTGCACTTTATTTATCAAATCACTAGTTTTATTTGCATTTAGTGAAGCATTTAGTTGTAACTAAAACATTTTTGTTGGTGATGGTATTTTTATTTCAGGATGTACTAAAGTAATATCCCACTGATTGTTTAGTTTTGTAAGAGGGTTTGTATTTGTAAATATCAATGGAAATTATGATTTAAGAAAACGGAATGAAACTCGATGACTTGGGTTCTTATTGAAGGGTGTAAAAAAGGCACTTAACTAAGTCAAAACTCACGTGTTCTTCCGATCATTTCGATATTAATTATTTGTTCTGGAGCATTCCTGGGAACCTTTTTGTTAACGAGATATTTAAGGTCAATGTTTACATCATTTTCTTTCGTTTTTATAAGAAAACCAGTTTGAAATATTTTAACTAAAAGTTAAATATCCCCATGACCCTTCTGCTGTTGGACGCACCCGTAAGCACAATTTACGTGTGATTTTTTCTCACCAAGAATAAAAGTCGATTCCCAGAAATATATTTTGTTCATTGTTGCTTACTTTGATGGGCAGCATGCGCAGGTAATGGCTGACGACGGTGACGTGTCTTTTTAACACCACGTTAAAGTAATCAGTAAAATATTTTAATTTGTAGATAATAATTATGTCGAGTTAATTTCTGATTCAAGCTCAGTTACTGAAAACTTTACTAAGTGAACAAGTTTAGTTATAATAACTAAACCTTTTACTTGAATTTTTTACGTATTTCTGCCGCAAAGCAGCGTTTCGGTGTTCTGGTTTAAAGGGTATGGGTGCCGCTGTAATTACAAGCATATAAGATATTAAAGTTTTGTCTCCGAGATGGCAATGCAAGGCCTTTGGTATTGTAGATTTCTAAAGACAGCCGTGGCCACGTAACATCAGGTGGACCGACAGCTTGTTTGCCATCTAACGAGGAAAAAATAATGAATATTATAATAATGTGAATTTCACTAACTGAGCTCCCAAATTTAACTACACAAGCAGAATTTGAATTGATATTTGCACTGTATGTACTGTTAGGTATAATCATGATCATTATGTTATAGGCTACCGGAGACGTCCAATGTTTTATGGACAGTCGCGCGCTACTTCAGAATCCTTTTCGGCTTTCCGGCACCGCCATTGAATCCAGCCCAGACCATGACTATGCCCATGTACGTAATGCCACAGATGTACGGTCCCCCCATCACAATGCCGCCATCCCAGTAAACAAAATTGGACCTAAACCCCATGGATCAAGTGGCGATAATGTAATGCCAAGAATACAAAGCTAAATGCCAGTCTGTCACGTGGCTTGATCCGATATTTGTGATAAACGTGGCAGTCTGGCATTTAGCTAAAGAACAACAGCAGTGTTTTAATCTTCTGGATCTTGAAATTCTCTTTTTGCTTCCATTTGGTCATTGTTCTGTCCAGATTTTAAGACACTGCACTCCCACCCTTAAGACTGAATACTATTTTTTGAAATGCGCGAGCCCGTCGACTTTATTTAATGTTGTATTGTAATTTATTTTTAATTTAAGTTGTTAAGACTTATTTATTCAGCACTTAGTTAAATAAAATAATGTTAACAAAGTGTATTTTTTGTTTTATTTGTGTAACTTGTGACCTTTTGGGTTTTCTGTAAAATCTTTTCCTTTGTGTTGCTTTCTCTCGCCAGTTTCTAAAGAAGCCATTCAAGGAAAAAATAGACGCAGGCCTTTGCCTAAGCTAGGAAAGTACAGGCTAGCAAAAAAATAACTACACTCTTTAATTGTTACAACTGAATATTGCTAATTTACATTGATTGACGCTGACACAATATTGCGACTAGGTGTTGAATGTTTTTAATTAGCAGAATTGCCACTAGTAACGTACAAAGTTAAGAAAGGTCTATGTCCAGCTAGTACTTAGCTGATTTTTAGAGAGAAAAGAAGAAATTGAACCATTATAAGATCACTTTTTGTCTGTCTGTCACAAAGGCTCTTTTTAATGAAGCAAGTTGAAAAGCACTCACTTATAACTTCAAGCAAAAAAATAACATCAAAAGGAAATAAAAATAACAAAGCTAAAATTCTGACAATATTTTATTAACAAATCTATTTATAGAACCTTCAAAGTGAGTTTGCTATCATTAGCTAAGAGAGGCAGAAAAATTTACGATGAAAAATGTTGTACAAAAGTTACATGAAAGTCATATTTTTTTCGCTCTCCATAATTTCAGGTGGGTATATATAGAAAATGTATCGAATGTATACCATTACCATTGAATAATAAACAATTTATTTAAAATAGAAATTATAATTAGTCTTCCATAGATAGTTACTGCCTCGGAAAACACGTAAAGCCGTTGGTCCCGGCTGTCATTCGTAGATCTTTGACAGTCGTGACGGATAGTCAGAAGTCAAGAAGTCTGACAACCAGTCTAACCAAGAGGTATCGTGTTGCCCAGTTACTGGGTTGTGGAGGTCAGATAGGCAGTCACTCCGTGTAAAACACTGGTATTCAGCAGTATGGAATTGGAGAGGCAATGGCCAGGGACAGCTGCAGCCTGATTTTCGGAAAATAATCGTGACGAATGATATAGTCGGGTGTCTACAATCATGGTCTCAATGCATAGAAGCAACTTGGACGAAAGATGGCGGATGAATGAAAATTCAAATAAGTACATATACAGGATATGTAGTAATCATACTTTTTAATTTTAATATTTTACGTTCACACAATAAATTGCGCCTGTAATGGTATCTCTTCAATACCTTTGGTTGACAGTTAAAGAAAGCCTAAATACCACCTGACTTTGTACCTCTTGTTGCATAAAGTTTAAATAAATAAATAATTATGGCTTATTTTGTACTGTATTTTTATTGATTCGTTGAAAAAGTATACTAGTATATTATCTATAGCTTTAGTTCTCTGGAAGCTAAATCCACTTAGCAATGTCACACAAACAAACATTGCCCGTCATGATCACTTTGTCAGCTATAAAAGTATCTAGGAAGTATATTATTTGAAGGACCCCACATCCCGGGCTCCTGACTTATGTCGGAAGAAGTTCAATATAACTCCCCGTTTTCTCCGGATGAAGGGTACCCAAGATGATTTCCCCACGATAAAGAAACATCTTATTAAATAAGGCTTAAAATGTAGTTTATGCTCCTTGCAAAGTGTCTGGTAGTCTCAGGGTTTTCACGACGTTCCGTTTCCAATTGCTCCAATCATAGTACAGACTTGGATTTGTAAAAACCTCGTAAGTCACGTCCTTTTTCTGTAAAAAATAAAAAAGAAAGTCTTTATACCGGCCTGCACTGTGCCAACGCAAAAAACTGAAAATTAAAAAAGTATGAAAGTGTAAAAAGATACATCATACATAGCCGTTATCTTTGCATAGTAGACAGCCAAGCCTATGTCATAGTATAAAGGCAGATTTAGACAGGGTCAGTGACTGGCGCCGAAATCGAGACAAGTCAGCGCTGACCCGAAAAATACCCCGTATAAATTGATGTCAGTACAGTTTCGGGAAGTCAGCGCTGACTTGTAAATTCGCACATGAATATTTAGAAGTCAGTCTAGGCGCCGACAACTGACTTGTGCACTGACCCTGTCTAAATCTGCCTTTATAGCTGAAAGTTTTTCTGCGCATTCGTCCCGACATGAATAACAACGATTGGCTACTATGAAGTTTTGATCATAGTGGCTATAGCAGGGAGCAGGCAGCAAACGTGTGAAAAATCTTGCCCAAAAACGTCATAGTACGAAAGCAAATTTTTATATTTTCTTCAGAATAGTATTAAAAGGTACTTGCATAATTCCAGGTCATCATATTTTTTCTTTAGGATCATTCAGGACAAAAAAGACAATGATCGCATGACCACAAGACCAAGTTCCAGAGGGAACTGAAGCCCAGTTGAACTTCTATTGTTAAAATAAATAGGGTGATTATTAATATGGATAATTGAAACACGTACATAGATTTGTATCAGACTATGACATGAAAACAGCAAAATGTGTGTGAACAAAAGTTGCTTTAGTTAAATGGCAGGCGCTGCGCTTACTATTTTATAATACTTCTCTCTGTCACATCATGGTCCTTTTATTCCTAGCCATACTTTGACTATCCCTATAGGACCAATCCTAAATACTCCTGCTTAGAGGGGTACCTCTAAAATAAATATTTTTTAAATAAATGGCTACGTGGGGTACCACGTAGCCATTTATTTAAAAAATATTTCGTTTCAATAAAATACCTACTTACTTTATTTGCAACAATACGAGTATGTTTTATTTTATTAGCAAAAATAAAATTTTATTTGCAAAAATAACTGCAACATTTTATTTGCGAAAATAAAATTTTATTTTCTCGAATAATATTTCTTATTTCGCCTGTCAATCAAATAGGCCTACAGCAATGGTATCAAACTATATCGTTAGTATCTGTTTCATATCAAAAATGCCTTCCAACCGAAACTGTTGAACCCAACTGTGGGTGTACTTTGGTGCACCTCTGCCTAACCCTTCGGGGAATACAGGCGTGATGATGGTATATCAAAAATGCCTTCCAACCGAGCCTTTTCCAGCACACTGCTCAACATTTCATCAAGAATCCAATAAATCGTTTTGACACATTGAACCGTCGCGAAACGCAATTCGATTTATTTTCAATCAAACAGCCTCGGCATTGTCTTTGTTATTATATCGTATTGTATTGAAAGAAATATAAGTACAGTGTCAATGTTATTCTAGATATTTTCTCTTTTCATATCGGTGCTACATTTATAGCTTTAGTTATATACCGCCTCATATGCTTTTTTTTCGAATGGAAAATAGCTAAATAACTTTTCCCGTCCTGGGCAGGGCGGAAGGGAGTGTCAGACTTTTGCTGACAAAACTCTATTCATGTTACTTCTTGTCCGGGGGCGCTGCATTTCTTTCAAACAACCCGCAGCCCCGATGCCTTATATGCTGGAGTGTCCCGATTGTCTGTTCACCTGTGACGATTTGAGCAGCGCTTCTGACATTGCAATAAATATGGCCACCTTTGGACCCAAGTAGTGTAAATCACTATAAATGTACTTTAGACCCTGCTTCCACAAGTAATTTTTAGATTATTATGGTTTATATAAAATTAAGGTTTTATCTATATTTTTATCTACTTAGGTAATATTATAAAGCTGAAGAATTCATTTGTTTGTTTTAAGGGGCTGATCCCTAGAACTAGGTATGTAACAGTCGGTTTAGACTTTTTTTTTTGTAAATGATGACGTGGTTCTTACAAACTATGGCACCACTTAATTAAGCAATTACCTGTTAGCAATTTCAGGCTATTTCTTTGTCTCCTGTATTTTAATATGGACTGCCTCGGTAACCTAGTGGTAAACGCGACTGCTACACGAGAGGTCTTGGGTTCGATTTCCAGGTTGAGTTGAGTGTTATTGGGGTTTTCTATAAAATTCTCAGGAGCAGCTCGGAGTTAGGATTTGTGCCCGATTAATGGCAATATGCCCGCCCCTTGTCATATGGGACTTAAACATACCGGCGAACTGTGGGTGTACGAGTACATTGGTACACCTCTGCCTAACCCTTCGGGAATACAGGCGTGATGGTACATACATTAACTCACGCCTTTTTCCAAGGGGGGTAGGCAGAAACCACGGAACGCTACCTGCTACGATCCTTCGCCGCTCATTCGCTGATCATTTCGCCTCAGTGATGGTATGTATTTTAATATTGCAGCAGACTGGGACAAGCAAAACAAACGAATCAGGTGTCCTCGGCATTGTAATATAATCTAGAGGCACAACAAAATTATACAAAACATGTTGCACGGGATGAAATTATGGAAATTATGTTTCTGAAGAATGTAATGAAAAAATTCAGTCACGTCTTCGCTTAGTGATATTTTGTTCTACAACAAAATTTTGTTATGGTAGAAGTATGAAATTGTGTTAAAATTGTTATCTTTCACAAACTGACTGCCTTGAAGCCTATAAACAAGGTCAATTCTACTAATTAAAAACGTTTAAAATCTGGTCGCAATCTCATCTCAGCGACAAAACAATAACAAAAAAATTTAAGATTTATTTTGACAGATTGAGACTGAGATTAGATTGCGATCATTGCTACAAGTACATATTGTCCTCCAGATAATTTTCTTGTGTTAATTTTATACCATCACGCCTGTATTCCCCGACGGGTTAGGCAGAGGTATAGTAATGTAGGTACACCCACAGTTTACCGGATTTTTTTAAGGTCCCAAGTAATAGGGGGGCAAGGCCATTAACCGGGCATAAATCCTAACTCCGAGGTGCTACTATAGTTTTCATTATTCAAAACAAAAAAAAAGCATAAAGTGACAGTAGAGTGATATTCTTCATAGCAAACACAAAAAGTTGATAAAGTCAAAAAAAGTTCACTGGGATTTGGTAAATTTGAACTAAAAAACAAACATCGATTTCTGCAGAGGTGTTTTAAAATGTAATCCAATCTTAACCCTGGTTTCCCGAAACAAAATTAATGTGACAAATTGTCAAGCAACTGTAATTAGTCGTCCGATTTATCAACAACCAATCACAACACAATCACCTTACGCGTGTTTGACAATATTTACAATTAATTTTGTCCTGATATTGTTCCCGCGGCACCTGTGGTTCGACAAACATCCTATTTTAATTGAGTGTTCCCCTATCTTCAATATAAATTGCCTGAAAGGAGACAATAGCCGACCCTTATTCTAAAACAATAGGGTTCAAATCTAAAGGATTTCTGATAAGTAAGTATGTTTGTGTTTGATTTCAATGTTGTCAACATTTTGATCTGTGTCACATGTGGGTTCGTATTGTTCAATAAGATCCGCATTTGTTAAAATAATAATAACAGTCGATATTGTAATAGCCCAATGGTTAAAGCACCCACCTCTAATGCATTAAGTTGCGGGTTCGATACCGTGCAAGTACTAATGTCACTTTGTAGATTCATAATATGTACCTACCTACTTTTTAAGTTTATCTTGGATATCACTGTCATCGATAAAGGAAAATATCGTATCGACTAATAAGTTAGTTATTCTCCATGAACTAGCATGGTCATCTATTTTCGTGCCTTCTCAGAGCGAGAAGAGGCCTTTGCCCTATGCTTTTTTTGTAACAACAAATTAAAAATATTCAAATTTCTATTAAAAAACATACCATCACGTCTGTACTCCACGAAGGGTTAGGCAGAAGTGTACCTATGTACAACCAAAGTTCGCCGGGATGTTTAGCTCCCATGTAATAGGTGAAAGCATATTGCCATTAACCGGGAACAAATCCTAACTCGAGCTGCTACTGAGAGTGTCCAAAAACCCAATAACACTTTTTGCTCGACCTGGGAATCGAACCCAAGACCTTTCTCCTCTCTCGGGCAATCGCAGCGAGGCTTAAGAGGCAGTTTAAATTCTTATTTTTGCAAAGAAAATGCAGGCTGGTACATTTTATAAGAGCTAAGCTGAATTTTCTGGCTCCATTCGATTTTAAATTGAACATTATGCTTGTACTTGAAGATTGTACATTCTCAAGGTCAGAATGTATTTTCTCGTTGCTTCTGCGATGTAGCTAGAAAGTACATGGTCACATAATAATATGATCCGTGAAGGATACAATACAGTAGCCATTAACCTTGGTTATCTGAAGGTAAAGTTATTTAGCGAACGCGGGTGCACCGCAGGGTTTATATCTAGTAAATACATACAGTTAAGCAGAAGTGTACCAATGCACATCCACAGCTCGCATATTTAGGTCCCATGTAATAGGAGGCGAGCCTATTGCCATTAACCGGGCACAATTCCTAACTCCGAGTTGCTATTTGATTGAGAATTTAATAGAAAAACCCAATAACGTTTTTTGCTTGACCTGGGAATCTAATTCAAGGCCTCTAGCGTAGCAATCGCGCTTGGGACTACTAGGCTAATGAAGCAGTTATCTGAAGGTAAAGTTATTTAGTGAATTAGGGTGCACCGCGAGATTTACATATAGCTATACATACATTTAACAATATTATTTTCTTGTAAACGAATCTTTGAGAGGTTTGGAAGGAGGGAAACATGAATCTTTGAACTATAGAGTGAGGAATGAGATTATACGAGAACGTTGCGGAGTACAAGAGGAATTAGTGACAATGGTCCAAAACTATCCCTTCAAAGCTATAGTGAATAGGCTTCTACTGGGTAAGCTCACTCCATCGTAGACTTAGTCTATGTCACCTCTGACCATGACTAGAGTCAAGAGCTTACCCATCTCGAATAAAAAAAAGAGTATGCTAAGATGGTTCGGTCATGTTGATAGGATTAGTAAAGGGCGACTAACAAAAAGAATTTAAATAGCACATGTGAGTGGAACCTACCCTGACCTTATTGGTGAGGTCCTTCAGAAAGGTTGGATGTACAGTCCTCGTAATCAACGTGCTTGTATGACTAAATATATGAACGTGAACGAGGCAAAAGGATTATCTAAGGATCGTAGCAGGTGGCTTTCTGTGGTTTCTGCCTGCCCCCATGGGAAAAAGGCGTGAGTTAATGTATGTAATGTACGAATTTTTCTACAAATATTCAACACCACAACACACCATGCTTCCAAAATTCAAATTGTTTGAAAAACTTTATTTAAGAGTAATTGAACCGTTAAAGCCATAGGAATGTTGTCTAGACGTCGTAAGTTCATTGTAAAGGTTCCCTTTATTGGTATAAAGACACGATTTACTTTGAACAACAAACAAAATACAAAAACACAACAAAATACAAAATACAAAATACTTCGGCCGGTCTCTGAATGGATGAAGAGCTAAACATAGTGGCATTATACAAATTGTTTTGATACAATTTTATGAGAGAACTTTAAAGTTATTATATGTGGGAGTAATGGTCGTGATGGCACGAGACACGAGGTTCTTAACATATACTATACATACACCTGTATACATCACGCCTGTATTCCAGGAAGGGTTAGGCAGACTCTCAGGTCGCCAGTATGTTATGGCCCCATATAATAGGGGGTGAGCCTATTGCCATTAACTGGGCACAAATCACTGCTACTGAGAATTTCATAGAGAAACCCAATAACACTTTGTGCTCGACTTGGGTATTGAACCCAAGACCTCTAGCGTAGCAGTCGCGCTTAAGACCACTAGGCTAATGAGGCATTCAAATATATCAACGTCACTTTTTCTATTTCACATATTATTGTCATACCTTCTAAGTTTATCTTGGACATTACTAACATTGATGAAGAAAAAATTCGTGAGGAAACCTGTACGTCGATTCTGTAAAATTCAGACATGAACTCGCATCTCAAGTCGCTATTCAATGACATCAAATCTATATCTAGATATACATATAATAACATCGTAGCGAAGTCAAAACTGTACATTTAATATTTTTGAAAAAAGTAATTGCTATGAGGTCGGGGAACGATTCTAATGCCGAAAAATATAGTTTTTAGATTTTTTGTCTGTTTGTCTGTTTATCTGTTTGTCTGTGCGTTTGTGCACGCTAATCTCAGAGACGGCTCAACCGATTTGAATGCGGTTTTCGCTAATGTATAGTGGTAAGCTTAACTTAAAACTTAGGCTATAAATTATCACGCTATTTGCTTTGAGGGATGAGCAATGTTGCATTACGTTCGTATTCTTCTACAAATTCTTACGGGATTGAAAAAGACTAGATATTATGTAAGAATGTTATAGATGGCTGCGGATTGAATTTCTAAAATGATAACATCACGCCATATCTTTAAGGATCGAAGCAGTTAATCAGGATTTTGACGACATGGCATTGAATACTTAATTTCTTAAGTTATACTTATGTCCACGTGAGCGAAGCTGCAGGCATCAGCTAGTATTCAATAAAATTCAAATGAAATTGATTTATTTGACACTTTGAAGTGCGAAGTGAGCGTCGAAGTGACGGTGGAAATACCGTATAGAATGCCAGTGCTGGACTTATAAACAATTAAATGTAGGTCTGAAAACGCCAATCCGCCTTAAGTTATTTATTTATTTATTTATTTTCTTAGGGAAAACAAACAGTTACACAAGTTGGTTAATTAATAATCCTTAGTATCTAATGTTAATTTTATATGCGTAACCCACAACGTAATCCACATGTTATCTATTAACTTTTACATTAGAACTATCAAGGCATGCGAGTGATTTCACAATACATTATTATGCTTAGGTTACAGTTAGAAAATAAGCTTAAATTAGTTTTAGTTAGTCAACTTTTGAATTATAGTATTTCGAAATTGTCTATGCGATAATGTAAATATATCTATATCAGAAAAAATTGTATTATAATTATTTGCTATACGACGGAGAGGTGCACGAACTCCAGCATTGGTGCGGCAAGATGGAATAGCGAAAAGAGGGCGTTCGCGCACCTCGCGCCTTACAACAGTTCTAGGTACAATATAACTTATTCCATTTACCAAATCTGAACAATCATATCTGCTGCTACATAAGTCATACAGAAACATCATCTCAAGAAAAAGGCGTCTAGACTTCAAATCCATCAACTTAACATCGATACAGGAGTCTTTCGGGATCAAATTATGGCGGCAGCGGTACCGCACAGCTTTGAGGAACTTGCGCTGTACATTTTCTAAGCTCTCTATATATTTTTTGTATAAAGGATTCCATATTAATACGGCGTATTCAAGTTGCGATCTAATGAGTGACTTGTAAAGGTGCATATAGGTATCAGGACGCTTAAATTCTGAAGCGGTTCTCATCACAAAACCATACATGCGGTATGAGTTATTAATAATTTTGTGAATATGTTGATCAAGATGGAGCTTACTATCCAACGTTACCCCTAGATCTTTCACTGACGTAACTTCAGTAAGAGGAGCATCGCCAAGTATATAGGTACGATTTATAACATTTTTGTTTTTTGTGAATGTGATTGATACACATTTAGAAGTGCTTAGTTGAATCTTGTTATCAATACAGTACGCAGAGAATCTATCCAGATCAGCTTGAAGCAAATCACAGTCGGTAAGAGTTCGAATTGTTCTATAAATTTTGAGATCGTCTGCATAGAGTAAGAATCTCGAATGCAAAAAGCAATTCCCGACATCATTAATAAATATAATAAAAAGTAAAGGACCTAAAATTGAGCCCTGGGGCACGCCAGAGGATACTGTAATCAATTTGGATTGGTATCCCCTAATTACGACTCGCTGAGTTCTGTTCGTTACGTACGATATAAACCAGCGAAGTAAATCTCCGCGAATTCCGTTGTACGCAAGCTTTTCCAGAAGCAACTCATGGTCAACCTTATCAAAAGCTTTCTGGTAGTCTGTGTATACGGCGTCAATTTGTATTTGTTGATCCATATTATTAAATAAATAATTTGTGAAAGTCAACAAATTTGTAACTGTAGATCTTTTTTGGACAAATCCGTGTTGTTGAGTAATTATAATGTTGTGTAGTGTAGGGTAAATTGCGTCATGAACGAGCCTCTCAAAAATCTTCGACAGGACAGGTAGGATTGAGATAGGACGATAGTTTTCAACGTCTTGTTTGGAGCCTGATTTATGTACTGGTGTTATATTAGCAATTTTCCAAAATTTCGGGAATGTTCCCTCAATAATACATTTATTATATATGAAGTGTAGCGGTGTAGAAATATTCGCAGAGACTTGTCTCAGAAAGTAAGCCGGTAACCCATCAGGACCAGGTCCTTTGGAAGTATCCAACGAATTAAGCTCTTTTAAAACTTGTTCATGACTAAATGAAATGCGATTAATAACAACACAATTATCTGCACAACTTTCAGGAGGTATCCATTGAGTGCCAATTAATGTAGATTTTTCGTAGACTGACTGAAAATAATCTGAAAATAAGTCACAGGTTACGGTTGGGTCAGTTGAAATTTGACTTTTAAAGAAAACTGAAATAGGTATACCATTACTGGATTGACGGTTAGAAACATAGCTCCACAAATTCTTAACATTTTTTTTAATGTTTAGCTCTACACTATCTATGTACTTACAGTAATTATTGTTGCATTCAGAATGAAATCTACGTCTTAAAAAGGAGAATTGTTCGTAATCTGACAAGTTCTTGTACGTCTTCCATTTGATCCAGGCCTTATTTTTAGATTTGAAAATACCAATTAGCGACTTAGAAAACCAAATAGGGAATTTAGTAGATTTAGCACGAGTCTTGGGAGTATACTTTTTAATCGAGCCATATAAAATGTCATAAAAGGCACCTACACATTCATCAGCGGGCAAAGTACTAAAATTAGCCATCCAATCAATTGTAGATAAATCGAGATTAATTTGATCATAATTTGCTTTGTAAAAATTGTATTTGTATGCTTTTGCTTGCGCAAGGGTCTTAAATGTGGACTTATATGTGATAGTAGCACAAAAAGGAGGGTGATGACTATCAATGGGCAGCAATGTAAAGGATGGAGTGTTTGTAGTACAATCTGTATTGCTAATTAATAAATCTAGAATACGACCATTGTCATTCTTCATGTTATTGAATTGTGACGCATTGAGTACAGAAATAAAATTGCTCATATGTTCATTAGCTGTCGAAGAACCACTGAAAAAGCATTGCAGAGCCAAGTCACCACCGTGTTTAGGTAGCCAGCTAATATCGGGTAAGTTATAGTCTCCAAAGAGATAAAATGTTTTAGTGTTAAGGTTGCATAGAACATTATGTAGAAGATTAAAGTGGCCCTGGTAAATTTCCTCGGGTGATTTAGGTGGAATATACACTCCGCTAATAATACAGTTTCCATCAGTTTTATTCCCTGGTAATTGTATGAGAATGTGTTCAATAAAAGGACTGACTGGTTGTACCAGGGCTACGAGTGTGGATGATAAACTTTTAAGCACTGCCACCAAAACCCCTCCACCTTCTTTTTTGTTGGTGACAGTGCGATTACGGTCGCAGCGGTAAACATTGTAGCGGTTATCTATGAACTCACCATCAGAAATATGTGGAGTAAGCCATGTTTCCGTTAGGATTATAATGTCGTAACAATTCGATAAAATATTCATGTACAGTATATTAAGTTTGGTGCGTATACCCCTACAATTCTGATAATATACAATTAAATTATCCACAGTAGAAAGGTTGATACCTAAAAATGTTAAATTTAAGTTAGACTAGTGATCAATGCTTGTGCCTTCTCTGTATGAGAAAATGCCTTTGCCTTGTAGTAATAATAGGCTGGTATTCATATTATGTTGTGATTAACATTTAGTTTTGTTCAAAAATTAAGTTCGAATAATCTTTAGATAATCAATAAGTTTGATAATTGTAATGATTTGTTCTCGATTGTAGTTCCTTAGGGAATAAATCATTATCAAAATTCTATGAAATTCTACAAAAGTCTATATTTATATTTAAGATAGATTTTATGTTAATTTATGATTTTAATAATTAGTTGCTTTTATTTTAAGCAACCAATAACAACAGCTACAATAAATTAAACTAGCTTCTGCCCGCGACTTCGTCCGCGTCACAGTTGATGTGTTATCCTACGGGTACCGTACATTTTCCCGGGATAAAAAGTAGCCTATGTGTTATTCCAGACTATAATCTATCTTTGTGCCAAAGGAGAAGGATAGGGCTCCATAGTAACTTGGGCCCAGGTTTTAAGTCAATCAAACTAGTCTTATTTGAAAGAGGATATAATACCAAGACCTCACTGAAAATTTGGTGAAATTTGGCTATTCCGGAATCAAGTTATATGAAGTAAAGTAAAAGTGAAGTTACCTTATAATATTGTAGTTTTTTTGCAAAATGTTTTTTTAATTGCTTCTGTTATGTAATGATTATATGCATGGAGTTCAAGTGGAGAGCCTCCATGTGTGAAGTGCGAAGATCTAACACGTTTGGTACGCCCTTGGACAGTCGCTACTGTTCAAGACAAGTCTTTACATCTAATATCTTGCACTTAGAAGCAGTAGGTACCTTACTCTTAAGAATCTTAATAGTAATAAGTATGAGAACTCATCAAATTACTTATTCTGCTCTGGGTGGAGCAGAAAGAAGCGTCAGACTCTTACTGACTAAGGCTGGTTTCAGACCCGTACGGGCCAGCCGTACGGGCTCCCGGAACGGAAACACACGTGAGGTACTAGAACATAAGTTCAAAGCGACGCGGATTGGCACATACGCGACCCGCTCCTGGTTGAGCCCGTACATACAGCGCCACCCGTATATTATTACTGAATAGATACTGAATCATCGTTTCAGAGTTCTGAAGGGCAAGCAGAAGTACCAACATTTAAAAAAAGAGAGAAGAGGAAGTAAAATAAAACACCAATATATGTATGCAATATTTATTATACATCTACAATAATTATGAGAATATCATTCAAGAATTGTGCAGAAGGTACCTACGATAATTTCTTGGTATCTTGCCCAACTGAGATACTGCACTACATGCACATTATATGGGCGCAGCAGCCTACAGTCCTTCTACCTACAATACAATTACAATAATAGCCTAATATTGAATCTCGTGCTCTTCGACAGTTGTCAACTACAATGTAAACAAAATCTGTTTTGCGACTATATGGCTTGATCTGATTAGGTATGCACAGACTGAAATGCACCCCACTGACGAATAACTGATGAAATCGCCTCATGGTTCAAGAATCTTCTGCCAATAGAGTTAGTGCGGTCAGTGGCAATGGTATCTACAATTCACACAGCGATCCATGTCTTCAATATTCGATCGATAGGCGTAATCAGTTGTCCAAAATAGAGAGTCAGGCAATTTAAAGTATCCGTCGAATAGTCTTTCTTTTATTATATACAACGCCGAGGTCGTGGGTTACACAATAAAACATGGAAAAATCGTGCACACTCAGAACGAAATAAAATGAACGACAGCCGGTTTTTTCTGGCTGTCATCTGTCAGTCGGTGACCAGTGATGCTAACCAAAGACAAATTAAAGAAACTATTCGGTATCGATTCCACGAAACGATTGATAAGCACTTATTGTCACTCGAATTTCATACATATTTTGAGATTTTACCAAATTATTCACTATCGATTACTAAGAATCCAGGCATGTATTTAATCGATTTTATGTTTCATAACATTTTTTAAGTTTTCTCGCTTCCTAAATAGAATCATGGTATAGTATTTTGTGATTTCCTTTAGAAAAAAATAACGAATTTTTTAAGACCCATATCATCTAATTAACTGCTCGGCCCAAGATTAGCCTTCTCCTTTCATCCAGATCCATTCAGCCGTTTAAGCGTGAAAGAGTAACAAACATCCATCCATACATCCATACATACAAACTTTCGCCTTTATAATAGTAGTATTAAATATAATAAGCCTCGTGTTATAGGTGTTATAAAATATTATGTACTGTAAGTTTTAAATTAATGAAAGGGGTTAAAGGTAGAGTATTTTATTAATTCCTTGTTATTAATTTAATAAGTTCACCTCCATGTTCGTAGTGGTAGTAGGGTTAATTACACATAAAAACAAAAGTGTTAGTATTCATTTCGTTTATTCCACAATAAATAATTAGTACAATTAATGCAATTTTAATAAATTATTATTTTAATTAAGGCAAATGCTTAGTTATTTAAATGCGAAATTAGCATCATTGTACAGTTAGTAAGTACATCTAAAGTTAACATGATAATAATAAATAAATAGTGTTATTTACATTAATAATACGTGCACACTTAATTAATTGAAAAAATAATAATATAATAAAAGTTGACAAAAAACGAGCTGCGTTTCATCTTTTATAAAAGGCAGTCGGAAATATTTAGCTTATTTATTGACTCATTTTGCAATTTATTTTTTTTATCCTTTTTTTAATAAGTCATGGTTATTTCTTTTTTATTATCTTTGGTACTTTTTGTCAACTTTTACATAAATAAAACTTATTACACTTTTCTTATGCTTATCCCTTTTGGTGGGTTCAGTTTCATTCCCATAATTTTGGTTACGTTTAGGTACTTTTAATTTTGACTTGTGTACCTTAAACTTAATTATTAAAACAGCAATTTAAAACATTGCTATTTGCTATAGATGCTACAAAAGGCTTCAGAAAAGGAGGTTCTATTTTTGTATGCTGCTGAACAAAAGTGAGTAATATTTTTTTATTCACAATTTATCTTGTACAGTCACACACACGAGTCGTTGCTATTTTTATTGTACTCTCCATTTTTCGTGCCTATTTTTGAAGTCATCTTTTTTTAATCTTTTATCTTTCCTAGCAATTAGATTGTGTAATAAGCCTCATTTTATGGTTATTTGTTGAGGTAAGTATCGCCGTTAACTCCATTCAGTGTCATTGATCCAATTGATTTAGTCCTTTTTGACATTAGCCTGAAAAGTATTCGTACTTTAATTTCTTTTAATTTAAGTAAATCATGTACTTTCATTAAAAGATTGGTTTACTCAGTTCCAAACGATTGTCTTGAATCGATTGACTGAAAAGAAAAGAAAGGGTACATTGATATTAATGTTGGAATTATTTACAAAAGTTATTTATTTTGGGGAGTTTGAAAATTATTTATTGTTATTAATTTTAGAAGAATATAAATCTAAAGCAAAGCAAAAGCAAGCAAGTTATGATCTATGGCGTTATAATAAATTCTAGAAATTTGTTAGACGCAACAAAAAATAATAAAAATAACGCAGCGCTACCTGAAAATAATCACCTCAATAATAAAAAAATTAAATCGCAGAGATTCAGAAACTCAGTATCATAAAAAAGACGACCTTGTATACAAAAAGTGCTAAGACTGATTTAGATGTGAAAGAAAAAAGAATGCATCCCAAAAAGCATTGCTGATAAATGGCACTAAAAAGTGAATGAACTTAAATACGTCATGCATACTAAAATAATAAACAACTACCAAGAAGCTTCTAAATCTAATAAACTAATATTCTAGACAACTAAAGCAAATAAAATCCCTTTTATTTAAAAGTGCCAGATGTTACATGCAAATTGTGTATTAAATTAAAACTAACATTTGACAAAAATAATAAATAACAACATGCAATCTGTATTGTACAGTCATTTACAAAGAGGGTAAAATGGATAAATGTAAAAGTTATTTTCTTAAATGAAACTACTAATCTGTTTTATTTGTTTAACATTTTTTGTATGATATTTTATATACCATCACCATCACTCCTGTATTCCCCGAAGGGTTAGGCAGAGGTGTACTAATGTACACCCACAGTTCGCCGGTATATTTAGGTCCCATGTAATGGGGGGCGAACCTATTGTCATTAACCGGGCACAAATCCAAACTCCGAGTTGCTACTGAGAATTTCATAGGAAAACCCAAAGACACTTTTTGCTCGACCTGGGAATCGAACCCAGGACCTCTAGCGTAGCAGTCGTGCTTAGAACCACTAGGCTAACGAGGCAGTGATGATATTTTATGTATATTTTTGAGTGTTTTATTGTTTTTGTATGTCCTTTAAGTAATTTGATATTCTAATTTGCAAGTTCGGTATTCACACAATTTTAAGAGTCAAACTCACTGCAATTCAATAACTTCAAAATAACGATTGTTAGGTAATAATGTTAGTTATTTATGAGTTAGTATAGTTAGTTATATTAGTGAAAAAATCGTTAATAAAACAAAAAAAAAATGTGATTGTGGTGCATTTAAATTTAAAACCTTAGAAATTTATATTTAAATTTATTTTAAAATAAGCATTTTGAAAAAGCTAATAGATAATTTAAAAAATGATTTAGGTACTTAAAAAAGACAAAAAGAAAGTATTACTATAGAGATAACCTTTTCATAAATTCAATTAAAACATCCAAATGAATTATGCCAGTAAAACATAACGTACGATATTTAATATCACATTTCATACAACAGTTTGATTAAAACCTTTAATAATAATCCATTTAGGTTCATAATCACGTGCGGCAAGACGGATGGGTGTGCTGTACGTTCATAATGAAATGCCAAGAAAATTGCAAATGAGACTGTGTTGTAATGAAAATGCTTCGGGAAGATGTGGGTTGCTTATGAAATAAGTTTATTTTGGTTGCTGTGTTTTATGAAATATTTTTAGCTATTTATTTCTTGGTTGACCGGTGACATGGTAAAGGTTGCGGAAAACGTAGGAGCGGTCATTATGGCTATCTAAAGGAGAGGCCTATGTCCCGCAGTGAACGTCGTTGGGTTGATAATTATGATGATTTATTTTCTAACTAACTATCATAATAGGTTTGCCCTAAATCAATATCGTGGTCTTTAATCATATTTATTAGTACACAGAGTCATTTACAGCATAACTCATGCAACGTAATTTTTGTGAAATCATTGAGATAACAGTATTGATTCACGATTCTGTTAACTTTTTGGTCCATCGCAACCTAATTTTAGTCTCCCTTTGTCAAAAATGCGGTTATTTTGTTTTTAAATTGAGTTTTGCACAAATTAAATTGCAATTAGATTTTGAAAGTACATATTAAATTAATAAAACTGTTCTTCTGATATTTGAAGGCAAATTAAGTTACGCAATATGTGCTAAAATTATGCTTATTATCTTTATGTTAACAGGACTTACCTATCCCTACCCTTATTAATATAGAACAAAGTTAAAATAAACAACCTTACGCGTCTCACAATTAGCTGTTAAGTCAAGAACATTTTAATTGAGATGGGTTATGGTCATTTAAAAATATACAGTTCAAACAAACTTTTAATTCAGGTACTAATGTGGGTTATAAATCCCCAGGACTCATAATTACTTAATATTTGTAATATAACCCTTTTCATAAATGTAAGGTAAAATCTTTGCCCGGGGGAAAAGGAAAATTTTACAATTTCACCCGGAAATTGTTTTGGCAACCAAAACGTAGTTCAAATAAATTAATACAACCGGGTATTAGGTTAATACCCCAAAAAGTACTCATTAACAATCCGGGTTATTCAGTCTCTATTTGCCATTATTCTCTACTGGGAGACTCTATAATGAGAATTATTAAATTATTCTTATTATGAGAATTATTATTGACGGGCCTGTTGGTCTAGTGGTTAGTGGCCCTGACTGCTAAGCCGGAGGTCGTGGGTTCAATTCCCACCCAGGACAAACTTTGTGTGATGAGCATGATTGTTTGTTCTGTGTCTGGGTGTGATTTATCTATAATATGTATGTATTTATAAGTTATATAAGTATGTATATCAGTTGTCTGGTTACCATAACACAAGCTCTGCTTGGGGTCAGATAGCCGTGTGTGAGTTGTCCCAAGATATTTATTTATTTAGATATTTATTCTACGACCAGCTTCTGCCCGTGACTATGTCCGTATGGTAGACTAGTCTACTATAAAACAAAGCCTATGGGCTTCACTTATAAGGTACCGTCGTATCAGCGATACAATAAAAAAATATCTGATTGCAATGTTTTTTTCACAACTATGTAACAAACATACACTATTACCTTCGAGTCGTAGGGTTTGCTTAACAGTATACGGATGAAGTCACAGGCTAGTAGAAACTATTGTTTAATATTTGGTGAGACATCACTCATCATGACGATCGCTGTTTGAGATCAAAATATAACCTTTATTTGTAATAATTATTGTATTGATTATAAAAGAGTGTTCATGGAGTTCCTTGCTCGTTCTTCTCCATAGAAATCGAATGTTTAGAACAAGTACCTAGCTTCAATTTACTAACTCACTCCTTGACCATTTAAAAGTGCCTTTCAAATTGTCTATTTGAAATAAATTATTCGAATGATTGAATTAGGTAAAACCAATACAAAAATTTTGAAAGCTGCTAATTTTTTTATAAAAAATGAAAATACCTTTACAAAATTAGTTAAAATTACAAGTACCTACCTACAGAAGACAGATTCGCCATCCGATTTAATTTATCAAAAGAACGGCTGCCCATAGAACCTCCTCCTTGCGTACCCTTCAGATTTATGCCTACCCTTATAACTTATATGTTCAGGCTAAAATATTGCTAAAATGAATAGGGCTTTTAGCTGTAGGTAAGGCCTTTATACTTATGCTAATAAAACTTCAAAAAGGGTCCATCTGAAACGTTTTATAAAGGTATTTTGTTTTTTTTTTTTTTAAGTATTTTCTTGGTACCTTTTTGTTGGAATAAGTTTGAGTTGGTTCAAGGATAGTCTAGGTATTTACATAACATTGTGATGTCGGGACTGGAAATTCACTTAAACTTACTCGGTGGATAGTTCTTTTAGTTCGAAAAAAAGTTAGACTAGGTTTTATTTTTTTAATCAGGTTACACTTGTTTTTTTTTTGTATTTTATAAGATAACCAAAAATTGATGAATGATAAGTTATTCTGATAATAAACAATATTAGTTTTTTACAATAATTCTTTATCATGTTCGCAAACAACCAAATCCAAAACATAATTATAATAATTGTAATTTAAATGCTCCGTTGGTCACGTGCTCGCAAGTGCGACTGCTGTGCAAGGGGTCCCGGGTTCGATTTCCGGGTCGAGCAAAAAGTGTTATTGGGTTTTTCTATGAAATTCTCAGTAGCGGCTCGTAGTTTGGATTTGTGCCCGGTTAATGGCAATAGGCTCGCCCCCTATTACATGGGACCTAAATATACCAGCGAACTGTGGGTGTGCATAAGTACACCTCTGCCTAACCCTTCGGGGAATACAGGCGTGATAGTATGATGTAATTAAAAAAAAAACCGACCTAACTATAGAATTAAACAAACACTTTTCTTCGCAACTGTACCTACTTAATAAATTTGACAGAAGCGTTTCTTGCTCGGCTACTAACTTCATTATTTATGTCTTTGCACACAACTTGAATAATTATTAAATATTTGCAACTACCTGCTGTTTCAATACTATCGGATACAACAGTCTACGTTCAGGCTTGCTAAATGCTCAGTCACGACTAGGTTTAAAAAATAGCGGTCGGCGCCATCTTAATATTGCAAAGTCTGGGTTCTCTGTGTATATTTTCACGGGCCATTAGTCTGGGAAGGAATGCAGACTTTTTGCCTTAAGGAGAGAATAATGGCTGACCAATTTTTCTAGAAAAGGGATAACGCTCGATGAAATGGAATTGCTCAGTTGGATTGAAAGATTTAAGGTCATAGGTTAGAGACGTTTGTCCAGTTATTAACATTTTGACTACCCTGTTTGTGTTATAGGCGCAAACGCGACTTTTGAGGGTTTCCTGGGTTCGATGTCGATGTAGGGAAAATATTGTTATTGGTATTTCCATTACGAATTTTTCAGTTGCAGCCCGGGGTTTGGAAGTTGGTAGAGTGGCACTCTCGTGATTGTCGGAAAGCACGTATAATCGTTGATTTTTTTTTGTCCTGTCTGATTGCTGTATCATCGGCCTATGTGAGTGAGGGAAGAGGGCGTGCATCTGTGTTTGCACACACACTTGTTGTTGACATAAATCTATCTCTTACCAACAGTACCTATTTACCTAGGTATATTCGTAACAAAATCGTAATGGATAAACCCAATAAAACTTTTTGCCTGACTTGGAAATAGAACCCAAGACCCCACTTGCAACCACAAGACCAACGGGGCAGTACTTAAATCTGACTTATTGCTTTGTTGAAGTGTTAATTAATCCACCAACACTTCTACTTATCCCTTTCAGAAGTCACGTACCCCTCGTTTTAAGCTTAATATAAAAACAGGCGACGTTTTAATTTCAAAATTTAATTCTGCTTCCTACCTACCGTTAAATTACATTTACGAAGCTTGGTGTAATCCGTCAAATGTTTAAAAATACATCTGGCAACCCTTTTTTACAAGAAATTAAAAACGGCAACATTTTTTTTTAACGTTACGTTATATTTTTGTAACATATGGCAAATTGTTTCATTTTAGATGATTATGGCAGACTGAGAGTTGTCTAAGGATGAGTGCAAATTAGTAGTTCTATAAAATCAAATAAATCTACGTACGTCAAAATCTCTCCCATTTTTCAAAGTCAAAGTAATTTTAAATCTAATATAAGCATTCAAATATTAGTTCTGGAGAGTATTTTTAATTAGTTTGACATATTTTTTTTAATAATTAAACGATTGTGAGTTGGCTGATTTTGACAGAGATAGTAAAGCTCCATTGATAATGAACAAAATCTCTGAAAGACAGCTTTTTAAACAATATGAAATATATCGCTAAATGTCATTCATAAATATTGACATTTAGCGATATTTTTCCTTATTTTATTAACTGTACATAGTTGTAATTTAATTATGTTTCATGTTTGGACATTAAAAGTATAATGAATAATAAATTGCAATAAAAATTATAAAAAAAAAACAACTTTGCTAGCGAAGTATTTTCGATAATGAAGGGAAAATTTATTACTAAGCAGTACCAAATTTCCACAGAAATATTGAATACCTAGGTGAAAACAATACACGCGAAACACAACTGAAATCCTACCGAGTTACTGGGAAATCAGCAATAATAGTATCATTCATGCGCTTTTGGTAACACAATGGGAAATATAATAGGATAGAATTACCAGTAAAAGCCAGTCTTTACATTGTATTCTAGCTTTGTGTTTCAATAACTTTTGTTACTAGTTTCGCGTGGTCTCATATAATCATAGCAAATAAGGATATTTGCTATGATTATTTGCGACCATGGTAATTATTTCTTTTCTGGGTGCATGTAAAAAGTTTTGAGCTTTATGTTTCGTAAATTTTATTTGCGTACCTATGTTTTTTTTTTGTCTATACTTTCCTTTAGTAATATTATAAGAGGAAATATTTTTTTCTTTGTTTGTACCGAATAGGCTCCGAAACTACTGGACCGATTGTAACTATTATTTTACCACTAAATAGGCACATTATTTCTTAGTAACATAGACTGTATAACATCATGCTACGACCCACGGGAGCGGATTAGTATTCAAAGACGTAATCAAACGCGGGTGAATTAAGCCACGTGGACAAAGTCGCGGGTAGTTCGCAGTTTTCTATGTAAATAATTTGTTAGATTTGTTATAAAGAAACACATTATCTACTTATTTCGTTGCCTGTCAAAATTCTTCTAATACGAAAGTTTTAAGTTCCAAAAATGTTTCTAATCTCAAGTAAGCGAAATCCTTTTAATTTCTTAAAATAAATAAATTTCTTTTAAGTTTGTTTTGTAAAGGAAGACGTTGTTTTTCTTAACAGTAAAAGTTTTTCTCTCTCTAACTTTTACAAATATACGGGTTGATTTTTAATTTATTGCCCACATTATTTAGGGCGTAAAAGTACTTATGAATACTAACTACTTTGACTATGCCAATCTTTAAACAGGAAAAAAATAAACGGTTGTTGTGTACTTTGTACGTGTTTTGTTTTTCATATGGCATAGTTGGTTATGTAAAATGTTTTATACTGAGCAAGAACACGAAAGTAAAGTTGACTTTTTTAACACCACAATATAATTAAAATATCTCTTAATTATGATTATTTTCGCCCTCTGTGGGATGGCCAGTGAATTAAATCAGCCTATATGTAAACCAGTGTACCTATTTAAATAATTTAAACTTCACTGTCATTAAGAACAAAATTCATGCATTTTATACGAATATGCTCCAACATGCAAAAGTGCACATGCAGTGAACACAATCAAATTCTCATCAAAAGTCATGCATAGTCAGAAAAGTCAGAAAAGTCGGAGAAGTCAGAAAAGTCAGAAAAGTCGGAGAAGTCAAGAAAAACAAAAAGAAACACGTTTTCAATTTTTTTAATCATGCAACATGCGATATGATCAGTCTGTCACCTGAGAAGAGAAAAGCTTCTTCAGTCCGATGATGGTTGACAATAAAAGGGCTATCTTGGAGATCAGGAGTGCCTTCCCGACCATTAGGGCCAGGACCTTGAAGGTTAGGGCACCGAAAAGGCCGAACTTCAGCGCAGCTAGGGCCAGCACGGGCCCGAACGGCTTCTGACGACCTCTGCCGCTCTCAAATACTTTTGGTGGTTTCATTGATACACCTGGAATTAGATAAAATACGTATTAGTAACATAACATAACGCCTGTATTCCCAGAAGGGTTAGGCAGAGGTGTACCACGTACAGTTCGCCGGTATGTTTAGGTCCCATGTAATAGAGGGCGAGCCTATTGCTATTAACCGGGCACAAATCCGAATTCCGAGCTGCTACTGACAATTTCATAGAAAAACGCAATAATAGTTTGCTTGACCTGAGAATCGAACCGGTACACCCCGCTAATCGATCATGCTTTCACTCACAGGACTAACAGAACAAATTTTCCTAAGACTACTCCTTCAAAAGATAAAAACAAAAACCATACAATTAAATTCACACCTAATCATAATAAACACAAATCTTAAAATTCATTGTAATTTACTTGCTTAATGCAAACAAAAATACACACTCTTTGTATACCTAAACCAGTAGAACATACTGATTCAATTACGATTACAAGTGTACCTCACTAATTAATCCCTAGTGATGTGCGTGCTCCACATAGTAATCGACTAAGTTCAAATCGATTATACACCTGACTTAAAAGGATTGCCTTGCAAATTGACATTATGAAAGTTTTGGGGCAAAGCGAGAAGGTTTCAAACAATTAGTACGATTAGATTGATCATTTTAAAATTCAAATATTAATAATTGAATATTGTAATGGATTTTTGGGGTCGCAACCGGGCACGGGTGAGTACCAATGTGACTTTTTTCAATTTATATGTACTTGCTAAGTTTGTCTTGGACATCACTGTTATAGGTGAAGAAAAACATCGTGTCCTTGAGTTACGAGTATAATAAATGTTAGTTTGAAATTGCTAACCCCGCTGTGCAAAAGCATGTTGATCAATGCTCATGCCGGTTTTGTTTGAAAAGAGGCATTTCCACTAATATAGATAGGGCAGTAAATAAAAGGCTGATACAATTTTCTAATATCAATAATGGACTGATAGAGAGCTGCCAAAATATGTTCTAATTATATCACTGAATTCCTTATTCACTTGAATTTAATCTGATAAAACGCTCATCTCACAACACTCCAAACATACTGACAAGATCGTCTTCCAATTATCTGCGAATACATCACAGTCAAGCTTGGTATCCAAAAGAGCGTTTAGCGCGGACGTGACACACGGGATATGATACTCTAGATCCTTCAAATACATATAATTTTCCAACGACACTCACCAACACCAAGGCTTCCATCCTTCTCCTGCTTGCCTGAGATGACCAGGTCTGCGTCGTTCAGCAGCCTGTACCTCAGAGACCTTGAGCTGACGAAGTGCCACAGCTTGTCCATGATGAACTGCTGCGCCTGGTCTTCGAGTGCTGTACCTGCTCTCGCTAAGGTTTCTGATTTGATTGGGATTTCTGCTGCGGCGCCTTGGCTGGAAGATATGGTTTTAGTTTTTTAGTATTTATTCATCATCATCGTATTAATCGGTTGACATTCTGCTGGAGATAGACCTCTTCTAAAGATAGCCATAATGACTTATCCTACGCTGCTAGCATCTAATCTAAACAATATAAAGTACCTGTACAAATTACAACAACAACAACATACAATCACGCCTGTATTCCCCGAAGGGTTAGACAGAGGTGCACCAATGTATGTACACCCACAGTTCGCCGGTATGTTTTAGGTCCCATGTAATAGGCGGCGAGCCTATTGCCATTAACCGGGCACACATCCTAACTCCGAGCTGCTACTGAGAATTCAATAACACTTTTTGCTCGACCTGGGAATCGAACCCAAGACCTCTAGCGTAGCAGTCGCGCTTAGTACCACTAGGCCACCGAGGCAGTAAAGATATTTTTTAAATCGAGTAAGCATGGTGGTTCTTGTCCATTCTTCTCTATTCAAAACTACCTTTTAGAAGAAAAGGTTTTTAATTTTTCAAACGCTTAAATTATGATGATTTTTGATTATGATTATTATACCTTTTAACGATCAAATTAAAATAAATGATTTGACTTTGAAACATACACTGATAGAAAGCTACACTATTATCGCGTGTGATATGTGCAGCTGGCTCGCAAAAAAAGTCGAGTCTGTCAATCCTTACTAATATTATAAATGCGAAAGTAACTCTGTCTGTCTGTCTGTCTTTCTGTCTGTCTGTCTCTTCTTCACGCCTAAACCACTGAACCGATTTCAATGAAATTTGGTACAGGTATTAGTCTGGGACCCGAGAAAGGACATAGGATAGTTTTCATCCCGGAAATCCCCCGGGAACGGGAACTATTAATCCACGCGGATGAAGTCGCGGGCAAAAGCTAGTTATAAATATTTAGGCTACTTTCATAGAAAATTATTAAGATTGTACCAATGTAAACGACCTTTTACAGCGAAAAATATAAAAAATACAGATAAGAAACAAGGCTTATACAAGAAACTTTGAATCCAAACAAAAATCCCTTCCTGATAAAAAGTTTAAAAAGAATTCCACGAATCCTGGAACAGCTTGTCGGATTTTAGGATAAAAAGTGTTCCATTAATAATGGAACAAATATTAGGGTTGTGTACTTTTGAAACGTTTTTCAGGAAGTTTCAAGAGTTTAGGGTTGACGTTCCTACTCTTTTATTTATGTTCAACCATGCTTTTAATTAATGAGTAGACGGAGAACATTTATTTTTCAAACAATTTTTTCTTTCTTATCAGAATGCTTCAAGTACTACGAGATGAATCATAGCAGTTATACACCGACTGTATAATATCTTTGTTTCGTTCAAGCATATGTATATTATTGGGTGAATATGACTATCAGCCTTACTTATAAAAATAACGCTAAATAATACTTAGCTACCTATCAATTGATTAACTCTCAAATCCTTGACTAAAAATCAATTATTTTTCACATAGCAACCACTTTCAACGGTGTCTCAGGTGAAAAATCTTATCTATAAACGTTAATCAGCGTCGAGATGTTGCCTAAGTGACTGAAAATTTAAACAGCGGCGACCCGTTGTTTAAGTATAGTTCGGAAGTAAGATGGCGGGCTGCAATCAGCTGTGACGATGACATTTTTGGTCTATAGATTCTCCATCCATCCATCCATAAACTCACGCCTTTTTCCCATGGGGGTAGGCAGAAACCACGGACCGCCACCTGCTACGATCCTTACACACTCCTTTCGCCTATAGATTCTATTGTATATTTTGTCAATTATGCTCAATAAATGTCGAATGATTGAAGTCGAATAATTTGGTCATGCTCTATGCTGACCGTCTAAGTGTTGGCAGATTAAAATAGTGTTTCATCGTCACATAAGAGGTAGCTAAGTATGAATAAGCGTTATTTTTATAAGTAAGGCCCAAAGTTGTCAAATTGATTTTCTGTACCTGGTTTATCTGTTATTTAACAAATAAATAAAAAATAGAGCCATTTACACTAAGGGACAGACAATAAGTAAGCCAATTGGTTTTAGTACAAGCAAACTGGCTTGGTTACCTATTTTTGTCTTGATCGAAAAGACACTCCTCGTAGCCATCGTTTGTCTCTACACTTACGTACCTTTATGGTGTCATGCACACAAGTATCAACCTAAATAGCATCAAGATAAGTAACGTCAAATTTATTAAAAATATTCGCTGGGAAACGACTTATACTTTTTATGATAATAATACTGTTTATTATAATGGTAACGCAAAACATTATGCAGTTTGGTTATAACATTTAAAATCAACCTTTTGGAAGGTACAGCTAGATTCTCTTTTTTTTTCTTGTATGATTATGACAATTAGGACCTTATAAATAACTAATTGGAGTAAATAATTTGACTCTAAACTGACTTCTATGGGCCTAGTTACCATAAATTAAATAAATGAATTTAATTTAATTTATTTATAAACTTGTATTCATTAAAACTTCAAAATGATCCCTCTTACCTCTCATCAACAATCATGACATCTTCTCCGAGCTGGAAGGACGCTGTCCTGAGCATCCTGTCCACATAGCCGACCAGCTCGATGGCTATGCACGAGGAGGTCTCCCGCTGCACGCATTTGTTCGTCAGCCCTCGCTTGAGGATTTCTTCTGGGGATTTCGTCTGAAAGGAGAAGAGAAGAGAAAGTGAGTTTATATGTTGCCATATGTGTTATTATTTCCTGAAATTTGTGACACTACCGGTTGATGGAATAACTTCATCATCATCATCATCAGTCTATCGCAGTCCACTGCTGGACATAGGTCTCTGTTAATAATAATAATACATAAGAGTGCTTTTTTTTAATTTGGGTTCGATTCCTGGCTAAAAAGCTTTTTTTTTAAATTGATTAATACAGTTTCACTTTGTGGTGGAATGAGAAACAGGGTGAAAAGTTTTTATCCTCTATTGAAAAGGGAGGATCCTCCGACCAGACGAATGTTGTCTCTTGTGGGCTACTGCCCGACAGTTGTTGTCGAGATTTTGTACCTATATAATATGTTAACGTCGCGGAAAACTTTGACAACCGATGTAGAAAACGCTAGTTTTGTAGATGTAGTTCGCATGTTGTTGATGTCGCTACAACTTGTTATCAAAATCAGCCCCAAGAGTCCTTTTAGTAGCTGTCTCAACTTCTCATAGATTCGCATTTGGCCAAACGCCCACTTAAAAAAATCGCTCTGTATAGGAAGGTTTCAGTTTTGAATGAATGAAGAAATAGCCCAAACATAGCAATAATCATTTATTTTGATGTAGGATTGGATTTATCATTCCATCCTCGTATTTTCAGACAGCTTGGTTTTTCACAATATTTTCTTTCACATGTTTGGATCAACATCTAAAGAAAGGGCAGAAGTACAACTTGGAAAAACGTGGTAAAAAGTGATATCACTTTTGAAACGAAACGTAATGGTTAAAGTACTTCAATAGTCTGCACAAGTCATCATCATCATCAACAACCTACAATATTTTTCATCTATAGACACATAGACTGCTCTAATCTTAGATAGTTAATCTTATATATTTGGGCCCAGTAGGTTTCCGATCTCCGGCCACTACGAAATGGGGCCTGCGGGCGGTGGACTGGGGGTCAGTCCGTCGCCCGAACAGAGACAGGCCCGAGAGTGAGCCGCGCTTTTTCTGGAATCATTGCGGCCGGTGGTTGGCAGCCGCACTATGACGGGGCCGGCCTTGTGGTTGTGGCGGGCCAATACATACGTGTGCGGAAGAATGCTCAGAGCGATACCCGTGCCCCCGCCAATGGTAGTTGGAGGAACACCGTGGGGTTTTAATCGGTAGGAGTCCGACAAACCCAGGAGGGGTTTGTCGGACTCCTACCGATTCCCCGAGGCGACGGCAATCAGCGAGGACTACCACACGACAAAAAAAAAATTGCTGGCCATGTTTCCTGCGGGAATAGCAGCGTTATTAATGTTCTCTAAAGTGCAGGCGTAGGGACACCTTGGGCACTGAAATAAGTAGGCCATCGTCTAATAGATTATGTAATCGTTTTATCATCATCATCAGTCTACCGCAGTCCACTGCTGGACATAACCCTGTCCCAAGGCGCGCCACTGAGCCCTATCTTCCTGATCGTTTGCACCTTTTATTTAACGATTATTGTAATTATTCCTGCCACCATTGCAAAGTGAGCCTTCTACGCTTCCCTGTCTCATGACAACCAGAGGGTGATAAATTGTGCGGAACCTACATAAGGATCTTTGACAAACACATTAATCTATTGGATTTCTCTCTATCAATGATATATTTTGCTACTTCTCTATCCTTGTTTTGGTTTCAAAGGGAAAAACATATTAAATAAATAGAATTACTGTACTTTAGCCATTTTCGTTGTGCCTAAATGTATTTTCTTAGACACAATGAACCATTTCTGAAAAAGGTTATTCATCATAATGTCTACAGATTCTTTTTTATTACCTATCCTATATATTATCTTCTTTTCCCCTACTTGAAACCCATTATACCTTACTTCAAAGTAAATTCACTTTAGGTGCTTACCAACCAAAGAAAGAACGACTTAATAATTTTATTAAGTACCTACATAATTTTAATAAGACAAATCACTGAAGAACCTCTACGAAGAGATGTAATTTTGACTTTGCTTCCGATATTGTTTTGTATAAAATGCCTTGAATTGGGTAGTTGACAACACTAACCAATAATTTCAAGTCACAATTTCTCTAACAAAGCATTTATGTTACCCATGAAAACCGATTATTTTTCAATTTATTGTAAAATTGTATTTTACTTACTTTAAAATCTATAAATAGTTAGTCAATTGAGAAGGCCACGCAGTGACGTCACAGCGTGCTATTGCCATACAAAATATAGATTGTGTGATGACTTTTTATGAACTGTCAATTGATGGTGGTGGACACATTATCAATACACCCACATAAAAACGTATCATAGTAACACATATTTACATGTGAAGTTAGTAATGAAAAAATTGAATTATAAGAGATGTAAGTAGGCTCCCAAGTATAGGGAGAGTACATGACTTCTTACAAACAAACAATAAAATTATACTTCTTCATAATATTAGTAAAGCTTATCAATATAAACACCCTGAAGGCTGAATTAATGTAATGCTTAAACATTCAGCTAAACTCAGTGTTAGCTTTGAGTTGTAAACTCAAACAATAACGTTTTCATCAGTAAAGAGGATTACTTATAGACGAAGTAACAGATGGATAACTGTAAGGTAATCCAGGTTTAATCGTTTAATGTTTTACCAGACGGTATAATAATAATATTAGCTTATTATTGTCTGCTGAAATTGGTGATGGAAAACATCGTGAGGAATCCTGGACTTACTTTTACATAGTATAAAACAAAGCCGTTCACGCTGTGTGTACGCTTGGATCTTTTAACCCTGCAGTGGTCGCGTCTTAAAAAGTCACGTGAGTGGTCGCGCGGTTACATATGTAGTCCAATTTGTTTTGTCGTTTTTTAAATGAAATTCAATTGTATTATTATTTTATTATTAAAATAAAACAAATTAACTCTTCCTAAATAAAATTAAAACAAAAAAAAACATAAATTTTCAATGGTCTTGTTTAAATCACAGCACGCAGCACAGCTGTTTAACGACCTACCAAATGATATAAAAGATTGTGATAGTATCAATACATTCAAACGGAAACTAAGAAATCATGTTTATGAAATGTAGTCATACCGAATATAATATTAGCAACTACACATCTACCTAATTATTTGTTTATATAACTTCATCAGCGCGCAACGAAGGCAAAATGTATTTATTTAGATATTTGTATCTCATTATAAGTGAACCTATTGTTCTTATGAGAATAAATTCTTTAAACCTAAATCAGCTATGAAAAAAAAAAGTACGTAAAAAGCAACGTCAGTTTTAAAAACCATGGACTACATGGTGAAACTACGCAACGGATTAAGGCAGTTTTAGCGATATATAGTGATTCAAGAAGAAGTTTTATACGTATGGAACTTCACGCTATGATCAACGGTACCAAAAGACGTAAGTGAACGGGTGATACCGCGGGGTATAAAGCTAATAATTAATATGAGTTTGAAATCGCTTATCCGCCTTGAGTCAGCGTGGTGTTCAATGCTCGTGCATTCTCTGTATTAGAAAACGCATGTGTCCTGTAGTGGGACAATAATAGTACCAGCCACTAGTTACAGGACAAAGGCTTATTTTTATACAGAGAAGGCACGAGGCTTCATCACCACGCTCTTGCTAAAAGGAGATTGACGATTTTAGACCTGTTATATATGCCCAGGATTCCACACAATGTATTCCATTACTGACGTCAGTGATGTCCAAGACAAACTTAGAAGGTAGATAATGGTGTCGATTCTGTTATGCACAAGCTAAATTTAATTTAGACTATTTCTATCTTTTTCTTTCCAATCAAACAAGAAAGGGACGGACGTGAATTAGACTTGTCAATTTTAGTTGAACTAAAACCTCTATACAATTATAGTTGGCATGTCAGAACGCGGCGATTAAAAACACGGAAAAGTTCAAGGCAAAACTAATTTGACATCTCTAACTTAATTCTAAGGTATTACCGTCCTTTTCTTTCGCTGTATGTTAGTAAGAGATGTCAATTCTCTAATTTTAGTTTAGTTTGTGAACAAGGGAATCGGCACCATGAATTGAAAAAATCAAATTGGTACTTGCCCGGTATTAGACCCATAACCCTGAGTATGAGGCGTGCGCCTTAACTAATGGGCCATAGAAATCTATCTACATTTTGGAACGGGCAACTAACTTTAATTTTCTGACTAGCTCGACCTTCACCACCCAACCCGACTCCTTGACAATTCAAAAGTGCCTGTAAATGGCTATTGAAATAAACGCCTTGACTTTGGTAATGAAAGCCACCGGAGCAGAAAAGTGCAGAAAGTTTTTATTTTATCTGTCTACCACGTCTATACTCGTACATCAGAATGAAATAAAAGTGTCTGTTTGTCTGTAACGATAGCCTGTTTGTTATGTCAAAATAATCGCTTTTTACAAAATGCATAATTATGAATGTTTTAAAGGTATACGAAAAACAAATTTTAAATAAAATTGATTTTGTTTTGACTATCTACAAAACGGCTGGACCGATTTTGACGAGACTTTCACTGGCCGATGTATATATGTATCACCAGCCAAGCACTCAGGAGATATTATAGTACAAAAGACGTGTGCGCAGACACTTGTGCACTCCCTCTTCCCTAACTCTCATAGTCCGAAGGAACGGCAATCCGACACAATCGGGGAAAGATCAGGAGCAGGACCAACGGCTTTACGTGCTTTAACACTAACTTTTTTTTATTTTTCATTTGAGATGCGTAAGCTCTTGACTCTAGTCTTGATCAGAGGTGATATAGACAAAGTCTACGATGGAATTGTCACTAGCAGATAATTAGTATAAGAAAAAACATTATTTAAGAAAATAAACAGGTTCCGTTTCCTAAAACGTAAAACCCCGTGATAACCCAAAATCCACGCGAACAAAGTCACAAGCCTAAGTTAGTTAACCAATAAATTACAAAGTTATCTACCAAGACGTCCCCTTAACACTGACGATATAATTCACACGCCTCATGTACCACTGCCCTACTTTCCACACAATTGATACCTCATATCCAGTGACAACGCCCAAGGCATAAGAGAAAGCGGAAACTTTCACATAGAGAGTGATTTGCAATAATTATAGGGGAATCTGATTAATAGAGCTTGTTCATGCATAATGTGTTAAGTGGTGGTTTTGTTGGGGTATTGTATTCTTGAGATAATTGGCTTTATTAATTGATTGATTGGTGTTTTCAAGTAATCCATATACTTATGTAGTGAAGCTGAAGACATTTTTTGCTTGTTTGTTTGTTTGAACGCGCTTATCTTTAAAACTATTAGTCGGATTGGGAAAAGTCTTTTGGGTAAGTAAATTTGTGAGAAATAGTACAGGCTAATTCATGCTTTGGCTCACGGGAGTAGAGCAGTAACCAAAAACGTAACCCACGGGTAAAAAAGACCACGCGTACGAAGTGGGCAGAAGCTAGACTTTACAATAAAGCTGTTCAACATATCAGTTAAAGTAAAAACATAATTACATTTTAGTCACAAACTATCAGTATATTGTAGTGTCATATTATGTAACAAATTTATAAGAAAATTGCATTAGTATTGAAACTGAAAATCTGCTGTCAAAAGTTACGTAAAGTTCAAACTAACATTTAAAAAAGAACGTCGAATGCATAATCTCTTTCTTTTCTAATGTTGGTTAGTAAAAATATCCAATACTACGCATAGGACTAAATTCAATGGGCTTACAGAAAACGCGTTCAAATAGTCATAGTAAATAAATGTTCAAGAATCGCTCATCGCTTTTGTCTTACACACCCACTCAACAATGTTAATGAAACTCGGGTATCGAGTAGAATAGTTAATAATTATAGTAAGCGACAAGTGGAAACGTAATTATAAAGTTACAATGCTTAGCCACAGAGGAATATAATGCATAGATCCATATAGACTGAAATGGAGCAACGTATTTCTATTAACACTAAACACACAGTTCCAAGCATACATTCATTTTACTAATTTTTAATAAATAAAAATAATAAATATCTTGGGACAACTCACACACGGCTATCTGATCCCAAGCTAAGCAGAGCTTGTGTTATGGTAACCAGACAACTAATATACATAGTTATATAATTTATAAATACATACATATTATAGATAAATCACACCCAGACACAGAACAAACAATCATGTTCATCACACAAAGTTTGTCCTGGGTGGGAATCGAACCCACGACCTCCGGCTTAGCAGTCAAGGCCACTAACCACTAGACCAACAGGCCCGTCAATCGTCGTTTAGTTTTAACTTTTGACAGTTTGTTTTTCGTTCCATAGCTGCAATGCTCTTATTATGATAACATAATAAGATATAAATCAGCCTACCAGCTCTTAATTTAACACCTAGGGTTTTTATTTTGACATTTAAAATATTTTAACACGGTATTGCATGTTTTACTTTTTAATTAATTGATTTGTTCGTGTAATGATAATGATTTATTTATATTTTGTAAAAAAAAATAAAAAAATATACCATCACGCCTGTATTCCCCGAAAGGTTAGGCAGAGGAGTACCAATGTACACCCACAGTGTTTATATTTTGTAAATCTTTTAATGTTAATTTTGTGTAATAATATAGTATAGGCACACATCACGCTGCGACACATGGGACCGGGGCAGCAACCGAGAACGAAACTTAACGCGGGTGATAAACACTACGCAGAAGAAGTCATGAGTAGAAGCTAAAGATTTATAACAATAGTGCTATTCTTTCAGGGGGGTGCAATGGATTGCCAATAATGGCACCATTGAGCCTCCCGCAGGCGGATAACGTAGACACGGTCTGTGGGCGGTGAGCAATGGGTAGTTCACCGTCCGTACGCTATTAACTAGCGACAGACCGTGTCGACGGCGCGTTCATGTTCCGCGCACAGAGATGTCAGCACTCGGAAGGGGCCACTAAGGGCCAATGCCTGCCGGGGCTGCGGGTTGTTCGAAAGAGATACCGCGCCCCCGGAACGCAAAGGGCACATGAAGGAACATAGATGGTTTTTAGTCAGTAAAAGTCTGACACTCCCTCCCGTCCCGCCCAGGCCGGGGGGGGTGTCATTTGATGATTCCCATCCAATCCAAAAATAAATAGTGCTATTCTAAAAAGTTAATTGCGAAATCACTTCTGAATCCGCGGTGAGATTTTTGTTTCGTATCTTTAAAATAAGTGGATTCGACACACTAGCGCCACCACGTGCTGACGTAAATGAGAAGTTTTTCAGCAGGATTTGATATTCTGCGAAGCAAGCGAGCAAGCAAGCTTATTTCAGAATAGCATCGCAGATAAGTTTTTATCCTTAGAAAAAAATCGAAAAGAGTTCAAGGAAAATCAACTCTCTTATAATGTTAATTATACTTAAAAAAAAAGTTGAAATTAACCCTTATTTTCCTAAACTTGAAATTAATGGCGAACTTTTAATCCCACTCAATCTATTATTAAGTAGTTAATTAAGATTTTAATTATTACTGTCTAACAAAGATGGCTGTTACTGTTTCCTTTCAGGAAAATTAATTCATCAGTTTAGGTAAAGAAGGAAATAATGTTCCCCAAAAAATGTGTATTTGAAATTATATTCTTATAGGCTATTTGCTTAGCTTAGACTAGTTCGGATAATCGGAATGTGGGTTTTTTGTGTTGACAAGATCAAACAAAAACAGGAGCTCCTGGCTAAATAATTACAGCCGCATAGACCGATCTTCCGGGTTAAGCCTCGCTTGCCGAGGTTGGTCAGTGGATGGGTGACCATTTACCATAGCGAGTTTCCGCCGTGCCTCGGAAAGCACGTAAAGCCGTTGGTCTCGGCTGTCATTTGTAGATCTTTGACAGTCGTTACTGTTAGTCAGAAGCCAGAAAGTCTGACAACCAGTCTTACCAAGAGTATCGTATTACCCATTACTGGGTTGTGGAGGTCTGATAGGCAGTCGCTCCATGTAAAATACTGATATTCAGCTGCATCCGGTTCGACTGGAAGCCGACCCCAACATAGTTGGGAAAAGGCTAGGTAGATGATGAGGCTATTTGCTTAGCTCGGTTACAAGTGAATAATGGTACAGTAGAAGCTCGTTTATCCGAACTAATTGGGACCTAGACTAGTTCGGATAATCGGAATGTGGGTTTTTTGTGTTGACAAGATCAAACAAAAACAACACCTTTTCACCTAACAACTGTACAGTCTATTAAAAGACATTCATATTTACGTTGAAATATAATACACTTAAAAAAGTCAAATGCTTTTCTTATAAAATAATCAATTTTTAATTGACGAACATCTGCAAGCCGTTTTCAGCAAGAAATTCTCGATAATGTTCGGATAATTGAGGGTTCGGATAAACTAAGTGAGCGATCGGATAATTGAGGATTCGGATAATCGAGGTTCTAATGTGTCTTTAACATGGAGTGACTTCCTATCTGACCTTTACAACTAAGTTTGTGACTGATTGATAAACTTTAGGACTTCCGAAAAGCAGTAAATAATGTCAAAAGTCTACGAATGACAGCCGATTACAGTACAATAAAATTACTAACTAACATAATATTAAGTCAGATCAACTATAAAACCTGTAACAGAATAAACGCAAGACTTGAAAGTAGTTTGCTCAGAATCGGCTTCTTAATCGGTTTCAGCTATTTCTATTTCTTTTTTCGTTTGTGTAAGTCGCTTGATTTAGTTTTCTGTAAATAAACCTTATGCTCATTAAGACATGGTTATTTTTTATTTGTTTTATGTTTAACGATATATTTCATTTACAGCTGCGTCTTAAAAGCCTTATTGCTTTTGCTCTTGTTTATTTAAGTTTAACTTTTGTTTGATTCCGCTGTTAAACCGGGAGGCGAATGGTGTAATTTTTTTAGGGAAAAAAAATCCTCTTTTTGAAATAGCTGAAATCGATTTAGTAGCTGATTTTAAGAAAGCTGTTCTTTGGTGTTGCGTTTATTCTGTTACAGGTTGTATAAAATGACAAAGTGACAACCACCACTTTTCTCGCTTTGGAAATAAATGGTACTTAACCATGATCGATATATCCATTTACTATTAGGAACACGTCCACGGAATAAGTTCCAACGCGGATTAGGGGAGGATAGAGGTCTCTTATATAATGAGTTTGTGTAAGGAAGTAATTAATATAAGTAATGTAGGGAGTCAGCAGGTAAATATAATGCTATATTACCCATGTTTTACAAAATAAATATATCTTTATATTTTATTGTACAACCTGTAACAGAATAAACGCAAGACCTGAAAGTAGTTTGCTCAAAATCAGCTACCACCGTGTCGACGATATTATGAGTGACTAACTTAAGGCCATGATAATGTTCGTGTGAATGTTAAGTATCTGGTTAACAAGTGGTTTTATTTTGTTTGTAAATAATCACTCAAGTTGTGTTTTTAATGTTGGTTGGAAAAAGTTGATTTTATAAATATATTGGCATTTTTGTTATTTTAGCTAGTAAAAAATAACACGAAATAATATATGAACCATTAAAATATGCTGGCTGAAAGGTCAGGTGCGCAGTACTCGTAACCGGCGTGCTTGTATGACCAGATATATGAACGTGGCGAAAGTAGTATATAAGGATCGTAGCAGGTGGCGTTCTGTGCTTTCTGCCTACCTCCATGGGAAAAAGGCGTGAATTTATGTATATTATGTAAAATAGGCTGTTATCATTACATCACATTTTGAAAAATGCTGATAAACTTCGGGTCGACATGACCGGGTGCATAGCCCGTGTTATTATTTTCACGTCTTTGGCGCCGGGTTGAAAAAAAAATGTCACAAGTAGTAGACACGGTTAGACCGATTTTCACGGGACTTTCACTGGCAAATAGCTGATGTTATAAGGAGTACTTTAGGCCACTTTTATTTCATAAAAAAGAAAAAGAATTAAGGTTCCAACGAAAATAGTCCATTAGAAAACCGGCATTCAAGTTGCGGTTATAAGCTAGTAAAAGATAATAAAAATGATACCAACAAATTGCCATAAGTAATTATAATAATTGGTAGTGCCATAATGAAGGACAGTGCCACTAATATAATATCACTAAGTACTTTTAGTGACGATCATAAAGTACCAGTAAGTACGTAATAGTCATTATATTAAGAGCTATATGTAATCAACATTAATTTGTATTACAGCTGAAATTGACGTGTAATACAATTTATGTACTGTAATTCAGTAGTTATGGCTGAATTATGGTATATAACAATTATCTTTTATATACTTTTTTGGGTTTGGTAGTTAAAAGGATCAAAGAATTTTATGGTCAAAACACACAGTTAATATAATAATACTAGTCTGTTACTGTCCCACTGCACGGCAATGACCTCTTATTATAAAGTATAATTATGTCCGACTGATTTGGTGACTCGCTAAGTACGCAGGTCGTGGGTTCGATTCCCACCCAGGACAAACTTTGTGTGATGAGCATGATTGTTTGTTCTGTGTCTGGGTGTGATTTATCTATAATATGTATGTATTTATAAATTATATAAGTATGTATATATCAGTTGTCTGGTTACCATAACACAAGCTCTGCTTAGCTTGGGACCAGATAGCCGTGTGTGAGTTGTCCCAAGATATTTATTTATTTTATTTATTTATATATTATAGTGCACATGTGTGTGCGTAAACACAGGTGCATTCCCTCTTCCATAACTCCCATACTCCAATGGGACGGCAATCCGACACATCAGGCGCACGATCAACGGCTTAACGTACTTTTCGAGGAACGAGAGTGTCACACCATCAATCTCCAAACTTCGGGATGTTCTGAGAAATTCCTAATGGAAAAACCCCATGACACTCTTTACTCGACCTAGGAATCGAAGCCAAGACCCCACGCTCAACAGTCCTGCTGCCACCACGAGAAAAATGGGGCAGGTAAAAAATCATAAATGCATGAGCATTAATCACCACCCTTGGTCAAGGTAGATTGGTGACTTAAATTTATGACTCCAGCTTTCCTCACGTTATTTTCTTTCACAGTTGTTAGTAATGTCCAAGATAAACTCTGAAAGTACTTGTGAAATTGGAAAAATCACATTAGCATTGCCCAGTTTTGAACCCACAACCTCGTGCACTAGTGGCCTTACCCAGTGGGCCAACACGACATATTTCTTAAAGATTATTGGAAGTTATTTTTGTAACAGTGAACGTGTGATATTATAATTATAAGACGTGATACATTATTAATTAGAATTAACTGTAATCCTTGATAGATACGCTTGCGTTGACTTGGATCCGTTATGATACACACGGCTACTGCGGTTGGCTGACTGTTTTATAATAGCACTGCTAGCAGCTACTGGCAGAACTGCACCGTTGGTCTTGTGGTCACAAGCGCGACTGCAGAGCGAGGGGTCCTGGGTTCGATTCCCAAGTTGGGCAAAAAGTGTTATTGGGTTTTGCAATTAGGAATTTCTCAATAGCAGCCCGGAGTTTGGAAGTTGGTGGTGTGACAACCTCGTGTTTTAAAGCCGTTGGCCCTGCGCCTGATCTCTCTCCCGGTCGTGTCGAATTGCCGTCCCATCGAACTATGAGAGTAAGGGAAGAGGGAGTCCACCTGTGTTTTCGCACACACTTGCGCACTATAATATCTCCTGCGTACTTGGCTAGTCTACATTCAGATTAGCCGCCGCATTAAAAAGTATAAAACATTGTTAAATAAAACATAAAAAAAACTAATAACAATTTAAAGCGTTCTATCTACTCGTTTTTATAAAACCACTAGCTTTTGCCCGCGACTTCGTCCGCGTGGATTAATAGTTCCCGTTCCCGGGGGATTTCCGGGATGAAAACTATCCTATGTCCTTTCTCGGGTCCCAGACTATATCTATACCAAATTTCATTGAAATCGGTTCAGTGGTTTAGGCGTGAAGAAGAGACAGACAGACAGACAGACAGTTACTTTCGCATTTATAATATTAGCACGGAAAAGTACGGATTACACAGACCAAGCTATTACTACAAAGTTCAAAAACACACCTCAACCTTTTTCCCTATTATCTTAACTTCTAAAAGTTTTATCTAAATTAGAACCGTTTTGTCTGTGAAGTTTCTTGCTCGTTCTTGTCCATAGAGACCTACTTGTGTTTTGGAATGAGAAGCAGCTTCAACTTTCTGTCTAACTGCTTGACATTTTTTTTGTAAATTGTTTAATTGTAATAGATAACAGAAAAATAAGAAATTATGAATATTAAAAAAAAAAACAACATCAATCCTTTTTTCCCTGAAGGACAAGCACAGGCAGAGGTACATTAGTAGGCACACGCAACTTTTGATAATTAATCACACTTGCTCTTTAAGGGCGATTTTTGCTTATACAAACGATATTAACTAAGGTTTCCTTTACCGATGTCATCGACATCAAAAACAAATAATTTATTAATAAAAAATCAAATAGACACCTAAGCAATGCCATCCAATGTGGCAATACCGCCAGTATTTTGCAAAAACATCATTTTTTTTAAAGCCATTTATTTTTAATTTCTATTTATTTATTATTATTTGTTTTGTTACACGTTATTTATTTATTAAGTCGGTAAATTTTATACAAAGGTAACATACAAATGACATCATTGAATCGTTGCCCAACCAAATCACCCGTATGTCTCAACACAATGCACCATAACGATTCAAAGAAAAATTCATTAGTAGTGCAGTTGCGTGAACGCACTCAAGCGTACCAGAGAACTGCTTTCAGTCAAATACCGATAATTGTGATGTGTTGGCATTCAGTGTAATGTGATAATTACATAGCTTTCTACACATTATCTTAATGAGATTGTCGTTTAGTGATGATTTATTTGTTTATATCGGGATTGTATTGTAGTCCAATGAAACAAATAGTTTCTGTATTTTTTTAAATTGGTTTGAATTTTTTTTTTAACACACTTTTTGTAAAATGGTTCTTATTAGATTGTGTTTAGGTTTGTAATAAATTGTCGATGACAAATGTTTGTTTGTGTTAGATGACATAGAAATATTGAAATTCATAAGAGTATGTATGGAGTTTCTTGCCCATTCTTCTCCATACGAAACTATCTTTTGGAAGGACTAACTAGGTTATTGTTTTTTTCTTGTGAAAATGACTTTTTCAAAATTAGTGACTTGATTTTAACATTGAAAACCACAATTGAACAATTATTTTTAGGATTTCATATCGAAAGGGTGTCAAGTCGCCACACCCGGGCGAATGGGACTAGCTCTAATCACACTTAACTGATTTTTTTTTATTATTTCCGTTCAGCTAAAAAGTTGAAACGGTTTTAAAATCTTAAAAACAGACCCTGTCCAAAATATAATATTTATTACTTTTCTGTCGATTGATTTTATCGTTTCTCAAACAGAAAATAGGTAATATTCTCAGCACGTTTTTAATATTAAACAGACAAATCATTAAACAGAAGAAAAAAAGCGATTTCCGCCGATAAAAACTCTGTAATAAGGACCAAATTCACACAAAGATATCATTATATCATCCTAAACTCGAACAAAAGCATATATTTTCCGATAATCTTCCAATAATTGAATATTATCAAAGTATAAAGTTATGAAAAACCTTTTTCCCGTTACCGGGGAAGAGATTATACTATGTGAGCGCTGAAAATGGAAGATTTCATTTAACAGTATGTTATTAAGTATAATCCGGTGCTAATAAACAGCTTTTAGGAAATTTATATCGACTTAAAGCCTCACTGGAGTTCATAGCTGAAGAAAGATAACTTGGGCGGGGTTGTGATAGCGAGTACGTTAAAATACTGTTATTTTTTTTTGGATAGGTTGACTGCCTCGTCCAAACAAGCTCGCAAGTGTGGGGTCCTGGGTTTGATTTCCAGGTAGAGTAAAGTTTTGTTGGGATTTTTCATTAGGAATTTTCCTTCATAATTATCGTGTGGGCAGTAAGGTCTAACGATCCGACACGCCCTAGTGTCACAGTTTCTAAACCGCCTCATTGGCGTCTGACATAGTTACGACGATGTCAGTACTATCCAAGATCTGCGGGTTGTTCGAAAGAGATACCGCGCCCCCGGAACGCAAAGGGCACATGAAGGAACATAGACGGGTTTTAGTCAGTAAAAGTCTGACACTCCCTCCCGCCCCGCCCAGGGCGGGGGAAGTTACTTGATGATTTCCCGTCTATAAAAAAAAAAAAAAAAAGTACTATCCAAGATAAACTTAGTAGTATATATGAATTAGAAAAAGTCACGTTGTTACTTGCCCGTGCCCGGTTCAGAACCCACAACCTCGTGCATGAGAGGCAAGCGCCTTAACTACTGGGCCATCGCGACCTGTCTACCTAGGAATTTTCAGTAGTAGCTTGTAGTTTAGATGTTAGTGATGTGACACCTCCGTGTCTCAATAAGCACGTAAAGCTGTTAGTCCTACGCCTGATCTCCCTCCATACATGTTAGATCACCGTCCCATCAGACTATGAGAGTTAGGAAAGAGAGATTGCATAATATGTGTTTGTGCACACACCCTTACTCCCCCTTCACTGTCTTAATCTCCTGAGTACTTGGCTGGTCTCCATTGAAATTGGGTACCGTAACCGAAATTTGATTTGGAGAATTTATCGATGAGTCCACATAAACTCGGGAAGCCACCATTTGTAATACTACTGCAGTATCAAACCACGCCTCCAAGCAAGTTATCTGCTTCGATGTGACCGTGTCTTTTGGACCAGCTTAGGCAGGCTAGCAATATACTCAAGCAGTTGTGATTGATATTGAACCAAAACTTTAAAGGAATAGAGCTGAAAATTGTTTCCTTGCAAGATACTAAATGCCGCGCGGGATCTCTTATAACTTGTACACAATTTTAACTCTATTTGTAATGTGTTTTAGTTTACTATCTAAAAATCCAGTTTCAGGCTGATAAAGTTTTGATCAATAACATGGTATATGTTATATGGGCACATTAAGAAGAAGATTTATTTCTAATAAAAGAAATGACATGTGCTTTATACGCAACTGTTCAACGTCGACTTTATAAACCTTATCAATACTTTGTGTTTTCAGGAATTCTTTTATAAAATCTATCGATAAATTGTAAATAGATAGACAATTACATATCCCTAAAATCATGTTATTGTCACATAGTAACTGATAGCATTATTTTAATTACAAAGAAAAGCTGCTACTGTCATGATTCAAAAAGAAATTAACAAGTGCCAATTAAAAATGGCTGCAAACATTTCACGGAATACCAATGTTGATTAATTCAGACAATTTTAATGAGTTTAATTTCGTTTGTAACAGACGGAATCAGTTTCAAATTGACATTTTAATTAATTGGATTCTTCAGTTAAATACTACTTCTGGTAATTATTTGGAAAATCCAATCAAAGGAGGGAAAATTATTTCAAAGGTAAATAAAATTTTAATTATGAATCGATTTCAAGTATGAGAACTCACAGTTTTGAGATACAATTTCTAATAAGACGTGTTCCGTATTCTGGTAATTATAATCAAAATGATAACTAGAAATAATCTTTTCTTTGACCTTAACTTGACACATTTAAAGATTTTTTTTTATCACTCATTTCTTAGGTTCTACAGGGTAGTTCCCGTGAACTCAGAATTTTATGATTTTGTACGAAGCAACGTCTTATAGCACAGATAAAGGAAAAATTGCGAAAAGCGTAAATTTTTAGTTACATTTATAATCAAAATATTTTTAATATTTTTTAAGAACTTGGTGAGCGAGTCCGGCTCGCATTTTGCCGTTTTTTTTAATCACAACAATCATTAACACCAACGCAATCCACACACAAACACACAAAAGAACAACAAAAAACAACAATAATTTCTCACCTCCTTATCGATTTCACTCGCTCTCACGATACCGAAAATCAGGACCGCTAATAGGTACGCGCTCTTCATTTTTATCGATATAATTGTCTTTTCACTTCACTAGTAACACAAATTTAGTCGATGATTGAATTGGCTAACGCGTGTAAAGCAAATGCTTGAAAGTGCAATAGTATAGTGTTATATATGAAGACGCTTCACTGATTCGCTGCAGTGGGGCTTGGGTGCAACTAGAAGAAATTGTGCACTTGTGTTTGTGTGTCTGTCAATCGATTTATGAGTTGAGGTGCACTTAAATATCCTACAAAGGTCTTGGTGCTGAAATGCACGCCTAGCAAGCTGTGGGTACTACCTTTATGCAAACTGGTATCCTAATAACTATAAAAAGTCACAAACTTATCTGTTATATAATAATACCAACTTATAAATTGTCGCACTGCAGGGCAAAGGCAAAGAAGCGCTTAGCAACCCTTTAGGGGGGGCCTGAGCATAATGCTGACGCTTTCACCTTTTACATATAATTATGGTAATAATAATATGGTATTATAGTTCTGTGTATGTACTACTACTAGCTGTAATACTGGAAACAATAAACGTTTATACTATTCTATTCTATTCTCATACAGAGAAGCCACGAGACTTGACCACCACGGTTTTTTATAAGTTCAGGTTTCCTCACGATGTTTTCTTTCATCGATATCAGAAATGTCCAGGATAAACTATACTACCTACCTACTAGTTGTACATATGAATAGAAAAAGTCACATACGTACTTGCCCGGTATCGGATCCGCAACCTCATGCATGAGTGGCGGGTGCCTCAACCATCACGACAATTCGGCTTTTCCCATGTGAAGGTAAAATTATACGAAACCATATTGGTTTATAAACATAAAGCATTTTTTTTAATTAGACCATTTACAAACTTTGCAATACATTCACAATACAATACAATATATTTTAATTTACAATACTTCTGAATTGTCAAGGAGTCTATTAGTTAGACACAAAGTTGAAGCTAGTTGCCCTTACTGTAACACTCGTCAATCTTTCTACCAGTGACACAATTCTTGTAGGTAATCGTATCTCTTCGGGGTTTTCGGAAAACAACCCATATACACGGAATGGAATACTTTCATTACTGAATTTGACAAGCAATCTACAACTGATCTATTAGAAGCCCTACAAAATGATATGTCCGTCAGTAATTGGTTTTTGATCATAGGACACATCTTTATGTACCGTCAATGTCCAAACTAATAACATTACAGAGTGACGGACATTTTAGTGGTAAATGTTCTGCATTAATAATAATGAAACTATCGGTATTATCTATACTAATATTTGTATTATAAAGCTGAAGAGTTTGTGTGTTTGGTTGAATGCGTTAATCTCAGGAACTACTGGTGCGGATTGCAAAAAATCTTTTTGTTTTGGATAGTCCATTTATCGAGGAAGGCTATAGACTATATAACATCACGCCACAAGCCATAAGAGTGGAGCAGTAACCAAACATGTAACAATGCTTGACGTAAATAATGGTAACACTTTCTAGGGTTCCGTGCTTAAAGGGTGCCAAAGGGACCCTGTTTCTAAGGGTACGCTGTTTATCCGTCTGTACCCTAAAATTTTCAGAAACGTGTTTTGTTTTATTAAACTATTTTTTTACTGTATGATAGTACGGAATAACGGAACCCTCAATTTGCAAGTCCGAATCACATTTGGCCGGATTTTTATACCCAATTATTTGTCTCTGTTTGTAATGTCGTAATAAAAGTTATTTTAAAAAGAAACAAAATATTCTTCGCGGGTTTTAATTCTAATCCTACACTTTAAAAAATAATAATCATAAAATAATACACTATATCCAGGTAAAACCGCAAGGCAGACTTAACGCATGCGTAGCTAAAGGTATGTACATAATTATGTATTCCACTTATTGGCGTTACAGAATGCATCAGCTGTTTCTCACCCGGCGCCATTTTGTAAAAGTCAGCTGAGTACGGGAAGCAACGTTATCAGTGTAAGAGAACTTACTTATTTTATTGATTTATTTTAAATTTCCTACGGATCCCATTTTTTTTGAAAATACAGTTTAACAAATCTCAAATTGTTTGGGTTAAAATTTTAAGTTATTTTCCGGTAGTGTACTAATCTAACTTATTTTTGTTGTGTCACCGGCGTCGCGTTGCGTAATAATATTCTAATTAGAAAAAAGTTTTTTTCTCATGTAAGATAAAGTGATTCTTTTGAGAGATAAAGTTCTTAAACCATATATAAGCCAATCCATAATGTACACTTACAGGTGTTCATAAGAATAAGAAATAATAGTATTCGCTAATAATGCAGTTTTTCTTAGGTTACAGAATTTTTGAAATCGTAATACCATCATACCATCACGCCTGTATTCCCCGAAGGGTTAGGCAGAGGTGTACCAATGACACCCACAGTTCGCCGGTATATTTTTAGGTCCCATGTAACAAAAACGTGTGTCTTAAGTAATCTTTGAGCTTAGCCATTACAAACACAAATTAATTTATTTTCTCTTTATATTCGTTTAGATTTAACCTGCTATGTCTCATTGCAAACCGAAAGCCTTCTTTTTTCGCCTCGCCATCTTGAAGTAGTGTGTTTCGATCCTGCGTATAGGCTTCAATCTTATCCTGCCATCTTCGCTTCAGAAACCACAGCTTCCGTCATATCTGAGTAAATAGGTTAATTGGAAAACCTCTGAGCGGCCGATGGGAGCTCTTCGACGAAATAATATTGAACATTTTCGTGCTGTAACTGCTAATTGGGATCCATAACACAAATAATTCGAACGCAGATGCTAACGCTATATACAAAAAAATAAAACCAATTAAAAATAAGCAAAGATTTGACTCGCGAGTATGTAAAACTTCATTGCATCGGGTTGGTCAATTTTTATACACAAAATATTCGAATTGAGGATTTGTTCTTTTATTCTCACAGAACTTCATAATATATCATTTCAAGTAAAAATAAATATAAAATATAGTATATTCTAGAAGTACGTAAACAAAATCACAACGTATTAGGTACCCACATTAACGGTTCTGTATTGTAAAAGATTTAAGTTTAGAGGTCAAAGTAACTGTAAAGATAAATTTTGAAAAAAATAAAACTTGCTTACGGTTAATAATCTTTCTGTCAATCTGTCTGTCAAAGTGCTGTATTTTTATAGATAGGTACAGGCCTTTAGGGGGGGTTTGCCTTAGCAACAAGCTCTCAACACATCTCTTCGTCTTGTAAATTGATCTTATCACACTGTGAAAGATTAGCCTTTACTTAAAAGGATTCCAACTCGTAAGCTTTACAAGAAACTTGATATTTTCAAAACTATAAACCACTAGCTTTTGCCCGCGACTTCATCCGTGTCAAAGTCAATATATTATCGCACGAGGACCGTACATTTTTCCGGGATAAAAGTATCTTAAGTATTATTCCACACTACAATCTATCTCAGTGTCTAATTTCATCCAGGATTTAAATGTGAAAGAGTAAAAATATCCATCCATCCATTCTCACAAACTTTCGCATTTAAAATATCCATACCATCACGCCTGTATTCCCCGATGGATTAGGCAGAGGTGTACCAATACACGACCTCAGTTCGCCGGTATGTTTAGGTCCCATGTGATATGCGGTATTTATAATATTATAGTAGGATAGTATGATAGTAGAACGTATTTGCGTAATAACTGAAGCTGAATTTTCCAATGGCCTGAGAAATACCACAAAGAGCACTTACAAACGAATAAAAACTATTTTCCAAAACTTGTACTTCCCAAACTATTCAATATATTGCTGGTAGGTATTGCAAAATGTGTTTGGCAAAGTTGCTCTCGCATTCGACTTTCAGTATAACATTTTATTGGCTTTTCCCCATACCGAGTTACCGAAAACTTTAGTTCTCTGGAAGCCCGCCAACAAATGCCATGATGGACGGCATTTGGAGAATTTCTAAACTGGATAGAAAATATTTGTCGTCAAACATTGATAGAGGATTTTAAATAAAACTTGGTGTCACGGAGACTTTAGTTTTGAAGAGGATTGCACAACCCACCATCATCACGGCTGTATTCCCCGAAGTGTTAGACAGAGGTGTACCAAAGTATACTCACAGTCCGCCGCTGCTATGTATAGATCCCATGTAATAGGGGACGAGCCTATTGCCATTAACGGGCACAAATCCAAACTTCGAGCTGCTACTGAGAATTTCATAGACAAACCCAATAACGATAATGAGTTCCAATAATGGGAATCGAACCCAGGACCTCTAGCATAGCAGTCGTGCTTAGGACCATTAGGCTAACGAGGCAGTTCATTGCATAACCCAATTTTAAACCGAATTTTTATTTTTATACAATTTTCTTATGATCATCATCATAACAAGTGTAAACTACAACGTTGTGTGGGGATATAGAACCGGGGAACAAATTGCAAAATATGCCAACGAGTGTCATAAGCGTTTGAAATTAATTGATTTTCCCAATGACTGTATAAGTTGTGCTGGGTTTTATTGTGACGACCCCGGTCACAGGCGTGCTCTTGATGGGTTATACTCCGATATTGTGGCTGCTCTTTGCAGCGCGTCTGTGGTGAGTCGAGGGAGCCCGCGGGCGGGTAGGAGTGGGCAACGTGTGTTAGGGTGGAATGAACATGTCAGAGATGCTCATAGGGAGGCTCGGCTGAAGTTTGTTGAATGGGTATCGTGTGGGAAGCCTAAATCTGGTGTCATGTATGTAGATATGTGTGACACCAGAAGAAGATTTAAATCGCGATTAAAAGCATGCCAAGATTTGCAAAACCAGAGACTTATGGACACCCTTGCGGAGAAGCATTCTAAGGGGGATTTCCGAGGTTTCTGGAAGAGCACGAACAAAACCAACATCAGGCCTAGTCTTCCCGTGAGCATCGATGGGATAAGTGATCACGGGGACATTGCAAATGTCTTTAGGGACCATTTTTCTATCCAGTCCCCTTTGGGGCCAGCTGGGGGGGTGCACAATGCTGAGTCACCAAATGTGGCAGTCGGGGTAAGGTTCACTGCAAAGGAGGTCTCTAAACTTATAAGGAACATGACGAGAGGCAAATCCCCGGGGCACGATGGCCTCAGCATTGAGCACCTGCAGTATGCTGGCCCGCATATCTTCAGAATATTGGCAATGTTCTTATCACTATGCGTAGGCCACTCTTACTTGCCATCGGATCTTATGAAATCTGTAGTTGTACCTGTGGTAAAAAATAAATCCGGTGACCTCGCTGATAAAACCAACTACAGACCAATCTCCCTTGCCACGATTGTGGCAAAAGTGTTTGACGGTTTGCTTAATACACAGTTAGACAAATATGTGAATCTGCACAGTAACCAGTTTGGATTTAGACCCAAACTGTCCACTGAAAGTGCGATACTGTGTCTTAAGCATACCGTCAGATACTATACGGAGCGCAAAACTCCTGTGTACGCGTGTTTTCTCGACCTATCCAGGGCCTTTGACCTGGTTGCATATGACCTGCTGTGGGAAAAGTTGGACAGCATTGCCTTGCCACCTGAGTTGGTCAGTATATTTAAATATTGGTATATGCATCAGGTTAATATTGTCAGATGGGCGGGGGCAATGTCGGAGCCGTATCGGCTAGTGTGCGGGGTGAGACAGGGCGGTTTGACCTCGCCAACTCTGTTCAACCTGTACATGGATGCACTAATCGTCGCGCTCAGCAGTCAGCATGTCGGCTGCCATGTTGATGGCGTGTGTGTTAACAACCTTAGTTATGCGGACGACATGGTGTTGCTCAGCGCGTCGGTATGTGGGTTGAGGAAGCTGCTGCAGACCTGTGAAGAGTATGCCTGTAGACACGGACTTAAATACAATGTAGCTAAAAGCCAATGCATGGTTTTTGAGGCCAGGGGTGGCAAACATCTCGAAACGGTGCCGCCTGTTCCTCTTAGCGGTTTGCCCTTAGACTGGGTGGACCAATTTAAGTATTTAGGGCACATAGTCACTGCTGACCTCAAAGATCATGCTGACATCGAACGCGAGCGGAGGGCCCTGTCCGTGAGAGCGAATATGCTGGCCCGCAGGTTTACACGTTGCTCCGATCAGGTAAAGATCACTCTTTTCAAAGCATATTGCACCTCACTATACACGTGTAGCCTGTGGGTTAGTTATACGCAGGCTAGGTACAGCGCCCTCCGCGTTCAGTATAACAACGCATTCAGGGCAGTGTTGGGGCTGCCCCGTTTCTGCAGCGCCTCGGGCATGTTTGCGGAAGCGCGCACCGACTGTTTTCACGCCACCATGCGCAAGCGGTGCGCGTCCTTGGTGCGCAGGGTGCGGGGCAGCTCCAATACAGTTCTGGCAATGATTGCCGGGAGGCTTGACTGCCCGTATATCAGGCATTGCTGTAGCAGGCATGTTGCGAGCTGTGCTTAATGTGTTTGTCCTGTTTTTATTAATTTGATAATTATGTTTTAAATTCGTATTATTATTTGATTTGAATTCTGTTTGTTATTTTTAATTTTATGTAATGTGGTTAATTTTATTTTATATTATTTTATTTTTAATCTTATTTATTCTATTTTTATTGATATGGATTTTATAATTTTAATATGAATATGGATCTTGGAATCTGAAATAAATGAATTTTATTTTATTTATTATTTATCATCCTCCTGCCCTTATCCCATGTTACTTGTGGTCGGCGCAACATGTTTTCTCCTTCCATGCCGTCCTGTCAACTGTAATGCTATCACTGACTCCCTTCTCTTTCATATCATTCTTCACACAATCCATCCATCTTTTCCTTGGCCTCCCTCTTCCTCTCTATCCATCAAAATTTATATTCATAGCTCTTGGACGATTCGCTATTTGTCATTTATTTTTCACCTACTTTAAAAAAGGTGGTTATTAATTCGAATCAATTTTTTTATGTTTTATTTTTATATTCTTTTTTATGTTTGTTACCTCAGAACTCTGTCATTTATCAATAGATCCTCTTATATTTTAAATTGCGTGTGGAAAATATCAATTTTTAATTGTTTTCTAATTTATTCGTAATCAAAATGAAATATTACTTAACCACTTAGCAATATTGAAGATAGCTTAAAGCGTGACAATTCACAGTAAATTGCTGTTGAACTGCATAAGTCATAAGACACTTCTTTCTTGTAAATATTGCGTGACAAAGTTATTAATGATTAAAATAAATGATTTGTTTTTTGCTGCCGAAGGTTGGTCACCCCTGGCGTGTAGACTGCAGACAAGTGGTAATGTTGTCAACTTTTTTGGCGTACATTTTCAGTCAGTCGATGGAATACCAATGTGTCGGGTAGAATAACATTATTTTTATGAAGGTTCCGCGGAACAGTCGGATTTATGAATATGTAGAAGTAGCTAATATACCTTCACGCCTGCATTCCCCGAAGGGTTAGGCAGAGGTGTACCAATGTACACCCACAGTTCGCCGGTATGTTTAGGTCCCATGTAATAGGGGGCGAGCCTATTGCCATTAACCGGGCACAAATCCAAACTCCGAGCTGCTACTGAGAATTTCATAGAAAAACCCAATAACACTTTTTGCTCGACCTGGGAATCGAAACCTCTAGCGTAGCAGTCGCACTCAGGACCACTAGGCCAACGAGGTAGTTACCCACCCATACCATACCCCCCCATACCTACCCATATTTTTTTTTGCATAAAAATAGAATCTAAACGCTTTAAAAGTTAGGTACATAACTTTTTGAACGGTCGTGAATTTAAAATTAGAACACAGATGACATCAAAATAATGGCCAGTACCTAATGTCATCTTCAAAACTACCATTTTTTTTCACTAGGTCATAGTTTTTGTCTATACAACCCATATTAATATACGGTGGGTCAAGCTAGGACTCTAAGAGTGGTGAAATGCTGACAATAATAATTTTCGTAGAAATATTACCTAATCATAGCAAGGTAAGTGGCAGCAGCAAGCTATAATATGAGTATCATTATCTTAAAAATATTTCAAGTATTTTACTAACTTAAATGGGTTATTATCAACTTCCTTTAGAACCAGTAAAAAAGGGAAATTTAAGTAGGTAATCAATTTTCAAGAGGATAAAAGCTTTGCTCTCTTCAATAATCGTTTGATGAAAGACACTAAAATGCTTGACCTACTTATAATATCTTGCGTATTATTATTCATAATTAATATTAAAAGCGTTATTAACTGAGATAGATGACATTATAATGTGTCAGAATTCGTCTCCTTATTGTTACATTAGGGTCAATGACGGCGTTGCCCGATGTCCCGACTTTTTCGGGATATCCCGATTTTTTACTTAAAATTAAATGTAAATGACAAGCTTATCCCGTGTTTTATGGTTTTTTAATGGTGCCAGCGGTCATTTAATGTTTTGTTGTGCTAAGTTTTTTAGCTTTACAAATGAATTAAATATAAATAATTATGAATACTAGCATATTATTGTCCCACTGCAGGGTAAAGACCTCTTCCCGTACAGACAAGGCTTGAGCATTCATTACCACGCTTGCTCAAGGCAATTTGACGATTTGCAGGCTTATATTCATTATAAAAGTCCAGGTTTTCTCAAGATGTTTTCCTTCGCCGATGTCAGTGATATCCAAGATAAACTTAGAAAGTACATATGAAATTGAAAAAGTCACATGGGTACTTGCTCGTGCCCGATTACGAACCCACACGCTTTAAAAAGTATAAAATTAAATTAAATAATCTTTTCAGTTTTGTCTTTTTATTATTTCCCGGTTTTATGGAATGAATCCCGATTTCTCCGAAAAATGAACAGAAATAACTCGCCTGAGCAGTTTTTTAACAATATAAATATAGTTGATAATTGTGAAGTTATTATTTCACGCGGTGTGTATCTTACGCAGAATTACGAAATTGTCAACTCTCTATATGTTTGTTTTAAGTTCATTATCAATAGGCACAATATTCTTGAAAAAAAAAAAATATTGGCGATTTGTCTGCGTTGAGCGTTGAGACATTTTAGATAGATCTCAATCATTCCTTTATGAATTTTGCGACAAAAGACTTATTAAATAATCTTTTCTTAAAAAATAATTCTTAAGGATGATGGGTAGATGTGGTGTAGTCAAAAATTAATGAGAGGGAAGTTTCCTACGAAATTAACATTACCATTATCACTTATAATATTATACGTATAAACCGAAGAGTTTGTTTTCTTGTTTCAACGCTAATATCCGGAACTACTTAACTAATTCAGGAAAATGTGAGGTGAATTTGAAATTGATCTACAATTTGGCCAAATAAGGTTTATCTTTTTATCTGTTTTAAATCTTTGAGCCCATTTATGTATAAAGAACTTAATTCAGTCAAAATACGGTTCTAAGTGATTTGTGTTTCTATTTTTATTTTTATTAGCCTCGAAAAATAAGGTGTCAATCTGTTTTGCAAATTGACAGAATTAACGAAACAGATTTTCTATACATATAAAAGTTAATCTTACAATAGTGAAAATAGATAAATTAATAGTTAAATTTTTTAATGACCCATAAAGTGCAATAACTGTAAAGATCAAAGATTATTAATTGTTTTTCTACATAGAATTCTATTAGAGAATAATATTATATATAAAACTATGAAAGAAGTTGACAATGAGCCAAGAAATTACCGCTTTCTTGTATTAACTTATTTTAAACAAGCTATTTTATTTTAATAAAAAGGTTGTCCCACACATTTTTGTATCGTTGGAGTGTGTACAAACATTAAAATCACATACACAAATAACTACACATGGAACAATTATAGGCCATACAAAGATTTGTTTGGTGCGGGAATCGAACTCGCGACACACAACTCAGTAGCCAATCAATCATCCCACTGCGCCAACCATGTCGTCAATTTATCATGTCATTTTATAATATTCAAATTGAATACTTTTAACAACCAAATGAAGTTACGAATCAACTCAATTACAAGTAATAAAAATATAATGTAAATAAAAATATGTTTTACTCCGAAATTAGATCAATGAAAAGCAAAGTAGATTATTAAACAAAACTTATTAATTAATTGCTGCATTTCAGTAATCCCGTACTAAATTTAAATAAACATAACGCAAATTAATGAATGCGGAATAAATGAACACTCCGTTCATTGTTTGCGAAAATAATGTTTGATGAATAAAATAAATAGTTGCCCATTATTTGTTTAATTTATATGCTCGTTAAAACTCCGGTAAAATGTTACCGGAGATTCGGGAGATACCGGAAATTCGGGCTTAAACACAATGATGTTTAAGCCCGAATTATAATAATTATAAAATATAATGTCCACCCTGAAAGTACGTGGTTTCTTTAGAATCGGCTACTGAATCGATCCCAGCTATTTCTGAAATTATTTTAAATTATTAAATTTATGGAAAAAATAATTTCATTATACATTGAACATAGTGAGTATAGATTGTATTGTAAATAATAGAAGAATATGTTTATATACAGCAAATTCTGCGTAAGTGACAGGAATGAGAAGGATAGTCTTTTTAAATTATAAACGTATCGCAGACAGCAATGAATTGTGTGATCAAGGAAAAATAAATGGAAATGTTTAAGTAACTAAATCTAAACTAATATTATCAAGAGAAAATATTTGTATTTTTGTTTGGATTAGATACACTCCCCAATTTGAAAACTCCTTCCACCTATGGAAAATTACATTATCAGCGAATGTTAAAATAGGATACCTACATTTCGATATAAAAAAAAATAGGGATCCGTAATAAAATTCACTAATCAAAGTCGTGGCCAAAGTGTAGTTCAAGATAATATGGAACCTCTTGCTCAGCTGAAACTTTCCACAGTTCAAGTCAAACCACATATTAATAAAATAATAATACCAGCCTATTATTATCCCACAGTAGGGCAAAGGCCTCTTCTCATACAGAGAAGGCACGAGCATTGATCACCACATTTGCTCAAGGCGTATGAGCGATTTCAGACTTATATTAATTATAAGTCCTGGTTTCCTCACGATGTTTTCCTTCACCGATGTCACTGATGTCCAAGATGAACTCAAGTCAAAGTCAAAGCATTTATTTACAGGCACTTTTGAATTGTCAAGATCCAGAAAATTGAAGCTAGTTGCTAGTCTAGTTGCTGAAAATTCATCTGGGAAACACCTATTAAGCCCGGATGAATTAATGGAGATTGCCCCAAAGCTGATCTTGCAGTTTATCACAGCTGCTGAGTTTGGTGGCAATGCCTAACCATAAAGCGCCTATCACAAATAGATCAGCTACCGTTGCAGCGATACCACAGCCGCACAACGAAAATAAAAAAAATGTCTAGGTGCTAGCTAATCAAACCACAACAGACCTTCAAATTGGAAATCTAAAGCCCAACTAAAAATAGTATCTTTCAACAATTTTCCATCGCTCATCTATATTCTGTATACATAATAGATAGATAATTACGATACAGGTATTCGGTTGCGTGTGCGCATTGTCGTGACGTACTTTCCACGCGAGACATTTACAAGATCATTGCAACTCGAAAGTATTTTTTTAGAGTTCCTTATTGGTTATAACCAAACTTGTTGTGTTGCTTGTTTGTATTGTGGCACTGGCAAGCGCAGCGTAGGACGCACACCCACAAGGGGCTGATTAAGATCGCAGGAAGACGCTGGATGCGCTTTCAACCGGTGCTGGCGCTTTCAACCGGTTCTTTCGCAAATCTATGGGAGAGGCGTATGTCCAGCTGCAGTGGACGTCTAGCGGCTGACATGATGATGATGATGTTGAAACTTGTTTAAGTTAACAAGTTAATTGTAATTGAGGACTGACAATTTTAATTAAGATCCCTTGCATGTAGTAGGAGAGCTCTTTGTGAAAGAGGTTGTCCGGGGATGTATTACTACTGTACAAATGTCTGCCTCAAAGCGGCGTTGCTGTGTTCTGGTTTAGAGGGTATGGACGCTGGTGTAGTTACAGGCATAAATATGAGACATTTCTACTTTGTCTGAAATGGCAAGGCAAGGATAGCAAGGCATCTGGTATAGCAGATTTTAGGCCGAGGGTTAGTTTGCCATCCAACGAGGGGTAAAAAAGTATGTTGGGTAGCAAAGATTTCATATTTTTCTGCAAGCAAGGGCGTTGTTTAAATGATAATTATTATTGACGGTAAAAAGCAAAAATTTACAAAGCGACAATAGGTCGAGCGAGGTTGTCCATTAGGAATTTCTCAGTAGCAGGCCGGAGTTTGGAAGTTAGTAACATGAAACCCCCGTGCCTCTGAAAGCACGTAAATTTGTAGTCCTGCGTCTGATCTCTCCCAGGCCATGTCGGATGGCCACTTTGGACTATGAGGGTAAGGGAAGAAAGAATGCATCTATGTTTACGCATAGCCTTGTACACTATAATATCTCTTGAATAATTGACTAGTCTCCATTAAGATTTGCCGCGACCGAAATTCAACCGGGAGGACATTATTTTAATCTCGAAAAGATTAAATTAAGTCTACGGTCCTATTTCTGATAAATATTATAAAGTCACAGATCCTTTACGGCTCCGGATCATGAAGAAACTTGAGTACGACAATACAATATCTTTTTATGTCTTCTGACAGTTGATCTAGGGTCAACGACCTTCAGTTTAATAACTTTTTATGTAACAAAGTCTCAAGCTGTTACGTTAAACTCTTTTAATATTCTATCCTTTCTTTTCGGACACATTTTTAGCCTGAATAGGTCTGTATTTAGATCGTTTTATCGTTTCTTTTCATACACACATACATACATAAACTCACGCCTTTTTGCCATGGGGGTAGGCAGAAACCACCGACCGCCACCTGCTACGATTCTTACATACTCCTTTCGCCTCGTCCACTTCATACATCTGGTCATACAAGCACGCCGGTTACGAGTACTGCGCACCTGACCTTTCTGAAGAACCTCACCAATATGGTCGGGGTAGGTCTTTCTAGTGCGTTTCTTTTCAATGTTTCAGATTTCTTAGTATTGGGGATACCTATTCATTCATGCGAATAGTTGAATTGCGTACTTTATCCGTCTGTTACGCTTGCATGGCTAAACGATTTTGATCAAATTTGGTACAGCTTGAAATTCTCAGTATCAGCTCGGAGTTTCGATTTGTGGCCGGTTAATGGCAATAGGCTCGCTCCCTATTACATGGGTCTGAAAAATATACCGGCGAACTGAGGGTGTACATTGGTACACGTCTGCCTAACCCTTCGGGGAATACAGGCGTGATGGTATGTGTTAGTACAGCTTGAATCTCTGTGAGACGACTATTATTAAACCGCGTTTGCGTCTGCACAATCGACATTTATGAAGTCGCGCGCAAGATTTAGATTTATTATTGTTTTTACTTGTTGCAAATGATTTTTATTTTCGTGCATGATATACCTAGATTTAGAAAATATTCGTATCACTGTGTTTCTAATCAAACTCCTCGTAAACGGCTTATATAATTGTTGTGTATATTCAATAGGTCTAAGTATTCTTAGACCAATCGAATATACACAAATTCATTAGATTGTCGTAAACCATTTTTTGTGTAACACTAAAAAACTCACCCTTATAAATATTTTATATGGCAAAACAACGTTTGCCGGGTTAACTAGTATATTATATTTACAGATATAGAAGAAGTGTCCTAATGTGGAGTAAAACTAAAACAAAAATCCGTTTCATAGCAACAAGCCATATTTTTCAGCAGAATTAACTAAAGAGAAAAGCGACGGAACCCGCCCAGTATCAAGACGTTCTTGGTCAGTTTTTCACACGATTTTCCCCGATGTAATGTCGAGTATATTATTCATGCCGTCCGCGGAGGACTCTCATTCTTTTTCAACAATTCTATGTTTATTTATGGATATCGTTATTAGTTTCCAATGGATTTGACGAAGTTCTTGAAAAGAAAGGGGGGTTACGAGGAATGGAGATAACGTAGAAATAGTACCTATCCTACCACACTAGTATTATAAATGCGAATGCGGATCGATGGATGGATGTTTGTTACTCTTTTACGCTTAATCGATGAAATTTGATACTGAGATAGATTGTAGTTCGAACGCCTAAGATAGACTTTTATCCCGGAAAAAATTACGGTTCCCTTGGGATAATATATCAAACTTGCTGCGGAGGAAGTCGTTGGCAAAAGCTAGTGTTATTTTAAATACTTAAATACAAGGTTACTTTTCATTCACCGGCCATATTTCAGGGGGTGAAAGTATTCATGAATATGAACAACTTTTGCTAAAGAACCAACCCAGAAATATAAAAAAAAACCGCTGTTCCGTACATTTTGATAGTGTTGTAGTGCAGTTTTGTAAGGAACAGCAGTTTTTTTTTTCATATTTCATAGTTGGTTCCATTATGAAAGTTATTTATATTCGGGAGTACTTTCACTCCCTGAAAAATGGCTGGTGAATGAAAAGTAACCCGGTATAATATGCTTTTGAAAAAACACGATACATAAACAACACGTTTCATTTTCTTAATCTTTGGATTAAAAACTAAATAATCATTATCTTCTCCGACCGGTCTTCTGTTTTCATAATCTGTGGACACCCACCATTAAAGTTTCTTTAACATAATTGACATTAAACGTGTGGCCATTTTAATTGGGTGTTAGGTGTTTAATTTTTATTGATGAAATACTTCGTTAAGTACGCATTTAGCGGGTTTTTATACAAACTTTAATATGTGAGTGCAAAAACTAGTGCGTGTCAATTATTACGTGTTTAGGCTCAGTTACTAAAAGTCATGACACATTTCAGTAAAAAAAAGAAATAATTGACTGAAATCAAGCAAGTCTACCAGTTTAAGTAAAAAAATACATAAATTATACTTTAATTACATTACTTTTAAAGTAAGTTTATAAATACATGCGTTGCCAGCCGACTGAATTATGCAGAAATATCATATCCATTCTTACTAATATTATAAATGCGAAAGTAACTCTGTCTGTCTGTCTCTTCTTCACGCCTAAACCACTGAACCGATTTCAATGAAATTTGGTACAGATATAGTCTGGGACCCGAGAAAGGACATAGGATAGTTTTCATCCCGGAAATCCCCCGGGAACGGGAACTATTAATCCACGCGGACAAAGTCGCGGGCAAAAGCTAGTGATTTAATAAACAGTAGCTAATCTTAAGAAAACCTTAACTTACTAGCTTCTTCCTGCGATTTCATCCGCGTCAAACTTTATATATTAACGGGAACGAGAATCCTACATTTTTCCGGGATAAAATAGGTCCTATGTATTCAAATTCAAATTCAAAGCATTTATTTCAATTAGACCATTTACAGGCACTTTTGAATGTCAAGAAGTTACAGTTTAAAGTTGAAGCTAGTTGCTCGTTCCAAAGCGTAGATCTCTATGGAGAAGAACGAGCAAGAAACTCCATGGACACTCCTTTTCTTCAATTTGGTTTTACAAAATCTTGGTTACAATATTCATGTTGCTTCTATATGTGAAAACAATGAAGGTGAATATTAAACAATTAAATAATACTAATAAAGATGTAGGCCATGGCAGATAAGAGATTAAAAGAGATTTAAACCTCTTCCGCCGTTTAGCGTGTGCGTTTAGGCAACAAACATCCATCATTACAAATTTCAGTATTTATAATATTAGTAGGATTAAATAGGATACCATTCAAACTTTCCAACTTCTCCAGTGGATACACCAAAAATTTTCTTCCACAAAAATTAAAACAGCCCATTCAATCAAGCTAAATTTTTTGAGATTTTTGCTCTTATAGATGAACGTAGACAAAAACTTATTTTAAATTTCCACACATTACCAAAATCCCTAACCATGAAAGTCCTACAATAAAAATAAGTAGTCTCATCAGGAATCTATGTACAGCCATTAAAACAAGAGAACACGCAATACAAGGCTATTACCGCGGCGTGCTCCGTGACAATGGAGGCCGAACAATGTACCTGTACGTACTGAAAGCTTTTACACTCCCTACCTGCTAGCTGACATACGGATGCTAATGTTGGTAAACTTTTTTTTTTGTATATAAAGTGAAGTGCGATGTTGTTTTGCTTGTTGTTATGTATGAACATCCACTAATATTGTAATCTGAATTCTGCCCGCGACTTGGTTCGCGTTTGGTTACTTTTGGTCACTGCTCCGCTTTTATAGATCGCAGCGTAATTTTTAATAGCATTTAATATTCGTCATGAACCTGGTAGACAGTTTTTTTCCACAAGAAGTATTTTTTCAATGCAACGACTGGTAGTTCCAGAAGAAATGCGCTAAGCATTTCAACAAATAAAATAACTCTTCAGGTTTATTATAATAGTATTAGTAAAGGTCTTTTTTTTTGTTTTTTAAAACGGGTAATCATCAAATAACTTCCCCCGCCCTAGGCGGGGCGAGAGGGAGTGTCAGACTTTTACTGACTAAAACCCGTCCATGTTCCTTCATGTGCCCTTTGCATTTCAGGGGCGCGGTATCTCTTTCGAACAACCCGCAGCCCCGGCAGATTAGTATAGGTCTGAGAGTAACTCTGTATCTGGCCTTTTGTTTATTATTGGATCACGGCACCACCTCTCAATCGATCGTAAGTTTTTTATAAAAAATAGCTTGGGATATGGCGAAAAAGACATAGAATTAAGCCAATGTTCCAAATTATGTCATGAAAAGACAAAAACGGTAAATATGGTCTTTTGTGTCAGATTAGATCAATATCTATGTATGTAATATGTGCCAAATCATCAGCAGTTTAGGCGTGAAAGACTAACAAACATTCATCCATCTTTTCTCACAATCTTACGCATTTTAAACAGTACTTGGAAAGTAGGATTTCCCAAACTGTCAACCCGTATGTAAAAAAATGTTCTCCATTGAAACAAGAAACAAAATTTTAAGGAATTTGCAATCACAGTCTCAAAGTCACATCGTTTATGTCTCCAGATGGCGCTGAGAACGTACCGACCTATTGTGTGTTTGTAAAGTGTTGAACTGTCTTCACTGAATATTATCTGCTGGATACTTGTGAAAGGCTAAAGCGGGAGTTTCCAATATTTTTTTATATGGTGGCTTCTGTTACGGGAAGTAATTTTTGAAGCGACGGCTTTCTTTAGAAAGATATTTGTGTGTAGCGCTTTTTTTAAGGATAAGAAATCTTCTTCCGCCCTGTGTGGAGCGGAAGGGAATGTCAGACTCTTACTGTCTAAAACCCACCCGTGTTCCACCTTCGGCGAGTCACCCAACGCTGACTTTCTGCAGGTTCGCACCTACGGTGGCCCGGAATCGCCCTGCGACTCCCGACGCCCGACGCTGAAGCGCTAAACGATGTAAATACTGCTTTATTTATTTTTTATTAAAGAAAACTTCATGGATTATAATATTAATGATTACTTGTTATTAAAATATATACAGTAATATATTATAATTACAGTTTAGAAACCCCTGGGATAAAATAGATTTCCGTGAAATGGAAATGGAAATGCGGCATTGAAATCTCTGCACCAAAATATTCCCACCATTCAAGCGTATGAATAGCGATGCATGATAAAACACACAGTCATTCTCTACCCATTCTATCCATTGAAGTAATATTTCTGGGTAACAACTTTTATTTTTGATGTAAAAAAAGCAAGTTAGATCTTTGACCTTATATATATATATAGTAACCTCTCTTTGATATTTGCGTAACCTGAAGGTTTTTAGTATCAGAAATGAACATGGTATGGTCTGATTGGTTAAAAGTCTTTTTTAACACACTTTATCAACTCTTTTAATACATACCATCACGCCTTTATGTTTAGGCCCATGTAACAGGGAGCGAACCATATTGTCAATAATAATAAAAACAAAATCTTTCTATAAAATTAGGTCCAAAAATTTCTGAATGTTGGCATGAGCACAAAGGAAAACACAGTATCCTATTGAAGTTTGGAGTATAATCAAACGCCTGACAAAATAAAACATGCAAAATGTTGCTTTACAATGAAATTTTAAAATCACAGGCGTCTAAGCTCTGCCAAGTTCTTTATAAATTGTTAGTTCCACGGCAATATTTTTTTATGGTTCGAGATCCCAGAGTACTAGAGATCTAGGTCATTTAAGCTTCGGCGACTTTTTTAGGATAGATAGACGAATAAGCGTACTTGCTATTTTCAATACTGGGCCTTTTACAGATAATAAACTTTTATCACTTACATTCAATTGCGCCCCCTATTACATGGGACCAAAATATACCGGCGAACTGTGGGTGTACATTGGTACACCTCTGCCTAACCCCTCGGGGAATACAGGCGTGATGGTATATTATTGATGGTATATTTTTTTCAATTGCGCTGGCTAGTTTTTTATGCATGTTTTGCAGGATAGTTATTTATTTATTAAAACTTTATGCACAAATGTAAAAATACACTGTACAAAGGCGGACTTAATGCCTTAGGCATTTTCTACCAGTCTACCTTATATATATATTGCCTTATTTATATTGATTGCTGGATTAATTCCATTGACATTAAAAAGTCCCAGCATTGAAGACAGCCAGCATGCATACCGTCTTACAAACAGACATATTCCATATAATTATTTGCTCCAATATTTCAGCCATTTTTAAATGACGTAGGGTCACCAGCCCGAAGATCTCAACCTACAACGTGCTTACTCGTACTTCCAAATATAAACCCATTTTTTTAAAGATTTTATTACAACCTTTGTGTAAAAGGCTCCAAAATATAAAATTCGAGTTTCCACAAAGCACAATCGCGTTGTAGATCGTATAAAAATCACGGGTCGCTTGAGTAAAGTCGTAAAGTGACAAAAGTGCTGAAATAGTGTTGTCATCGCTTTGTCCCGGTTTTCCTTTCACGGACTTTTAAAAATATTATAATTACTAGCGAACTGACTACGCTACTACCCCCGTTAAGTAACGTCTTTCGTTATTGACTGCTCCGCTCCCGTGGGTCGTAGCGTAATGTCATATAGCCTACCTTCTTCTTTATCGTGTGGGCAGTAAGGTCTAACGACCCCACACACCCTAGTGTCAGAGTTTCTAAACCGCCTCAAGGGCCTCTGACATGGTTACCGATGTCAGTGATGTCCAAGATAAACTTAGAAAGTACATATGAATTAGAAAAAGTCACATTGGTACTTGCCCGTGCCCGGTAGCGAACCCACAACCTCGTGCATCAGAGGCAGGTGCCTTAACCACTGGGCCATCACGACACTCATATACATCATACTACACACCATACTACTCATATAGCCTATGTTACTTAGGAATAGTGTACCTATCATTGGTGAAAAAACGTTTAAAATCGGTCCGTTAGTTTTGGAGCCTATTTGATACAAACAAACCTTTTCTCTTTATAAAGTAATAATATAAGATAATACCACTGCTCCACTGGTATTGTGGTAGTAAGCGTGATTGTTGAACGTGGGGTCCTGGTTTCGTTTCAAAGATCGGGCAAATGTGTTATTGGGTTTTTCTACATTTCTCAGTAGCAGTCAAAGTGGCCAAATTCTGGGCCACATCAATATAATTTATAATAATAGTATATTTATTTATTTATTATAATATAGTTTGTTATCGAAACGCTAAGAAGAAGAAGAAGAAGTCTGGAGTTTGGGAGTTGGTGGTGTGACATCCCCTAGGCTTAGGATAGCACGTAAAGCCTTTGGTCCTGCGACCTGATCTCTCCCTGGTTGTTCGGATTTCCGTCCCACATGTAAATACAAATATATATATATGTACATTCGATAATTATGAATTCATTCGCGAATTAAGTATTACATTTTGCTCGCCGGCAAATTTAATGTAATGTAACTAGGTTAATTGAACGGGAATTGAACTAGCCAACTTATGTTATGTTATAACCAAATGTTATAACTAACTAGTGTTAAAAAAAGCTGTAGAACAAAAGAGATTTACAAGAAACTACTTTCGTTGGCACAGCAAAGTCGCTTATAAAATCGTTTTTTCAATCAGCATATTTAGTTGTTTGTTTTTAAAATCCAATACTAGAAATTCCTTTTATATCGTGGGTGCGTTTAACAACTAGCGAAGTACCCGCGGCTTCGTCCGCGTGGCTTATTTCACCCGCATTACTTCTATGGCTACTGCTCCGTTCTCGTGTGTCGCAGCGTGATGTTATATAGCCTATATTTCTCAAGAATAATGTAGCTGTTTATTGGTGAAAAAATGTTAAAATTCCTCCAATAGTTTTTGGTAGAAACAAACAAACAAAAAAAAATTCGCGACTGCTACGCTAGAGGTCTTGAGGTCGATTCCCAAGTTGAGCAAAAGAGTTATTGGGTTTTTCTATAAAATACTTAGAAGCAGCTCTGAGTTTGCATTTGTGCCCGGGTTAATGGCAATAGGCTCGCCCCCCTATTAGATAAGACCTAAAAATAACGGCGAACTGTGAGTGTACATTGGTATAATTCTACCTAACCCTTCGGGGAATACAAGCGCGCGTAAGCTGCTATGTGTCACTAAATTATCAACCACCTATCACAGTAGCTTACTTACGCTTAACAAATTGTCATAGTACATAATGTTATGTTCATTTTCATTCGAAGTACCGAGGACAAGATATTTCGTAACAAAACAATTTCAATATCCCCAACAAATCCCTATTCTCTTCGTGAACAACCATTTATCTTTTGTTCAACAATTCAACATGAGATCATTTGCATTCATGCAACTGTTACTATGTAAGAGCAATGCCACACTGATCTGTTGCGTCGTCGCAGCGTATACGCTGCGTCATCTCTACGTATTATAAAACAAAGTCGCTTGCCGTTGTCTGTACGCTTAGATCTTTTAAATTTCCTAACGGATTTTAATGTGGTTTTTGCATCCATAGATTAAGTGATTCCAGAGGAAGGTTTATACGTACGGAAAATTACGCTACGACCAACGGGAGCGGAGCAGTAACCAAAGACGTAATTGATCGCAAGAGACACCAGGCGTAAAAAGCTAGATTTACATTAAAAAAAGGCATAAAGCAAGGCATAAAGCAAGGCAAAAAGGCAAGTAAAGGCATTAAGTCCGCCTTTGTACTTTTTTTTATGCATAAAGTTTAAATAAATAAAAAATCATACATTTCTCAGCTTTACGTCGTCGTACGGATCGTATCAATGCAACGATGAAAAGCAACAACAAAACACGTTTCCTATAACCCATTGTTGATAAAATACCTCAGTATTTAATCAGTAAGAATTCCTCAAATTCACGCTGAGACACTGCGTTGCCGGAATAAATGGCATCGCTTTGAGTCGATGCCGTGTCTGGTGTGGCATGCCTTCGAAATTTAGCGCTGCGGCAATGGAGCAGTGTGGCGGCACTCTTACAGTAAATAATGAATTTCCGCATTCTCAGAAATCCCGTGTTCCGGAATTTTAGTCACAACACTAAACTTCCGAGTGGTCACTCGAGACACATTTTGATGGTCTTATGGGGTGATAAACATCCCTATAGTTTTATTACTTCAAACATTATTTTCTAAAGCACTTTTGGTGTAAAATTCCAAGTTTCTGTTGCTGGGTTTCAACAAGTCTGTCGCAGCTGTGTGTTGAGGTGTTAAAAATAAAGTTTTCATGCGAATGTAAAGCTTTCTAGGGAAGCACTAAGTTGTTCAGAAGTGTCTTAGGTAACGTTTTGTAGTTTTATACTAGGTACTAGCTTTTGCTCTCGAATTCGTCTGCGTTAATGTCGATCGTGAAAAAACGATTGAATGAAAAAACGAATGATATTCAAAAGTGCTTTGAATTATCTGATTGAAATAAACTATTTGATTTTGATGGACCTGGCTTGGAGTTATTAAGTTGTGATGTGGTAGCAAACTGACAGGGGTAGGCAGAAACCAAAGAACTCCGATCCTTAAATACTCCTTTCGCCGCGTACATGTTCATGCATCTGGTCACACAAGTGCGCCGGTTACGAGTGCTGCGCACCTGACCTTTCTAAAGAACCTCACCGATAAGGTCAGGGTAGGTTTTTCTAAGGCGTCCCCTCCCGGCGTTGCCCTGCTGCATTGGCGTGTTCCTTCATCTACACTATTCTTGCTCGTTCTTCGCCATAGAGACCTACGTTTTGGAACAAGCAACTAGCTTCAACTTTAATCTGTAAGTTCTAGACACTTTAAAAGTGTCTGAAAATTGTCTAATTGAAATAAATGCTTTGACTTTTTTAAGAACGCCACTGACGCCACGATAAACCTGGCCATCTTTTTAGGCCAAATATTCAGGAAAAAATGAAAGACTGCTTAAGCTATCGATTTGAAAAAAAGAATAAGAAGGAAAATTTATTTGCCTAATTACTATTACAGCCTTCTTGAATTGAAACAAAAGTAAAGTCGTAGCTAAGCCGAAGGGGCTGAGAAAGGTCGAGAGAAATGAATTATTGTACTTTTTACTGCCTCAAATTGAAACGGAAGTGGTTGTTGAAATAAAGCCTTCAGGCTTTTATGTCAAGTTTTCAATTATGGAAGTAAAGAGTTAGAATTTATTTCTATTATAAGTTATATTTTTCTTTGATTTGTAAAATATGACTAGGAACAATCTTATGCCTTTTTTTCTTTTTTAAGACGGGAAATCATCAAATAACTTCCCCCGCCCTGGGCGGGGCGGGAGGGAGTGTCAGACTTTTACTGACTAAAACCCGTCTATGTTCCTTTCATGTGCCCTTTGCGTTCCGAGGGCGCGGTATCTCTTTCGAACAACCCGCAGCCCCGGCAGGCATCGGCCCTCAGTGGCCCCATCCAAGTTTGCTGACATCTCTTTGAGGCGCGCGTGGAACACGAACACGCCGTCGACACGGTCTGTCGTTATTTAGTGAACGTACGGACGGTGAGCTGCCCATTGCTCACCGTCCACAGACCCGCGTCTACGGTGGCCGGGAGTCGTCTCGTGGCTCCCGACGCCCGGAGCGTCTACCGCGGCGGTCGCTGGGACGGGGATTCTCCTCTCCCTCTCCCGTCCCGCCGCGTCCTTCTCTAGCATTACAGCTTCGCAGAAGGAGGCGACTGCTTCCCATTCCCTCTCGCTCCGGACCATGGCCTGAACCAGTGCCGGACACGAGCGCCGCCGCCGATGGCCGCCACGAGGAATCTTCTGCCTGCGATTTTGTCCGTGTTGAATTCAAGTACATCACTACATAGTATAAAAAAAAGTTTGTATGTTTTTCTTAGACATCACTGACATCCGTGAAGAATTTTTCTTTTACGAATGTGTGGATGTCTGAAATAGCCAATCCGCGTTGATCAAGCATGGTGATCAATGGTCGTTCCTGCGTTTTATGAGAAGAGGTCTTTGTCCTGCAGTGGGACAATTAATAGGCTGATATTCTTCCTATTTGGCTTTTTATTACCAGAATCAAGTCTTCAAACAAACAAATTGTTTGTCCCGCTCCTCCAAACACGATTCTTGACAAATGTGTACTCCATGCCTTCCTGACAGTTCCAGTAACTCCGATACTCTCGTTAAATATACGTTTATTTATTTTTCGCTTAGTAACTGTGTACTCGAATTTATTTACACTTAAGGAACAATGTTTGTAATGTTTCTTTTATCGTTCTAATACGGTGCTGTAAGTTGTTGTTTGAGATTATGAATATGTGCTTAGTATTTTGAGTAACAGTTCTAAGGCTGGGTACTCACTTAGCAGTGTAGCACGCAACGTATCAGATACGGTATCAACCTGCAAGTGGGTACGGCTCGTCCACGGTCCTCCGCGTATCTAGCTACGAGCTTCCTAGCCGCCTTTGTGTTCGCAGTGAAACCGCAACTCGGCGGGTCACTGCGAGCTTACAGCGCTCCACGCGCGAGCGGCTCGCAGCGGGCTCGTGCCTACGTACTCACTTGATACCGTATCTGATACGTTACGTGCTACACTGCTAAGTGAGTAATAGCTTATTATTTTGTGCTTTTTTAAAAACAGTATTGCAAATTGCAAGACATATACGAGGTGTAAAAAAACACATTAAATACCCTTTAACTACGCATACTGCCCATTAAATAAAGTCGCATTGAATAATAAATTATTGCTGAAATGACATTTTTTATTTATTTATACAGACATACATACCATCACGCCTGTATTCCCCGAAAGGTTAGGCAGAGATGTACCAATGTTCACCCACAGTTCGCCAGTATGTTTAGGTGCCAAGTAATAGGAAGTGAGCCTATTGCCATTAAGCGGGCACAAAAACCTAATTCCGAGGTGATACTGAGAAATGAGAATTTCATAGAAAAACCCAATAACACTTTGCTCGACCTGGGAATCGAACCCAAGACCTCTAACGTAGCAGTAGTGCTCAAATATAAAAGAAATAGGTGTTAACGTTCCTGAAAACACATAAAGAAATAGGTTCAGAAGCTACCAGGTATTCATGAAAGAGAGGAAGTAGTACTCAAGTTAAGGACACTTGAATTTATTGGTAGTAAAAATAAAGGTTGGAATGTGCAGTAAATGTTTATGTTGTGGAACGGAGTCGTGATGCATACAGTGCGTTTATGTGCTCCTAGTACTGCGTGTTAAGTTATTGGGGGTGTAGGACAGATGTAGACTTTTATTGTTACTGGGTGTATTTTTTAATCATTTTTTTTAAGCATTCACGGTCGGCTATAGCCGCCAAACAAAAACGTGTCAAACACGCCACCGACGACGTCTATAGCCGTCAAGAAAACGAAATGTTTAAATACTTATTTTCTACTTAAAAATGTCCTAAATTAAGTTTTTTGTGTTTCTCTTTCCTATTATTTAAAACAAAAAATAGCACAAAGATTTTTACATTTCTTACATTTCACTAGAAAAAAACAATAATCAAAAATTGCAAATCGAAATGCTGAATTTGTAGCTTGGCGTAGCAGTGGCGCCCGCCGATGTGTTTACGCTCTGGCGGTGAAAGGGTTAATAATAAAAAAATAATCTCGGCGAGTAGGTAATTGATTTTGACTTTAAGAGGGTAACTAGTGGATTGCGAGCGTTTTCAAAGCGGAGTGGGTACGCAACGAACACGCGGCGGATGCGCAGCGAATTCATTGCGGATGCGCAACGAGATCGCCGAGAATATCAGTGTGGATGCCATTTTTTAAGACGTTAATTTGCTACAAATACGTGACAAAAAACGTTGCGTATTTGCCACGCGACCGCAACGTCTTCGCTGTGTAGCCGCGGCGTATTCGCGACGCATTCGCCGCGCACCCGCCTCACCTTGCAGCCGCTCGCAAACCGCTAGTGTGATAAGACACTACGAAGAAAGAGTGCATCTTTATTTAATATACTTCAGACCGATTTCGGTCGCAGCCAATGTCAGCGGAGACTAGCCAGGAAAGATATTATAGTGCACAAGTGTGTGCGCAAACACAGGTGCACTCTCTCTCCTCTCTCACTCTCATGGTCCGACGACAATCAGATAACAAGGGACAGATCAGGCGCAGGACCAACGGCTTTACGTGGTTCTCCGAGCTGCTACTGAAAAACTCGTAATGGATGAACCCAATAACACTTTTTGCCCGACCTGGGAATCGAATCCAGGTTCTGGGGTTTGAACCTGTATTTATGCATATCAATTCTATTGTAAAACAATTGAAATTTTTAATAACGTTAAAATCAACAACTATTTGCCCTATACCCTTTATTTACTGTTGTTACTGGTACTATGAGTCTTAATACTTGCAAAAAAATAATATTAATTATGTCTTGATTTAATTGATCTAAACCATTTACAAAAAACATTTTCCATTAATTCCTTAATCCAATAATTCAACGATAGGATGTGAAACTATCAAATTAGTTCAAAGACCAAAAGGTCAATTTCGAGAAGCAATAAAACTTTTTACAGCCCCGGTAAGCGCTTTGGGCAATGCGAGTAAAACCCGTATAGTATCAAGTAGTTGTGTAAGAGGAAAAGTTTTCGTATTTGTTTGTTTTCAAAAGTATCAAGAACTTATGATATGAAACTTGTTATTTATCTTAGAGGCATAAGGGGATACAAAGTCTAAGAATACGGCTGAGTGGAGAATTCCGACAAAAGATTATATGGGTTGTAAAAAGACATAATATCACATAGCCATTATATTAACTATGTATACTGTCCATTAAACTAAGCAACGTCAGGTAAATAATTATTTTTGCTGGGAATAAAATATGAAAATTACTTTTGGTGTGAAAAATCCTTGTTTAGACTCTTCAGCTTACGACGAACTTTTTGATCGATTTATCGGGCTAAAGAAATCAGTCAAAAATCGACCCAGCGGAGACGCTTATCCTCACCACACAGAAAGATTTTTTGCCTTTTTGGCCTATTTTTTTGTATGTTTTGCTACCATTAGGAAAAATTAAAGTAGGCATTTATTTATTTTTAAACATTTATTCAGAAACACCTTTGTACATTATTTTGCAATAAATTAATTATTAAATACTCCATTATGTATTAACCCTAAGTACAATAAATTATTAAACCTAACTTAAATAAACAGTCATAATAATTTAAAATAAATAAATGCATTTTTAGACAGTGCCATCATCGTTCTTATATTTTATTTTATTCAACATAAATTTTAACCAAGATTTTAAAACAATATTAAAATTTTATATTTAATGAGTGTCCATGGATTTTCTTGTTCGTTCTTCTCCATAGGTTCGGAAACGCTAACTTGGGAAAAAGCTTAGTAGGTTTTAATGAAAATGGGCAGCTAGCTTCAACTTTATGACTGACCGACTCCATGTCAGTTCGAAAGTTTATTTGAAATATATGATTAGAGATTGGGAAAAAAACCTTTTACAATAATTTCTATTATACAAGTAAACTCCATACAATTTGATTCAAACGCACAAAATAAATATGAATGTTTACACGGAACTTATTTAAAAAAGCAATGATACAAATGTTTGTCTGTCCGTCTGTCTGTTTGTTAGAAACGGCTGTACCAATTTTGACGGGACTTTTACTTGCATTAGCTATCTGCTAATGAAAGTCCCGTCAAAATCGGTAAGGATTAACAAAATAATTAAATAGTCTAAGACTATTTAATTATTTTTACAGGAATTAAGGCATAGGTACGCAAACCAAGAGGCCATAGCAAGATATTAAAATTTTTACTAATAGATATAAATAAAAATAAATAAATATTTTGGGACAACTCACACACGGCTATCTGATCCCAAGCTAAGCAGAGCTTGTGTTATGGTAACCAGACAACTGATATACATACTTATATAATTTATAAATACATACATTTTATAGATAAATCACACCCAGACACAGAACCAACAATCATGCTCATCACACTAAGTTTGTCCTGGGTGGGAATCGAACCCACGACCTCCGGCTTAGCAGTCGGGGCCGCTAACTACTAGACCAACACACAATATAGTCATTTCGTTGCGGGATCCAAGACATTTGAATTGTTTCCCCAGGACTCACCGAGTTTCATTGCATCGGCGCTTTTCTTGTGGTCGCTACTATTGATTCTGACTTACAGGAGTTGCAGTGGTTTGGAAAAAGTGCGGCAGGCTTGTCCCATAATAAAAAATCTCTTGGCATGCCGTCCCGGTCTGCATAGGCCTTCAGGGTCCTGTTCAAAAATAATAAAACCCCATGATAACCAACATTCACTTCACGAACATCTAAAAATAAATACACAATTGTACTCTTAAATTTTATAAAACTAAGATGGCGACTACGCCACAGCTCCCGGCGCGGTGATATAAGTTGGCGCTGGAGTGGGTCTATGCTTCATCATGTTGTACGCCCTGTTGGAGGCCCAATCCTTGCCGTATCCCCCACTGGCTGAATAGGCATAGTTGTTGTTGTAGTCTGCGGAGTAATCACTCGCATCACTGGCTCCAAAGTACGAGTAGGACATCGGGTGATGATGCTGCTGGAAAAAAAAAAAAAACAGGATTAGTTGTAGCAGGACAATGGAGTCATCGACTTATTACTACGGGGCGCCTGCCCCGTTGGTATAATATATACCATCACGCCTGTATTCTGTGAAGAGTTAGGCAGGGCAGCTAAGCAGTCGCACTTAGGACGACTATATTGATGTATGTTACATAAAAACTATGTTTATATCAATGCGCTTTGGGAATTGTTTACCGTAAAACGAACGGCTTCTAACGTCATTGTCTTTTCATTTTGAATGCCAAACGTGAATGAGTGTGGGATGTTCAAAAACGCTACATAAAAACAAAGGAACTAAATTCAAATATAGAATTCAGCCTAGTGACGCAATTTACAAGCGACCTTTATAATCTAAGTAAAATCCAAAAAGTATCAAAACTGTTTATTTTCAGATTGACTATGCAAAGGTCAAACCAGAAATAAAGTTTTTTTACATAACGTGACTTTAATATCAGTACCAATATTTCAGAGGTGAAAATACTTTAGAATATCGATAGATTTTATACGCTATATATAAGTTATCGTGTTGTACCTAGTGCATGTGAAAGTATAGGATGAAAAGTTAGAAGAGCTAGGTTATTATTTAAACAACTTTAGCAACATGTTTCAGTATTGTATTGTCCGAATATTGAGACACAAAAGTTGAGCAACATTGTTTTTAGAGACTATAAATCTTGCGAGCAAAATTGTTGCACAATTGCTTCTCAACAAAGTCACCAGTAAAAATGCAATCTATTTTGTATTTAAAACGCTTTAACTTAAGATCGCATTTATACTGATTTAATCTAGGCTACCAACTAGCAGTAAAGGTTCGATACGGCAGAATCGCCAGACCAACAAGGAAGATTGTGGGCCAATTCTACTAATTAAACACGTACAGTCGCAATCTCATTTCACCGATAATCATGTCAAAAATATAGGCAAAATAGAGGCATTTTTGACAGATTAATGTTGAGATTAGATTGCGATTGATCCTACTAATGGTTATTTTAATTGCCCCCCTAAATACATATACACATACCATTCCGCCTGTATTTCCCAAAGGGTTAGGCGGAGGTGTACCAATGTACACCCACAGTTCGCCGGTATATTCAGGTCACTTGTAATAGGGGGCGAGCCTATTGCCATTAACCGGGTACAAATCCTAACTCCGAGATGCAACTGAGAATTTTATAGAAAAACCCAATACCACTCTGCTCGACCTGGGAATCAATCCCAAGACCTCTAGCGAAGCAGTCATGCTTAGGACTACTAAGCTAATAAGGCCCCCTTTAATGTAGGTACCCAATGATGAATCACAATAATGACAAGTCATAGTTGCACAATGCATACAAACTACTTTGAAACGTGTAAAACATTAAATAAGTTGCTTATCATTGAATTGACAAGTGCTGAGCTCAATAAATAAAGTTTTATGTGGAACTAGCGTCGTTTTGTGGCTTTACTTATAAATAAATGGATAATTTAAATCAAATTTTTCCAGAAGTAATTTATTTAGATTTTGAGCTGACTTTTTTGACATAATGAAACTAACATTAGAACGCGAACGTTCCTAAAAGTAACTAGAATTGAAAAACTTATGCACGGAAAACCATTAATCGCTACGATTTGACTGCGCAGTTCGTTTGTGCAGTATGCAGCTGCCGCGATCTTTTGTCCCTACCATAAAAATCTGCGTCGATTGTCGACGCGTTACGTTAAAACTGCCCCTTTGGTCTCGTAGTTGCAAGCGCGACTACTAAGCGAAGGGCCTGGGTTCGATTTCCAGGTCAGGCAAAAAGTGTTATTGGATTTTTTCATTAGGGATTTCTCTATAGCAGCCCTGAGTTTGGAAAGTTGGTGGTGTGACACCCCCGTGTTTCGGAAAGCACCTAAAGTCGTTGGTCCTGCGCGTGATCTCTCCCCCTGTCGTGTCAGTTTGCCGTCTCATGGGACTATGAGAGTTAGGGGAAAAGGAGTGCACCTGTATTTGCACACACACTTGCGCACTATAACATCTCCTGCGTACTTGGCTAGTCTGCATTCAGATTAGCCGCCGTGGCCGAAATCGGTCTGGAGAGTTTACGATAAAACTGCGCAAACGAACTGCGCAGTCAAAATGTAGCGATAAATCGTTGTCGTGTGGACGTTGCAATAAACAAACAAACTTCACAAATATTTACAGTAGGTACTTCGTGAACAATTTCGTACCAAGGACGTTGGTATCTGTAAAAGCTCATATCGAGTGGATAAAGATAAATTTATTTATTTTGATGCGTTTGTACCGCGAGTGGCTGATAAGAAGCCGGGATTGCGTTTAGATCCCCTATGAGTAACAGCAGATATGTAGACAATAATACGGCTGGAGGAGATATAGATTTTACACAGGTAAATGATGTAAATATTGTAGTTCCCCCTGGCTGAGGATCATAGCCGTCAGTTTCAGAGGAGACTAGCCAATAACCTAGAAGATATTATAATGCACAAGTGTGTCCAGAAATACAGCTGGAATTTCCCTTCCCTTATTCCTCATAGTCCGATGGGATCGGAGAAAAATAAGGCGCAGTACCACTGGCTTAAAAGTCACCGGTGACTTCCAAAGTCAGTCATACAGTCAGTCGATCTTTGACAGTCGTTATGGATAGTCAGAAGCCGAGAAATCTGACAACCAGTCTAACCAAGAGGTACCGTGTTGCCCAGTGACTGGGTTGTAGAGGTCAAATAGGCAGTCGCTCTATGTAAAATATTTAGCTGCGTTAGGAAAAGGCTAAGCAGATGATGATGGTGACTTCTAAAGTCCGAACTGCTGCTGAGAAACTAATGAAAAAGCTCAAAAAGACTTTGCCCGAACGAAGAATCTAACCCAAGTTTCCGATTAACAAAGCACTCAGTTGGGTGTAAAGATAGGAACTTTCAAACAAAAAGAAAAGAAAGACACTGATAAATTGTAAAAGAAACTAAAGTTGTTGTAATTAAAAACAAAAGTTTTACTTTGATATAACTTACGCCATTGAAGAAAATATTTAAAATGGCGACCAAGCAAAGAAACTTATCATGCCTTTTCACTCACACATTATACCGAGTGAGGGAAAGACAACAATAAGTGTCTCTATTTTCAATTCAATTTTTTGTTTTAAAAGAATCCTCCATTTGCCTTACTCATTTAACAAAGCAAATACAGAGGGAAATTATAATAAAGATTGTAACTATATTATAATTTCCAACCTTCTTTTTTGACTGCCTCCTTACACTAGTGGTCCTAAGCGCGATTGCTAAGCTAGAGGTCTTGGGGACGATTCCTAGGTCGAGCAAAGTGTGTTATTGGGTTTTTCTATGAAGTTCTCAGTAGCAGCTCGGAGTTAGGATTTATGCCTAGTTAATGGCAATGGGCTCGCCCCCTATTACATGGGACCTAAACATACCGGCGATTTGTGGGTGTACATTGGCACACATCTGCCTAGCCCTTTAGCGAAAACAGGCGTGATGGTATGTATGTATAATTTTCAATATCAAAGGCAACATTTGAAACAGCGGAACAAAGCAATCCTATCATAATAATACCCGAAATTCAAACTAATTTTGACCAACACAATTATTCATAATCCCTTTCATTATAGATTAAAGTTCTTGGTTCGTGTTATCTTCAATAACGATTGTTATAAACTGTGTAAAGCATTCATACCATCACGCCTGTATTCTCCGAAGGGTTAGGCAGATGTATACCAATGTACACTCACAGTCCGCCGCCGCTATGTATAGGTCCCATGTAATAGGGAGCGGGCCTATCACAAATCATAATTCCGAGCTGCTACTGAGAATTTCATAGAAAAACCCAATAACACTTTGCTCGATCTGGGAATCGAACTCAAGACCTCTAGCGAAGCAGTCGCGGTTAGGACCACTAGGCTAACGAGGCAGTTCTCAATAACGCTTGGTTTAAACTGTGTTAAGCTTTCATATTGATCCAACCGTTAATTGCTTTGGACCCGAAATGAAACAACATTTTTGGACCGACGAGCCTCAATAAACGAATCAACTTTGTTATAACCAAACACATTTTGTTTTAATTGATTTCTGATTAAACGAGTTTGTTCGATGGGATACCAACTTTTGTTGTGAATGTAATTTATAGTATTCCAAAGCCGTTTTGTAGGATTTTTTGATTTTATCATCGTTAATTTTTGATTGTTTTCATTGTATTTGTAATTATTTTTTAAAGTAGGTAATTATTCTTCATTATTTTCTCTATTTGCGACTCTAATCACAATAATCTATCTACCTGCCTACTCGTTTTCCAACTATGTTGGGGTCGGCTTCCAGTCAAACATGGAGCGAATGACCTTCACAACCCAGTAACTGCACAACACGATACCTCTTGGTAAGACTGGTTGTCTGACTTCCCGGCTTCTGACTATCCGTAACGACTGTTCCAGTTCTACGAATGACAGCCGGCACCAACACGTGCTTTCCGGGCTTTACGTGCTTTCCGAGACACCCCGTTCATAATAATATTAGACAAATATTGTTGTAACACGCAACGTAACGTAAAAAAAATCTGTGAAAAGCTGTTATTTTATTTAACAATATAACCTAACCTATCTACGATATTTGGTCGATTTTTGTCTAACGTTACAAAATTTAAAGGCGTTAGTTTATATTTATTTATGTATGTATGTTATAAAATTTAATTAATATTGATTTTATTGGCAGAAAGGGCTTCTTCTTCTTCTTCTTTATCGTGTGAGCAGTCAGGTCTAACGACCCCACACACCCTAGTGTCAGAGTTTCTAAACCGCCTCAAGGGAAAAAAACATCGAAAACGTAAATTACCCATAAAAAATTTTGTTTGTGGTATCTTTTTCTTTTTAAAGCCACATTTTAACAATGGCCTAAAGATAATAATTGCACACTATATCTACCTAAATTTGCCTAAATTGCCTACGCACGTGATGCGGCCCTCCATTAAGTGACCAGGGACCATTTTTGTGGCCACAGTAAATCATAAAATTTGGCGATAAGCCCCAATTTTGTTGAAAAACTGCTCCAATATGCAATTACTTCTTGTGACACTATTTTTTGGCAAGCGTTCCTAATTATACTTTCTGCACTGGTACGGTCTTAAAAAAAGGTGACACAATGCTTCTGTCGCATATTTTAGTGAAATTAAAATAGTTTTTTTTTTGTTTGTTGCGTCTTCTGTTTTTTTGTTGAATCTTTTAGTCTAGAAATCGGTCCGAACGCTTAATAATAAAGTAAAATAATGTATTTCAATTAGACCATTTACAGGCACTTTTTCAATAGAATATTTGGAAATAATCAAAATAATATCTACATACCTAGTATAAAACAAAGTCGCTTCCCACCGTCTGTACGGTTAGACCTTATAAACTACGCAACGGATTTTAATGTGGTTTTCTTCAATAGATAGAGTGATTCAAGAGGAAGATTTATACGTATAGAACATCACGCTACTAGTAACGGAAGCGGAGCAGTAACCAAAGACAAAGACAAGATAAAACGATGTAACTGTGTGTAGACTTTTTCATCATAAAAAGTGATAAAATACGACCTCATCTTTACTTCACTAAGGTTTGTATCAGGAACTTCATCAAAACTTTCGACCATTCCCCAAACTGTTTATAGATCACAAAAACTCTTGATATAGGCTATAAATACGTGAAAGTTATAATTATGTTCTTTCCATCATTGCAATATATTTTTTTTTAGGCCTCCCCAATGCCGCCGCGTTAGACGCTCCGGGCGTCGGGAGCCAAGAGACGACTCCCGGCCACCGTAGACGCGGGTCTGTGGACGGTGAGCAATGGGTAGCTCACCGTCCGTACGTTCATTAAATTATAACGACAGACCGTGTCGACGGCGCGTTCGTGTTCCACGCGCGCCTCAAAGAGATGTCAGCAAACTAGGATGGGACCACTGAGGGCCGATGCCTGCCGGGGCTGCGGGTTGTTCGAAAGAGATACCGCGCCCCCGGAACGCAAAGGGCACATGGAGGAACATAGACGGGTTTTAGTCATTAAAAGTCTGACACTCCCTCCCGCTCCGCCCAGGGCGGGGGAAGTTATTTGATGATTTCCCGTCTATACAATAAAAAAAGACGGATGGATGGATTTTACTCGTTCTTATACGGTTGAACGGAAATAGCTGAAATTAGATACACCTATAAATCCACATAAATATCGTTTTTGGGTCGTCATGGGACAAATTAGGAGCTTGGCTTAATTTTGAAATCTACGCAGACGAGCGTAGAAGCTAGTAGTACAATATAACAAGTAAAGAACAATTCAGTAAAATGCCGCGTTCAGTCCAATGCGTGCCATGTACCCTGCCCCCTGCCACTTTAACATGGATATTGGTAAACCTCTGCCTAACCCTTCACCGAATACAGGCGGTATATTAGATGAAAAATACTTGAAATATTAATACCTTGCAAGCCTTCAAAGTGCTCAGCAGACTTGGCAGGAGCAATGCAGCAATGAGCAGCAACTTCTTGATCAACAACACTGAGAGAAGAATTGGAATCAGCAATAACTTCATCTTCATTACTGCAAACAGTGTCAGTAGTGGTATAATCACTGCTAGCTTCTTCTTCTTGCCTCGGGCTGAAAAAATTAAAGAAAGAAGAATAGAGTGGTGAATTATTTTGGGTAAATGTGTTGATGACTTACAGCCTTACTTATAAAAATAGCGCTGATTCATACTCAGCTACCTCTCATGTGACTGACTGAACGGTGAAACACTATTTTAATCTGCCAACACTTAGACGGTCAGCATAGAGCATGACCAAATTATTCGACTAAAGAACGAAATCAAACGAACAATTGAGCATAATTGACAAAATTTACAATAGAATCCATAGACCAAAAATGTCATCGTCACAGCTCGCCATCTTACTTGAGAACTATACCTGAACAACGTGTCGCCGCTGTTTAAATTTTCTGTCACTTAGGCAACATCTCAACGCTGATTAACGTTTATAGGTAAGATTTTTCACCTGAGACACCGCTGAAATTGGTTGCTATGTTAAAAAAATAATTGATTTTTAGTCATGGGTTTGAGAGTTAATCAATTGATAAGTAGCTGAGTATTATTTAGCGTTGTTTTTATAAGTAAGGCCCTTAGTGGTTAAGTCACCTCTTATGTACGAGGTTGTAGGTTAGCAGCCGAGCATCGGCAAATACTACTGTGATTTGTTATATTTCATCTGTAGTTTGTAAGTTTAACTTGATCATTACTGACTACGGTGAAGGTAAACTTAGTGAGAAAACCTGGACTTGTAATACCTGTACTGTGTGACTAAGTGGTTGGCTACTGCTCTGCGTGTGTCCAGTTCGTTTTCCACACGAAGTAAATATTTATATGGCCTACAGGTAAACACAATCGTGATACATGAGTACCTAGTGTACGGCAAAGATTTTTGAAAAACAAAGATCTGTTTTAAAACAGTGTCCTCAAACAATTTAATCGAAGAGTTTAATATCATCTTTGACTCAATACACACCAAATCCAAATCGAGCAATTTTTTTTCTTGCGTCTTTGCATTTACGTGAGTACCTCCTGGTTTTGTAATCGATGATACATCTAATATTATATACACTACTTGAGCCCAGTATTGCCGAATTAGACACGCTAATCAGATCGTCAAGTATGCAGGTGAATGAACAATTGGGACAATTTCGCATTTAGGACATAGTCTGATCAGGAACTCCGTTTGTTCGTTAAACAAAGTACATAAAGCTCATTATGCAATGTACACAAAACTCTATTCCGACGAATTCTGCAACTTTATGAATTAACTAGCATCTGCCTGCGACTTCGTCCGCTTAAAATTTAATTGGTGTCAATTTCAAAAGTATCCTATGTGTTATTCCAGACTACATCCATCTCAGTGCCCAATTTTATCCAGATCCGTTCAGCCGTTTAATAGTGAAAGAGTAACAAACATCCATCCATCCATCCAAACATCCTAACAAACTTTCGCATTTATAATATTAGTAGGATCCTAACATTTTAAATACTTTGCACTTTCTCACATTCCGAAAAATACATTTTCTTTGAACCATAAACATTAATTACAACGTAATCGTGCAAAACAAATCTAATAATTATTTTACAGAAATCAAACTTTTTATTTCTAATCGTTTGACATTTAGATTCATCTTCAACTTCACGCCCCCATTTCAACTGTAAATTCCAATTACACAGTCGTTTAGTTCAGGTTTAAACTTCGGTTAGGAGGGGTCAAATCCCACGTTTTGACCCCAATATTTATGACCCCGACGATCTGTGGTAATTACGATGATTTGCTTATTATTTACGACTGTTTTTAATTGCTTGTTTATGGTTTAGTTTGATTTGAGTAGATAGGTTGATTTGTTTTTGTGGAAATGGGTTATTGTTTTGTATTATGTATTTATTAATCTCAGAAACTAAAAAAGTGTATAATGTAATGTATAAGTAATAATACCTAATGTAACTGACAGACTGTGGAATTGGTTGCCTCTCTGTTCATCGATAAGTATTCTATAGTCTGGGTATCTTCAAGACACGAGTGAACCGGTTCATCTTAGGCAAGCGTGTTCTACCTTAGGCCGAATCATCACTCAAGATCAGGTGAGTTACGGCCAGGTGCAAGCTATCGATACATAATCATAAAGCACACTATTCACAAACTGGACACATAAAGCTATCAAATCAGTCTCTGCGATTATTAGGTGCCCTTTATGAGAAAATTCATGTAGAACGTTTTAATTCATCTTTTGAGTAAACCATTTCTAGTTATCTTTCTTTATTACTTTATAAACAACTGGAGAGGCTGTGTCGGGATACACAGCCATTGGTTTAACGTAAAACGTCGATGCATTAAATAATACATCTTGGTTACATTCTGATGTTGGGTCGCGCGACCTACTACTTAATTATCGAGTTGGGGATTGTTTTGAAGAAGGCAGACTCCGTCACTATTGGCTGTTCGACGAACACATAATCTTCAAACTGCTTTCGGTTAATTAATGTATTCTGTGTGACGATTTTAGTCTTTAACCATGCACGTACACTGTTTACTGATAATTTTTTTATTTGTGAATACAACTCGTTCACTAAAAATTTTCTCATTCTTCAGCAAAACTAAAAAGTACGATTCCCTGCCAACAGCAGTACATGAATATTTTTGTATTCTCCGCAGAAACAACCGTAAGATATAAGGAATAGCTGACACCCACTTGGCTAAGACACAAACTAGTCATGTGCCAAAAGTTAAGTAAACTTTGTCTTGCTTTGGTCATAAATACGCAGGTTTATAGTGAAGTGATCGGGTACATAACTTAACTTCAACTTGACTTAAAAACTACCTATTTATGGACTAACTAGCATTTCTTCTGCGACTTCCCCCGCGTGAATGATTTTATGGAATCCTAGTTTTTTAGGGTTCCGCACCCAATAGAGTAAAACGGGACCCTATTACTAAGACTTCGCTGTCTGTCTGTCTGTCCGTCTGGTGAACAAGCTGTATTTCATGAACCGTTATAGTTAGACAGTTGAAACTTTCACAGATGATGTATTTCTATTGCCGCTATAACAACAAATACTAAAACACAGAATAAAATAAATATTTAGGGGGGCTCCCATAAACAACCATATTTTTTTTTCCTCGTTTTTGCTCGATATCGATAACGGTAACAGGTAGACGCTTGAAATTTTCACAGAATATTTAGTGATATATCAACTTTAAAAATAAATTATTAAATTAAAATGAAAAAATATTTAAGGGGGCTCCCGGTTTTTTTTTTTTGGTAATCAATTATAACCTAAGCACTCGGGGATAATATAGCTTCCTATTAATGAAAGAGTTACTATAATCGGGCAAGTCAATCCGGAGATTAGCGCGTTCAATTAAAGAAACAAACTGTTCAGCTGTATAATAATATTACAAAGCTATGCCCACATTAAATTACGTCTCTAATTGCTGCTCTTCTCTCGTGAGTCCTAGCGTCATATTGAGTAAAACTTCCTCGATATACAGCCATAGATTTATCAAAACCCGATTTTAACTTTGAAAAGTATTTGTTTGCTGATTTTACTGCCGAAAATGTTGTTAATGTTCAATTAACATACACACATACATACTATCACGCCTGTTTTCCCCCAAAAGTTAGGCAGAGACACCTCTGCCTAACCCTTGGGGAAAACAGGCGTGATGAAAAACAACAAAACAAAAACATACCGGCGAACTGTAGGTGTACATTGGTACACACCAATGTACACCTACAGTTCGCTGTTTAGGTCGCATGTAATAGGGGGCGAGCCTATTGCCATTAACCGGGCAGAAATCCAAACTCCGAGCTGCTACTAAGAAATTCCTAATGGAAAAACCCAATAACACTAGCTACGTTCAATGAAATAGCTGATTAAAGCGAAAAATTATCGGTCAGAAACCTTTTTCCTAAATTTTGCCTACTATGCTATGTTATATGTGGAGATCTAAAGGGGAGGCCTATGTTCAGCAGTGGGCGTCCTATGGCTGAGATGATGATGATGATGATGATGATGGTATGTTCGCTTACAACCGTTTTTTCCAATGTTCTTATTTATGGAGTTAATTAGTACACACCTGATTTGGAAGTAATATCGCGTTTCTGGATACTTTTATCTTTACGTTTATCACCGACTTTGTTTTCAATATCTGAGAAGGAAGAAAAAATAAATTTTACAATCTGTAATTGACGACACGGTTGGTGCAGTGGCTAAGTGATCGACTGCTGCCCTGCGTGTCGCAGGTTCGATTTCCGCACGGGACAAATTGTTTGTATACGCACCCACACACGCACGCATTTTTTTTTTATATAAGCGATAAATTAGACTTCTCAAAGACAGGAATTTTTCGTTGGTTTTTAAATAAAATTGCATCATACAAACAAACGCAATGCAATACCCATGCAGCCACAACGTTTACGTTTAGTAACTTTTTTATAAGCGACGAATATAGTTTACTTTTTGGGCACTAGAACCGTGTTTTAAATGCAGGATAAAAGGTTTTCATTACAACGTCCCATTCAACCCATATTTTTGCCCAAATTATAACCTCACAAAACAATCTAACATCCCTAAATCATCTAAAACACACAGACAAACAGATAAACAAAATTAACAAACAAATTAGGTAGGTAAGTACACAACCCATGTTTAAACAACATTACCCTCCTTTATAACCGCAGTCGGTTAAACACAAACATTGTTCGCTAAATCTAAACACTGCCAAGTAGGGTGAATGACATCATTATCGGTGTGGTTACAGTGCTCTGTTTGTCTCTGTGGGCGACCACAACTGGTGCTTTCACCCTATGTGGTTGGAGGTGGGAAAACAGTTGCCCTTTGTAAATAAAAAAGTTTCTAATTTTACTTCTTACTATTAAAAGCGAAAGTTTGGATGGATGGATCTGTTACTAAATCATACCAGAATGGTTGAACAGATCTGGATGAAATTTGGCACAGAGATTCTGGAAAACATATTTGCATAGGCTTCCATTCTTATCCTATCCTTAACGACAATAACAATATAATACCTAAGTTTGTCATCGAAACGGCGAGAAAAAGATTTAGGAGTTTGGCCTTATTCTGAATCTATGCAGACGAAGTAGTTTGCAGAAGCTAGTTTTATATAATTTTGCTAGGTTATAGAGCACAATGTTTTCAGGCTTATAAATTGTGATTATTAGTGTCAAAAGAAAAAGTCATATTCAATCAAAAGTATTTGTATGTAATTTATTTTAATAGGTAGTATGCGTATGAAAGGTCTATGTGATATGCCTTTTAACATCCCATAATTTATTTTATTGTGTTGCTGGCCTAAACTTAAACCGACAAAGTACTTGTACGATCTTTGATCAATATTCCCTCACATAATAAGTCAAACAAACACAATAATCTCTTTTCCTGCAGCTATCGATAAAAGCTTTCAAGCGATGACTTATTTACTAGACATCTCTTTGACGAGGGATTACTCCATATAACTTTGTTTAAAAGGAACTTAATTTCCGATAGCTTATAACTCAAGCTGTGAGAGAAAAGATAGGAATATTATTTTGTAAAGCTCAGATGCTTAAGTGGCAGTGTGGGAGTGTGTGAGAGTAACATGTCAAGGCATCTATACAAATTAATAAAATTGAAGTGTCTGTTTATAATTTTAAATTATCAGCTTTTTACTAAATGCGTATTGAAAGTAAAGAGGGTAATAACATCTAAAAATATTTGTTTAGAATAAATCATGCATTTTTTTTTTTATAGACGGGAAATCATCAAATAACTTCCCCCGCCCTGGGCGGGGCGGGAGGGAGTGTCAGACTTTTACTAACTAAAACCCGTCTATGTTCCTTCATGTGCCCTTTGCGTTCCGGGGGCGCGGTATCTCTTTCGAACAACCCGCAGCGGAATAAATCATGCATGCATATACAGTGTCATTGGTGTCGATTCTGTTAAGCACAAGCTAAACTTTACTTAGACTATTTATATCTTTTTGTCTCCAATAAAACAAGAAAGGGACAGACATGAATAAGACTTGTCAATTTTAGTTGATCTGAAATCTCTATACAATTATAGTTGACATGTCGGAACGCATTTCTTTCGCTGTATGTTAGTAAGATATGTCAATTCTTTAATTTTAGTTTAGTTTGTGAACAAGGGAATCGGCAACATTGTCAGATGTATCGAAACAAACATAGGGTACCTTTTATCTCGGAAAAAATACTGTTCCTGAGGAAAACAACAATAACGTTCTTATGGTATAGATGGCGCCACGTGTCTTTCGGATGATGATTTAATTTTATAAATCACCCACATTTACGCGGACGAAGTCGAGGGCAAAAGCTAGTATAAAATTAGTTTTTGTAAAAAATATTTAAAACATATTAAAACCTTCAATATCTTCGAAACCAGAAGTTTCTCAGGTAAGATCTAAAACAAAAAAACACCCAAAATAATGGAAAGCATACGTAACTTCTACATACTTTCGCTGTCTCTAAGCACACCCATTATTTTTCTAGGCCAAAAAATAGGCCCTAAAAATCTTCCATGAACTTTCTGTGCCCTTTCATTTCGTTGATCACGTATCAAACCACAGCCATCGGATCACGTAGGCTAACTTTTTTAAGGTTCCGTTGGTAAATAGCCGCGAACCCTTATAAATTGGTTCACTCCATTAGTTTGTGCATCAGTGTGTAACAACCTTAATTTTGCCCCCAAAGGTTCTCTTTACTAAATATTTGATGGATAACGTTAAGTAATTCTATTATTGGTTAGATGTTTTTTAGACTTTGTAGGGCCCTCGTTTGGTACAAGCAATTTCAATATAGTTTTCAAGAGATTTTGATTGATTATAAAGTTGGTATTTCTGTGAAACAAAGAAAGCAACTAAAATGATTGCTTTTCTCAGCGGAGATTTAATCTGAATGTTTGAAATTCTAGATAAGTGCCGGTTATTTGAAATCACTAGATCCCTTTGTCCCATCTTCTTCACGTGCTTATAATTATTTAATTCATGTACCAGAATGGATTGTTATACTTTTTTTTAAAAGTATTGAGCTTCTTGCCCGCTGTTCTCCATATAAAACTATATTTTGCAAGGGGCAACTTGATTCTATTTTTAATTCCAATATTCATTGTGTCGACCAAATTCCAAATATTTTAAGGTTTGTTTGTTTTTTTTTTTTTTTTAAATTGAATATTTATAAATAACTAGCTGTTGCCCGCGACTTCGCTCGCGTTAAGAAGTATTCAAACTTTCATCCCCTATTTTATCCCGTTGGGGGTAGAATTGATCAAAATCCTTTCTTACCGGATGCCTACGTCATAACATCTACCTGCATGCCAAATTTCAGCCCGATCCGTCCAGTGGTTTGGGCTGTGCGTTGATAGATCACTATATCAGTCAGTCAGTCAGTCAGTCACCTTTGAGTTATATATATTTAGATATTTAGATAATTAATTTAATAAAATATTGTATTAAAATACGTACCTAACATCGTAGAATTAAAGACTGCAAGATCAAATGTAATGAACAATGTGATAAACAATCATCGTGTTAATATCTCAAATTAAATTGATAATCTCATCATCATCTGCTTAGCCTTTTCCCAACTATGTTGAGGTCGGCTTCCAGTCTAACCGGATGCAGCTGCATACCAGAAAAAAAATTAAAAATAAATAAAAATTTAATTTAATTGATAATCTACAGAACCTTAACACAAAGAAACATCGACCTAATTCTGTTGCAATAAATCACAAGGTTGACAAAATACTCAGTTCAACAAACAATGAGGTATAATTTTCTATCTACTTACCAATTACGGTAAAATCATTAGGCATGACTTAGACAGAACAAAGACTGTAATTGTCTCGTCTATCAAATCTTTTATGACACTAATATGAGATATTATGTAAAATGGATGGCCCCAATTTATGTGTATGCTTGTCATAAATGCCTACATTATTTTCTTTACAGAGCGATTATAACTCGCTGTCTGTTATACAAACTTTTAAGTCTTAAATCTTAGAAATTAAAGAATACATACAGGCCTGTATTCCCCGAAGAGTAAAGCAGGGGTATACCAGTACACCCACAGTTCGCCGGTATGTTAAAGGTCCCATGTAATAGGGGGCGAGTTTATTGCCATTATCTGGGCACAAATCCTAACTCCGAGCTGCTACTGAGAATTCCATAGAAAAACCCAATAACTCTTTTTGCTCGAGAATCGGAACTAAGACTTCTAGCGTATTACTTGACCTGGGAATCAAACCGAAGACTTCTAGCGTAGCAGTCGCGCTTAGGACGACTAGGCTAAAGAGGCAGTTCAGATTAAAGTATCAAAATTTTCAATTCCATTATGGAGCGAGCACAAAGAAGAGAAGATTTTTGGAAATTGAACCTTTAAGGGGTTGAAAAGTGGGGGACTTCACCCCCACAGGGGTGAAAATTTTTGTTTATTAGGTTAATCAACTCGAAAGTTGACTCAAACGCGTAACTAAGTTAATAATTTTGACGTTATTAGTTTTTTACTACCCCTCAAAGAGTACCTAAAGACTGTTAAGGAGTATAAAATCTAGTAACGAAGTCGCGGACAAGAGCTAGTCTATCATAAACTTTGAGCTAGAATTATTAATGGTCTAACAAGTTGTCTTAAGAAAATGGATCGCATTCTTTTATTCCAACTTTGACTTACAATTCCAACAAGAACTTGTAATTAACACAAACTGCTTCAAAGTCAAAGACCAAGTTGAATCATTTATATCAATTAGACCATTAAAAGGCTCTTTTGAACGTCGTTTATAAGAAAGAAAAACCGTTCGAATCCCGAGACTCTGAATGTAAAAAGCTGTCAAAACCCATTCGTTTTTTAGGTTCTGACAGCAGTGAGACCTTTGTCTAACCGGGCTTTTTACGGTCATCTGTCAAAATAAAAGTATTTAGTAACATTGGATAGCTAACTTTATGCCCGTGCCCAACACAGTACATGGTTCTGAAGCCTCTCGCCATGGCTGGTGATTTAAAATAATCTAAGCTATTGAATACCTATTTTAACCATGTATGTGTCGCGCCCTATCTATGGATCAGCTTATTTCTTTCTAAAAATCGGTGAAAAATTTGAACCCTGTCCTGCTGTCTAGCATCATGGCTTAGTCTGCGTGGATGTCAATTCAAATCCGAGGTAAAAGGTTTCTTCACGATGTCACATGCACCGTTTATTTTGTAGTACATAGGTATCACAAAATAAACGGTGCATTGACATCCACGCAGACCAAGTCACGTTCAGAAGACATCAACTCAACTTCCAATCACTCACCCGTATCATCCTCTTCTTCAACAGTCCTTGCACCTTCAGGCAGATTCACTTTCAGTCCCTTGACCTTGAAGAACTCTTGTACCAACTTCATGAAGTACTTCGCTAGCTCCGCCCACTCTGACAGAAAACTCCTTGCTTCACTTGTCACAACCTCAGCTTCTTTACTCTCCTTGATTCCTAGTCTTTCTATCGTCTCTTCATCTAAAGGTACTTAGCTTACTACGTTATTAGCTTTGATTGTCTCGTTTTTGTTTAAATTGTCACCGAATATGGCTTTCTTGGCTATTTTTACGGCTTTGTATTTGACGCAGGATAGCGCTTCTCCTCTTAGGAAGCAGCCATCTTTGACGTAGCGGAGGTAGCCGTCTTCTATTGTGTTGATGCTTTGTAATGTGGCTAGGAGGAGCAGGGTTTGGAGAAGTGCTGGCTTGAGTGAGGGCATCATGGTATCTGGAAACAAAAGAAAACAAATCTTTTAAATAGTGTAATAGGAAATTTCAAAGCCCATCTTCGATATTGTTGAGATCGGTGAAGGAAAACGTTGGAAGAAAACCTGGACTAAATATTGTGTGTATAAAAAAAAAACATTTAACGAAGCCGATAATAAAATAAATAAAATATTGTGGTGTTTTTTTTTTAGGATGGGCAATCATAAATTGTGATGTGATTGTGGTTAAGGCGCCCGCCTTCCATGCACGAGGTTGCGGGCTCGCAACCGGTCACGGGCAAGTACCAATGTGACTTTTTCTAATTCATATGTACTTTCTGAGTTTATCTTGGACATCACTGACATCGGTAACCATGTCAGAGGCCCTTGAGGCGGTTTAGCAACTCTGACACTAGGGTGTGTGGGGTCGTTTAGACCTTACTGCCCACACGATAAGAAGAAGATCATAAATTATTGTCTTCTTCCGCTCTGGGCGGAACCGAAGGGGGTACCAGGCTCTTAGGTACTGACTAAAACCCATCCGTGTTCTTTCTAATGCTCTTTGCGTTCCAGGGCAGCGGTGACTGTTTTGAACAAATTCCTAGCTTCTAGGCCATGGCCTAGAAGCGAAGCGGTGTTTGTTTCGAAAAGGTTTCATGAAACCTTTTCGAAACGGACATTTTGAAGGGATCAATCGTGAGGAATCCTGAACTCATAATGAATAAAGGTTTCAGATCGCCAATCTGCCTTGAGTAAGTGCGGCAATCAATGCTCGTGCCTTATCTCTACGAGAAGAGGCATTTGCTCTGCAGTAGGAAAATACTGGCATTTTAAAGTTTTCACGAGATATCATCGTCTGTTTGTTCTTTTATCTTAGTTTGGTATTAAATAAGACTAGGTTTACTGTAGACAAAGCAGTAAGTTTCTGTATCCCATTATTTATAGACCATTAGGTAAATAAACTGAAAGTTTTAGCTATCGTAAAGTAAAACGATAAGCGAAATTTAATGTATGTTCCATTGTTGTCTCATACAAAGTTGTACTGTGATTGCCTTTGGAATTTTAGTATTAGTACCAATACAATATTGTTTAAAACGACAGTACGCATAAACCATTATAAAAAAAAAAACCCGCGATCGCTTCAGGGTTAAAACTGAATTATAAGTACGGCTTACAAGTAATAAATCGTTCCTAAATGGGAGTATTATAGTATTTATACAATAATATTAAAAAGCTGAAGAGTTTGTTTGTTTGTTTAAACACACTAATCTATAAACACTTCTTCTTCTTAGCGTTTCGATGACAAACTATATAAATAAATAAATATACTATTATTATAAATTATATTGATGCGGTCCAGAATTTGGCCACTTTGACTGCGTTGTCGGTGGCAGCCATTAAATCTTCCTGCGTGCAGCTGTTAGGGCATGCAGGGCACGATGTAAGATGGGCCATCGTATGTGCTGTACCGCACAGACAGCTCAAGTCGCTACCATCACTGAATCCCCACCTGAACATATTGTCTTTGCTCCGACCGACCACTATAAACACTCACAAAAATCACTTATGATCACTTATCTGTAGTGAACTAAGACTAAGACTATCTAGTCAGATTCATGAGGAATAGTGGCTACATTACGCTAAGACCCATAGGACCAGTAGATCAAACACTTCATTTTAACGTGGGTAAAAAATACCACACGAGTAAAGTCGCAGGCAGAAGCTAGTTTTAAAATAAAACTATTATGATTTGGGTAATTTACTTATTTGTTAAATCAAAGAAAAGAAAATATCAAAACGTTGAAATTTGAAAATATTGTTTTTTACGAAATCAATAACAAATCTCGCTCAAACTTTTTACATTTAAAATGAAAACAATATTTTTATATTTTCACAAACATTTTAAATCAAACAAATTGATCATAACTTCATAAGTTTCGACTTGAAAAACAAGTCTTCTGTAATGAATTCCGAAGTTTAAAACGACTGAAGTTTAATTGTTTGCTGAAACTTTCGTGGTTTTGTTGTTATTTTGTTATTAACTTATTACGGTTTTAACAAAATGTCTGTTACAGAACAAAATGTTTGTAACTAACAAAAATAGAAGTACCTAACTAGCTTTTGCCCGCGGCTTCGTCCGCGTCAAAGTTGATATAATTATGATTATCCCACAGGAACTATACATTTTTTCGGAATAAAAAGTATCCTATATGTTATTCCACGCTACAATCTATTTTATTGGCAAATTTTCATCCAGATTCATTTAGCCATTTAAGCATCCTCACAAAATTTCGCATTTATAATATTAGTAGGATAGTAGGATTTTACGTCGAATTAAATTACAACTGCCTCGTTAGCCTAGTGGTCCTAAGCACGACTGCTACGCTAGAGGCCCTGGGTTCGATTTCCAGGTCGAGCAAAAAGTGTTATTGGGTCTTTCTATGAAATTCTCAGTAGCAGCTCGGAGTTTGGATTGTGCCCGGTTAATGACAATAGACGCGGCCCCTATTACATGGGACCTAAATATACCGGCGAACTCTGGGTATACACTATACATTAGTACACCTCTGACTAATCATTTGGGGAATACAGGCGTGATGGTATATACCTAAACTTAAAATTTAAAAAGCGTATTTTTTAAATGTTTTCTAAAAAATGTTCTTAGTAAAAGTTTCAGTCTCAAAGTCACTATCTTTAACTTGCACATTCGAAAAGAAACAAGTCCAATTTAGTATCAACCATTTACCCTAACAGCTAAATACAGTAAATTGCTAATCAGAAACTTATTAAAACTGGTTCCAACTTTAATCTGGCTACTAATTTAGCTAACTCTCGTTATGTGGGGTCAACCGGCGATCATTTAGAAACTTTGGCTGAAACACATGTTTTATAATGACATTTATTAACTTGTGGCCATAGTTTAGGGTCATTGAAAACAAATGACGATGTTTGTACCAACAATACACGTATACTAATAATATAAAGAGGTAAAGTTTGTAAGATTGTAGGGGGTAATCTGTGGATCTACTAAACCGATTTTGAAAATTCTTTTATTCATAGAGAGCCACGTTATTTGTGAGTGTATAGGCTACATAAAGTCTAGCCTCTCGCTAGTGTTTAATAAATTAGTTATGAGCTGATAAAATACTATGTGTGATTTGACTGCCCCGGTGGTCTGGTCACTGCAAGCGCAACTGCTGAGCTTGACGTCCTTGGTTCGATTTCTAGCAACCTAGCAACTCTATGCACCCTGCTTTCGAGGTACGGGGTTGCCACATCACCGACTTCCAAACTCCCGGGCCCCGGCCGCTATTTGGAAATTCGTTTTAACATCACTTTGCCCAACTTTAGAATCGAGCCCAAGACCCCACATTCTGAATTCGCGCTTGTGACCACGAGATCAACGGAGCGATCAGTACATTCCAAATAAAAATAATCAGTCCATCTGTCATTCAAGTTTCACATCATTATAACACTAATAGGAATCAAGTCAAAACAACTATTGGCTACCAAGTAGGCACTAAGTATAAACACGACAATTTTCTCAAAACTACTTATACTACTCCCATACTTTCAACCACAGCGTGCAGATTATAGAAATTATTTTTTGCAAACACGCAAACTACACCATGCAATTTGAAAGAAAATGTTGCTTTGACAGAAGTGAAATTATAATTACGTACGTTTTGCTAAAAGTGGTCTAGAAAATAATAATGTAAGTGGGATGACAAGAACTAAATAAAAATTAGATTTGTGGACATACCATCACGCTTGTATTCCCGGAAGGGTTTGGCAGAGGTGTACCAATGTACACCCACAGTTCGCCGGTATGTTTTTATGTCCTATGTTATAGGGAGCGAGCCTATTGCCATTAATCGGGCACAAACCCTAACTCTGAGCTGCTACTAAAAATTTTATTTATCATTTTTTTTTTTATAATAGTGACTACATGCTTGGCGCAGTGGTAGAGTGATGGGCTGCTGAGCTGCAAATCGTTGGTTCGATTCATACAAGGAATAATATTATTTGTAAGGCCTATATATAGTCGTTCTGGGTCTGGCTGTTGTATGTGAGTTTATGTTTGTAAAATCACCCACGTTTCAGTAAAAAAATCCCGGTGTGAGGCAACGTTTTTCTTAAAAAAGAAATAAATAATGTTATTGTTTTATTTTTAGAAAATAACAAACAGGATCCCCTTTAATTATTGAGAGATTTTGACCTTGTTTTGGCAGACTTTAGCTCAATTATACTCGACAACTATCCTAATCTAGTTTCCCCATAATTCTAATAATTATACTAGTTTTCTTAATTACATAGAGATTGCGATTTCGCGGCAGTAACCGTGAAACTAAACGTTGTCACTTTGTGAAACGAGCCGCTTAGTAATTATGTGGTGGGTGGGTGGTGGTGGGTGATGGTATACATACACATAGGACCTAGTATTAGTGCATAAAGTAAATGGAAATTAAAAATATCATGTTCACACTTATACTTTCTAGCCTCTGCCGCATAAATATGTAGTATGAGTGATCTTTTCAAAAAGTTCATTTAATTCGTCCAAAAAACAGGCACTTTTTAGTAAAAAAATTCTAAAAACATAATGGAAAAACAAACATAAATTGTAAAACCTGAACTAAGAAAAACTCAATCTGCCCGTTTGAGGAAAATGCCAAAACATGTTTGTCAGAATATTCTGACAAACCATAAAGCTGGTATATACTAGCTTTGTGGTTATCATTTTAGTAACTAATTTATTCGTTTCATTGGAATGACGTGTTGCAAAGTTTGAACGCTTTATGTGGATCACCAAGTATTTTCCCATAAAAAGTTGTCACATATTCTACATTTCTCCAGCAAAACAATTGTAATTCGAAAATTTACTCGAATGTTTTTTACGTAAGCGCGCTTGTGTTAAACCTACAGTGCTTTACACAACGGTGATGTATCTTTACACAATAGACCATGCTGGCTTAACTTGGCCAAAAGCTTTATTTGATAAACAAATAAAAGTTATTGTGGTTTATTTACAGTTCTGTTTTCAAACTGTGGCCGCGCGGCTTTTAGTATTCGAATTTCAATTGCTTTTAACAAAGCATATTGTACTTTTGATTCGTTTTTTTATGTCTTAATGGCTTCAAGTACGAGGTTGTGTATAAGTACTAATGTCATTTTTCTAATTCGTACGTTCCTACTGCTTTTAAATTTTATCTTGAACATCACTGGCAGCAAAGGAAGATATCGTGATTAAACTTAAACTTATCTATACTAATATTATAAAGAGGAAAGATTATATGTATGTATGTAACACATACACCACCACCACCACCACCACCACCGCCACCACCGCCACCACCGCCACCACCTTTGGTTGACTGGTAGAGAATGCCTAAGGCATTCAGTCCCCCTTTGTACTTTTTGTTGCATAAAGTTTAAATAAATAAAATCGGAAACTATTGCACCGATTTTAAAAATTCTTCCACCAATAGAATGCTACATTAACCTTCATTAACATCGGCATAATATGTAACACCACGCTACGACACACGGGAGCAGAGCCAACTTTTCAACCGATACTGGTCTTTCTTCTGTTTTTTTGCCGTTCCGGTGTGAATTGACCCTAAGTCTGAAATCGCTTATTTTCCTAAAGCAAATTTGGTGATCAATGCTTATGCCTTCTCCATATCAGAAGAGGCCTTGACCTTAGTAAGACAAAAATAAGGTGATATTATTTTTAATTACTTTTAACGCAATATTACTTCGTGATTCTTTGGATCGATGTGTTACTTTGTCCTTACAAAAAAACTAATTACTTAAGTCTAAGTATCGTAGAAAAAGCTTCTTTGAAGAACTTTTCTTTTGACGACACATTTCATTAAGGAGGAAATTGGGCGTAACAGTCTTACTCTGCATATAAGCATCGATCTATCAAATAAGAAAAGAAAAACTGTTATCTGTTTGTCCGTCTTGTCATTAATCTATGGCTTGATTATTATAATAACACAACATACCATCACGCCTGTATTACCCGAAGGGTTATGCAGAAGTGTACCATTGTACACCCACAGTTGTATGTTTGGGTCCCATGTACTAAGGAGCGAGCTTATTGCCATTAACCGGGCAGTAATTTAAAACTCCGAGCTGTTACTGAGAATTTCATAGAAAAACCCAATAACACTGCTTAATCTGGGAATCGGGGCCAATCGGAATCAGAGCCAAATTAGGGCTGAGTAAGTAGCAGATGATCCCACCTATCCACCATTTTCATATGTTCAGCGATCTGCCAAACATTCTGTATATAGCTAAGTAACTCCAGAGTCTTTGCCGGGGCTGTGGGTTGTTCGAAAGAGATACCGCGCCTCCGGAACGCAAAGGGCACATGAAGGAACATAGACGGGTTTTAGTCAGTAAAAGTCTGACACTCCCTCCCGCCCCGCCCAGGGCGGGGGAAGTTATTTGATGATTTCCCGTCTATAAAAAAGGGCTATCTTTCAAAATGTAAAAGGTAGACACATAAAAAGTTTAAAATACATTTATAACTTTATGTACTAGAAATGTATGTTTATTTTTTTGGAGTTTTTTTGCTCGATCTTGACTATGTTTAATGGTATCTTCGTGACTAAATAAAAGTCTAAGTAATATTTTTTTCTTACTATCAATGCTTGTATAATTACTTAAGTTACCAAAATATAACTGAACTACACTACACTTCATACGGAGCGTGCTGCAAGAAAAGTCCTAAGACCAATACATAAGAATGATTCCTATTTCTGGTCTTTTGTCACCAATTTAATACCAAACAAAATTATTTTAAGTCACTCATGACAACCCTGCAAACAAAACGGAACGTTATTCATGCAGAGATTGAATTTAAATTTTCTGCTTACGCCGTAATACAGCAAGCATAGAAGAGACACAATTTAAAACCCGATGGCTCTAATGATTTAATGTGTCTCTTCAGATTTCAAAGAGTAAAAAGGGATTATTTTGAAATCCTCTCTGAAGAGATTACGTACCTACCTACTCATTACGTAATCCGAGTAGAAGGATTCTTTTCTCACTTGTGAGCTTAAAAGCTGATAATAATATGCTTTGTATAATTTTGAAAAGGAGCTTCGTAAATGTTTTGGTGTAAAGTCGTGGGAAAATGATTAAAAGTTAAAACCTTATTGACTTCATCTCGTAAACATTATTTATGTTTTATATATATTGTCCCGTAAATTAATCAACGACATAATAATTAATAATTTTGAGGATACGGTCGGCGCAGTGACTGTGAAATTGGCTGCTATGCTGCGTGTCTCGGGTTCGATTCCCGCACGGAGCTAATATTTGTATGGCCTATAAAGAGTTTTTCCGGATCCGGCTTTGCGTATGAGAGTTTATATGTTTGTAAATGCACTCATGATACAGAAGAAGAATATCCTAGTGTAGGGAAACGTTTAAAAATATTCATGTAACGTAACAGGTAGCTTACCTGATTTCCAACAATTAATTTGAAGCTATTCAGATTAGTTGTTGAAAATCAGGTAAACTTTTTTTTATGGTTCGCGGTGGTAATCCTCTTGGACTTGGACTCTTCGTGGGGGTGACGGAGGGGCATTTTGAGGTGGTTTGGGAACAGTGTGGCGGGCTTGTCTCATTTAGAGATAAGCATTGACCGCTCCCAAATCAAGTTAGACTACCTACACGTTACGTACCTAGGTTTTCATTCATTATTTACGGGACACCATGTATATTCCTTGACCATAAAAAAAAAACAAAAAAGAAAGAACTTACTTTCAGTTTAAAAAAAAAAAAACACGTAAGCAACACAAAAACACAACACTTCACTTTACAAGAAAAAAAATACAAAATTAAATAAATAAATATTAATGTCGGTTTGCGATGCGCTTGCGCCGGTAGCCACAAGATCAATGTCAACCGAACGCTCCTGATTCGCTATTTAAATGATCTAGAATCAAAGCTATAATATGATCCGCACAAATTGAAACCGAATCACAGGGGTGATACACCTTTGGGTGACAAGAAAATTCAAATAATTTCAATTATCAGAATTTAGCCTACAATTTTCACCAAACTTAAAAAAAAATGTTTGTACGAATAGAAAAAAAAAATGCGTCTGTTTGTAATATCAAATTAACAGTTTTTTACTAAACGTATATACGTTTTTTTTTTTAACACAGGTACTATATTTAAAAATAATAACGAAAACAGTCTTGTATCAATAGATAATTAAAAGTTTAATAATTATACAACTTTATAGATAGGTTTTTTAAACTCTGGAGTTCTATATTTTGGCGAGATTTTTTCCGCTATCTAAAGCATGATTTGGTATTTTTAAAAGTACTATAACTATAACAGAAGCAAGAAAATAAGATCTAAATACAAAACAGTCTTTCTGATTGACAACCTGTCTGTAATTTTTCTATCATAAATAGAGGGCTAGTTCAAAATTTCACAGTGTACATAGAACCTCTATCATTACTATAAAATTAATATAGCCAACATAGTTTCAGTGCTATGAGGTATAAATACATAAACTCGACTCGCACTTGGCCGATTTTCCTTTTTGTTGCTGCACGCATCTACAAAAAGGTTGACTATCCCTACCGTATAGCTTACAGCCCGTGGTTTCGCTCACTTTTTCTTTTGATTTTATTATTATTACGTAAAGTTGAGACAATTGATGGTTTCCCTTCGAATTGATAGTAAAAGTTACTTTATGGGTTGTTAAACGATGAATTAGAGAATTTTAGGTCGGTGAAGGTTGTGGTTTAATATTGATCTGCAAGACCTTTTGTATCATCAAAAATCGCTCTTAAGTACTTTGACTTTGACTGATACAATTTGAAAGTCAAAGTAAAAAAAAGTATGTGATTATTACCTTCCCATTTTTTAATGTTTCTGTATGAGTGTTTTTACCTAGATTCTTGTAGTATCTATATAGCTAGCAATACCCCACGGTTTTACCCGCGTTAAGTAACGTCTCTGATTACTGCTTCGCTCCTGTAGCGTTTTGTCTAGATAGGTAATATCTTTTTTTTTACTATAATATCCATTCATAAATCATGTAAGTTTGTATAGATACAATCAGTACAATTCAGTGTAAAAATATTTATAACTAATTCAAATCTATTATTGAGGTATTAAGGTAGGTAATATTTTAAACTGCAAGTAATTATATCCTACACTCAATGTTCAACCCTAATAGTAAAGTTCTAGAGTTCATTATCAATAAAAGCTGCTCAAGAATAATATAACTGACTAACCTTTACTATAGTCTAAAATATTCAAGCTAACCACGAATATTCGACACCCCTCAATAAAGTGAAAACTTACATACCTAGGTACTTTTACTTATAAACAACTGCAACATAATCCCAAGATTTTCCCTTATCGCATTACACTTGCATTTTCTTCATTACACGCACTCAAAGGTCAATGGACGGAGGTCATTGCCGAGCGACTAAGGCCCGGCGCACATAGGCGGCACGGCACGGCAGAGTATTTTTTTGCGAAAAATAAAACTTAACAGTAAAGAAATAAAGTTGAAATTTCAATGTTAACGTTCGGAAGTACAAAAGCTATACTACGGGCGCGGTCACGAAATATCAAACTTATAGCGTATTATACAAGTGTTCACGTAAGAAATACACGTGCATTGTAAGTAGCGGGCAAGCTCGCGATATGTTTGATATTTCGTGACCGCGACCGCCACCGCGCCCGCGTGTCAACGTGATCGTTAACATTGAAATTTCAACTTTATTTCATATTCATATTCATATTTATTTGCATACCATAATGTGTTAAAAAGGTGTTACATAAGGCTTAAAGCTACAGTACAATTATGGACCCTGTTAGGGCACAGCAACATGGTAGTAATTAAAATTAGAAAGAATAAAGTTAAATAAAAAAAAAAAAAAAAAAAAAATAACAATTCTTAAAATAAAAATAAAAAGAAGCTAATAACAATTATATGTATTATATTGCGTTTATATCTTATCAGTCAAGTATTCATTTATATTATAATATCTTTTTTCTATTAGGAACAGTTTTAATTTATTTATAAAAGTATTATATCTAGTTATGTTCCTAATTCCCTCAGGTAACTTATTATATAATTTTATTGACATGACGTAGGTACTAGAGGAGTGCATTTTTAGTCGTGATGTAGGTATGTTTAGTCTGTGTTTGTGTCGTAGTGTAATTTTAGTTTGTATTTCTTCTCTCTTAGTGTAAAATTCCGGATATGTTCGTACAAATTTACAAATTTCAAAAATGTAGATGCAGGGTATTGTGAGGATTTTGAGTTCTTGAAAGTGTGGTTTACAACTGTCAGTGTCTTTAATATTAACTAAAATTCTAAGTAATTTTTTCTGTAGGGTGAGTAATGTTGGAGCGTCTGTACTATTGCCCCATAGGATAATACCATATTTGAGCCATGCGTAGGCATATGCATAGTACATGACTAGCGCAGTTTTGAGGTCTGTTGTCTTTTTGATCTCACGGAGTGCGTAGGAAAATCTAGATAGTTTCGATCTTAATTTTTGAATATGTGACTTCCAATCGATATGTGTGTCTATATCTAAGCCTAGTAGGGTGAATTTGTTTACGGTATTTCTTTACGGTTAAGTTTTATTTTTATTTGTCGCAAAAAATACTCTGCCATGCCGTGCAATTGCCATGCGGCAATGGGCGCCGGGCCTAAGTATGAATAAGTTATAGAGCCCTGCGTTTCGAAGTTACTTCAAATTTGGAAGTTTGCTGATGGCAAAACTATAATCATTAATAAACATGAATGTACTTAACGTAACTTGATAGGTACTTCCATCGAAATTGATACAGTACAGCCTGAGTAAATGTTTGTGTTTAGAGTTCTGAACACACACCGCAAGAAATTAAATTTTCAGGATTGTAAGCTATTATTAACTTAATACACATACCACCACGCTCGTATTCCCCGAAGGGTTGGGCAGAGGTGTACCAATGTACACACATCGTTCGCCGGTATGTTTTAGTTCCCATGTAACCCTATTACATGGGAACTAAAACATACCGGTTAGTCTATTGCTATTATACGGGCACAAATCAATGTATCACAATGTATGTAAATCCTAACACCGAGCTGCTACTGAGATTTTCATAGAAAAATCTAATAACAGTTTTTGCTCGACATGGGAAGCGAGCCCAAGATCTCTAGCGTAGCAGTCGCGCTTATGACCACTAGGCCAACGAGCAGTCTCACGACTGCAATTCAGATTTATTGTCATGGTGTTTGACATACTACTCTTTCATGTATCCAAATCCAAATTCCAAAAGATGAGAAAATTCGAGACGTTAGGATACCATTGACGAAATTCATTATATTCAGAGTATTTATAATACATCCTGAAAAGTAAGGCAGGCAATAGTAAAATATACTCCAAGACTTGTGTTGACGCAAATAAAACCTATCGTGCAATTATTTTTGTGACGGTTTTTAACTTTGAAACTTGGTCAATTAAAATTTGGAAGAACGATATCATCCAAATAAATGTCGTGTTCAAAACTGTATAACATAATAAATTATATTCTTTATCTCATCGTTATTTCTAAGTTGTAAGCCTTTATACCGAAATGAAAATTTGCAATGGCTCGATTTTGGAGGGTAATTGTGTATCTATTTTAATAATAGCGCTTACCTACGTTAGCCAAATTATAGTAAGGTAGGTAGGTATTATGGAAATTACAAAATAAACTTATTACAAAGTGAGGGGCGCTTTTTTTTTAAAAAGTTTGGTGAGAAACCGTAGAGTGCTCTATGACTTTTTCATACTCAAAGGTCTTTTTTTTGCCATAGTGTCTCACCACACGACCATGTATCGGACCGATTATCGGGCCGATTTTTGACAGTTTCTTCTCGCTGACGAAAAAATCTGTCAAAAATCGGTCCCACTATCGGTGGCGGGGGCAGACCCTAATAATTATACCTTATTTATTCGAACACTGTATTACCAATATATCTAATTGCCACTCGAAGGGCACACATAAAGTGCAAATAGTGTAGCAACAATTTTACATAGCTATTGGTCTGGAATGGAATTGGGTCTAGATAGAAATGGAAAATAGAAGATATGAGTTTGTTATCGTTCCAAGTGGTCGTAAATATTATGTTACGGTACAAAGTAGGGGATAGAGAATTGAGATGAAATATTTTTTCTGTTATAGTAATAACTTGGTAAAAGAATAGGGTGTTTTATTTAAATATTTAATTAATAGGATAACGGGATAGTTAACTCATAACTAGAAGATCAAATTAAGATATTTAAAAAAAAAAAAACAAAAACATTACTGCAAGGCGTTAATTTGCAACCTCGTCAAATTCAAGGAGTTACCTAACTAAGCTCGTGATTCATAACACGAATCAATTGTTTTTATTTTTTCTTTTTCTTTGACGTGATTTTCAAATTCGAGTTTGCCATCTCGCCAGATGGTTTAGGCGCTATGTACACATTGATATAGCCGCGCGACAACTCTGCCTACCGCATACGCAACTGGGCGATTCTGAATTCTGCAAGAGTATTTTGGAATACTGTTATTAATTGATAGTTGCAACTAAAAAAACAAGTATATTTTGTTAGATATTGGCCAGGTATCGTAACTATTTTGATTACTTCAATTTTTTTATGACAAGCTCCTAAAATTTGACGAGGATGCAAATCAACAGCTTGTAATACCATAATATTACACTAGGTTCCTCCCCTGACTTCGATTATATTGGTTTTATTCACTCACTTTTATTAAATTAAAAAAAATGTCATAGCCTATTTAATTATTATCAGAGCTCTCTTATTTAAGCACAGAGCAAGCAAAGGCCTCTTTCTGTGCAGACAAGGAACTAGCATCGATCACTCCGCTTGCTCAAGGCGGATTGGGTAGTTCAGGCTTTTAATTATAAGTCCACGTAAATTAAAAAGAAATTCACAGTCCCAGAATCCAACCCATGCATGAGAGGTGGGCACCATACGCACTGAGCTATCACAACAAAATGTTATTACAAAAATCTTTGTTTGATAATAAGCATAAAATAAAAATAACATTACTGAAACAAGGAAAATACTCTAATTTGTAAAAGTAAAATAATATGTTACGCATATCAACATTCAACAAACAAAATTCGTTGTGAAAACATAATAAATACACATTTTTCCCTATGATGTAAGTAATATTGCCAAAAATAACATTGCCAGGAAGCATCTAACATTTTGCCAGCATAATGAATACCTCTGTTGTTTTCATGCTCGCTATATAAAAAAACTGGCAAAGTACGAGTCAGACTTGCATACGTAGGGTTCCGGCTGTACAATATTTTACACTATATGCAAAAAGAAAATGCGGGTCAAGTGCGAGACGGACTCGCGCACGGAGGGTTCCGATCTAAAAGCGGCAAAAAAATAATGGCTGGTGTATGGGAGCCTCCTTAAATATTTGTTTTATTTTAATTTATTAATTTATTTTTAAAGTGAATATATAACTAAATATTCTGTGAATATTTCAAGCGTCTATCTGTTGCCGTTATCAATAACGGGCAAAAACGAGCAAAAAAATCACGTTTGCATGGGAGCCCTCCTAAATATTTATATTATTCTGATTTTTAGTATTTGATGTTATAGCGGCAAGAGAAATACATCATATATAATTTCTACTGTCCAACTATCACGATTCATGAGATACAGCATGGTGACAGACGGACAGACAGAAAGACAGACGGACAGCGAAGTCTTAGTAATATTATCCCGTTTTACCTTTTGCTAACAAAACCCTAAAAATAATATTTTCTGAACAGACAAACAGACATTAATGTTGATGCTATTTATTATTTTGCCACCCTTTGGAAACGGAAGCCTAAAAAAGAGGAAAAGATTATATATGGTGATAGTTCAATCTTTGATTCTAACTTTTCTAAAGCAATTATTTAGTAGAACAAGACTAAAATAGTTTATTTCTATTAGTACATTAAAAGGCGCTTTTGAACATCAATTACAAGAAAACAATAATATTCAATCTAGTTGCCCATTCCAAAATATAATTTTGTATACAGGATAAGTTTTTAACCAGTGCGTAATTTTTTTTTGGTAGTTCAGTCTCAGTAATAGAACACATTTCCGTGTTTAGTTAAAAAAAAATAAAAAAAAATTCATCCTTATCCGAGTTTGAAATTAGCAAAACATGGACATAATCTATTCGCCATACTATCAATGACAACTCGCGGCCGCCGCCCGGGCGCATGGCTGGGGTGAGGGGGTGGGGAATGCGCTAGCGCCGAGTGACAATAAAATATGGTTTTTAAGTAAACATGTTTCGTAAGCGATAACTTTTTTTTTTAGTACTAAGACATATCAAAATAAAATAAACGTGTTTAATAAAACGTGTTGAAGTTTATTATGGCAAAATTTACGCACTGGTTAAAATTTTTTCCTGTATAGAAGAACTGCCTCGTTGGCCTAGTGGTTCTGAGCGCGACTGCTACGCTAGAGGTCCTGGGTTCGATTCCCGGGTCGAGCAAAAAGTGTTATTGGGTTTTCCTATGAAATTCTCAGTAGCAGCTCGGAGTTTGGATTTGTGCCCGGTTAATGGCAATAGGCTCGCCCCCCCTATTACATGGGACCTAAATATACCGGCGAACTGTGGGTGTACATTGGTACACCTCTGCCTAACCCTTCGGGGAATACAGACGTGATGGTATATATTTTATATATTTATATAGAAGAATGGTCAAGCAACTCCATATGTTTGGAGTTCTCTTTAATTCCATGTATCTATAAGAAGAGGCCTTTTCCCTGCAGTGGGACAATAATAGGCCGGTATTATTATAACACACGCATACATACATCACGCCTGTATTTCCCGAAGGATTAGACAGAGGTGTACCAATATACACCCATAGTTCGCCGGTATGTTTAGGTCCCATTTAATAAGGGGCGAGCCTTTTGCCAGTAACCAGGCACAAATCCTAAATCCGAACTGCTACTGAGAATTTCATAGAAAAACCCAATATCACTTTTTGCTCGACCTGGGAATCGAACTATCGACTGGTGCTGATGCACGCGTCATGCTCGTTAACGGGTGCTGTCAGTTGGGATTGGTCATCTCTTAACTGCCATGGCATACATCTTTATTATTATATTTTATTGTTTTATATTCACCTTCATTGTTTTCACATATAGAAGCAACCACAATTTTTGTAACCAAGTTTTTGTAAAAACCAAATTGAAAGAAAAGAGTGTCCATGGAGTTTCTTGCTCGTTCTTCTCCATAGAGACCTACGTTTTGGAACGAGCAACTAGCTTCAACTTTAACTGTAACTTCTTGACAATTCAAAAGTGCCTGTACATGGTCTAATTGAAATAAATGCTTTGAATTTTGAAATTTTGAATTTTAACCCGGGACCCCTTGCACAGCAGTCGCACTTGCGACCACGAGACCAACGGGGCAATCAACGCAAAAAAAAGTCCAAATTACACCTAAAATAAAAATCACTTAAAGTACTACAACAGATACGAAGAGCTATAAATAAATAAATTACTTGCCTTCATTTCCCATACTTCTTCGCAAATTGGCTTCACTAACCTTGAATTTAGAGGTGAACCCACAGCGGTAAGTTATTGTAAACAACATCTAAATATAATACACATTTCAGACGGTACTACTGTGAATTATACATTCAGTAATGTATTTGTGAAAAATGTGCGAGTGAGGTAAACAGCAACTAGGTTTGATGGGTTGCGATTGACGTGCGAATATTAAGGTGTGGTATTTTCGGATCTTTTTTGAGTCTAAATAGATAATAATAATTTTATAAGCCTATTACTGGTCCACTGCTGGGTAGAAGCCTAATCTTATATAGAGAAGTCACAAGTATTAATCACATCGCTTATTCGAGCTGCATTTGCGTTTTTGGACTTGTACTAAATTATAATTCCAAGGTTTTTTTTTCGACCTGTAACCCTAAGCATTGCCTTCTCTGACCAATCACCCATAAACGTTTCTAACTCATCACGCCAGAGGTCTCTAGGCCTGCTTCGGTGACGACAGCCGCCTTCCGGCAACTAAACGATTTTTCTTCACCTAATAAAATAATATATTTGTTAGACTTACTAATGTAGGTGGGCTGGGACAACAATTTATATATTTTATTGATTGCACAAAAAGGTTTACAATTCTATTATTCAAATGGATTAAATAAACTGTTATGAAAATAGAAAAGTCGTGATTATTTACCAGTTCGTAACCTGCTAATCTATCAAAAGTTAAAAAATGTTTCAATATCTCTACTTCGACTTAAAAAGCAAGTAACATTATTTTAAAAGTGAAAATAATGCCTTAAATACATATGAATATTTCCAACTCGTTGTAAAAGTCAACTGGAGAATGGGAACGGAAATAATTAGCCCAACATGCTAAGACGTATGCATGCAATGTTTTGCTAGAAATAAGACTTTTTTTTTAAGACGGGAAATCATCAAATAACTTTCCCCGCCCTGGGCGGGGCGGGAGGGAGTGTCAGACTTTTACTGACTAAAACCCGTCTATGTTCCTTCATGTGCCCTTTGCGTTCCGGGGGCGCAGTATCTCTTTCGAACAACCCCGCCCCCCCGGGCGCCCCGGGGCCGGTGCCCCGGCAGGCAACGGCCCTCAGTGGCCCCTTCCAAGTTTGCTGACATCTCTTTGAGGCGCGCGTGGAACACGAACGCGCCGTCGACACGGTTAGAAATAAGACTTCAAGTAATATTCAACATTTCTTAAAGTCATTACTTAGCTCTGTTTACATAAAAAATACTTTCTCTTGAAAATAATTAGAGAAAGATGTGTTGTGCAAGTTTTTTTTTATTATGTTTTCAGCAATATATTTAGTAAGAAGATGTAAATAGGTATTCCTTTTAGTCAATATTTAATTAAAACTTCGTATTTTATGTTAATACTAGACCGCGACTTTGAATGTCGGTTGTCACGGGGCTTGAATCTTTTTGCACGAAATCCATTTTTTTCTGATACCTATAGTCTAAGTTATCTCTATAACATCAGCTATATCTAGAAAAATAGTCTCAGTTATCCTCATAACCATCTATCTGCTAGTAAAAGTCGGTCCATCCATTTGAAAGATTATCTAGGACAAACAGACAGACGGAAAAATACACAGCCAGTTACTTAAAAATTTTTTTCCGAGTAGTTTCCATACAAACATTTAATTTTTGTTTGTAAAAAGCTGTTATTTTTTTTTTATTTTAAACTTCCATTTTATTTATTACAAAGAAAAAGTTTAAGGGTTTAACTAACAGTCAAGTAAAGTTGAAGTTATACATTATATTAATTTACATTCTAACAATTATATTAGTAAACAGGTATAATATTACTTACTGTATAAAATATAACTTCCATGTACCGATAAATAATGATAAAAACGCGCCTGAATGATTGGAATTCCAATCTCATACCAATATGCTGCATTCCAACGCGTAAATAATAATATTAAAAACAGAACGCATCCAATATTCCATTCGATATTTAAATTTGCTTATTCCATTTTTAGATACCAAATAAAATACGAGATTCGGATATTAAACCACTTTCTATATGCCACGGTATCCGAATACTTTGCAGCATGGTTTTCGGATATTAAATCTAGCACATCACTAGCAATCGCATTATCGTATCAACGCATGATCCAATATTCAGGTTTTTACGACATTTTTTTTACTGTAATAGTTTTCCATGGAGAAAACTAGGTGGGGTTTTTTTTCTGGATCATCCTACTAATGCTACTCCATCCTACTAGTATTATAAATGTGAAAATTTGTGAGGATGGATTGATGGATGGATGGATGAATGAATGGATGGATGTTTATTATTCTTTCACGCTTAAACGGCTGAAAGGATTTGGATGAAATTGGGCACTGAGATAGATACTTTTTATCCCAGTAAAATACATGGTTCTCGTGGGATAATATAATTATCAAACGCGAACGAAGTCGCGGGCAGAACCTATTATACATTGTGTAGATACGAAGTTAAGTAATGATTTACATATTTCTTGTTAAAACACATATTCAAACTCTCTTAAATGAAATTGCAGGTTCGATAGTAGTAAGTGTTAGTGTGACTTTTTCAATGAATAATGATACTTTCTAAGTTTATTCTGGACAGTGCTGACATCAGTGATGGTAAACATCGCGAGGTAACCTACCAGATAATTATCAATGTTAATGTTTAAATTCAAAATACTTTTTAAATTTATCCTAGATATCACTGACATCGGTCAAGGAAAACATTCGTGAGGAAGTTTGGACCCATAGTTTAATATAAGACTGAAATCGTCAATCCGTCTGGAACAAGCGGTGGCTGTATAATATAAGGCTTTCTATTTTTAGAAAACATATTTGATTATGTACATCTCTTAGCAATTAATTCTTACTTGTTACTTACATCAAAGTTATGGTTTAAGATCCCAAAGTCACGGCACCTACGGCATTTTAGTATGGGTTATATTTTGAAAATAGATAGAGGTTTTATGTCGTTAAGAAGAAGTGCGTACTTGTTAGCTCCATTATTACCTACCTATTGTTGTCCCACTGCGAGCTCGTGGCTAAATAATTACAGCCACATAGACCGATCTTCCAGGTTAAGCCACGCTTGCCGAGGTTGGTCTGTGGATGGGTGACCATTTACCATAACGAGTTTCCTCCGTGCCTCGGAAAGCACAAAAAGCCGTTGATCCCGGCTGTCATTATGTAGATCTTTCACAGTCGTTACTGTTAGCCAGAAGCCAGAAAGTCTGACAACCAGTCTTACCAAGAGTATCGTGTTGCCCAGTAACTGGGTTGTGGAGGTCTGATAGGCAGTCGCTCCCTGTAAAATACTGATATTCAGCTGCATCCGGTTCGACTGGAAGCCGACCCCAACATAGTTGGGAAAAGGCTAGGCAGATGATGATGATGATGATATTGTTGTCCCACTGCGGAACAAAGGCCTCTTTTCATAAAGAGTTCCATGAACTTGATTTTTACGGGAGTACCTGTATTATTATTAACAACATAATTTTTATATAGCCAAGTTTAAATGACGTAGGTGTAGTTAGACTGGGATCTTGGACTATGATGGAGATGAAACTTGTGATTGAAGATATAGTCGAATCTTTGCATTGTACTCTAAATCACTGTATTGTCTTTGTTTTAAATACTTTTATTAAGGCATTTATCTTTTAATGATAATTACGAACATTTTTGATATTGTGCTTTCAGTGTGAGCTGTTACTGGTTACTAAGTTAAATTTATTTTTTCCTCGGCATGTACTGATACCAAAACATTTAAGATATTTCATCATTGAACTTACTCCAAAATCCAGCTTAGACCATAACGGGCCAAGTTACAATCTTTTGTGTAAAAATAATCTGTGTAAAAATAATGAAATAACTAAATTTGTATTTTTTTTAAAGTGTTATTTGGTTTTTCTATGAAATTCTCAGTAGCAGCTCGGACTTTGGATTTGTGCCCGGTTAATGGCAATAGACCCGGTTAATGGCAATGTAATGGACATGGGACCTAAAAACATACCGGCGAACTGTGGATGTACATTGGTACACCTCTGCCTAACCCTTTGGGGAATACAGGCGTGATGCCGTGGGCGTATGTATGTATGTATTACACTTTGAAAAGTTGGTTCGTTTCATATGCTTCTTAATTTGTAGCTTTATTTTATTTTTATAAAGGCCATTGTAATTAATACACATTAGACACGTAAAAATGTCAAATGTCTACCTATTACAGTTCAAAAGATAACTGAAGAGGTAGAGGGATAATCGGGCAGACAGACAGCCAGTGGAGATACCCAATAGGGTCCCGTTTGGCTCCCTAAAAATAACATTTACTAAACGCAAACATTTATGAACGCTGATGCCATTAATTATTTTCTGATTACTAAAAAGTTGAGTAATGTTTTCAAAGCATGTCAGCGTTGTTTATAAACTTTGCTTGTTTCACGTCAACGTTAGAAAGATCAATGTTAGCATAGTTAGTCTATGGTAATAGATTAGCCTTCAGTCTTGATACTTGCAGGGCTGGTTGCCATAAATAGCTTTAAGTAAAAATAATAATTTGTATAAGTTAATAAAATGTTTCGTGCCATGAGGCAGAAAGTATAAGAATTCCAAAATATTATCCAACATACCATCACGCCTGTATTCCTCGTAGAATTAGACAAAGGTGTACCGATGTACACCCAGCGTAGCGTATATATCTACTATGTTTTATCCAAACACACGTTTTATTGAATTTTAATAACTACGTTTGTAATTGGTTTATTCGTTGTGAAAAACGTTTTCCTTTATTTGGAATTTCTTCCTGTTTTGTTAATGCGTTTACAAACATTGTAAGACATTGTTATTGTTGGGCCATCCAAATAGTTATTTGAATTCTTGATTTTTTAATTTTGACGGGTCTATTGGTTAGCGGCCCTGACTGCTAAGCCGGAGGTCGTGGGTTCGATTCCCACCCATTACAAACTTTGTGTGATGAGCATGATTGTTTGTTCTGTGTCTGGGTGTGATATATCTATAATATGTATGTATTTATAAATTATATAAGTATGTATATCAGTTGTCTGGTTACCATAACACAAGCTCTGCTTAGCTTGGGATCAGATAGCCGTGTGTGAGTTGTCCCAAGATATTTATTTATTTGTTACTTATGCCGGGAATCAAACCCACAACACGCAGCTCAACAGCCAACCGTTCCGCCACTGCGCCAACTATACCGACAATTGTAAAAAATACGTCAAAGATATCCGAACACAGATTACACTTTTTACGCAAATTAAAGACCCACTTCCTAGTGCAAAAGGGCATGGTAATAGCGGTGGCATGCAAAACGCGATTAGTACATTAACTGTTCTTCATTGTGCGTGAAAATGACCGCTATTGGTTGACCTTGCCATAGCGAAGGTTTATACCATGATGGCCTGATTGGTTGGATGAAGATTGGCACGTGGTTTTCTACTTCATTTTGAAAATTGGAAGTATTATTGAGACTTTTGTTTATTTCTCAGAATTTTCTTAAATGCACACTCATACCATCACGCCTGTATATCACGAAGGGTTAGGCAGAGGTGTGCTAATGTACACCCACAGTTCACTGGTTTGTTTAACACATTGAATAGACTCGCCCGGGTCTATTGCCATTTACCGGGCAACCCATTTGTTAACTAACCGCTCTAGAATATGGCTAAGAGCCTGTCCAGATGAGGCGTTTTACGCCTTCCACACGCGCGTAGGCCCTCGTTACTTGAGGTAACGCGCGAGAGCTTCTGGACGGGATGTATGTAGCTCTAGTATCTCGAGTACGCGCGAGTGCCTTATCTGGACAGGCTCTAAAAGTGTCCACTATATTTCTAAAAGGTATGCAAACCGTATAGCACGTGCGCACGCACTGGTATTGATCCACATTTAATAAGGTAATTTTGTATTATTTATTTAAATTGTATGCAACAATAAACGGAGAAACGGACTTATTGCCTGGGACATTCTCTACCAATAAACCAAATGTATTGTTATAATAATAATTTATTTTGCATAAATAATATATATATATATATAATATATATATATATATATATATATACAGGATAAGTTTTTAACCAGTGCGTAAATTTTTTTTGGTAGTTCAGTGTCAGTAATAGAACACATTTCCGTATTTAGTTAAAAAAAAAATAAAAAAAATTTCATCCTTATCCGAGTTTGAAATAAGCAAAACATGGACATAATCTATTCGCCATACTATCAATGACAACTCTTGGCCGCCGCCCGGGCGCATGGCTGGGGTGAGGGGGTGGGGAATGCGCTAGCGCCGAGTGACAATAAAATATGGTTTTTAAGTATACATGTTTCGTAAGCGATAACTTTTGTTTTTAGTACTAAGACATATCAAAATAAAATATACGTGTTTAATAAAACGTGTTGAAGTTTATTATGGCAAAATTTACGCACTGGTTAAAAATTTTTCCTGTATATATATATATATATATATATATACCATCACGCCTGTATTCCCCGAAGGGTTAGGCAGAGGTGTACCGATGTACACCCACAGTTCGCCGGTATATTTAGGTCCCATGTAATAGGGGGCGAGCCCATTGCCACTAACCGGGCACAAATCCAAACTCCGAGCTGCTACTGAGAATTTCATAGAAAAACTCAATAACACTTTTTGCTCGACCTGGGAATCGAACCCAGGACCTCTAGCATAAATATGATACGTACAAAAACACCTACACGTGATTCAAGTACCCATACTGTACGCCATTTTTTTTTGTCCATAGAACACGAACCACTTTTTTTTTAAGGGCATCTCGTAGTTCAGTTAAGAGGCTGTTTACTGCTTAGCCGGACAACTCTGTGGATGTCTTGCAATTAAGAAGGCCTCCAGCCAGACCATAAGACTTAAAAACTAAGCGACAGCGCGCTAAGGGCACCCCCTGTGGGGTAGGCGAGCCACAGATGCAAGAGCCAATATAGCTCAACCACCACACCACTACTGTGGTGTGGTGGTTGAGCTATATTGGCTCTTGCAAAAAATGGATGGAGATACTTCTCCATCCATTTTTTCAACGATCACATATGGTTACCGAACCCCTTAACCCTATAAAACATGTAACCAACATAAATCCCACATATTTATAACCTGTTTACACTGATTTAGTACTCGTATGTTTTTCCGGGTACAATTTGCACAATTTATTTGAAAAATGTTCTTTTGCCATGATAACTGAAATAAATAATGTTTTTTGTAAAGAATGGTGAAGATTTGTTTTTATTGTGAAAAATGTGGTTGCTTTGATTTGTTTAGAGAAATGGTAACAGATGGTGGTATTTAGCCAATTGCAAAATAAAATTCTGATATTTTTTCTATGAAATTCTCAATAGCAGCTTGGAGTTAGGATTTGTGCCCGTTTAATGGCAATAGGCTCGCCCCTTATTAAACGGGACCTAAACATACCGACGAAATGTGCGTGTGTGTTGGTACACCTCTGCCTAACCCTTCGGGGAATACAGGAGTGACGGTATATTTTTTTATATTAAAAAAATATAATATAAATATTCTTATTACGCTTTGTTTTGTTAGTTTATTTCATGGAAAACCATTCCCATCTGTATGTTTAAAAAATAGTAGATAAGATTTTAATACAAAGTCCCTATAAAATAAATGTTATGTCAAAAGATAATCACGCGTTTATCGAAAAAAAATTAACGATGTCCCATCGGAATATAAAAAGTAAGGGAAGGAGTGTATGTGTTTGCGCACACATTTGTGCAGTGCAATATCTCCAGGATACTCATACTTGGTCAGTCTTCAGTGAAATAGCCGCCGTAACTGAAATTCGGTTGGGGGAATATATTACAACTAGCTTTTGCCCGCGGATTCGCTCGCGTTAAGAAGTATTCAAACTTTTTTAATTAAGTATCAAAATCCTTTCTTAGGGGATGCCTACGTAGCACGTAGCACGATGCGTACGTAGCTTTATGCAAGCTAAGTCTCAGCCCGATCGGTTTAAAATTGACAAACTTTCATACAAACTTTCATCCCATAATTCATCCCCTTGGGGGTAGAATTGATCAAAATCCTTTCTTAGCGGATGCCTACGTCATAACGTAGGCATCTAAGGATCGGGCTGTGCGTTGATAGATCAATATGTCAGTCAGTCAATCAGTCAGTCAGTCAGTCACCTTTGAGTTATATATATTTAGATAGCAAAATAATCATGTTTTGGCCGTCGTCATCGACCATCGTATTTATAGATCAGCTGATAGATACTATAGATTTCTCTGCCAAAACCAAATCCGGTTTCGAATATCTCAAAACCGCAGGGCACTTTAAAAAAAGACAACCGCTCTACTTAAGGTACCAACTGATTGATACAGAAAAGCAATTCATAAACTATAACTTAAGAATTTCTCCACTCAAGACAGCTTTCCCCTGTTTCCAGGCAAGACTCTGGCTGCATCAAATCGTTGGAGATCACGTATCAGTCTAAGATACGTAAATACAGCAATTTTCTTTGATAATCGCTTATCTACGTGAGCAATGGTGGCCTTTAGAAAACTATGGGTTTCATCTATACTAATATTATAGGTAGTATAGAATAGAATAGAATAATTTATTTCAGATCAGTTAAAATCCATATCTTGTTAGTATATTAAAAAAAAAAATGGGCCTTACTTATAAAAATAACGCTGATTCATACTCAGCTACCTCTTATGTGACTGACTGAACGATGAAACACTATTTTAATCTGCCAACACTTAGACGGTCAGCATAGAGCATTACCAAATTATTCGACTAAAGAACGAAATCGAACGAACAATTGAGCATAATTGTCAAAATTTACAATAGAATCCATAGACCAAAAATGTCATCGTCACAGCTGATTGTAGCCCGCTATCTTACTTCCGAACTATACTTAAACAACGGGTCGTCGCAGTTTAAATTTTCTGTTACTTAGGCAACATCTCAACGCTGATTAACGTTTATAGGTAAGATTTTTTACCTGAGACACCGTTGAAAGTGGTTGCTATGTGAAAAATAATAGATTTTTAGTCAAGGATTTGAGAGTTAATCAAGAAAGAAAGAAAGAAAGAAAGAAATCATTTATTTGTGAAACATAGGTACACATTAAAGATCAAAGAAATGGTTATTAGAGCGCTATGTTTTGTCAACAATGACATACAAATAATATAGTAAAAATAAGTCACATTATTGAGAATTAATAAAATTAAAAAATAGTCAAAAATATAAAATAATTAAAATTAAAAATATGTAAAAATTGAAAATGTGATTAATTTAATTTGTCATTTAGAAACTCGTCCAATGTGTAATAACATTTTTTAAGTAGCAGCTGGTGTAAAGCAGTTCTGAACTTATGGGCTGGCATAGATTTGACTACATCTGGTAATTTGTTATAGACTTGGGGAGCAATACCAAAAAAACTTTTTTTCAATAATGCGGTTTTACATTTTACATGACATAGCGTGTTAAGGTATTGAGTACGTACGGGTATTTTCTTTACTGCAGCCAGTTTTTTAAATAAATGGGGATTGTTTTTTACAAATAGTGCAGTTTCAAAAATGTACAGAGCTGGAAAGGGTAAAATATTACATTTTTTAAAATATGGAATGCAACTGTCGGTTCTTTTTAACCCATACATCGCTCGTATACATCTCTTTTGCATCTTAAATACGAGTTCTCGATTTGTTGACTGTCCCCAAAAAATTGAGAAGTAGCTGAGTATTATTTAGCGCAATTTTTATAAGTAAGGCTGATTGAGCTAATAATACTCATAGATACGAGTATTATTATAAAGAGGAAAGATTTGTATATAGGCGTATGTATGTAACGAACAAAATCAAAAACCATAGGACCGATTCCAAAAATTCTTTCACCACTATAATGCTACATTATCTCCGATTAATATAGGCCATAATTATACGAGTATATATCATCACGCTACGACACGCGAGAGCGGAGCAGTAACTAAAGACATCACTTATCGCAGGTTAAATCGCGAAGTCGAAAAGTCGCGAATCGGTTAAGGCGACGAAGTCGCAAGTAGTTCGCTAGATTTCTATTAATAACGTTTATAACGTTATAACTAACACATAACGAAGCCGAAATCTACATGATTGTTCTTTCCATGATTGAGATCATTGGTTTTTTATCCAACTTTAAACTGTAACTTCTTGACAATTCAGAAGTGCCTGTCAATGGTCTAATTGATTAATCCGATGGGACTGTAATCCGACAACATCGGGGAGAGATTAGGCGCAGGACCAACGGCTTCTACGTGCTTTTTGAGACACGGTGGAGTCACACCACTAACTTTCAAACTCCGGGCTGTTAAGAAGAGAAAATCCTAATGGAAAAACCCAATATGGCTTTTTGCCCGACTTGGGAATCAAACCCAGGACCCCTCGCTCAACAGTCGTGATTGTCGCCACGAGACCAAAGGGGCAGTTCGCTTGATATTACTTAGTTTGTTAAGCCGTAAATATACGTATAGTTACAGGCTTTCCATTCACGACGAATTTCTTGGCTGATTATTATCTGTCAATAATCGGTCCGATAATCGGTAAAAAAATCGGTCGTGGTGCGGAAAGTCAAAGGCTATGTGATGTGTCTTTTTACATACCGTATTATCATATTATAGATTTGATTCATGAAAGTAGATATATTTTCATTGGACCAAGAATAAGCATCATTTAAAATAGATATTTTAGTTTGTTAGTTCTCGTTATATAATGAAATATCGTTTCGATAAACTGGAGAATTTGATTTAAAACCAGGTTCATTTTATTATAATAATAAAATTTATAGCCTAGCGCTTAGGTGAGTGGCACACTGCTGTGCGTTGCGATACTAAGATTTTACAGTAATCAACTTTTTTTCCAAATTATAATTTAGAATATAAATTATATACCTACTTATGAAATGTCAAAGAGTCGGTCAATTTCTAAGAAAGTTGAAAATAGTTGCTATTATCATTTTTATTCACATTATTGGTAGTGCAGTCTTTGGAGTCAGACGTCATCAGATCACTTATTTACATAAAAATATATTTCCATTTTTTATTAAAGTCATAGTGACATTTTCCAACAACAACTTGCAATTTGGTCTTATACATTTTTTTTTATACCACTTAAGGTGGCTTACAAGCTCACGGCCCGCCTGATGTTAAGCGGTCACCGCTGCCTGTGGACACTTGCAACACCAGAGGTATCACACTGCGTTGCCTACCCCGTAAAAATCTCAAAACTCCTTCCTAGAAAAACCCCATTTAAACCGCAAATAAAATCCAACAAAGCTACATAAATCAATCGCATAGCATATCAGTGCACCACAAACCTAACATCACAACACCAATTTAAAAACAAGCTCAGTAAAATTTATAGTTCCCTTCAAACGAACTGTTTTCATGTTCCGGTGCTAAGTCCATACAAAATGTTGTGGGTGGGTGGTGGGTAATGTATTAACATAATATTATTGTACTCTTGAAAATAAAGTTCCTCATCTTAATTATTATTACATAATAATTGTACTAGTGTGTTGAAAAACGTCAACATTTAAATTTAATATCAAGTAGTTTATTGTAAGTTTTTTTTTCGAAATGGCATCTCGCAGTTGTACCTATGAGGTTGTTTACTGCTCAACCGGGCTTTCCTGTGGAAACCTTTCAATTAAAGCCTCCAGCCAGGGCATACAAAATCTTATAAACAAAGCAACTGCACGCTAAGGGCACCCGCCCTTAGCGTGCAGTTGCTCCCCCGCAGTGGCCCCCTCAGCGATGCCCTTTTTATTTTTTTTAAAAGACGGGAAATCATCAAATACCTTCCCCCGCCCTGGGCGGGGCGGGAGGGAGTGTCAGACTTTTACTGACTAAAACCCGTCTATGTTCCTTCATGTGCCCTTTGCGTTCCGGGGGCGCGGTATCTCTTTCGAACAACCCGCAGCCCCGACAGGCATCGGCCCTCAGTGGTCAGCGATGCCCCAAGCCGAAGTTCGTACTCCACAGGGGGTCCTGTGGAGTACGAACCTCGGCTTAGGGCGTCGCTGAAAGGGCAGCAAGGGAATTTATTGTAAGAGAGTTGTAATATGTAATTCATACAGATATAGAGCCTAAAGGTGCGATCGCACTACTCATCCGTTTGTGACGTACAATAACCCCTTCAAGATATCATTAGACCTATATCATTTTCGGGACTGCGATTTGTTCGAAAGAGATACCGCGCCCCCGGAACGCAAAGGTCACAAGAAGGAACATGGATGGGTTTTAATCAGTAAAAGTCTGACACTCCCTCCCGCCCCGTCATTTGATGATCTTCCATTGGTAAAAAAAGGCCTATATCATTTTCCAAGGTCAAAATTTCATCGAAATCGGTTCAGCGGTTTAGGCTTAAAAGTCTCACACACAAAGTTACTTTCGCTTTTATAATATTGGTATGGAAGTATGGACTAGTATGACATGCATGAGCATTTATTATGCTTTTGGCTCCATTCTCGATTGTAATGACCAACTTTGCTCACTAGTACAATTTTTAATGTTTTTCTATTTTTTCTTGTATGAATCCTTCAGGATTTCGGATGTATTTTTTTTTACTATCTTCATGAAGTTTTATGCTTATTTCTAAGATTATTGAAAACTTGGTTACTTGAACAGTCTTGATATCTTTTTATTCTGAAAGAAAATTAAAGAAAGAAAAAGATCCTACGGCAGAGTAGGTTTATTGTTATAGAAAACATTTCTTTTAACTTTTTCAATAGTTTTTATATGAAAACAATTTCAGTTTCGAGGCTCAGAATAAAAACTAACAAGTTTTTGTGGCAATCTTCATGTTTTTTATAGTTTGTAATAAAAATATGTGAGCGAAAATGTATCGTAAGCAATCTTCGTCAAAGCATAATATTGGGTATAGTTCTGCCAAAATAAACTAAACCAAGTCAAAATTTCTCCCAACTTTCTATGGTTTTTGATATGTAACGCTAATTAATTTTAAATCCTGCCTTCGAATCCTAAAGTGCCTCGTTATCCTAGTGATCCTAAGCGCGACTGCTACGCTAGAGGTCCTGGGTTCGATTCCCAGGTCGAGCAAAAAGTATTATTAGGTTTTTCTGTGAAATTCTCAGTAGCAGCTCGGAGTTTGGATTTGTTCCCGGTTAATGGCAATAGGCTCGCCCCCTATTACATGGAACCTAAAAAAACATACCGGCGAACTGTGGTTGTACACTGATACACCTCTGCCTAACCCTTCAGCAAATACTGGTGTGATGGTATGTGTATTATTGTTTCTCATTTTCTTTTTCTTTCTCAGGTATTGTGTTCAGTACCTTCATCCTATTTAGCAATGCAGCTTCCAAACACAGAGTGACAGTCATCCATTACCCTGCGGACACACAGTTCTTCGCTACAGACTTCTTCGTCAAAGGATGCAAGAACTTCTTAGATAACTGTCCGAAGACTTACAAGTAAGTTACCTACTACAAGGAATTGTTTTTTAGAGTTCCCTATCTAAAGAGTATACAATGTGTTGTTTTGCATCCACGTCAACTTTTAGGAGCTTGTCATAAAAAAAAAATGAAGTATTCAAATATAATTACAGTTACGAACAAACAAGTATTTATTAAATATTACCAGGTATATTTAATAATAAATTAAAAAAAAAAATATATACCATCGCGCCTGTATTCCCCGAAGGGTTAGGCAGAGGTGTACCAATGTACACCCACAGTTCACCGGTATATTTAGGTCCCATGTAATAGAGGGCGAGCCTATTGCCATTAACCGGGCATAAATCCAAATTCCGAGCTGCCATTGATAATTTTATAGAAAAACCCAATAACACTTTTTGCTCGACCTGGGAAGTTTGTCTTAAAGTAATAAAAAATAAAAGTGTTGTGAAAGATAAACTCAATATCCATGATAAAATCAATAACCATGTCAGAGGCCCTTGAGGCGGTTTAAAAACTCTGACATTAGAGTGTGTGGGGTCGTTAGACCTTACTGCCCACACGATAAAGAAAGAAGACTAAAACTCTTCAACTCTTCTCAACTTCACAGGGCTGTAACTTTTAAAATTTAACAGGCAGACACTTGAAAATTTCACAGTGCGTAGCCATATTCCATATTACTATGACTGCTATCACAATAAAAATAAAATTCATAGTCTTATTTTTATTTCAATTAGACCATTAAAACGCCTTTTGCACGTAATTTACAAAAAAAAAACATTAAAAAAATATATTATATAATTATATAAGTATGTATATCAGTTGTCTGGTTACCAAAACACAAGCTCTGCTTAGCTTGGGATCAGATAGCCGTGTTTGAGTTGTCCCAAGATATTTATTTATTTATTTACTACTACTAGATCTACTACTAGTTTTTGAATCTAGTTGTCCCTTTTAAAAGATACTTTCATATGGAGAAGAATAAAGTCAGTCAAAGTCAAATCATTTATTTCAATTAGACCATTTGAAGGCACTTTTGAACGTCAATTACATGTAAAAATATCATTGAATCTTGTAACCCGGAGTGGGTTACAAGATTCAATGTTTTTTTTTCGTATGGAGAAAAGGTAGTTTCCTATGGAAAAGAATGGGAAAGAAACTCCATACATACTCTTTAAAAAAATAGGCAGGTAACTCCAATTATACTCTTAAAAAAATGCTTTTAATAAAATTTGTACAGGTTACAAACATACACCATAAACCTATTTATTATTTTAGTCAGACCCGGCAATTCTTCTTTGCATTTTGTTTGCTTTCAGAGTTCAGTTAATCTGTGCTCGGAGCTACGGTGGGGACTTTAAGACCTTCAACAATTACTGTGAAATGCAATACGAGAACTGCAATACTTGGAGAAGTAAGTTGTTTTTCTAATCTATATGTATGGGTATTTATCTCATTAACATCATCATATCAGACGAAAGACGTCCACTACTGGATATAAGCCTTCCCTATAGATAGCCGCCTTGACCGGTCCTGTGCTGCACGCCTCCAGCGATCTATCTAATCGATCTATTTAATATAATAAAACTGAAGAGCTTTTTTTTTGCTTAAACGCGCTAACGTGTGGTACTACCAGTCAGATTAAATAATTATGTATAATTATATAAAAAATAAAAAATATACCATCACGCCTGTATTCCCCAAAAGGTTAGGCAGAGGTGTACCGATGAACACCCACAGCTCGCCGGTATATTTAGGTCCCATGTAATAGGGGGCGAGCCTATTGCCATTAACCGGGCACAAATCCAAACTCCGAGCTGCTACTGAGAATTTCATAAAAAACCCAATAACACTTTTTGCTCGACCTGGGAATCGAACCCAGGACCTCTAGCGTAGCAGTCGCGCTTAGAACCACTAGGCTAACGAGGCAGTTAGCCTCGTTAGCCTCGTTGTGTATGTATAATTATATAAGAAAAACAAAATAACACAACACACACAAAAATACAGGCGAATACAGGCGTGATGGTATATTTTTTTATTATAAAAGCCAAATTTATGAGGAATACTGTAGGCTATAAAACATCACGATAAGATACACGAGAGCGGAACATTTCAATACGTAACTTACTGAGCGTAAAAAAAAACACGCAGACAAAGTTGCAGTTGAAGAGAATGTAGTAAGAGAATCTTCTTCTCTTCTTATAAAGTAAATACAAGAGGAGAATATAATGAGTAGGAACCAAAGTAAAAATCCATAAGCCATACGTATCTTATTTAAGTCGATTGTAATGAACTTTTATATGCCAAAATATCATAAATCTTCAAGAAAAACCCTCATTTTCATCCAATTTTCCGAGATTATCAAAACAAAAATAATATCCTATTTGTAACAATGATAAACCCCTCAAATAAATATGAATTTACAAGACATTTGGGGCAGAGGGCAAAGTTAAAAAAAAATATTTACACGATGCTATACGTTTACACTACGATACAACATTGCGCGGTTCAAAATCGTTGCATGTAAAAGAGCTTTTTGTTTTTGTCGTGATTGTTCTAGTTGGTTAACAGAAATGGGAGAAATTCTTATTGGAAATTATACTTGACCTGATCTTAGATTCGAACCTAGGATCCCATGCTCAGCAGTCGCATTTACTACCACGAGGTGGTTTAGGTCCCATTTAATAGAGGGCGAGCCTATTGCCATTAACCGCGCACAAATCCTAACTCCGAATTGCTTCTGAGATTTTCATAGAAAAACCCAATAACACTTTGCTCGACCTGATAATCGTACCCAAGACCTCAAGCGTAGCAGTCGCGCTTAGGCCCATTAGGCTAACGAGAAATGTAATCTAAATTAACAATTATGCCAGTTTATAATAGCTAGTAGAATCGCTTAAACAATGATCCCAACTTAATTGATTTCATACTAAAAGCTTTCAAACACCAATATTATCCTTTAATTTCCAATATTAATACTAAAATCTTAATCTGAAATCCTAGACAGATTCCAACTTAACTTTAAGAACTTCTAAAGAACTTTAATCTCTTTACAATAGAACTTATAATCGTTTATTGTAGAATTACTGTTACGGTTATTATTATGTCTTTTGCTTTATTCGCATTGGAATATTGTTAACCCTAGAGTGGGCGCGTCTTTCCGCCGAACGTCAGTGGGCGCGTGGGGAGCATTTTGCCGCCCCTTTACATTGCCCATTTTAAGTAGGAATACAGCAATTAAATTAATAGATTTTCTTAGTATTTAAATAAAACACTAATAAGCAATAAGAAATCATCATGTTTATTGAATTTAGTTATAGGAATATTGGTTTATAAAAGATTTTAGAAAACGTAAAATTTTAATTGACTTTTTTTGACTTATCTTACATTATCTTATGTAATACTCATAAAAATGGAAAAATATAACAGAATTATATATTTTCTACATCTACAGGATATGCTCCGGCATAACAACCTTCACATAGGTATGTGCAATGTCCGTTGCACAGCAATTTTGAGCATCTGCAACGTCCTTTTTTCGTGCGTCTATTGTTTTTGTTAGACAATTACTGCATTTGCTCTCCTGATTTGTACATGATTATTGTTCTATATGTGGTTCTATAGGTACAAAGCAAGCAATTTGGGTCCTCGAAGAAATATTTAATGTCTCATTATAAGACCTTGTGGCCGTATATGGCTTTACTAGCACCATCGCAATCTGTTTCAAATACCGCGTAACAGCAAATGTTCAAATTTTCATTTTCAGAGATTTCATCTTGTTATTCATTTATTTAGATACAGTAATACAAAACTTTTAAATAATAAATAAATTACAAAGTTTGTACGAATTATAAAAAAAGTATGTTTGAAAAAACTTCACATCGCTGTCAATAGGGCAAGTACCCAAAAGGCTGGCAGCATGACCACATTTTATGGCAATGCTGATTATTTGGCCCAAGACCTGAATGAAGCCTCTGGTCACGTGGAGAGTCGCCCAGTCGCTTGACGATGTCCCGAAAAACTAAATGAGCGCTCGGATCCCACGGCCCTAGTGTTTCAATTCCAAACGGCTTAAACATCATTATATCTTATTATATTCACGTTAAACTTTTAAATCCTGAAATTAAAATCGTTTAATTTAGTTTTACAATAAATGTACCATTAAATATAGTCTACATTTCAATTTTGCAAAAAATATATGACACAATTTTAACTTACGTGAGTGGGCGCGCGGTGAGCAAAATGCCGCCCGGCGACACCTGATGGTACAAATCTTCTTCTCTTTCGGCACCCCGCGCACTTATGGCGTCCAGTTTTTCGGAACAAGTTGCCAACGAAAGTAGGGCCAGCTACTAAAAAGCGCGAACTTATCGGACTATTGTTTTACGAAATATTAACGTTTTTCTGGTGAGGGCGGCAAAATGCTCATAGCGCGCCCACTCTAGGGTTAACAAGTTTTCATACTGGCTTTGTTTGTGATAATAGGAAATTGGTTAATAGGATATTTTTGATATACAGACGTCGTCATTTTTTTTTTCCTATATCTTTAGATAGCAAACTAACCGACGGCCCACCGCAAATTAAGTGGTAACCATAATTTTTTTGTAGATGTCTATAGGAACATCTTCAAAAAAATTATTAATTTATTACAAAAATATAAATAACTAGCTTTTGCCCGCGACTTCGTCCGCGTGGATTATTAGTTCCCGTTACCGGGGGATTTCCGGGATGAAAACTATCCTATGTCCTTTCTCGGCTCCCAGACTATATCTGTACCAAATATCATTGAAATCGGTATAGTGGTTTAGGCGTGAAGAAGAGACAGACAGACAGACAGACAGAGTTACTTTCGCATTTATAATATTAGTACGGATAAACACTTTTTCTTCAATGTATATTAAGTTAATAAAATAGTCATCTAAAAAATGTTTGTGTAGAAGGTGTAAATAATATGATATATTAAAACTTTATAAGATTAAATACAGAAGAAGCCACAGGCAAATCTACTGGCATATAAATGTCCATAATAAAAATTCAGTTCACAGACGAATATGAGGAACGTGACAATACAGTTATTCCAATAGAAATAACAATAAAATGAAATGGTCGAGTCTAGACGAGAATTGACAATAGCGGGGATTAATTACACTATTATTGCTTATAAATGGACTATAATAATTACTGAATATTGAGCCATTAGTTTGGATCATAGGTTTTTCTATGAAATTCTCAGCAGCAGATCGGAGTTTGGATTTGTGCCGGGTTAATGGCAATAAGCTTGCCCCCTATTACATGGGTCCTAAAAACATACCGGCGAACTGAGGCTGTACATTATTGCTACACCTCTGCCTAACCTTTCGGAGAATTTAGTCGTTCCACTGTGAGGCAAAGGCCTCTTCTCATATAAAGAATTCATTGGGTAGATGACACAACTAACAAATAATTGCCAGACCCAACTTTACTAAAAAAAAACATTATAATTATTATAGCCCTAAATACCCGATATTTTTTTAAATAACTATAAAAATTAAATCGATCTTACGTTCATTCACCAGAAAAACGATTTTAAATTTTGCCAAGTGTATATCGCTCACTTAGTAATATATTGGTACCTACATCTGCAAAAATTGAGAAATTGTGATTGTACCTTATGATTATGCAATTTTGAACACTAGTGCGGTAAAAACTCAATTACACGTTTTTTGCAGATGAGCCAATATACTACTAGGTGAGCGATATATGTTTATGTTTTTGTGACTGTACCTAATAACCGTTAAAACTCATGACATAATATTTTATATCAATTAAGCAATAGATACATGAGTCTGGTAATGAAAATTATTAACGTTTCGTTATAGGTGCTTTGAATTTTTTGAAATTAGGCCCGATGTTTGCCCGGGGGTAGCCATATTTTTCATAAGGTTTCATTGTGTTTTCTTATTACGGTTTCATGTTATAATAACAATTTATTTTAAGGAAAAATTGTAAACATTGCAATAAAGTAGAATATTATCTTTCTTGAAATTATTTATAAACTTTCAGAGCTGGATTTGGTGACACGAGGAAATAACACCTAAAAGCCTTTGCTCAGCTGTGGGGCGCTTTTGGCTACAAAATGCTATTAGTACATTTTTAGGATAACTTCCTGCGACTTTATTTGTATCAAAGTTGTTTCGTTACACGGGAACAAAAACTCGTGTTTAAAATTGTCTTATTTGATAAACTTTTATACGCGTGTAAAATTTCAGCTAATTCCATTTAGCCGTTAAAGCGTGAAAGAGTAACAAACATCCATCCATCCATCCATCGTCACAAACTTTCACGTTTATAATGTAGGATTAAAGTAAGCTACACTATACGAGCTTTTGCAGTTTAAAAGCGGTCATTGACCTACCAATAAATGTAAGAAATTTTAGCATTCGTAAAATAGTTTTAAAACAATAGAAATATAATTTAAAGTCGGAATTATCATCAAAAATTAAATAGGTAAACGAAAAAAGCACTCAAATTGTAACCTACAAACTAAAGTAAATGCCTCACTGGCTAAGAGCCAAAAAATGTTTGGATTATGTTACAATTTCATGTCTAAAGATGGCTGTATTACAGCCTACCTGTCTGTCTGGCTGAATGCCAAAGAAAATTAGATAAAACAAAAAGCACTGGATTTTTTAGGTTTCTTTGTCAGCTAAGTAAGCTATTGAAAAAGATTATAATCTCAGTTTCTGTTTTTTTTTTAGGCGAATTTTATATTTCTTTATACGCCTCCTATTATACCCAGCGGTTTCAAGCGCGTTCAGTCAAGTCTTTAGTTACTGCTCCGCTCCCGTGTGTCGAAGCGTAATGTTATTTTTTATTCCGCATATGCTAGGTATTCCTCAATAATTTGGCTATCATATACAAACTTTATTTTCAGCCCAACAAATGACAGTTCAAAGGTTCAGCGCGTTTTAAAAAAAAATGAATAAATAACTCGTTAGCTGATATATTGATATTGATTTCTGAAACCTTAGTTTAGTTTCTCCCTGGTTTTTTTTTTTCTTAAGCATATAATACCTTTATAAGACTAATTATTATAAAATAAATATAACATTACAACTATTTCCTTTTTATTTTCAGATTGGCAGGTGTTTAAGCGAGAAATGTGCTAGTTAAATAAAGAATTTTGAAAAACTTGTGTTTTATTTTATTTTGTTATTTTTTGTCTTTCTCCGAAAACTTCAGAAATTTTCACGCGTGTGAAGCTAGGGCCATACGCTAGCTCATAATAAAATCTACATTTCCTACTCCAATAACTATAACTCATATCCAATGTATTTCTAAACTATTTCTAGCTCAAAAATGAACCCTATTCTTTCCCCAAATAATGAAATATCTCGGTAAACCACGTGCGCATATAAATTCCGAGCATGTGCAGTTTTTGAATACGGACACTTGCATACTTGTCACGTACAATAGTGGGCTTCGCGCCTCGTATTAGTGTCCATTGTGGGTTGGAGCTACTTTTAGACTGACCAGTCTGGTATATTTACTGGATTTAAGCTTACCTAAAACCACTACTACTACTACTAGCTTCTAGCTTACTGCCTCTTTAGCCTAGTGGTCCTTAGTTACGTAACAGTCGCGCTGTTACGTTTGCTTTTAGCTTTAATTCCTAGGTCGAGCAAAAAGTGTTATTGGTTTTTTTATGAAATTCTCAGTAGCAGGTCGGAGTTGGGATTCGTAGCCGTGGAAAGTAAGGGCAGTAGGAGGAACATGGATGGGTTTTAGTCAGTAAGAGTCGCTCTCTTCTAGCCCGCTCAATGCGGAAGAAAGAATTTGATGATTTCCTTAATCAAAAAAAAAGTTTTGATGACAAGTCACTTCAAACTCACTTCGCTTTAATTCACCGAAGGAGAATTTTACAGAATAACCCAGCTGCTGCCAAATTGGCATCATTTATGCATACCGTAATAATTCTCACCTCTGACCTTTGACAGGCTGACATGTTCGCCGGATAGATAATGTACACGAATCCAATGATTTCCAAATGGGTTCGGGCATGAAACAAAAATGGCGTACACCGTTCAGTGGTAACAGAGATGAAATTAACAAAATATGTTAATACTGTGACACACATATACCATTACGCCTGTATTTCCTGGAGGGTTAGGCAGAGGTGTACCAATGTTCACCTTCAGTTCGCCGGTCGGTTTAGGTCATAATTATGTAATAGGAGCTGAACCTATTACCATCAATCAGACACAAATTCTAACTCCGAGCTGCTACTGAGAATTTCATAGAAAAGCCCGATAACACTGCACTACCTGGGAATTAAACTCAAGACCTCTAGCGTAACAGTCGCGCTTAGAACCACTAGACTAAAGAGGCAGGTCTGTGACATACTTTGATGAAATATTGGAAAAATACATTCCACAATATATTCCCTTATTTACATTTCTATTTTCAGAAATAGAGGCAACATTTTACTAGGACGTACTATATTTTCCTAATAGGATAAAATGTACATATTCAGAGGATTACAGACATTCTATTTCTAAATTTTCTCTTCAATAAGGTTTGGGTTTATATGTATACTTACTTATTTTAGATTGGTATGGACTAGTAGACGTATGATAAATAATTGGTGTGCTTTGAGTTATGTTCATTGAAACTGTTGAATCACAGTTTGTCAGTCTGTTGATTGGTCCTAGAAAATGTGGATTAAAGAATTAGTTTTTTTTAATTACCTGTCAAATAATTTACTGCTATTAATTTGTATCTATGAACAACCGTTTCAAAAATGTAGTCTTGAAATGTCACATGACCCAAAATTACCGCCGTGTTTCATAAAAATATGAATCTTATTTGAATAAGATAACTGTGATCTATAATGGCGAACATGCCACGTTTTTAGCCCCCGACGCAAAAAGAGGGGTGTTATAAGTTTGACGAGTCTGTCTGTCTGTGGCATCATAGCTGCCGAACGGATGAAGCGATTTCAATTTAGTTTGTTTTTGTATTAAAGGTGACCTATGTGCGAGTGTTCTTAGACATGTTTGATGAAAATCGGTTGAGCCGTTTAAAAGTTGTGGGGGTGAAAGTAGGCAAGAAAAACCGAATGTCTGTAAATATACTCAAGTGGGGTCTCAAACTTAACAAAATCGACATTATAATAAGTAGGTACCTATAAAAAGTATAAAATAAAAAATTAAATAAAAAAATTAAAAAAACCCCAACATAAAAACCTAAGTTCCCTTTAAAAAGTAAAAAAATAACAAAAAAAAATACGTCACGTTGGGGGACCGATGTTGCATTTAGGATACGATCGTCCCGAGCGGTCCCCCAACGTGACGTATTTTTTTTTGTTATTTTTTTACTTTTTAAAGGGAACTTAGGTTTTTGTGTTGGGGGTTTTTTTGTCAGATATTTTCTTTAACCATTTAGAAGTTCAGGGCATCCATAGACATACTTATATAAAGGTTATAAACGCCGTGTAAAATCAAATTCAATGTCACGGTCAAATCATTTATTTCAATTAGGCCAATATAAGGCACTTTAGAACGTAAAAATGGGTAAGAATCACGGAGTAGAATAGGTAAGAAAGTCTATACCAAACTCTTCTACCATTTGTCAAAATTGTTCCCTACAGAGGGCCAGGGAACCAAAAGTACTACTTAATGATTCTATACATGGCACCAACTCTTTCTATAAAAGGGACGTCTAGACGTCACTTTACATACATCGCTTTCACATTTTTATTACTACATAAATTGTCCGTCTGGCACGCTGGTCTGAAAAAAAATAGTTGACCTTTAACTTTTTTTTAGTAATTTCTTTTTTAGGGGGCTACACTCTGCGGGTTGTTCGAAAGAGATACCGCGCCCCCGGAACGCAAAGGGAACATGAAGGAACATAGATGGTTTTTAGGGGGCTACACTGAGTAAAAAAATACATACATACATACAATCACGCCTGTATTAGCCGAAGGGTTAGGCAGAGGTGTACTAATGTACACCCACAGTTCGCCGGTATGTTTTTAGGTCCCATGTAATAGGGGCGAGCCTATTGCCATTAACCGGGCACAAATCCAAACACCGAGCTGCTACTGAGAATTTCATAGAAAAACCCAATAACACTTTTTGCTCGACCTGGGAATCGAATCCAAGACCTCTAGCGTAGCAGTCGCGTTTATAACCACTAGGCCAACGAGGCAGTTAAATAAAAAAAACAAAAAAGTGAGGTGTGAGTAAAATATTTTTTGTTTCTAATATATACCAGACTATTATTGTTCCATCGCAGGGTAAAGACTTCTTCTCATACAGAGAAGGTAAGAGCATTAATCACTACGCTAAAGGATAGTTGGCCTTTATCGATGTCAGTGATGTTTAAGATATAAATTCTTTTTCTTGTTTTCGAGCCTATATACAATCCTTTTTTTCTGTTTGTATTTTTTTAAAGGGTTCCTGGGCTCTGTTAGCACTTTATTGTGGCATCAAAATGGCGTTTTTACGGTGGAATTAATAATCGCTCTTTTTGTTAGATTGTGTTTGCAGTGTATTGAGCGTATGAATTGAAAATTCACAAAATAATAATTCGACGCTTTTTTTAACTCGAGCTTGAGAGACGGGAGCCTCCATTCAGTGCGGGCGACGCGCATGCGCGTTTTTCTGACGTTTGCATGCGCGTTGCCCGCATTGAATGGGTTAACGACTGGGCTATCACGACGCTCATAAATACCCAAAATGAATGTTTAGTTTTTTAACAAATAAAATACATTAGTAACCTTTCAGCTACCACTCACAAAGACATTAATGGTATTCTGGGCAAGTGGTAAAACATCAGTTTTCACTTAATTTTATACACCGTGAAATTTTAATGGTTGTTTTTCCGCAGCGTAATGGTATTGTCTTGGTAGTAGTTACATTCGATTTATATAGTTTTAAAAGATGGCAGATTAACAATTCGTGTAAACAAAACTCGAAAATGAACTCATAACAATTAGTAGATATTATTTTAAATAATATAGCTTATTTTAATATCTACATAATAAAAAAAAATACTCTGTTTGTACTACCTACTAAAGGCTAATCATTCTAGCAATCAATATAATTTCTGCAAATATAAAGTATCTTATACGAGTAACAGTATTGACATTCATCATCATTAATCAGCCGAAGGACGTCCACAGCTGGACATAGGCCTCCCCTAAACATAGCCACAATGATCGATCCTGCGCTGTCCGCATCCAGTGATTTGACATTATTGACATTTACTCAATTACTAAGAGCAGACAGACATTTTATAGCTGCCTACCCTCTTATATCAAGAGGCGTGAACCAGCGGACAAGAGCATAAAACTTTTATGTTCGGACGAAAATTAAATAAAAACGTTTTTAGTAACATGATGCGTAAGCAAATGGATGATGTCGTGAGGCTTTTATGGTTATGTACTTTTAATAATATAGCCATTGCAGGGCAAAGGCCTCTTCTTATGTGTTCATGGAACATAACATACCATGATTCAACAGTATTCCCCGAAGGGTTAGGCAGAAGTGACCCTTTTTTTTTGGTGGGTTTTTTCATGGGTGTGACGGAGGGGCATGTTGGACTCATACCGGTTAAAACCAATGCCATCCTCTGCCCATGGCCGGGGGTGCGAGATTCGCAGACCCATTCACTACACTCACGATTCGCCGGTATGCTTAGGTCCCATGTAATAGGGGGCGAGTTTATTGCCATTAATCGAGCACAAATCCTAACTCCGAGCTGCTACTGAGAATTTCATAGAAAAACACAATAACACTACTCGACCTGGGAATAGATCCATAGCCAACAGTCGCGCTTAGGACCACTAGGCTAACAGCCAGTTAAGATTTATAAAGGCAAAAAAATAATATTCTCACGTAAAAGAAAAGTCAATGAACTATTCCTACAGCTTTCTGAAAAGGGAACTCCTGTAAACAAACCCGCAGGAAAAACGAGTTCAAAATAAATCTAATTTTGCCAAAAACCAGGGATGGCGGTCCAGTTGTAAAAAAAAAACAGTTTTTAATTAAACCTTTGTAGGACGTCAGTCGACAAGAAACATAGACAAAAGGGCAATAATGAGCTGTAAATCGTTTTTGTAATAAAAGTAACAGTTATTTATCATATTTTTATCAATTAAGTACTTTTATTGTCTAAGAAAGAAGAAAGGAAAATTGTAATATCAAAGGCTAAATTTCTTTTAGTAAAAAGGTTACCTCAAACTACCAATTTCTCCTGTATCGTAAGTGCGTTTTTTTCACCTCCGTTAAGTTCCGATTAAGTTACTGCTCCTGTCCCGTGTGTCGTAGCGTGATGTTATATAGCCTATATTATTCCTCATAAATCTGACTATCATATAGCAGCTATTTATACACACAGCAAACTCCTAAGCTTTATTCTATTTAGAGTGAACCTTCTGTGTCCATTTACACTGCCGTTCCATAAAACAGGCCTAAGTCAGGGAGTCGTAAAATTATTTAATCACAGCTTCTGTTATCACTTTGTCGGTAAATTACTGGGTATTACAGTGTATGGTACAATGCTCCTTGCGACACAGGTCGGTTGTGATAGTACTGTAGAAGCTCTGGCTGAATAAGTCAAATACCTCATTTCAAACGTTTAAGGGTACTATGAGACAATTAAAGTGGCATCTCACTTCCTTCTTCTTCTTAATCGTGCGGGCAGTAAGGTCTAACGACCCCGCACAGGGTGTGCGGGGTGTCAGAGTTTCTAAACCGCCTCAAGTGCCTTTCACATGGTTACCGATGTCAGTGATGTCACAGATAAACTTAGAAAGTACATATGAATTAGAAAAAGTCACATTGGTACTTGCCCGTGCCCGGCTGTGAACCCACAGCCTCGTGCATAAGAGGCGGGCGCTTTAACCACTTGGTCATCATGACACAATCACTTTAATTATTAAGAAAGAAAGAAAGAAAGGTGACAGACCGTGACTACGGCAGTCTATAGAATAAATAAAATAGAAATGAAATCATCATCACCATCTTCCTGCCCTTATCCCATGTTACTTGGGGTCGGTGCAACATGTTTTTTCTTCTTCCATGCCATCTTACCAAAAGTCATACTATCACTTACTCCCTTCTCTTTCATACCATTCTTCACACGATCCATCCATCTTTTCTTTGCCCTCCCTCTTCGTCTCAACCCATCAACATTTAATCAAATAAAATACGTTATTAAAATAATATTTATAGTACTTCAATAAACATAGTTTGACGGGCCTGTTGGTCTAGTGGTTAGTGGCCCTGACTGCTAAGCCGGAGGTTGTGGGTTCGATTCCCACCCAGGACAAACGTTGTGTGATGAGCATGATTGTTTGTTCTGTGTCAGGGTGTGATTTAACTATGATATGTATGTATTTATAAATTATATAAGTATGTATATCAGTTGTCTGGTTACCATAACACAAGCTCTGCTTAGCTTGGGATCAGATAGCCGTGTGTGAGTTGTCCCAAGATATTTATTTATAGTACACAAAATAAAGTGTTTAAAGAGTAGATACGAGTAGTTCCCTCCACCTCTACAGTACTATAGGATGCATTATTCCGACTACATCAGTTCACAAAGTTTGAGGAGGTTGGGGAGCATGTAAGTGTGAAGACAAACTTGTCTCCGACAGTCGAGGAGTTGGAGCTGCGCCACAACACATCATTTCAAGTCGTTCGTAGTGCTCTATTAAGTAGATATCAAATCCAGACCGCATGTCGGCTACGTACCGGATATATCTTAATGTACACAAATAAATAAAATTGAATTGTGAATTTAAATTAACAGCAAATTCATGATATGAAAGTTTAAACGGTAACGGCTAAATCAAAAAATATTTTTTTGTATAACTCTGTCTGTCTGTTTGTTCAGTCTTATATCTGAAACGGCTGGACCGATTTTGACGTGACTTTCACTCGCAAATAGCTAATGTTATTTTGAAAATTTTATTGATTTTAATAAAAATAAAACATAGGCATAGGGTTAGGCATAGGGGGGCTCGCCCCCTATTACAATACTATTACATGGAATATATACATGGGACATTAATATACCGGCGAACTGTGGGTGTACATTGGTACACCTCTGCCTAACCCTTCGGGAAATACAGGCGTGATGGTATATATTTTGTTTTTTTTTAACACGAAAACAAAATTGAAGCCAATGAAATGATTAACACGAACGATGTAGCTGCCAATTGCTAGTTCCTTATAAACGTTATGCCTTCTTAATAAAGAAAGTAGATACACCAACTTGTCAAATTTTTGGGTAAACAGGCGAAATGCAACATCTTTTAATGGAATGTGCTCGCATTTCTAGCAAAGAGCTCAAAGAGTTGGACAATTTAATCTAATTTACGTACATACGTATATATGTTGGTACCTTTTATTGCATTCTAGCTAAAATGTTATCCTCATTTCAATTTAATTAAGGATGAATGTAAGTAATTAGGTTAGGAAGCTTTGGGATAAGGTATGATGGTATCCTCATCGCCATTTTTATTTTTATTTTTATCCCTAGTAAGTCAAAGAAGAATCAAAAATTAAAAAAGCGTTCGTGGTTCGAGTCTTTTACTGGCAGATAGCTATAACATTACATAAGACGTAACTTAGGCTACTTTTATTTTAGATATTTTGCTTTTTTTTTTAAATTAGGGTTCCTTCAAATTTATGTTTTGCTGTGCCCGACATGGTCCACGATTGTTACAACAAATGTTTACTTACCACCTAAGCTTATACATTGTGGAATGCAATAAATGATTGAGTATAGAGGGTTCCGCGCAAAAAAATAAAACCCCGCGGTAAACCGACAATCATTCAAATAAAGTCGTGGGAATTCGCTAGTAATATATAAATCCTCTGAAAAGTATTTTAAAATAGTTCTTCAAATACCTGGAATTCTAGTTGAAATAAGTCTTATTTTCTTATAATTTAAAATAACATCACTAGAAGAGTCTTCAGTCTTCTAGAATAAGATATATAACTGTCACCGCTGTTCTCAGAACGAGCGAGTATTTCGAAAACAATGTGGAATAAACTGCAAATGCAATTTTCAAGAAATGGCAAGGAATTATTTCTTATTATTTTCAAATAGCAACTGCAATGAATTGAAATAGCTGAAATATACAAGATGATGCTACCGTTCAATTACTTACGTAAATTTATTGCTATGATCGTTATTAATTATTCCAATACATTAAACAACATACAATCACGCCTGTATTCCCCGAAGGGTTGGGCAGTGGTGTATTAATGCACATCCACAGTTCGCCGGTATGTTTTAGGTCCCATGTAGTACGGGGCGAGCCCCCTTATTGGGTTTTTCTATGACATTATTTTCATAGAAAAACCCAATAACACTTTTTGCTCGACCTGGGAATCGAACCCAAGACCTCTAGCGTAGCAGTCGCGCTTAGAAGCACTAGGGCAACGAGGCAGTTAAATTGTGTAATTATTCCATTCAAAATTAAACAAAAAACGGTGCAAAGCTATAATAACAGCAGCCTATATTTGTCCTAATGCAGGTCAAAGGCCTTACAGAGAAGGCACGAGCATTGATCACCACGCTTGCTTAAGGCGGATTGGCGTGTTTCGACTAAGCGTTTTGTTGTCGATTTCCCATATTTTTGATCATTTATTGTCAATTGTATTATTGATATGTATGAACGTGGATGAGGCAAAAGTAGTATGTAAAGATCGTAGCAGGTGGCGTTCTGTGGTTTCTGCCTACCTCAATGGGAAAAAGGCGTGAGTTTATGTATGTATGTATGTATAATTTACGCTTAGATCGCGACTAGATTTTGAACGTTAGTAATTAGTAGAATTAGTTTTCTGTTTAATATACATAAAAAGTTTGTGCTTAGAATAGATTTAGAATTAATCAGCGTTAAGTATCCAAAACCAGCTGCGGGTTGTTCGAAAGAGATACCGCGCCCCCGGAACGCAAAGGGCACACGAAGGAACATAGATGGTTTTTAGTCAGTAAAAGTCTGACACTAGGCCCGGGGGGGGGGGGGGGGGGGTCATTTGATGATTTTCCATCTTAAAAAAAAAAGTATCCAAAACCAAAGAGATTCGTTTCTGAACACCTAACCCCATTTCTCACACTTTGAAATTAAAACATTACAAGCACTTATGAACGTTATGTATAAGAAAAAATAAAACATAAATTAAATCTAGTTGCTTTTTTCAAATGGCAGTTTCGTATGGAGAAGAGATCATGAAAAAAACATACATACAAAAGTACTACATGGATTTTTTGTAAATAATTAGTTAAATCATTCATCTCAGTACGACTACAAAAAGGCACGTGTTAACGTCAGTAATTAAAAAAAAAAAACATATTAGTATTTTATCTAGATGCCCATTCCAAAAGGTAGTTTCTTATAGACAAGAATGGGCAAAAACTCCACACTTACAAACCAAACTTTTCTCCCATATAAGTCACAATACACAATCCATTACCCATTTAATATAACCACAACTACACCGTTGACCCTCGTACACGATGTTGGCACAATCTGCAGCATCCATTTAAACTGAGAATACAATAATAAACACGACTGATTACACCGTCATCTCTGAACATGTTTATGAGCAACAATTGTTTTTATTGCATCACTCAATCCGTTTTATTGTATACTGTATTATCTCCAGAGTTAGACGCGACGTGTGTTTGAGAATATGATAAAAAATATTAGATTTTTTAGTAATCTTTAGGGTTCCCTATCCAAAAGGTGGCAAACAGAACCCGCTACTACAGAATCTCACCCTGTGACAGAGGAACGGTCATTACGATTTAAAAAATATAGAACATTTCTTGAACTGTAATAGACAGACACTTGAATAGGAACGTGGAGGAGGCGAAAGGAGTATTCAGAAAGGACGCTATAACATCAAAAAATAAGTATAAAATAAAGTTAGCAATTAAAGGTGGTCGCCAGACAAGAAGCGTTATTTAGGAAAATGTGAAAACCCGTACTTACTAATATTATAAATGTGAAAGTAACTCTGTCTGTCTGTCTGTCTGTCTGTCTGTCTCTTCTTCACGCCTAAACCATTGAACCGATTTCAATGAAATTTGGTACAGATATAGTCCGGGACCCGAGTAAGGACATAGGATAGTTTTCATCCCGGAAATGCCCCGGGAACGGGAACTATTAATCCACGCAGACGAAGTCGCGGGCAAAAGCTAGTTTAATATAAAAAAAAACATGACACATAGCCTTATCATGTCTGATTATGATAACAGCTTTCCCTCGAAGAGCTGAAATCTGGTTGTAAGATCAGATTCCTTTAAGATCTTACAAGAAAGCCGTAGCACAAGCGGGCGGAGTGAACGAAACGAACATTCAATCTATTTTACATTGGAAGTGTACCGTTTCGCAGGTAATTTATTTGGTGAAAATTTTGTTCATATCAACGGGTAACACTTATACTCCATTCATACAAATAATGAGAAAAAAACCAGCTTGGGCCGTACGGATGTCAGACATTGAAGCGTTTCCCTTCGGGGGAAGCCGATATTAATACTAAGGCTAGCCGCACACACGCAATAATATTGACAATAAAGTACGTATTGTCAATAATATTGTGTATGTGCGGCCTGTATTGCGGTATTGTTCTATATATCTTGAAATTCTGACAATATTGGATTGTCAATATTATTGTGTGTGTGCGGCTAGCCTAATAATTACAGCAACAACAACAATACATCAAGAACAACAAAAGTGATATAATAATTTGTAGGAAGAATTTTAAATTTCGCGCTAAAACCGCATAGTGACGCGTAGGTAGGTACTCGCGTCTTCCTTGTGCGGACCGTGCGGCCGCGTCCCGCCAACACACGCAGCGCGCGCGCTTCAGTCGGGCTCGCATCGCTATCGTAATCGGCCACGTATTTGTTTTCTCCTAAATATTCTACCCCGTGGAGCTAAACTTGGTGTACTAATGTTTTAATCGTGTACCTATATCATTCTAAGAATATACTGTTTTACAAACTGAAGTGTAGAAGTGTTTTACTACAAATTTAATTTTAGGAAAAACGAAAAAAATTGCCCGTGGTATTTGTGCATAAGAAACGGAAATATAAATAGATTCTGCCTTTTCCCATGGAAAAAAGACGTGAATTTAAGCATGTATGTGTGTATATAAAATTTAACCAACATGCTTTTTGATAGTCGTAGGTATTTCAAATTCAAAAATAAACTTGAAAAAAATATCAAAGTCTGCGCGTTCGTGTTAGGCTTTTTAACCACACAAAGAGACACACAAAGTATAAACTTTTACAACTACAAATAATGTCGAAAATACCAGAATACGATGCTGTAAAACGTGATTACATATTACTCTTACAAGGACGCAGTATTCACGATACACGTAACATTTGTAATGAAATGTAATGAAAACACGTCTAACTGTTATTTTCCACTCAGATTTGTAAATTAACGAATTTATTTTGAAAACGCCTTGAAGGGAGAAAATCTGTGTTCTGTCAACTGCTTTCTTAATGTGTCTAGTCGGTTTTATAAAGTTTATTAAGCATTTATTTTTATTAAACCACTGCTGCTTCTACCCTGCCTCGTTGGCCTAGTGGTCCTGAGTGCGACTGCTACGCTAGAGGTTCTGTGTTCGATTCCCAGGTCGAGCAAAAAGTGTTATTGGGTTTTTCTATGAAATTCTCAGTAGCAACTCGGAGTTTGGATGTGTGCCCGGTTAATGGCAATAGGCTCGTCCCCTATTACATGGGACCTAAATATACCGGCGAACTGTGGGTGTACATCGGTACACCTCTGCATAACCCTTCGGGGAATACAGGCGTGATGGTATATACATAATGATGGTTGCTTCTACCCACGACTTCCTCCGCGTCAAATTATATATTATCCCACGGGAACTATACATTTTTTTGGCTTAAAAGTATCCTATGTGTTATTCCACACCTCAATCTATGTCAGTACAAAATTTCATCCATATCTGTTCAGCCATTTAAGCGTGAAAGAGTAACAAACATCCCTCTATCAATCCATCCTCACAATCTTTCGCATCTATACTAATATATTATAAAGCTAAAGAGTTTGTTTGTTTGAACGCGCTAATCTCAGGGACTTCTGGTCGGAATTGGAAAATTCTTTTAGTGTTGGATAGTCCATTTCTTGAGGAAGGGTATAGGCTATGTAACATCACGCTACGACCAACAGGTGCTGAGCAGCGAGGGTGAACCCGCCGGGAACAGCTAGTTTATAATATTTGTAATAAGTAGGATAGTAGGATTCATTAATTTATTTAAGCTTTATGCAATAAGAAAAAGTACAAATTCGGACCTAGGTTCGGTAGTACAAATTCGGGAACAAATCCTAACTCCGAGCTGCTATTGAGAGTTGCATTGAAAAACCCAATAACACTATTTGCTAGACTTGGGAATCGAAAAGAAGACCTCTAACGTAGCAGTCGCGCTTAGGAGCACTGGGCTAACAAGGCAGTCATATACATGTACTTTCCTATAATACTCTTAAACCTAGGAATATTATTCGCACCTAGTAGTTCTAACATAAAAAAAATATCTCTTCTCTTCAAAACGATAAAATAAATGGAAATATTGATTTACGGAATGTTTGTTCAATTTCCTGAAACAATGATTGGAAGCACTTGACTTCGTTTCTTTGGAAGTAATCCTATTTATTTGAATATTCAATTTTGCTTGTCCAAACTTGATTCATTTTCGTTTAGGTTATGGTTGTATTGTACCTATTCGGTATAAAGTTTGATTGCTTATCTTTATTATATACCATCACGTCTGTATTTCCAGAAGGGTTAGGCAGAGGTGTACCAATGCACACCCACAGTTCGCCGGTATATTTAGGTCTCATGTAAGAGGAGGCGAGCCTATTGCCACTAACCAGGAACAAATCCAAACTCCGAGCTGCTACTGAGAATTTCGTAGAAAAACCCAGTAACACTTTTTGCTAACCCGGGACCTCTAGCGTAGCAGTCGCGCATAGGACCACTAGGCTAACGAGGCAGTTATCTTACGAGGCTTATCTTTATTTTGAAGTATTGTTGGCTCGTACGTTGTACAAAAAAAAAAAAAATGTGTGGAGTTTGTAACCCATTGTTCTCTATACGAAACTACCAGGGTTTGGAGAGGTTAACTAGATTCATTTTGTTTCTCTGTAAATGACATTTAAAGGTAATATGGCACACTTGGAAATCATTTAGGTACAGAGAAAAGACATTTAGTGATCTAAAAGACATATTGCTATATGCTGCGTTAAATAAATTAATAAATAAATATTATGTAAATTATTTGACTTTGACATTTTAATTCACCGAGGATGATTTGATATGATTCATAAAAAAACCCCTTTGCCTTATACGCAATGGTACTATAAAAAATAATAATAAATACTGTTAATATAACAATACCTGCATACATCGTATCACTAACAAGATAATATTATTTTATGAATGAATGATAACTTTATTTGTTAGAATATAAGATGTAAATCAGATGTTATACAATTTGTTTGTTTCACTAAGTCACCAAGTACCCCAAATATACTCTGCTACAAGCTGTTTACATTATATTTAAAACATTAAAAACTCCAACATCAAACAAGTTATCTAACAAAACAGCTGCTCAGCTCTCATGTTCAACAATCCACCATATTGTTTCAGCTGTAAGGACTATCGTAAATATAGGTCAAGAATTCAAGAATCTACAGAAATAATACTTAATTTTGCAGTTTGGGGTTCTTCAAGATGGGACTGAATAGGTTTTTTTAAGGGCCAACAGCATTACACTCTTTCTAAGTCACGGTGTCACACCACCAACTTCAAAGCTCCGAGCTGCTACTGAAAAATTTCAAATTGCTCACAGTTCTCAGTAGGGTCAGCAATCCTCGGAGAGAGATCCAGCGCAGAATCAACGGACTTAAGTTTTTAGCAAGACACTAAAACACAAGGGTGTCACACCACGAACTTCCAAACGTAGTTACAAAAATAAAAAAATCGGGGCTATAAAAATCGTAACAGAAAAACCAAATACCACTTTTCTGGAATTGGCAATAGAATCCAAATTCATACTCCCTCGATAATGTTGTACCTCCAAACATCAAACGTAGTATAACATTATGTTTATGTAGGGTTATAGTTTGCATCTGTTTAATATTCTTCACAATTTGAGCACAAGATGGCTACACACATTGATCTTGAAGTTCGAAGTAAAATATAAGACTAAAGTGTTATGAGCAGGTTTCAAGGTTTTCTATTTAAAGAATTATAAACCGGTTTTCTTGATTAATTCTGTAAAAATGAACTAATCCGAAGTTTTTGTAATAATTTTGGTTATTTAACGGTAATAATCTACAGATAGATAGGTATTAATATTATAAAATTGAAAAGTTTCTTGTTTGTTTGTTTGTATTATCACTGAAACTACTGGTACGATTTTATAAAAGAAACCTACGTTATTCTTGAAGCTTTAATTGTCAAAAAATAAGGGATCCGTTTTGTTTCATGGTAACGAAGTCGCACGTAAAAGCTACTTCTAAGTATATTTTAGAACTGTTACTGCTGTAGTAATGCAATAAATAAGGACATATTGCATTGAATATTCAGTTGTCACTCTGGTACTTGCCCGGTATCGAACTCGCAACCTCATGCAAGAGACAGGCGCCTTAACCACTAGACCATCAGTTTAATCATCACCTACATCTATAACTAACCTTTACTTACATAATAAAAAGGGAAGATGTTTTTGTTTATTTGTACCGAACAGAAACTTGATTTTAACCGGTTATTCTTCAATAAATAGCTACATTATTACATTGGCTATGAAACATCACGCTACGACACATTAGAGCGGAGCAGTAACCAAAAACGTAACTTAACGCATGAGAAATAAGCCACGCGGACGAAGTCGCAAGCAGCTCACTAGTTCTCTATAAATCAATAAAAACTGCCCGAAGTCTATAAAGAAAATTGTATTTAAAAACTTTTTAGAAAAATAAACTTGAAACATATTTACCTGTCTTTTAAACCGTATCGAACATAATCATTAATGCTAAAAAAACGGAAACGAATGTTTATATATTTAATCATTCTCGGAAACGGGAACGGCGAAGGAAAAAACGCGCACGTTTATTATTTTAAAACCAATTGAACTTCAACTAATAACGAGTTCATGAAGTTTGTTCAATTCGATAAAAATAATAAATTCAAGGGAGAAATATAAATCAGTTTAATATTTGTTGCCTCGTTAGCCTAGCGGTCCTAAGCACGACTGCTACGCTAGAGGTCCTGGCTTCGATTCCCAGGTTGAGCAAAATGTTATTGGGTTTTGCTGTCAAATTCCCAGTAGCAGAAAGACCCAATACCCACTGTCTTGGGTCTTTCTATGAAATTCTCAGTAGCAGCTCGGAGTTTGGAATTGTGCTCGGTTAATTGCAACAGGCTCGCCCCTATTACATGGGACTTAAATATTCCAGCGAACTGTGGGTGTACAACCTGTACATTAATACACCTCTGCTTAACTCTCCGGGGAGTACAGGCGTGTTGGTGTATGTTATGTTATTCGTAGTAGTCAATTACGGATTAACTAGAATTCATAATAAGATATTGACACAATAGGAACACTAATGACAACAGTTTGTACTAACCAGATTTCGCCAAAAAGAGGGTAACGCTTCCCAGATTATTTGGTCAAAGAAAGTGACTCTGCTGACCCAAATCTCAAGGTGAAGCAGTCGTTAAACTCTAGTCCTGTTTTACTTCAATTCTCGAGTTACCACATTCAACCCTAAATTGGGCGCGCCTAAAAAGATGCATAAACGGTCGCGTGGGGTGTGTAGCACCCCAAATTAGGTTATTAAAATAACATACGAAATTAATGCAAAGTTAGACTTTTATTAATAAGAACAATTGAACATACATATTTCACAAATATATTTCTCAAACTACAATGATTTAAAATATAAATAACGAAATTAAAAATATTTTCTTACCCGTCATTTAGAGTACACAAACAGTCACCTGATTTTTTTTTTTAAACATGGGTAATCATCAAATGGCATCCCCCGCCCTGGGCGGTGCGGGAGAGAGTGTCAGACTTTTACTGACTAAAATCCATCCATGTTCCTTCTTGTGCCCTATACGCTCCGGGGGCGCGGTAGCTCTTTCGAACAACCCGCAGCCCCGTCAGGCATCGGCCCTTAGTAGCCCCTCCGAATGTTAGCTGACATTTCTTTGAAGCGAAGTTGAGTGAGCCTGGAACATGCTTTGGGGTGCCCGGCACCCCACGCGACCAATTACGGGTTAATTGATATGTATTAAAAAGATTTGGAAACTATTCCTGGATTATTTTTCTACAAAGTGTTACTACGCGTCTGTTTGTGCGTTGGACGATGAACTCTCAGAACTCATCCAGATAAATGGGATTCAAAATAAAATCGCTTACGGTACAGGTGTTCAAAATCGTTTACTTAAAATAATTTGTACATTCTATTTCAATCTATGTACCGATGTGATTTTTCAATTCATAATTATGTACTTTATAAGTTTATTTTTATCACATCAATGATATCTGTGAAGGCATAGTATAACTTGCGTGTGTATTTAAAACCTATGCAGATTTCAAGCAGTGAAGTAGTAAGCGCCATATTGACAGAACTAGTCATAAGGGACGAGTCGACAGTAAGTCTATCAATAATCGACATCGATCAACTGGTGTTGAACATTTAACTACTTGATTAGAGTTATTATACTAGTTAGATATGTAATATAGGTACATATGTTTGAGTAAGTAGGCCACCAAGGAAAACATCGTGAGAAAACCTGGACTTGTAAATAATATGAGTTCGAAACCGTCAATCCGTCTTAAGCAAGCGTGGTGATCAATGCTCGTTCCTACTCTGTTTGAAAGGAACTTTTGCCCAGCATTGAGATAATAATAGGCTTGTGTTATTAATAAAAGCGTACAAGGTATAAATGCTGCGCGCAGTTATAGATTTTGAATTCTATTTCTATTACTTTTTGGTTCATTTCCAAATAATCAATCAAAACAGTTCGAGCTGATGACTACTCTGTGTTGACCTTTACTGGTCCGTAGTTTTCCCGGTTTTTGCGACCTTTGCTAAAACTTTTAATGGCACCTACGCTAGTAGCAAATTTTAGCGAATCCGGTTATAAAGAGATTTTAAAGGGCTCGGATGTTACCCTAACATTTTGAACTATTAATTCTGTGAGTTGCCCGGATATAAGGTGCCCTGTATTAACATCAATCTCGCAAACTCCATTAGCTATTGTGTGCAAACAGTAATGTTTCACACCTAAGTTAAAAGTCGCTTAATGACGCTTCCAACCGGTTTTTATGGATATCTATGGGGGAGGCATATGTCTAGCAGTGGACGTCCTGCAGCTGCAGATATGATAATGATGATGAAGATAAAAGTCGTTTCCTAGCAATACTGTTTGTGTATGTTGATGAGTTTGTAAACGCACCCATGATACAGGAGAAATTCCAAGGGTGGGGCAAAGTTTTACTTAAAAAAAAATGTTCAATGCCTCTTTAGCCTTGTGGTCCTACGCATAGAGGTGTCAGCCATTGGAAGGGGCCACTAAGGGCCAAATGCCTGCCGGGGCTGCGGGTTGTTCGAAAGAGATACCGCGCCCCCGGAACGCAAAGGGCACATGAAGGAACATAGATGGTTTTTAGTCAGTAAAAGTCTGACACTATAGGACGGGGGGGGTCATTTGATGATTTTACCATCTTTTTAAAAAAAAAAAAACCTAGTGGTCCTAAGCGCGACTGCTACGCTAGAGGTCTTGGCTTCGATCCCCAGGCCCAGCAAAAAGTGTTACTGTTAAATTCTCAGTAGCGGCATGGAGTCAGGATTTGGGCACGGTTAATGGCAATAGGCTCGCCCCCTATTACATGGGACCTATACATACCGGCGAACTGTGCGAGTACATTTGGTACACCTATGCCTAACCTCTCGGGAAATACAGGCGTAATGGTATGGTAAAATGGAAGTAATTAACCTATTTGTACACATCTATTTTAACTGGACAATAGGCGGTTCTTTTTACCCGACCTCTAATAATATTTAGGTTACAATGACAGTATTTAGTACTTACCTAAATCTGTACCGTACGTTAATTTAGTCATAACAAAAGTGACATTCTTTATCAATCCACAAAATATAATGACTTTATTTATAGAGATAACAGATTATTATGTTGTTTGAACCCAAAATGATAAACTTCTCATATCTTTTAAACTAAGTTTGGCATTTAACGAATGCAATCTATACTAGTATACTTAATATTATGAAGAGGGAAGATTTTTTGTTTGTTGTTTATATGGAATAGGCTCCGAAACTACTGGACCGATTTTAACCATTTTTTCACCAATAGATACATTATTCCCGAGTAACATAGGCTATACATAACATCACGGCACGAGCCCTATTAGTGGAGCAGTAATCAAAAACGTAACCTAACGCAGGTCTGCGGGTTGTTCGAAAGAGATACCGCGCCCCCGGAACGCAAAGGGCACATGAAGGAACATAGACGGGTTTTAGTCAGTAAAAGTCTGACACTCCCTCCCGCCCCGCCCAGGGCGGGGGAAGTTATTTGATGATTTCCCGTCTATAAAAAAAAAAAAAAAACCTAACGCGGACGAAATCGCGGGCAGTTCTCTAGTAAATTTTATAAATAGTCCAAGATCCTATGGTGTGACACCCTCGTGTCTCGAAAACCACGTAAAGTTTTTGGTCCTGCACCTGATCTCTACCCGGTTGTGTCTGATTGCCGTGCCATAGGACTATGAGAGTTAGGGAAGAGGGAGTGCACTAGTGATTGAGTACACACTAGTGCACTATTCAGTTGGTCAAAATACCGCCCTGATGCTATTGACTGCCATACCTGCCCCCCTAGCCAAGTCACAAACGATAATCGTAAACGCTCGGTAGGTACCAATAGATTTTCAACTTAATACCCAAGAGCCTTAAGTTCAAAATCTATTAAAGATTTCTAAGCGTTAGCGACTGGAACGAACGAAAACGCTATGCAATCTTCATTAGATCTTCAAGTTAAAACCAAGCACATAAAGTTGAAGATCTATTAAAACCTACTCAGCGTTTGCGTTTATCGTTTGTGACTTGGCTAGGGGGGCTGTTCTTTCTCTGTCTCTCTCTATGCTGCCTTCTATATTGTGTGTGCATGTATGGATGAGTGCGCAAATACAAGTGCACACACACTTGCGCATTATAATACGTCCTGCGATGCGACTGCCTTGACTAGTCTACATTAAAATTAGCCAACGTGACTGAAATCGGTCGAAAGAACATTTCTTTAATGTAAAACACTTTTCACTTGAAATTAATAAAGAAATATTTGTAAAATCACGTACAACAAAATTAGTTTATGCAGACGTGAAATTCTTAGTAAAAAAATATTAAAAGTAAACGATTAAAATATTCCAAGCGTCGCGTCGTACTTAGGTACAGCCAACGACTGAAAGATTTTAATTGCATTTATAAGCTTAACATTGTTGAAATATTAAGTAGGGATGCATCTGATACCGATACCGATATATCGGCGATACTACGGGTTTGCCGATATATCGGTATCGGCAGATTCAACGATACTTTTCAAATTTCGCGCGGTAGTGGCGAATATAGATTATTGATATTGTTATTTTTTATTTTTGTTTTTGTGTTGTGCGTCGCTTTCGCAAGAATAAATGGATATTCTTTCTTCTTCTTCTTTCTTTCTTTCTTTCTTTAAAAATGTAATGTAAACGCGCGTGTTGTCCCATCTATTTCGTTGCAAACGAGACACGAACTAACTATGCTCCGGAAAACCCCGCGCTTTATTCAGTTTTTTTAATAAAAATCTCATAAATGTTAATTTTGATTACTAAAACTATAATTTAACTGTGTTTTATTTATTCTACCTTCTTTTTTGAATTCAATAAGCGTTGCGGTATCGGTATCAGTATCGCCGATATTTTTATAAGAGTATCGGTATCGGTATGGTATCGAGGCATCCCTATTATTAAGTGAAAAATATTTTAATGGGCGCCACGTTGTTGCAAGTTTTCAACTTTGCGGGTACGTGCCAGATTTCATTGTGGTTCCTGTAGTTTAGTTTACGATGTTTAATTTTATAGGTTAGTTTGAGTGGTTCGATAGAATTGTAGTGGTTGTAATGTTGTGGAGAAGTTATTGTAGTTGTAAACGTGAAAGTTTTTGAGGAGGGATGGGTATTTTGTTACTCTTTCACGCTTAAACGACTAAATGGAATTAACTGAAATTTTGCACTGCGCCGAAAAATAACATCTATATTATTGATCTAGTTTAAAATGTATTTATTTATTTAAGGTAATTTTACAGCTGACAGTAAGAAGTATAACAACATAATTAATTAAAATAATTTTCAAAATCGGTTCAGTAGATCTAGAGATTACTCCCTACAACCTCACAAACTTTACCTCTTTATAATATATTTTATATAGATTTTAGTATAGATTATGTTCTATGTTCTATGTTAGGGGGTTTGGTTTCCGCACTTAGTCCTACAATGGACCATTGTGCGTGAGCTTCACTAGTATAGATTAATAATCCACTTCTTGCCTTCCCGGCATGAAACCACCCTAACACCCAAATTCTTGGTATAAGTATTTGACCTCAAACACCATGTCAATATATTTATGTCAACAGTATCCTATTGTCAGATAATGGCTACCATAATTTGACACCTCTGTCGGGCATTGTGTGTCTATCTTTACGCTCCATTTCCTTTGTGGGGTGAGCAGGGACTAATGTGTTTTTTGACAAAAACTGGAGGATTTTGTTGTTAAAGGCAATGAATAGAAGTATTCATTATTGAAAATATTTAATAATTCTTTCTTCAACGCTGATTAAAATGGAGTAAAGTTATGCTAAACTGGTAAAATTTTACGTCGTTTTTATTAATAGGGAGATAATTTTACTAGGTACTATTATATATACCATCACGCCTGTATTCCCCGAAGAGTTAGGCAGAGGTGTACCAACGTACACCCACAGTTCGCCGGTATATTTATGTCCCATGTAATAGGGGGCGAGCCTATTGCCATTAACCGGGCACAAATCCAAACTCCGAGCTGCTACTGAGAATTTCATAGAAAAACCCAATAACACTTTTTGCTCGACCTGGGAAACGAACCCGGGACCCCTTGCACAGCAGTCACACTTGCGACCACGAGACCAACGGGGCAGTTACTATTACAAATATATATATACGCACGGCGTACGGCGGGGCGGGTATAACTATTATAAATGCGAAAATTAGGATGGATGGATGTTATTATTAATTATGCCAGAATGGCTAAACGGATTTGGATGTTTGGCACAGAGAAGCACCTTCTTTTCCATTTTCTTTTGGTTTGGTCTTTTTCTTCTTCTTTTTGACTATCTTTGTGGTATTCCAGACTATAAAGTCTACACACATACCACGCATACATTCTACATTATACTATTTTTTATCCTTGAAAAATATGGCTCCCGTAAAATAATATATTAACTTTGACGCGGACTTTAATATTTTGTTAATAGCTTTCTTTCCTTTTTACCTCATGCCTTTCGGTTACCATACACAATTTTTACACACTCGCAATATTAAGACAAATCGATTGACGTAAGAACTATCAAAATCAGTCCACGCGTTTAGTATCTAGTGAGCCACAAAGGAACGAACATATACTGATAAACTTATAACTATTTGCGTCGCGAAAAATTCTCTCTCAGTGCAATTGGGGTGTTTGAAGTGAGTTGCTGTCATCCACAGCTTCGGTGGAATAACAGTTAATATCCGTAAGTATTTTAATACACGGTCACTTTAACATCGTTCTGGAGCCGAAACACAGGAACCCCAGTCGAGTAATAGGTACTAGGTATTGGCGTTGTTATTTTTTTTTTACGACGTCTCCAAGACCTTGAAATCTTATCACATTTTTTTTTAAATTTCGTGTCATATGTTAGTAGCTTTTCTGTCTGATCGATGAATGGATTTTTCAAAGGCTACCGTTCACATGTGTAGTCGTTAAAGTTTACACATAAATATGATTTGACTGCAAGGAAGCGTTACTTAGAGTTCTCACTATTTCACAAATTACATTTTCGTGTAATTTTTTTTTTGTTATTTTTTGAAAATAATATTGCCGTAGTTTCTGTTACTATGTTAGAGTTTATGGTCTTCGGCTCCAGAACGATGTAAAAGTAAGCGTGTATAATCATCCTTTACGTCTAAAAATCACGTCATAAATTTCAGTAGGTAGTAATCGTTACGACTTAAAATAATATACAATCATAGTCGATTTCCGAAGCGGTGAACGCCTGGGAAATAACTTGCCCGGAAACAGATCGACCCGTGAACCCATCTTCCCAGAGACAATGGGACGAGCCGCTCTGCAGGTTGGTACGGAATAATTTAATTAATACGTCCATAAATTCTGCTGAGCGCGCCCGCCTGCTGGCTGTGGGTGAGTGGGAGTCGGGTCTCTGGCTTCAGGCACTTCCGTCGCCCAACATAGGCACTATGTTGAGTGATTCTACATTCCGGCTCGCTACATGCCTGCGCCTGGGTGCACCTTGTGGGGCTCCGCACCGCTGTCAGTGCGGTGAAGCTGTCGACTGCCTCGGACACCATGGCCTGTCATGCAAAAAGAGCGCTGGCCGCATGGCACGGCACGCCAGCATTAATGACATCATCCGTCGTGCTCTTGTCTCCGCCGGAGTGCCAGCTGTTTTGGAGCCAGTTGGCCTGGCACGCGACGATGGGAAGAGACCAGATGGGATGACTATAATGCCTTGGAAGTTGGGTAGGCCTCTGGTGTGGGATGCTACATGCGTCGACACCCTTGCGCCATCCCATCTTCCTTGCACGACGTGTTGTGCTGGGGCGGCTGCGTCTGGTGCGGAAAATCTCAAACGGCGCAAATATATTAACCTTCATGAAAGTTATATGTTTGAGCCGTTTGGGGTTGAAACACTAGGGCCGTGGGGACCGAGCGCTCATCTAGTTTATCGCAATATCGCGAAGCGACTGGTCGATTCTTCACGTGACCAGAGGGCTGGCCTATTCTTTGGCCAAAGAATCAGCATTGCCATACAACGTGGCAATGCTGCCAGCCTTCTGGGCACATGTCCCATTGACAGCGATGCGGATGAGTTTTTTGATGCCCTATGACCTTACTTTTTATATTAACTGTACATACTTAGTTTGTAATTTAATTATTATTTAGTTTTAACTTTGTAGTTGAATTATTATTAATAAATTAATAAATACTTGTTGTTAAGGGATTGGGCATCAAATTTATTACCTCTGGTAGTTTCAATTTAATTATATTCATATTCATATTCATTTATTTTGCGTACCATAATGTGCATAAAAGATGTTACAAAAAGCTTACAGCTAAGGTACAATTATGGACCCTGTTAGGGCACAGCAACATGGTATTAACCTAAAATTAAAATTTATAAAATAAAAAATAAAAATAACACAATTCTTATAAAAAATTTAAACTTATGTACCTATTAAAATGTATTGTTAGTAGTTACTTATAATTCTATTGAGATCATTTATTTGTATTAATATATATAAAGATATTAAATTTAATAAAAATTAAAATAACAATTATTATAAAAAGATATGTGAGCTTATGTATTTATCTAAGTATTCAAATGTATAGTATAGTTCGAAATTATCATTATATTAATATTGTTATTTAATTATGGTATATTATTTATGCATTTATATTATAATTATATATTTTTAATGTTTGGTGTTTAAGAGAGGGGATAATTTTATTTTGGAATTGATTTGTCATCTAAAAACTCTTTTACTGAATAATATACCTTGGATTCCAGAAGTTGTTTACATTTATTAATAAATATATGTGTTTTGTCTAATTCTCTAATGTTATTCGGTAATTTATTATAAATTTTTATGGACATAATTAAAGGGCTGGTTGAGTGCATTTTGAGTCTGGATTGAGGTTTGTTTATTTTGTTTTTGTTATGTCGCAAGGTGTATCTTGTTTGTGTTTCTTCGCAATTAGTGTAAAAGTCTGGGTGTTTTCTGACAAATTTACATATTTCCAAGATATATAAGCAAGGGAGTGTGAGTATTTTGTGTTTTAGGAAGTGTGGTTTGCAGCTGTCTGTGTGTTCTATGTTTGTTATAATTCGAATTAGCTTCTTTTGTAAAATAAATATGGTTTGTGAATCTGTACTATTACCCCACAGCATGACCCCATAGCTGAGCCATGCCTGGGCATATGCATAGTATGCGACTAGTGCTGTTTGCAGGTTGGTAGTTTTTTTAAGTTCGCGTAGGGCATATGAGAATGTTGACAGTTTAGCTCGTATTTTCTGAACATGGGATTTCCAGTTTATGTGGGTATCTATAGACACACCGAGAAGGGTAAATTCGTTTACTTGTTCAAGTTTATGATTATTAAACATGAAATTTAATTTTAATGGGGATTTTTGATGGGGATTAAAAGTAATTAATTTTGTTTTTGCGAAGTTGATTTCAAGATTATGGTTATCCATCCAATTTAAAGCTGTAGAAAGAAGGGAGTTTAACTTAGCATTTATGTTGTCATCTTTTTTGCATGAGGTGAGTAGGGAGATATCGTCCGCAAATAGAATACATGGTTCGTTTATAATTTTAGGAAGGTCGTTTATATAGATTAGGAACAAAAGGCAGCCTATAACACTGCCTTGGGGAATTAATGCATTAACTGCTTTACTGTCGGATCTCATTTTAATTATTTCATTTGTGTTCTTGTCAAAATATTCAATTTCTACTAGTTGTTCCCTATCCTTTAGGTATGATGTGAACCATTCATGAGCTTTTCCTCGTATACCTATCCCATGTAACTTGTCTAATAGTATTTTAAATTGAACCTTATCATAGGCTTTGGTCATATCGAGCAGCATACCTACGGCGTAGTTTTTATTATTAATAATAGTTAGGGCCTCTTGTACGTACTTATATACTGCTAGCGTTGTTGACCGGTTTTTACGGAAACCGTTTTGGCAGTCGTCAAGTATTTTATACTTTTCGCTTCTTTTTTTTTAAAAAGAGTAAACGCGATCACACATAGCCTTTTCGAAGATTTTTGACGCAGTTGGCAGCAGCGCAATAGGGCGATAGTTATTAGGGTCGGTTTTGGAATTTTTCTTGTGTATAGGCTTTATAAGTGAATTTTTAAGTTCTATAGGTAATCTGTTTCCGTCAGTCACTGTCTCTCAAGTATAATTTGTTATATCGAAGACGAGACCTATCCTTCAGACCTTTTCCAGGTCATCGATCACAGAAGCCGGTTTTCCATTAAATCTAAAATATGTACGTTTATTTATACTATCTCTTGTTCGCGACTTCGTCCTTTCTTGGGGATTCAAACTTATCATGTGCCAAGTTTCTATAAAATCAATTTAGTGGTATTTTCATCACTGACATCGGTAACCATGTCAGAGGTCCTTGAGGCGGTTAAGAAACTCTGACACTAGGGTGTGTGGGGTCGTGAGACCTACCATGTACACGATAAAGAAAGAAAAAGAAGAATTTAGTGGTGAAAGCATAACAGACAAACAGACAGAGTTACTTTCGCATTTATTTTTCGATTTAATTTATATCTTCTCCTGTATAAGTAAAAAATTATGGCTAAATGTCTGTAACGGCAAATAAACGGCTGAATCAATTTAGGTGCTTTTTTGAGGTCTTAATTTTTTGAAATGGTTTGTACTTATAGGATATCAATATAATGAGAAGATAGGTTGGTTCACTAGTAAATTAAACAATATTATACTATCTTCCTACTAATATAAATGTGAAAGACTGTGTGTTTGTTGATCCATTACGCTTAAACGGCTGAATAACTTAGCACACGGGTAAACCATCGCACATACATACCATCACGCCTGTATTCCCTGAAGGGTTGGGCAGAGGTACGAATATACCACCTACAGTTTGCCGGTATGTTTGTTTAGGTCCCATGTAATAGAGGGCGAGCCTATTGCCATTAACCGGGCACAAATCCAAACTCCGAGCTGCTACTGAGAATCTCATAGAAAAACCCAATAACACTTTGCTCGAACTGGGAATCGAATCCAAGACCTCTAGAGTAGCAGCTGCACTTAGGACCAATAGGCTAACGAGGCATTACAAGGTTAAATACACAAATATTTTTTACCCGGTAATTTGTTCCTGTAGGATTTATTTAACTACCACGCGGGCGGAACCGCAGGCAAAAGCTAGATTTACAATAAATCAGACAGTTCAAGTTTTGTCACTGTTTAGTATTTGCAAGCTTGGAGGATTAACAAGTCGGTAGAATTTAATAACCACGATGATACAATAGACAGTAGTAATCTAGAAAGTCAACTCGGTTAAATTCTCGGAAAGGAACGAATAAAAAAAAATACAAATGTTTATTATTTTTATTTTTCAAACATAAAACTAACTTAAATAATAATAATTAAATTACAAATTATGTACAGTTAGTAAAGAAAGGAAGGACATAGGGCATCAAAAAAGTCATCCGTATCGCTGTCAATGGGACAAGTGCCTAAAAGGCTGGCAGCATTGCTATGTTGTATGGCAATGGTGATTCTTTGGCCCAAAAAAATGTCAGACAACATATTAATTTCTTGCAAGTTAGACAACATATTTATATAATAGTAGAGTCATAATTATACAATAGGTGGTTACACTTTTTGTGTAAAAAAATATTGTTGGAAGTTAATTCGTAGTCAAATATCACATACAGTGTCACAAATATTTTTGTAAAATGAGCTTAATGTAACTGAATATATGATACAATTTAGTAATGGATGAATAACATTTTTTTTTTGACTTTTTGACTTTTAGAATTGCTGGTATAAAGCTAGTCTATCTTCCCTTCACTCTAAAATACTAATGAAGACTTAAATAAAGCCATAAAGACAAACAATTAATGTCCCTGGCTTTATCGCTGGGTATTACTGGGCACATCAAGGGCGGCCAATTTTTATCAAATCACAACAAAACTAAAACGAAAGGGTATGATTTTAGCAATGTATGTTGGTCTCATAGATCTCTCGTCACTTAATTAATAAAAGTCAAATTGTGCAGTGGAACTTCTTTAGTATATTTTTGATTGGTGACAATAAGCCTCACCCCGTTCGACCTCGTAAATCAACACTTCAGATATTATTCAGTAACACCTTGTTTTGGCAGGACTTCTTAGAATGTTCAATTGTAATATTTTACGAAAATTCACGAAATTATATCTCGTTGACATTTCAGAATTTTGTGATTTGGGTAAAATTTAAAAGATGGATTTGTCCAGTTGAATGTTCGGAATTCAAATCAAAACTGACATTCTTTGACATTCGTTTAAAAAGGGCTGCAGGGTACAACGGCGTCTCTGCTTTACTTTTTCCTGACTTTATAGTTTTTGAATATTTAAAACATTTTATTCGATTCGTATTGGACTTTATATTATTTTAAACTAAGTGTGTCCAATATTAATAGTTGGTTGAAAATAATATAATTAAATAGTAATAATTCTTATTAAAAAACAAATAACAAATACACTTTAAAGTTAAGAAAGTAGTGAAAGAGGAACAAACAAAAAAAAAATATCCACGGGCCCAGGGCCAAATAAATTCGGGCTGAGTAAAGTAGCAGATGACCCCACCTATCCACCATTTACGTATGTTCAACGTTCTGCCAAACATCCTGTGTAACACACTCAGAAGGAATAAAAAAATCTTAAGCTTCAAAAAATTCTAGTGAACGATGTAAAACAGCGCAATCAATATTGTTGTCTTCTAAAAATGAGAATGTTTGCTTATTATGAGTGTAGTACGTAATAAGATTGCTAGTTTTATTCAACTTTTGGGTATATACTTTACTTCTACATGGGACCTAAAAACATACTAGCGAACTGTGGGTGTACAATTGGTACACCTCTGCGTAAACCTTCGGGGAATACAGGCGTGATTGCATGTGTTCTATTTGGCTTCTTAAAAATAATCTTTTAAATATCTTTTAATTCACATTAGTAGTATTTACTTACAAAACATTAAAAAATAAGAAAAGATTTTTACCAAAATACCAAATGTTTCATTCCATGTTTAAAAAACCTTCTGAACTATGAAAGCGCTCATGAACTAAAATTCTTTTTTTTTTTTCATTCAACCCGCCCGTGATTACCAAGCCAGACATTTTCTATTCAAGTTGGGCTACAAACATTCATTTTTTATTAAAAAAGCTTGAAGTATTTGAATTCAGAATATTCCATTTTAGATTTGGATTTTTGTCGAGTGAAATAATTTGCTTTTATACCTTTTTGGTAGGTGAGATATTTTTTTCAGTTATGCTAGGAATGTTATGCAAATAAAGTTGAAAGGAGATTGCCCGTTTTGTATAGGAAGTTCGGTCCCAGTGGAAAATGCTAGTGCCCAGAAGATTTTTGTTTTTCCTTATAGTAAAAACATAGCATTTTCATAATCAGAAACCTTTTTCTAATTATTCACCCAGGTTCAGGAGATATCATGATTTTTCAGTTTGAAAAATCTAGGTTATAATTACAAATTGACGTAGACATACAATGACTATGACCATGGAATTAGTCTCTATTACTCTATGCATTAAGTAATAGAGACATAATTCCATTACTATATGCATATTTCCATACTATAAGCAAGTTTATGCATAAAGTAATAAAGACATAATTCCATTGTACCTTCGATCAAGATCGATGCATTGTACTGCTACTTAACAGTATAATAAAAAGTAAATAGGTGCTCATCTATTGTGTGGAATAATAACGTTTAAATGCACAACACAGCTTCAGCACTGGACTAATTTTTTATTAATGATTCATTTAACGTTACCTACTGACACTTATTTTTATTTTAGTAGTAGTATATACCAAGGAAAATAAAACAAATAAAACTTGAATAAACTATTTATTCTTCATAAAATATTTCATCCAAAGATGGAGCTGGAGCACTTACATTGTTGAAGCGGCCCCAGCTTAAATACCACAATACTGTCATAGTATGAGCACAACACCCTACTGTACGGTTACCCACTAGACAGTTACAATAGTAAGCAATAATACTTTCTAAAGAATTTGCCCGATTTTCATCTCTACTTATCAATAAATAAGAGTAATAGGTTTTGTGGCTCACATGGCGGGACTTAATTCTAGCCCTAATTAAATAATTATTTTGACCCAATATTAAGGGCAAATTTTAATCCTCTTCCAAAACATTGCTTACTTCAACATTATAAGTACCATTACTTCTTATATGCTCCCCATAATAGGATCTAGCCTGTTTTAATTGGTAAGATCCTAATGCAAATCTTCTTAAATCATCTAAAGTTAATCTAGGAAAAGGATCTAAATGGGGAGCATTGCTGTCTATGTTTTGGAAAACCGTACGTCTCCTATTGATGTTATTCCTTTGAATAAATTCCCCTAAACAATTTCTTGTATTTAATCTCGCCCGAGCAATTTCTAAATACTCCGCAGCATCAGGTCGGTCTTCTATTGTTGGGTGGAATTTATTCAAAAGAGCACAAGCAATTTTAAAATCATCCATAAGGTGTGTTGATGCTCTGTTAAAATATTCTTGTCGAAAGAGTTTGTAGTCTCTTTTAATGCAACCATTTACAATTTCAACTACCCATCTACACATAGTCACACATCTAGACTTATTTGCTTGATCAGTTGTCAATTGGAATTCATTTTCCAATAATGACTCGGGCATGTAAGTTTTAAAATTATAGCTTTCCAACTCGGGGATCACGTCTCTAAATCCTCTATCCAATATAAAGACGTCCCCCTATCTGAAAAATGAGCGCATTGGACCACTTTCATTACGAAATAGATCACTCATGATTGTTGAATCATTTTTTGTTGCTTCGTATGGTCCAATGCACTCCAAAATGTATCCATCACAACATGTAATTAAAAAGGGTTTAACCAAATTGGTGTATTTGTGTAGACTATATGTCTGTTTTTGGTATTTGTAGTTACTACTACTCTGAACATAAACATATGTACCATCACATATGACAATAGCAGGTTTCACATCTGAAGCCATGCTACTGTCTCCAAATAGACCTTCAGGAATAGTCCTGTTACGTGAGGCCACATTTTGTACATTAGTATGAGTAAGTCCTAAATGCATTGGTACAAAATGTTCTGTTAAACATTCTCTAACAATCTTCATTTTTTTTTCTAATGTAAAGCGTGGCAGTTGAAAAAGAGTTGCCAGTCTTTGGTTGCTGTCCCCTGTCCTAAGTTTAACAAGAAATGTGCTCAATGCAAGGCTAGGATTTGTAACCTTATTATTTAAACTAGGAATGCTATTTAATAGTTCATTAAACTGCACTTCTGTTAGTCCCAGCCAATAATGGCGTAAATGTGAATCCATTGCTGCAATATTATTAAAATCTAAAGTCCTTTGAGAAGCTCTTTCAAGCATAGAAAATATATCATCGACTTGAAAGCCAGTAAAGTCATTTAAAATGGCACTCAGTTCAGCCCACTGATTACTATGTAAATGATGATGACAGATTCTAGCATTTAAGGGTATTTATATACTGTACTGCAATAACAATAGTTCCTTGATAGTCATAGGCACTAAAAGACGTTCATTATTTTCACATCCTACAAACATGCAGTGACGAGAAGCTGCAGCAACACGTTTATACTTTTGTGAGTTAACTTTAGATTGTACTCGTTGTGCTTGTTGTGGTTGGGGTGTTGGAGCTGGCATTGGAGGTGGTTCAGGTATCCCGCTTTCTTCTAATGAAGGTGAAGCTGCATCCATGACACTGTCAGGTCTGTTTGTATCTTGAACCTCCAATCGTCGTGTTTTCCGAGCTGCTGCTAACCAGCAAGGAATGCACACTCTTTGTAAATGTGGAGCCTGAAATGAAATAGTCAATATTAGTGACCATCAGAGTATGCACCAAACCCTATATTGTTATTGTGTAATAAAAATACTATCAATTAGAAGGAAACACAATTGCAGAGCATAAGGTCTCGGGTTCATTTCCCAGGTTGGGTTGCTGGGTTTTTCCATTAAGAATTCCTGAGTAGCAGCCAGGAGCCTGGCAGTGGGTTTGTGCCCGGTTGATGGCAATATTTGAGGCATTAATATAACTGACCAAATGTATGTGTACTTTTAGGTACACCTCTGCCTAATTATCATCGTGGTTATGATTGATTACAGGTGAGACAATATGGAATGTTATCGAAAAATATACTGACCAGGTGTGCTAGAGTCCATCTTAAAATCATGCTGCGTTGTGGGCAGTCTAACTCAACTCTATGGGTTCTCCGACTTGTAATAGAGATACCACACCCATAACAAATGTTCAAGTGACCATATGCAGGCGATATATCCTCGTGGGAACCAGTTATATTTGATAACATCCTTTCTTGCAACAGCAAATAACATTCAATACACAGGATATCATCCGATGTTACCTGGAAAAGACTATAAAATCATTACTCTTCTACATTTATATCTCAAACTCAAACTCAAAGCATTTATTTCAATTAGACCATTTACAGGCATATTTGAATTGTCAAAAAGTTACAGTTAAAAATTGAAGCTAGTTGCTCGTTCCAAAACGTAGGTCTCTATGGAGAAGAACGAGAAAGAAACTCCACGGACACTCTTTTTCTTCAATCTGCATAAACTTGTAAATATATGTCGTGGATTGATGTCGCTACTGTACAACGTACAGCGCCATCTATCCATTCAATTCGCAACTAAGCATCACGTGATCAGAAACGCAAGCGCGCCCCACCGCTTGGACACGATCGTCGGTAGAGGGGATGCAGCAAGACCGAGGTTGGCTCAGTCTAGTTCGGACAGTCTTGGCAGACGCTCAGTACCAACGCACGTGTTTGTTTCGACTTAGCTTTTGTTATTGTACCTTAAATAAAGACATTCAAAGTTTAAACCGTATTTTTGTTCGAGTACTCACACAGTGCCCACATTCATTTAAAATAATGTCGGATCGTGAAGAAGACCCAATGTTTCGCACCTCGGCCACCCTCCATGCGACATCAGAACTGGGATTCAAATCGAGCAAATAAGAAAACACGCGGTGATAAAATAACCTTGAAAACTCACAATAGTGGTTATTTTTTTGAAATGCAAGACCAACAAAGTGGCTGTTATTTTTGAAATGCAAGACCAACAAAGTGGCGGTTACTTTTTGAAATGCGAAACAAACAAAGTGGCAGTTCCTTTTTGAAATGCAAAACCAACAAAGAGGCGGTTACTTTTTGAAACGCGAAACCAACAAAATGAACGTGCTGTTACAAACTCTTAGAACCAAACCAGTGAATAGCAAAGTCACACATGCGGCAGGCTGGAACACAAACAAGCGGATTGTTACACGAAGAAGGATGTCAAGAAGCCGTTGCCTGTGCCGGCTACTCCGGGCGCCGCCGGGCAGCGCTAACAAGGCAGCAGCAGCTCAATGGTGTGCGTCAAGAGTGGCACGCCGAGCCACATCGCCAGCTGCAGCAGCGGCGGGAAGCGAGCGACGCGTTGGAGTTTGCTACGTTAGCAATCCTTGCGGCGTGCTGATGAATACCGGTGAGTCGTGTCTATTTTATTAAGGTTCTGGTGCCGAATGTTCTTCATCAAAGATAATGTTGCGTGAACTACCCCGTTGGTCTCGTGGTTGCAAGTGCGACTACTGTGCAAGGGGTCCCGGGTTCGATTCCTAGGTTGAGCAAAAAGTGTTATTGGGTTTTTCTATGAAATTCTCAGTAGCAGCTCGGAGTTTGGATTTGTGCCCGGTTAATGGCAATAGGCTCGCCCCCTATTACATGGGACCTAAATATACCGGTGCACTAAGCTGTGGGTGTACATTGGTACACCTCAATTTTGTGGCAAACGTGTTTACATTATTTTAACGGAATGAGACAAGGTCATAATATTTTGAGAAGTACCCTACAAATACGAGCATGACAGGCTAAGACAAATGTCTGAGTGCCAAGTTCCTCCTAGAAGTAGAAGATGTTGAACCGTGTGATAGTGGTGAATCTTAGTTTGGCTGGTCGGACCGTACCTGTTGCCATTTCGTAGCCGTAGTCTGTTAGAAGTCGGTATCTGCTTTTAGTAGTCCGTGGATACGCGGTGTGCGGGTGGCACAGGCGGAGGTCGGGCCTTGTAAAGACTATAGGGTCCGTGGGACTCGGCATTCAAGAGAATTGAATGAAACAAACGCGAGGTTTGTTGGAAGGGCTTAAGGAAAAGCCACAGGCCACGAATAACATTCCTGCTTTGCGTTCTTATGATGCCCTATGGATGATTTAGTAATTGCTCTAGTATTTGTAGTTGATCTAATAGTTTAATTAATTAAATTGTTCAGTTTAGATTTTTGATGTAGGTACCTAGAACTAAAACAAAATTATTGTGATATGAAATTCATTTTCATTTCTTAAGTTATTTTAAGTTTGTGACAGGAGTGACCGAACGGTATGTACTGCGCTATTTTACTTGTTACAGATTAAACACACGAGGTCGTGGTCTGGAAAGACCGTAGTGCGTAGTCAGTGGATGATGCACACGGGCGATCCACTTGGTGGATGCGTACTGATCCATGCGCTGGATGTGTGAGAGCATTGCGATTGCTGGTCGGCTGGAGAGCCGTGGCGTTAAAGGTTTCGAACGACTATGGTACATGACACATGGTATGGTATGATACATGACACATGGTATGGTATGGTATGGTATGGTACAGTATGGTACATGGTAATGATTATTGTATTTTCAATGATTCCCAATTTTACAAAGTTAGTAAATTTACCCGCTAAAGCGTTGATAATTTGCATTCACTTTATTTTTTTTAAGTTTATTCAGATTGTTTACTTGTGAGGTTCCCGTTAAGACAATAAACGAGAGTAGTGAGTAAAGTGATAGTGCTAGTGAGAGCACTGATGTTGTTGTTGATTGAAGTATTTTGACGTGATTTGTTTGACTATTTGTTGACGAGTTGTGTGACCTTAGCTGGAGGCCTTGAGTACACTTGTGAAGCCTTGGTGGGAGTGCCTTGGCGAGACGGTTGACGTGTTATTGGTGGCCTGGCCATGGTGATTTGGCAGGTCGGTGATAATGATTTTGACTGTGGACTATTGATGACTTTTTGGTTAACAACAATTGGTTTTCTTTGAACTTTTTGAGATTTTTGATAACACGTGTGTATCTGGAACGTCTCATTGTTTTTGTTTTCATCAATTTGAAAGAGTTGCCTAGGTTAGATGCCAAGTACAGAGGACCATTTCAAATCGTAGAGGTCCTAGACGGAGATCGTTACCTTTTAAAGTCGTTAGTTAATAAGCGTACTTACAAGTATGCACATGATCGCGTTAGAAAAATGCCTGAGGGCCAAGTACCAATTGAGGTTGTTGAGAAAGATCCCCGATCACCAAGTGCCTCGAGAGTTAGATGTCATAGTTGATGACAGTGGTAGTGAAACCACATCCGATTAAGAATGGCGTGTGTACTCATACTCGAACCTCTTGACCGCACCTCATGAGTAACATGTGGCGATGGGTCTGTGAGAAGTCGTTGGTGCGATTTCTGTCTGTGTTGGTGCACAGAGCGCTTCATGTGTTGTAGCACATTTTGCGCAAGAGGTTTTTAGAATCGTTGGTGCGATTCAGATCTGTGTTGGTGCACAGATTGTGACGAAAGTTTTAATGAGTTGAGTACGCATTGCCTATGAGATTAGTTTCAAATTAGTGGAAATAGTTTTCCGTTGATTGCTTTGTTGATCGGATCTCTTCCAATCACTTGTTGTGCAGGAAGCACTGTGTAGAAACCCTAATGACAGGACATTGTAAATCATAACAGTTGGTTATTGTGTGTACGTAGATTTGCAGTAAAAATGAGTTACTTAGTTTCTATTGGCAGGATAGCTGAGCTATTTTTCCCTGAGTGTATTTTGTCCACAGGTACTACACCCGAGGACGGGTGCTAGTCAGGGATGGCCGTGTCGTGGATTGATGTCGCTACTGTACAACGTACAGCGCCATCTATCCATTCAATTCGCAACTAAGCATCACGTGATCAGAAACGCAAGCGCGCCCCACCGCTTGGACACGATCGTCGGTAGAGGGGATGCAGCAAGACCGAGGTTGGCTCAGTCTAGTTCGGACAGTCTTGGCAGACGCTCAGTACCAACGCACGTGTTTGTTTCGACTTAGCTTTTGTTATTGTACCTTAAATAAAGACATTCAAAGTTTAAACCGTATTTTTGTTCGAGTACTCACACAGTGCCCACATTCATTTAAAATAATGTCGGATCGTGAAGAAGACCCAATGTTTCGCACCTCGGCCACCCTCCATGCGACATATATAAACTCACATGAAGATAACTCAAAATAACATTAATTTGATTAGAGTAAACGAAACACTGTATAGTCAAACAGTGCTTCTTTTACTCTAATCAAATGTTATTTTGAGTTAGTACAACGCATTTAGGCACTACATTGTCGAAAATAAATATTGTTGTTTTTTTTTTTTTTTTTTTTTTTTTTTTTTTATTGGGACAAGCCCGCCACACTGTTCCCAAACCACTGCAACTTTTGTAAGCCAGAATCAACAGTGGCGACCACAAGAAAAGCGCCAAGGCAATGAAGCTCGACGAGTCCCAGAGAAGCGATTCAACTGTCTTGGATCCCGCAACGAAATTAATCAGAAAAGATTAGCGGAGGAGTAAGAAAAATATAATTTCCACTTCCCTCCAAACAAGCAGGAGACAGAACAGAATTAGGCCAATAGGCACAAAGGGATTATTTACAACTGGGAGAAGCCCAGATTGCCAAGCACCACGGATTGCAATTATCATTAACTTAATGGGTCCTAATGTGAACTGTTACATTTGATTCCAGTAATAGGTATGGCAAAAACGCTTGAACGCACGGAAATTAGTTCTAGTTTCTACAAGGTCCGCGTAATAAACAACACCGGATATAGCCTGTACACTATCTAACATAATATTTCGCTCATTCTGCCAAAGAATACACTCCCATAAGATGTGATGAGCAGATTGTTCATATTCACAGTCAGATGTAGAACATTGACACAAAGGAGAGGCAACAAGCTTAAAAGAAAATAATTTACTCTTAAAGTTGCCATGACCTGTGAGAAATTGGGCAACACAGTGCTCCACCTCCAGCCATGTTCTGGCCAGCCGTTCGCGAACTGAAGGAAAGAACTGATGGAGGTGCCGGCCCTTGATGGAATTATCCCACCTACATTGCCATTCAGATAAAAGTTCCTCCCAGACATCAGTCTGCGGTTTAAATAATCTAGAGATCTTAGCACGGTCACGTTGAGTTAGAAAGTTTGCGTCCATGGTCTCTCGCGCGGAATAGTACATTGCAGCACGTCGCTGCACCTCGAGATCGACTGGAAGTACACCTGCAAGTACTGGTAGTGCTTCAGTACTAACGGTCCTATACGCTTTGCATAAAAATATTAAAGCTAACCGTTGGCTTTGAAGCAATTTACGTCGTACCGCCCCTATGGTGGCCCTATCGGCCCAAACAGGTGCACCGTAGCACATACAACCTAGGTAGGTAGCTGCATAAATAGTTTTCAGAGTTAAGAAAGACAGACCCCAAGTAGCTTTAGAAATTCTCGTTAGGGCATAAAAATTCTTTTTAGCTTTTTCTCCGACTATGTTAATGTGGTCAATAAAAGAAAAGTTCTTTTCTAAGACCATACCAAGGTAGCATACGGATGTTTGATGATGTTTTCGTTTGACGGGAACGTTATTAAATTTAATACTAGGCCAAGATTTAAGATCACCTTTTAACATAAGTTGATACGTTTTTTGCGGTGCAAAGGTTAAACGGTTCCGATCGCCCCACTGTGATATTAAACGTAGGCATGTGTCAGCTAAATTCTCAAGTCCAGCCCTAGTACTCGACTGAATGAGCAGAAGGCCGTCGTCCGCGTAACCGGTTAAAGAACAGCCGCATGGTAGCGGAATTGCAAGAAAATCGTCAAAACCTAAATTCCATAGATAAGGACCGAGAACCGAACCTTGAGGACATCCCATGGTTAATGACTTCGATGCGGAATAGTGTCCTAGTTTGAGCTTCGCGGAGCCATTGAGAAAGTAAGAGGAAACAAGAGAATAGATGTTTTTATAGCAACCACGGGTTTTTATTTTAAGTAGTAGCATAGGCCACCATGCGTTATCAAAAGCCCCAGAAATATCGAGGAAGATCCCAAGTACATATTTATGTTCGGATGAGGTAACAGTTTCCCTTACAGAAAGTACCGCGTCGACGGTAGATTTACCTATTGTAAAACCGAATTGATTGCTGTGAAATTTCGGCCCGTCTGGCAGCAAGCGTGGAACGATAAGGCGCTCAAGCAGTTTCCCCAAAGATGGTAGTAGGGTTATGGGTCGATACGACTTTGGATCGTCCGGGGGCTTGTCGCCGCTCTTTGGAATTATTCGTATAAAGCCACGTCGCCAAATTTCAGGAAAAACGCCGTCCGCAATGCATCGGTTATACACTGTTAAAATTGCGTCACTCGCGGTTTTACACGCCTCTATAATCATTTTATTAGATATTTTATCTTCACCCGATGACTTATTGAGTGGTAGCCTCTTCACCACATTTAAGAACTCGTCAGTGGATGGTAAATCTGACGCTGGTGATTCAGGTGGCACAGCAGCCCACGCCCTGATCTGCTGGTGGTAAACGCTGTCGTTTACCGCTGAATCATCGGGTATAAGAGTATTGAGTAGTACTTCCGTTGTTTCTTCGATACCGGTAGTATGTTTATCATTTACTTTTATGTTTTCGATATATGCTAGATCGACCAATCTATTAGCCTTAAACTCGTGATACAAGGGAGACCATGGACCTTCTTTATCTAATTTTTCTACAATTTTACGCATTAAATTGCCCTTAGATTTTTCGACTGCTGCTCTGTAGCGCGATCTGGCAACTCTAAACGTATTTGAGGCAAGAGAAAGCAGGTCTCCGGTAACCTTACGCTTTTTAAGCTTATTAAACTGTCTACGCGCTCTGCGGTAACTTTTACGCGGTAAATATTGTTGTATATGCACACGATAACTTACAGGTGTAGACATTGTGCAAATTCGTAGAAGAACTGTCATTTGCTCGTTCAACTCCTCAACTGTATACCGGCGTAAATTAGGTGCTAATAAAATCGAACAGTTAATACAGCGTCGGGAAGGCAGACGGTGTGCCCGACTTCTGGCTGGGGTAGACATAGTTCTGACAAAAAACTGTTCGGGAGTCCAATATCTCACCAAAGATAGCACTTAAGAGTCAAATATCTCACAATGAACAACACAAATAAGAGTCCGTTATCTCACTAAACAAAAAGTAAGTACTCGAGGAACTTATTAGCTCAACTCGGTGATAGCAGAAAAAGCACGTATCGTAAATAATAACTATGTAAATACGGAATTCAAAACTCAACGTATACAAAGCAATCACGAACGTAACGAATCTCCGAAGTCCGAACAGTGGTGCTGTGACATGCGCAAGTAAATGTTGCCAGATCTATTATTTTTAATCATTCGTAAATCGATTTGTTTTTTTATCGATAAATCGATTGAAAATACCTACGTTAGGCTTTTCTAAACAGAAAAGCCTAACACAAACGTGTAAAACGCTTTTATAAACATCTAATATAGACTTATTATGCAAATAAAAATCCTATTCTCATCTATCCACCGCTATTACTCGCATAGACTATAACTGTGGACTATAAGCAGTTTAGATTTAGATCCAATAGTTTTAGTCATTAACAATATTTTAAATAATTAAACTCATACTTTACCTACACCTATCTTTGTGCATTTCAGATATAATATGCTACAATAATACGTACCTATGAAAAAGAAAGGGTTATCACCATTTTAATTCATTGTCGAGAAAACATAATGCTAAAACAGTAGCATTGAAGTTGTCAAACGTGAAGACCTACATTTAAATTTTGAGACGGAAAATAGTTATAATAATTAAAAATGTTTTAATAATTAAAAATGTTAGTACCTATGGAAAATAGTTATAATAATTAAAAATGTTTTTTTTTTATTGTTATTTTCGTTTTGTTTTGAAATCGATTAATCGATTGATTAGTATACGTCATTTTGGATAGGGATTTGATTTCTGGCAACTTTTTTTTGTATATATCTATCAAAAGGATGTCAACGAAATGTTTAACTATTAATTAATTCTAACTTTATTCCCAGGGTGAAAGAAATTGTATAAAAAATAGTATTAATACAAAAAAATGAATAATATTTTTAGGTTATTATTTCAATCAGGCACACGTAGCACAAAAGGGGGACCTGCCCCGTGGCAATGTCCATTGTATGCAAGATATTATTCCACGCGGCATTTATTAGCTGACATGTAATTACGCAATTTTCTACTCTATGTGTATTTTCTTTATGTTCATTATCAATTAAAACGGCTAAAATATAATTGCTGATCTGTTTGTACTGACAATTACGGTACTAATAAAAATACTTCTGTATGTATTTCTGGTTATACCGGCGAACTGTGGGTGTACATTGGTACACCTCTGCCTAACCCATCGGGTAATACAGGCGTGATGGTATATATTTTTTTTTTGATGGTATGGTATTTCTGGATACGGCCCAAATTATTAAGAGGTTTCTCTCTCTGGAGCCTGGATTTGATTTCTTAGATAATGTCATCGTTGTGTTAATTTCCATACATTCCATTTTTCCATCCATTTTTTTCATAATTTTCATTATTTCTGCACCGTAAAAGCCTCTTATATTGAGAAGTAACGACCATTAATCACTACATGCTTCTTATTATAAATTATCAAGATAAGATTTGCTCAATGAGTTAATTAAAATTAGAAAATACATACCATCACGCCTGTATTCCGCGAAGGGTTGGGCAGAGGTCTACCAATGTATATATAATGTATATAATTCGCCGGTATGTTTTAGGTCCCACGTAATAGAAGGCGAACCTATTGCCATTAAACGGGGACAAATTAAATCCTAACTAAGAGCTGCTACTGAGAATTTCATAGAAAAACCCAATAACACTTTGCCCGACCTGGGAATGGAGCCCAAGACCTCTAGCGAAAAATCAAAGTTAAATTAGGAAGTGTCTTTCTTTATTATGAAAACTCCTGTAAATACGTACAAACGTAGTTTTTCCACGTAAAATATAATAATAATTATGACAAAGCAGACCTGCCCCCCTAGCCAAGTCGCAAACGATAATCGTAAACGCTCGGTAGGTACCAATAGATTTTAAACTTTATACCCCAGAGCCTTAAGTTGAAAATCTATTTAAGATTTCTAAGCGTTAGCGACTGGAAATAACGAAAACGCTAAGCAATCTTCATTAGATCTTCAACTTAAAACCAAGCACATAAAGTTGAAGATCGATTAAAGCCTACTCAGCGTTTGCGTTTATCGTTTGTTACATGGCTACAGGGGCAGGGCAGAAATAATATGTTCCAACATAGTTAATTTACTTTTAACAATGAAACCAAGGGACGCTTTTAACGTCTCTTTTAAAAGCAGTGTCCCCAACATAACAAATATAATAACATTCTTTTTCCTCAATTAAACCCTGTTGTTGCACTTTCCCGCCTACTTTATTTTTTCTCATTATGTTGGTAGTAAAGTCACATTATTATAATGTATTATTATGAACACAGTTACTGTACTTTGTTGGTTTTTATTTGCGTTTGCTGTGTCCGACGTAGAGTCGGGTTTTTATAGAAAAGCTTGTGAAGTAATATTTATTGTAAGTGACTTTTCATTTTACTACAATTATTTTTTTTCACTAGGTTTCTGATTTCAATAATAATTTATTTTTCTGAGCAAGTTTAGCCTTGTACTTTTGAATGTATTTAAATATACACAACACAACGTTGCTGAATTGTTTTGTTATTAGAATGAAAAAAACATTCTTATATCAAAACAATTATCACATTAATAATAAAAAAAGACTCGGAAATCCAAATTCTACAAAATAAAATCATTATAAATCTGAGTGACAGTCACTGTCCCAAAATTGAAAGGAGGCATTTTTGGAAGATTGACAAAGAGATTTTGTTGCGACCGTTCCTAAAAATTGGTAGAATTTCCCCTCACTAATTTTCTGTCATTTTCGGTCAATTAGAAATTTATATATAACTGTGGCACTAAGGTTTTAATATGGAAAAAACAATGATATGATTTTGAATTCTTCGTTAGTGTTTGACTTTGAATAAAAATAAAAACACTAAATTTTAATTGTTGTAAATAAAAACACTATTTTCTATAGTCAAATTAAAATAACGACCCAGTTTGAAATCCGACCTTCAATCGGTAATCTGACGTTCAAAACGATTCACCAAACAGTTATTTTTTAAATAAATAAATAAATAAATATCTTGGGACAACTCACACACGGCTATCTGATCCCAAGCTAAGCAGAGCTTGTGTTATGGTAACCAGACAACTGATATACATACTTATATAATTTATAAATACATACATATTATAGATAAATCACACCCAGACACAGAACAAACAATCATGCTCATCACGCAAAGTTTGTTTGAGTGGGAATCGAACCCACGACCTCCGGCTTGTCAGTCAGGGCCACTAACCACTAGACCAACAGGCCCGTCAAAACCATCGTCGTCGTTTTGTTCTTAAACTCGGTATATTACTAGGCTAGAATATAGGTTGAAGGCATTGACCTAGGTTACGAGTTAGTTTATCTAGACCTTTAGTATCTAGATATCGTAAAACTGATAGGGTGATGTCAACATCTAAGAGATAAAAGCGATTCTTTTGTGTAAAAAGTAGGACTAACACCGAGACATACATATTTTGTTAGTAAAAAAGTTTAATCTTTGACAGTCTTTACGAATAGTCTGAAGCCTGGAAGTCTGACAACAAGTCTTACCATTCTTTTATTTTTTAAGTATGGGATATCATCACATGACTTCTTCCGTTCTGGGTGGAACGTAAGGGAGTGTCAGATTCTTACTGACTAAAACCCACCCGTGTTTACTCCGTGGTTACTCTTTCTAACAAATTCCGGAACCGGCCCAATAAGTCTTACCAAGAGGTATCGTATTGACCAGTGTAGTCGCTCCTTGTAAAACACTGGTATTAAGCTGCATCCTGTTTGACTGGAAGCCGACTCCAACAAACTCGGGAAAAAGGATAAGGAGAAAATAAATACATACATACCATCATGCCTGTATGCCCCGAAAGGTTAGGCAGAGGTGTACCAATGTACACCCACAGACCGCCGGTATTTTTAGGTCCCAAGTATTACGAGCCAAATACCATTAACCGGGCACAAATTCTAACTCCGCACTGCTACTGAGAGTTTCATAGAAAATCCCAATAACACTAATAGCACAGAATAAGGTTTAAAAGCAAATAAAGATTTTCATTACTAGTTATTTTTTCAAACTACCTACATAGGTAGGTGATAATATACGCAGACAAAGCCACGGGAAAAGTGCTAATTGGAACAGAATCCCTTCGTCTCCTATTTCCCCCTCAGAACAAAATTCCGCGAATCACATACCAGAACGCACACATCCATCTTTAATGACGTCATAAAAGTGCGTTCTTCAAGCAATAATGTTCAGGTATAATGGCTGAGAACACAATAGCTCGTACGCTATTCATTGCTCCATTTGTATACTCGTGTCACGGTAAACGTAGTTAGTAATACGTTAATGGATAGGGAAGTGTAACCAGGCCTATCACAGAGAATACATACAATAAACACATACATACCATCACACCTGTAATCTCCGAAAGGTTAGGTAGAAGTATATAAATGTAAACTCACAGTCCACACATTTGTTTTAGGTCCTATATAATAAGAGGCGAGCTTATTGCCATTAACCGGGCACAGATCCTAACTCCAAGCTGCTACTGAGAATTTCATAGAAAAAGTCAATAAAACTTTGCTCGACCTGAGAATCGAATTCAATACCTCTAGCGTAGCAGTCGCGCTTGGGACCACTAGGCTAACGAGGCAGTTAATAATGCGAGGCAATAAAATATAATTATACCGGCTTAATATTATCTCACTGCAGGGCCAAGACCTCTTCTCATACAGATAAGAAATAAGCATTAATCAACACGCTTGCTCAGATTAGCAATTTTTTACTTGCATTTTTTACAAGTGCAGAAATCCTCTCGATATTTTCTACCAAATACAGACTTACTTATATTAATTGTAAGTCCAGATACCCTCACGATGTTTTCCTTCACCGATATCTGTGATGTCCAAGATATACTTAGAAAGTACATACATAATAATATGAAAATAAAAAAGTCGCCCGAGATCGGTTACGACTTATAACTCGCTCATGTATGAGAAACGAGTATATAAGAAAACAAAAGAAAAACCCAACAATAATGATAACATAGAAATAAGTGCCTAAGGCATTAAGTCCGCCTTTGTACTTTTTGTTGCATAAAGTTTAAATAAATAATAAATAAATAAGTAGGTCAAAAAATTATTACACAAGATAATAAATTCATCTAATCCAATATATTATAAAACCATCAAATAACTCTACTCTGAAAGCATTACAAATAGGCAACAGAAAAATATATAAGTCCAATAAACCAGCAGTCAATTCGACTGAATAAAAAAGCGAATCGCAGTAAATAAAACAGAATACTCCCGAGATTAATTACGCAAATAATTCAAAACAATTCAACAGCCAATAAAATAAACGAAACAATGTTTTTGTTCTATTCAAAATCAATCAAACATTGTATCAATCACTAAAAAAAAGTGTGTTTGTTTCATCAATCAAAATAACAATATATATACGAACAGTCGAATTGTTTCTAAATATTGTGAACGTATTTTACTGTGTCATAGATAATTTTCAGCTTTGCTCGTTCAGTTTGGTTTCAGCAGTCGTAGCGACCGCACGTTTTCCAAGCGCGCCGACCTCACGAAACTTTCAGTTTCTGAGTGCTAACTACACAAACTTTTAAAATAATCCCCTTCGTTTTACAACTACTAAAAAAATTCAAAATTCGAACCAATTAAAAATTTACCAACCATTTTTTTATTTTAGTTTTTGGATGTTTTATTTTTTGAGTGTTTAAAAGTTAAGTGCTGTGGTTTTTTTTTCGATGTTGGTGGTGACATGGTAATCCGTCAAAATAGGTGATAAACATGTTCTTGGGCCTGAGCAGCCTCTGTGTGGTGGGTTGGAAGTGAACTGGACGTTATGTTATTACCACATCAAGCGCATACTAACTATCCTGATGCCTTTTTATGATGACAAAGTAAGTAGACGTTTGTTATTTTAATATTTTAGTTTTATTTTACGACTCATTTATTTTTTTATTTTTTGTTCTTGTGATTCATGTTGGATTGTTGATATTATAAGAATATATTTATATTGTAATGACTTTTTGCATCGTAATATATTATTGAATAAAAAGAAATGGGAAGGACATGAGGAGGCAGTTGCCCAGCAGTGGGACATTATTAGGCTAGGTATAAAAATTAATAATAATACGGTTTAACCTTTTTTAAATACGACTTGAACAATAAAAATAGAATATTAAATAAGTATATGTACAAATATTAATATAGAATATTTGACTCTTTAAACTGAAAATAATTCACAAATTCATAGAACTTTATTAATTATCTTTATTAATAAATTGTAAGCTCTTTTTTTAAACGAAGTGTTTTTTCCAATGGTTTTTATTTATTTTTTAAACCGTAATTTTATTTCTCATAAATGCTTGTACGATAACAATATCCAATTTAGGCGAAAAATATATTTTGTCAGATATTATTCAGGAGTCAAAGTAGAATATAATTCAGAAGCTGTTGTTTTGGTTAGTTTTGACGGAGATCTATTTCATGCTTCAAGATAATGATTCTAAAAGTGAATAAAAAAAAAACCAGCGTATATTAATTTGTTCTACTGCAAGACAAAAGCCTTTTCTCATTAAATAATTTATGAGCATTGATCATAACGCTTGCTCAAAGCGGATACGCGATATCAGGCTTATATTAATTTATGAAACCTGTACTTGGTTTCTTAACGATACGTGCTTCCCACCATTTTTTTTAAGGATGGGAAATAATAAAATTAATTCTTTTCCTTTAGGCGGAGCGATAGGCAGTTTTAGTAAAACCCCAAAAATCCATCCATGTTCCTCCTAATGCCCTTTCTTTTCTTACTCCATCGCTAATCTTTTCTGATTAATTTCGTTGCGGGATCCAAGGCAGTTGAATCATTTCTCCGGGATTCGTCGAAATTCATTATCATTTCTTATTCGGCGTTTTTCTGGCGGTCTCCACTGTTGATTCTGGCTGTCAGGAGTTGCAGTGGTTGCGAATAAATAAAATAAAAAACAACGGGTTGCACTACGGGAGTGCCGGCAGAAGTGAAAACTTGAATATTAACGTTGTGCATTTTTGGAATAATTTTGCACGAATTGCTTTAATTATCAGTATTAAAGTACTATCACTTATGTGGTATAATACAAAATTTATTTATTGCGCTATCGTACACAAATATGACAGACAATTCGCTGACGCGAATTGTCATAATTGTATAGAGAAATTCGTAAGATTTTCGATCAGGTCACGTGTCCTGACGCGAGTTTATATTTTTTTACCCATTATAAAAAAAGTGTACAACGCCGCTAAAGAAGTTTTCACTTCAAAAAAATGCTCTTCGCGATCCTCAGCCGCGGTGTCTTTTTCGAATCATTTTGTAACATGCGCTTTCCACTCATGATAAAGATTTCGAAAGTAATCTTTATTATAATAACCGTCTAAGTAAGACTTAAGGCTTGCCCCATAATCCTTTTAGGTAATACCACCCGCAGGAAACATTAATAGCTCACGCACGTATCTCGGGTTTAGCATACAAATGGTACGACACAATGAATGACGGAATTGATATGAACATGCCTCATGATACTTATTAGTTTATATTAATGTAAAATAGGTACCTACATATCTACGAGTACGTAAATGTAAAAATGTAATTCTCCAGACCGATTCCGGTCACGGCGCGGCGGCTAACCTTAATGCAGACTAGCCACGTACGCAGGAGATATTATAGTGCACAAGTGTGTGCGCAAACACAGGCGCACTCCCTCTTCCTTAACTCTCATAGCCCGATGGGACGGCAATCCAACACGACCGGAGAGAGATCAGGCGCAGGACTAACGGCTTTACGTGCTTTCCGAGGCACGGGGGTGTCACACCACCAACTTCCAAACTCCGGGCTGCTACTGAGAAATTTCTAATGGAAAAACTCAACAGCACTTTTTGCCCGACCTGGAAATCGAACCCAGGACCCCTTGCTCAGCAGTCGCGCTTGCGACCACGAGACCGGGGCAGTCAGTCTACGAGTATACTAAAATTATAAACAGGTAAAGTTTGTGAGTTTGTGAGGTTGTAGAGGGTAATCTCTGGATCTACTGAACCGATTTTGAAAATTCTTTTACCCATAGAAAGCTACGTTATTTGTGTGTGATATAGGTTACATAACATTATGCTACGCTCTACGGGAGCTGCGCAGTAACCAAGTACGTAACGAAAGGCGGGTGAAATAAGCCACGTCGACAAAGTTGCGGGCGGTTCGCAAGTATAATTATTTGTAATCAAATACTTTTTTCCGCGGCTATCTTTAGGCCTATGGAAGGCTTATGTCCAGCAGCGGACTATAATAATAATAATGATGATGATGATGACTTTCTTTAAAAATATATTATGGTAATGATGAGTATTGATCTCACCGAATACATAATTTCATTGTGACAATTTCTTTGTGAGAAGGTGCAACGTCTGAATTGTCACATTGTGCCTTATTGTGTAGTAAATAAAGTCATATTTTGAGCAGCTCTAATAAAAAGGTGCGCGCAGCGTCTTGTCGCTCCAAAAAGTCATGAAAAAAATATCAAAATGTACTTTTCAAGGATAGAACTTTTTAAGAATTTTCGATTATAGAATTATCTTCAAAATAGGATTATTTCATTTCTTGATAATGTTAATTAGTGCACGAATGTACAACATTTTAGGTCTTAAAGTAAAGATAAAGGATATAAATATAAGTAATACACACATGAGTAGGTATCTACTATGCAATCGAATTTTGATAGAGCAGTAGTGATTTTGATTATGATTATAATTTATGCCAGGTGCGCAGTACTCGTAACCGGCTAGCTTGTATGACCAGATGTATGAAAGTGGACGAGGCTAAAGGAGTATGTAAGGATCGTAGCAGGTGGTGTTCTGTGGTTCTGCTCCTATGGGAAAAATAATTTATGTACGTATGAAGATTATAAATTTTGATGAATAGATAGTGGATTGAAGGAAGTTTAATGGATGAAATTGTAAATGATTATGAAGAAATAGGGTGAGGCCAAATGCGCGTATTTTTTGAGTCGTGGGTCGCAGAATTTCTGTCAATGTCATACAAAACTCCTGTTTCGTTCACACGGCGACGCAAAATAAGTTGTCAGTTTCAGTAGAAACTAATTTACTTGACAGAAATTCTGCGACACACGACTTACAAAATTACGCTATTTTGCCCTCACACTTAGGGTCGGTTCATATCTGACGGAAAATGCGTCGCGTTTTATCGGTCGCGTAACGCCAAAACAGTCAAATACATAATAACACATTCAACCTTTCACACCTAACCGATGATGCGTTAGCGCGTCTACCTAAGAGCGACGATACGCTCGACGCATTTTCCTTCTGATATGAACCGACCCTTAATGTATCAATCCGATAGGGAAAAGAAAGCCGCAATACAGTAGAATAGTTTTTATTGAAAATTTTCAATGTACTAAAAATAAAACAGAAATAGGGATCAAAATTTTGACGGGCCTGTTGGTCTAGTGGTTAGCGGCCCTGACTGCTAAGCTGGAGGTCGTGGGTTCGATTCCCACCCAGGACAAACTTTGTGTGATGAGCATGATTGTTTGTTCTGTGTCTGGGTGTGATTTATCTATAATATGTATGTATTTATAAATTATATAAGTATGTATATCAGTTGTCTGGTTACCATAACACAAGCTCTGCTTAGCTTGGGATCAGATAGCCGTGTGTGAGTTGTCCCAAGATATTTATTTATTATTATTATTAAATTGTACAATTGCGTGCAAGATGATAAATGCAGCACGGAATAATACCTTACACGCTTTTTAACATTATATTTCTGTTGTTTGCGGATGAACATGGGGTCCTGGGTTCTATTCCCAGATCGAGCAAAAGTGTTATTGGGTTTTTCCATTAAGAATTTCTCAGTAGCAGCTCGAAGTTAGGATTTACATACATACATACATAAACTCACGCCTTTTTCCCATGGGGGTAGGCAGAAACCACGGACCGCCACCTGCTAAGTTAGGATTTGTGCCCGGTTAATGGCAAAAGGCTCGCCTCCTTTTACATGGGACTTAAAAAACATACCGGCGAACTGTGGGTGTACATTGGTACACCTCTGCCTAACCTTTCGGGGAATACAAGCGTGATGGTATATTATTTCTGTTGTTAGGGCTCCGTGTTGAAAGCACTAAGGAAAATGACAGTCTTATCGAAGTTCTGTACATCGATCGCAATTATGAACATTTTCAATTAAATAATTTGTCATAGCGTACATTCTAACTCACGTAAATCGTACTTTAAAACTTTATGAATTCCACACATCGATAATTCAAACTTCGAAGCTCAGTATGACAGTTCTGATTCTGTGTTATTTGTTCATCTGCCTGTCACAAGGCTGTATTTTTTGAACAATGGGAACAGTGCTCATATTTTGCTGACAGCGTTGCCATGATGTATGGCAATTTTGAATTTTTGATACAAGAAAAGGCCAGCTCTCTTGTCAAGTGCCATGTGCGATTTCCATCAACCGGGGAGCGCTTGAGCACATTTTACACTGCTAAAGAAAATTCAGGCTTGCACATACTATTTAAGTTACATTTTTGCATGGAATTTATACTGAGTGGTGCCATACGCGCGGACTAACTGAGTTCCAGGCAGTATAACTTCAATACAAATACATTAATAGTGCAAATACATTATTCAACTGCCTCGGTAGCCTAGTGGTCCTAAGCGCGACTGCTACCTAGAGGTCTTGGGTTCGATTCTCACGTCGAGCAAAGTGTTATTGGGTTTTTCTATGAAATTCTCAGTAGCAGCTCGGAGTTTGGATGTGTGCCCAGTCAACGGCAATAGGCTCGCCCCATATTACATGGGTTCAAACATGCCGGCGAACTGTGGGTGTACATTGGTTACATCTCTGCCTACCTTTCGCAGAATTCAGGCGTGATGGTATGGTATGATACATTAGTCAGCCGCTTGACAATGTCCGACTCTCATAGATGTTTTTTTTTTAAAAAGACGCATTCATTTACTCATTTTACGTATAAAAGCAGTAAATTCACGTAACATTTAATTGCGCATACAGAGAAGCAATTATGTTCTAACAGGTTTCAAGTTTAAAATGAACTAAAATATAACATAAATAGAGATTTTAATTGCGTAGTAGCATGCATGATATTAAATTGCAAGGCGTAATTATATCTACCACGCTTTTTAGGGTTCCGTACCCAAAAGGGTAAAACGGGACCCCATTACCGAGACTTCTCTGTCCATCTGTCTCTACTCTGTCTGTCTGTCCGTCTGTCACCAGACTGTATCTCATAAACCGTGATGATAAGACATCTAAAATTTTCACAGATGATGTATTTCTGTTGCCGCTTTAACAACAAATACTAAAAACAGAATAAAATAATTATTTAAGGGGGCTCCCATACAAGAAACCTGTTTTATTTTTTTGCTTGGTTTTTGCTCGATATTGATAACGACCACAGGTAGACGCTTGAAATATTCACAGAACATTAAGTAATATATTCACTTTAAAAATAATCATACAATTTTACTAAAACAAATATTTTTTTTTTGCCGTTTGTAGATAATGGTACGGAACCCTTCATGCGCAAGTTTGACTTGCACTTAACCGGTTTAAAAAAAAAAACTATTGTTAGGGTCCTAAAGGGCACCAACGAAGCCCTATTACTCGGGCCTAATTGTTCTGTTCGTCAGTCTACAACAGTGCTATATCTTTTGGGCAATGGAAAATGAGTCCAAAAGGCTGGCAGCATTGCCACGTTGTATGGCAATACTGATTTTTTGGCCCCAAAAAGTAGCTTCGCAATATCTAGTAAAAGGTTGTTTTTCTTCGTAAAAAGACGTGTACTTTTCTACAAAACTAGCTGTATACCCCACAGTGTCACTTGCGTTAAGTTACGCATTTTGTTATTCTCCGATCCGTTTGTCATAGCGTGATGTTATATAAATTATATTACTTCCTGATAATTTAGCTGTTCATTGGTGTAAAAATTGTTAAAATCGGTTAGTTTTGGAGTTTATTCGGTACAAACATACAAAAACATCTTTCCTGTTTATAATAATATAGTATAGAGTGACTATGTAGAGAAGTGATTCTTTCTTTCTTTCTTTATCGTGTGGGCAGTAAGACCTAACGACACACTCTAGTGTCAGAATTTTTAAACCGCCTCAAGCGCCTCTGCCATGGTTACCGATGTCAGTGATGTCCAAGATAAACTTAGAAAGTACATATTAATTAGGAAATCTCACATTAGTACTTGCCCGTGCCCGGTTGCGAATCCACAACCTCGTGCATGAGAGCCACTGCGCCATCACGACATGGTGGGTCCACACGACACAGACTTAACACAGACTTCTATAGAATTCTGTCTGTACAACAAATCAGTACAGACAAATGTCGGTGTATCAGAAAAGTCGGAAGTCTGCGTACATGTCTGTACGATTGTCGGAGCAAAACTCATGATTATTGAATTACTTAATTTATTCATTAAAATCGAAGTCTGAACTGATGAAAAGTCTGCACAGACATTTGGTAAAGACCTATGAGTAAAAATTTTTACTCAGACTTTATAGTCTGTGCAGATGTCTGCACAGACAAAACTCTGTGTCGTGTGGACCCACCATAACATCTAGAAAAAATATAAGATTTACTATTGACACAATGCTGTAACTCAATATTGTGTAATGGTCGAACTAGTTAGCGTTTCGTTTGACCGAATTGTTTGTTTGTTTGTCTATGTATTTGCCTACGGTTTGGGTAGTTAAGCAGTGTCAATACATACAGTCGCTTAAGGGACAGCACAATTAGAGCTTTAACGTTTTTACATTTTCATATTCAATGGTATTAATTGAAAGCTAACACAAATATAGTTGAACGTTGTGTGCATGTTATTTACTACCTTACAAGAATACATACAAACAAACTCACGCCTTTTTCCTGATAAGATCCTCACTTACTTACTTTTTTCATACATACATAAACTCACGCCTTGCCGGTAGGCAGAACGCCAGCTGCTACGATCCTTACATGCTCCTTTCGCCTCGTCATCTGGTCATACAAGCACGCCGGTTACGAGTACTGAGCACCTGACCTTTCTGAAGAACCTCACCAATACGGTCAGGGTAAGTTTCTTGGGTGTCCCCTCCCAGCATTGCCACTCACATTATTGATTGCCTCATAAATCCCTTTTGTTAGTCGACTTTCACTACTATAACTTCTTTCGTCTTAAATGAAATGACGCAATCAATACATAGATAAAAAGGGTATCATTTTAATAAAATAAATTACGTTGTACTAGCTTTTGACCATGCCCGCGTGGATATTTATGACCGTAATTTAGCTCCAAAGAATTTCAAGTGAATTTATTGTTTTCACAATATTTGAGTGTTAGAGTAAGTTGTAAATACTTAGGCACTTTATCTAGATATCTAGATTACCTACTGGTCAAGATAAACGATGCAAGTGTGCCTTATCTAAATTCTCAGGGAATTTGATAATATAGGCACAGATTAAATAAGTACAGATACTTCACTCAGTAGAAAATTTCCAATACCTACTGCTATAATAGCCTACTCCGTCGCGTCAACTCGCGTCAGCAACCACTGCAAACTAAAATGTGCCTAAGTGCTCAAGCGTACAGTTGTGATCGCTTCGCACCGCGCGATCCCACAACAATCGTAGGGCCGCCTTTTCGATAAAATTAAATTAACATAACTTTTTATGTCTATGTTATTGAGAACTGTGAATATGTTCTGACTTATATGTGGCAGTTTAAAATTGTATCGTAAATGTTTATAAAATATTTTTTTTTATAAATTGGTGCTGACTGAGCAATACCTCTAGATAAAACATAATTATTCCTTCTTTTACTTGATTTGCACCCATCTACAACACATAAGGCACCAGACGGCATCGTAGGTAACGAATGAAACTATTAAAATTGAACAACGTGCGTGATGCGCTTGCGAAAACCGCACTGAATTTGGTTCGCAAACGGCCCGAGACCGCTCGGCCGGGCGGTAGGCAATTATAGCGCGCAAGTACATAGAGTGACGGAGGCCTGATATAGGTACTCGCATTACATTGAGAGCGTGCTAAGTACGTACCTACCTACGAATGGTGTTTTTGTTGATCGAAGATATAAAATATTATATTCATATAATATATCGGTAAACTCGACGGTTTCAAAAACAAAAGACTATCGAACAGATGATAGATAAAGAAGAACTCAATAATAATAACACGGTTTTTTTTGTTGTCTTTTGTTGGGAGGACAAAGGCCTCTTCTCGTACAGAGAAAGCACTTCATAATGTTTGAAAAAAAAACTAGAAACAATATGGTTTCCTATGGGCATTAGGCACAAGTGCAATATATATATATTTGTAACACTGATTTTTTTAAAATCAATCATTATAAAAATACCTGTATACCTAAGCTAAAAAATTATCGAACATCTATGTTAGTATAATATAACTCGACAAAATGTATGGATAAGCTGTTTCTATTTTCTTCGCTTTTCTGTGTTGGTCCCTTAGGAAAAGTTTTTCATAAAGATAAGAACAATGGACCCCTTTTCACGTTTATGGTAAAGAAAAGTTAAGGTACTATCACTGTGCTGGATTTTCTATTAAATCATACGGAAGGTTCTAGGAGATTTCGAAGAATTAGTTAAGTCGAGGAAATCAGATACAAAATGAAAACAATTAATTTCAAATTAACCATTAACAGGCTATAATTGTTAAGGAATCAGTCAGTTAGAAAATTGAAGTTGGATTGAAACAGCAGGTTTCTATGAAGAAGGATGAGCAAGAATACTCTTTCAAAATAAGTGGAATATTACAAACTTGTGTTGTTTTCGCGCAACTAGCTTTTCCGCGTTTGTCCGCGACTTCATTCGAGAGAGTTTTCTTACAAATCCTATCTTTATTAAATATGACTGTAAGCCTATATTACTTGTTGATAATGTAGCTTTCGATAAGTAAAATATTTTTTCAAATCGGTTAATTACTTTTTGATTTTATCTTATCTTATCTTTTTTTTTGTTTGTTTGTAATAACAAACAAAAATGCAAATCTTTTTCTTTAAAATATTAGCTTAGATACCGTTGAATACCGTTGATACTGTGGGTATCCATTGGTTACACCACTGTCTAACTCTTCTTGGAATACAGGCATGATGTTTATGTATTTCAGATACGGTTACATCGTTGATTTCGAATCCACGAGTACAATATGAGAACAATGTAACAACTCCACAATGTTAAAAGAGTTCTAGGTAAAGAAATAAGAAGAAAGATTATTTCTGTCTTTCTAGATATTCATTCTTTACAGGTATTAAAGTTGCACTTCCAAAACATAATATTCAAACGCTACCCCAAAACTGACCAAACAAAGGTTGAATTTTCTACACGAATATAGCCAAGTCATGAAAGAAGATACCTTTTTAAAATTAACATTAACCCACATTCTACGTGATCCCTGCGACCCCCATCATACCATAGTTTTAATAACGTTACGGGGATGTTTCGGCGTGTACTGATTTGGGTCTGACAAACAAATGCCAGTTCTGTGACAATGGGTAACGGCTGCCTTCCTGATTAAAGGTTATAGTACCGGCAGGAGTGTCCTTTGGGCCTTTGTAATATTGTGTTTGTGATATGGGGAACAAAATAAAAGCGGAGTATGTTTTAGAGCTTTTCTTGTTGAAATATGTAGGTAAGTATCGAATATGGTTTTATGGTAAATTAGATTTAGATTTCAAACATAAAACTAACTTAAATAATAATATAGTTAAATTACAAACTATGTACAGTTAATTAAAAAGAAGGTCCTAGTTTAAGACTCACGCAAAATTTAAGATCCAAACCTAACCTTTCTGAGTGGGGATGCCCCAAGTCCTATCTGTCAATAAAAACATTTCGTGGCGTTATTAATAATTTACAATTAATAACACTTACCGTAAGCGTTTTATTAGACTTGCAATCAGTATATTTGATATGAAAATAATATTTAATTGATGACGTTAATAAATTGACTGATGATAAGTTATTTGATGTGCACTTAAAAATATTCTATTTAATATTATCGATAGATTTGGATAGTAGTAGAAGGGTAGTTAAAGTTATAAGTAAAAATATACCACGGTAGATAATGACTATATTTTTTTAAAATAGGTAATTTATTTGTATTTAAAAAGTAACCCTAGCCAAGTACGCAGGAGATTTGGGTGCAGGTGAATTCTCTCTTACTTTACTCTGATTTTTAAAAGGGACGGTAAACTGACGTGATCCGAGAGAGATCAGACACAAGACTAACAGCTTAACGTGCTTTCCGAAGCTCCTGGCTGTTACTGAAAATGTTCCACAGAAAATACCCAATAATATTTTTCCCAGCAATCGCGCTTGTAGCCGCGAGTCCGACGGGCCATTAAAGTTATAATTTGATTATACTAATAAGACACTGTCGGAAATCACTTATAATTTAAAGGAAGGAAGCTACGTTATCCTTAAACGCCAAAGTAAATTTAATTTCCAAAAAAAATTGTGGCGGGTCAGCTAGTCTAATATATAAAATTCTCGTGTCACAGTTTTCGTTGCCATACTCCTCCGAAACGGCTTGACCGATTTTGATGAAATTTTTTGTGCATATCGAGTAGGTCTGAGATTCGGTCAACATCTATTTTTAATATCCCTAAAAAAAAAAATATATGGCAAAACAACGTTTGCTGGGTCAGCTAGTGTATTATATTGGGTACGTATTTGAATATCGAAGATTAAAATACCTACGCTTAAAATACCAATGTTCAAAACATCGAAAATTTAAATATTGATTATATCAAAATGTCGAAAATTGTTATACCTAAGCTTAAAACGTCGAAGATTGAAATGCCGAGTGATTAAAATTTCGAATGATTCAAAATATCGAATGACATTATGCCTAAGTTCAAAATATCAACATTTCATACATCTAAATTCATAATATCTACGTTAAAAATACCTACTAGTTGAAATACCGAAAAAAAATTATATAGGCAGTATGAGTGTATTCATAAATGTAGGTAGATGTGAAATTGCAACAAGCATGCAACAATCATGCAGCAAGCAAGCATGGTTTCTGTCACGGCTCCGGCGCTGTAGGGCTCCGGCAGTCCCACGCGAGCTTAACGTCGCAGATGGTCTAAACGCTCACCACCGCAGCTTCGGCTTGTTGGCCGGCTTCGCCGGCCAACCTCAGCTGCGGCGGCGGGTGTTAAAACAACCTGCTCCTCAGCTCGCGGGCTGCCTCGCCCCTCCGCGCCTACGCGATTCTAAATTACACTCTAGGGGTAGGGCAGACAAGACTACGTGGAGTCGGTTTTGCAGCGATACGTTTCTGTCACTAACTTTAGTAGCACAACATATTGACTTTCAAGAAAATATTTTAATTTAAAGACCTAAATAATACCTTCACGATTGACCTATGCTTGTACACTAGACACTGATTTTCATGGATAAAATAGGTCGAAATTGTTCCAAAACCGAATTGGGGCACCCCGAATTTACGTAGTCTTTTGGCTGTTACCCCTAGAGTGTATATAAAAATCCGGAGGCGCGAAGGGAGGGCAACCCCCGCCCGCTGTAACAAAGCATAGGCACCCGTGGGAGCCGTAGCGGCTGAGGCTGGTCGCCGGAGGCGACCAGCAAGCCGAAGCTGCGGAGGTGAACATGGGTGCCTATTCTTTGTTACGCAAGGGCGAAGGGGTTGCACTTCCCGTAGCGCCGGAGACGTTGCAGAAGCAACCTTTTTCCACTCGTACTACTTATATCAATTTTTTTTCGATATTTTAACTTGTAGGTACGTATTTTTAGGGTGAATTAATGAATGTATTAAATGTTGAAAATTAACCCATTTTTACACGTAGGTATATTAATTTTCGATGTTCAAATATTATATGTACCCATCGATATTTAGGACGTTCGATAGTTTGTACTTCGATATTTAGGACATTCGATAATCTGTATTTCGATGTAACTTTTGTAGATATTTAGATTTTAGATATATTGGACGTAGGATATTTAACCATTCGATACTATAAACTTTCGTTATTTTAATTTTCGGTTTTATGGTCGTTCGATATTTCCATTTTCGATGTTATGAACATCGATATTTTAACAGTAGGTATTTTAATCTTCGATATTCAAATACGTACCCATTATATTATATAAACAGTAAATCTGCCGCTATACATATATTAAAAAAGAGGATGTAGTGTCAAAGTATAAAAAGAGTATGATGGTTTGGCCATGTTAAGATGATGAGTGAAAGGTGACTTAGAAAAGAAATTTATTACAGCAGATGTGACTGGCAACACCCAAGAAATAGGTACCTACCCTGACCTTATTGGTGAGGTTCTTCAGAAAGGTCGGGTGCGCAGTACTCGTAACCGAACTCGTAACAGATGTATGAAGGTGTACGAGGCGAAAGGAGTATGTAAAAATCGTAGTAGGTGGCGATCTGTTTTTTCTGCCTACCCCTATGGGAAAATGGCGTATGGCACGCACAAAGTCGAGGTTCAAAATAAAGGAATAGAAATGAAATATTTATCTTTATAGTAACGGTATCTATTTATGACTGAGATAACTAGATAGATACCATGCTTATTATGCAATAGATGTCATAAAGGCTGTTTCATCATCGCTTATCATCATCTTTCAGCTGAATATCATCCAATGCTATATACAGGATGACATTATTATACACTGCGCATCATTTAAGACAGAGGTTCCCAAACTTTTTTTGTCTACTGCCCACTTTGAGAATAAATATTTTTTTAGCGCCCCCCCTTTTTTCCATACCCGTTTAGAAATTTGTCATGACGGGGGCTGGCTCTCTACTAAAATCAATCAAACAACGCCTTCCGAGTACTTTCCTTCTATAGTGGCATGCATTTTAATATAATGTTAATAACTTGGAATGTTTTTGACATTATTTTGAACTTTTGTACATTTCATTTTATTTAGTCTCGTACAATAATTTGCACCTGAAGTGTAATGTCTTCACCACCTTTGGTTGACTGGTAGAGAATCCTTAAGTTAAAGAGTAAAAATGCTCGTGGATACGAATAACTTTTATTATGCTACTAGGGCCTGCTAGGGCCAGTGCCTGCTTGTGTTGCGGAGTTTGTTCGAAAGAGTTACCGCGACCCTGGAACGGAAAGGGCATTAGGAGGAACACCACCCGTGTTCCTTGGTTTTAGTCAGTAAGAGTCTAACACTACCTTCCGCTCCGCCCAGGGTGGCTCAAAGAGATGTCAGCAAACTTGGAAGGGGCCACTGAGGGCCAATGCCTGCTGGGGCTGCGGGTTGTTCGAAAGAGATACCGCGCCCCCGGAACGCAAAGGGCACATGAAGGAACATAAATGGGTTTTAGTCAGTAAAAGTCTGACACTCCCTCCCGTCCCGCCCAGGGCGGGGGAAGTTATTTGATGATTTCCCATTCATAAAAAAAATAGGGTGAAAGAAGTCACTTGATGATTTCTCAGTCTTAAAAAAAGGTGGAGGCAGAATTTTGACCGTCTAAGAAGAAGCCACGACCTTCAGCAATAGGGGACCGATTTAGAAGAATAATATACTACTCTGTGGACCAATACTTTTTCTAAATGTCATCTTACAGTTTAATGTCTGAAGCCATTAATGTCGAGGTTACTGTGCTACAAGTACTAACAATAAAATTAGGTTTCCAGTTGGGAATAGGCCATCTAATCCGGTTTTAATGAGTCCCGTGTGAGACATTTGGTTTTTGTTGTTTCTGTTGATTAGCCCTGGTTTTTAGAAAAGCCATTTGAAATGTTTTGTCAAGTGCCATTCGTTCAAAAGTGCCTTTTAATGGTCTAATTGGACTAAATGATTTGACTTTGACTTTGACATCTGCTGTGTTTACATTAATCAGTGATTAAACTAACTCTGCAATTTAAAAAAGAATTTTATATACTTTTGTATGGTATATGCAAGCCGATGGTCCACCTGATGTTAAGTGGTCACCTCTGCCTATCGACATCTGCAATACCAGAGGCTTTGCAAATGCGTTGCCATCTCAGAGACAAAGTTCGTCTCATGTGCTTTTAATTACACCGGCACCCAAACACTTGAAACCGGAACACAAAAACGCTGCATTCCAGCCATAAAGTAAAATGTTTCAAACATGGGAGCTACATCTGCCAACAAACTGCTGTGCAGTTTGGCAGAACTAACATGTATGTCATGTATGTGCATTAGGGTATAATTCAAAATTAAACAATTTTTCATTCTTCATTTTTTTTTTCATTCCGGTAGAAATAGGTATTATAGTAGTACTCTCCCGGATAAACTACCACAAAAACTACATAATTATTCTTTTTCACTTAAGGGTATTACATCGCTCAAGTCCTAAAAACACCTTATGTTTAACGAAATTTGTTGAGGAATCCTTCCGTACGTTTTCCATATAAAAAATATATGTTATACTTAAAGTCATCCTCAACAGTTCGCATTGATTAGAATTGTAATAAACTTGCCCAAATTTCGGAAAAAAATATTTTAAACAGGTAATTTTTCAATCTAAATTGCAAATTGTTGGTAAAACGGCTGAATAGTTCGACATGAATTTTATACCTAAAAATATGTAATGACATATCAAACAATTCGCATTGTTTACTTTTTCTTGTTTCTGTTAAGATTTTGTAATAATAACTAAAAACTTGAAATTTCATCAATTCCCCCCACGAGGCACCCCCGCGATGCCTGAGACGCCAAACTTCAGTGCCTTGATGGCTCTTGTCAAGGGTGGACTATACGCATGTTATTTTTTCCAAAATAAAAACCAAATGGTCACTTTTTGAGTAATTTATGAATGAAGCAATATTTTAAATAGTACAAATGTAAATATTTCGTAAAATAAGAATTGAAATTAAGTTCGTAAATACATAAAAACAAATTTGTAATTTCGTTTAGTTTTTGAATCTATCATAGAGTAAGCCTGACTACAATGCCTATGTATAAAAACAAATGCTTGACCGAGCTCTCCAAAATTATTGGAAAATACCACGGATGACTATGGTACATACCTACTCTTTTAGTAGATACATTATTTCTTTGGTGTTTATTTTTATTATTGTTTTTACCCTTAAGAATTTCGTTTCACGGAGAACATAGATTTAGGTGTTTCTTTTTTAATTATTTGCTTACCAAACTTTCAGAATGTATCATGTATGAGCACAACTATTTCCGTTACTGAGATCCGATAAGCACTTACTTGGCCATCCCTTTACAATGTACCACATAGTAGCACCCGTGCTTAGTTAGATAAATATTGAAAGCTAGGTCATCCTAACTATTTTCGTTTCCGACAACCGATAAGTGAATATGAATAATTTATTTACACGGTTACTTTTACATCATTCGGGAGCCGAAACACAGGAACTCCAGTAAAGTAATAATTACTATTGGCCTTATTTTTTTTAACACGTCTCAAAGAATTTGAAAATTTGTGACTTTTTTTGTCAAAAGTCAAAGTCAGAGTCAAAGTCAAAGTCAAAGTTTTTGTCATTCGAGATATTAGTGCGTTTCTGCCTGATCGATTAATGGATTTTTCAAAGGCTACCGTTCGCATTTGTATAGTCGATAAGGTTTACACACAAATAATGCATGGCCTGCAAAGAAGCGTTTACTTCGAGTTTTCACTATTTCACAAATTAAACAATCATCATCACGCCTGTATTCCCCGAAGGCTAACCCTTCGGGGAATACAGGCAGAGGTGTACCAATGTACACCCACAGTTCGGCGGTACATTTAGGTCCCATGTAAAAAGGGGCGAGCCACTTGCCATTTATCGGGCACAAATCCAAACTCCGGGCTGCTACTGAGAATTTCGTAGAAAATCCCAATAACACCTTTTGCTCAACCTAGGTATCGAACCCAGGACCTCTAGAGTAGCAGTCGTGCTTAGGACCACTAGGCTAACGAGGCAGTTCAAATTAAATTTTCATGTTAGGTATTTATTGAAAATAATATCTATAGCCAATAGTTTCTGTTACTATGACAGAGTTTATGGCTTTTGATTCCAGAACGATGTAAAAGTAAGAGTGTATAACAAAATAAATATAAATTACGATGTACCAAATAATACATAATATAAGAACAAAATGTAGGTATTAAATCTCTCAGAGAGCGAATAAAATAGGCAAAAACAATGACAACTCTGCGACACATCTGTGTTCTTGCTTAATGTTAAGTTCCGTTTATCGTAGCATACTGGATATCGGTAGATGGCGCTAATAAAACAAAAAATAAGACAGACAGTCAAATCCTCAAGGACATCGGGCGGTGTAATAACCTTAATCTATTTTCCATATTGACAAAAATAATATGTAAAAAGGTGAGATATGTTCAAGTCAATGAAGTGCCACACATATGCTGACTAAAGATTTTTCGATAACACGATAAAAACGTTAGAGAAGGCAGACAGTACAGATAAGATTTCATGAGAACCAAATGATGCAATTTGTACTTTAAGCCTACTGCACTAAAGTTTATTCTTGTGTGCCTTCTTGACTTTATTATGTTTTTGAATGGATGGTTATGTTTTTATTAATTTTTAAGATACTATCTTGTTTTCCTTATAATAAAAATAATACCAGCCTATTGTTCCACTGCACAGTAAAGGCCTCTTCTTATTCAGAGAAGCCAGAAGCATGGATTACTTACTACGCTTGCTCAAGGCCGATTGGCGATAATATTAGACATTTTTAATACTATTTTTTCCTTTATCGATGTCAGTGATGTCCAAAATATATATAATATATAAGCTAAAATATGTTAAAAATAAACATCGTTAAAAGCAAACAAGAGCAAAAACGCAAAATTTGATAAAAAATAGATTTCAAAAATTCAAACAATACCTTTTATTATTAATCTGGGAAATTTCCTGAGTCCTAGATCGATAAGATACCAAACAATTTGGAAATTTCTAATAATCTAATATCTAGATAGAGAATTCTTAATATCTAAACAGATAAGGATTCATTTTATCGAGATGTTGTGGATAAAAGATCTTCACTCATATCAGTTAGCCATGATCTTAAAGATTCAAAAGAGCCTATCATATTTTACTGTTGAATATTAGGCCTTTCTCAAATATTGTTGCAATATCTGGTTCTCCGACTAATAAATTTAGTATGTCACACGCACACCTAACTTTTGAAGATTTGTAATCCATCTACCTGATCTAAGCCAGGACCTTGCGACAACGCCATGATGTTCTGCGCGCCTCTCTAATGAGAGGTATCATTTACTAATCATTTACTCAGAACCAAGGGTTAGTCAAATAATTGACTAACTCTGATCTAAGATCGATCTGAGATGCGATTCCAGTTCCAGGCTTAATGGAAATGGAAGTTAGTCAGTAAGAGACCCTAGGGATATCCGTGAGGATATTTCATACCAGGTTAAAAAAAAAGGTCAGGCCCAACTTCATCTGTCCACCTCATGCCTCCTTGCTTGCAATTATACATACATAAACTCACGCCTATATTCCCCGAAGGGTTAGGCAGAGGTGCACCAATGACACCCACAGTTCGCCGGTATGTTTTTAGGTCCCATGTAATAGGGGGCGAGCCTATTGCCATTAACCGGGCACAAATCCAAACTCCGAGCTGCTACTGAGAAATTCATAGAAAAACCCAATAACACTTTTTGCTTGACCTGGGAATCGAACCCAAGACCTCTAGCGTAGCAGTCGCGTTTAGCACCACTAGGCCAACGAGGCAGTTTGCAATTATATAGTTATAAAATAAAAAGTCGCAACGGATTTTAATGCAGTATTCATCTATAGATAAATTGATTCAAGAGGAAGGGTTATACGTATTCATCACGGTACTACCAACGAGGTTGGAGCAGTAACCAAAGATGTAATTAAGAATAACAGATAATTTAAAGTAACAATAAATATGACTAAGAGATCACGTCAAGAGAATTAAAAGAAGTAGCGCTGTTCTTTGTGATAATGATAATAAATTGCGTTCATTAATTCTACTGCTAAGCGCTGTGATTATAACAATGCTTTGTACATTCAGCACTCCGGACTATAAGAGCTTTCAGCAAGGTTTATAATTATAACGGTTAATGGCAATAAGCACGTCCCCTATTATATGAAACCTAAACATAATGGCGAACTGTGGATGTACATTTGGCACACATCTGCCTAACCCTTCGGGAAATACAGGCATGATGGTATGTTATAAATAAATAGGACCGGTCTAGCATGTCCCATTGCAAGGTGAAACCGTCAAAACCAATGCTGCTTGGCGACAGAATGTATCATTTTCTCACATAAAAGAAAAATACATAATTGTTTTCACCAAAAATTGCGCCAAGCCGTTTTTATGGATGCGGAAAAAAGACGAATGATAAGGGTGGGCTTTCCTCTCTATCCAAATGGCTTCAGAATCTGTCACAGCGGATTACAGGGAAAAAAACAAAGGAATATTTTCCGAAGATTTTCCTCATTGAATGAAATATTGAAGAGGTAGATAATAGTAGCCAGCTTCTAATTATGGAAGAATTAATGGCCCTTAAGCTTACCACCAAGTGAACTTGAGATTATAATTATTTGGTTTTTGAATTTTGTGGATTAGATTATTCAAATTCTTTTTGACAAAAGGGATTTTTAAGATGAATGTGAGTGGCAACGCCGGGAGGGGACGCTCTAGGAAGACCTACCCTGACCTTATTGGTGAGGTCCTTCAGAAAGGTCGGATGCGTAGTACTCGTAACCGGCGTGCTTTGTATGACCAGATGTATGAACGTGGATGAGGCGAAAGGAAGGATCGTAGGTAGGATCGAGGAGGTAAGGATCGTAGCAGGTGGCGTTCTATTGTTTCTGCCTAATTCAAATTTTAATAATTCCTAAGTTTATGTATGTATGTGTCTTAAACGGCTGAACGGATGTGGATGAAAATTTGCCACTTAAATAAGTTGAAGTGGAATAAAATAGGCTCGCCCCCTATTACATGGGACGTAAATAAATCGGCGAGCTGTGGGTGTGTGATGGTACAACACTGCCTAATCCTTCGGGGAATACAGGCGTGATGGTGATTGTGGTGGAATAAAATATAGCATACTCAGCAGACCAAGTCTCGGGCAGAAGCAAGTGCCTAAATAAATGAAGGCAGGCAAGGCATAAAACTTATAAACTAATCAGCTACACGCTAAGGGCATCCCCTGTGGGCTTCAGACCTTGGCTTAGGGCGTCGCTTGGGGAGAACAATCGAATCTAAGAGATTATTAGCAGAATAAAATGTACTTACTTGTAAGAATTTCGCTACCTAACGTTGTATTATTGGGTAAGAATTTCTAAGTATAACCTTTTTCTCGTTGCCCTGAGGCTAATAGGGATCATAACATCACTAAATATTATGTTTGTAATGTATCTGTGTACAGAAGTAAGTTTAATAATATCTTATTATAGATAATCTACAATAATCTACATTATTATGTAGAAGCACCAAGAATATGGATTTTGTAAAAACTGAATTGAAAGAGTGTCCATGGAATTTCTTGATCGTTCTTGTCCCGCGAATCAAAGAGATGTCAGCAAACTTGGAAGGGGCCATTGAGGGCCGATGCCTGCCGGGGCTGCGGGTTGTTCGAAAGAGATACCGCGCCCCCGGAACGCAAAGGGCACATGAAGGAACATAGACGGGTTTTGGACAGTAAAAGTCCGACACTCCCTGCCGCCCCGCCCAGGGGTTATTTGATGATATCCCGTCTTAAAAAAAAAGGGACCTAAGTTTTGGAACGAGTAACGAGCTTCGACTTTCTGACTAACTGACCGACTTCTTGACAATCCAAAAGTGCCTGTAAATGGTCCAATTCAAACAAATGCATTGACTTTGACTTTTGAAATAAAGTGATAATGATCAATGGAGAGATAAATCAACGTCAATATAATAATAATATAACAATCAAGGATAATAAAGGTCATTGAAAATAATATGTCTTCTCTATAAGTTAGCTACTAATAAATCTACTAATGTCCTCTTTTTAAAATGTTTGACGTAAATTGATGGCCTGAAACACAGGTTTTCATAAACCTAGCTCAGGCAGGTCTACTTTATAGTAAGAATAAATTTTCCTCTATGACGATTAATGTAAATCATAGTTTTACTTATATTTGAATAAATTGAATTTTATTTTATTTTTTATTTATTTATTTAAATGCCATACCCTTACTCGACATCTTATAATAAGAGCCTAAGATACACAAAACCGCTAACTACCAGAGCGATTAATTAAAATGTCACAACTGCCTATGGAACTGTGCCAACATTTCCAAGTCCGAGTTGGTTCATTAAAACTGTTAGGTTCAACTAGGGATGTTGCAAATGTTCACATCCGCATCTGCATTAATTTGGACATCTGCATCCGTATCCGCAATAATAAATGTGAATGTTCATGCGGGTGTAGATTTAGCACCAGTGTTTCTAGCTAACAATTATTTAGTAGCGCGGGTTTTATTTATGAACTTATGCGTAACAGACTCGACCCTGAAAAGGGCAGCAATAATAGTATTTATAGAATTGAATGCTTCGATTTTTGAAAAAATATTAACTAGTTACCATTTTATTATTTTATTTCTGCACCCATATAGTTTCTTATCAAGAATCTTAAGATCCGCATCTGCTTTTTCTTATAAAATACTCTAAGATCTGTTTTCGCGGATGTGACAAAATCTGCATCCGTAACCTCCCTAGTTTCAACGTTTCGACTAACATGCTGACATGGATGAACAATACTCAACTTGATTCGAAATCGATGTGACTTTTTTGGCTTTTCGTAGTTATTTTAAATCCTTGTTTTTTCTTTCCAGTGCTCTCCGTTTTTGATGTTCATTCTGTCGTTTGACATTTTTGATTTAATGGTTTTGTTTTTACTGTTGTATGTTCAAAAATTATTCTTTTTTTATCGGAGATTTTTGAACTAGTTTTTTCGGACTATGTTTACGATTTTTAGGATTACTTCAGTTTGTAGTTTTATTTTTCAACTGTTACTCACCATTGTCAATTACGTAGATACTATTATAGATACCTATTTGATTTTTTTTCTTACTACTTATATTTTTTTACCGGTAATTGTGGCTATCTTTTGAGGAGGCCTATGTCCAGGAGTCGACGTCTTTTGAATAATATCATGATGATAATTATGTTATTTTTGATTTTCTATTATAATCAAAATAAAAAGAATGATAAATGTTACTACATATTATCAACTTGCGATTTCACAAGAACAAAGTCAAAGTAAAATCATTTATTTCAACCGGGGTATTAAAAGGCTCTTTGAGTAGTTATATAAAAAAAAAAAACAAGTTGACCCTTCCAAAAGTTAAATAGTTTCGTATGGAGAAGAATGGGTAAGAAACTCCATATTTTATTATTTTAAAATGTTTTACAACATTTGTAGTATTAGACTGAGTGATAATTTATCAAACAAAAACAACTAAGATAAATAAAACAAAAGAAAGTTATTCATGGTTGAGATAAAAAGTTCCAAAAGAAAAGTTTCGCAATTCTGCTAATCAGAACTCCAAATAAATTATGCTAAAATTATAGGGTTGAACAACCCTTATAATAAATAAAATACAAGAGTATTGTTACGTTACAACGAGTTTACTTGGCCAAAACAAAATATTTAGAAAGTTTTGAATGTACAGAATTTAACTGCCTCGTTAGCCTAGTGGTCCTAAGCACGACTGCTACGCTAGAGGTTTTGGGTTCGATTATCAGATCGAGCAAAGTGTTATTCGATTTTTCTATGAAATTCTCAGTAGCACCTCGGAGTTAGGATTTGTGCCGATGGCAATAGGCTAGCCCCCTATGACATGGAACCTAAACGAGCCGGCGAACTGTCAAACCCCAAACCCAAACCCTTCGGAGAATATTTAGGCGTTATGGTATGTATATAGTTGCTACATACCCTGCTGAATTTATTACTAAAGATGTTGTTTTAATCATACTCTTTTAAATGTTCTACTGGCTCTACTGTATCAATGTCATCTAGTTCATTATAGCAGTCGCGCTTAAGACCACTAGGCTAGCGAGGTAGTAAAAGAAAAAAAACTATTAGTAATCAATTAGGCAGGTTATGTGTAGCAACCAAAAATCACTTAAATCAGATGTCAAGTTATACTGGTTCCTTTTCATACAATTTATAGTTACGTAAGTAATGAGTAGCACGCAAAAGTAGAATTAGTGGATAACATTAAATGAAGGGCGGCCATTTTGGAAAATCGTGTTTTTATTTCGTTAAATTCGTGGTTGTAAAGATAATTTCGGTATTAACATGTTTATGAAATACTCCAACGCCAACCTAAATATTTTTTTTATTACGGTAACTTAATTTGAGCTTTAAGATTACGATTATAGGAGCACCTTTTGGTTAATAGGTAAAGAGCACGAACAAGGTTTTTTCGAATTTTGTGAATAGTCATTCAGTTTTTATAGCCCCATTTAATCTGAACATTGAACACTCATAAGTATATTCCAATCTTTATTAGGTTTATGTCAAAACGGACCAAACCTTATACATTACATACATTTTTCATATATACATTTTTCAAGGTTTGTAATAATCTTCATTGATTCATATTATGCGTATTCAAAGCAATTAGCTCTAGATGTAGGTACCTGTGTTTACTTTTTGAAAAAAAAACGAATTTAATTATTTTGAGATTCTAAGTTAGCTCATTTTGACCGAACTAAACTCAAATGATATAAGTGATTACGATGGTTATAAAAGCAGTATGTGATATTTTAATTAAAATAAAAAAAAACATCATGAAAACAATAAACATTATATATGAAAACATGATTCTAGACCACAATATACTAACATAGACCTACTTATAATTTTACACAGCAGTTGTATTTTAAGAAAAACCTTCCAAAAACCAATCTCTTCATATTTCTTTCAACACTAAAAACTACACCACTCGTACTAACATACTAAAACAGACGTTACCTAAAAATATCGACACCGAAATCAGAATTGAATTCTTCCACAAATTATGTCAAAATGTTTACATTAACATTTCAAACACGTAGGTGTAAACATTGCGATATTGTAAACAATAATAATTCAATGTTATTGTAAACTTTAGCTGCTTATTATTACGTTGTAATTATGGTTAAAGTCTATAAAAAGATCTAAAATCTAAAGATTATCATTTTTTTAATGAAGTTATACTAATCTTTTAATCGAAGGCCAATTCTTGTAAAGTCTAGTTGCCATATCATCACGGGGACTATCAATGTCAAATGGCAAATGAGAGGTATTTAAAAAAAAATAAGACAGTGTAATGCGGTCTCTGTTAAATTTACAAATAAGGTAATACCCCTCTGAGATTTGTAAATTAAATAAAAAACACACTTATCTATTGCATCAACAGTCATGTCAAATCCAAACCAATATTATAAATGCAAAAGTAACTCTGTCGGACTGTCTGCTACGCTTTCACGCCTTAACCGCTAATCTGATTTTCATGAAATTCGGTTCAGCGACAGATTAGACTTTGGAGAAGGGCATAGGCTGCTTTTTTTGCGAGAAAAGGGCTTGAAGGGGTTTAAATAGGAGATGAAAGGAAGTCCTTCATTATTGATGATAAACCATGAAACTTTGTATGTAAGCACTTAATAAGAAATTATTGAATAGGCTACCCAAACTAACTGTTCCACACAGACGAAGTCAGACAGTGTAAAAGCTAGTCGGAAATAAATAAAAGTTTACAAAAGCATTCCCATAGTAACGTACAGAACATAAGGACAGGCAACAACTAAAACAAATGAAATACTTGCAGCAACACGCTGCATTAGATGAGCAACTTCTAAAATGGTACGTCTCACAATGTAACACGAATTTCAAGTCCCGTCTGTCCCAGGCAGGTGTCTGGCGCACTTCGTCTATATTAAGTTATGTAACACTACCTTCCGCCCGTATCTGCGTTTGCAATAGACTTCAGAATTACAACACATTCCTAAATTATCCTACGGAAATACAAGAAACGGAATAGAGTATGGAGTTTCTTGCCTATTCTTCTCCATACGAGACTACCTTTTGGTATGGGCAACAAGATTCAATTTTTTATCTCGTAAATGACGTTCAAAAGTACCTTTTAGTGGTCTAATTGAGATAAATGATTTGACTTTGACTTTGGACTTTGTGTTGTATGCTGGATTAATATTTATGTATGTGTCAAACAGCTAATTCCGTTCTTTTCTAGATGCGTAAAAGAGTAACAAACATCCATCCATCCTTACAAACTTCCTAATTTTTTAAAGTAGGATGGTAGTATTTTTATTATTTTAGAGTTTCTCTACTTACGTCTTTGTTTACTTACTCCGCTCCAATTGGCCGTAGCGTGCTGTCCTCTTGAATCGCTCTATCTATTGATGAATAGCCACACAAAAAATAAGAATAAAATTAACCCAAAAATACAACAAACACACACCGCTTCATTAATCTGGGGGTCGTAAATGCATGCTTTGATCGTGCAAAATTTGGACATTTTTCAACCCAAAAGCAGTCCAAACTTTAGATACACTGACAAAAACAGCTGGTGGGAATCCGGCAAACCCGGAAAGAGTTTAGGCGCAGGACCAACATCCAGACGAACAAATCCTCCAACTCACAAAGCCTCTCTTAAAACACATATGGTCCTCCTATTCAAGAGGGCTTGTACGCTCGGTAAAATCTCATTTTCATTGTCCTTTGTACAGTACAAGTTAAATAAAAACCTTTAAAAGCCTTTGTGGTACACAAAACGGCTTTTATATATTTTTGACGGGCCTGTTGGTCTAGTGGTTTGTGGCCCTGACTGCTAAGCCGGAGGTCGTGGGTTCGATTCCCACCCAGGACAAACTTTGTGTGATGAGCATGATTGTTTGTTCTGTGTCTGGGTGTGATTTATCTATAATATGTATGTATTTATAAATTATATAAGTATGTATATCAGTTGTCTGGTTACCATAACACAAGCTCTGCTTAGCTTGGGATCAGATAGCCGTGTGTGAGTTGTCCCAAGATATTTATTTTATTTTTTATTTTATTTATATAACAACGCTTCTGTGAAAATATATGAAGGATATATGCCCGACTATCGTGTGTTAGGAAATTGTGGTGAAATTCAATGAGCGTGGGCGAGATAAAACTGGTTTCAGTAAAGTCGTGAAATCGGCTTTGTATTATGTAAGCTGTATACCATCATCACGCCTGTATTCCCCGAAGGGTTAGGCAGAGGTGCACCAATTTAGGTACACCCACAGTTCGCCGGTATATTTAGGTCCCATGTAATAGGGGGCGAGCCTATTGCCATTAACCGGGCACAAATCCAAACTCAGGGCTGCTACTGAGAAATTCCTAATGGAAAAACCCAATAACACTTTTTGCCCGACCTGGGAATCGAACCCGGGACCCCTTGCTCGGCAGTCGCGCTTGCGACCACGAGACCAACGGGGCAGTCAGTATGTAAGCTGTGTTTTTACAAAAGTGGAATATGTTAAGTGAGGATGAACTTATAAGTCTTATGCTCTGGCTGAAGGCCTTCTTAATTGCGAGGCATTCACAGAGTTGTCCGGCTAAGTAGTAAACAGCCTCTTGGCTGAACAGCGAGATGCCCTTCCGAAAAAAAAAGTGGGGATAAAATTAATAGTATAAAGCTGAAGACTTTTTGTTTTAGGCGCTTATTTCTGGAACCAGCACTCGTATTGGAAAAGTTATTTTTGAATATGCTAACTAGATTAATGAGTAATGGTTACGATATATAGTGTAACATCACGTTACAATCCTTGGGAGTGGAGCAGTAACCAAAGGCGTGAATTAATGCTGGAAAAAAAGCTAGAAGCTACTTAGGTTACTCGTATAAATGACGGGAAAATTTAACTGCGTTGAGGAGGTCAGATAGGCAGTTGCTCCATGTAAAACATTGGTATTCTTGCATTTGGTAAGACTGGATGCAGACTCCAACATAGTTGGAAAAAGGCTAGGAAAATGATGACGAGAAACTGACTAACTGCAATCCTAAATATTAGAGCTCTTATCCTATTTACAAAATTTCATCGAGTTTAATTACATGTTACAAGCTCTTGCAAGTTAAATATGACCCACTTCCCGGTGTTCGATTAAGCTGAAATTTTGCACACATGTGCACTTTGAATAACAATACAATATAATGATGACACAGAGCTAGTCAGATAATGGAGCCAGAAGGTGGCAATTGGAACTTAATCAAATCTTGCGAATTTAATTAAACTTACACTTCCCGCTAATCGATTGAGCTGAAATGTTGATACATATGCACATTGCACAACGTTGCAATAAAAGAGCTTGTTTTTTAATAAATATTTTTAACTAAAATTTTTAAATATACAACGATACTAGTTTTCTATGACGCCAGCTGTCAGAAAAGTCCTCCTAATGAATGGATAACGTCTAAGTGAGTGATTATTGAAAGAGGGGAAGATTTGATGGATGAGTTTGTGAAAGTTTATACAGGGCTGACTTTTGATTCTCTAGCGATCTTTCAAAGGGCGAAAGTACTAATGAATTTATGAACAACTTTTATTACGCGGCCAACTCTGAAATATAAACATAATCTCCTGGTTCGTCAATTTTGATTATGGGGGACACCGCGGGGGACACAACCGGGGGGGACTAGGTTCAGGACCAACGGCTTTATGTGATTTCCATAGCACGGGGGTGAGATACCACCAACTTCTGAACTTCAAGCTGTTAAAGACTGGAAATTCCTAATGCAAAAACCCAATTTTGCTCCACTTTTTGCTCGAGCTGACTTATCGAAACCAGGACCCCACGCTCAAGCCGTGCTTGCCACCACGAAACCAACGAATCAGTCTTCTTAGTCTCAAAAACTACTTGATCTATGAAGTTAAAACTTAGCAGAAAGGTGGTTTATTATACAGAAGATGTCAGTTCAAAATAAATTTGTCAAAACACGGGCAAAAGCCAGTAAAGAAATAATAGCCAATTTCAAAGTTTCCTTCGAACGCAAGTTAAACAGAACGTCGAATAAAACTCTTTTACCACAATCTAGATAGAAATAGTTTAAAGCTAGGCTATCCAATAAAACCGGGTCGAGTTGTAAACCAAACCAATAAAGTTAGTTACAGATCAACTGGAGTTGCTTGTGGCTGCATTTACAGCCAACGGAGAGAGCCGACAGTTCTGTTCTACAAAATTTAAAGTAGTAGTACATTGTGCTTTATAGAATTGCTGAAGCTCTGTAACATGCAATAGTTTCGGGTTAAATTAATTATAAGGCCTTTGTTCGTGTTTATTAATAACTAGCTGTGCCCACGTGGCTTCGTCCGGGTCAATTTTGATATATTATCCCACGTGAACCGTTGATTTTTCCGGGATAAAAAGTATCTTATGTGTTATTCCACACTACAATCTGTCTCAGTGCCAAATTTCATACGGATCCGTTTAGCCGTCTAAGCATGAAAGAGTAGCAAAAATAAATCCATCCTCACAAACTTTTTTTTTAACCGACTTAAAAACAAGAGGTTATCAATTCGACCCGTATGTATGTAATATTTACACCCAGTCTTGTTAATTTACATAACATAATAGTTTCTTCATGGATTTGAATGACAGGAAGTTTATACTAAAAAGCGAGGAATAAAAAGCTTTTTTACAAAAAAGAAAACCGCCTTCAAAAACTAAAAAGAGAAAAATAACTTGAGCTTTGAAATTCGGTGGCAATACAAAACAACAAACAAAACCAAAGCCGTACACGCGCTCCTCACAAACTTTATTTTTTATAATTTGAGTAGGATGTGTAGGATTACAACAGCTTGCGCTAATAACAGTAATTAACAGGTATAACATAAGCTAAAAGTAAAGATGTTACATAAACAAAACATATTTGAAAAACAAATAACAAGCCAGAGGTAAAACATACTTCTTAGGTTACGTCTTTGGTTACTGCTCCGCTCCCGTGGGTCGCATCGAGATGTAAAACTTATACTTTTCCTTATGAATCTGGCTATCAAATACAATATTTTAACAATCCGACCGTTAGTTTTAGAGATTAGCTTTTATACAAATAAACAAAAAGACTTTTCAGTTTTACATTAGGTAGTATGGATAGCGTGCTACAGATCAGCCCGGTTATGTGTCCCACAATGGTTCCTTAATACGATTACTGATTTCATAAAAAAGAGGGTTTCAGGGGCACAGTAATACAGAATACCGACTTTACGTACAGGCTTGAAATTCTAAAGAGCTTGATAAAATTTTACTGAGCAATAGGCAATAGGCTTGCCCCCTATTACGTGGGACCTAAAAACATACCGGCGAACTGTGGGTGTCATTAGTACACCCCTGCTTAACCCTTCGGGGAATACAGGCGTGATGGTATGTATGTATGTAAAATTTTACTATGTTTTCTACGTTTTGTTTCTTCATTGTTACTCGTATATTACAAGTAATAAGTCGAGGGTCCGAGAAGTTGCTAAAAAACAAAATTACAAGAAATCTAAAAATCTTAACAAAGTTAAGAAGTTACCTAATTATATTTGAAAAGTCGTTTGTCATCTTTTTTATAACAAGAGCGTTTACAAGATAAAATTTGTAGAAAAAAATCCTTTCTGATAAACAAGGGTTGTTAGAAAATTATTGGACGGAGAATTTTGTAAAATATCGTCTTTAACATTTATTTATTAGTTATAACATAACTAGCTTTTGCCCACGACCTCGTTCGCGTAAACGTCGGTTATATTTAGAATTCAATCATAATTCTAAAGACACGTGGCGCCATCTATTATCATAAGAGCGTTATTGTTATTTTCCTCGTAAACTGTACTTTCTTTCGAAATGAAAGGTATCCCATGCCCGTTTCTGTACACCTGACAACGCATATGCAAAATTTCAGGATTAAGGTTCAGTGGAAAAGGTAACAAACAAACTTACTTTCGCATTATTATAAAATTAGTATAGTACAAAATAACAAGGAATATAATAAATTGGGGCTATGGAAAAATCTCTGAATAGCTAAAACAAAAGACTTTGGGTCAAAGCGAACAAAAGAACAATATCAGGCTATTAACCTTTATTAATTGATGTAATGGTGTAGGCTACTAGCCAGTAAAAACAAAGTCAACTGTACACGAAAAACTGCATAATATAACTTAAACTTATATAAAATACAATATTAACAAAACTATGGGACCGTCGACGAAAAAAACCCATCTGTCCTCTTGACGGATGCGCGCGCCGCATGCGGGAACACGCATGCGCGGCTCGCGCTTTTCCAGTCCAACCGCGTATGTGTGTTATAGTCTCCCCCTCTAACCCTAACGAACGTCCTCGTGTTTGGGTTAGTTTCTACGAGGTTTCCCTCTCTTATGCTTCTCCTGTACTGGAGCTTGGATGCGACAAACGAAGGGAGTCAGTATCGAGGCAGCAATCCATCTGGTTTCCCGGTGTTTACCTTATATCGCTGACAAGGCTCACAATTCTTTAGAGGGATTTCCCTCCCCCTAGAGGGATCGTCGGCTTCCAGGTCCTCGACAATCTTACCGACCTCCAGGTCCTTCGTTTGATTCTCGGGCATGTCCTTCAGACTGCGAGAATTTAAGGTTTCTTTGTCTGAATGCTATGAACGGCGAAATCTGTAGGCGGTCCAGCCGAAGCGAATAGAGCGACTCTGCCCTTCAAAGACTCGTTGAATGCGGCTCTGCGCTCCGGTGATAAACTCGTACCTTCATTGCCTTCATCGCAGCGCAGCGATACATTGCAAACCTCTGCTTCATCGCGGCCGCGCTTAGATACGAGTACCTTAGCTCGTTGTTCACATTCACCTTATTCTCGCGCAATAACCTCGCGTAGTATCCTGTACGCAGGATTTTTCACGACGTAGGCGGCGCGCAAGCGCGCGAGCGCGTCCGGCCATGAGCCGACGCAGGCTCGGGCGCCGCGCCACCACCGCTGCGTCGCCGATCAGCAACATGGAGTGGCCGCGTAACGTGTGCTCGTTGGACACGTCAGCGCACTCCTTCTAAACTTACTTCGACTGCGTCGATGAACGCCTCCAGTGCCTCGTGGTCGCGTAACCGCCCGTCGTACCTTGCAGTGAACTTTATAAGTGACCGCCAGAGGTAGCGGGCGCGTTCGTCGTTAACAGCTGCTCGGTGCCGAACGCTGCGGCGGGCGCGCCGGTGCGGGCCCCGCCGAGCGCGCGGTCGAGGGCGGCACCCCCCCGGGTGCGCATCTCCTCGTCCGGGTCAACTGCACCGCGTGCACGGGTGGTAGCGGCGCCGTTACAGGAGCTCGTCTCCACCTCGGAGTCGTCATCCGTGTCGGAGTAACCGTCGCTTCCTTGCGGTCGATCGCTGGTCGTGTTGCCCGAATGATTTGTGGCATCATAACGTTATGTTTTCACTGATTTGTATCAACTACACTTTCACGGATTCGTTTTTCAGTTTTTTTTGAGAAAAAACATGGCCGCGAGTTGGGCGCCACTATAATGGTGTAGGCTACTAGCCAGCGAAAACAAAGTCAATTGTGCACGATAAACTGTATAATATAGCTAAAACTTATAGAAAATACAATATTAACAAAACTATGGGACCGTCGACAATAAAACAAAACCCCATCTCATATTATGTCCTCTTGACGGATGCGCGCGCCGCATGCGGGAACACGCATGCGCGGCTCGCGCTTTACCAGTCCAACCGCGTATGTGTGTTATAGTCTCCCCCACTGTAATGGTATAGGCTACTACTAGCCAGTGAAAACAAAGTCAACTGTACACGAAAAACTGCATAATATAACTTAAACTTATATAAAATACAATATTAACAAAACTATGGGACCGTCGACGAAAAAAACCCATCTGTCCTCTTGACGGATGCGCGCGCCGCATGCGGGAACACGCATGCGCGGCTCGCGCTTTTCCAGTCCAACCGCGTATGTGTGTTATATTGATAATAAACTGAAAGGTCGTGATTTGACGCGTGAGGTTGTATTTGTTAGTTCTATCAATGTGACTTTTTCAATTCACACATGGAGTTTCTTCCCATACTTATTCATACAAAACTATCTTTTGAAAGGGGCACCCAACTTTTTTTTTGTGTTATGTTGTTCAATGGTGCCTTTGAAAAAAATGATTTGACTTTACATACCATCACACTTATATTCCCCGAAGGGTTAGGCAGAGGTGTACCAATGTACACCCACAGACTTTGACTTTGATTTGACTTTAATTGACTGATAATTATATACCTGCTTTCTTAGTTTAGCTTGGAGTACACTTACATGGATGAAGAAACACAGCGCGAGAAAACCAAGACTTATTATTACAAACATACACACATACATAAACTCACACCTATCTTAGTATAAGCCTGAAATCGCCAATCCGCTTTGAGCAAGCGTGGTGATCAATGCTCATGCCTTCTTGATATGAGAACAGACCTTAGCCTTCACAAAATATAGTAGAAAATTGTGTACAAGATAAAAATCCACGCGAGATTAATTATCTTGAAAGTAATTACGCAATTCTTAACCCTATTACTGTTGAATTTCAGTTTATTATCAATTAACAGATCGAAAAACTGTTCGAGTGTTTTGCTGCTCTCACTGCGATGACTGTTTTATACCAAATAACAAAGATATAAAGTTCAAATGTCTAGATTTGGCTCACGAAACTAGAGCAGACTAAATTAAGTAGACAATAAGACTGGAATTACCAATTGACTATTGATTTATTAGATTAGATTTGAGATTGGATAACGAAATGAATTTTGTAGCACTTATTTTAGTCTGTACATCTAATAAAATCGAAGCAATGTCATTAGGTTTGTTGAAGTATCAAATTTTGTTTTATTTCTTACTAGTCTAGTCAGTCTATTTTAAGTCTATAGACTATTATCATAATATGTGCTATGGGGGATAACCAGTGGTTTTATATCTGTTTTCTTCCACAGGTTAGACTTATGAAGTTTACTTGGAGGATTATAATATAATACTACTGATTTTCGATTATTAAATTTGTCTAGGTTTCCTCAGAATGTTTTCCTTCACCTATGTCTGTGATGTACCAGATAAACTTAGAAAGTACATATTGAAATAGAAATAGTCACTTGGATATTTGCCGGTTGCGAATCCACAGCCTCGTGCATGATAAGCATGCACCTTAACCACTGAGCCATCACTACTTTGAGGATTGTAATGTACACACATACATGTATACACATACATGCCACCATGCCTGTATTTCCCGAAGGGTAAGGCAGATGTGTACCAATGTACACCCACAGTCCGCCGGTATGTTTTAGGTCCCATGTAATAGGAGGCGATCCTACTGTCATTCATCATCTTCCAAGCTGCTACTGAGAATTTGGCCCTTGAGGCGGTTCAGAAACTCTGACACTAGGGTGTGTGGGGTCGTTAGACCTTACTGCTCACACGATAAAGAAGAATACTGAGAATTTTATAGAAAACCCAATAACACTTTTCATATAGTATTTAATACTTATCCCCATTCAATTTTGGTCCACTTGAGAACCGCGGCTACAGATGAATAAAAATAAATAATTAAGTTACTTTCAGAAGAGGTTGTTACAAGTACTTGTCTCATACTCGAACCATTGCCAAGACTTGTGACTTGGAGTGCTTTTTGAGACATGGATCTCGGTAAGAAGTGGACGCCCACAGACCGACCTCACCCCCCCATCCGCTGAATGACCTCGGCAAGCATTGCTTAACCTTATCTGATCGACCTGTGTTTTTTGTCTAGATAGTAGGCACATTGTAATATTGTACAGGGTTTTTTAAGGCAAAGTAGGAGTGTCTGAAGTCAGTAAATCATCATCAGTAATCAGCGACTGCCCGCGTAAAATTAGATATTTATGTAAAATATTATCCGACGGGAACCATTGAACGAGAACAGTAATTTTTTTCGAGATGGAAAGTATCCTATGTGTTATTCCACACTAAAATCTTAGTGCCAAATTTCATCGCGAGATCCGTTTAGCCGATTAAGCGTAAAATAGTAAGAAACATCCATCCATAGATGGATGGATATCTATCCACAGCTAATGCGCCATTTAGACAAAAGTGATTGCACTGGCGGTCACTTCACATCATGTGAAAGGCACACTATGCACTTCAAATTACTCACAAAAATACAAAACATATTGATAACCTCTATTGTTTTGATTTTCGCTACAAAAGCAGAAGATAATGTCAATTATTTCGAGCTGACATTAAACAAATATTTGGGGATATTGACACCCAGACAGTGTGATAAAAATGTGATATTTTTATCAGACCTAGTATCTGTAATTATAGACGTAAGGGTCATGACTTTATTTTGGTAACCTTTAAGAGGTCATTGAATATAACATCACGCTATTACTTCTCAGAGCGTTGAGCAGGGGGCATAGGTTTACATACATCCATACATACATACATTCTGTGTAAAAAGTACCGGGAATTGGTCAATAAAACCAAAAAAGTAATTTATTCGTCAAAATTTATTATGTCACCTTCAATGTAGGCCCCTTCGCTTGCGATACAGTTACGCCAGCGCTTGAACCAGTCCTCCATATTTTTTTTGTAAGCCGATTGAGGTACGGTCTTCAACTCCTTTAGCGAATTTTCTTTTTTTGATTCAATCGACTCGAATCGCGACATTCTGCAGACTGTTGACTTGTTTGCTTATCGTACACATAAACCCATGTCTCGTCGCCAGTTACTATGAAATTCATGAAGATGAAGTCCGTAGAAGCTCGGGAAATCATGTCTTCAGCAACCTGCTTTCGATGCTCTTTTTGGGCAAAATTGAGCTCTTTTGGCACTCATTTTGCGGCGACGCGTCTCATGCCCAATATGTCAGACAGAATATTATGAACGGATTTAAAAGATACATTAACCTCTAGAGCATCATCTCTAAAACTCATACGAGGACTTCCAAGTACCAGACTCCTGATTAAAATGATGTTTTCATCATTCGCAGCTGTTGGGGGTCGATCAGAACGAGGCAAATCAACTACCACTTGTCAGCCTTCTTTAAATACTTTATTCCGTTCATATGCCAGTGTATTTGAGATACACGAATCACTGTAAGACTTCTGCAACATTTTTAGTGATTTGGCACAAGAAATTTCGTTTGATACGCAGAACGTAAGGCAAACTCTTTTTGTTCAAAAAATTCTTCCATAACAAAATCGCAGAACACTTACAACCAAGAAGTACAAAAACGGCAGCTGTAATTACACTGAGTGACATATAGCGCTCAAAGTTACCACGGTAACTCGGAACAGAGCTACTAATTTAAAGAAAATAAAAATATTTCGATAGGTTTACCGCGCCTTCTGTAATTTAGGAATTCCCGGTACTTTTTACACAGAGTAGTACATACATAAACTCACGCCTTTTTCCCATGGGAGTAGGCAGAAACCACAAAACGCCACCTTCTACGATCCTTACATACTACTTTCGCCTCGTCCACGTTCGTTCATCTGCCCATACGAGCACGCCGGTTACGAGTACTGCACACCCGACCTTTTTGAAGAACCTCGCCTATAAGGTCAGTGTAGGTCTTCCCTTCTTCTTCTAGCTTCTAGAGCGTTCCCTCCCGGGTATAGGTTTATTTTTTACATAATACATTTAAAATTTGTACATAATAATCACAAGTATAAGAGATTATCAAATGACTTCTTTTGCTTTGGGTGGAGTGGAAGGGAGTATTAAACTCTTGTGTACCTACGACTTCCACAAAACGGGACGCACCGGAGCGCATTCCGTTGTGCTAAAGAAATTTGAGGCTTCTACATAATAGTTAAGGTTCATGTTTACATGGAATTTATACTGCTTGGAACGGCATACGCGCAGCATAGAAGACTGAATTTCCTTTAGCACAGTATGGAAAGCGCTCCGTGGAAGTCGTACATTACTGACTTAAACCTATCCGAGTTCCTTCTACTGCCCTTTGAGTTTTTAGGCCGAGGTGACTCTTTCGAACGAATTCCGCAACACTACCAGGCGCCAAGGCAACTGCCTCGTTAGCCTAGTGACCCTAAGCACGACTGCTACGCTAGAGGTCCTGGGTTCGATTCCCGGGTCAAGCAAAAAGTGTTATTGGGTTTTTCTATGAAATTCTTAGTAGCAGCTCGGAGTTAGGATTTGTGCCCGGTTAGTGGCAATAGGCTCGCCCCCTATTACATGGGACCTTAATATACCGGCGAACTGTGGGTGTACATTGGTACACCTATGCCTAACCCTTCGGGGAATACAGGCGTGATGGTATATTTATATATATTAGAAGACTGAATTTTCCTAAAAATTTACTAAAACCTATTCGTTTTTCTCCTCACAAGGTAACTAACTCTTTCGAGCAAATTCCGCGACCCTTTTTTTTGGATGGGGAATCATCAAATGGCTTCTCGCCTGGAGCGGGGCGGGAGGGAGTGTCAGACTTTTACTGACTAAAACCCATCTATGCTCCTTCTTGTGCCCTTTGCGTTCCGGGAGAATCCTGGCAGGCAGGCACCAGCCCTAACGGGCCCCATCTATTATTCTGACATCTCTTTTGCATGCACCCATAAGCACAATGTTTTGTTTGCGTGTGTTATTTTGCGCGTACCATAAACAGTGATTTTTAGGGTTCCGTATCTAAAGGGTAAAACAGGACCCTATTACTGAGACTTCGCTGTCCGTCTGTCTGTCTGTCGGTCTGTCTGTCGGTCTGTCCGTCCGTCTGTCACCAGGCTGTATCTCCTGAACTGATAGTTAGACAGCTGAAATTTTCACAGATGATGTATTTCTATTGCCGCTATAACAACAAACACTAAAATACAGAATAAAACAAATATTTAAAGGGGGCTCCCATACAAAAAACGTGATTTAGTTGCCGTTTTAATAGAATGGGTAGGAACCCTTCGTACGCGAGTCCGACTCGCATTTGGCCGGTTTTTTCATACCAAATATAGAAGTCATTTCTTAGCAATAATTCATATTTAATGTTAATTAATTTAATGGGCTGTAGGCATAGTTAATGTGTATGTAATGTGTCGTTTCACACTCTGTATATAGCTTAATAAATTACTGTTTTATGACAGTTAAATTCGATATTAAGTACTCGTAATGTATTCTAATCATCATCATCATCATAATCAGCCTATATTCGTCCACTGCTGGGCATAGGCCTCCCCCAAAGAACTAATATAATGTTATGTATATTTGTATTCTAATAGCTACATTAATTTATAATTACATATCATTAATACTTACGTTCCGATCCAAATAAAGCAACTACGCAGATATTAATATTATAATTTTATTTAAAACTAGCAGGTACCCGCGACTTCGCCCGCTTCGAATTTATAAATAAATGATTTTTTAGTGAGAAAAATTCGGAGAAAGTAAAAGCAGTTTACAATTTCATGAGTTTTCTTCTTCGCAGAGCCCTAACTTTTATTTTAATAGACAGACAAACTGATGTAATTTTTAGAGCCTATCTATATTGCTGGAATCCAAATGATTGCATACGTATTCCCGTAACAATCATTAAAACATTCTAAGCATCTGTTAATTATACATAGACAAAGAATAAATTACCGCGTAACTGCTTTGTTAGCCTAGTGGTCCTCGAGGCAGCGAGCCTCCTTGCCGGATTGCCGCCATGGGATCTGGAGGCGCTGGTCCTCGCGCGCCTACACGAGTGGCGCGCGGAGGCACTGGGCCGGGGCGAAACTCCGCTGCCGCGGCAAATTGCCGCCCTGCGGACGGAACTCCGGCTCGATCTCATGGCGACATGGAGAGAACGACTGTCGCAACCTCGTGCAGGGCTCGCCTCGATTGAGGCGGTAAGACCCCTCTTTGAGGAGTGGCTGGAGCGGCGCCACGGCGCCCTCACCTACCGCCTGACGCAGGTCCTCACCGGACACGGATGTTTCGGGAGGTTCCTGCACCTCATCGGGCGGGAGGAAACGCCCGGGTGTCACCATTGTGAGGATCGCCCCGAGGACACGGTGGAGCATACTTTGGCGGTGTGCCCTGCTTGGGCTGAGCACCGCCGAGTCCTCGAGGCGGCCATCGGCGGCGGCGCCCTCTCGCGTCCGGCACTGGTCCAGGCCATGGTCCGGAGCGAGGGGGAATGGGAAGCAGTCGCCTCCTTCTGCGAAGCTGTAATGCTAGAGAAGGAGGCGGCGGGACGGGAGAGGGAAAGGAGGGTCCCCCGTCCCAGCGGCCGCCGCGGTAGACGATCCGGGCGTCGGGAGCCACGTGACGACTCCCGGCCACCGTAGACGCGGGTCTGTGGACGGTGAGCAATGGGTAGCTCACCGTCCGTACGTTCACTAGCGACAGACCGTGTCGACGGCGCGTCCGTGTTCCACGCGCGCCTCAAAGAGATGTCAGCAAATTGGATGGGGCCACTGAGGGCCGATGCCTGCCGGGGCTGCGGGTTGTTCGAAAGAGATACCGCGCCCCCGGAACGCAAAGGGCACATGAAGGAACATAGACGGGTTTTAGTCAGTAAAAGTCTGACACTCCCTCCCGCCCCGCCCAGGGCGGGGGAAGTTATTTGATGATTTCCCGTCTATAAAAAAAAAAAAAAAAAAAAAAAAAAAGCCTAGTGGTCCTAAGCGCGACAGCTACGCTAGACGTTTTGGGTTCGATCCCCAGGTCGACCAAAGTGTTATTGGGTTTTTCTTTGAAATTCTCCGTAGCAGTTCCGAGCTAGGATTTATGCCCAGTTATAAGCTCGCCCCCTATTACAAATTTTTTTACAAAAAGACAACCGCCTTCAAAACCCAAAAAATTGAAAAATAACTTTAGCTTTGGAAGACGGTGGCAATACAGCAATATTAACAACAGAACCAAAGCCGCCACTTGCTACTTCACTTACTTATGAACACACATTATTACTTAAGGAAAACCATCCGTTCTAATATTATAAATGCGAAAGTGACTCTGTCTGTCTGTCTGTCTCTTCTTCACGCCTAAACCACTGAACCGATTTCAATGAAATTTAGTACAGATATAGTCTGGGACCCGAGAAAGGACATAGGATAGTTTTTATCCCGGAAATCCCCCTTGAACGGGAACTATTAATCCACTCGGACGAAGTCGCGGGTAAAAGCTAGTTAGAAATAAAGAACTAGGCTAAAAAGTACCCATTACCCCTATTTTCTTTTTACAGTCATCATAATTCACTTCTAGTGACAATTTATCCAAACGTCAAATTATATACGAAACGTTGTATTTTTGTAGAAACACGCGACAGACTCATTACTGAATAACTTAGATTTATTGTGTGAGTATTTAAAATAATCGTTTATAAACCATATTCATGGCAAAGTTTGTAAGAAACATATATTTTTATAACCCACCATCACCATCACGCCTGTTTGTTCATAGAAAAACTCAATAACACTTTTTGCTCGGCCTGGGAATCGAACCCGGGACCCCTTGCTCAGCAATCGCGCTTGCGACCACGAGACCAACGGGGCAGTAATGGGGGGGGGGGGGGGGTTATTTTTATAACTGACTTCATAAAAGGAGGAGATTATCAATTTGGTAGTGATATTTTCTTTTTATATTATTTTCTTTTCTGATAACGTTACTGTTTCTTTATGGATTTGGATGATAGGAAGTAGATATTAAAAATTAAAAAAGATAACTGCCTTCTGAAAGTTCACAGAAAAAAAGACAACTTTCTATCGACTAGTTATTATTGGAGTTATAATTATGTTTTATAGGATACATAGAGTCTACATAATAACACCTTCTTAATTAAATATTCCTCCACGTGCTCTAAAATTTTCAGTCAAGTTAAAATTACGTACATCACACAAAGGTGCGGTGTAGTGTGATGCAGCGCGATAAAACACGTTCCCATACAAATTGAACGTCATATTTTTAATACTTTGTAAAGATTTTATGAATCATGCGACATCAACCAAGAATTTTGTTATTCAAAAACAAAAGCTAGCTTGATATTTTATATTAGTCACACCTTAACGCGAATAAGCATTGAAATGAATACATGCCATGCAGTCACTGGCAGCCCCTAATATAAACTAACTATTCGGATTTTTCATTAATCATCATCAACCTGCAACACTCCACTGCTGGATATAGGCCTTTACAATCGCAAGGCACTTAGCTCGATTCTTGATGACTCTCATCCAGTCTTAACCAACTACCCTGCGAATATCGTTGCTCAACCTAGCCTGAGGCCGTGTCACGTTACTTCTTACAGTAAAAAATAATAAAGATACCAGCCAACACTGTCCCACGGCTTGGCAAACGCCTCTTCTCAAACAAAGAAGGCACGAGCATTGATCTCCACGCTTGCTCAAGGGATTGGCGATTTCAGACTTACATAAATAATAAGTTCAGGATTCCTCACGACATTTTCCTTCACCGAAGTCAGTGATGTCCAAGATAAACTTAGAACGTACTTATAAATTGGAAAAGTCACATTGATACTCGTACTTGGCCCTGTTGGGCTCTTTTTAATTAATTTTAATCTGTTTTTGGCGGATTATGTTCGATGAAAAGCTCTTGCTAGGCTTGAAAACTAATTGGTTTCAAAATTTGTTTTGATTTGAAACTTTGAATAGATGAAACCTAGATTTGTTTTCAGGAAATGAGATTATAAAGTTTTAGTTTCGTGATTAGTTTTTATTGATTTATTTATGTATCATTTTACACTACATTATTGTTATTCTGCATTTTTCTTTTGAATACCATTAGATGGCAAACAAGCCGACGGTCCACCTCTGCGTATAGACGTATGCAATACCAGAGGCCTTGCAAACTTATTGTCATCCGAGAGACAAAGTTGAAATGTTTCGTATGCCTGTAATTACACGGGCACCCATACCCTTCAAACCTGAACACAGCAACGCTGCTTTGCGGTATAAATATGTAAATATGGTGGTAGTACTTCCCCGGACGAGCTCCTTCACATAGAGCTCTACTACTACTAACTACTACCCACTATTTTTTATTTAAATTCTGTAATTGATTTATCTGTTATAAAAATATTGTTGTAGTAGTTTTAAAGACCCCCCACTGAAAAATAAGTTTTAAAATCTGACTCCTAAGTATTAGTATTGAACGAATAAGTTTTTTAAATTATTATTTTCTTCTATTTCAGCACCAGATCAGGATGGATAATAATTCCTTTGAGGCATTGGTCAGTACATTTTATATTTTAATTAACACGCAATTTATTAACAAAACCACTTGCACATTAACATTAACAATAAATTGGTTATAACATTTGTTAATAACTGCGCACTATTAATTATTTTACTAACATTAATTTTAACGTAATGCTTTTGGTTTAAGGTATCAATTTTTAACAACAACAATTAACATTTTTTTTTTATACCTTGCCCCGCTTTATGTATTTCTCCTGTATCGTGGGTGCGTTTACAAACATATAAACTCACATACATGATCAGCCAGACCTGAACCACTGTTTGTAGGTCGTACGAATATTTTTTCTGTGCGGGAATCGAACCCGCGACACGCAGCGCGGCTGTCGATCGCTCGGCCACTGCACCAATCGTGTCGTCGTATCAAGTTTGTAAATGAGAAAACTTAAAATCTTATTATACCAGCTGATTGATTCTGTAAAAATCATCTTTAATTTATTTATTTGGAGTGAGCTGGATAGGTTTAAATGACAACTCACCTCAAACTCAAATACACAAAACACCGGAGCAGAATTTTACAGAATAACACTGTAGATATTTTGGAACTCACTTTTAACACAAGCTTATTGCCACTTTCATAATTATCTACTAAACGCGGCGTTATTTTTTTTACAATTATACAGACTTATTCAAATGTTGGGCTTGTAAAAACTGAATACAGTTCTTGTTGTCATTATAATAATATTTTATCAGCTAAGTAAGCAAAAGATATTGATTAATATATTAGTCATTCATATAATTAGGTCTACTTTTATAATATATAGTAGGTGTAAAGGTAAGGCCACTTGTATTAATAAATAATTGATCGCCGGAGCGACGCGCGTTCAATTAATCATCTAAGTAGAGCCCTACTTATAAATTCTTAGTCTATCTACTAAAATAAATAGATTAATATCTTGAAGTTTGACAAATTATCCACTATAATACACCTGCTTTTCCAAAGGATTAAGCAAATGTCATCACGTCTGTATTCCCCGAAGGGTTAGGCAGAGGTGTACCAATGTACACCCACAGTTCGCCGGTATATTTAGGTCCGATGTAAGGGGCGAGCTTATTGCCATTAACCGGGCACTAATCCTGACTCCGAGTTGCTACTAAGAATTTCATAGAAAAACCGAATAACACTTTTTTTGCTCGACCTGGGAATCGAACTCAAGACCTTTAACGAACCTTTTGCGAATTTATAACAACTAGAGTAAAGAGGCATTTTTCAAAAAAAAAAAATCGGCTAAAAACAACTTCTTTTCACAAACCTTGTTCTTATAATTATGAACATGACACAAAAACAGTCAAATCGGTTTTACCGTTCTTAAGTGATGATTTTTCGTGTATGTATGCGGTTATTGGAAAGAGATACCGCGCCCCCGGAACACAAAGGGCACAAGAAGGAACATGAATAAAAAATGAATTAGTCGGTAAAAATCGGACATTCCTTCCCACCACGCCTAGGGCGGGAGAAGTCATTTGATGATTTCCCATCCGTTAAAAAAAATGCGGTAATTCATGTGTATTTAACTGCCTCGTTGGCCTAGTGGTCCTGAGTGCGACTGCTACGCTAGAGGTCTTGGGTTCGATTCCCAGTTCGAGCAAAAATTGTTATTGGGTTTTTCTATGAAATTCTCAGTAGCAGCTCGGAGTTTGGATTTGTGCCCGGTTAATGGCAATAGGCTCGCCCACTATTACATGGGACCTAAATATACCGGCGAACTGTGGGTGTACATCGGTACACCTCTTCCTAACCCTTCGGGGAATACAGGCGTGATGGTATATTATTATTATTCATGTTTATTTATATCTTAGCGTTGAAAAATATTTAAATCAAGACACGAACGAAAGTTTTGATCTGCTTAACATAGCTTGCATGTGAAACTTCACCGTGTTGTGTGCAGCATTTTCTGAGGTGCTGTTTAAACTTTCTCAAAGTTTTATAGTTTAACTGCACCTGATGTTTTATCCATAGTTTGATTTCTATCAGGGAATATCAGGCTTTTATGTTTTGAGCCATTAATCTTTGGGTTTGATTTTACAAAAACGATTCAAGCCACGGTAAGATGGCTTCCATTTTTCAAAGTAATTTAATGTGATTTTAAATACCTACTGTAATTGCACTGTTATTGCTGAATAGTAATGTAACTGCCTCGTTAGCCTAGTGTCCTAAGCGCGACTGCTACGCTAGAGGGCTTGAGTTCGATTCCCAGGTCAAGCAAAAAGTGTTAGGTACCTACTAGGTTTTTCTGTGAATTTCTCATTAGCAGCTCGGAGTTAGAATTCCAACCTGGTTAATGGCAATAAGCTCGCCCCCTATTATATGGGACCTAAACATACGGGCTATGGGTGCACATTGGTACACCTCTGCCTAACCCTTCGGGAAATATTGGCTTGATAGTATGTACGTATGTAATTAAATATTGAAGTATAATGGGTTGACTCATTTAAGCAGAACTAAGCCCACTTTTCGACAAACGATTCGAGCACAAAGCTCGGCACCCCTTCTGCCTATTTCGCACATAATCTTCGAGTTCCGGCCTTTCCACTCCAAGTACTTGAGATAGGTCCTTTATGAATAATCTTCACTCATCTTATCAAGGACTCGAGTCCCTAAAGCTTCCCTTTTCAGCCCTTATCAGTACATAGTAATGTATATAATGCTCATTTAATGATCATTTTTTTTGGCCCCATTTCAGTTTCCTATTGCTTTTATTTCAACATTCATATTTTTTGTACCATCACCATCACCATCACGCCTGTATTAATGTACAAACACAGACCGCGGGTAAAAAAAAAACTAACATACATACATAAACTCACGCCTTTTTCCCATGGGGGTAGGCAGAAACCACGGACCGCCACCTGCTACGATCCTTACACACTCCTTTCGCCTCGTCCACATTCATACATCTGGTCATACAAGCACGCCGGTTACGAGTACTGCGCACCTGACCTTTCTGAAGAACCTCACCGATAAGGTCAAGGTAGGTCTTTCTAGGGCGTCCCCTCCCGGCATTGCCCCTCACACTGCCATGTAAATCCCTTTTGTTAGTCGCCTTTCACTCATCCTCTCAACATGACCGAACCATCTAAGCATACTCTTTTCAACCTTTGTCACTACATCCTCTTTTAAACTGCAACGCTGTCGTATAATTTCATTCCTCACTCTATCGTTCAACGTTACACCACACATACTTCGCAAGGAACGCATCTCCACAGCATTAATCCGACTTTCATGCCTCGTTTGCCATACCCAACATTCACTTCCATACGTAAGTGTAGGCACCAGCACGCCATTGTGCACAGCCAGTCGAGCCTTTTTGGACATCGACTGGTTGGTTACAACCGCATGTATAGCACCATTCACTTTATTTCCCGCATTTACTCTCCTCTCCACATCACGAAAAAAAACTAAATTAAAAAAAAAAAAAACAAAAACTAACTGGTTTTAACAAAAAAAAAATTGTACACATTAGTTAAAACAGGTTTTTATATAAAATTCTCAGTAGCAGCTCAGTGTTAGGATTTGTGCACGGCGCTTTGTATCCGAGTTCGGTTCCCGCACGAAACAAATATTTGTATGGCCTACATATAGGGTTTGGCTATTTGTGTATATCCGTACTAATATTATAAATGCAAAAGTAACTCTGTCTGTCTGTCTGTCTGTCTCTTCTTCACGCCTAAACCACTGAACCGATTTCAATGAAATTTGGTAGAGATATAGTCTGGGACCCGAGAAAGGACATAGGATAGTTTTTATCCCGGAAATCCTTCGGGAACGGGAACTATTAATCCACGTGGACGAAGTCGCGGGCAAAAGCTAGTGAGTTTATATGTTTGTGAATACACCCACGATACAGGAGAAATTTCTAGTGTAGGGCAACATAAAAAGAAATGACGTAAAAAAAACGTTTTAAACGACAAAACAAAACGTGAACATCTCTTAAAAGATGCCACATCGAAGGATTCAAGTGTTTGTACGGTGTGATTGAAGTATCAGGGTATATTGACATTTTATAATTCAGTAGAAAGGTACTTCACCTCACAGATACTTACTTTGATTAATATTAAACCTGCCCACTACAAAAGGTGATCTAATATTTTACTCATCTTCTGAAAATGACCGAACCATCTAAGCATACTCTTTTCAACCTTTGTCACTACATCTTCTTGTCCTAAAGTCTCATAACGCTGCCTGCCGGGTCTGCGGGTTGTTCGAAAGAGATACCGCGCCCCCGGAACGCAAAGGGCACATGAAGGAACATAGACGGGTTTTAGTCAGTAAAAGTCTGACACTCCCTCCCGCCCCGCCCAGGGCGGGAGAAGTTATTATTTGATGATTTCCCGTCTTTAAAAAAAAAAAAAAAGTCTCATAACGTCTTAATATTTGAGTTACTGAAAGCTCCTGTTGATGTCCACTACAGGAAGCGTATTATGAGATCACTAAACAAACAGAGAGATATAGTTTACGGCCCATAAAATAGCAGTAATTCAATAACGACATACTTTAGGTGATAAACGAAAGATAATGGAGATACGGAAGTATTGGTAGCTATATAAAGCACCTGGCTGTATTGGGTATTATTTCAAGTAATATTTTGAAAATATAGCTGAGGTAGGTAGCTTTTTTAAACGTAGATTTTGTTAGAGACTACCGAGCAATGCCCTGCGATTACATGCGCGTTACGTCTTTGATTACTGCTCCTCTCCTATAGGTTGTAGCGTGATACTAACAGCCTATAACCTTCTTCTTTCCTTATCGTGTGGACAGTAAGGTCTAAACGACCCCACACACCCTAGTGTCAGAGTTTCTAAACCGTCTCAAGGGCCTCTGACATGATTAAACATGCATCAACGGGCTATATAACGCTAAAAGATTTTTTCAAATCGGACTAATATTTTCTGAGATTAACAAGTTCAAATAATCTTACTCTTCAGCTTTATAATATTAGTATACAGTAGATTAGGTATAAAGTCTAGACAGTTTGAGTGTAACATGCTAAGACCTAGATTTAGATCAAAAATGAAATGTTGTTACTAATCATTGAATACCACCGCAACCATGGTACTGCTGCTCTTGTAAGCTCAATGTTTTTGATGTTTTAAGGTAACAGTAATTTTTTAAACCGAAAAAATAAAAGTCTGTTTTCAAAAACCGTTTTTAATTTGTGTTACTTAGTTTGATGGGCAGTATGCATAGTTAATGGTTTTGTGATGTGTCTTTCATACCTCTTATGTATCTAAATCGACTGTCAAAACCAAGATGAGCGAGTGTAATTGGTATACAAAAATCCTACTAATATTATAAATGCGAAAGTTTGTAAGAATAGATTGATAAATGGATAGATGGATGTTTGTAACTCTTTCACTCTTAAACGGCTGAACGGATATGGATGAAATTTGGCACTGAGATAGATTGTAGTCTGGAATAACACATAGGATATTTCTTATCCCGGAAAAACGTACGGTCCCTGTGGGATAAACAATGAAATTTTACGCGGATGAAGTCACAGGTAGAAGCTAGTCAAAACATAAAAACACTTACGCCTTAAATATCAGATTTTCACAATCAGTTTTACAACAGATTCCATTTAAGTGGATCGGGCTGAGTGACTACCGAATCCAGTAAAGAAAGTTGTTACAAATTTTAAGCATCGCGAAAATTACAAAACTCATGAAGTCGCATTTTGACGCGTATTTGCATAAACTGTTACAATTTATCGCTCGTTTCAGCGCCCGTCTTATCTAACGTTCGTAATTATGCCTCTTTTAAAGACCTCTGATGGAACCAGTGATCCAGAAGAACCACTTTTACCAACTACGGCGATGGCAAAAGACGGGGTTATAATTTTAGCCGTATATGTATGTATGTTCATTTGTGTACGTATATCTTCTAAAATATTGATCGTAATTAGCCAAGGTATCGTTGTAAACGTTAGGTTGTTTTCTGATTATTGGCTTTATGAAGACACGGTAAAAAGAATGAAAATGAAACTAGTCCATTTAAGCCACCCAAACCCATAGCCCTATTCTTTGTTTCCATATCCTGCAATGACAATCCCCGGCTGGTGCAGGTCGCGTCAGCCGTCTTGACTGATACTTACTTTCAACTTTGGGCGAATTTTTCTATATAGGTACTTGCCTCGTTGGCCTAGTGGTCCTGAGCGCGACTGCTACGCTAGAGGTCCTGGGTTCGATTCCCAGGTCGAGCAAAAAGTGTTATTGGGTTTTTCTATGAAATTCTCAGTAGCAGCTCGGAGTTTGGATTTGTGCCCGGTTAATGGCAATAGGCTCGCCCCCTATTACATGGGACCTAAATATACCGGCGAACTGTGGGTTTACATTGGTATACCTCTGCCTAACCCTTCGGGGAATACAGGCGTGATGCTATATAGATACTTGACTTCCAAGTAGACGAAGTCACGGGTAGACTCTAGTTTTTAGTTATATATTTAAACAATGTTTTTCAACTGTTTTAATCTTTGATATAAAGGTAGGGGTGAGAACCTTTATAGTGGTATGCCTAAAGAGAATGGAGATTTATTTGTTAAAGTTCAAAGTTCTTTGATTACCGTAGCGTGTGGCCACCTCGTTCGCTCCTAATCCGAGCTTGACATTGATAACAAGTCTGACTTTGAAACGAATTCAAGCTACAAAAAATTCGGAGAATGTTTATTTGAATTTCGGGTCTCATTAAAACGTAATTTTGGTTTGAAAACCTGCCTTAGATCAGCACCATCAAAGATAATACGTACATACCATCACGCCGGTATTCCCCGAAGGGTTAGGCAGAGGTGTATCAATGTTCGCCCACAGTCGGCCCGTATGTTTTAGGTCCCATGTAATAGGGGGCGAGCCTATTTGCATTTACCGGGCACAAATCCATGTCAAAGTGTCTCCCATTTTTCATAGTAATTGTAGCTTATTGAATTAATTATTAGTTTTATTTTACCTTGAACTGTTAGTTTTTTTTATAAAGAAACACATTTGGCATTTTTAATTGATTCATACATTAAATTATTGAAAAATTGTGGCTTGGCCCTTTTAGGAAGAACTTCCAGTATTGTAAATAAATTTATCCTTATTTTACACAACTATTTTAAAGAAAACGATCGCAAATTCAATATTAAAAAAACTTTTTTTTAAATATAGAATCTGCGATCGTTTTCTCTTCGTTATTTATTTGTTACTGAACACTTGTTCAGTAACAAATAAATAACCGTTTACTAATTTAGTGTTATTGCTAAAACTTACTAAAAATTTAGTGCTAATCAAAGATTAATGAGCACTAATAAAATCTAGTGCGCATTAAGTCTTATCTGCTGTCTGTTTTGTTACTGTTTAATGTCCAAAATAATAAACTGTAAAACGACTCTCCGGAACATTTAGAAAACAAATAAATACTAACATAATATGAAGATTAAATTTAAGGAAATGGAGGCTGTATTTATGAAGACTAAAATTTTTTACGTGTTTTCCCTGTTACCATTTTTGTAATTTTATTTTACCTTCATATTTTAAACTTGGCCGTATTTTTCTTTGGCGGAGAAAATAGGTGATAAAAAATTGAAAGATTCGCGTAGATTTTCCTTGTAGTCTGATACTGGGTTTTTAATGGGAAATTTTCAGTTACAGCTTGGACTTTAAATGGAGTTACCTTTATGTATACGACCGATGGATAAGCAGGTAGAGTAGAGTGTCAATCTAAATATCGAAATTTAATTATTTCGACACTGTTTCAATTTTGAAAAACACTACTTCGAGTTCGACAACTCATTGATTCGACTGAACATAATTATATTCGACTAGCATTACTCCAACAGAACTTACTTTGACAACACACACCTTCAAAACACTACTTCGACAGTACCCTTCAAATATGGCACATTATACCTTTGCGCTAAGTGAAAACTCGCTCTTATTCTTTACTAGCTTTTGCCTGCGACTTCGTCCGCGTGGATTAATAGTTCCCGTTCCCGGGGGATTTCCGGGATGAAAACTATCCTATGTCCTTTTTCGGGTCCCAGACTATATCTGTACCAAATTTCATTGAAATCGGTTCAGTGGTTTAGGCGTGAAGAAGTGACAGACAGACAGAGTTACTTTCGCATTTATAATATTAGTACGGATGTACCGACCTCGGTGGCTGGTAAAAACGTTTTGCTCTTGTTGTAGATCAACAATTATCGTTATTGCCATTAGACTTTTTGAAAAAGCGAAATGGCAACCAGAAATGTAACTGAACGCGATATTATATGCCCTGGTATACATTTTACCTTGTTAACCGAGTTTGTTATAAAACATCAGGTAAAATTAATTCACACAAGACATGTGTGTGTAACTGTTTGCATAATCTAGTAACTTCATACAAAAGTTTGTTTAGGTTTGGTTTTATCTGTCGCTTGTTTTTGGAACTAAATCATTATCAAATTTGTTTTTTTTTTTTAAATGGTTGCTGATATTCGAATTTTTTGAGAAAATAAGTCCTCAAAATTGATTTAGTTCTACATACTAGTAACGGGTAGGTAGTACCACTGCAGTGTGAAAACGTGTTCGAAAGGAGTATGTAAGGATCGTAGCAGATGGCGTACGTTGCGTTCTATGATTTCTGCCTACGCCCATGATAAAAAGGCATAAGTTTATGTCTGCCTCGTGAGTCTGACTGCGTCATTAGCCTGCGACGTGGTCTTAGGTTCGATTCCCAGGCGGAGCAGTATTATTGTGTTTTTCTATAAAATTCTCAGTATCAGCTCGGAGTTAAGATTTGTGTCCGGTTTATGGCAATAGGCTCGCCCCCTATTACATGGGACCTAAAGATCCGAACCGACCTAAAGACCGCCGAACTATGGGTGTACATTGGTACACCCCCGCCTAACCCTTCGGGGAATATATTTAAGTATGTAATAGTCATTGTTCTTTGTCTATACACATATCTATTACTGTTGTCAGCCTATCTATCAGCTGTCAGTCAAATAATATATTCACTCTGCATAACCGCCCACTTAATACTAAACCCACTCAAATATTAATCCACTTTTCTTCCACTCGAAATAAAACATTATTTACAAAGACATTATTCTTCTCGTTACCGTAGAACGGTAAGTCTTCAAGATGACAACACTTAGCTTATTTAAGACATCAAAAGACATTATTTTCCTACTTTGTTCATGTTAAAACTAGCTTTGCCTGCGACTTCGTTTGTAAATGCTGGTTTTAGTAATAATACTAGAATATTATAGACCCACTGCAAGGTAAAGGCCTCTTCTTGTACAGAGAAGGCACGAGCATTGATCACCACACTTGCTTAATGCGGGATTTTATTTGTTTTGCGTGGAATCCTAATTCTTTTTCAAAAATATAAAGTCGGTTGAAAAAGTAGTAAGGTAGCCTAAGTTGTTCGTTACAATCTCAGATATTGGCCAGTGAAAGTTCTATTACAATCGGTCCAGCCGTTTCGGAAATTAGTTTGAACAACCAAACAGATAGTCAGACAAAAATTTTATAATAGTTTTTTTTCGTTTTTTATTAATTTTTTAAAACATTATTTTTTTGACATTACGAACAGACACTTAAATTGTATTTATATGTATAAATTTATTTATTTTTATGATTTTTTATAGAAATATTTTAGTGAGTGTAGTACCTATATTATTATACTCATTTATTCATTAATTATACATATTGGTTGCATTTTTAAATATTAATATAAAAAAAATATAAGAACATTTAAAAATAAAAAATAAAATAAAAATTATTATAAATATTTTTTTTAAATTTTTTATATGTATGTATAACACGCACTTGGCTGGTTTCTTTTTGAGAAGTTATGTCTTTGAATGACTGGTTACCTTCTACCCAATTTCTGAAAACGTTACCTGTACAAACGTTCTCCTCAAATTAAAACCTCACTTCCCAGTTCAAATCAAATATTTAAAACCCATTTTCACTGGGAGCGTTTGCAACCTACAGAGAGGTACTAAAAAGAGATGGAGTGGTTAACTTTAATGCCACAGACATAACCTGTCGGGTTAAACCACCGTTAAAGTTGAACTGAACTCGTGGGGAGTTAACGTGTGTAGTGGTTAATGTAGATGTTTAGTTTAATATTAAAATATTATGATGTGGTTGTAGGGCTCTCGAGTGGTAACCAAGCGAGGTGGACCGATGACCTGGTAAAGCTCGCGGAAAATTATTTGAGGCGGGCAGCGCAGATTCGGTCATCCTGGTTATCTTTCTTTTGGTTGGTTGGTTTGGGTTGGTTGGTTTGGGTTGGTTGGTTGGTTTGTTTGTTTGTTTGTTTGTTCGGTTTTTTGTTTTCTTTAGTTACGTCTTCTGGACGTCGTTCGGTTGAGATGATGATGGATGAGAGGAGATATGGCTCTCGAGTGGCAACCACCCATCGGAAGGCGCGGTGTTTTTTTTTTTTTTTTTAAAGATGGTAAAATCATCAAATGACCCCCCCCGTCCTGGGCGGGGCGGGAGGGAGTGTCAGACTTTTACTGACTAAAAACCATCTATGTTCCTTCATGTGCCCTTTGCGTTCCGGGGGCGCGGTATCTCTTTCGAACAACCCGCAGAAGGCGCGGTGTGGGAATGCCCCCCACAAGGTGGACCGATGACCTGGATGCAGGCAGCACAGGACCGGCTGTTTGTAGCTAGCTTAAGGAAGGCTTCTGCCCAGCTTTTGAGAAGATGATGATGATGATGATGTGAAAGAAACTGTCAAATGTCAAAGCATTTATTTCAATTAAACCATTTATAGTTACTTTTGAATACTCAAACAGTTCCATCAGTTAGTCCGTAAGTAATGCTAATTGCTCGTTCCAAAACGTTGGTAGGCCTATAAAAACTCCCAGCAAATACTAAACATCAGGCTTATTATCTGTTTTCCTATCATATCAATTCCAGAATCACCCAGTTTATTGGAACGTTTGCTCGCTCCATTACCCAAATAGCCATTTTCCTATAATATACCCTACCTACATAACACAATTTACAAGTTCCCCAAAAAAGATTGCCTGGTTGTGTAACTATTATCTTGTTACCTAACCATATTTGGTAGGTAGCGTTTTTAACGCAAATCTACAAAGCGTTGATTTGCATCCTGGTCAAATTCAAGGAGTTGACTATGCTCGTGATTCCTAACACGAATCAATAATAAAATAAATTGGTTTTGAAAAATTTTTTTGACGTGGTTTTCTAATTTGGGCTAGCCATCTCGCCAGAGGGTTTAGGCGCTATGCACACATTGATATAGCCGCGCGACAACTCTGCCTACCGCAAACACAACTGGGCGATTCTGAATTTTGCAAGGAGTATTCTGGAATACTGTTATTTGATAGTTGCAACTAAAAAAACAAGTATTTATTAGATATTCGCCAGGCATCGTAATAATATTTGATTACTTTTATTTTTTTATGACAAGCACCTAAAATTTGACGAGGATGCAAATCAACAGCTTGTATATTATAAAGAGAAAATATATATATTTTTGTATGTAACGAATAAACTTAAAAACTACAAACTTTGCTTGAAAAATGTTATTACACTGTAGACGAATTTCTTAATGACAAATCTCTGTAACTGGACAAAGCGGACAATTTATTTTATTTTTATTTTATTTTTTATTTTACATTTAATATTTTAATCTTTTCAATTGCATTGACATTCAATTTTAACATGTAATGAGACTGATTATGAATAATACTAGATACTAAATAAGATAATAATTATATTGTAATAAACTCATACTATAATTTCGCTTTATTATATAATTTGTATGCCAATCGGCGAAACATAGCGCACTACCTAATTTATAAGATCTTGCATGTAATGATTACCTATGTTTTACAAATAAACGATTATTATTATTACAAGACCGATTTCAATTGCCGTTATAAAGCTACATTATCACTATGTAAAATAGGCTATATAACATCACGCTACGACACACGGGAGCGGGGCAGTAACCAGTATATTCCACGAGCTTTTGCCCGCGTAAAGGTCGGTAATCACGGACGCAGACAAATCGCGGTGTAAGAAGAAGCGTATGGCCTTTGGTTTAATCTTAGTCGGTACCAAATTGCATCAAAATCGGTTTAGTGGTTTAGTCATGAAAGCAAAACAGACAGACGGACTTACTTTTGCATTTTTTATATTAGTATGTGTGTCTGTGTGTTCCCAACCAACGCCAACGCCTTACATTTTAGCCAACAAGTCAACAAGTTGACATTTCAAAAGGTTTTTATTTAACAAAGCGCGTGTGGGTTTATGAAAGTAAATGGTTGATTAAAAATAGAATTTATCATTTAGTTTTTTTTGGTAGCGTGAGCAAAGACTAAAGCATTCACGTGTTTGATTTTAGATATTTTCTTTTTATTTATCCTTAGGGCCTTTTAAATATTTAATTTAGCCTAAAGGCATTTTCCTACAGACGATAAAATAACGCAGATTTTTTTCTCGGATTTTCTCGGTTTTTTTTTCGGAGATTTTTTTCTCGGATTTTCAACAAAATCCAGCGAGCGGATAACAGTCCAAATTTCTAAATAGAGGTACTCGTAGGTAATCGTTTATTGCCTTAGTGCTTATACTTTGGAACTACCTAGAATATGCTCAATTTTCGGGACGATATATGGAAGGAAAATAAGAATTAGAATAATATTTCAAATAATTTCTAACTTAAACTGCCTCGTTGGCGTAGTGGTCCAAAGCGCGACTGCTACGCTAGAGGTCTTGGGTTCGATTCCCAGGTCAAGCAAAAAGTGTCATTAGGTTTTTCTATGAAATTCTCAGTAGCAGCTCGGAGTTTCTGCGGGTTGTTCGAAAGAGATACCGCGCCCCCGGAACGCAAAGGGCACATGAAGGAACATAGACGGGTTTTAGTCAGTAAAAGTCTGACACTCCCTCCCGCCCCGCCCAGGGCGGGGGAAGTTATTTGAAGATTTCCCGTCTATAAAAAAAAATTGCTCGGTGTTTGGATTTGTGCCCGGTTAATGGCAACAGGCTCGTCCCCTATTACATGGGACCTAAAAAACATACCGGCGAACTGTGGGTGTACATTGGTACACCTCTGCCTAACCCTTCGGGTAATACAGGCGTGATGATGTGTGTGTGTGTTTCTAACTTAAATGTCCGTTGGCACCCCTTTCTCGGTTCCAACCACTAATGGAAAGATTTTAATACCACAGCTTTAATACGCAAAAGATAATGGCTGCCGCCTACCACAATATGGACGGATTTACCATTATGTGTGTAATATTAATGTTTAAGGATTACGTGGGATGAGTTTCAGCAATGAAATGTTAACATGTAAATATGTAACCGACGAAGGTACTACAGACTGTATTTTTTATTTAGGATTTGTTCTGAAATGTTTGTTTTCTTGTTTTTGTTTAATTTTGAAAAAGACACACTTATGATATTTAAAAAAAATACCATCACGCCTGTATTCCCCGAAGGGTTAGGCAGAGGTGTACCGAATGTACACCCACAGTTCGCCGGTATATTTAGGTCCCATGTAATAGGGGGCGAGCCTATTGCCATTAACCGGGCACAAATCCAAACTCCGAGCTGCTACTGAGAATTTTTATTTTTTATTTGCTTATGATATTAATATGAATTTAATCTTTACTTGTTTTTTGTGTCTTGCACAACTGCTACGCTAAAGGACTTGGGTTCGATTCCTAGGGCGAGCAAAGTGTTATTTGGTTTTTCAATGAAATTCTCAGTAGCAGCTCGGATTTAGGATTTGTGCCCGGTTAATGACAATAGACTTGCACCCACAACTAGAGAAAAATAACCAAAAATATTTGCACTATTTATTCGAATTTATACGAATATTAAAACTAACTGAAGCCTTACTCATTGATATTGTACTAAATCTTACTTACTACTTATAAATTCGAAAGTTTGAATGAATGGAGGTTTGTTATCTACTCAATCACGCTTAAAAGAGGATGTAGTGACAAAGGTTCAAAAGGGTATGCTTAGATGATTCGGTCATATTGAGAGGATGAGTAAAAGGCGACTAACAAAAGGTATTTATGTGGCAGATTTGAGTGGCAACGCCGGGAGGGGATGCCCTAGAAAGACCTACCCTGACCTTATTGGTGAGGTTCTTCAGAAAGGTTGGGTGTGCAGTACCTACTCGTAACCGGCGTGCTTGTATGACCAGATGTATGAACGTGAACGAGGCGAAAGTAGTATGTAAGGATCGTAGCAGGTGGCGTTCTGTGGTTTCTGCCTACCCCCATGGGAAAAAGGCGTGAGTTTATGTATGTATGTGTATGTCAATCACGCCAAAACGGCTGAACGGATCTGGATGAAATTTGGCATAGAGATAGATTGTAGTCAGAAATAGCCCGTAGGCTACTTTATATTCTGAAAAAATCTACGTTCCCCGTGGGATAATATATCAACACGGTTGAAGTCGCGAGCAAAAGCTAGTATTGCATAATTATCAGGCGTTTTCAAAGGTTAACTATAAAAGTTTTTAAACTCTTAACTAGTTATTAAAAAGCTGTCTAGAAACTTCATACTGCACTTATAAATCACCACTTATAAATCATGCCTTTTAATTACATCTGCGATCGATGTTAAACTTCAGACGAGAATGAAAATGGCGCCTGTAGAGAGTACTTTACCGCCGAGTAGTTACAATAGAGAGATTAAATCAACTCTTTGACAAAACTTGCAAAATAATCTGTAAAAAGTTGTAAGTAGTTGTATATGTTTGCCATTTCCCATCAATGTCGGTGTCGGCTTCCAGTCTAAATGACAGCTGGGACCAACGGTTTTACGTGCCACACACCACCTAATTTCAAACTCCGGGCTGCCACTGAGAAATTCCTAATCGAAAAACCCAATAACAGTTTTTGCCCGACCTGGGAATCCAACCCAAAAGCTCACGCTCATCAGTCACGTTTGTTGTAAATAAGTCTTTAATAAAACTTGCAAAATAGAAAGTAGCAAAAGAAAAATTAAAAAAAAACACAAAGTTCTTCTCATTATTGCCAGGTACAAAAAAGGACTGAATACAAAGTCACTTCACAGAAAAGTTCTTTGTCAAACGAGACAGTATTCAGTGTGACCAGTTTATCTTTACACGCGATGTAAAAAAGGATTTTATTTAAATGCACTATATTTAGATTTTCAGGTCTTTTAGGTATTATATAGGGGTTATGTACTTGTCAATCGGGGTGAATAGATACAAACGGGGTGAATCAGAACAAGTGCTTAAAACGGATTTTAAACATTGTAATAATACAGGAAAAGTTTTTAACCAGTGCGTAATTTTTTTTTTGGTAGTTCAGTGTCAGTAATAGGACACATTTCCGTGTTTAGTTAAAAAAAAAATTAAAAAAAAATTCATCCTTATCCGAGTTTGAAATAAGCAAAACATGGACATAATCTATTCGCCATACTATCAATGAAAACTTGCGGCCGCCGCCCGGGCGCATGGCTGGGGTGAGGGGGTGGGAAATGCGCTAGCGCCGAGTGACAATAAATACCTATGGTTTTTAAGTAAACATGTTTCGTAAGCGATAACTTTTTTTTTTAGTACTAAGACATATCAACATAAAATATACGTGTTTAATAAAACGTGTTGAAGTTTGTTGTGGCAAAATTTACGCACTGGTTAAAAATTTTTCCTGTATAGGTAGTTTGTTGCCAAAAAGAACGCTATGTCCTTAATTATAATTCAGTAAAAAAAAAAATGGATTTTGGCAACAATTTACATACCTATTATATTATTTTGCCACCGAAAACCTTTATAATGTTTCGTTTTAAGTAACCCGATGCTTTCCTATTCACCCTGGTTTTACGGTATCTTTAAACATGCGGTATCTTTAAAATATCAAATTACCTATTTATTTTAATTAGAACATTAAAAGGTACTTTTCGACGTCGAAGTCAAAATCAGCGTTAAGCTACATCTTTAGCCTGATCCGTGCTCGTGTGTCGTAGCGTGACCTATACTATTTTTATGAATCTTGCTATCATATATTATACAATAAGTTTTTTTTAACCCAACAGGTATTTCCAGACATTTAAACAAACCAAAAAAAAAAAAAAAACCATCACGCCTGTATTCCCCGAAGGGTTAGGCAGAGGTGTACCAATGTACACCCACAGTTCGCCGGTATATTTGGGTCCCATGTAATAGGGGACGAGCCTATTGCCATTAACCGGGCACATATCCAAACTCCGAGCTGCTACTGAGAATTTCATAGAAAAACCCAATAACACTTTTTGCTCGACCTGGGAATCGAACCCGGGACCCCTTGCACAGCAGTCGCACTTGCGACCACGAGACCAACGGGGTAGCCAAACAAACAAACAAACAAATTAAAAGAAAACACTTCACCTTTATTTTATTACAATATTAGTATAGATATAGATTAAGAACACCGTCACCATGAAATGTCCAGGAAATTCTGGACAAAATGACCCTTGACGAAACTTTAATGGTACGAAACGAAAATAGTCCAATTTTACAGACACTGATTACCTGATAGAAATATGGTAAGGCCAATCAAAACATCAGAACAGAAGCAATAAATATATAATTTTTTTAGTCACCCATATTGCAGGTATCGTGGGTGACTTTAAGCGTATCTTTGTAAAACGGGCTGGTGTCTGCAACGAGCTCGTATTTTTCGTACAAAGTAAAAAATAAACAAGTATGGGGACTACTTACAACATGCCACATTAGCATGTCGGTGACGTAGTCTCACTGTCATGTCGATGATGCAAACCCAGAAGTGTTGGCCCTACCAAAAATGGCTCAAAGCGACTAATCAAACTTTCACTTCAAACAAGATAATTTAGATGTATTAGATAGGATAAGCTAAGTTAAGCGCGAAACTCACTTGCTGAAAAAAAATATAACAAAAAATACTAAACACGTTAAAATAAAATGTATGCTCTCGAAACTCGTTTACTCCACTGTAAAGGTTATTTCGTAACAACCACTCAATCAAGCCTTACAACTAAAAATCACGAAATGGTCAAACCATCCTCAATCACACCGATTTGTTACAGTCGTTCAAAATTATACGCAGTCGTAAATTACAACCGCTGCACTCAATGAATTTTAAAACATATTATAGGTACGCCATTTATTATAGCATTTAAAAAATAACGGCCAATAAACGTCAGTTTTTGTGTTCTATTGTTGAAAAATGGCTGCAGTTTGATGATTTTTATTTGTATTTATTGTGAAATGATGGAGATTTTTCTACGTGAGCATTGAAATAATGATATCGTTCTAATGTATTTTTTTTAATATTATATTGAATGGAGTATACCTACTTTATCATCAACATATTAGCCATAGGACGTCTACTGCTGGACATATACGACTTGATTAAGACCACAGGAAAACGCTGCACGAAGGCTGCTTCCATATGGTCCTTTTAGCACATCCCTAGCCTTCTATAGTACTTACTCCTTTGAAGTGTGCCATACAATTGACTGACCTTGGAGTACCTGTTAAGAAAGGCAAAATATGGCAGTAGGAAATCTGTAAATAAATCCAATATCCCAACTATTATAAACGAAGATAGATGGATGTCTGTTACTACAACTGAAAGATATTAGCTGAAATTAGGATCTCATATAAATACCTAGCCTAGCTTACCTAGCTTAGAAATTTTTATCCCGTTTTTGTCTTCCTGTGAGATAATTAAGGACTTTTACTTAATTTTGAAATTTAACCAGTCGGAATAAGTACATGAGATGAAATACAGAGATGGAGATGAGTACAGGAGATGTTGAGTGCCCTGCTAGGAAATTAGCAGAATTTAGGTACATCAACTCGATCGATTACGAGGGCGCATAGAGCGTTGGACTTCCGCATTGAACACATGTTGCTAACACGACAGTATCAGACCATGCACTGCGCTGACATACTTACCATCGATTTATTTTAATGTATAAGCACATTAGTGCATATATCTAATATAAACAAGAGCGCCTCAAGTGTGTTTTTACAACCTAGTTTTATTCTGCTGACGCAAATACTTTTCTGCAATAATTATGTGTTTAGTTGTAAGTTGGTAGAGTTTAAGTTAAATAAATAAATTAGACATTATGTAATACTAGATATTAACAAAAAAAAACCTACTGTCCTATATTTAGCATATATTGGAGCTCCTGCAGCCTGTGATACAGGATTATCCTAGTACAGGCATCTAACATTATTTTACCTACACTGTTATTTTTAGATTTATTGTGTATTTTAACTTTAGAATTTTCTGAATAAAGATTTTTTTTTTTTTTTTTTTTTTTTTTTTTTTTTTTTTTTTTTTTATATATACCTACATTTATATGACATACATTACGTGAAAGAGTGCTAAAGCATCGGCTGCCTCTTTCTTACAAAATTGGGCTTTTATGAACAGCGGATGTCGTAAAAGACGACTTACGTATTTCAACAAAATGTAAGCCTGTGTCATCCAATCTAATTTTCAATGCAGCTGTGCTCAATGTACTTGCCCCGTTGGTATCGTGCTCGCAAGCGTCACTGCTGAGCGAGGGGTCCTGGGTTCGATTTCCAGGTCGGGCAAAAAGTGTTTTTGGGTTTTTCCATTAAGAATTTCTCAGTAGCAGCCCGAAGTTTGGAAGTTGGTGATGTGACACCCCTGTGCCTCGGAAAGCACGTAAAGCCGTTGGTCTTGCGCCTGATCTCTCTCCGGTCGGATTGCCGTGCCATCGGACTATGAGAGTTAGGGAAGAGGGAGTGCACCTGTGTTTGCGCACACACTTGTACACTATAATATCTTCTGCGTACGTGGCCAGTCTGCATTAGGGTTAGCCGCCGTGACCGGAATCGGTTTGGAGAGTAACACTTGCCAAATCCATCTTCAGCCCTATTTTCATTGCTTTTGAATAACAACATTCAAAGTTATAGGCTCCATAACCATAACCTCTACGCCATCCCATAGCACCGTAGCGAACAGCGGGTGCAATTTACACCCCTTCCCAAATCCGTTGCGAATGATGGAACCTCCCTGTTACAAAATAGGTATATAACCATTTTATGAGCGTACGTCTACAACTAATAAATTCAAAGTTCCGAATGTTGTTTCAATGTTACGACACGGTGTGATAGGCGGATTTATGTATCCGTACAGTCGTGCGCACTGGTTTTATGTTCGTTGTTTTATATTTTGTTGGCATGTGATCGGGGGTGCCTTTAAAGGTTACCTAATATATATATTTTTTTGTGAAAATAACAGCTATATGGCGTGTTTGCGACAGTACAAAATGAGATAATCAAACCACGGCATAACATTTTGTAGGTACCTCAATTGGGATTGTACAAATGAAGTTGTTTAGTTATTATTATGCTCGTTGACCTAGTGATCCTTAGCGCTACTGCAACGCTAGAGGTCCTGGGTTCGATTCCCAGTCGAGCAAAAAGTGTTATTCGGTTTTTTCTATGAAATTCTCAGTAGCGGCTCGGAGTTTGGATTTGTGCCCGGTTAATGGCAATAGTTTCCCCCCCTATTACATGGGACCTAAATATAACGGCGAACTGTGGATGTACATTGGCACACCTCTGCCTAACCCTTCGGGGAATACAGGCGTGGTGGTATGTGTATGTGTGAGTATCTCTAAAATTTTAAATCAAAGCTTTAAAAAATCACTGTAGAGGTACTGTATAAAAAAATATTATATATATTTTGATACAGAACAGATGCTCCAATGTTTTACTAAAACATGTCTTAATTTATTATTAATTGCTGTGTTATTTAACATCTGATTAAGTAAACTGTCTGGAATTATTTGTTGAATAAACTGAGTGTTGAAAGCCCGTTATAATGTGTCTGAGATTATGTTTCTGTTTTGGTTAAAATTTTGACGTGAATGGCCTTTATTATAAGAAACATATGAGTGTTTTTAGTTTGATGCAGGCTTAATAATATTATCTTGTCTGATGGCAAACGTCTGACCTAGAATTCTACTTTTTGGAAATATTATTATTATTATGTGAAGTCTAAGCTACCTGCCTCATTACCTTAGTAGTCCTAAGCGCGACGCTAGAGGTCTTGGCTTCGATACCTAGGCCGAGCAACAGTGTTATTGGGTTTTTCTATGAAATTTTCAGTAGCAGCCCGAAGCTAGGATTTGTGCCATTAACCAATGGCAATAGGCTTGCCTCTTATTACATTGGACGTAAATGTACTGGCGGACTGTGTACATTTGTACACCTCTGCCTAACCCTTCGAATATACTATCACGCCTGTGATGGTATATTTGTATGTATGTATTAGAAGCTTAAGAGTGTTTTTAGTTTGATACACACTTAATTATCTTGTCTGATGGCAAACGTCTGACCTAGAATTTTACTTCTTAGGTATATTAAGCGAGTTTACTCGGTTTATGTAAAAATTGCTGCCAAACATCATTAATTTTGTCCTGGCTAATCTCCAAAACGGCTGGACTAATTTTGATGGTACTTACACTAGCAGATAGCTGATACTCAAGAGAGTAACTAAATATACTATTATTTTAGAAAAAATATGGTACCGTGCAAAAAAAAAGCTGTAAATATAAACAGCTAAAAACACATTTATTGCAATAAAAACAAGTCACAATTTCGCTTCACAATTAATCCCATTAATTTTCCTCTAGAGAAACCGAAGTATGTCACATACAAATAAAACTACTTCCTTCCATTTACACCACAACTATTACCGAAAACCCGTCACCCCTTTATCGAAGGGGTTTAGATTAAAACTGTTATCTCTCTCGCATCGGTTAGGGGTTGAATAGGGGATTACCAAAAGGGTTGAAGCCGTGTGTGGACAAATAACATCACACTTGAGATCTTCTCTTGCAAAGCCTTTATCACATTAAATGCGTAGCGATAGCGAAACGATAGTGTGAAAAGGCTTTAGTGTAAGCGAAAGATTTGTGGTGCGATGACCTTTGGTAGGGTTCTTGAAAAATGAACCAAACGAAGTCAACCTAGACCAACCTTGACCTTATCGGTGAGGTTCTTCAGAAAGGTCAGGTTCGCAGTACTCGTAACCGGCGTGCTTGTATGACCAGATGTATGAATGTGAACGAGGCGAAAGGAGTGTGTAAGGATCGTAGCAGGTGGCGGTCCGTAGTTTCTGCCTACCCCAATGGGAAAAAGGCGTGAGTTTATGTATGTATGTATGTATGTTAAGTCAACAACTGCCTCGTTAGCTTACTGGTCCTTAGCGCGACTGCTACGCTAGAGGTCTTAGGTTCTATTCGTGGGTCGAGCAAAGTATTATTGGGTTTTTCTATGAAATTCTCAGTAGCAGCTCAGAGTTCTGGCGTGATGGTGTGAATGTATTTTCTAACTCTTTTCTACGTACACATTTTAGATGTATTGTCTGAACTGTTTTTGCTGCATAGTTATGTAACATATTTGGTGTATTGAATAGTGTAATGATGGCCTAGTAGCTAAGGCGCCCCTCATACATGACGTTGCAGGTTCCATACCGGCAAGTACCACTACGACTTTTCAATACTCATACGTAATGTCTAAGTTTATTTTGGACATCACTGACATCAGTGAAGGAAAACATCTTGAGGAAACTAGGACTTATAATTAATATAAGTCTGAAATCGCCAATCCGCCTCGAGCTTTCGACGACACGGTTGGCGCAGTGGCCGAGCGATCGACTGCTGTGCTGCGTGTCGCGGGTTCGAATTCCGCATGGAACAAATATTTATATGATCTACAGATAGTTGTTCCGGGTCTGGTCGTTTGTGTATGTGAGTTTATGTGTTTGTAAACGCACCCACGATACAGGAGAAATTCCTAGTGTGGGGCAACGTTTTTTTTTTAAAAAAAAAAAAAAAAAAATAGCTAGCGTAAGATCAATGCTCGTGCCTTCTCAGTACGACAAGAGGCCTTTGCTCTGCAGTGGTGCAATACTAGGCTAGTATTATAGTCTTAAATTGCTTACATGGGAAGATCTTAAAACCTAAAACCAGCATCCTGCTATCATCCGCATAGGGTACCAGAAAGTACTTAAGCAAAGATTTGTTTATGGCAAACGGTTCTCAAAAGAGTCTCAAGTGTTTTGGAACCGAAAAGTATTTACTGTGTCCCTACTTTTCACCGTTTTTGGGGTTCCGTACATGAAGGGTGCCAACGGAACCCTATTACGAAGCCTCCGCTGTCGGTCTGTCTGTCTGTTAGCGGGCTGTAACTCATAAACAGTTCAGTAATAGGTAGAGAGTTGAAATTTTTACAGAGTATGTATTCCTACTGCTGCTATAATAACAAATAATTAGAATAAACACCGCAACTGCTGCGATTGCTGTGCAAGGGGTCTCGGGTTCGATTCCCAGGTCGAGCAAAAAGTGTTATTGGGTTTTTCTCTGAAATTCCCACTAGCAGCTCGGAGTTTGGATTTGTGCCCGGTTAAATGGCAATAGGCTCGCCCCCTCATTACATGGGACCTAAATATACCGGCGAACTGTGGGTGTACATTGGTACACCTCTGCCTTACCCTTCGGGGAATACAAGCGTGATGGATGGTAATTAAAATAAAATAAAGTAAACGTTCCCATACAAGAAAACATCTCAAAATGTTGAAAATTGTACAGAATCGACTGCCTCATTAGCCTAGTGGTTTTAAGCGTGGCTGTTACGATAGAGGTCTTGGGCTCAATTCCCAGGTCGAGCAAAGTGTTATTGGATTTTTCTATAAAATTCTCAAATGGCAATAGGCTCACTCGCATGGGACGTAAACATACCGGCGAACTGTGGGTGTACAGTCAGCAAAAGAGATAAGTAACCAGGTCGTCTAATATAGTTAAAGTTTGCCTTAAAACCGGTGGTTATATTTAAATGAAACTGAAATAATTAATTTAACTGTTTATTTTATATTAATAAAGTATAATTATAATCAAAAACATGTATTGATTTTTTTAAAACTTTGAATATATTAGACGGCCCTGGTTACTTATCTCTTTTGCTGACTGTACCGTGGTAAACCTCAGCTTAATCTCTGAATACTGACGTGATGTGTGTATGTAAATTGTACAAAACCCTTCGTATACAAGTCCGAGTAGCACTTGGCTGTTTTTTTTCTACCAAAGAAAACCATACAAGTTCGAATTCAATTTACTTGGGGAAGGGTTAAGGACACCGGAGCCTGGAATATAAATGGACCCAAGAACTAGGTTTCCTAAACATTTATTTGGGACCAAGTCTAATGTCAACAAATTGGTAAACTACTTTCACGTAAATAATAAAAAAACATCTACATTCTTGCCTGAATAATTCATGTCACATACCGAATAATATTATGCTTTATTTAACTTAAATTCATAACAAAATATTGCATACACAACTTAAAATAATATTAAATTGTTGACATTAAGTATGTACAATTTCGTTCTATGTATGTATTTTGTATGTTTTTTTTTTATTTTGTAAACTAAAAATAGTCGAGCAATTGATGTTTTATCTTAAAGTTGATATCTACAAACATAGTATGAAACAAAGTCGCTTCACGTTGTATGTACACTTAAATCTTTAAACTTAAATCTTTCTTTTTTCTTTCTTTCTTTTTCTTTCTTTCTTTTTCTTTCTTTCTTTCTTTTGAACTGCGCAACGGATTTTAATGCAGTTTTAATTAATAGGTAGAGTGATTCAAGAGGAAGGTTTATACGTATAGAACATCACTCTACGAAAAACGGGAGTGGAATAGTAACCAAAGGTGTAACTAAACGCGGCTGTCTCCGCGTGGTAAATAGGTACACTATTACCTAAATATACCACCATCACGCCTGTATTCCCCGAAGGGTTAGGCAGAGGTGTACCAATGTACACCCACATTTAGCCGATATATTTAGGTCCCATGTAATAGGGGGCGAGCCTATTGCCATTAACCGGGCACAAATCCAAACTCCGAGCTGCTACTGAGAATTTCATAGAAAAACCCAATAACACTTTTTGCTCGACCTGGGAATCGAACCCGGGACCCCTTGCACAGCAGTCGCACTTGCGACCACGAGACCAACGGGACAGTTAATTTAAATTCATAACGAAATATTGCATACCAAACTTATAATAATATTAACTGTGGTATATAAAATTATGTTATAGGCCTATATTTCGATTATTTTATTTTGTGAACTGTAAATAGTGGAGCAATTAATATGTTATTAGAGAGGTCATATCTCTATTGTACATAGTACATAAAACAAAGTCGCTTCACATTGTCTGTACGCTTAAATCTTTTGAACAGCGCAACGGATTTTAATGCGGTTTTTAGTAATATATAGGGTGGTTCAAAAAAGGTTTATACTTATATACCATCGCGCTATAAAAAACGGGGGTGGAGCAGTAACCAAAAGCCTTATCTAAATACGGCTGTCACCGCACGGTATAATACAGGATAAGTTTTTAACCAGTGCGTAAATTTTTTTTGTAGTTCAGTGTCAGTAAAAGAACACATTTTCGTGTTTAGTTAAAAAAAAAATAAAAAAAAATGTCATCCTTATCCGAGTTTGAAATAAGCAAAACATGGACATAATCTATTTGCCATACTATCAATGAAAACTCTTGGCCGCCGCCCGGGCGCATGGCTGGGGTGAGGGGGTGGGGAATGCGCTAGCGCCGAGTGACAATAAAATATGGTTTTTAAGTAAACATGTTTCGTAAGCGATAACTTTTTTTTTAGTACTAAGACATATCAAAATAAAATATACGTGTTTAATAAAACGTGTTGAAGTTTATTATGGCAAAATTTACGCACTGGTTAAAAAAAAATCCTGTATAGGTAGCTGTATTTTTTTTTTCTTTTTTTTCATCCTTACCAATAGTTTCCATAATTAAATGCTCATTTTGCATAAAAAACCAACCGTCTACGCCTCCCCCCCTAACGAGGCAAGACATCTACCCAACAGCCCCATTAAGATCGTCGATGCCAACCTTTATTTACGATAATAGAAAATAAAATGTTCTCTAAGTGACGGGATGCATGTGTCGTCTGTGACACGAAACGGAAACTTATGTAGGTCACAGTAATGATCAATTTCCTGTGACAGGACAGGTCGACTTTTTAACATGTGTGGTTATAGTAAATATGTCAGCCCCTGTAGCCATGCAACAAACGATAAACGCAAACGCTGAGTAGGCTGGAATAGATCTTCAACTTTATGTGCTTGGTTTTAAGTTGAAGATCTAATGAAGATTGCATAGCGTTTCGTTCTTTCCAGTCGCTAACGCTTAGAAATCTTTAATAGATTTTCAACTTAAGGCTCTGGGGTATTAAGTTGAAAATCTATTGGTACCTACCGAGCGTTTACGATTATCTTTTGCGACTTGGCTAGGGGGGCTGATCTATCAGTGATATTATCATGTTTACGTATGTCACTTTTTTATACTGCTTGTAGAAAGTAACGAAGCACCGACCTTCGAAAGAGTCACTGCGGGCCTAGAACGCAAAGGAACATAGATGGGTTTAAGTCAGTAAGAGTCTGACACTCCCTTCTGCTTTACCCAGGGTGGAAGAAGACATTTAATGATTTTCCATCCTTAAAAACAAGAAGACTGAAGCACCGACCCGCTCGTACACGTTTTGGGTGTTAGCAAGCATTGTTTTCGCTAAGCCAATCATAACATTGCAGTACTGCTGGACATACTGCTGCGTTTCGCGAGAGTCCCTGTTCACGGAGTAAAAAGTTATCTTTGAATACTGTACGTATTGATGACTGACCATCTATAAATAATGATGATCTACTTTAATATGTTTAAACTAATATGACATAATTGTGGGTGCACATTGGTACACCTTTGCTCAACCCTTCGCGGAGTACAGTCGTGATAGTATGTTATATGTTATATATGTATGTTTAATATGACATAGTCGCCAGTTCAATATTTGGTAGTCAATTCATATTATTTGTAACACCAATATTTTATCTTAAATACGTAATATGTTTCTACTTGTAAATTATTTGGTATCGATATTGCGATGCTAGATAAGATAGGAGCGATTTGAATGACACTTCCATTGAAAAATTGATAACGATCTCTCGCAAAGTGCTATTAGCAACTATACTTGCAATGTTTGACAAGGACTAAACAAACAGCTTTGAAATTATTATTTTTACATCATACTACCTACTACATGTGACCTAAAAACATACTGGCGAACTGTGGGTTTACATTGGTACACCTCTGCCTAAGCCTGCGGGGAATATAGGCGTGATGGTATGTATTTTAACATCATGCCTTTATTTCCCAAAGAGGTAGGCAAAGGAAGTCCTGTGCCATGCAAACGTTTTGTTATAGTAAGTTTTGCTCACGACTTCGTTCGTATGGTAGTCAAAGAACCCCTTGAAATCAGGGGGTTTCTTAAGGCCCCCATGGCCTTGACAAAAATCCCGTACTTAGCTAGTGTCTCCTTCATGCAAATTTCAGTTTCATAGGTCTAGTCAAGGTCAGTCAGTGAGTGATTAAGTGACCTTTCACTTTTATCTATATCTATTATAGTAGTTGGCTATAGTTTTCAGGAGGTTTTGTTTATAAAAGGTAAGACTGAAAGTACTGATTTTTCACGGAGAGAATGCGACCTTATTGCATTCATAGGCTTTATGTTACACCTGGTTTTCATGCAACCGCAATCGCACCAGAAACTAGTGTAATATATTTCCATTAAATAAGGCTCGACCCCTATTACATGGGACCTAAAACTCACCGTCGCACTGTGGGTGTACACTAGTACACCTCTACCTAACCCTTCGGGGAATACAGTCGTGATGGTATGTTATGGAGTAAGGAAGAGACCTTCTTTCTTCAAATCGTGTACGACAGTAAAACTCAAATAATACTTTGAATTAATGCGAGTTTGAAATGAGCTATCATCCTGTCTAATGCTTGAGATTGACAATTTATCTCAAACACACTTTATCTAAATTCACCGAGAGAGATTTCTACAGAATAACACTGCAGTTCAGCAGTCTAAAGTCATGTATGAGTCAATCCATTTTCAGAAATAACACTTTTTGCAATACATAGAATTGTTTTTAACTCTATCAGTGATTATCGGATTTAAGTAAAAGTAATTCCCGGAAAACAAAAACAATTTTTATCTGATGTTTATCCATTACAGACAGTCTGATCACTAATCCCGAGATTTTCGGTATCTTGAAGCTGATGTGTCATGAATTGTATGCGCAATAAGAATTTTGTAGTTCTGAATGAATGCAGATATTGATACATACACATATAAATTCATACCGTTTTCCCATGAGGATAGGTAGAAACTACAGAATGCCACCTGCTATGATCTTTACACCTCATTTCACGTCGTCAACGTTCATACATCCAGTCATTCAAGTACGCCGGTTACCACTGAGAACCTGACCTTTCTGAAAAACTTTACCAATAGTAAAAGAAGAGAGAGTGCGCCTATGTTTGCGCACACTGTTATAGGCACTCTATAAAATTTTCTGCGTAGTAGGCCAGTCTCCATTGATATTAGCCGCCCGTGACCGAGATCGGTCTATAAAAAAAATCATTTCGTCATCATCATGAGCTTGCAACAGTCAACTGCTGTACATAGGCCTCTCCAATCGCACGCTACTTAGCTCGATTCTCGACAATTATCATCTAGTTGCCACCAACTATTATTCGTCATCATCATCATCATCCGCTCAGCCTTTTCCCAAATATGTTGGAGTCGGCTTTCAAACTAACTAGATGCAGCTGAATACCAGCTAGCTGTTTTATATAAACCGACTGCCTATCTGACCTCCACAACCCAGTTACTGGGCAACACGATACCTTTTCTGCCACTAGCTATTATTATTATTCGAAACACAATTTCCAAACATCGAATCGAGTAAAAGGAGTCTCAAAGAATAATATTCTCCCTTCACACTTCAAAAAATATTTCGTACACACCAAATTTTTTGAATGAAGTAGTTTGAATAGGACTCGTAAGGGTTGGGCTCTCGTTTCAAGGGTCCACTGACCCAGTTCTGAGGTACTGGCTGTAAGTAACGATTGTACCTACTTGTGTTATACAGGGTGGTTTTAATTCTCTAAGCATTTTTTGAAGGGGTGTAAGTATTCATGAATACCTTTTACTATGGGGTAAACTAGGTTCTGCCTTCGACTTCATGTGCTTGGAAGACAAGTATATTTATTTATTTATAATTACCTTACAACTATCATTTTAGAATTAACCTAATACGACAGTGTTGTGTTTATTTACGATCAATATTAACTTAACCTAATAAGGAACTTAGTATAACATCACTACCTAACCAAAATTATATAAATCTCATAAATAACAATAATACAGAACAACTATTTTAAAACTTACTAACATTTAATTATTTAAGTGTCGTGATGGCCTATTATTTAAGTGGTTAAAAAGCCCGCCTCTCATGCACGAGTTTGTCTGTTTGCAACCGGGCACGGGCAAGTACCAATGTGACTTTTTCTAATTCATATGTACTTTCTAAGTTTATCTTGGACATCACTGACAACGGTAACCATGTCAGAGGCCCTTGAGGCGGTTTAGAAACTCTGACACTAGGGTGTGTGGGGTCGTTAGACCTTACTGCCCACACGATAAAGAAGATTTAATATTTTGTGGGTATCATCTAACATAGCATGAAAACACTCAGCAATAAAGTAGCTTATTCAGTGTTTTTATTTTTGTAATCGGAGCAGATGTTACCTTTTATATAAAAAACTTTACCTCTTTGTTCTATTCAATTTTGGTGATGAATATTATAATTAGAATCAACAAAAATAAAATAGAACAAAAATATAAATTAATAAGTATCTATCTTCTTCATCTTCTGAAAAGAAAGTTAAAACACAGAATAGTAAAAACTGGAACGAGTGGAGGGTACCCTTTGTCCAAGACCGGGAAAAAATATTTAAAAAAAAGTTTCTATATTTACCATCGTTATGCTAAGAAAGATAAAATATATAAAAACAGCTGTTCTCTTAAAAAAATACACACAAATATTCAACACGATAAAAATGAATAGAGCAGCTGTTTTTATTTTTCATATTTCGGGGTTGATTCCGAAATAGAAGTTGCTCGAATTCATGAATACATTCACCCTCTAAAAATACCGCAGCGAATTGAAAGTCAACCTGAATCGAATCAGTTACGTTTTTTTGGTCATCGAAGGGAATGGGACGTTACGGGTTGGCCGGATTTCCAATCGCTGATAAATAAACTTACAATTTCAATGGAGTTTGTTTATTATTTGAGGTACCTTTTTTTTTGAAACGCAAATGCGTATAATACAAACTGTTGATTTGCATCCTCGTCAAATTTTAGGAGCTTGTCATAAAAAAATAGAAGTAATCAAATATAATTACGATATCTGGCCAAATATCTAATAAATACTTGTTTTTTTAGTTGCAACTATCAAATAACAGTATTCCAGAATACTCCTCTTGCAAAATTCAGAACTGCCCAGTTGCGTATGCGGTAGGCAGAGTTGTCGCGCGGCTATATCAATGTGTACATAGCGCCTAAACCCTCTGGCGAGATCGCTAGCTCGAATTTGAACATCGGGTAAAAAAAAAAATACCTATCTATCTCTATTTAGCGCTCATGTTTTAGTGATTCTGTCACTGTCACCTTCTGTGTGTTCATGTGACAGGGATTCAATGATGTTCTAAACACATTTAGCACTTAATATGTTCAGTGAGTTTAGTGAAAGTGGGCCTTAAACTAAAAGGCTAATCATATAGCTATTTATCACTATGTACTTAAAATAAAAATATATGTTTCTACCTTTCTTCTTTTCACGAATATTACAACTCACAAAAGAAGGCTTTTTTACTTTTTTTAAACTCAAAAGAGTTGACCGCTACGCCCTCAAGTGAGGGTCGATTGACCTATATTCTAAGTGTTCGGGCCTCAAGACTGATGTTGGGTAGTTGTGAATGGCTACTTAAGCGGTTAAATTATTAAGAAAGAACTGGCGTGGATAGGAGATAAATGTTCTGAATATTTTTTTGGGAAGGGTTAATTGAGTTGAGTATTGATTGAACGAGGTAAGTCACAATATTTCGATAATAAAACTAATTCTATGTGCCCATTGTATAAGGTTACATTCTAGTAATAAAAGCTCAATGTACATCCCAAACTTAGGCTAAGAATAGATATAAAAGGAATCAATGTTACAAAAAAAAAATATAACTATTTCAGAAAATGGGAGTAATGACGTGGGGTAGTTCGTTTTGGATATTTTAAATCCAATTTTTGGCAAAAAGAACAGTATTTTTAGTTGATCTTACTATCAGTATGTAAAAAAATATCTTTAGTTAGTCAATTCTGTAAATATCTTCGTTGGTACTAATATATTATTATTCGTGATGGTGTAATGACAGCTCATCTCAAACTCACTTACCTATAGTCACCGAGGGAGACTTACAGAATTGGTCGCCTGAAGATCAACGAATCTTGCATATATTTTAGTTTTTACTGAGACATTATAATAATATGTAGACGTCTATCACCTGAGATATATTTAAGCATCAAAATCACTCTAAAACTACATCTTATTATACCAATTTTAACGCCTATTAAGTCCAACACAAGTTTCTAATACCCCCTACGCAAAACCGAGATATTCGTGACAGAACCAGTCTAACTTTGTTTTTCCGACGGCCCGACGACCATGCCTGAATTCTCCCATCCTGAAAACTCAATTTTAAACTCCGTACCAAACTACGTACGTAGGTATAAAAAGTAGGACGAGCCTGAAACGCATGACTGCCTGAAAGAAGTGAAGTGTTAATTTCAACTCTTTTATCGGCTGTGTAAAAGTTATGTTTTTTATAGCTACTTTTTTTAAGAGTAAAAATGGTGTTTAAGCTCTTAAAAAAGTTTGTCATAAAACTGTGTGAAAAATATTTATTAATATCGACCTATATTTTCCCTTTCGGCCCACTGCAGAAAGCCAATAATTCTACTCATTAAAAATGTTCAAAATCTAGTTGCAATAATTGCATCTCAAAAATTGTAGTTAAATGGCAGGTATTTTGACTGACATTAGAATCCGATCGTTCCTAAAAGATAGTAGAATTACCCGCTACATCTGTTCTCATACAGAGAAAGCATAAATCATTGGTCACCATACTTGCTCAAGGCGGATTGGCGATTTTAGACTAAGTCTAGGTTTTCGCACACTGCTATCCTTTACCGATGTCAGTAATTATGTTCAAGATAAACTTAAAAAGTACACAATGAAATTGAAAAACCCATTTTGGTACATGTACCTACCTACTCCTGCCCGGTTGCTAATGTAAAAAATTCACGAACCATTTATTTATTTATTTTTACTTTAACATAAAAACGGGCATTAGCCAATTACATCAGTTAAATATATATAATTTTCTTTTAACAATAATAAAAAGTTATATTATATATACTATAATAAATACATACGTATAACATAAATTATTTACATGGTATTATAACATAATACCATATAAAAAACAACTACAGTAAAACTTGTAAATTAATTTCATAACTCCAAAATTAAAACTCGAGTTCGTAAAAACAGAACAAAATGTTGTCAACCCCTGTAAAGTTGGCGGTAACAAACAAGTAACATTGTGGAACATATTTTGAGTGTAACTTGTTGGTCAAACTTTTTAAATGAGCATTAGGGAAGGGTAGGGAACAGCGGCAAGCTTTGGTCACATTTCTAGAACTCTTGTGGGATTTTAGTTTAATTGTTGCTGTAGAGTTTTATATTTACAGCACTAGCTTTTGTCGGCGACTTTGCCCGCGTAAATGGCGGTTATATTTAAATCAATTATTATTTAAAAGGCAAGTGGCGCCATCTATTATCAAAAGAATATTATTTTTGTTTTTCTCGAGAACAGTACTTTTTTCGGGATGAAAGGTAACTTAAGTCCTTTTCTGTACATCTAACAAAGTGTATAAAATAGCAAAATTTCAGGATCAGTGTTTCAGTGGTTTAGCCGAAAAAAGGTAACAAATATACAAAATTATTTCGCATTTATAATATTAGTTAGGATGTTGTGATTTTCTTTGTATTACTGATGGATTATTTTTTATACAAAAATCAACTACCTTATTTTATAAAACTAAAAAACGTTTCTTTTTTTTTTATTTTGCTATGTTATGGCAAATAAATAATTTATTTTATGAGCGACAATCAGTTTTTCAATTTCCGATTGTTTTCCAGAACCAACTTCAACTGGAAGTCTGTCAAAACAAACCTGAAAGGGTTTGTTTACGGTCGTGTCACTCAAATCTTAACACAATAGACGTAAAGTCAATTCCATTAATTAACAACGTCCAAAATCAAATCAGCGACAATCTCTGTCAAATAATGAATGTAAATTAGAGGCAATCAGGTTTCTTAACGGTGTTTTTTGACGTGAGACGTCTATAAAAGCACACGGGTACCGAGTAAAAAAAGACAGGCCCTGCCTGGAGGCCTTAATTTCTAAAGCAACCACAGGAAAGCCTGGTTAAGCAGTACACAACCTCCTAGGTTGAACAGCGATATGCCAAGCCGAAAAAAAAAGTAAAAAAAGCGAACTATAACAAAATGGGTTTCAATCAACACTAGGTAATAGCGACTCTCTGATAGATGTGTAGTGACATCTATCGCACAGTCTGCGAACTACTACGGCAAAGATACGGTTGCCTAGATCGCGATATCAAAGTTCTCCGCGACATTAGCATAATATATGCAAAATCCTGACATCATCCGTCCGGCAGTAGCCCACCAGATACAACACCTGTCTGGTCGTAGGATCCTCCCTTTTCAATGGGGGATCAGAAACTTTACACCCTGTTTCTCATTCCTCCAAAGATGTTTCGAGTATAACCAACTGCCGTACGCCCTGGCACACAGCCACACTTGAATGTTTTTACCGATAAACTTAGAGAAACGTCCAAGATAAACTTAAAAGTACGTATAAATTGAAGCCATTACATCGGTGTTAATATAATTTATAATAATAGTATGTTTTATTTATTTATTTATTATAATAATATTATAATAAATAAATAAAACATACTAATTCTTTTTCTTAGCGTTTCGATGACAAACTATATAATATATACCCATAGTTTGTCATCGACACGCTAAGAAAAAGAATTAAATTAGTACGTGGCCAAGCTGAGGGTTGATCTAAAGAAATACCGCGCCCCCGGAAAGCAAAGGGCACAAGAAGAAACATGGATGGGTTTTAGTCAGTAAAAGTCTGACACTAGGGCGGGGCAAGTCATTTGATGATCATCTTGAAAAAAAAAGCACTTGCTCAATATCAAACCCGCAACCTGGCACCCATCACAACATATATTAACTGAACAGAAGCTAGTAATTAATATTTACTAAACGATCTGTCAGCAGAAACACCACAGTTTCTTTGTAGAAGCATTTTCTTGCAGAACTCGTGCGCTAAAGATTGAATGTCATAACACCGTCTGACTTCACCTGTAAACATTCTGTAAGCAATTTACTTACAGTCTGCTTTTACCTTGGCTAGACAGATTACCATAATACATCTATTTCAAGTCTAAACATTGTTTCATAACATTGAAGGTAATGGATAAGCTTGGGTCGGTAAATCAGATTTGATGTTGAAAAATGGTTTGCTTTTCAGTAAAAGCCAAAAATATCTTCACCACATCACGTGCAAATTGTGCAACAGTTGGTATGTTATATAAAATGTTTCTTGTTGAATTGTGAAATTGATTATGAGGTTTTTTTTTTTTTTTAAAGATGGTAAAATCATCAAATGACCCCCCCCCCCCCCCCCCGTCCTGGGCGGGGCGGGAGGGAGTGTCAGACTTTTACTGACTAAAAACCATGTACCTTTGCGTTCCGGGGGCGCGGTATCTCTTTCGAACAACCCGCAGCCCCGGCAGGCATTTGGCCCTTAGTGGCCCCTTCCAATGGCTGACACCTCTGTGCGCGGAACATGGACGCGCCGTCGACACGGTCTGTCGTTAGTTAATAACGTACGGACGGTGAGCTACCCATTGCTCACCGCCCACAGACCGTGCCTACGGTATCCGCCTGCGGGTGATTATGAGCTGCATCTAACTTTGTTAAACGTTGTCTCATATATAGTCATTTCTCCTCTATTTTGGGTGCGTTAACAAACACTTAAACTTTTATACACAAACTGGGAACAACTATAAGCAAGTGTCGTTAGAAATAATGATGTATAATACCACCCTTTTATTGTCTATCTGCTGGGCAAAGGCCTTTCTGATACAGAGAAGGTGTACGCATGGATCACCACGGTAGCTTTAGCCGATTGGAATATCAAGTCCAGGTTTCCTCGCGATGTTTTGTTTCATCGATGTCAGTGATGCCCAAGGAAAATTTGAAATTACATATTATGAATTGAAAAAGTCACATTGGTACGTACCCGGTATCGAATCATGCATGAGGAGCCTTAAGCACTAGACCATCACGACATTTATACACACAATAATGTGCCAGTGTCATTCTGTAAAAATCTCTGTTGGGTGAATTAAAGTGAAATGAGTTATCATCGCATCTAATGCAAGGAATTGTTAGATCACCTCAAACTCGCTGCTCCTAAATTCACAGTGAGTGTTTTACAGAATAGTAATTCCATTTAAATTGTTATTGTAATACAGAAACAAAAGGTCTATATTTGCCTGTTTGCATGTTTGTCCTGGCTTACATAACTCTTTTATTGCAAAAAACTGTACATACATACAGTCAAACGTAAAACCTCCAACTCTTTTTTTAAGCCAGTTAATCAACTTAATTGTAACATACGTTACTTACAACTGAATTCACTACTAATTTAGTTCAACGTTCATCTTAGCCTCATAACACAAAGCAGCGGTAACAAACCTTTTGCGAGCACAAATAAGAAATCTCATTCATCCTACACATTCACAACATACATACATACAAAGCCCTGTAATTTCCCATTCCCTTTGTAGAGAAACCTTGGCTCCATTACAGCCTTTTGACGGAACGCGGAACCGAATTATAACAAACATGCTTCCCAAGCGAGTTGAACCACAAACGTTATGAGCCCATTGTTAGCATCCTTGAGGTAATTGCGACTGGTATTAATTAATAATGGTACATAATATTGCGTCTGTGTGTCCTGTATTACACCCAGTTGTGTTTAATAAGGGTTGGAGTTGACTATTTATATTTTTTTCTACTAATAAGCTATATCGTGTTGGCCCAGTGGTTAAGGCACCCGCCTCTTAAGCACGAGGTTGTGGGTTTGCAACCGGGCACGGGCAAGTACCAATGCGACTTTTTCTTATTCATAATTATGTACTTTTTAAGATTATCTTGGACATAACTGACATCGGTAACCTTGGAGGCCCTTGAGGCGGTTTAGAAACTCTGTCACTAGAGTGTGTCAGTCATTAGACCTTACTGCCCACACGATAAAGAGGAAGACTAATAAGCTTATTATTGTTATACCGCAAGGTAACTGCCTCGTTGGCCTAGCGGACCTTAGCGCGATTGATACGCTAAAGGTTTTGGATTTGATTCCCAAGTCGAGCAAAAAGTATTAGAGACTGTGCAAAAAAAATATATTGGGTTTATTAAAATTCTCAGTTGCAGCTTAGAGATCAGATTTGTGCCCGGTAATAAGGCAGGCAATAATTTTGCTCCCTATCACATGGAACCTAATCATACCACCGAACTGTGGCTGTTTATTATAACACCTCTGTCTAACCCTTTGCGAAATACAGGCGTGATGGTATGTGCAACTTAAATGCGTTTTATCATACAGACAAATTGGCGAATTCGTACTTATTGCATTGGACTTCACTGACATCGGTAAGCAAAGCATTATGAGGTAAACTATACATACATACATATATACATACTATACAACTGCCTCGTTGGCCTAGTGGTCCTGAGCGCGACTGCTACGCTAGAGGTCCTGGGTTCGATTTCCGGGTCGAGCAAAAGTGTTATTGGGTTTTTCTATGAAATTCTCAGTAGCAGCTCGGAGTTTGGATTTGTGCCCGGTTAATGGCAATAGGCTCGCCCCCTATTACATGGGACTTAAAAATACCGGCGAACTGTGGGTGAACATTGGTACACCTCTGCCAAACCCTTCGGGGAATACAGGCGTGATGGTAATATAAGTCTGAAATCGTTAATCCGCTCAAAGCTCGTGCCTTCTCTGTATTAGAAGACGGCTTTACCCTGCATTTGGACACACAAGCCTGGTATTATTTCTTTCTTTCATAATACTAAGACGGGAAAGCCTTGCTGAACCTCTTATAGTCCGGAGTGCTGAATGTACAAAGCATTATTATAATCACAGCGCTTAGCAGTAGAATTAATGAACGCACTTTATTATCATTATCACAAAGAACAGCGGTACAGCTTTTAATTCTCGTGACGTGATCTCTTAGTCATATTTATTGTAACCCTAAATTATATTATCTACCAGTTATGTCCTCCGTGGTGTGTTTGTAATAACTGCCCCGTTGGTCTTGCGGTTTTAAGCGTGACTGCTGTGCGTAAGGTTCTAGGATCGATTCCCAGGTCGGGAAAAAAATGTTACTGGGTTTTTCCATGATTAATTTCTTAGTAGCGGCTCGGAGTTCGGGAGCTGGTATCAAAAATTTGACCGACAGGATTTCTAAGCAAAAATATTAAGTCTAAAAGCATCTATTATTTAACGCTAAAGTGTGTATAGGTCTCTTGGACGTGCCTGAAAGTGACTACTGAGCACTTAGTGCTGATGGCACTTAGACCTTTCTTAAGGTTTACAGGGAGAAGTATCAAGTACCTGCTACTTGGGATAATAGGTGATTTTGGCGTACCTCTTAAGAGTTACCTGCACTTTGACTGTGATATTCGAGATGGGGACAAGACTAATTTAAAGTGGTACCGGCCATCTTGGTTTAAATCTGTAATGATTTTTTTTTTTAATTCATTTGCTTTTTTGCGATTTATTCACGAATTGGGTTAAGACTCCCGGGAGTCTCATTAGAAGACATTTTAATAACTTTCGTTGTTATTTTTATTGTCTACTTTGTGTAAAGTTTTACATAGTGTGTAAATAAGGCATGCTATGCTCCTAGACTTTATTTATTGAAACCTTAATTATTATGGTTAGGTATGTAATTCCAATTGGCTTTAGTTCTGCCAAAATGAACCAACTCACCATATTTAACGCTACTTTAATCTATTATAAGCATGAGTTTTAGATATACATCTAACTAGTATTGCTGTAGGTACCAATTCAAAAGCGTGTAACACATTTGGCATATAGAATTAGTTCACGTCCTTAAATTAACTATTGAGAGATTATGAATAGGCTCATTTGGGATAAAACGGGCTAATTAAAGGAGGCATTTAATTAGCCCGTTACAGACTGTTTTTAGCAAAACTGCTCTCTTTACAATAAGACAACAGTAAGGTAGACTTCAACGCATTCTCTATATTCTTCGGTAGCGACTTGAGCTGTCTGTGCGGTACAGCACAAACGATGGCCCATCTCACATCGTGCCCTGCATGCCCTAACAGCTGCACGCAGGAAGATTTAATGGCTGCCACCGACAACGCAGTCAAAGTGGCCAAATTCTGGGCCGCAACAATATAATTCCTCTTTTATAGTTTGTCATCGAAACGCTAAGAAGAAGAAGGCATTCTCTATCTACTAATCAACTGAATCTGGTAAAGAGATGACACAGAATCTGGTAAAGACATGACACAATGAGGTAATCAAACATGAATTAGCGTTATTTTTATAAGTAAGACCCATTGGGTTACCTCTCAATTGATTAACTCTCAAATCCTTGACCAAAAATCAATTATTTTTCACATAGCAACCACTTTCAACGGTGTCTCAGGTGAAAAATCTTACCTATAAACGTTAATCAGCGTTGAGATGTTGCCTAAGTGGCAGAAAATTTAAACAGCGGCGACCCGTTGTTTAAGTATAGTTCTCAAGTAAGATGGCGGGCTACAATCAGCTGTTACTGACAACACACACACAGCACAGCGACAGCTGTTATGACATTTTTGGTCTATGGATTCTATTGTAAATTCTGTCAATTATGCTCAATTGTTCATTCGATTTCGTTCTTTAGTCAAATAATTTGGTCATGCTCTATGCTGACCGTCTAAGTGTTGGCAGATTAAAATAGTGTTTCATCGTTCAGTCAGTCACATAAGAGGTAGCTGAGTATGAATCAGCGCTATTTTTATAAGTAAGGCCTAATGTGCAAAATCGTATCAGCGTATAAAAACAAAAGCAGAATTTAAAAAATATCTCAATACAAACACAGGCTCTTGGGCGTTAGAAATAGAAGAAGTTCAGGAAATCTGATCCAACATTAAAAGGCAGGTATCCTCTGATGGAGGTGACAGAAACTCCAGTTGTGACCTAATTACTGACAAAACACTTGTAACTAGATATTTTTCCTTTATCTAATGGTGATTATTTAGGTTACTAAAGTACCAGTGAGTTTTATTGTAAGGGAATATGATATAGTAATTAGTAAATCTGAAGAGTTTTTTGTTTGTTAGTTAAGACGCGTGTATCTTTGGAACTGCCTGTGAAATTGGGAAAATTCTTTATGTATATTAAAGCCAGATTCATGAGGAATAGTATAGGCTATATAACATCACGTTAAATGCCGCTTTAGCCTAGTGATCTTCAGCGCGACTGCTACGCTAGAGCTCTTGGGTTCGATGCCCAGGTCGAGCAAAAGTGTTATTGGGTTTTTCTATGAAATTGTAAGTGTTAATCTTCATTCATCTTCAAGTATGATAAAAATCACACGAAAAACGTTTAAACGGGTAAACGGTTTATTGTTCTACTTACCATAACACATAACAACATACCATCACGCCTGTATACCCTGAAGGTTAAGCAGACGTGTACCAATGTACACCCATATTTTACCTGTGTATTTTAAGTCCCATGTCATTACCATTAACAGGGCACAAACCCTAACTCCGAGCTGCTACTGAGAATTTCATAGAAAAACCCAATAACACTTTGCTCGACCTGGGAATCCTATAGCGTAGCAGTCGCACTTAGGACCTGACTAACGAGATAGTCTCAAGGTTTATGATTCCACTGCAGGGCAAAAGCCTCTTCTCATACAGAGAAGGCACGAGCATAAACCCTGAATTATTTAAAAAAGAGATGGCTAAATGGAATTATCGAGCAACTGCCCCAGAATGTATAAATATGGTACCTAGCACAATGTAATGCTGAATAGCTAAATATTAGTATTTCATGTAAAAAAGTTTCAGATACTTTTAGGGAATAACTAGCTTCTGCCCGCGACTTCGTCCGCGTCACAGTTGATGTGTTATCCTACGGGTACCGTACATTTTCCCGGGATAAAAAGTAGCCTATGTGTTATTCCAGACTATAATCTATCTTTGTGCCAAATTTCATCCAGATCCATTCAGCCGTTTAAGCGTTAAAGAGTAACAAACATCCATACATCCATACTTACAAACTTTCGCCTTTATAATAGTAGTAGGATATAATGGTAAAATAATATTGTCTAACAAGGAAAAAAGGCGTGTGTGACAGTATATAATTTTCTTCAACTGACTCTTTCGAAAAAGAATAAAACTAAAAACGAAAATGAGGTTGTATATTTATAAGCGAATGTTTGTGATGAAACCGTTTTTCATTTTTTTTTATTTTTTTTTTAGATACTTTATTATGTTTAATTGATCACGAAAGTACCTACTAGGAAAATATTAAACACTACATAAGTCATGAATGATTTTTTCAATATTATGAGGTTATGTAAGATATACATTCCAGAATGTATCTGGCCCGGGGGCATAGCCATCACCTTTGACCATCGTGTATTTAACCTAGAAAAGTAATTAATCTCCAGATTAGAAAAAGCCATTTTCTACGACCCAAGAGTAATAAAGTTTCCCAATAAGTCTTCCAAAGACAGGCCAGATTGAGCCTCGGTAGAGTTAATAAAGCATTTTGTAAGCTTACAACCTTGAAGGAATTCAATGGCGGTGTTTACATGAATTCGTGTGAATTTTTCATCATTCCCTTTCGTTTGTTTTTCGTATTTTCCCTCGGCATTTCCCGCCGGTTTTGTTTTCATAGTGACCTTAATTGCCACTGCAAGTTTTGTTTGTTTATTTAGATGTCGGTAGCACCTTTTCCTTGCCCTACTTTTAAGTGTGTCAATTAATCTTTGCATCGGTTTTATTTTTGGTTACGCTAGTGGTCTTGGATTCGACTCTCAGGTCGACCAAAGTGTTATTGGGTTTTTTTCCATGAAATTCTCAGTTAGCAGCTAAGAGTTAGGATTTGTGTCCGGTTAATGGAAATAGGCTCGCCCCTATTACATGGGACATAAACATACTGGCGAACGTTGTGTGTACAATGGTACACCTCTGCCTAACCCTTCGTTGTATACAGGCGCGATGGTATGCTATCTACATTTAAGTGTGTCAATTAACCTTTGCGTTGGTTTTTTTTAGTAGTATTTAGCAGTTTTGATAAAGAGAATCTTTATTAGTATTCTTTCATTTGCAAGTTTTCTTCTATGGATTTTTGATATTTCGTAATATTGGTCATATCACTTTTTTGGTGCTTCCAAATAAATAATTTGCATCATGCACAAAAGTTTATTTACACTGTTTCACTTTCAAATTAACAACTCAACGAAATTTACAAAAAAAAAAGATTGAGTATTTTTTTCACTTTTCAGTAATTCAAGTTAAGAATTTGTAATTCTTTGAATTATACATCCTTTGCTGTATATAAAGAAAGAAAGACTAATCGAAAAATATTGTTTTAAACTAGAAGAGTTATTCGACTTTTGTTTTTACCAGCACTTTGCTATTTATATTCAATATTCTTTCAAGAAGACTTACATCATCAAATCTACAAGGTAGCATAAACATAGATATTTTATCTTTTCTATTATTTCATGCAAATATTCAAGAGACGAGAACTTTCACAGTTGAATACATATGTAATGAAATAAAAACAAAATCCGTCTCCCAAGTATTGAGTTTCGTACAAAGTAGTTTGTGAAACCGAATGAAAGAAAAACAATTTTCTTTGTTGCTACTTGTGATCGTTCACCGTTGGTGTATGCATTTTTCTAAGAAACCTTGTCATTTTCATTCCATTGAACTCTTGTTATAAAAGCTTGTGCAAATATAAAACCAGCTATGTGCGTCAGTTTATATTATGGATTCTGTATCACTGTACAATATCTAACAACGTATAAAAATAATAAAGTTAACATTTTTAAATAACCCCGACAGAAAAATAAACATCCCTGCCGCAGCTAACAAAAGACCTGATATCCTTGAAAAGGCCAAACCGATTTTGATAAAACATATCTAAGAACCATCGCTAGTAAACCTAAAAAAAAACCGCATTCAAATCGGTTCACCCGTTTAAGAGCTACGGTGCCATTGACAGACACATAAATACGTTAAACTTATAACGCTCCTCTTTTTGAGTCGGAGGTTATAAGCACTTTTTTTTTAAATAGGAAATTACCTTTTATTGTTCTATTTAAAAAAAACAACTTATTAGGTATCTGTTCCTTGTTATAGCATCCATAGTAATACACATTTTTTTTATATCTTTGGTGTATTAGTGTTTGTATGTGTTTGTATGTGTGTGTAGTGTCTATTAAGAGGACGAATTGGAAATTTTGGCATCAGTGATCTCTATTTTTGTCAGTAATTACGAAACGTATAAAAATGTGAGTTGGTGTTCTGAATAGTTCATGATGAAAGCCTTATTTTGTTAGTTTTTATTACATGATTAAGTAACTTTAGTAACAGAGAAAAAAATATCAAACATACCTCTTTTTAAATAGAGATTCACATCTTATGGGCAAACGGGACCGATTTTAGCCTCTCAACTTGCTCTGTAGACAAGTCTATAAATACTCTTTAAAATTGTAGAAGGATTTTCTCAAGTTATCATTTCCGACTAAATAAAATAACAAAAAGCTTACTTACCGGGGTGTGTGCGGGTCGCGGGGGGCGCGCGCCTCGTCTAGAATTATTGTTAAACAATTCGTCGCCTTAAGGATCAAAAGTTACAGTCTTATGACAGACAGCGGAGTCTAGTGGGGATCCATTTGGAACCCTTAGGTAACCCTAAAAATAAAAATCTTAAACCTTCTTTGACAAAAATGAGCGTATTTTTCTTTTCACGAGAGATCGTGGGGAAATAAAAATAAGGTCATATTGGTAGTTGCTGGTACCGGCACTTTTACGAGACTTGAATATTTTTATAGCTTCCGAAATAAAGTACATAATAATGGTCTTTGTACACGATACGAGAGAAATTCTTACCAAGAAATAAACTATATTTCTATATAGTATAAAACAGAGTCACTTCCTGCAGTCTGTCCTCTGTGTAAAGTTAGATCTTTTAAACTACGCAAAGGATTTTAATGCGGTTTTCATCAATAGATAGAGTGATTTAAGAAGAAGGTTTATACATAAGAATATCACATTGCTCACATTGCTCTCGGACAGTTCGGTAGTCCTAATTAAATAAATTAAAGTTAGTAGAATTGCCCTTCTGTTGTCATCGAATTGTTTGTCATAATATTTTAAAATAGCTGTAACGTCTTTAATTACTGCTCCCTATCGTTGGTAGTGTGTGACTGTCCCGTTGGTCTCGTGGTCGCAAGCGCGTCTGCTGAGCAAGGGGTCCCGGGTTCGATTCCCAGGTCGGGCAAAAAGTGTCATTGGGTTTTTCCATTAAGAATTTCTCAGTAGCAGCTCGGAGTTTGGAAGTTGGTGGTGTGACACCCCCGTGCCTCGGAAGGACGTAAAGCCGTTGGTCCTGCGCCTGATCTCTCTCCAGTCGTGTCGGGTAGCCGTCCCATCGGGCTATGAGAGTTAGGGAAGAGGGAGTGCACCTGTGTTTGCGCACACACTTGTGCACTTTAATATCTCCTGCGTTCGTGGCTAGTCTGCATTAAGATTAGCCGCCGTGGCCGGAATCGGTCTGGACAATTACAGTTTACATAGATCTCCAACATAATATATGCACAAATCATGCCATACAAACAATATTCAACAATATTTAGAATCTAATCTTTACTTTAATCTGTCAGACATACTTCTAAATATTTTTCGACACTAATGGTTGCTGAGATGAAATTGCAACTTGCTTTCAACGTTTTTAATTAGTAGGATTTGGCCTTCAGAACATTTTCATGTAACATCAGCTCTTAATGTTAACATTTTAATTACGGCAGTCGGCGTAGAATATTAAATTATACAAGCTTCTCTCCGTGTCTTTGCCCGAAGTTAAGTATGCCATAAAACATTTCTTATTAAATTCATCAATTAGTTATTTATCAGTGAATTGAATTTTTGTATTGGGACTGTAATTTTTGTATTGGGACTGTAATTTTTGTATTGAGACTGTAATTTTTGTATTGGGACTGTAGTTTTTGTATTGGGACTGTAATTTTTGTATTGATACTGTAATTTTTGTATTGGGACTGTTATTTTCAGAGGTTATCTCAAACGAATACACACTTTTACCTCTTCTAAATAATAATGTTTTTTGTTTGTTTTCCTGTTTGAACCAAGACTGCCATAGTATCTCTTGTACTCTGGAAGTCTTGGTTTAGACAGGACTTATTGATCAATTTAAGTTTTAAGGCATACTTTCCACGCAGACGAAACCGCGTGCAAAAGCAAGTATTATTATAATTATGATTAAAACTCCCGAGTTAATGTTTCACCCACACTTTTTTAACTTAATTAATTATCTACATTAGTATTCTTTACAATATTATAAACCTACACTTTTCTCTCCTTTGAATAAAAATATGTTTTCCTTATAAGGAAACAGACAGACCTTGTTTAAAAAATCTCTGTAAACCTTTGTAAATTTCTTTGAAACCTTTGTAAACTTATCCGTTTACAAATTAGTTAAATTCAGAAACCTTTTTTAGGGATTCCTTTGAATCTCTTCTTTCTTTTACTTTTAGCTTTGATTGTAACGTTTTTTGCAAGTCTTTGATGTTTTAAATTATATGTTACTTATTGGTTTATTAGATGTTGATTTAGGTAAAAATAATTTCTGTATGATGATATACGTAAATATTTTTTTAAACTTGTTTGAGATGATCAAAGGAAAAGGTAAAACGTTTTGGAAATCTTTTTTATCATAATTAAGTATGTATCATGAAAAGTTACAAGCAATAAAAATAAATTGTTATTTTCAAGACATAGGATAATAACAGACTATTATTGTCCTTCTGTAAGGCACGGCGTACTGTGGGTGTACATTGGTACACCTCTGCCTTACCCTTTGGAGAATATAGACGTGTTGGTATGTTGTGTTATGTAGGGCAATCTCATAAAGAAATATCATGGATGAAATATCATCAAAGGATGAACACGCTGTTCAAAGCGAATTAGTGACTGACTTATATTTATTATACGTCCAAGTTTTCTCACGATGTTTTCCTTCATCTATGTAAGCGATGCCCAACATAAACTTACATACATACATAAACCTACGCCTTTTTCCCATTGGGGTAACCCAAGGGGGGCAGGAACCATAGAAAAGACCACCTGCTACGATCTTTACATACTCCTTTCGACTCGTGCACTTTCTTACATCTGGTCATACAAGCACTCCGGTTACGAGTACTGCGCACCCGACTTTCTGAACCTCACCAATAAGGCCACGGTAGGTCTTTCTAGGGCGTCCTGTCCCGGCATTGCCATTCACATCTGTTATATAATTCGCGTTTATAAGTCGCCTTTCACTCATCCTCTCAACATGACCATCTAAGCATACTCTTTTTAATCTTTCTCACTACATCCTCTATTCATGCCCGATATTGAACCCACAACCTCATGCATGGTTCATCACGGCACGACTATTATACATACCAAACAAAAGTCTATCGATATTCGATAGATATTCAGCTATAATTCCGTGGGGTCTATTATTGGGCAACGAGTGTACACCATTCCCCCGACCTTCGTTCCCCACGTTGTTTGACCGACCTTTGATACGATCTGCATACCAATATAAATATTTAAATATCGAATACACACAATGCGGAAAGGGTAAAAGCAATAAAGAGTTTATTTACACTGCCCATTTATATACAATATAAAAAAAAACAACACTGGCTAATATAGATAAAAAAAATATGACGACAAAAGTGCGCGCGTAAGGGAAACACTAAACACGTTCCGGTTTTAAAAATAACCGGGAAAATAAAGTATACGAGGGGGAAGAGGTGATAATAAAACCGGGTTAATATTAAGGTGCTCTCTCACCGGGAGCATTCGCGTGTAATGTAACGTTACAGATTTGAGCATTACATCAGTGAAGGAGGAGAACCGAGCATTACAATGCGCACCTTGTAATGATACAAAACGGGCATACATCAGTGAAGGAGAAGAACCGAGCATTACAATGCGCACCTTGTAATGATACAATGTGTAATACCTTGATACAACTTGTAACATCAATGCGCTCTACTTCCCCCAGCCCACCGCCCCCGCCCGCTCAGTAGCCTACCTGACAGTGACCGCTTCGTCTGACATCTTAATATGAAATGCTCAAAGTCGAATTAATATGTTACATTACACACAAATGCTCGTTAGTCAGGGAGGTATTATTGTAATGTAATGCTCAAAGTCGAATCTATAATGTTACAATACACGTGAATACTCCCGGTGAGGGAGCACCTTCAGATTAACATGCTGTAATGCCTAGGAGATCCGCTGAATAGCCTTCGCTGTTAAAAGCCTTCCGCGTACGCAGGCATTTAGTAGAAGAGCTGATATTCTCACTATCAGTATGTAATATTTTTTTCTTATAAAAAAGAAATTGCCATACACTAGGAATTTTTGCTTTGTTATGGGTGCATTTACATACAGAAAAATTCGCGTACACAAACAGTCCCAACCAACCTGGTACAAATACTTGTAGGCTGGGTTAAACAAATATTTGGTTGCGGGGGAATAGATCCCGCGAAACACAGCGCAGCACCTAATTTCTCAGCCACTTCGCGTACCAAAAACGTAAAGTGTTACCCTTATAATTCGCGGCCTATATTTGGCGGGCCTGTTGGTTTAGTGGTTAGCGGCCCTGACTGCTAAGCCGGAGGTCGTGGGTTCGATTCCCACCCAGGACAAACTTTGTGTGATGAGCATGATTGTTTGTTCTGTGTCTGGGTGTGATTTATTTATAATATGTATGTATTTATAAATTATATAAGTATGTATATCAGTTGTCTGGTTACCATAACACAAGCCCTGCTTAGCTTGGGATCAGATAGCCGTGTGTGAGTTGTCCCAAGATATTTATTTATTATTATTTATTATTTATAAAGCAACCAAAAAAAGTGTGCCGTTCCCTAAGATTGGAATAAGTTGTTATTAGATGAAGTTTATACCGTGGTTTTCGAATTTATACCTGTTTTCGTAACATAGTATAAAGGCCACCTCATTACTTCGTAGCTGGAAACCTTTTGAGGTAGTTATTGAATTTATTTTCATGTTTGCGAAAATGTATTTGCAATTTTCTCTGCCTGTGTTGGTATAAACATTTTCAAGAAAGATTTGCTTTGCAGAATTTTATGTTTTGTTATAATATAGAGGTTCCAAGAAACAGTAAATAATGAGTAACCATCGAGGATAGTTTCTTCTCATATATAGAGGATTATTTCGTTTTATACAGTATAGATTTAGTATATTAGTATGTTTATTCGTTTTTATTTGCATACCATAATGACTGTAGGTATTTCTTGTCACACTAAAAATAACGCAGAAACTATTATGAATCGTAAAGTCTGTATCTTCCCCCTCTCCCCCCATTCCTCTAAATAATGGTCCCTTTGTAATATCATTTAATTTTGTTTATTGGAGCTTCTCAGACAGTACCTACCTTAGACTTTTTGGAGTCTCAGGGTTTTTAAACTAAAGCGAGTCGCCCATGCGGTTCGATGTTCAGAATACAAAACGGAATGCACGGCCAGCTTATTTATTTATTTATTAAAACTGTATGCACATAATGTAAAAGAAATACTGTATAAAAGGCGGACTTAATGCCTCGGGTATTTTCTACCAGTCTGCCTTAAGCTTATACTAGGAAGGTAAGAGATGGTGACGCTAGTGTCAAAGTCAAAGCATTCATTTCAATTAGACCATTTACAGGCACTTTTAAAGTATCAAGAGGTTACAGTTTAAAGTTGAACCTAGTTGCTCGTTCCAAAACGTGGGTCTCTATGGAATAGAACGAGCAAGAAACTCCATGGACGCTCTTGTGTCTATAGCAACACTTGTCCAAGCTTGCAACTCTGCCCAACTCCTACAAATAAAACGCTTCAACCATAAATTGTAAAGTAAACATTGTACAAAAGACATTATCCTTTTAACTTTCAGCAGTTAGCAGTTCTCTAACTGCCTGGACGCGCTCGCTGGCTCTTCAAACTCGGACTATAATGGCGTTTTCACTTTAATTTAAACTTTAGTTTCTTAGTATTGTCCGTTTCTATCTGCAACTGGAACCTGGAACTCTGAATATGGTTTTTTTTTTCACCCGCGTTATATTACGTCTTTGGTTACTGCTCCGCTCCTGTGGGTTGTAGCATGATATTATGTAGACTAAACTATTCCTAAAAAATCCTATCATATTATGCAAAATATAGAGGGCTAAATAATAACAGCCGCATAGACCGATCTTCCGGGTTAAGCCACGCTTGCCGAGGTTGGTCTGTGGATGGGTGACCATTTACCATAGCGAGTTTCCTCCGTGCCTCGGAAAGCACGTAAAGCCGTTGGTCCCGGCTGTCATTTGTAGATCTTTGACAGTCGTTACGGATAGTCAGAAGCGAAGAAGTCTGACAACCAGTCTAACCAAGGGGTATCGTGTTGCCCAGTTACTGGGTTGTGGAGGTCCGATAGGCAGTCGCTCCATATAAAACGCTGGTATTCAGCTGCATACGGTTAGACTGGAAAGCCGACCCCAACATAGTTGGGAAAAGGTTAAGCAGATGATGATAATATTATGCAAATATTTTTTCAAGTACGACTATTTGTTCAACTGGATGCAAGCCACTTTTAACCGGTCCTTTTGCAAATCTATGGGCGAGAACTATGTTGGAAACCTCTGTGGACGTCCTACAGCTGATATGATGATGACGCTGACTATTGGTACCAGAGATTAGTGCGTACAAATAAAAAAAACCGACTTAATTAAATTAGAATAGATGAATACAACTCTATTATTGTCCTACTGCAGAACCAAGACCTCTACTCATACAGAGAAGGCACGAGCATTAATCGCCACGCTTGCTATTGAGCAAGCGTGGTCTGCGGACTGTCGATTTTAGACTTACATTTATTTTAAGACCAGCCGTGCGATTCTCTATCAAATTTCAACGCTGCGCTCGACGTCGAGCTCGTCAACGACACTACTGTCAAATCAACTTTACGCACAACGCATAGAGTTGATTTTACCGAAGTTTCGTCAACCAGCTCGGCGTCGAGCGCAGCGCTGAAATATGTTAGAGAATCGCATGGCTGGTTTCCGCACGATGTCTTTCTTCACCGACGACAGTGATTACAAAGATAAACTTAGAAAGTACATATATGGAATAAAATTAGCAGTTGGTACGGAAAATACTCCCTCATCGTTTTCCCTCTCTGTCTATACACGTTCCTGAATATAGAATGCTATATCAGAAATAATGACGAGTAGGTGGTTTCCTCATTACGTGGGAGGTCTATTTGATACATGGCAACACCTCTGGGAAATGGAGGGATCTGTTCTATTAGAAGTGGAATTATGGATCCTCGTGGGAACAGAAATTACGATTCTACGAATTTCCCCAGTATCGTGGGCGTGTTTACAAGCTTATAAACTTACATACACAAACAGCTAAACCCGGAACAATTATCTGTGGACCTGCAAATATTTGTTCAGTGTGGGAATCGAACAAGCAATAAGCAGTGCAACAGCTAACTGTGTCGTTAAAACTTACATTGTACTTTCGACTTAGTTTGTACTAGCTTTTGCCCGCGACTTCGTCTGCGTAGTCTTTTAGAATTAAGTCAAAATTCTAAATAATTCTACACCCATACCATCACGCCTGTATTCTCCGAAGGGTTAAGCAGCGGCGTAGTTCGCCGGTATGTTTTAGGTCCCATGTATTAGCAATATAATGTTATGTTTCTAACTGCCTCTTTATACCCTTTATGTGTGCCCAAATATCAACTTATTCCGTTCAGCCTTAGAGCGTTAACCTTAATAAATAACATCCATCAACAAACATCCATCCATACAACATCCACCAACAACAACCAACATCCATCTACTCATCCATACAAGCCCTCTCATTTATAATAGTACGTAGGATTATAACATCGAAACCTCTAACATCGTCCCAAAGACTGGTACAATTTGACCCGAAGGCAGTTTCTTGTAACCTTACAAGGTCGCAGGTCATGTTACTATTTAGCTCGAGGGTCAACATGCTGTCTACAGAAGTTTAGGCTGTGTCTTGACTGTTAACCAATCATTAAAGTTTGAGAACTGTTTCACATACTATCACGCTTGTTTTCCCCGAAGGATTCGGAATGTACACCCACAGTTCGCTGGTATGTTTAAGTCCCATGTAATAGGGGGCGAGCCTATTGCCATTAACCAGACACAAATCCAAACTCCGACCTGCTTCTGAGAATTTCATGGGAAATCCTAACACTTTTTGTTTCATAGATATTTAAATCAGTTGATACTGGAATAGCTAAGAAAAGACATAATCCTTACTAATATTATAAATGTGAAAGTAACTCTGTCTGTCTGTCTGTCTGTCTCTTCTTCACGCCTAAACCGCTGAACCGATTTCAATGAAATTTGGTACAGATATAGTCTGGGACCCGAGAAAGAACATAGGATAGTTTTCATCCCGGAAATCCCCCGGGAACGGGAACTATTAATCTGCGCGGACGAAGTCGCGGGCAAAAGCTAGTACTTACTATTGAAAATCATTTTTGTGCCCGGTTACATGAGACCTAAACAATTAAACATACCAGCAATCTGTGGGTTTACATTAGTACACTTCTGCCTAACCCTTCGTAGAATACAGGCGTGATGATATGTTTTTATAAGCATCTGCCTTTCGCGCACACGTGTCGTTCACCCAGTAAGCCGTCACGTATGTTGTCCATTTGAGCACGTGCGACTTTGAACTGCTCTTAAGGAGGACAAAATAAATCTTAGTGTTGTGATCTTAGTCTCTATTCGTATGGGGTGAAGATTCAATTTATTAAGCAATTTCTTTTGCTTACTTGATCAATATTATAGAGTACCTTTTTCCACGCGTGTTAAATTAGTTACTGCTCAGCTCCCGGTGTGTCGTAGCGTGTTATATAGCCTATACAATTCCTCATATAACTTGGTATCACATACAAAAAAAACCCTTCGAATCCGACAGGTAGTTCCAGAGATCAGCGCCTTTAAATAAACAAGCAAAAACTCTTTAGCTTTATTTATTAATATGTTTTAGTTTGTTTCTCTGTGTTTTTTTAATATCGATTGTCGGATCTTGATTGTGTGCAGTTATTGGCATGCCAGAACTAGAAAATTATACATAGTATCGTGATGCCCTAGTAGTTAAGGCGCCCGCCTCCCATGCACAAGGTTGTGGATTCGCAACCGGGCACGGGCAAGTACCAATGTGACTTTTTCTAATTCATATGTACTTTCTAAGTTTATCTTGGACATCACCGACATTGGTAACCATGTCAGAGGCCCTTGAGGCGGTTTAGAAACTCTGACACTAGGGTGTGTGGGGTCGTTAGACCTTACTGCCCACACGATTAAGAAGAAGATATTAATTGTACAATGTTCCCAACATATACAGGCTTGGTAACACTAACAACTTACTTATAAAGATATTAAATAAATAAATTGCACCAGCAGCAGCGACCATAATCCGAACTTGATGAATATGCATGCTGTATAATAACTGGGCGATATTGGCAAAGTTTTATAAAGAGCTCTGACGCGATATTGACACGTGGCAGCCATCTTGTTTTTAAACGTTTTATATAGGGTGTCGTGTTGTGCAGATAATATAGGATTTGTAGAATGAAATACAAATTGGGAATGTTACTTTTCATAATTACAGCTAAATCAAATCAAATAATTTACCATCACATACCATCACGCCTGTATTTCGCCAAAGGTTAGGCAGAGGCGTACCAATATACCCACAGTTCGACGGTATGTTTAATCCCATGTAATAAGGCGCGAGCCTATTGCCACTAACCGGGCACAAATCCAAACTCCGAGCTGCTACTGAGAATTTCATAGAAAAACCTAATAAGACTTCGCTCGACCTGGGATTCTAACCCAAGACCTCTAGCGTAGCATTTGCGCTTAGGACCACAGCTAGCCTAACGAGGCAGTGAACATACTAAAGTTTTCTCCACTAATACATATTAAGAGGTACAATTTGTTGATTGTAGGTGTTAATCTATAGAATCACTGTTCCGACCATACAAAATATTTCACTAATAAAAGGCCACACTCTAGGCCTTATGGATGAAGAGATATGGATGATGGATGGAGAGGAAGAGGGAGGCCAAAGAAAAGATGGATGGATTGTGTGAAGAATGATATGAAAGAGAAAGGAGTGAGTGATAGCATGACGGCTGACAGGATGGTATGGAAGAAGAAAACGTGTTGCGCCGACCCCAAATAACATGGGGTAAGGGCAGGAAGATGATGATGATGACTCTAGGCCTTACTCTAAGAGTCTTACTTATCTTCTACGCAAACGAAGTCACAAGCAAAACTAGTATTTTATTAAGTTTCAACGTCACAATTTAATGTCTAGAAAGTACTTAAGACGCGACCGTTTGACCTACTTATTATCTCAGATTGAAAACTGATGTTGCAGCGAAATATGGAGTTGCTACCGTATAGGCTTTTATTACTACGTTTTTATGTAGAAAAACACAAAAGTTGGGTATAAAGAAATATTTTAAAACATGCTGGAGTTACTTGTTTTAAACTTAGCAGTCATATTTTATTTTTATTTTATACACGGTAGATGAAACATTGTGACAGAAATTCTTATTTATTTAATAAATAAATTACAACAACTTGGCAGCTAGATTAATATTAATGATTATTTTTCATGTAATGACATTCAAAAGTGCCTTTTAATGGTCTAATTGAAATAAATGATTTGATTTTGACTTTGAGTGCTATAATTTTTCGGCGTTTAATAAAAAAAAGTTATGTATAAGCTTAATCATTAATGATAACGATGTAGAGGAAGTAATAACAACTTAATGTGCTACCCGCGGGGTGGTTGTAAGGGGGGAGGGCAGAAAATTGATTACAATTTCCCCTCAACCGAAAACACATTGATACTTATAGGTACTTAAAAAAAAAGATATTACAGAAAGGGCAATCCTACTATATTAATATTATAAATGCGAAATTGTGTGTGTTTGTCTCTTCTTCACGCTCAAACGGCTGAACGGATCTGGATGAAATTTGGCACTAAGATACATTGTAATATGGAATAACAAATAGGATACATTTTATCCCGGCAAAATGTACCTTTCCCGTGGTTTCTTTTTTTATAGATGGGAAATCATCAAATAAGTTCCCCCGCCCTTAGTGTCAGACTTTTACTGACTAAAACCCATCTATGTTCCTTTATATGCCCTTTGCGTTCCGGGGGCGCGGTATCTCTTTCGAACAACCCGCAGCCCGTGGGATAATACATCAAAGACGTAGACGAAATCGCGGGCAAAAGCTAGTAATCGATATACCCGTGCTAAAATACCTTGAAGTGACTACACTTATCGAATCTCCCTACAAGCTTTTAAAACGGAGAAGCGAAACAAGAATTTCCTCGCTACAATTTTATTACCGCCATCTTCCTTGCAAAGTAAATTGTATCTTCAGTGTAATTACTTAGGGTAAGTTTTAAGAAAACATTGTTAATCTCCATTAGAGATTGTGGTTCTTAATTAGTGCCGTTTCCCAGTTATTTCTCACTATCTTTTTGTGGCTTGGGGTTGGGAAAGAAAGAAAGAAAGAAAAAAACGAAGTATTTATTAGTACTTGCACAAGAAATGTTTGGTTGCTTTTCTATCGTCCTTTTTCTAATTACAATTTGTTCAAACATTAAGTTACTTTTTGTTTTCTACGAAGTATTTTCTTTTTGCGTTTATTTACTAGTTTATGGCTGCGACTTTGTCGGCGTGAAAGCTTCCTAGGTTTTAATTATGTTGCAACAACACTGTAGTTCTTTTTGCCATTCCTGAGATTTGCTAGAATATTTTATGCACACAGATAGACAGATATACATACAGAGAATTTTTGAAAAAAAATATCATCTTTCTGATAAGAATTAAAAAAGCTGTTATTGACAAAACAAATAAACACTACAATTTTATTTAAACTAAATGAACTTGTATTTATACCATAGTACCAACTTTAAAAGTCTGGGCTGCTGCTGAGAAATTTCTAATCAAAAAACCCAATAACACTTTCCCCGAACTAGGAATCAAACGAAGATCTTCAAGACAGTCGGGTTTGCATCCACGAGATCAAAGGAGCAGTCAAATCTAAAAGTAAAGCAGTCGTAACAGGCAACATAATATTCTGGGCTAAAAATTAAATTAATTTAACGCCCCATTAAATCCCTGATTGCTCCATTAATGATTGTACTGAATTTTAATATTTTTTGGCTCTGTTAATTGTCAAAGAGGAATATTAATTAAATTATATTCAGAACCATTAAAACCTTATAATCCATACTAATATAAATGCGAAATTAATTCTGTCTGTCTGTCTGTTACGCTTTAACTACTAAACCACTAAACCGATTTTGATGAAATTTCTTACAGATTAAGTTTGAACCTCAAGAAAGGACATATGCTTCTTTTTATTACGTGACAACGTCATCGTACGCTATAAGGTTGCGGGTTGTTCGAAAGAGATACCTCGCCCCCGGAACGCAAAGGGCACAAGAAGGAACATGGATGGGTTTTAGTCAGTAAAAGTCTGACACTCCCTCCCGCCTCGCCCATGGCGGGGGAAGTATTTTGATGATTTCCTACCTTAAAAAAAAACGTACGCTATTCTGACGCGGAGGAATCCGCAGGCAAAAACTAGTATAAAACAAAATTTAATTTCCTTTTGGTTAACAATCACCTTTTTAAACATAACAATTGATTCGAAACGACAATCATTCGTTTCAAATCAATGGGCTTTACAAAATTTTCAATGCGAAAGTAATTTTTTATGTGAATAAAAGTCCCTTTATTTGAATTGTTATTGTTATGTTCCTTTGGTGGTCAGGGTTTTCTGTAGAATAATAATAAAATTGCTAGGTGATGGTTTCTTTAAGGTGTAGACAAAATTGTAGGTAACTGTTGATGATGTCCATTGTAGTAGTACAAAACTTTGTAAAGAAGCTTGTCCGGGAAAGTACTACAACTAAACCTATTTTTACCGCAAAGCAGCGTTGCTGTGTCACGGTTTTAAGGGCGATGGGCCGCCCCATGGCCCATGGCATGGGGGGGTGGCGATGTAATCACAGGCACATAAGACATTTCAACTTTGTTTCTGGGATGTCAACGCATTTGCAAGGACTTTGGTATTGTAGATGTCTGTAGGCAGCGGTGACCACTTTACATCAGGTGGACCACCGATTGATTTGCCATGCTTTTTTTTTTTTATAGACGGGAAATCATCAAATAACTTCCCCCGCCCTGGGCGGGGCGGGAGGGAGTGTCAGACTTTTACTGACTAAAACCCGTATATGTTCCTTCATGTGCCCTTTGCGTTCCGGGGGCGCGGTATCTCTTTCGAACAACCCGCAGGGATTTGCCATGCTAAAAGGACTTTTGTTTTTCTTAATCAAGAGTCAAATCATTTATTTTTACTATTCCATTAAAAAGCACTTTTCAATGTCAAATTAAAAGAACAAAAATTGTATTATTCAATCTTATTTCATCGCTAATCTTAGTACCTAGTAATCAAAGGCGTAACTTAACACGGATGAAAAATACACTCGGTCAAAGTCGTAGGCAGAAGCCAGTCTTTAATAAATTGAACCTAGGAAACTGCCTCGTTAGCCTAGTGGTCCTAAGCGCGACTGCTACGCTAGAGGTCTTGGGTTCCAGTCCCAAGTCGAGCAAAAAGTGTTATTGGGTTTTTCTATGAATTTCTCAGTAGCAGCTCGGAGTTTGGATTTGTGCCCGGTTAATGGAAATAGGCTCGCCCCCTATTACATGGGACTTAAAAACATATCGGCGAACTGTGGGTGTTATTGGTACACCTCTGCCTAACCCTTCGGGGAATACAGGCGTGATGGTATGTGTCTGTGAACCTAGCAACCCTTTATAAGTAAAAAAGCCCATTTTAAATATTTAAAATAAATAGTAATACCCATCCGTTCTTCAGTCAAAAGGCATAATATATTGTCAGCAAGCTACTTAAGAGTCCCATAGAGAATCTTTAAAAGGAAAAATGTGACTGTAAATAAATAAGTAAGTAAGTACCATATATAATGCGAAATCGTCAGAAATGAAAACTCACTGGAGACTATACCTTTGGCAAATACCCTTTGAGAAGAGCTTTTTAACTGACTTCAAAAAAAGAAGTTCTCAATTCGTTTGTATTTTTTTTGTCACTTATCAACTTATTTAGAATATTCTTTTTTATTTGAAAGGGTATACTTTCAGAGCGGTCCCTTGGAAATTTCAAATAAGCCATCAGTGTGTGGCAATACAAAACAACAAACATAAATAAATCCGGCGACTTTCAAAACTAAAGTTATTTTTCACTTTATAGTTTTTGAAAGCGGTTATCTTTTTTGTAAAATTTTAAATTTTTAGAAAAATCTTATTTTGAGATTTTTATAGAATCCTTATATTTGAAAACATTTTCATCAACTTTATCATTTATTTATTTATTATACTTTAACATAAAACCATTATTAAATTATTATTAGTTGCAGACACATTTGATTATGCATACCTACATAAATAATATACAACATACAAACTACAACCAGGCACATTTCATCTAAAACTAAGGCAGATTCTTACAGAATAGCACAGCTATTTGGTCAAATAGATACAAAAACAGGTAGAACTAATAAAAAATACATAAACCAGTATATTGTAACCTGCTACTTCATTATCTAGATAAAATTCAGGTATTCGAACAAGTACAGTCTCGTCCTATTGGAAACAGCATAAAATAGCAATAAACAATAAAAATAAAACATTTTATTTGTTTGTCAATGTAGTAATGTAACTTTTTAACTGTACTGTAGTACCTACTGGAATATATATTCTTAACTGCCTCGTTGGGCCCATGGTGGCAAGTACGACTGTTGAACGTAGGTTTGATTCCCAGGTCGAGGAAAAATGTTTATGGGTTTTTCGTTTACGAATTTCTCAGTAACAGCCCGGAGTTTGGAAATTGGTAGTGTGACGCCCCCGTGTCTCGGAAAGCACCTAACATCGTTGGTCCTGCGCCTGATCTTTTCCCGGTTGTGTCGGGTTGCCATCCCATCGAACTATGAGAGTTAGAGAAGAGGGGTTTTTTTATTTATTTTTATAGACGGGAAATCATCAAATAACTTCCCCCGCCCTGGGCGGGGCGGGAGGGAGTGTCAGACTTTTACTGACTAAAACCCGTCTATGTTCCTTCATGTGCCCTTTGCGTTCCGGGGGCGCGGTATCTCTTTCGAACAACCCGCAGCCCCGGCAGGAGAGAAGACGGGTGCACCAGAGTCTGCGTACACACTTGTGCACTATAATATCTCCTGTGTACTTGGCTAGTCTACATTAAGATTGGACGCTGTGACCGAAATCGGTCTGGAGAATGCATTATTTATTCTTAAAACTAAATAACATTTATAATATAACTTTTTACGTAATGTTTTTGCATAATCGTAATAATAAAAACCTGTTATTTGCACTTACAAACAAACATTTCAATTTTTATTTAATTTTAAGAAGATGGTAAATAAAATATATTTAATTTACAGACTGAATTATTTACAGCTGTGTGACTGACAAACAGACAAATAGATGATGTAAGCTTCGTAGGATTTGCTAATGCTATGCACTTCTGTAGGTGACGAATTCACAACGTCGAAATTGTTTTCAACGAACTACACAAAAGGGGGAGAAATATGATGGTATTGATAGAGTTCTAAAGTAACAAACAAACAAAAAAACAATCAAGTTTAAAAACAAAATCTTTTATTAATTAAAAATATATACTTTTGTTTTTTAATGTTTTATTTAGATCTATAAGTTACGTACAAATAAACAAAAGTGTTGTTTGTTACATCAAAATAAAATCTCTCTATTACCTCGACTTTAAAAAGAAAAAAAATGACTTAATGAAAAACCACGACACGTTGTGGAAGGGTTACTGAAAGATATTTCATAATAAAACACCCAAAAGTTGAGTTGTCCGTCGTACAATATGACATCTGTGAGGAGCGTGTCGTGAATCGCAAGATGGCGCTGTATCTAGCTTAACGTCTCAAAAATCGCTCTGTGTTTAAAATATCTTTAAAAATACTATTAGTGTACAAAAATAAACAAAAGTTTGTGAACTGATACATAATTAACCAATAACTTAGTGACAGTGTTATCTCCGAGTTTTATACACAATCTGTAAAGTTAAAACTAAAATAATACTCAAAAAGAAAAGTACCTGAAAGAATAACAACAAGATAAGTGACAATCCTCAATAAACCTTAAAACTAATATCCATTAGACATTCTGTGATTCAAATACTTAATAATAAGTGAACTAAAAACCATAACAACAAAGATAACAGCAAAAAGTGATTCAAAAGTGAAAAAGTGATTCATAACAAACATTTAAACTTCAACCGTCACCTAGAAAAAGTAAATTTGAACTATAAACTGTCGAAAAAATCAATTAAGAACTTTACGCAACTACTCAAAAAATTCAAAGTGTTTTCGTAATACGAAGTTGGCCTAGTGGTTAAGAGAGCCGCCTATTTTTTACCAACTGGCGTTGCACAAGAAATCGCGAGTTCGAATCTCACTCTGAACATAAATTTACTTTTCGAAAATTCCAATTATTTGAAATATAAATATTTCTCCAGAAAAAATAAAAACAATAATAAAATTAAGAATGTCGTCAAATACCACAATAAGTAACAGCAGTAGTCGTCGCAAGGTGGCGCCACTTGTTACATGTCATACTTGTAAAAATAAAGTTGACATTAAAAGTACTGCTTTGTGTTCTGCCTGTGATAATAGGTTTGAGTTTGACTGCGTTGGATATCCAGAACCTACTTATCGACTCAAGGATGCAGAAGCGAGAAAAAAATGGAGATGTAGGATGTGTATTAGAAATAAAATCTATGCCCAAGCCGCAGATACATCATCTAATATTACTCTACGAAAAAAACAAATTCTAAAAACCCCGTCGCCCCCTAAACAACTATTAAATACACAGACAAAACTAGAATGCGAGACATTGAAACGTCTTTCCCCTGTTCAGAAGGGTATACAGTTATTTAACTCCATACTCACCGACTGTGAAACATCAGACGAAGAGTCATATGTTACTCCTAACAGGCTTTCAAAGAGTGTTGACAGGACTATAACTGACTCAGAAACAATCTCAGAAATGAAGGAGATAATAGTTCAACTCACTCATAAACTAGAAAGTACAGAAGAAGAACTGGGCAAAATATTATTAGAAAATACGGATCTACATAAACAAATAGACAAATTAACAACGGTAAACAAACTCCTCCAAAAAACCGATAGCCCCGCCAAACCAAAGAAAACTACAAACAGACGCACGAATAGTAAAGAGACCCAAACAGACAACCTAATTATCTTACCTGAAAGCATAAATGATGAGTTCTGTAATAAAAGTGAGACAACGCAAAAACGTTCTAATACTTCTCGAGTATCACCGCCAACCAGAACCTACAGAAAGCAGATTATTACTACAAATAAACCAAAAATATGTTTATTAAGCAGCGAAATTTCAAATATATTATACACCGCTACAGAGGAAACCAACCTGCGAAGCTACGAGATTTGCCATTATCGCAAACCAAAATGTGGACTGAAGCAAATACTTGAGAATATCGACGTAAAAGTTCAAGACTTAACAAGTAAGGACTATTGTATTATTTACATAGGCGAAGAGGACTTCCGAAGAACGCAAAACTATGTAGAACTAGTCATGTTTATTCGAGAAAAATTAATAGCATTTACTCATACTAATATTATTATTTGTCTACCTACTTATAAATTTAAATTTAATAATAACTATTATGTAAAACAGCAAAATTATGGCAACACTCTGTACAATAGTAAAATAGAAACTTTCAGTAACCTGTTGTATATGGACACTCAGACATTTAATTACGCATACCTGCTGGACTCTAATCTAAATCTGTCATATAGCTACGATATGTATGATCAGCGCACGGGCGCACTGAATAGTAATGGCACGAAAGTTGTCGTATCAGACCTACAGGATCTTGTTATGACAATAAGCAACCAAAACTATGAAGATCTTGAGTTAGAGTTTCCACAGTCGGATAAAACAGAAATATCTACAGACTCACAACCACAAATCAGCCCTAAGTTTTTTCTTTAATAACACACCAAACAACAGTACACAAACACATTTATGCAGTAAAATTAACATACTTTATCAAAATATACAAAGCCTTAAAAATAAACGTTACTTAATAGAAGCAATAACGAACGAACATAAAATAGAAGCGCTTTGTTTTTCGGAAACATGGATTACAAAATTAAAAAAAGACCTACTAAGTTTGAACGGATATACTGTAGCCGCCAAATACTGCCGCCCGAACTATGCAGGAGGTGGTGTGTGCATATTCTTAAAAGATGATATTGAATCTAAAGAAAGACAAGATTTAACGGATTTGGCAGTTGAATATATATTCGAAACATGTGCAGTAGAACTTCCCAAAATGAATCTTTTACTAATAGTTATCTATTGGCCACAAAAAAATAGGGAAACCGAGATATTTTATACATCCTTAGAAAAACTGCTACTTAAAATCAACACAAAGGACAAACATAAAAACATAGTTATAGGCGGGGATTTTAACGTAAATATCCTTGAGAAAAATCGCAATTCATTTAATCTTCTAAATACCATGACCAAGTTCAACTTTCGGCAACTAGTGACGGAACCAACCAGAGTAACAACCTCAAGCACCACATGTATTGACCTAATATTTACAAATGCGCACGACAAATTCCATTTAGAAATAGTAGAGCTTGGACTCTCAGACCACAGAGGAATAGCAATCACTTTACCTACACACGATCCAATAACCAATAAAAAACAAATTTTAACTCTAAAGAGGATCTATAACAAACAAAACATAGACTCGTTTAAAAAAGAACTGGAAAAATTAGACTGGAGTAAAATAATACACAAAAACCAAAACATAAATACTAATTATCTGTCATTTAATAACACCCTACAAAACATATTAAATCAGTGTATACCTAAAAAAACCGTAAAAATTAAAAATAGATCATCTAAATCATGGCTTACGACCGGATTAAGAATAGCGTGCAAGCATAAAAGACAACTAAAAGCATTAATGACTACAACTAATAATAATATATTAGAAAAGTACTATAAATGTTACGAAAAATTACTTAAGAGAGCAGTAGCCCGCTCCAAAAAGCTAAACTACATAAGAATAATGAAAAAATCGGATAATAAAACTAAAACAATGTGGCAAATAATAAAAGAGCGTACAAATAAAAATAACAAAAAGCAAACAAATAACATAAAATTGCGTATACAGAATACCGTGACAGAAAATGCGACTACCATTGCCAACACTTTCAACGATTATTTTGTAGCAGTAGGAAAAACGGATACCGCAAACGGGAACGCTTGTCCGACCGGCCGTCCTACCTCTTCCCAAAGCGAAAACTCAATTTACCTAAGACCTGTTGATCCTAACGAAATAAGAGTTATTATAAAAAGGTTGAAGAACAAGCGAAGTTATGGGCATGACGAGCTACCACCTATACTTATAAAAGCATGCGCTGAACAATTAACGTTGCCCCTAACTTATTTAATAAATCAGTCTCTAGATGAAGGCTCAGTCCCTGACCTGCTGAAAATATCAATAGTGAAACCGATTTACAAAAAGGGAGACAAGACTGATACTAGCAATTATCGGCCGATAGCATTGCTACCGACCTTCTCAAAAATATTGGAGACTGCTATGTCAAAACGACTTTATTCCTATTGCGAAAGATATAAAATATTCAACGATAGCCAGAATGGGTTCAGGAAAAACAGATCCACGACTTTAGCAATATTTAAGTATATCCAGGAAGCTTTAAATATAATTAATAATAAACATTATGCGGTAGGGATTTTACTGGACATGAGCAAAGCCTACGACAGAGTGTCATACACAATTTTACTGAACAAATTATATGCAATAGGTGTTAGAGGTATAGCACACAAATGGTTCTGCTCGTACCTAGAAAATAGGGAACAATCCGTAGAGATAGAACATAGTGATCCCCACACTGGCCAAATAACACGAGTAAGATCGAATAAAGCAAAAACAACAATGTCAATACCACAAGGCAGCGTTTTGGGATGCTTATTATTTTTACTATATATTAATGACCTCCCTAAAGAAATTGACGCTCAAAGTATTTTATTTGCTGACGATATTTCCATAATTTTTCCTTACACCAATACAGAAAACCTAAACTTAAGTCTAGACGATAAACTCTCTAAAATAATAGCATGGTTAAAAGATCACAACTTAGAATTAAATTTTGACAAAACAAAGCTAATGCAATATAGTCCATACCAAAAACGCAAATTGGATATAAACTACTCATATAATAATATAAAGCTGCAATGCATAAACGAGTTTAAACTATTAGGTTTGACTATAGATACTAATATTACCTGGAAAGCCCATATAGATTCATTGGCAAATAAACTAGCCAGTTTTATATATGCCTTGCAGGAGCTTAAAAGAGCTACTGATTTTAAAACTGCTCTAACAGCATACTATGCCTACGCATACTCCTGGTTAATTTATGGAATCGTGGTGTGGGGAAACAGTGTAGATAAGGATAGACTTTTTATTCTACAAAAGAAATGTGTACGAATTCTTGCTAATATAGATAACACAGAAAGTTGCAAGCCATTCTTTATAAAATACAAAATTCTTACACTAACTGGTATCTACATTTTAGAAGTTAGCAAATTTGTAAAAAAACACCAGTCACTATTCCCACTCACTAAGGACCTTCGCCCACAACATCGCAGTGTTAGACGCCAAAAAAAACACGAACTAGCCTTACCTAGCTCTAAATTAACAATGTTCCATTCAGGACCTTTAGCCATGTGTATAAAAATATATAATAAGATTCCAAATTCTATCAAGGATATAGAGTACGAAAATACATTTAAAAACAGTCTCCAAGAATATCTTATATTAAAATCGTACTACACTCTAAAGGAATTCTTGGACGATCAATAAATTTTAATATTTAAATTCTTACATGTACACGCCTGCAATTATAACTCACTACCTACCTGATATGTTATTTTATGATTATTACTGTTATGGCTAATTTCTTAATTTAATTTATTTTTTTAATTTTAATTCTGTATTTTAAATTTTTATCTTTAATTTTAATTGTATGTTGCTGTGCCCTAACAGGGTCCATAACTGTACCTTAGCTCTAAGCCTCATGTAACACCTTTTATACACATTATGGTTTGCAATAAATGAATATGAATATGAATGAATGAATGTCCAGTTTCAAAAGTTATTTGTTATTTTGGACCTGCATATTTTAAACGTAATTTATCATCATCATCATCTTATTGTAGTACTGTTGTACTGGATTATTAATACTCATTTTAAGATAATTACGACGTCCTTTTAATGAGACACCAATAAAAGGTTTTTAAAATGTTCTTTTGAACATATACTATGGGGGAATTGCACTTCAGCCGAACTTTTTCACAAAAATCTTCCTCCCAGCCTAAGTTATATCCTATATAGGACACTACTTTCAAATCGGAATTACGACAATCCTAAAAAATAAAAAATATTATACATGTACGATTCATCACCTATAAATATGTAATTAAATGTAAAGTAATGAATGTATTAAAGCCTTCACATTAAAATATATATCATGTGCAAAATGGGTATATTAAAAAATCGCTCACTTCACGTAAACATCCAGGAAGGTTATTACAGAATACCTCTCCAATTCATAAAAAAAATCCTTTTAGATAATAGCTTTTTTCTCCACCTTCCGCCTCAAAAAGTCATGTCGTACCCAACCCCTGTCATTGTGATCTTCTCCTTGTTAAATACGAAGGTTGAGTGTTTGTGACCCAAACACGCCAGAACGGCTGAACGGTTCTGGATGAAATTTAGCACAAGGAATAGAATAGCACATAGGCTACTGTTTATCATTTGCGAGAATACGTAGATACAACATATAACGCCTGTATTCCCCGAAGGGTTAGGCAGAGATGTAGCAGTGTACATCCACAGTTCGCCGGTATGCTTAGGTCCCATGTGATATGAAGTGAGCCTATTGCCATTAATCGGCCACAAATCCTGACTCCGATAACTTTTTGGTTTCCCGATTGATAATTCAAGACTGGAAAAATTCAAAAATAATAATCTACACAGACGAAGTCATAGGCAGAAGGTTGTTCAAAAAAAATATTGAGTTTGACTTTGTAAGATATTATAAAGAATAATGCACAGGATGATAAGAATCTATAGATTTATTATCGCAACGTGTTTGGAATTTTATAAAAGAATCCTTATTTTTCACGCTGGAAGCTTTTACACCTGCGTTCAATAAATAAAGAGCTTCGAGGTATCTTGTCACGATTTATAGACTTATATTTTGAGGCCAATTGACACATATTGTGGCTTGGAGCCTTTTCTGAATGTATATCGTATAGCTCTTTATTTGACTTGTGATGTTCTGGCGTTTTGGAATAGTGGTTTTATGTAACCATGTAATAATTCGGCTGCCCCATTTCAAAACCTAGTAAGGACCAAAAACTAAATTTTATAGGAGAGCGAATAAACGCAAATAAAATCAGAGACGAGTAGTGCATTTACTGGGTATCCATGATTAAATTTCACCGCTTTATTGTGAGTTTTCAACGCTGGTGTTTTTTGTATTTGGTAGGGACGTGCTTGGTAAGCAAAATTATGCAATAAAACGATTTTTGGAAAAAGTGTCCCTTACTAGGTAATTTTCTCTAGATGGATTACTCAATAGAGACTAACCAAGTATGCAAGATATAATATTATAGGGCACAAATGAGTGTGCAAATACAGGTACTCTCACTCTTCACTAAGTCTCATATTCCTATAGGACGGTAATCCGACAAGACCGGGGAGAGATCATGACGCAGGACTAGTATGCTTTCCAAGAGACGGTGTGTCGCACCGCCAACTTCAGAGAAATTCGTAAACCTAATAACACTTTTTGACCGACCTGGGAATTAAACCAGGAACTTCACGTTCAATGGTTGTTCTTGCGACCACGAGTCTAACGCAACCCTGCATAAGGGTTCGCAACTGGGCAAGTACCAAAGTTTATCTTAAATCTGTACTTGCACTGCTTGTGCAGTTTAATATCTCCTGCGCACTTGGCTAGTCCAACGTGACCAAAAATAGTGTAGACAATATTATTACTAACTGCTTACTGCCTCGGTGGCCTAGTGGTCCTAAGCGCGACTGCTACGCTAGAGGTCCTGGGTTCGATTCCCAGGTCGAGCAAAAAGTGTTATTGGGTTTTTCTATGAAATTCTCAGTAGCAGCTCGGAGTTTGGAATCGTGCCCGGTTAATGGCAATAGGCTCGCCCCCTATTACATGGGACCTAAATATACCGGCAAACTGTGGGTGTACATTGGTACACCTCTGCCTAACCCTTCGGGGAATACAGGCATGATGGTATATATATATATATTTATTTATTTATTTAGATTATTACTATCCGTCACTCAATTAAACGATAGAACTACTTAATTCCAGCCATATTATTTAGTTCTGATTCTTATTCCAATACTGTTTTCGTTTACTTTATAGACCTAACTCACTTACTCACAAATTCTGTCAGTCAATTCATCCAAATTGATTGATTTAGCGAGCCTCTCCCCATTTGAGTGTTTAGGAGAATTTCTCGATAAGTAGATTGTTAGCTCGTCACGGTTCATAGAATAGGACGGTATTTTTTTGAAACTGTATCGAGAATAAATAATTTGTGTATCCTCGTAAGACTTATTTATTCCATGGAGTAAACCAATTAGGTTTAGTTGGTTAAATTAACTCAAGTGAAAATTACTTATCGAAGTAATTTTATTGTATTATTTAATTACAATAAGGTGGCTCCCTATTATATGTGATCACATATCGGCGAACTGTGGGTGTACATCGGTGCACCTCTGCCTAATCCTTCGAGGAATACAGGGGTGATGGTATGTGTATAATTGTAATTGATTTTAGTTTTTTTTTTTTTGTGAAAACTTCTTTGATGCGTTGTGCACTTTTTTTGGAATGGGAAAAAAATGTTAAACTCGCGTCAGGACACGTGACCTGATCAAAAATCTTACGAATTGTCATAATTATTTGTGTACGTCTTTAGCGTTTTCACTTCTGCCGGCAGCCGGCACTCCCGGAGTGCAACCCGTCGTTTTTTTATGAATCGTTTTAGCACACTGGAAGTTTTCCTGTACGGTGGGTGTATTTACAAACATAGAAATTAAGAACATGAAAAAAAGAACACAAATTTGTTCCGCGCAACAATCAAACCCGCGACACGTAGCGCACCAGCAGTCACTCGTTCAGCCACTGCGACAACCATGTCGTATTGAACGCTAACAATCTAGTTAATTAAATACTTAAATTACTAGGTAATTAAAAATAATTAATTTAATTAATTACAGAATATAAACTACCACGCGTTGGATTTTGAGACTTAATTAGAAGATGTTAAATACAGTACAGTAACGAGCATAAACATGTATACGATTAGCAAAATTAAAAAGCGATTTTCTCGTGCACGAACGATTGCAACGTTAAGATGAGACCGATTTCATAGTAGTAAGGGATCCAGAATATGATATTCGTAACACCAACCATCACCATCACGCCTGGTATTCCCCGAAGGGTTAGGCAGAGGTGTACCAATGTACACCCACAGTTCGCCGGAATATTTAGGTCCCATGTAATAGGGGGCGAGCCTATTGCCATTAACCGGGCACATATCCAAACTCCGAGCTGCTACTGAGAATTTCATAGAAAAACCCAATAACACTTTTCAACACATACACTTACACACACACTACTTACACTTTTTTCATGATGTTACAATCGTAACACCATTACATTTTAACAAACCTTTGAGTGGAAATTGTATTAAAATATTTCTATGTGAATACATGTTTATGCTCTTGACTGTACACGGTGCTGTAATAGTCCCTGAAAGCATAGCCTTCATACGTCGAGTTAAGATATTGATCCTAATTAGTTTGCTACCTGAACTTGAGTGCCTTGCACGAGCGTGGGGTATACGTCACGTAAATTAGATCGATTTTTTAATTGGAAATACTCGTTTCGTATATTAGTATTTTTTTCGAGCGACTTCGCCCGTGTACATGTTGTGAGTAAAAAGTATCTAGCCTTTTAGCCTTTCTTGGGGTTACCTTATACCAAATTTCATCAACATCGGTTCAATGGTCTAGTCATGAAAGCGTAACAGACAGAAAGATAGACAGAGTTACTTTCACATTCATAAAATTCGATGGGCGCAAAATATCTAGAATAATTACCATTACATCGTGATGTAGTTCAAAATCGTTCGAATAGGATACTGATGCCTAAGCAATTAACGCTCAATTGTGTTGGCACCCCCCTGACAGGGTTGCGGAATTTGTTTTAAAGAGTTACCGTGGCCCTGGAACGCAAAGGACATTAGGAGGAACACGGGTGTGTTTTAGTCAGTAACAGTCTGACATTCCCTTCCGCTATCCCTTTATCCATAAAAAAACCTCATCATCTGCTTAACCATTTCCCAACTATGTTGGGGTCGGCTTTCCAGTCTAACCGGATGCAGCTGAATACCAGTGTTTTACATGGAGCGACTGCCTATCTGACCTCCACAACCCAGTAACTGGGCAACACGATACCCCTTGGTTAGACTGGTTGTCAGACTTCTTGGCTTCTGACTATCCGTAACGACTGTCAAAGATCTACAAATGACAGCCGGGACCAACGGCTTTACGTGCTTTCCGAGGCACGGAGGAAACTCGCTATAGTAAATGGTCACCCATCCACAGACCAACCTCGGCAAGCGTGGCTTAACCCGGAAGATCTAACCGGGTCCGGGTCAACCGGGCTTTCCGATCGGAAAAACCTACGCATCATTATTTTAGAATAAAGAAAATCCTGAATAAAGAAGTTTCCTTTGAAATTCCTATATAATTTGCCTAAATCCCTCCAGTTATGAATCCAACAAATCTCAATTTCCACGTTATTCCACCTGACGTTCTAATAATTATGAGATCTACCACACTCGGCCATTTTTCACCCAAATCGGTTTACTGGCTACCCGTAACTCAAATGTAACTTGGGTCGTCAAGGGTCGCATTAATATAATGCTCGCCATTTTTTCTTTCGGAAATCGTCGTGCTTTTGTTTTTGTACCTTCCAGATTTGAATTTTCTGGATAAATAATTTGGGCTATTAGTGGGTGTGGAATTTTTTGATCCGTGATAATGTTATGGTGATTTTATGGTTATGGAGCGTGGAGGTAATGAATTACTTAGTTTATGTTTTTATTTGTTGCCAAACTCAAAACATTTTGGTTTTGGATAAAAGTGTACATAAAGATAGTTAAGTTTCTAAAAATTGGTAAATTAATATTGCAGAATCAATGACATCTTCTGCAATCATACCTTTTTTAAGAACTTACACGTGTACCAAACCACCTTCTGATTTTGAAATTTCTCATATTTCCGATTTTTCAAAAATGTATCCACCACATTGAGCAAGAATAGATCAATATTTATATTACTGTTCAACACTTTAAATAACAAAATATGTCACTTCTAAATTTCACAAAATCTGAAAGTACACGTCAAAAACATAAACTAACATAAAATGCTGTAAACGTATTTCTACTATGAAATCTAAAATTATAGAAACCAGATGTCAAACCCTTAACCTAGCTTTGAAATGTGACAGGAAAAATAAATAGAACCTACATAAAATTGAATTCCACTGCATGGAAAACTTTTTTACGCAAAATAATGTCAGTTCAAAGTATTATTTCTTCTATGGCGCAAGTAGTGGGTGGGGGACAAAGTTAAATATAAATTGACTGAAGAAGAGATATTACTGGTTGACTTAGGCTAACTAAGATCTTAGCAAGTAATAAACAAGTCTTTGAAACTCGGTTAGATTACTCGATTATGGTCTGTAGGAAATTAATTGGTTTTCCTTAATAGGAAATGTGAGTCTGACAGGGCATTTATTTATTGGTGTTTTTATTTTTAATTTGATGTCGGTTTCATTATAATTATTACAGTCTGTGTTTGATGATTTTGCTAAGAAACTAATTTGTTCTTGTTTGTGATGATCTTGATTAGATACTTAGTAGAATTAAATGACTGATATTATTTGGAAAAAACAATCTACTGGACCGATTTTGGTGAATTTCGTTGGAACCTTAAACATATCCTGTAGAAATACAAATAAAATCCAAATTGGTTGATTAATGGCAGAATATAACCTCTTCCTTTTTTGGCTGAGCTGGTTAATGGTGGTCTAAAAACGTACATTTTTATGCTTAGTTTGTTCCTCTTAGCTTTTCTTAAACATCTTCATAATCATCAGGTGCCTAACTTTACCCACTGCCGAGTATATAATAGACCTCCCTTTCTTCCCAAAGCTAGGTTTCATTCTTTTGCCTCTGTTCATTACTTATTCTTTCAATTAACAATCTATTTAACTAAGTAAATTGTAAAATTGCTAAGTAAATTCTGCCTGGTGCTGTTAAATTTGCATCGCCCAGAGGCTTCGCTAGTACTATAACCATTTATTCAAATTAAGGACACAGTATGTATCTTTATAAAAACTTGCCTCGAAGCAATATTCAAAGCAGCTTTGGGATTATTTGAGGGCATTTTGTATCCCATACAGCGATACCATAATGTTGTTATTGTGGTACGTGTCTTTGATTTTCATACGATTATGTAAAGTAATATATTTTCATATTTTTTTTTTTAACTGCCTCGTTGGCCTAGTGGTCCTGAGCGCGACTGCTACGCTAGAGGTCCTGGGTTCGATTCCTGGGTCGAGCAAAAAGTGTTATTGGGTTTTTCTATGAAATTCTCAGTAGCAGCTCGGAGTTTGCCCCGAGCACACGGTGGAGCATACTTTGGCGGTGTGCCCTGCTTGGGCTGAGCACCGCCGAGTCCTCGAGGCGGCCATCGGCGGCGGCGCCCTCTCGCGTCCGGCACTGGTTCAGGCCATGGTCCGGAGCGAGAGGGAATGGGAAGCAGTCGCCTCCTTCTGCGATGCCCCGTTGGTCTCGTGGATGCAAGTGCGACTGCTGTGCAAGGGGTCCCGGGTTCGATTCCCAGGTCGAGCAAAAAGTGATATTGGGTTTTTCTATGAAATTCTCAGTAGCAGCTCGGAGTTTGGATTTGTGCCCGGTTAATGGCAATAGGCTCGCCCCCTATTACATGGGACCTAAAATATACCGGCGAACTGTGGGTGTACATTGGTACACCTCTGCCTAACCCTTCGGGGAATACAGGCGTGATGGTATATTTTTTTTTAATGTTTTCTAGACCGATTTCGGTCACGGCGTCTAATCTCAGTGGAGACTAGCCAAGTACGCAGGAAATATTATAGTGCACCAGTGTGTGCGTAAACACAGGTGCACTCCCTCTTACTCTCATAGTCCTATGGGACGGCAATCTGACACGACCGGGAAGAGATCGGGCGCAGGATCAATGGCTTTACGTGCTTTCCGAGACACGGGACGGTGATTCTCGGACTAAGCGTCCTTCGCCTAATTACCGTACCCATTTTTATTTTTCACTGAACATTAAAACATGAAACATATCAAAGAACGAATTCAATAAATTAATGAGGCATTTAACGCGTCATTAATTTATTGTTTTAATTAGTTTGTTTTTATGATTTTAAGTAAAACCGGTGAAAAATAATAATGGGTACGGTAATTAGGCGAAATGTCTAGAGACATCGCTTAATCCCAGAATGGCCGGGGAGTGTCACACCACCAACTTTTAAATTTCAAAATTCGTAATGGAAAAACCCTATAAACACTGTTTGTTCGATCTGGGAATTGAACCCCATGCTAAACAGTCGCGTTTGCGACCACGAGACCGCGCTTATGAATAGGTATCCAAATAATGCTTATCCTTTGTCTGCAAATATTATGGCTACAAATTGGTAAGGTATCCATTTATACTAAGGTTCGGTGCTACTTAGCGTCAAATTAATGTAAAGCATTATCAATGTAAGAGGAATTGTAATAATTGAAACGGGCTCAATTAATTATTAACATTACACCAACCTTGCTTAGGCTTCATCAAAGCATTTATTTCAATTAAACCATTTACAGTCACTATTGAATTGTTAAGGAGTTGATCAGGTAGTCACAAAGTTGAAGCTAGTCGCTCGTTCTAAAATGGTTACTTTTATGTGGCACTTGAAATGCTTCGATCTGCGTGAATAAATAAAATCAATGAAATTGTGAACAAAAATAAAACAATAGTCTGATTAATACATAGCTCTTAAATGCCTGAATTTGTGGAGACCTTGGCTTTTATTAGCAACTTCATCTTCATTTACGATGACCGACATTCACCTAGATGAAGTCACCTAGACATAGTCAAAGTATTTATTTCAATTAAACCATTAGTTAGTAGTAAGGTAGTTGAGTACATACATACATAAACTCACGAATTTTTCACATGCGGGTAGGCAGAAACCACAGAACCTCACCTGCTATGATCCCTACATACTCCTAGTTGACTAATAACACATAATTTCTCTTGTTACAGGGGCTGGAGCCCAACCAGAACCTGACACTAAACGCATCAGCACGATGGCTAATAGAAGCTTCCAGAGGCATCCAGGACCCAAACGTACTTCTAGAAAAGTTTGCGCAGAACAAGAAAGTGGATGACACGACGAGGGCGTTGCTCCTCACATTCTATGGTATCCTGGTAGTTATCGGCGGAGTCGGCAATGCACTGGTGGTTATATCTGTGAGTTTTCCATGTTTTCCTGTGAGTAAATTCTTGGTTCTTGTTTAGCTGTGTTTTTAGTAGGTTCATCTGTTTCTTTTTGTTTTTTTTTTATTGGTTGATTAGTCTATTGCGCTCTCCGACTCCTAAATAGAACCACTCTTTGAGATCTGAGGCTTCATTGTTATGTCGTGAATTCTAATTTTGAATAATAATAGCCAGTATGTCAACTTCAAAACATATTTTCGTTTTACAATTATTTGATATCAAAAAACTCTCTCAATTTATGCAAATGCACTGGAAAAATATAGGTGTCGAACGTCATACGGGTGGTCGTCTTTTTTCATACAGACAACAAGTGACGTTCGTGATGACCCGGATTGCGCTAGCTCCGTAGAAGTCCGGTCAAATACATTTGGAAGCAAATTGAAAGAGTCATCCGGCCTCTATACTTGCCTACAAGCCACGGCGACTCAATTTAGGAGTGCGAGAGTGTGTTAATTTCTTTACCATGAATGGATACTGGATGAAAATCAAACTTAATTCTGAACATCAATTCTTCGTCATACTCTAGTCTCGGTATCGGAAGTACCACAATCTAGTCTAGTCACAATCTAGTCGCAATCTCATCTCAGCGAAAATCAATGACTAAAACTTGTCAAAATTGCAAGCAAATTAGAGGTATTTTTGACAAATTGAAACTGGCCTAAGAAAGCGATCGTTTTAACGGTGATTATTCCTCTGATATTAAACAAGATGATAAATGCAAGTTGTATAATATCTAACTAATGACTTGGAACTTGCTTGGTTAGAGCCAAGAAACACTCTTGGCTATTGGCCAAGAATCATGTAAATTATGAGATACTACCTTCCGCCCGCGTCTCCGTTCGCGTAAATGTCTGTAATCTTGGAGGCAGACAAAGTCGCGAAATAAAAAATTGCCTATATACATTCTTGGGGATCAAACGTACCAAATTTCATCAAAATCAGTTCAGTGTTTTAGTTATAAAAGCGTAACAGACAGACAGACAGATTTACTTTCGAGTTTATAATATTACTAGTGAACTACCCGCTACTTCGTCCGTGTGGCTTATTTCAGCGGCGTCAAGTTACGTCTTTGGTTACTGCTCCGCTCCCGTAGGTAGTAGCGTGATGTTATACAGCCTATGTTACTAAGTGATAATGTAGCTTTCGAATAGCAACAGATTTTTTTAAATCGGTCCAATAGTTTTTAAGTTTATTAGTTACATACAAAAATACAGATCTTTCCTCTTTATAATATTAATGTAGATTAGTATGTATTTGGCTCTAGTCATGATCTATCATAACTTTAGTACTTTCTACCATTATCCAATGGTAGAAAAACAAACACAATTCTACCATTATTTCTACCATTTTCTCAATAAGCACAATATTATTTTTAGCTGACCCGGGACGTGAAACGCAAACATTTGCAAATGTCGTTTTCCCTTTTCCCAATACTAGGATTTATTCTCATTTTTGTTACCAATCTAATCCGGGCGGGGGAGGTAGACATACATATTGGACTACTAGGTTTCATTCGCGTAGGATATGACTTATCTACGCAAACCCAAAAAACCGAAATTAGAACCCAAATAAAAATACTACCTCAAGTAACCTTGGGTAATAAGTAATTTCTTACAAATTAAACTAAACCAGACCTTGATATTAGACCAAAAATGATTGAATAAAAATGTTTATTTATTTCTTTTCAAGTAACTAAGTACAAGGTTTCCTGGTTATATCTTTGATAATGACGGACTCCCATACAAACTTTCATCCCCTATTTCAATCCCATCAAGCTTTTTTTCGCGATCAAAGACAGCCTAATCCTTCTCCAAGATCGAATCTATCTCGGTGCCAAATTTCATCAAAATCGGTTCAGCGGTTTTGATTTATTATTCCACGGGAACTGTACATTTTTCCGGGATAAAAGTATAACAAACACCCATCCATCCATCCGTCCATCCATCCATCCATCCATCCATCCATCCGTCTATCCTCACGACCTTCTGCATTTATTAGTTAGAATTACAATAATAAATTATAAACAAAAGCTTTTTCAATCACCAATATTACCTAACAGTTGGGTAAAGCTATCTTCTACAGTCCGTCAATGGAGTTTCTTGCTCGTTCTTCTCCATAGAGACCTAAGTATTGGAACGAGCAACTAGCTTCAATTCTAAACTGTGATTTCTTGACATTCAAAAGTGCCTGTAAATGCTCTAATTGAAATAAATTCTTTGACTTTGACTTTGAGTCGTCCCTAACTTCTATTCCCAAAAAATAATGATTAAAATGTCCACCAATATTTTTGTAGTTAGTCAGTTTAAAATAAAAAGCAAAAAAGCAGGCATTCATTTATTTATTTATTTTATTCAATAAAAACAGTTAAAAATAAAAATGCACTAAAACAATTTCAAAAATTCATGAACAAGTATTCCCTAACGAAGCTGAAAAACGCAATTAAAACCGTAAAGAGAGGCAAATTATTCGGAAGTCGAGCTTTACGTTCCAACTGCCGATGAATTTTAAATACCTCTCTCTTGTACTTTCTCGATAATCCAGGAGAGGAAAAAACATTTCAGATCAAATAAACGGTGCAAATATTGTTTACTAGCTTTTGCCCGTGTCTTCGTCTACGTTTATGTTGTTTTTGAAGTGAAAACTTCTTTAGCGGCGTTGGGTAAAAAATGTTAAACTCGCGTCAGGACACGTGACCCTGATCGAAAATTCGTAAGCGGCGTTGTGCACTTGTTTTGGAATGGGTAAAAAATGTTAAACTCGCGTCAGGACACGTGACCTGATCAAAAATCTTACGAATTTCTCGTCTTTAGCGTTTTCACTTCTGCCGGCACTCCCGGAGTGCAACCCGTCTTTTTTTTTTTGCATGATTCGAAAGACACGTGACGCCATCTTTATCATATCACCATACAATCACCACTGTTTTCTCCGAAGGGTTAGGCAGAGGTGTACCAATGTACACCCACAGTTTGCTGGTAAGTTTAGGTCCCATGTAATAGGGGGCGAGCCTCTTGCCATTAACCGGGCAACGGGCATCTTTTATCATAACAACGTTTGTTGTTTTCCTAGGGAACATTATTTTTTTCCGTACAGTTGACAGCGTATTTACAAAATTTTAGGATGATCGGTTCAGTGGTTTAGTCGTGAAAAGTTATAGTTAGATTAAATAAAAAAATAAATTCCATAAAAGATGTACAGATGTATTTACTTTATATAATTTGAAAAATAGTTAAGCTATTTTATTTTTTCTATTGATAAAGTCTACTAATAAAAAGTCTGCCTAGAATAATATAATATCGTTGGTAAGAATTTTAAGTATTTACAATTCCTTTGAAATTATTATTCAATCCAGCCTGCCAGAATACGTAAGGTTACAAAAAAATCTAAACACAACAAAATTCTCTTTCATATTTTTGATAACCTAACATTTATATTATTTACTGTAGAAGCCCCGAATCACAGTAAATCCTAAGATTTTCCAGTAAAACCTAAGGATTTACTATATCAAACTGCTAAAAATCTGAAATGTTTTGTGATTATCGTCAATTTCAAAATGTATCCACCATTTGATGAGTAAATCGTAGGATTTACTTTAGAAACACGGTAAATGTCGAAAAATAGTCATCATCATCATCATAATATCAGTCGAACGACGCCCATTGCTGGATATAGGCCTTCTTTAAAGATGGCCAAAATGATCGGTCCTATGTTGAAAATAAAATAGATTATTAAGTCCGCCTTTGTACTTTTTTTGTGCATAAAGTTTAAATAATAAATAAATAAATACACATTCTACGCATTTATACTAATTCAAAGTTCGTTTGTTTCTTTAACTAGTCAAGACCATTTCGGACTTTTACTTTTTAAAAGTTGGTAAACCTATGGTTTTACTGAAAAATCTTTGGATTAATTTATTTAAACTTTATGTTACAAAAAAGTACAATACCCTAGGCATTATCTACCAGTCAACGGTTAAACGGATTTGGATAAAATTTGGCACTGAAATAGATGGTGGTGTATAATGACACATAGCATACTTTTATCCCGGAAACATTTATGATTCCCGTGGGATATTATCTGACGCGGATGAAGTCGCGGGTAGAACATAGTATATAGCTTCTCTAATATTTCACATTATTTTCACAGCAATAGATAACGAACCATATATAAATATACATCCCATTACCATATCAGTCGATGCAACAACATCTAATGGAGTTTCAAAAGCGGCTGATAGAATAAGACCATATATTTTACAAAGCTTGATTGACAAAAACAGATTGGTAACAACCAGGGATGGACAGCGAATTTATGGGGCCCTAACCTAACACTACTTGGGGGCCTAACTAATTATTCAAACTAAATGTTTGCCATTTTGACAAAATTAACTAGTTCAAACTAAATGTTTGCCATTTTGACAAAATTAACTGTTTTTTTTTTTAAGTTCACAATATGAACCAGTGTCATTTTTTTTTGGTAATTCACAAAACTGTTACACCATCTTACATGCAATTGCTTGCATCTTGCATGCTTCAGATTAATATCTACCAGATGTAAATCCTGCATGCACGATTAAAATAGTCTTAACTTCAAACTAAAGTATCTTACATTTTTGGGGACTGGGGCCCTTAAAATTCGAGGGGCCCATAAATCCCATACCTAGATCCGGCCCTGGTAACAACATTAATAGGGATTACAATACATCAACAAATGTAAGTGACATTGATAAAATAGCGTTTGCACGAGTCACCGTCTGTTTTATTATCAACAGTTTTCTATTGCCAGAACACGAATACAATACTGATAACGTTGATAATAATATGTTTTATGATATCTGTGTATTGATTTTGGTATGGTCGAGATAATTTTATTAAAACTGCCAGATTTTGATGATTTGCTGAAAATCTGGACTACACTATAAAAATAATAATTAAATAATTTATTTCTAACTAGCTTTTGCCGGCGACTTCGTCCTCGTAAATGTCGGTTATCGAGGACGCAGTTGAAGTTGTGGAATACAATGTACTTGATGCCTTTTCTTGGTTTTCATACAAACAGAAAAAAATACTTTCGTATATGATCAGTAGTAATATAAACCATTTACTAACTTTTGAATGCTCAAAAATTCAGTCAGTCAGACGGTTGAAGCTAGTTGCTTGTTCCAAGCAGAAGGTTTTCTGCGGGTTGTTCGAAAGAGATACCGCGCCCCCGGAACGCAAAGGGCACATGAAGGAACATAGACGGGTTTTAGTCAGTAAAAGTCTGACACTCCCTCCCGCCCCGCCCAGGGCGGGGGAAGTTATTTGATGATTTCCCGTCTATAAAAAAAAAAAAAAAAAAAAAAAAAGCAGAAGGTTTCCATGGAGACCAATAAGCAAGAAACTTCATAAACATTATTTTATTCAATAAAATATTACTAGGTTAACTACATTATTCATGTTGAAACGTCGTGCATGTTAAAAGAAGTCTTGAGAATAAGGAGAGAAGTGGATAACAAAAATAATTTAAAATAGATTTCAAATAGGCGAATCAGCTAAGAGATGATGACTATCACCTGATCTCCATATTATTTTAGTCCTATATTTTAAATCAATCTAATGTTATTAACACACAAACACAGTAAATCATTATTTTTATAAGTAAGACCCATAGGGTAACAATACGCTAATTCATGTTTGATTACCTCTCAATTGACTAACTGAACGATGAAACATTATTTTAATCTGCCAACACTTAGACGATCAGCATAGAGCATGACCAAATTATTCGACTAAAGAACGAAATTGAACGAACAAGTGAGCATAATTGTCAAAATGTACAATAGAATCCATAGACCAAAAATGACATCGTCACAGCTGATTGAAGCCCGCCATCTTACCTCTGAACTAAACTTAAACAACGGGTCGCCGCTGTTTAAATTTTCTGTCACTAAACTAGTACATAACAACATTTCAACGCTGATTAACGTTTCTAGGTAAGATTTTTCACCTGAGACACCGTTGAAAGTGGTTGCTATGTGAAAAATAATTGATTTTTAAAATTGAGAGCTAATCAATTGATAAGTAGTTAAGTATTATTTAGCGTTATTTTTATAAGTAAGGCTGCAAATTATCAACAAGTAAACTTGATCTTCAAAATCTTCATTACCATCAACAAGTTTGCCAAAAACTGACTGATGCCATTATATGCAAACTACAACATACCAATTTCATTTTCCAGGTAGTTAGAAAACCAGTGATGAGGACAGCCAGGAACATGTTCATCGTCAACCTTGCTGTATCAGATGCCCTCGTCTGCTGCGTCGGGACACCGTTGACCCTGATGGAACTCTTGACCAAACATTGGCCGCTGCCAGATTGGCCAAGTTTATGCAAAGCGTGTGGTGCTATACAGGCAATATCAATATTTGTGTCCACTATATCCATTACTGCGATTGCTTTGGATAGATATCAGGTTTGTACTGATTTGATAGTGTCTGTGTTCTGTTTGCTTATCGGCTTTGAAGGTGTTATAAGTATGTAGGACACTTGTAATGTTTTCGGTGTCTTCTGTTTTTGAAGATGTAATATTAGTTTATATTAGAATGTTAGTTGTAAAATCTTTAGTAGTAATAGAGCTCTTCGTAAAGGAGCTCGTCCAAGGAAGTAGTACAACCATACCTATTTCTGCCGCAAAGCAGCGTTACTATGTTCCTGTTTGAAGGGTATGGGTGCCGGTGTAATTACAGGCATATGAGACAGTTCAACTTTGTCTCTGGGATGGCAACGCATTTGCAAGGCCTCTGGTATTGCAGATCTCTATAGGTAACGGTGATCACCTAACATCGGGTAGGCCGTCGGTTTGTTTGCCATCCAACGATTTTCTTATTTTAGTACATTTAAAATCAATGATATCGATAAAGATATTACCATCTATTGCACATAATTTAATTTATAACCTTCAACTACGTCATGGTTAGCGCAGTGGCTGACCGATTAGCTGCTACGCTGCATTTCATAAATTCGATTCCCGCACGCAACAAATATTTGTATGGCCTACAGATAGTTGTTCTGGGTCTGGTTGATTGTGTAGGTGAATTTATATATTTTAACACACCCACGATACAGGAGAAATTTCTAGTTGGTCTTAAAAAACGTTGCCCCACGCAACAATTTTTGTTTTGTAAAAAATCTTTCTTCTCATTCTAATGAGAAATATATCATATCGTTTATCATATCAAGGTAATAAAATCATTTCAATTTCATATTCCAAGCGATCTAATTGAATCAATTCACGGAATCATGCATTATACAGAATTATGAGTTCATTAGGGCTATTCAAGTACTTTGATTGTATAACGTTATTTTTAGGTTTATAACGACATTGCGTCACCACTCTATTTAGATTAAAGTTAAATTAGTTCTTATTCCGATATGATTAAGGAAGGAGATACTTAAGCTTATTTATCAAGATAGTATAGAAAATATTGTGTTCAGTATCTTCTCATTATCTGTTATTGGAAATCACATATAGCTTCAAGAAAGTTTTAGGTCCCAAGTCGACCAAAAATTATTAGGGTCTGCCCCCACAACCCGTCGAAGAAATCTGTCAAAAAAAACGGCCCGATGTTCGGGCCGATTCTCGGTCGTGGAGGCAGACCCTTATTGGGTTTTTCTACGAAATTCTCAGTAGCAGCTTGGTATTTCGATTTGTATCCAGTCAGTGGCAACAGGTTCGCCCTCTACTACATGAGACCTAAAACACACTGGTGAAATGTGGGTGTACATTGGTACACCTCTGCCTAACCCTTCGGGGAATACAGGCGTGGTTTAGTATGTATGTTATTTCTGTTTACTCATCCTTATTGATTCATCAAACAAATCTACCACTTCTTTGATCCCTCACAAATCAATAGGTACTTCTAGCTTCTTAGTGACGTCATAATGAGCCCATAACGCTATTTCCATCGAATCCGTTTTACGTAAACCGTTGATATCATTATTTAAACCGAATTTAGATCCGGGAGTGTTCTCAATGATAGCCAATTGAGGTAGAGCAAAAATATGTTCATGGTTCTTGCTAAAATTGGAACTTACTATCTGATTGGTGTGTGGAATATTTTCGTATGATTCAAAAAGTATTTGGTGCAGTCGAATGTATTGTAGGGAATAAAAAAAAAAACATCACGCCTGTATTCCCCGAAGGGTTAGGCAGAGGTGTACCAATGTACACTCACAGTTCGCCGGTATATTTAGGTCCCATGTAATAGGGGGCGAGCCGTTTGCCATTAACCGGGCACAAATCCAAACTCCGAGCTGCTACTGAGAATTTCATAGAAAAACCCAATAACACTTTTTGCTCGACCTGGGAATCGAACCCGGGACCCCTATAGGAAAAACCTGTAGGGAATACTATGTAAATATTAGTAAAAAACTACCTTTAGGGGAAGCCTATGTCCAGCAGTGGACGTCGTTAGGCTGATGTGATAATGATGAATAAAGCATTTTTGAACTTTATTTGAAATCAATTGAAGTCATTAGGCATTGTGCTCTTCAAAAACAGAAAAAGCCACTGCAAAATATCCACCATTATTACTTTTAAATCTAATTTGTATTATTAAGTGAAGTGATTGAATTGTTATTGCTAGATAAGTAGGCAATTTCGAAATTTTGATAATAAAACTCTATTTGCCCTTTCCAAAAGGCAACTTCGTATGGAGAAGAATGGTCAAGAAACTTCATACATATATAATATACCATCACGCCTGTATTCCCCGAAGGGTTAGGCAGAGGTGTACCAATGTACACCCACAGTTCGCCGGTATATTTAGGTCCCATGTAATAGGGGGCGAGCCTATTGCCAGTAACCGGGCACAAATCCAAACTCCGAGCTGCTACTGAGAATTTCATAGAAAAACCCAATAACAACTTTTTGCTCGACCTGGGAATCGAACCCGGGACCCTTTGCACAGCAGTCGCACTTGCGACCACGAGACCAAAGGAGCAGACTAACGGGGCAGGGTAACTTCATACATACTCTTTCAAAATCAAAATTTTACAACATTTGTACTCAAAATCAAACATACTTATAATAATGTAGCACTATTGGCATATTGAATTAGTTTAACGTGATTAAATTAATTATTGACATATTGCGGAGTTAATTCACAGACCTGAGCTTACCATTCCAATCTATTAACAATTCAAAAGCTTTATCTACATACAACTAAACGTACATATACCATCACGCCTGTATTCCCCGAAGGGTTAGGCAGAGGTGTACCGATGTACACCCACAGTTCGCCGGTAAATTTAGGTCCCATGTAATAGGGGGCGAGCCTATTGCCATTCCACAAATCCAAACTCCGAGCTGCTACTGAGAATTAAACGAGAATTTTATTAAACGTAAACGAGTGAGTAAACGTACTGTATGCAACTGAATACAAGCATACTTCAAAGGGGCCATTCAAACTGTAACAAATAATATTATATAATGTTCGTGATTTCGCGAACCCTCTGTATTATATAAACATTATTAGGATCAAACACTTTCGCAATCCATATCTGCAGTGCGATTCTCTAAACCTCACTTCGTAATTCGAAAGCTGAATCCGCAGTGAGATAACAAAATGGTATTCTGTACAATCACGCCGGTGACGTCACCGCGGCAAGCGGAAACACAACCAAAGTCATCGGTTCGTTATCGAAGTGAGCGCGGTCACTTTAGTGGGACTCGTTTTCGAGATTGCATTTTAGAGAATCGCACTACTGCAGTGTGATTTTCTAAGCCTCACTTCGTAATTCGAAAGCTGAATCCGCAGTGAGATAACAAAATGGTATTCTGTTAAACACGATCACGCCGGTGACGTCACCACAGCAAGCGTAAACACAACCAAAGTCAAGTGGGTTCGTTATCGAAGTAAGCGCGGTCACTTTAGGGCCTTATCACACTAGCGGTTCGCGAGCGTATTTTGTATGAAGGCGATCACGCTGCGAATTCGCCGCGTCAGATATTTGTATAGAAAACACGCTCGCAATTCGCAAGTCTGATAAGGCCCTTAGTGAGACTCGCTTTCGAGTTTGCATTTTAGAGAATCGCACTACTGGACGGAATCCTGTTCCATATTCACCACAAAATTCGATTCTCAGTAGATGACGGTTTGCTTATATTTGAATTTGATTTGGTTTATTCATTTGTTTTTTTAGAAACCTAGCCCTTTTCTAGGAATCAATACCTCTTGTATTGTCAGTGCGTTTACAAACATATAAAATCATAAATGTGGATGTTTACAATTAGCTATTTATTAATGTTATGTTCTTGATCTGTTAATTTGAAAGCCTACTGTATTTTTTTTAAATTGAAATAAAATTTATACATAGGTACACAAACAACCAGATCAGAACCTGTACGCCATTAAAATTTTTGCTCCATGCGGGAATCAAACCCTTATCACGCAGCGTAGCAGCCAGTCGCTCAACCACTGCACCGACTGTGTCTTTGTAATAATCTCTAAGGTTTACCTTATTTTATGATTCTGAATTTACTTGCGAACTATTGAATGTTTTCTGTTTTTTTTTTAAGTGAAAACTTCTTTAGCGGCGTTGTACACTTTTTTTATAATGAGTAAAAAATTTTAAACTCGCGTCGGGACACGTGACCTGATCAAAAATTTTCGAATCAATAAATATTCTCAATAAATAAATATTGTATTATACCACATAAATGATAGTAATTTTATACTGATAATTAAAGCAATTCGTGCAAAATTATTCCCTAATCATTCCAAAATATCAAAAATGCACAACGTTAATATTCAAGTTTTCACTTCTGCTGGCACTCCCGGAGTGCAACCCGTCGTTTTTTTTTTTCAAAAAACTTTGGCCAAGCACTTCTGTATTGTGAATGCGTTTACAAATATGATTATAAACTCATATACACAAACAGCCAGACCTGGAACAACAATCTGTTGATGCTGCTACTGCTGTTACTGCACCACCCATGCCGAAGAAAATGTGCTTGTTTTTGTTTTTTGTGCTTGTTTTTTTTTGACAGGCCTGTTGGTCTAGTGGTTAGTGGCCCTGACTGCTGAGCCGGAGGTCGTGGGTTCGATTCCCACCCAGGACATACTTTGTGTGATGAGCATGATTGTTTGTTCTGTGTCTGGGTGTGATTTAACTATAATATTATGTATGTATTTTTAAATTATATAAGTATGTATATCAGTTGTCTGGTTACCATAACACAAGCTCTGCTTAGCTTGGGATCAGATGGCCATGTGTGAGTTGTCCCAAGATATTTATTTATTTATTTATTTTTATTTTTGTGTTTTTCTTCCTGTTTATATTTTCAAGTCAGAAGTAGTTTCACATGTTTAAATAGCCAATCAGCATTTATTGGTGATAAAATATAATAATAAATAGTTCATACCAAAAAGAAACAACTTAGAAAACTCCATAAAAAATAGGTTCTATATAGGTATCCTAACCCATCTGTTCTGATAATATTGATTTCTCATGAACTAGTATCAATAACTTTATCGGTTGAGAGTGGCACCTAATGAACCCAGCCTGAACACTCCAAAGATAAAACTCAATAAACTTGATAATCTTGATACTTGATCCTACGTTTATAAACTAAAACATGTAATACTGTGAAACTGTCAAGAAATGTTAGGTAACGTTGTCAATATTGAACAATTTAATCTTGCCATCAATCTTTTAATCTATCGCTAGTGATGATGTAAGACGTATTTGAATGAAAAGGTGACGATTAAAATTCAGTCAATAAGTGAATCTTTGATTATCTTGATCTGAGATTTTAAAGTCTTCAGATCTATCTCACTTTTTAATCTCACCTTACCCATACCAGAACCCATACCTTCTAACCTACACGATTTTAGATTCCTCTATATTCCCCAGTGAGCAAAGCAAAGCGGGATGGAGTTAAACTTGAACCTTCCTGAAGCTTTTGGCTGCTTGGAGGCAATTTCCTACGCTTCCTTTCCAATCTCTCGATAGGTATTCTTCGTTTTTAGTTTTCTTTGTCCCATTTTCTTCTATATATTCTCAAAATTTCAGCCACGCTAATATAGCTGGTCTAGCGGTTCTGGAACCTAAGTCTACCACAAATTTTAATTTGAAATCTGTTATGTGTGAAACTGTACCTACGCTTTTGTCTTTCCATCTTTATAATTATCAATAACCTTTCCGTTTTGTCCACAGCTCATCGTGTACCCAACTCGACCTGGTCTCCAAACGATGGGTGCCCTCATCACAATGCTCTGCATCTGGATCACCGCCTTCACCCTCGCATCACCGCTGTTCCTCTTCAGAAGCCTCAAGACTCACTACCTCGGCCTCATCGGCATGGACTCTCTAAGTTTCTGTATAGAAGATTGGCCCATTGACAATGGGAGAGCAATCTACTCCGTATTTAGTTTAATCTTTCAATACTTACTGCCCGTTTTAGTTGTAGTTCTTGCGCATGTCCAAATACATAGAAGATTAAGGGGGAGGCGACGGACGACCAGGAAAACTCCAGCAATTCTCATAGCCATAGCTGTTACTTACGTCATAAGTTGGCTTCCATTAAATGTGTTCAACCTGGTGGCAGACTTTAGTGAGCAGCCTTTTATGGAGGAGAAGACGATGACAATAACTTACGCCGTCTGTCATATGTTTGGGATGTCCAGCGCAGTTTCAAATCCTTTACTATACGGATGGTTGAACGACAATTTCCGTAAGGAATTCGAAGAGATACTGTGCTGCTGTAAGAAGAGACAGTTGAACAAGAACACGCGGATAAAAAGCAGGAAAATGATGGACACAGAGTTGACGGCACTGCAGTTGGAACACACGGTCACCGCCAACACGAAAACGTCACAGTGCTCCCAAATTTTCTGACTAAAGGCCTGTTGTAAATAGCATGAACCTATCAGTGTAGAGATGCAAAGCATTTGAACTTTATAGTGTCAATTTTTTAACGTAACGGTGTAAAAAGTTCCTTTATTTTTCGAGTTGTTAGTTGATAATTTCTCTTGTAAATACCTGTAGATATATTGTACCTATTATTGTATGTTATGGTAATATTGTACTATACGTTTTCTTGAGCCCAAAACGTAGAGTACTAATATTTGATACGAAGCCTTATTTCGATTATATAGTTTGTAAGAATCTTTTTTTTATTTAATAAACTCGTTGGAGATAAAATATTCATTCGTTTTATTGAATCAAGTCTTATCTTCGAAAATTGATTGTCAGCTGTTTTTGACAGGTCCATAACAAAATTTGAGGTGAAACACTTTTTAGTTATTTTGAAGAAATTGAATTTAGATAATAAAAAATATGACGAGAAAGTAGGTGTGAAGCGGAGGCAGACCAACAGATAGATGGGCATACGATTCACAAAAGATGGAAGAGAAAGGCCTATTCTGTAAAAAACTCCTTCGGTAAATAAAAGTGAGATTTAGCGAATGAATTCAGGATGCGTTCGACGCAGGACCAGCCATTGTAGCTTTATCTAGGGGAGGCCTATGTCCAGCAGTGGACGTCGTGTGTTATGATGAAATAAAGGTGAACTGTCATCCAACTGATACTAGAAGCGGATGGCGGGGTCTAGAGGGTGAGCGAACAGACACCGCGGTCCTCTTGGTGGCTGTCTTGGTGGCTTGGTGGCTGTCTTCTTTGTAAACCTTGAATCTCCGATTACGCGTTTTGAGTCTCTAGGGCAATCCCCGGCCCCCAAGTAAGCGGAGCTCTCCGAAGCCCTGTCGGCAAAGAGTTCAGGTGAAGTCTTGCCGGTGTTCAGTCTGTCGGCGTTTAGTCGTACACTCAATTGTACGACCTGCCCCCCTAGCCAAGTCACAAACCAATAGATTTTCAACTTAATACCCAAGAGCCTTAAGTTGAAAATCTATTAAAGATTTCTAAGCGTTAGCGACTGGAACGAACGAAAACATTCATTAGATCTTCAACTTAAAACCAAGCACATAAAGTTGAAGATCTATTAAAGCCTACTCAGCGTTTGCGTTTATCGTTTGTGACTTGGCTAGGGAGGCAGTAGTGGCTAGGGGCGTCGCGCGTCTCCTCCATAATAACGATCGGGTTAGTTCAACCACTGTAGCACTTGCGAGTTGTGCTCAATGCCTCGGGGCAGTATCACTATGTACGACACCAATGCAAACTCCCGTCGCACCCTGAGTTGTATTGATTAATAATTAAATCCAGCGCAATTACAGTCCTCTAAATAACTAATTAATTTTCTCCCAATTGCACTTAGATTATCAATCATAACAGTTCAACGGTTGGTTGAGCGTTTCATACTACGATGTTAAATTATTTTTTGGATAAGAAATGTATACTTTTTTTACTGGAATCATCACGTTGATGGGTAAGTGCATTAACCAATTTGCACGCTTTAGTCTTAAGCAAAACATGTATTGATCTCATATTTAAGTCATGTAACACCTTTTATAGGTACCATGTTTTTATGCAAATAGATAAATCTAAATAAAAAAATCTAAATCTAACATTATAGCCTACTAGCTTTTGCCCGCGACTTCGTCCGCGTGGATTAATAGTTCCCGTTCCCGGGGGATTTCCGGGATGAAAACTATCCTATGTCCTTTCTCGGGTCCCAGACTATATCTGTACCAAATTTCATTGAAATCGGTTTAGTGGTTTAGGCGTGAAGAAGAGACAGACAGACAGACAGACAGGCAGACAGACAGACAGAGTTGCTTTCGCATTTATAATATTAGTAAGGAAGTAAGGATTATTGTCTCATTGCAGGGCAAGGGCCTCTGTTCGTAGTTAAAGAGAATAGGCTTCTTCTGGGCGAGCTCACTCTAGCGGCGACGTTGTTTTTGTTACCTCTGACCTAGACTACCAGTCAAGATCAAATCCATCACAACATAATTAAACCTGTTTTTTTTAAATCCCAGAAATCTAGGATATGAATGAAACCATATTAAAGAATCAACTTGCATATGAATTCTTTTTAAAAAAAAATAAAAAAAAAAAAAATATACCATCACGCCTGTATTCCCCGAAGGGTTAGGCAGAGGTGTACCAATGTACAGTCAGCAAAAGAGATAAGTAACCAGGGTCCCCTAATGAAATCAAAGTTTTACAAAAACCGATGGGAGTTTTTTTATGAATTTTATTTTTATAAATAGAAAATAAAGAGTTTAATAAATGGATGATGGAATGGAAAGTTTATTTAAAAATGACCACCGGTTTTAAAGAAAACTTGAACTATATTTGACGGTCTGGTTACTTATCTCTTTTGTTGACCGTACACCCACAGTTCGCCGGTATATTCTTTTAAAATTTTTTGTTTTTTATATTTTCGTTTTTAGTAACAATTCAACCAAGTCATGATTATTAACGTAAAACACCCTTACGTGAAATATCACAACGTCGCATTTTCTTAGCTTTAAATTATGAATAACTAGCGGGCCCGGCAGGCGTTGTCCTGCCCTGAAAATCGGTACAGAAATGCAATTCCAACCTACCTACCACCTTACCTAACTACCTACCTATAAACCTATCTGCCCAACTACCTAACAAAAAAAGGTATCCTATGTCCGTCTCCTGGTTCTAAGTTACCCCCTCACCAATTTTCAGCCAGATCGGTTCAGCCGTTCATGAGTTATAAATAGTGTAACTAGCACGATTTTCTTTTATATAATCTGCACTATCCCGCTACGTGCCCAAAGTAAAAATTCATAATACGGGTGACAATTTTTTACCTAAATTAATTATGATTGATGATATCTTCAAAACTATGTATTTTAGACCACATATTCTAGAACGTTTTGTATTATTTTTATTTATAGAATATAACCCTTGAGTTATGGGATAACATAAAAACAGGTTGTATACAGGGTGACTGGAAATTGCTCGTATTCCTGTCGGAAGAAGAAACTTTGACTAATTTAGAATGATTTAACCCCTATCACTTGGGGGTCGAAAATCCGCCATTTTCGAGAAAAGCTACTTTGTTTTTATTTTTACAAAAATCCGAATTTTGGTAATTAAATATTAATTAAAAAAAACTTATCACTTTTCAGCCTGAATTTTTTTATGATCTGATAACTTACTAATTGACCAAACTCTCTAAATCTAAAAACTGTGTAATTTACTGTAAGATTTTATGTTGTATGTTAAAACTTGCAATAAATTAAAAAAATAAAATAAAAATTATTTGCAGAAGTGTCTTTATCACAGAAAAAATGTATGGAAGTTGTCGTAAGCTTAAAGTAGCTTTTCTCGAAAATGGCGGATTTTCGACCCCCAAGTGATAGGGGTTAAATCATTCTAAATTAGTCATAGTTTCTTCTCCCGAGAGGAATACGAGCAATTTCCAGTCACCCTGTATACATTGTAATAATTACAAATTATGCATGTTCTTTTTTTTATTCAAATATCAATCCTACTAGCTCCCTTAAATTCTTACTACTTATTCCCCATGTTTTTTTAGCATTATTCGATCATTATTCATTCAACGCACCAAAAACAACAACCGATGATACTGAGGTGTTTAACTTGACAGCCAGTGAAGAACATACTTTGCCTCCTGATTTAATGTTTATGACAAAGTCGGACCTAGAACACGCATTAGAAGAATGTATGTCACAATACAGTAATTGTTTGTCTTTAGAAAAGCCACGGTAAGTAGATCTTTAATGCAATAGTAATAGAGCTCTTTGTGCAGGAGCTCGTCACTATAACTATTTCTACCGGGGGCCTGTGGACGGTGAGCAATGGGTAGCTCACCGTTCGTACGTTGAATAACGACAGGTCGTGTCGACGGTGACGGTGCGTTCGTGTTCCATGCGTGCCTCAAAGAGATGTCAGCAAATCTGAGGGGCCAGTCAGGGCCGGTGCCTGCCGGGTCTGCAGAGGCGACGCGCGACGCCCCCTGCCACTGCTGGTCGCACCATTAAGTGTCTGCAGGTTGTTCGAAAGATATACCGCGCCCCCGGACCGTAAAGGGCACAAGAAGGAACATGAATGGGTTTTAATCAGTAAAAGTCTGACACTATGGGAAGGGTGAAGTTATTAGATAATTCGAGATCCCAAGAATAAATCTATTTTTACCGCAAAGCAGCGTTGCTGTGTTCTAGTTTGTACTGGGTGCTGGTGTAATTACAGGCACATGAGACATTTCAACTTTGTCTCTTAAATCGCAACACATTTGCAAGGCTTTACATATTGTAGATTTCCATAGGCAGCGGTGACCTCTTAACATCAGATGGGCCGTCGGCTTGTTAATTATCCAATGATGTTAAAAGAAAAAAAACCCGGAATAGCTACCAAAAACGTTACTCTATGTTATACAACGGTTACTTTTACATCATTCTGCCTATAGCCTGTAGCTAAAGAAAATGTTGTTCACGTAATAAAAAACATTTCTAATTTCAGAAATAATTATGACTACAAACTATGTGCATTGGAAAGAAACACAGCAAAGAAAGCTACGTTTAATTCCACTTGTGAACTAATATACGAAAATTGCAAACAATCGGACACAGGTAAAAATAATTGGGTAACGCCCGATCCGTAACGCTCCCGACTCGTAACGCTACATATACTACCTATAGCGGTGTATCGCATGCACACAGTACAGTCAGTGTTTTAAGTCAAAATTTTAAGGAATGTAAATATTTGTTTGAAATGAAATAGGTAATTTAATATTTTTGTAGTGTGTAATTATGATGCATTAAATAAAAATGTTTTTAAATATTTAAGCTAACTAAAGAAAAATCAACAACATGCGTTAGTACAATATCCAATAGTTAAACTTTGTTAATACTAGGTACACAAAAATAAAAATCGAGTAAATAAAATATAAAGTCAAAAACATAATTATGTTAACATAATTATAACATTAGAACGAAACATAACAAAATTACGCATCTTGAACTAATAGGTAACGCGAGTCAGTTTCGCAAAGTAGGTATTGCAATAACAATAGCTAACGATACGCCACGATACGGTACGATATCCCCAGGTCGGGCAAAAAGTGTAATTGGGTTTTTCCATTAGGAATTTCTCAGTAGCAGCCCGGAGTTTGGAAGTTGATGGTGTGACACCCCCGTGGGTCGGAAAGCACTTAAAGCCGTTGGTCCTGCGCCTGATCTCTCTCCGGTCGTGTCGGATTGCCGTCCCATCGGGCTATAAGAGTTAGGGAAGAGGGAGTGCACCTGTGTTTGCGCATACACTTGTGAGTTGTGCAAATTCAAAATTCAAAATTCAAATTCAAAGCATTTATTTCAATTAGACCATTTACAGGCACTTTTGAATGTCAAGAAGTTACAGTTTAAAGTTGAAGCTAGTTGCTCGTTCCAAAGCGTAGATCTCTATGGAGAAGAACGAGCAAGAAACTCCATGGACACTCCTTTTCTTCAATTTGGTTTTACAAAATCTTGGTTACAATATTCATGTTGCTTCTATATGTGAAAACAATGAAGGTGAATATTAAACAATTAAATAATACTAATAAAGATGTAGGCCATGGCAGATAAGAGATGACCAGTCCCAACTGACAGCGCCCGTTCACGAACATGACGCGTGCCTCAGCACCGTTCAGCTCAACCATCTTGGAGGGAACTGAACGACCCAATGCACGCGCCACCGTCACTATAATATGCACTATAACGTGCACTATAACGTGCACTATAATATCTCCTGGGTATGAGGCTAGTCTCCATTAAGATTAGCCGCCGTGGCCGGAATCGGTCTGGAGAATTACATTTTTTACATTATAATATAATTTTCAGGTGGTTGGGGTTATTATCACGACGGCCCGTGTGCTGTCGAATTTGTCTTACCGCAGACTAATTCAACAGAGACATGATTTTTTTTTAAATAGATCGTCGACCGATACTTTCATCCAACGCTAGCAACTTATGACTTTCACAACGATTATTTATATTGAATCTAACACAAATATACAAATTAATAGTATTAAATAAAATATCTAAATATAATAAAAATCTTTGATACAATATTTTTTTTATTTTTTATTATCCGTCTCCACCCAGATTAGATCCATAGTTTTGTTGGACCGACTTTTTATATATTAGAATCCATAACGTTCCATTCTGTCCGACAAAAAAATCGGTCACCGACTGTCTGACGTGATCGGACAGCCTTAGTAGGAGTACCTAAGTGTAAACCCCGAACTAACAATTATTTATTTTTAAACTTTATTGACTCTTTAACTTAAATGCCTAGTTAGCTTAGTAGTCCTAAGCGTGACTGCTACGCTAGAGGTCTTGGGTTCGATTCCCAAGTCGCACCAAGTGTTATTGGGTTTTTGTTTGGGCTCACCCCCTATCACTAGGGACCTAAACATACCGGAGAACTGTGAATTGTGAATTGTGTACACCTCTGCTTAACCCTTCGGGTATTACAGGCGTAATGGTATGTAACTTAATATGTAATAGCGACATTTATTTTATTTCTTCAACACCTTTCGTTCTTAACCAAAGTCCAACCTGAAAACAAAAAATAAATCATTCATTGTGTAAATGACATTGACATATTTTTTTTATATTTTTAAAGTAAACTTTACTCCACTCTATACAAGGTGCAGTTTCGCATGGTCGTCAAATATGGTAGTGATTCTCGACACGAGTCAATACAAATATTTATTCACGTAAAATTGAAGTGTTTGTTTGCAATTTCAACAGTTTTTCACTAAGTGCATATGTACGGAACTTTTATCATTTTATTTTTATGTAATGTTATAAGGAGTAACTTAGGCTTCTGTTATTTTAGCGCGAACAAAGTCGCAGGCAACAGCTACTCCATAATAAAATAAATAGGGTTTTTTTAAGTTGTTATGCACTACTTAATCAGTCACCCTTCGGGGTATAGGTATAGGCATGATGGTATGCGTAAGTGTCATAAACGACAAAAAAATAACAGCCTTACTTATAAAAATAACGCTAAATAATATTTTGTGATATTTTATCACTTTCAACGGTGTCTCAGGTGGAAAATCTTACCTATAAACGTTAATCAGCGTTGAGATGTTGTTATGTGCTAGCTTAGTGACAGAAAATTTAAACAGCGGCGACCCGTTGTTTAAGTATAGTTCAGAAGTAAGATGGCGGGCTTCAATCAGCTGTGACGATGACATTTGTGCCGAATGGATCAACATGAACCTTTTGACAATTATGCTCAATTGTTCGTTCGATTTCGTTCTTTAGTCGAATAATTTAGTCATGCTCTATGCTGACCTTCTGAGTGTTGGCACATTAAAATAGTATTTTATCGTTCAGTTAGTGGTTTGAGAGGTAGGTAAGTATTAATAAGCATTATTTTTATAAGTAAGACCCTAAGTATTTATTCATTATTGAGTAGGTTTCGTAATTTTATTTGAATAAAGGTATAAACCTTTTATGACAATCTCCTGAAATTTGTCGAGTATGCAATGCTGGACCTTGTGTCCATACTAATATAATAAAGCAGAAAGATTTTTTGTTTGTTTGTACCGACTAAGCTCCGATAGTGCTAGACCGATTGTAACCATATTTTTACCAATATATAGCTAAATTATCAGAAAGTAACATGGGCTTTTATAACATCATGCTACGACACATTGGAGCGGAGCAGTAATCAAATATGTAACTTCATGCGGGCAAAAAAAAATCTCCTCGAGTGAATTCACCGGCAGAACCTATACAATACAAAAAAAAAACTATTCTAATTTTATAAAGAGACTACAAGAAAGGAGTTTTGAGTGATGCCTCTGGTGTTGCAAGTGTCCGTTGACAGCGGTATCCGCCTAACATCAATAGGGTCTTTAGTTTTTTGCCACCTTCAGTGGTACAACAAAAAAAAAACGACGGGTTGCACTCCGGGAGTGCCGGCAGAAGTGAAAACTTGAATATTAACGTTGTGCATTTTTTATATTTTGGAATGGTTAGTAAATCATTTTGCACGAATTGCTTTAATTATCAGTATAAAAGTACTATCATTTATGTGGTAGAATACAATATTTATTTATTGCGCTATCGTACACAAACATGACAATTTGCGTCAGGACACGTGACCTGATCGAGAATCTTACGAATTTTCGATCAGCCGTGCGATTCTTTAACATATTCCAGCGCTGCGCTCGACGTCGAGCTGGTTGACGAAACTTCGGTAAAATTAACTCTATGCGTTGTGCGTAAAGTTGATTTGACAGTAGTGTCGTGGACGAGCTCGACGTCGAGCGCAGCGTTGAAATATGTTAGAGAATCGCACGGCAGGTCACGTGTCCTGACGCGAAATTAACATGTTTTACCCATTACAAAAAAAGTGTACAACGCCGCTAAAGAAGTTTTTACTTCAAAAGATAATATAAATTGACTTACGTCGCCAACTATTACAGTTATCATATTCCATCTCGCAGTAGTTGTCGAAATTCTGGTAGTATCCATCATAGTGGCGAGCGCATATCTGATGGCGTCTGAAATTTATAATTATACGTGATGACTGCTACGCTAGAAGCCTTGGGTTAAACATACCGGCGAACTGTGGGTGTACATTGGTACACCTCTGCCTAACCCTTCGGGGAATATAGGCGTAATTGTATGTAAAAATATATTATTTATGGTTACTTACTTGTAAGCCCTAGGACACTTATTAATAAAAGTGACACATCCTTTGTCGATTAGATCTGCTTTTAAAAAAGCAGTTTTCCGGGGATAATAGATGAGTTTCCATGGACTTGTGTGCGAACTGTTCGCGTAGCAATAACCTTGCATGACCGTCAGTACTAGAATGAAACGATACAATAACAGCCCCTGTAGCCATGTAACAAACGATAAACGCAAACGCTGAGTAGGCTTTTATAGATCTTCAACTTTATATGCTTGGTTTTAAGTTGAAGATCTAATGAAGATTTTTTCGTTATTTCCAGTCGCTAACGCTTAGAAAACTTTAATAGATTTTCTACTTAAGGCTCTGGGGTATTATGTTGAAAATCTATTGGTACCTACCGAGCGTTTACGATTATCGTTTGCGACTTGGCTAGAGGGGCTGAATTGTTTTAGAAAGTTAATTTTACCTTACCACAATTACAGGGCTGGTTTTGAAAAATCGAAAAACAAATATTTTGTGTGTATAACATATTTTTTTAGACGCGCCCCGGCTTTACATGCGAGCCTGGGGCGCGTCGCTAGTCATAATAACTGTTTGACCATATTGTTGCTCTTTTTACTCGACTGCGCCAGAAGGAGGGTTATGCTTACGCTGAGCGTAAAAATAACCCTTCTTCTGAGCAAGAGTTTTCATTTGAGCTCGTAAGAGTCAAAATAAAAATATACCTAAAAAAACTAATCGATTTTACACTCAATCCAAAGACCGCTTTCACATTTAGGCGACTTTAGAACCGTGGCTGTCGCGCGACTTTCGCCCCGTCAGAGTTTCATAATAAAAAAACAGAAGAGCTGTCGCCCACAAGATCCATTTTTAAAATGAAGTGCGCCATACTGACCTAAACTTTGATCTGTTCTTGTAATGTGAAGGAATGTACTTCTGCCGAGCTACTGTCGCGCTGCTAACGTCCTAATGTGAAAACGGCCTAAAGGACATGGTTTCAGTTTAAGTTACGTCCTACTATCTTGATGATGATGATGTGATCTGACCGATTTCGGCCAAAGCTATTATTTTAGCAAACGAGGCAGGCGCAGCGAAGGACGTTCACCCACAAGGTGGACACTGACAGACGACAAAAACAACCAGACTCGGAATTATCTGTAGGCCATACAAATATTTGTTCCGTGCGATAATTAAACCCGCGTCACGCAGCGCAGCAGCCAAGTGCTCAGCCACTGCACCAACTGTGTAGTACGATGGATGGATGTTTGTTTTTACATTCAAACGGTTGAACAGAATTAGCTGAAATTTGGCCCACATATAATTATGTATACAAGGCGTTGATTTGCATTCTCGTCAAATTTTAGGAGCTTGTCATAAAAATATAGAAGTAATCAAATATAATTACGTTACCTGGCCAATATCTAATAAATACTTGTTTTTTTTTAGTTGCAACTATCAAATAACAGTATTCCAGAATACTCCCCTTGCAAAATTCAGAATCGCCCTGTTGCGTATGCGGTAGGCAGAGTTGTCGCGCGGCTATATAAATGTGTACATAGCCCCTAAGCCCTCTGGCGAGATGGCTAGCTCGAAATTGAAAACACATACGCAATTTAAATCCCGATTTTGTGTTCCCGAGGGATAACTTAGAACTTTGACTTTGAACTCTACGCAGATGAAATCGCGGGCAGTAACTAGTAACTTTTTATACTAATAAGGTCCTGTCAACAAATGAATCCGTACTTTTAATATTATAAATGCGAAAGTAACTCTGTCCGTCTGTCTATCTGTCTGTCTGTCTCTTTTTCACGCCTAAACCACTGATCCGATTTCAATGAAATTTGGTACAGATATAGTCTGGGACCCGAGAAAGGACATAGGATAGTTTTCATCTCGGAAATCCCCCGGGAACGGGAACTATTAATCCACGCGGACGAAGTCGCGGGCAAAAGCTAGTAATACAATAAACTTACACAGTAAAAATAATACTAAAATATAGTGTTGCATTTTTTCACCATTCCGTTTGTACAATATTTCTTTTATGCACTATTACTTCTTGTAATCGTAAAAGTCAGTAAGCAGAGTTTCTAATCTTTACGTAGATTTTATAATTATTTTTATGTCAAGATTAACTCCTGTATGCAATTACTTTTCGTGATTATTGAATTGTTACGTGAGGTTTTATAGTTAAAGGATAAAAAAAAAAAATACTTGCACCTTCACAGGCTTACAATAAAATAGGCCGAAAGGTAGGTAGTTATAAAGGTTTACATGCTAGAGTGTGAAGGATGTCAAACGGAACCCTATTGCTGAGACCGCGCTGTCTGTTTGTCTGTCTGTCACAGGGCTGTATCTTATAACCCTTAGAAGGTTGACATTTGAAATTTTTACAATGTCGTGATGGCTCAGTGGTTAAGGCACCCGCCTCTCATGCACGAGTTTGTGGGTTCGCAACCGGGCACTGGCAAGTACCAATGCGAGTTTTTCTAATTCAAAAATGTAGTTTCTAAGTTTCTCTTGGACGTCACTGCCATCGGTAACCATGTCAGAGGCCCTAACAGGTTTAGAATTTCTGACACTAGGGTGTGTGGGGTCGTTAGACCTTACCGCCCACACGATAAAGAAGAAAGCAAGAAGTAATTTTAACAAAATGTGTATTATAATTGATGCTTTAATATCAAAAATAAAAATATAAGGCCGTCTCCATACAAGAATCTTGGGTTTTCTTTTTTGGTGAAGTCTTAAACATTGTACGGTGATACGAAATTTTTCGTGTGCCAGTCCAACTCGAACTTGGCCGGTTTTTTTTTTGAACTTTTCTTTATAAGCCTTATCTTCTAATTATTTAAATGATTTTATTTGAACTGTAACTGTCGTAAGAGAAATTAATTCATATTTTATTTGGTTAACGGTATAGATCATTTTTTACCTGCCTCGTTAACCTAGTGGACCGCCACTGTTAGAGTGTAGAGGTCTTGGGTTGGATTCCCGGGTCGAGCAAAAGGTGTTATTGGGTTTTCTATGAAATTCTTAGTAACAGCTCGGAGTTAGGATTTGTACCCGATTAATGCCAACAGGCCCGCCCCCTATTACATGGGACCTAAAACATACCGGCCGATTCTCGTAGTACAACTCTGCCTAACCCTTTGGGGAATACAGGCGTGTTGGTAAGTTCTAATTTTTTCTAAAGTTAAAACATTGTTCAGTTAAAATACTACCACCAAGAAGAAAAAGGCAGTAAAATTAAAAAGTGCATAAAGTGTTATATCAGTATTTTATTTGGAATAGGATTAGTCACAAATGCTTCATTTTATAAAATAATTCTATGAGAATTTTCTAATTATAACAGAAAACTTGACTTAGACAAATTTACCAACAAAAAGAGTATCTACGTTTAGAGCAACTTTATTGGACGGAGCAACTTTATTGAATTCTGCCTTATTAAATGATGTTGTAAAGAGTCACTTAATAGTCTAATTGAAATAAAAACTTTGAAATGGCGAACATTACAAAAATACTAAAAACAAACATTTCGAAAAGCGACCATCAAAAATAAACTTGCTGAAATTAATGGAAAATTTACAAATGTATGAAAGTCAATGATGACTTAGTACAAGTATAATAGCATAGCTATTTATCTAATCTTCTTCACTGGAGCTATCATACAGTCCTTTGGCTTTGGTAAGAACGTCTATTGCTGGTCCAGCGCTGATGACAGCATCACGAACCCTCTGGCCAGCACCTTCCTGAAATTAAAAGAATATGTTGTTAGTTACAATATCCCCCCGAACATATTAACCCCCCGATATGTATGAACTGCCCCGTTGCTCTCGTGGTCGCAATAAATAAATAAATAAATAAATATCTTGGGACAACTCACACACGGCTATCTGATCCCAAGCTAAGCAGAGCTTGTGTTATGGTAACCAGACAACTGATTTACATACTTATATAATTTATAAATACATACATATTATAGATAAATCACACCCAGACATAGAACAAACAATCATGCTCATCACACAAAGTTTGTCCTGGGTGGGAATCGAACCCACGACCTCCGGCTTAGCAGTCAGGGCCACTAACCACTAGACCAACAGGCCCGTCAATGTGCGACTGATGAGTCAAGAAGTTACCTTTACAGAAAATTGAAGTTAGTTGTCATCTATACATATTTGTGGTGGTCAAAGGATACTAAGTGCACTTTTGCATCCTTGTTAAATTCAAGGAGGATAGCTATTCTCAACACGAATGAAATATGTGATTTTGACTTTGACTTCGGCTCTTGAATCGAAAAAAAAAGATAAAATAAATAGCTTTTTTTTGTAGTTGATTTATGAATTAAAACTAACCATCTTTGCTGTTAGGTTTAAGAAGGCAGGGCGATGAACCCTTACGCACACAGTGACATAGTAGCAGAAGTAATTATTAACTACTAGCGACCCACTACAGAAAAACTGAACGTTAAAAAATGTAATTATTTACGACATCACATCAGAAACCTCAAAAATAACAATATTTCTGCATTATTTAATGGATGTTATTATAAATATAAACTAACACTCTATCTATTAAAAAAAACCGCATCAAAATCCGTTGCGTAGTTTTATAGATTTATGCATACATAGGGATATAGGGACAGAGAAAGCGACTTTTTTTCTACTATGTAGTGATTACCCAGGTGTTGTAGTTGTATTACTAGCTGACCCTGCAAACTTTGTTTTGCCACATACCTACATATTTTTTTAGGGGTTCTCAGATCTACCGAATATACATTTGAAATTACATGAAAATCGGTCAAGCCTTTTCGGAGGAGTATGGCAACTAACACTGTGACACGAGAATTTTAAAGGAGATGGCTAAATGGAAGTATCGACCACTGCCCCAGAATGTATAAATATGATACCTAGCACAATGTTATGCTGAATGGCTAAATATTAGTATTTCATGTAAAAAAGTTTCAGATACTTTTAGGAAATAATATAATGGTAAAATAATATTGCCTTAATAGGAAAAAAGGTGTGTGTGACAGTATATAATTTTCTTCAACTGACACTTTGACATTTTTGAAAAAGAATAAAACTAAAAACGAATTTGAGGTTGTAAGCGAATGTTAGTGATGAAAAAGTTTTTCTTTTTTTTTAGATACATAATAATTCACGAAAGTGCTAGGAAAATATTATGAGGTTATGTAAGATTCATATACATTCCAGAATGTATCTGGCCCGGGGGCAGTCATTTAGCCATCACCTTTAAGATACTTATAATAACTTACAATTTCTTTGAAGAGATCCCATGCTGATGCAGTAGACATGATGATGAAGCAGACGCACAAAAATATAACCATTTTAGAATTCATTTTATAAGTTATTTTTTTTACTTTTTCGAACTTGGCTTGGAACACTGCCGTGCACCTACTGTACTGTCTTCGTTTAATATTGTAAGTAGAATGATGTCCTAAAAGCAAACTTCTGTTTATATACTAACGTTAACGTTTAATCACAATACTAAGAAAGAAAATTACTCTGCCATTCAAAAATGATTCTTACTTCCCAATTGTAAGACCGATTTTCCTGTTTCCAACTTTCCTTAAGCAGGATAACGGAAAATGTTTTTTAAGCGAATTGAATTAAGGGTTATTTTAGAATGTGTCTTAAAATGCAATGAGATAATAAGTTCATGAGGTGAGTAAGCATTCCAGGCTTTAGGCAGGGTAATTCCCCTTAAGTAAAGTACCTACCTATGGAATAATAAATAATTACTACATTGATAAATAAAAAACCACGCCCCTACATTGATAACTGCCTCGTTGGCCTAGTGGTCCTAAGCGCGACTGCTACGCTAGAAGTCTTTGGTTCGATTCCCAGGTCGAGCAAAAAGTGTTATTGGGTTTTTCTATGAAATTTTCAGTAGCAGCTCGGAGTTTGGATCTGTGCCCGGTTAATGGCAATAGGCTCGCCCCCTATTACATGGGACGTAAAAACATACTGGCGAACTGTGGGTGTACATTGGTACACCTCTGCCTAACCCTTCGGGGAATACAGGCGTGATTGTATGTATGGGTGTATAAATAAAAACCGGTGAAGTGCGAACTTGCACACGAAGGGTTCTGTGCAACCGTACAATATTTAAGGAGCTACCCGAACACAGGACACCGAATACACACATTTTTGTCATCTAGTCTGGCGTATTGGTACATATTAAATATATCGGTGTTGCCCAGTTACTGGGTTGTGGAGGTCAGATAGGCAGTCGCTCCATGTAAAACACTGATATTCAGCTGCATCCGGTTAGACTGGAAGCCGACCCCAACATAGTTGGGAAAAGGTTAAGCAGATGATGATTGGTACATATTAAAATCTTGAAACACAATTAATTGTATTGCCAAGGGTTCAAAGTAAAGACTTATCTATAAAAATATCATGAAAATAAAGCAGTATCATGGTAAAAAATCGCAAAGGAGCACATAAAAAAAAACGGCGGGTTGCACTCCGGGAGTGCCGGCAGAAGTGAAAACTTGAATATTAACGTTGTGCATTTTTGATATTTTGGAATGGCTAGAGAATAATTTTGCACGAATTGCTTTAATTATCAGTATAAAAGTACTATCATTTATGTGGTATAATACAATATTTGTGTACGATAAATTCGTAAGATTTTCGATCAGGTCACGTGTCCTGACGCGAGTTTAATTTTTTTTACCCATTACAAAAAAGTGTACAACGCCGCTAAAGAAGTTTTCACTTCAAAAATTTTCGTCGCGTAGATCTCAAAATTTTGAGCGTAAACTATATTATTTTATGTTATGATATTATAGGGAATTTCTTGAACTCATCATCATCATCATATTTATAAATTACTCCATTGAGCCGTGTATTTCGCAAAAGAAATTTTGAAAACCTCAAAATTTCTTGATTTTGTTGGTTATTCGATAACTTTGGACCTTATTTGTCCAAGCAATGCGATTAACACTACATACAAAATGAAACCATCCTAATATTGACACTCCCAATACATAACCTTATCATTTCTTTAAGTAGATTATAAATAAATCACTTGTCACAAGATTGACAAGACAGAAAAATAACTTTTGTACAAACAGAAAATTTGCAGGCCATATTGCTCGCAGAGCAGATGGCCGATGGGGTCGAAAAGTGCTAGAGTGGAGACTACGGACTAGCAAGCGCAGCGTAGGACGTCCACCAACAAGATGGATAGACGACCTAAAAAAGGTCGCCGGAAGACGCTGGATGCAGGTCGCTTTCAACCGGTATATGTGGAGATCTAAAGGGGAGGCCTATGTTCAGCAGTGGACGTCCTATGGCTGAGATGATGATGATGATGATGAAACAGAAAATTAGTGCGATTTACGTAAATCAGCTCAAGAATTTCAAAGAAATCAGAAAAAATAGGAGATTATGTATCTTTTTTTGTATGCTACATGCATACAAAAAAAGATGCATAATCTCCTATTTATTTAATATATATATATACCACCATCACGCCTGTATTCCCCGAAGGGTTAGGCAGAGGTGTACCAATGTACACCCACATTTCGGCGGTATATTTAGGTCCCATGTAATAGGGGGCGAGCCTATTGCCATTAACCGGGCACAAATCCAAACTCCGAAATTTCATAGAAAAACACAATAACACTTTTTGCTCGACCTGGAAATCGAACCCAGGACCCCTTGCACAACAGTCGCACTTGCGACCACTAGACCAACGGGGCAGTCCCCCGATTACTATGGATTACTAATCACAATAATAATATTATGACGTCATAGTACCACAAAAAGCCTCCTGCCTATACTCATATAAAAAAACAAGATAAAGACAGGAAAAATACCGTTTCTTTGTTCCTACAAAAAAGTACCCGAGTTTCAAGACTTGGTACTTTTTGTACTGACGGGGATTCCTTGCACCGTGCCCTATGCGGTTATGATAAAATATCCTTTTTATGATCAGTAAATATTATGAGCAAAGAACTGTATTTATTTAACTTTTCCTTAAGAGCGTGTATACAGAAAGTGGGGAACGTCGCAAATACCTGTCAAATATTCCGCTGTTTAGATTAATATGTCAATATTACTGTAAGAAAATAAGAAATATGGCTAACTAATGAGCTAGAATATTGATTATGAAATGCAATAATTAATATCGTAACACCGAATATTTAGTTTTAGATGTAAAAAAGTATCTGGAAACTTTACAAATGCCTTTTTTGCACCTAAAACGGTTACAACATCAAATTCAGTGTTTTAATTGCAATTCATGATTAATATTCTAGTTCATTAGTTAGCCATATTTCTTATTTTCATAGAGTAATATTGACAAATTAATCAAAACAGGGAAATATTTGACAGCTGTTTGCGACGTTGCCAACTTTCTGTATACGCGCTCTCTTAAGATTCGTAATTACCAAGTATTCAGGTATTATCAATATTTGAAGTCCAAAAAAAAAACAAACTGGTTGAAGGGTCCCACAGTTCGCGACAACCTAAATAAAATTTTGGAATCCTTCCTTCCTTTCTTTTTATTGAAAATATCCCTTTTTTAAACTAAATTGGTAAATACCCATACTAAATTATCATAATTAATTATCTTAATATAATAACTTTCCTGACTCCATATTTTATTAATTTCTACGTTTTCTGTTGCACTTTTTTTTATTTGACTGCCTCGTTAGCCTAGTGGTCCTAAGCACGACTGCCACGCTAGAGGACTTGGGTTCGATTCCCAGGTCGAGCAAAGTGTTACTGTTTTTTCTATGAAATTCTCAGTAGCAGGTCGGAGTTAGGATTTGTGCCCGTTAATGGCAATAGGCTCGCCCCCTATTACATGGGAATTAAACATGCCGGCGAACTGTGGGTGTACATTGGTACACCTCTGCCTAACCCTTCGAGGAATACAGGCGTGATGGTTTGTGTGTTGTGTGTTTATACATAATTATTACAAAAAAAACATAGTACAAAGGCGGACTGTTTTAGTGTTTAAGAGAAAGCTGAAGAAAATGAATTAAAAAAAAAAATCAGTACTTACAAAGACGTATCTTAACGCGAGTAAAAAAAATACATCGCCAACGATATTTTGGTCAGAAGTTAGCCTTACATACTCCCATTTTTCACGAACATGACGTAATTACAACTACGAAATTCGAAGCCTGAAAGCGTCATAAAAAGGTTAAATTTCAAAGGGCTTAAAGCTAAACTATTTTTAGAACAAAATTGCCAGAAAAATTGTACCTAAAAGTTTCAATTCTCTATTCTTTTCAGCGTGTATTTCTGACAAGAGCCAACGCCGAAAACTTTTGAAAAGTGTTCAAAGGAAAATTCTATGAAACGGTTCTTTACGTGGGTGTACTACGCCAAATCGAATGCCAAATAATCGAATTACAATTGGTCGAACACTATAAGTCGAACGCCTAAATGGTCGAACGTTCATAATGTCGAATGCTCAATAAATCGAATATTCAATATATCGAAGACTCAATACATCGAGTGTTCAAAATATCGAAAGGTTGTTTGATCGAACGCTCAATTCATCGCATGTTTATTATATCGAAATATCAATATACTAAATGGTTTTTTTTTTATAGAATACAAGAAAAACACAAAATTGACTAATAAATCACAATATAATCTTATATGGGTAAATTTTAAAATTTTGTGTGATTAGCAATTGCACGGAGAAATTTTTATTATTCAATATTTTTTCAATGGCATTGTCATCCCTTTTGCCTCTTTTTTGTTTTGTAGGTCTTTCCAAACCCGCCTTTGCCTTTTCAATTGTCCTATTTGTTACAGTACATTGGTACAGCTCTGCCTAACCCTTCGGGGAATACAGGCGTGATGGTAGATATATATATATTTATTACAGCTTGCTCCTTAGCTAAAAATTCTATAGTGGCATAAACACCCCGTTTTTGCTTATCAAGCAACGTGTTCCATCTTCTGTGCCATCCTTCAATGTTATTTTGAGTTCTTGGAAAACCTAGTATATTATTTTGGAACACAGACCACATTGAGGGGGGAAACATAGGTGGTGAACTTGACAGCAAACTCAGCATCCTGGCCATATTTTTACCTTGCAAACCATTTTGTTGGATTTGGCGCCATACATTTTGGCCCAAGTGGAATAGGCAGCACTTGTGTTGCGCATAAGGAAATTCTTGTTTAACACTGTTAAAGACCGCCATCTCGAAGTCCGTCATTATTACTCGTGTTCAATTTAACATCATATTCTAGAGCATATGCCTTTAGTAGTTGAAAAAAATGCAAGTAACAATTTAGCGTCTTCTTCGTTAGAAACGCATATACTAAAGGTACGAAATAACGATCTATATCTGTGTCCACCAAACCATGTATACTATATATTTGTCTGAAAAGTATAGGACATGTTTCGAATGTACCATCCATCAGCCAAAGTTGTGATTGATTTAATAGTGTTAAATTTGACTTAAGTAGCTGCAAATAACATAACAGTTTTCTTCAAACTTCACTTGACGCCCTAAAAATCTCTCACCATGAACTTTCTACTAATTGAATTAATACTACTATCACGCCTTTTTTTTTTTTTTTTTTTTTTTATAGACGGGAAATCATCAAATAACTTCCCCCGCCCTGGGCGGGGCGGGAGGGAGTGTCAGACTTTTACTGACTAAAACCCGTCTATGTTCCTTCATGTGCCCTTTGCATTCCGGGGGCGCGGTATCTCTTTCGAACAACCCGCAGCCCCGGCAGGCATCGGCCCTCAGTGGCCCCATCCAATTTTTGCTGACATCTCTTTGAGGCGCGCGTGGAACACGAACGCGCCGTCGACACTGTTACTATCACGCCTGTATTCCCCGAAGGGTTAGGCAGAGGTGTACCGAATTACTGTACACCCAATAACGAATTAATTGAAATAACGATAAAAAAGAACTTGATGTGAAATAAAGTCCTTTGCCATGCCGCGTACCGTGCCAAGTCGCGACGTTCGGTTACCGCCGGCCCTTAGAGTTTCTCCGTGCAATTGCTATTCACACAAAATTTTAAAACTTATCCATATAAGATTATATTGTGATTTATTAGTAAATTTTGTGTTTTTCTTGTATTCTATAAAAAAAAAACCATTTAGTATATTGATATTTCGATATAATAAACATGCGATGAATTGAGCGTTCGATCAAACAACCTTTCGATATTTTGAATACTCGATGTATTGAGTCTTCGATATATTGAATGTTCGATTTATTGAGCATTCGATATTATGAACGTTCGATCATTTAGGCGTTCGACTTATAGTGTTCGACCAATTGTAATTCGATTATTTGGCATTCGATTTGGCGTAGTACACCCCTTTACGGGGTGTACTACGCCACCGTACACCCCGTAAAGGGGTGTACTACGCCAAATCGAATGCCAAATAATCGAATTACAATTGGTCGAACACTATAAGTCGTTACTCGTGCCTTGATTTTTTTGTCTTTTTCAGTTGTTCAAGGTAATTTATTTATTTTCTTAGGGAAAACAAACAGTTACACAAGTTGCTTAATTAATTATATGCGTAACTCACAACGTAATCCACATGTTATCTATTGTTCTCTGGTGCTGAGCCACGCGTCATGTTCGTGAACGGGCGCTGTCAGTTGGGATTGGTCATCTCTTAACTACCATGGTTGACTTCTTTATTATTAGATATTATATTTTTTGTTTTTTAGTCACGTCCATTGTTTTCACATATAAAAGCAACAAGAATTTTGTAACCATGATTTTGTAAAAACCATTTTGAAAAGAGTGTCCATGGAGTTTCTTGCTCGTTCTTCTCCATAGAGATCTACGTTTTGGAACGAGCAACTAGCTTCAACTTGCTGTAACTTCTTGACAATTCCAAAGTGCCTGTAAATGGTCTAATTGAAATAAATGCTTTGATTTGATTTGATTTGATATTATTTTTTACATTAGAACTATCAAGGCATGCGAGTGATTTCACAATACATTATTATGTTTAGGTGACAGTTAAAAAATAAGCTTAAATTAGATTTAGTTAGTCAACTTTTGGATTATAGTATTTCGAAATTTTCTATGCGATAATGTAAATATATCTATATCCGAAAAAAATGAATTATAATTATTTGCTATGCGACGGAGAAATAATAATGCATGTAATAGAATTCTTAGTAGCAGCTCGAAGTTAGGATTTGTGCCCGGTTAATGGTAATAGACTTGCCCATTATTACATGGGACTTGAACATACTGGCGATCTGCGGGTATACATTGGTACATCCCTGCCTAACCCTTCGAAGAATACAGGCGTGATGGTATGTTATTTTATGCAATAGAATTTGACTACCCAGTTGGTGTTGGTTTCGATTCCTAGGTCGAGCAGAAAGTGTTATTGAGTTTTTCCATTAGACATTTCTCTGTAGCAGCCCGGAGTTTGGAAGTTGGTGGTGTGATTTGCGTGCTTCGGAAAAAACGTAAAGCTATTGGTCCTGAGTCTATAGTCTCCCCGGTTGAATAGCTGCCCCAGCGTACTATAAAAGTTAGGGAAGAGGGTGTACACCTGTGTTTGCACACACCCTTGTGAACTATAATAATATTATCTCCTGTTTACTTGGCTAGTCTCCATTAAGATTAACCGCCGTGACCAAAAGAGGTCTAAAGAATAATTATTTAAAAAAAAAACGGTAATTTAAAAAACTAAAAAACCCGACTGCTTTTCTAATAAGTATTTATGAAAAAGCCATAAAACAAGAAAGTCCTTGTACCCGGTTGCACTTAAATTGTAGCAGTCGGGACCCATTCGGAACCATCTGCAATGTAATATAGTTTTGTGCTCTCAATACACTAAGGCTCCATTTCTAGAATGGGTCCCGACTGCTACAATTTTAAGTGCAATCGGGTACAAGGACTTTCTTGTTTTAGGGCTTTTTCATAAATACTTATTAGAAAAGCAGTCGGGTTTTTTAGTTTTTTAAATTACCGTTTTTTTTTACTTTTTTTTTTTTAATTTACGCATTGTCACTTTCACAGTAAATACGAATCTAATGACACCTCTCAAGCTAAAATCCATCGAACCGTTTAGGCTGCAGAGCGATTCAAACATTTGAATTTGGCGCCAAAAATCCGCCATTTTGTTTTTTTTATTTTGATATACCCAGTGTCACTCTCACAGTAAATACAAATCTAACGACACCTCTCAAGCTAAAATCCATTGAGCCGTTCAGACTGCAGAGCGTGCCAAACAATTATACATACATACATACATACATACATACTCTCGAAAAACATAACCCTCCTTCTGTCGCAGTCGGGTAATAAGATTTTAGCACGGTCATGATATTGTACGGGGTAGCTAATGGACGGACTAATTGACTGTACTAATTGATTGTAGATATAGAAAGTACACAGTAAAAAACAACTAAATTTTATTTTAATACATGTATTTATTAAAATTCATGACCACTTTATATAAGTCGGCTTAACGAAATGTAAGTCTTATTTTAAACACGTAATAAGACCTATTTTCCTTTAGCCAAGAGTGTTGCTTTGCCAACCACGTCAACTGCCGGTGCCGCGCTTATGACAGCATCACGAACTCTCTGTCCCACCTTTTCCTGGAAACATGAAAACAAAATGTTTACCATCACGCCTGTATTCCCTGAAGGGTTAGGCAGAGGTGTATCATTGTGTCTGACGGGCCTATTGGTCTAGTGGTTAGTGGCCCTGACTGCTAAGCCGGAGGTCGTGGGTTCGATTCCCACCCAGGACAAACTTTGTGTGATGAGCATGATTGTTTGTTCTGTGTCTGGGTGTGATTTATCTATACTATCTATACTAATATTATAAAGCTGAAGAGTTTGTTTGTTTGTTTGTTTGTTTGTTTGTTTGAACGCGCTAATCTCAGGAACCACCGGTCCGATTTGAAAAATTCTTTTTGTGTTGGATAGCCCATTTATCGAGGATGGTTATAGGCTATATAACATCACGCTACGACTTACGGGAGCGAAGCAGTATTCAAAAACGTAACTTAAGGTGGATGAATAACGCCACGCGAACGAAGTCGCTGGCAGAAGCTAGTCTATAATATGTATGTATTTATAAATTATATAAGTATGTATATCAGTTGTCTGGTTACCATAACACAAGTTCTGCTTAGCTTGGGATCTGCTGTGCGATTCTCTAAAATGCAAGCTCGAAAACGATTCTCACTTCGATAACGAACCAACTTGGCATTGGCTTAGTATTCGTTCGCCGTGGTGACGTCACCACGGCGAACGAATATAAACCAATGACAAGTTCACTCGATCACTTTAGTGAGACTCGTTTTCGAGTTTGCATTTTACAGAATCGTACTACAGATAGCCGTGTGTGAGTTGTCCCAAGATATTTATTTATTTATTTATTGTACACCCACAGTTCGCCGGTATATCTAGGTCCCATGTAATAGGGGGCGAGCCTATTGCCATTAACCGGGCACAAACCCAAACTCCGAGCTGCTACTGAGAATTTCATAGAAAAACCCAATAACACTATTTGCTCGACCTGGGAATCGAACCCAGGACCTCTAGCGTAGCAGTCGCGCTCAGGACCACTAGGCCAACGAGGCAGTTAAAAATAAAATGTTTATGAACAGTTTTGTTAGCAGTTGTCTAAAGGGTTAACAGATCAAAGAGACTCGTTCAAAAGGAATAATTAGTTGAACCTTTAAAAAATTTAATCATCTTTTAATGAAGTTCGCCTTTTTTTTACAAACTTTTTATTTTACTTTATACCCTTTTTGAAAACTGTGAAGTATTTTTTTTTTTCAGTAACTGTACCTTCTTAATAAATTTGAAATTAGAAAGCTTTCTGATTTAATAAAAGATCGTCTGAAGTTGAATGATTTCTTGAAGCAGAAAGGTATTAAAATTGATCAAAGTCGATAAAATTTTGTAGGATCTAATGAGTTTTTGATTTCCTATTTATTTTGCTTTCGGGTCCCGAATATTTAGAACCGCCTATGTATGTAGTAGGTAGGTCTAGAATGGAGTGGTAGTGGAACAAGTTGAACCTAAAGGTTTAAACCATTAGGTTCAAAGTGGAACACAAGGGACTCAAAGTAATTATAAAAATGTGCAAGGAGGCACAGCTTGTTAGGTAGTTGGATCAAGAGCTTGATTTAGAGGACACTATATTTGTCCACGATCCGCATTTTTAAGTGGCTTCTCTCTCCGGAGTCCTGGTGGTAGAACTTTGCCTCTGTATCCGATACGGATGGGTTAGATACTGCACATTTTTAAGAATTCTAATGAGAAAGAAATAATAGTAAAATTTAAAAATCTTATTCATTTCTGAAGAACATTCTTTAGCGTGCTGCGGGTGTTCATTGGTACACCTCTGCCTAACCCCTCGAGGAATACTGGCGTAATGGTATGGTGGTATTAATTTCTAAATAAGACAATCTTATTTTCTTATTCAGAAATGAATTAGACTTTTAAATTCACCCCATTTAGTTTCCAAAACGAAAACCTTAACGAAAATCAACAGACACACTTCAAACACTAGCCTTACAATTAAAATTAACACAAAAAACACAATAACAATACCCAATTAACTTACCAAGTCCTTAAAGAAATTGCCAGGCGCTGCCGACACAGTAGCCAAGGCCAAGAAACAGGCACACACGAAGAATAGGACCTTAGTGAAATTCATAATTAATGAGTATTGAGTGAGTAGTTCCCTCCCAATCAATTCAGAGTGGAGACAGTGGGAGATCTTCTTCGAGAATGCTTTATTAAGTTACGTGCAGGATATTTATAGGTTTATGTTTTGGTTTAGGGGTGGCACTCATGTGATGAAATAGTGTACAGGGTGTAAGAATATGGTTTAAGTTTGACAAATAAAGATTTCTCAAAAAGAATTACATTCATTGCGGAGCTATTTTCAGAACCAATAGTAAGAGTTGTCTCGTAATCCTCCTTTCTATGGTTTCTTATGATATTATGTATTTTGTATATAAGTATATAGGTATGTATGTATGTATATATATATTTATGTTTTATGTATAGGATTTTATACAGTAAATATATTTATATATTAGTGTGGATAATTTTAGATATGTTGTACTTGTGTATGAATTAAGTTATTTATATAATTGCATTGGGTTAATTTTTATTTTGTTTTTGAAAGTATCAAATTTTGTTATTTTGTTTTTATTTGCACCTGCCGTGTTATGTCTTCTTCACCTTTGGTTGACTGGTAGAGAATGCCTAAGGCATTAAGTCCGCCTTTGTACTTTTTGTTGCATAAAGTTTAAATAAATAAATTCACTTACATGACAAAAACTTATTTCTAATTGGGATATATTAGGCGACGTGACGCGAATACTTAATAAAAAACGGTTAAATATAAGAATAAAAAATAAAAATAAAAATAGGTGCTAGAAAAAATGCTCAGGATTTTAAATTCGCTAAAATGATTTTCTTTAGGTGTCGTTTAAAGGAATACATGGACTTTTGGTTTTTTACAGTCAGAATACATATTACATAGTTGTTAACTTCGAATAATGGCCATCAAAGTATGTAAGTATGACCAATAAATTAATGCTGGGATGTGGCATACATTCTTGGAAAAGATTGTTTCTATGGTAGTGTACAGGGGTCGTGGGGGAATTCAAAGTTAGTCTTAATTGAAAACATGCAGATCTAAAAAATTATAACAAATTATTATAAAAAGAACATGGAACTTTCTTTTTACATCCGTTATTTTGCAACAAGTAGTTAGTTATTTATGTATATATGTGTATTCTTGTATCAGTAAATAACTAATTGAAGTGCATTAGGTGATAAAATGAGCTGGTACTCTAGGTTTCTCTACACCTTTTTGAAGAAATAACTTCATTTTTTCCTTGCAAATGACGTTCTCAAGTGCCTTTTAGTAGCCATGTAGTGCTTTTAAGTGCCATTAAAAGACACAAGGCATGGAGAATTATAGAGAAACAGACTATTGAACATGACTTTGAGTAGACGACTCAACTCTAGACTGAAAACAAATACATTTATTTCTAAAACCTTTTTTTGATCATCAATTTTCAACACTACAACTATATACCAAAAGTCTCACTCAAACAATTGAAATACTTGACCACATTCCAAAGATCCAACATGACCTACTAATAATTAATTCAACTCCCCAATGCCTACGTGAGAATTCGGAAACCATAAAATACCCACACAAACAACGCGAAAACAAAATGGACGCCGCTCGATCACTAAAGGCCGATGGTATTAATTGCTGGAATGCCCAACACTGAACATTAATCTAACTGGCAGAAATATATTGGAGGTGAACCTGGAAGGCTACCTACTTAGCTTGAAGTTGTGGGTACTGGTCAGATGACTTAGGTAGTATTTTGTCTGGAATTCGAATTTAGATGGTGTTTTTTACTTCGGAAAAGTCACCTTAAAGCTCAAAAATGATTATGTTTTTTAAATATGGAGTTGGTTACTGTCTGCGCATCACATCTGCACGTGACTCAGCGGGGGCAGGCACTGGGGTCCCAATCCAACCAATCTTGCTACGGACCACTGCGGGCCCGCCGCATCACTCAGCTCATCACCGCGATCGACTACGATCATTTCTTTGTGTCTATCTAACATAACTTTGAAGTTTGTAATTACGGGAATAAACCTAATATCTTTATACAGTCCTCTGTTTCTATTATAAAACCCAACAAAGCCTATTTTTAAGGACGTTTGTCCACTGGCTATTATGGAGCGAGCACGCGACGTATAAACGGCGACCACGCTACGTTTTCAGAGCCTAAAATGAAGTGGGACAGGCTGTCTAATGCGAGTTTACAAAAGCTCTCACCTCGCTTTGAACTGGCTTATAAATTGCTTATCGCCCAATCATTGAGGGCATAAGTGTACTCACGAAATATTGGTATTAATTGTTACTATAGGACGAATGTTGGGAAAAGCTGGGCAAAATTATATACAAAATTCAAAATTAGGAACAACTGCAATTATAGTCTTAGTCTCAATCTGTCAAAAATGTCTCTAATTTACCTACATTTTAGACCTATTTTTGTGTGCCCGGCTAATGGCAATAGGCTCGCCCCCTATTACATGGGACCTAAATATACCGGCAAACTGTGGGTGTACATTGGTACACCTCTGCCTAATCCTTCGGGGAATACAAGCGTGATGGTATATATATTTATTATATATATATTTTAGACCTTCATTATGATAAGGCAACTAGAATTTAAAAGTTTTCATTGGGTAAAACTGGCTATCAATGTTTATTTTTTATTTTAATGCTAATCCTAAAACATTCGTCATTTTCATATTAATAAATACTTTCAACCCCTTAAAATATTGCCAATAGCTAAAACGTCAGGCTGTATTGTAGCCTAAACCTCATCTTTCAAAGATAAATTATACCTACCAAAACATTTGTTCAACTGTCTAATACCAACCTCAGCTAACAAATTATTTCAGCTATTGGATTGGATTGAAAGAAAAGATTAATTTATTATCCCAAGGGTTGTTTGTTACACCATTCATCACTTTATCTTTGGTTTTTAATTAAATATTATAATTTATTGCAGGAAAATACTTTTAATTAAATTAACAAGATTCTGAGATATATTGCTTTAGCCCTTACCCAAAGGTAAGGCCTTCTTACACAATATATCAATGGTAAGACGCAAAAAAAGGTTGCAAGGATTAATAAAAAATAATACATAATTATAATTTATTATTATGATTTTAAATTTGCATGGCGTGAGCCTAAGTATGGCGATACATATTTCTAAATGCAATACCTGTATACCCACCCATATTCTGCAAATAAAGGATTTTGATTTGATTTGATTTGAATAAATTAATCAAAGACTTTGTTAAGTCAGTGACAGCCCTTAGTATTAAGTTGGTCATGTTTGTTAACAGGGACTTTCCTTTGCATTTGCCTCAATGTAATTAAGACACGTACGTTCAATGATTAATATATTTGTCTATTGGTTTATGTTTTAGTGCAATGTCGTTGATGTAGTGAATCTGGGATCTTCGTCGAACGATTAGGTATAATACTAGAGAACTAACCGCGACTTCTTCAGCGTGACTTATTTCACCCGCATTAAGTTACGTCTTTTGTTACTGCTTCGCTCCCGTGAGTCGTAGCGTGATGTCATGTAGACTATGTTACTCAGTGATAATGTAGCTTTCTATCGGAAAAAGAATATTTGAAATTGGTCCAGTAGTTGCTGTAGTTTTTGTTACATACAAAAATACAAATATTTCCTTTTTAAAATATTAATATAGATATAGATTTTTAAAGCCACAATTATTAATTAGATTGTCCGCTAACGTCAGATAATCGGTGACCGATTTTTTATATAGAGAATGGAATATAAATGAATTCTAATATACCAACACAACCGTCTTACATTTAGACCGATTTATGAGACCAATTTTTGGCAGATTTCTTTCTGTTACGCTTTTGCGACTAAACAAATGAACTGATTTTGATGAAATATAGCACGTGGTAAGATTGAATCCCAAGAAAGGACATAGAGTACTTTTTATTCTGCAGCTTTGTCTGCGTCCGCAATAATTGATATTTACGAGGATAAAGACGCAGGCAAAACCCACTTCAATTTTGTAGTAAATTTCTTTTGAGTAATACAGATTCTTCTTCAGCCGCAAAAATAATTATTCATTCGGTCACCTACTACATTATACAAAAATATTTACTTTATTGTACAACACAATTAGGTACATTATTGCGTTGAATAACACCTGCGAGTAAACTCATAGCAATAGTATGTTTAGAAGTCAAACTTAATTGTTTGGCTGTAGGCACGTAATTTAATTATCTGCTAGCTAGACTGTAATAATTTGTGTATACAATTATTATAACAATACCAGCCTAACATTGTCCCACTGCAGGACAAAGGCCTATTCTCATACAGAGAAGGTTCGAGCATTGATCAACACCCTTGCTCAAGGCGGATTGTCGATATAAGACTAATACTAATTATTAACTTTGAGTGCTCATTATGGATTGCCAATTACCGCCCAAACGGGTTGATACATCTGAATGACCGGGGTGAATACCGGCGAACTGTGGGTGTACATTGGTACACCTCTGCCTAACCCTACGGGGAGTACGGGCGTGATGGTGATGGTTTATACTAATTATTAAGTCCAAGTTTCCTCGCGATGTTTTAACGTAACTTAAAAAGTACATATAAATAGAAATAATCACTTTGGTACTTGCCCGGGTTTGAACTCACATTCTCACGTGTGAGAGGCGGACGTCATAAACGCTTGGACATTACGACATTGCCACTTAATTTCTTTCTTTTTGTATTTGGATGACAAACAAGCCGACGCGACGGCCCACCTGATGTTCAGTGGTCACCGCTGCCAATAGATATCTGCCATACCAGAGACTTTGCTAATGCGTTGCACATCCCAGAGATAAAGTTGATCATGTATCATGTGCCTGTAATTCCACCGGCACCCAAACACTTCAAACCGGAACACAGCAACGCTCCTTTGCGGCAGACACAGGTGAAGTACTTTCCATTTTAATTAAATAGATTCCATACCTACATATATGATTCTCTGGTCTCTAATCTGTATATATTATATAATATTTTGATTAAAGTAATAAGTAATTAAACTAAACGAAGCGAGAAGACGCCATATTGCGAAATGATCTAAGGAAAATGGCAGTTACTTCTGGCAGCTATTGTAATATTTAAATAGTACTAGCTTCTGCCATCGACTTCGTCCACGTCAAATAAATACCATCACGCCTGTATTCCCAGAAGGGTTAGGCAGAGGTGTTCCAATGTACACCCACAGTTCGCCGGTATATTTAGGTCCCATGTAATAGGGGGCGAGCCTATCCGCGTCAAATATGATATAATTATTATACCACGGGAACTGTATATTTTTCCGGGATATAAAGTATCCTATGTGTTAATCTATACTACAATCTATCTCAATGCCAAATTTCATCAAGATCCGTTTAGCCGTTTGAGCGTGAAGAAGCGAGAACGTACAAACTTTTGCCTTTATAATATTTGCGTGACTAGTTTTTGCCCTCGATATCCTCCACATCAAATTTCATATATACCACGGGAACCGTAATTTTTTTTAGTAGGTAGTATGTGGTAGTAAGACACCCCTTTACCTCTGAAAGCATCTGCGGGTTGTTCGAAAGAGATACCGCGCCCCCGGAACGCAAAGGGCACATGAAGGAACATGGACGGGTTTTAGTCAGTAAAAGTCTGACACTCCCTCCCGCCCCGCCCAGGGCGGGGGAAGTTATTTGATGATTTCTCGTCTTTAAAAAAAAAAAGAAAAAAAACCTCTGAAAGCATATAAAGCCGTTAGTCCTGTGCCTGGTTTGTGGGCTTGCTGTCCCATCGGATTATGAGAGTTAGGGAAGAAATATTATTACACTTTTTAGGTTGGATGAAGAAAATTCAAATTCCTAGTGTGGGGCAATGTTTTTTGGCAATCATGTTTTTGTTCTGAACCATATCCGCGGACCTTCTGATTACGAAAATATTGAAGGTTTCACAGTTCACATTATTATTAAAGCATGTGTCCTGATTTTCCAGAGCCCTCGTGTATGTGTGTGACAGTACAAATAAGCTGCTAACCCACTTATCTAATAAACTTGCCGTAAATAACATAATTAACCTGCCACATCTGGAACGTGGAACCTTAATGAGAATATTTCCTCTGGGAAAAGCGACTGCCTTCTTGAAGCTTTATAAGTACAATTTCTTGGTAAGTTTCAAGCAATAGGTAGAAAAAAAAGGGTGTATTAATATATTTAATTGGTATAGTGGCAGTACTGGCAATCAAGTTGTTTTTTTTTTATTCGATACGGGCAATATCTTGACTCTATTCTTGGTCAAAGGGACATAGATAAAGTCTACGATGGAGTGAGCTTACTCAGAAGAAGCTTCTTCTCTTTAACTCTCTATTTATTTTCCAAACTACATCTATCATTACAGAGTATGGAAAAAATGTATTTTCCAGACCGGTTCCGACCGCCACGGCTAATCTTAATGCAGACTAGCAAAGTACGCAGGAGATATTATAGTGCATAAGTGTGTGCGCAAACATAGGTGCAGGTCTTCCCTAACACTCATAGTCCGATGGGACGGCAATTCGACACAACTGGGGAGAGATCAGCAGCAGCTTGAAGTTTAGATTTGTGCCCGGTTAATGGCAATAGGCTTGCCCCCTATTACATGGGACGTAAACATACCGGCGACCTGTAAGTGTACATACATTGGTACACCTCTGCCTAACCCTTTAGGGAATACAAGCGTGGTGACATCATAACAATAATGAATCAAAAGCCAGTCACTGAAATATTAACCTTTATCACCATAAACATAAGATGCTCTTTGTATCACTGAAACAACGTCATAAATTGATAATCACAGTTGAATGGTATAGACGTAAATGTTTAAGGTCAAATGATAACAGTACTTTCCCGGTAGATACCAAAACTCTTCACATTTGCCCTTTCACCTTACAATAAGATTATTGTAATTGGCGTTATCTATACACATGTATACAAAGAAATAAAATTGAGCTGTCTGTTTGTAATTAAAAAATACAAGTTGGTTACTAAATGAATAAAATTATTAATATTTAAACGGTAGGTAGGTCATAAATCAAAACACCATTTTTTATTTTTGTCAAAATGTCTGTTTGTTGCGGCTAATTTCCCAAATTGCTAGACCAATTTTTATGAGACTTACACATAGACCAAATTATAAATGTTTACTTTTACTAAAAGAACCACTTTTTTTCTGTCTGTCTTTCTGTTTGATCTGGATAATCTCCTAAACGGCTAGACAGATTTTGACGAGACGTACACTGGCAGGCAGCTGTTGTTATAATGACTTAGACTACTTTTATTTTAGACAAAGAATTAGGGTTCCGCGCAAGGATAAGCCTCGTGATAACCGACATTTGCGCAAACCAATTTGCTAGTCAAAAATAATTTTAGACTATATAATACAAAGTATAGTCAAAGTAAGAAGAGGAAGGGGAAGAAAGTAAGAAGAGGGGGGGAGGGGTGTGCAAGGGGCCACTGAGGCCCGATGCCTGCCGGAGCTGCGGGTTGTTCGAAAGAGATACCGCGCCCCCGGAACGCAAAGGGCACATGAAGGAACATAGACGGGTTTTAGTCAGTAAAAGTCTTACACTCCCTCCCGCCCCGCCCAGGGCGGGGGAAGTTATATGATGATTTCCCGTCTTAAAAAAAAAAAGAAAAGTATAGTACTTATATTGATTCTGATTTGTAATTTAAGTATAAAATATTGAACGGAATTCTTACCTTACAAATAAAATAAATGATTTATGATTTTTTTTCAATCCGCAATAAGACGTCATTTAAATTAACATTACCTATTTCTTTAATTTTAGAAAAATAAATAGTTTTCCTAGCAAAAAAGAAGAATATTATCGATAACCGACATTCCAGACGAAGTCGCAAACTTAAGCTAGTCAAGACAATTACGATTAATTACTACAATATTATTAATTTTGTAACATGCTATTAATTTATGTTTACTGATAGCAATGTTTATGTTATTAATTATGAAGTCAATTGGCATATAATATAATGGTAGCAGGGAATCGGGGAAGAACATTTGTGTTATCAGACTATTAATAATAATATACTTTAAAAGGAAGGTAAATAAGGTTGCGGAATAGTACATGGCTATGGTGATCAATATTATTATAATAATACTTAATATAAAATTATTTGTACTAAAGGAGTATGTAAGGATCGTAGCACGTGGCGTGCTGTGGTTTCTGCTTACCCTCCAATGCAAAATTCGTGAGTTTATGTATGTATTTATATTTACGGGATGTTAAAAGTACACCACACACCGTACAGTGTTAGTAGTAGAAGTGTGTAAAGTAGTAACTGCCTCGTTGGCCTAGTGGTCCTAAGCGCGTCTGCTACGCTAGAGGTCCTGGGTTCGATTGCCACGTAGAGCAAATCATTTTATTGGGTTTTTCCATGAAATTCTCAGTAGCAGTTAGGATTTGTGCCCGATTGATGGCAAAAGGCTCGCCCCCTTTGACATGGGACCTAAACATACCGATGAACTGTGGATGTATATTGGTACACCTCTGCCTAATCCTTCGGGGAATACAGGCGAGAATGTATGTGAGCGCGTAAAAAAAAGTTGGACTTTCGTCTTCAAAAAAAAAACCGTAATCAAGAGGTTTTCTGATATACTCCAGAACAAAAACATCACAACGATTCGAAGAACAATTATGACACTTGCAGTATTTTTTTACACTGTCTATAATATTAGGGAATAGGTACCTACTGTAGGTACATCTTCTTTTATAAGACTAACACTGTTCATCTATTCCCTGGATGCCTTAGTCAGAGAAACTTACTCATATTACTACTGTCGAAATATAATTGTAGTTGAATACCAAAAGCAAAGTTGTGGACATAACTTCATGGGCAAAGTTGTGCCTGTAACTTCATAGGCAAAGTATCTTTCAAACTGAACTGAATGTACCAAAGCAGTTTGATTGCAAAGTTACGATTGGTTTGGGCTTAGAATATAGGTTCATTGAAACTAAACGCTCTGAGTATTTTAGTAGCAGTGAACGCAATTCTATGCACTATAATGTTCTGAAGGTTTAACACAAGTGCGCGACGATAAGGTTTCTTATTTTCGACCGATTTTTGAATTGGTCATACTAATTTTAAGTCGTGTTGGCCCTTCATGCACGAGGTTGCAGTTTTGATACCGTGCAAGTACCTATCAATGTGACTTTTAATTCATATGTACTTTTTAAGTTTACCTGAACTACTAATAAAATAATTCAAATAATAATTCGCCTTTAGTATCTAAATACAAACCAGTAAAATAGATAAGGCAAATCAAAAATAATGATTTCTACGGTAAAAATCTAAATAATTTATTTTCCAAACATAATAAATATACAACCATACACAACCTCTATGAATTTCAGTCTTAATTCAATGAATACTAGTCTTTGTTTCTTCTGCTAAAAGGTTTACTTTCCCGCGATGGATGCTGCTTGGCTTACTACGGCGACTGCGGGACCAGCTTTGATGACTCCATCACGAACGTGTTGGCCGAGCCTTTCCTGAAAAATGAGGAACATTAGCTCTTATCCCAACGACATAAGACACAACGCCCATAACCTCCAAAGTCAGGTTTGAGTGGCAAAATCAACCTAATCTACTCGATGATAGTATTGAGATTCGTAAAAGTAGGAATTATCGTTATTTGTTTGTTTTATCATTGGATGGCAAACAAGCCGATGACCCACCTAATGTTAAGTGGTCACCGCTACCTATAGACATCTGCAATACCAGAGGACTTGCAAATGTTTTGCCATTCCAGAGACAAAGTTGAAATGTCTCATATGCCTGTAATTACCCCGGCATCCATACCCTTCTACCCGGAACATAGCAACGCTGCTTTGTGGCAGAAATAGGTATGGTGGGAGCTCGTTCACAAAGAGCTCCACTACTTTTTATTGAGAAATTTTGATGTGAGTTGGCTTATTTTGATAATATTAACTAAGCAACGTTTTTAAAATTAGACGAATAACATCAAAACTTAGTTATTTTATGTTCCCTAACAAAGAATTTAGCTTATATCCTACATGTGTAGGTATAGTTCCAAAAACACATAGAGTACATTGACAGGCACAAATCTTATTTACCAAGATATTATTAAACAAACAAACAGACAAGAAAAAGACTATTCAGATTAGACCAAGCAAATATTTTTTCGAGAAAAACGAAGTCTAGACTTATAGTGCACTATTTCAATGATAGCACCTTCCTACTGAAATACATTATCTTCGAGTTATTTGCTTGTTTTTGGTTTACTTTCCGGTAAATAAGCTTATCTTTGTTAAATTGCATGATATCTATTACCTAGTTCTCCTTTAAAAAAATCTTTATCTAGATACTTATATTATAAAGTTAAAGAGACTGCTTGTGTTTTTGTTTGGACATGCAAATATAACCAACTTAAACAACTCATCATATTCTGTTAATTGGAAACTACGTAATCCTTGAGTGCCTTCTATAGGCTTTATTTTATTGTCAAAATATAGAAATCTGTTCGAAAATTTAAAGCTGCTAGTTTTCTTATAAAAGTTTCGTTTCAACTTTTCAGATACGAAAAAGAAATTAATCAGTTACGTAATAGACAAACAATCAACACAGAATTTAACCTAAATAGTTATAAATATTATATTGAAACAATACTAAGAAACACATGTACGATAATTGTGCCCACCACCCTATAGGTACATCCCCGTCGGGTGTAAGTTCAATTTCTTAAGATGGAACAGATACCTTTCATTCAAGAAGTCAATTGGTTCCCTTCAAGACTCACAATGAAATTATTCAGTAAACTTATTTCACCCGCGTTAAGTTACGTCTTTGGTTACTGTTCCGCTCCCGTGTGTCGTAGCGTGATGTTATATAGCCTATGTTACTCAGGAATAATGTAGCTATCTATTGGTGTTAAAATGGTTAAAATTGGTTCTATAGTTTCGGAGCATATTCGGTGAAAACAAAAAAAAACTTTGCTCTTTATTAGTATAGAAAATTAATACCACCATTACATGATCACTATTCTGAAACTTGTTTTGATTTTAAAATACAGAATAAGTAAGAAAGAAAGAAAGAAAAACCATTTATTCTTTGCGAAAGCGACGCACAACACAAAAATAAAAATAATAAAAAAAAGAAACAAAATAACAATAACAATAAAGAAATGTATAATGCGCCGTAAAGGCTGACGCTCAGCATAAAGCCGTGGCCCGTGCACGAGACACGGAACCACAGCGCTGGTTTTCAGCGTCAGCCGGCGGGGGTTTAAGCTAATTTTAATCTTTGTAAAATATGATTGCCTATCTTTGCACAAATTACTGTTCGGTCAATCGGTCAGTAACTAATCATTACAGTGTACTAATCTACACTATCCAAATTAAAAAGAGTGTCCGTGGATGTTCTTGCTCGTTCTTCTCCATAGAGACCTATGGAATCGGAATTTAACCATACACGTCACGCTTCGCAGTCAAACTATTCAAACTAGCTTTATGATCGTAAGTAGAACTTTTTAAAGAACTTACAACTTTCTTGAAGAACTTCCACCTTGGTTCAGGCGCCGCCGAAATACTTGACAGGGCCAAGGCCAAGAAACAAGCGAAAACAAACAAAAATATCTTTGAGAAATTCATTTTTCAAAAAAAGAACAAAGTTTTGTTTAAAAATAATTTGAATTTCGTATTTCGAACTCAGGTGATACGAACCGAATGATTCTCTACCTGGAAATTGTGCCTTTTAAATACTTTCTTTATTTCTAAAGTGGTTTAGCTATCTCCTTGTTACGTGTAAGGTGTTTTGAACTGTATTTTAAAGTATTTATGAGTCATATTGGAATGTTAACTCGTTCTAACAGTAAGTGCGTGTCAGATGCATACTTTTGTATGGGGACTCCCTCGGTCCCGACTAACTCTTACTACCATGAATTTAATCATTTATTTTTGGAATTGTAGTTTTTTATTGTTGATTGGTTTTATTAACAGACCGATTTTCCTGTTAGAAAACCATAACAATGTTGATGATAATGTAGGTACTTTTTTGTAGTTTATCTTGTGCAATGAGCTACAGTAAAACCTAGATTATCCGAACCTTCAATTATTATCTGAACACTCAATTATCCGAAAATTGGCGAGAGTTCGTTGCTGAAAACGCGTTGCAGCTGTTCGTCAATTAAAAATTGACTATTTTATAAGAAAAGATTTTGACTTTTTTGAGGTATTTAATATTTCAACGTTAATACATATATTATGTTAAATTTTAATAGACAGTTTATACAGTTTTTAGGTGAAAAGGAAGTTTGAGTTTGATCTTGTCTCAAAAAACCTACATTTCGATTATCAGAACTTTTGATTATCCGAACTAGTCTCGGTTCCAATTAGTTCGGATAATCGAGGTTCTGTATATCGTAAAAACTTTGTTTGGAAACAGGTTTTTGAACCCGTTATATAAAGCGAAGCAAATTACGTTCTTATGGATATAAAAAATGTATGACTCGGACAACCAATTTCCAATAGCAGAATTATATTCACGATTACGTTTTTTACTTCCTTTTTTTGTAGAATTATGATTGCCGTCTTTCTCTATACGATATTTTTTTTTCAATAAAATAGGGTTATACAGAGGTTTATAAAACTCTAGGTTAGGCTATTTAATTACAATAATTACTGGTTGTATAAAATATAAAATTATACCATCTGTATGTACCACTAGGTGCTTTTAAACGACTTAAACTATGTTGAATAAAATAGCAATAATTAAACAATAATAAATTGCTCTATAAATGAATATCAAAGTCATATTAAGTTTGTAACTTCAAACTTATTCAATGATGCAGAAAAATGGGTAAATTTATACCATATTTTCGCATTCACCCGGATATTTTATTAGAAACAAGAAATTAAAAAAATGCTACTTTTAAAAAATAATTTACGATGTACGAACTGAAAAAAACGGCCACTTTATTTTTCAGACTAAAACTAGGTCGATGACCACAATCAACAAGAAGCCATTGACACAGTACTTAATTAAAACAATATTATTATAACAATGCAATAATAGTATGCAACCTAGATCTTAAAAGATTAAATTGAGTGTCAACTGAAGGTTCTGTAATCTTGGCATAGATATACAAGTGTTTAGGTAAATATTTCATTTGCAATAAGTATTTATAAGATAAAAAATCTATACTAATATTATAAAGACGAAAGATTTGTATTTTGTATGTAACTAATAAACTTAAAAACTACCGGACCGATTTTAAAAATTCTTTTGCCATTAGAAAGCTACATTACGCTACGATCTACGGGAGCGGAGCAGTAACCAAAAACACGTAAGTTAACGCGCATAGTCCGCTAATAAAGAGATACAGTTTAATGAGTTTGTCAGGTTGTAGGAATCTCTGGATCACCTGCACGGCTTTTGAAAAGTATGTTACCCTTAGAAAGCCACGTTATTTTTGAGTTACATAGGCTATATAACATCACGCTACGACACACGGGAGCGGAACAATAACCAAAGACATTACTTAACACGGGTGAAAATATCCACGCAGATAAAGTCGCAAGCAAAAGCTAGTGTTTTATAAGGGTCTAGAAGTGCTTTGTAGATTTAGATAAGCATCTCTTAGTACATATAAACGAGGCATTCAGTCGCTCAGTCGTTTCCAGTCTTCATGTGAAGACGAATAAGAAAAAGGGAAAAAGATAAGTGCTTTTCCATTTTTTACATAACGGGAGGCAAAAGACACTTAACAAAGGCGAAAGTTATAATCATATTGTTACCATCATTGTGATTATTCTTATTGTTCTAGACTATATGAAATTCTCAGTAGCAGCTCGGAGTTTGGATTTGTGCCCGGTTAATGGCAATAGCCTCGCCACCTATTACATGGGACCCGGCAAACTGTGGGTGTACATTGGTACAGCTCTGCCTAACCCTTCGGGGAAGGCGTGGTGGTATCATGTATATCTGGAACTGTTCTGGTTACTGAGATATTGAAGGTCAAAATTCCTTTTGTGCGTCATCACGAAATGAAGTTTTAAATGTTGATAAAAAATGTCTTAATGTTTTCTCCGTTCTCAAAATGATTCAAATTAATTTATACATTAGTTTAACATATCCTAAGGTCTATGATCTCATTACTATAATCCAGTTTAAGATAAAAGAAAAAAAATTGTGAAAATTTAAAGAAGAAGAAAGAAAGTATAAATGTTTATTGATACAGACCATGAGCACACAAATACAAATACTGCAACAGTTATCTGACCTCACTAAAATAAATCTACAATCATCTGAACTGTTAACACAAATTAATAATTACCTAAAACGTAATAAATACTAAGAACAGAATTAATAAACACATCTTCAATAATTGCAAGCGATAACACAGCTGTTGGATAAGGGAATTCACATCCAACATCCCGAAGTCCCCTAACCACTAATTAACTACAAAACTTCTTATCACAAACATTTGCCGTTAAAAAAACTGCAAAAACAACCAATCACGCTCCTATACGTCAGTACCTAAAGTCGAAATTAAAACGAAGAAAAATTCTCAAACGGCAAAAACAAAATTGTCTGGTTTTTCTCAACTTGGTATAAATATGTTTTAATGCACGATAGAGCATCATTCGAAGCGTTTCACTGTAGTGTGAATTTATAATTATTATAACTTAACATTTTTAATTAAATCGACAAATATGAACTTCTCAAGGATTTTCTTGTTCGCGTTCGCTTGTTTGGTTGCACTGTGCGCTGTGTCGGCGGCGCCTGAGCCAAGGTGGAAGGTGTTCAAGAAAATTGTAAGTATTTTTTCTCTTAAAACCTCTCATTTTAAGCTAAATTAATCTTATGCTGCAAAACTTAAGACAGTATTTTTTTGCGTTTCTTGTTGTGTGTTGGACACCTATACTATACAATAATCATGTGTTCTATAACTAGATTGTTGTTCAGTCGAAAATATACATACTACGTTGCTTTGGCAAGATCATGGTCCCTGTATGGCTATTGAAATTAAACAAAAACATATATGTGCAATGTAATAATGCCACCACATAAGAAACGTAACTGTTATAGATTTTTCTTTGGGCTTCTGTACCCCACAAGGAATATCCGAAACCCTTAAAAAATCACGTTAAATAAATCAGATTTTCAGGACGAAAATACATAGATCTTTTTAGAAAAGTTATTTTTTGGAATCATTTTTCTTCTTTTCGTGTCGATGATAATTCACTCTTATAGTTGTTGGGCCCTGTAGGTGGCCATCAGTAGCGTTCTCAATGTCTTCCAAAACATAATCATTGGCTAATTGTGTCGACTACCTAATTCAAAAGTGTCTGTAAATGGTTTATATATACCATCACGCCTGTATTCCCCGAAGGGTTAGGCAGAGGGGCACCAATGTACACCCACAGTTCGATGATATATTTAGGTCCCATGTGATTAACCGTATTGTCATTTACCGGGCACACATCCAAACTCAGAGCTGCTACTGAAAATCTCATAGGAAAACCCAATAACACTTTTTGCTCTTGGGAATCGAACCCAGGACCTCTAGCGTAGCAGTCGTGCTTAGGACCACTAGGCTAACGAGACAGTTAAAGGCAGGTTTAATTGAAATAAATGCTTTTGAACTTGTAAACTAATAGCTGTTTCTATTTTTTTTCCAGGAGAAAATGGGCCGCAATATCAGAGATGGAATCATTAAGGCTGGACCAGCGATCGCAGTCTTAGGAGACGCCAAAGCTTTAGGATAAACTTATGTAATAACCTCATTAATTAAGAATTATTTATAAAATACCTTTAATACTCAGTCTGCCATAAAATAAATATATTTTAAGTATCTACTTTTGTGTTTATGTTACCTTATAATAATACCACCATGCCTGTATTCCTCGAAGGGTTAGGCAGAAGTGTAACAATTATGGACACCCACATTCCTATGTAATAGGGGGCGAGCCTATTGTCATAAACCGGGAACAAATACTAACTCCAAGCTGCTACTGAGAATTTTTATAGAAAAACTCAATAATATTTAACTCGAACTGGGAATCGAATCCAAGACCTCTAGCATAGCATTCACGGTTAGCACCGCTAGGCTAACGAGGTAGCTAAAATAAAACCAGCCTAATTATACCACTGCAGAGCAAAAACCTCTTCTCATACAGAGAAGGCACGAGTGTTGATTACCACGCTTGCTCAAGGCGGATTGGCGATTTCAGACTTACATTAACTATAAGGTTTTCTCGCAATATTTTGCTTCACCAATGTCAGTTATGACTAAGATAAACTTAAATACTACTTAGAAGAAGAATTGAAAAAGTTACATTAATAACTGGTATCAAACCTACAACTTCATACATGAGAGGCGGTGTGTTTTTACCACTTTCTTTCTATAGTGTGGGCAGTAAGATCTAACGGCCCTCACACCCTAGTATCAGAGTTTCTGAACCGCCTCAAGGGCCTCTGACATGGTTACCAAAGTCAGTTATCTCCAAGCTAAATTTAGAAAGTATATATGAATTAGAAAAAGTCGCATTGGTACTTGCCCGTGCCCAGTTGCGAACCCATAACGTCGTCTTAACCAACGGGCCATCACGGCACATTTTAATCACTGAGCTACCACGACATAGATTGTTCCAATTTCCCAAATGCTTTAAAACACGCAGCTTAGTTTTGAAGATCGTCAGGCATTTTATATAACTCCTGGAGATTAGTCAGAGACAGGACAGTAAAAGTTAACCAATTTACTTAAAGTACCAAGGCCTCTGGTATTACAAATGTGTATAGGCAGCGGTAACTAGTTAACATCAGCCCCCCTAGCCAAGTCACAAACGATAATCGTAAACGCTGGGTAGGTACCAATAGATTTTCAACTTAATACCCAAGAGCCTTAAGTTGAAAATATTTTAAAGATTTCTAAGCGTTAGCGACTGGAACGAACGAAAACGCTGCAGTCTTCATTAGATCTTCAACTTAAAACCAAGCACATAAAGTTGAAGATCTATTATAGCCTACTCAGCGTTTGCGTTTATCGTTTGTGACTTGGCTAGGGGGGCAGGTGGGCTTGATAGCCATTCAATGGCATAAAAAAAAGAAAACTTTTAATTTTCTCATACAAATGGTTCTTATTTTATCTTCTTTATGATCTAGTTTTAAAGTAGCTTAAGCACTAAATGATTTAGGTACACTTTCTTTGTGATAGCAGTTTTTATTTATTACACTACTTTTATTCCGTTGGATAAGTAACGCTTGGGCTTGGAAAATTAGTTCTTAGTTTTTCTTTATTATCATAAATCTGAAGAGATTTTTAGTTTGTGTGTATATGTGTTTAAACGCTCTAACCTCTATAACTAAGGGCGCTTTCAATTTAGACGGTTGGTGCCGGACTGCTGCCGCACGGTTGTTACGACCATGAGCCGTACTGCTGTCGGACGATAGCAGTACGACGTAAATCGTCTTATTTGAAGAGATACGCGGCTACAGTCCGATCGAATTTCTAAGAAACACGATGCGTTCACAGCACTAGCGAACAACGACTGAGCTGAGACACTGACAGGTTGTTGCCGTTCCGCCAACGGACATGCGCCGCACTGCTGTCGCACGACTTTGCGTCGAGACATTTTGTACGAAAAATCATAACCGCCCGTGCGCAGTACGATACCCGGACTGCAGCAGTCCGGCACCAATCGTCTAAATTGAAAGCGCCCTAACAGTCAAATTAAAAGAAATTCTTTATGTAAATAATAGCCAGATTTATAAGGTATCGTATAGGCTATGTAACATACCCTAGGACACACGGGAGCGGAGCAGTAACCAAAGATATAACATGAAGCGGGTGAAAAAAAAAACACAGGAAGGAAGCCGCGGACAGACGCGAGTAAAATATATAGCTAGTAGATAATAATATATTGTTATTTAATACATGAAAAGCTAAAGAGTTTGTCTGTACGCGCTGACCTCAGGAACTATTAGTCCAGTATTATGTAGCCTGTTTATTTAGGCAGGATATAGACTCATCATCATCTTGCTTAACCTTTTCCCAACTATGTTGGGGTCGGCTTCCAGTCTAACTGGATGCAGCTGTGTGCAGTGTTTTACATGAAGTGACTGCCTATCTGACCTCCACAACCCAGTAACTAGGAAACACGGTACCCCTTGGTTAGACTGGTTGTCAGACTTCTTGGGTTCTCACTATCCGTAACGACTGTCAAAGATCTACGAATGACAGCCGGGACCAACGGCTTTTCGTGGTTTCCAAGGCACGGGGGTGTCACACCACCAACTTCCAAACTCCGGGCTGTTACTGAGAAATTCCGAATGGAAAAACCCATTAACACTTTTTGCCCGACCTGGGAATCGAACCCGAATCAATTATTAATTAATATAGTATAGTTATGAATTAATTATTTCTTTGTTTTCTTTTTCTTTACAAATATTCGTTCCATGCGGGAATCGAACCCGCGACACGCAGTGCAGCAGTCAGTTGCTCGGCCACTGCGCCAACCGTGTCGTCAAAAAAGTCAATATTTAAAAGTCCAAGTTTGCTCCCAATGTTTTTCTTTCAAATTCACTTTTGAGATGTGCAGAATATCAATATCGGTGTTTTTTTTTTTATAATTTGATGGCAAACAAACGGACGACCCATCTGCCCCTTGGTTGCCTTAAAGGCTTTGCTGCGTTGCCACACCAAAGAAAAAATTGAAATGTCTCATGTGCCTAATTAATTCATAAAAAAAAATTAAAAATATTTTCACCAGATCATCCATACCCTTCATACCGGAACACAGCAACACTGCTTTCCGGCAGAAATAAGTAAGCAGGATACTTATCCAAATATCGCTGAATTTAAAAAGTTGTTCAATCGTAATCTTACCCAAAGGAAACAACCTTGTGTAAGCTTCAAAATGCCTGTCAAATGCGATAGGCGCTTGTTGGAGGTAATATCAAACTCACAGTTGCTTTTTCAGTAAAGGTACTTACTACGCAAATTGACTTTTAACATTGGAAGATAGTCGACGTCGGTATTGCTTGTTGCTGAGTTGTCCTTATCAATATCGAACAAAAATGAGCAAAATATATAGCGGCAAGAGATATGCATTATCTGTGAAAATTTTAACTGTCTAACTATCACGGTCTATGTGAATTTGGTGGATTTCATGAAAACCGGGTAATCTGAAAACATTTCAAAAAAATTTTTTGCAACTGAATGTTATTAGAATTAATAATATTGTTTTATAAACATAATTATAAACACAGTTTGATACGGGGGATAACATTTTATCATCTCAGAACAGGGGCATTCCTAGAACCAACAACACGAGAAGCGTTATCAAAACAAACTTATTATTACAGTTAAAATAAACTATGACAGAACAAAACGATCTTTATGCCGTGAACATAAGGTTCACACTCCGTTTGTTTACATTTTTCCAACAGCATTCAAAGTTTTGGTCAGTTTAGTAGTATATAAAATGCGAATTTTGAAAGTGGAACATCATTCAACTCGAAGGAGTCTTCGTGAATTCAAATACAATAATAATTTGAATTAAGAACTGCAAATATGAACTTCTCCCGCATATTGTTGTTCGTGTTCGCTTGTGTGGTCGCACTGTGCGCTGTGTCGGCGGCGCCTGAGCCAAGGTGGAAGGTGTTCAAGAAAATTGTAAGTATTTTCTCTCTAAAAACCTCTAACTTCAAGCTACATTAAATCTTATGTAGCACAGCTTAAGACAGTAATTTTCTGCGTTTTTTGTTGTGTGATTTAAACCCACACTATACAATTTTCAAGTGTTTTTTTATAAGTTCATAAGCCTAGTGGTTCTAAGCTGCTACTGCTAGGACTGCTACGCTAGAGGTCTTAATTTCAAGCCGAGCAAAACGTGTTATTGGGTTGTCTATGACAATCTTAGTAGCAGCTTGGAGTCAGGATATGTGCCCGGTTAATGTCAATAGGCTCGCCCCAAATTACATAGGACTTAGACATACCGGCGAAGCGTGAGTGTACGTTGGTACACCTCTGCCTATCCCTTCGGGGTATACAGGCGTGATGGTATGTGTGTGTTTAATGGGTAATTTTATTGTTTTCAGGAGAAAATGGGCCGCAACATCAGAGATGGAATCATCAAGGCTGCACCAGCCGTTGAAGTACTTGGCAGCGCTAAGGCGTTAGGAAAATAGATTAATTTTCATATTCAACTTGCTGAAGTATTGATCATCATCATTATCATCATTATCGTCACTTTAGAGTTAGTTGACACCGACACACGACGCAACGCTTTTAATAGAGTCACTCAATATATAACTTTATTTATTACACGAGAAGATTCATATTTTAATGTCACAATTCAGAATACGTTACACCTTCTCACAATGAAATTCTCGCAATGAAATGTGTATCTTTACATGTAGTAAATAAAGTTAAATTTTGAATCGCTCTATTAAAATGTGCGTTTCGTTGTGAACTGACCGTAAGCTGAAAGAAGCCCACTGCTGGACATGGGCTTGCTACAAGCGTCTCCACATCGGTGCTCTGCATCCAGAGGATTCCTGTGGTCTTCACCAGATCATGTCAATTATGGGGTTGTTCCTCATGATTACTCAAGTTTGCTTGTCCGAAGAAGGTTTACCCAAAATAAAATTGTCTACTTACACTATGCCCTTCGATACGTCACTACATCCAGAAACATCCATCCATCCATTTAGCGAGCTATTATGCTCTGTTTATTTTAATTTGTACAGTGTCTTTTGTATGTTAAAAATCAATGCCAAAGTATTTATTTAATAAATTAAGTTAAGCCACACTTTATGTAATACTCAAAGTGATATAATAATAAATATGTTTTAAGTTATTTTTCTGTTTTGTTCCCTTATTGTTTACAGTAGTCATTTCAAAGAGGTATGGTCGTAATAAGCCAAGAAGTCTAGCAACCAGTCTAACTAAGAGGTATCGTGTTGCCCAGTTACTGGGTTGTGGAGGTCAGATAGGCAGTCGCTCCATGTAAAACGCTGGTATTCAGCTGCATCCGGTTAGACTGGAAGCCGACCCCAACATAGTTGGGAAAAGGCTAGGCAGATGATGATGGTGGTAGTACTTCCCCGGACGAGCTCCTACAAAGAGCTCTACTACTACGAAATGATCAGATATTTTTATTCCACGGCGAGAAAGCGCTTCATATTTGCCTCGTTTTCTTATAAAGTTTTGTCATTTGAGATAAAGGTCTAAATAGCTTTTATAATATTTATGAAACCTTCTCTATTATATATTTATTTATTTATTTATTAAAAAAGTCCACCAACAGCTTCTATGTGTTACATATTATAGGTATTGGTTATTAAGCCGTGTACTCACATAGTTGCCAATTACTGGTTAACCAACATTTACAAAAATAAGTGATAACATTACACAGACAGAAAAAACAACAAAAACTAGATAGAAATAAAAATAAAGATAAAAACAAACTTAAAACTCCTTAAATAAAAAAAAATAAAAAATAAAGAACGATTTAAAGGTATTAAAATTGAAACTAAATCAGACCTCAAGTCGTGATTTATATATTCGACACTAATTTCTGCCCGCGACTTCGATAGCATGATTTTTTTCAGCCGCGTTACGTTTTTGATTACTGCTCCGCTTCTGTGGGTCGTAGCGTGATGTTATATAGCCAATACTATTCCACATGAATCTGGCTATCATATATAAAAAGAACAAAAACAAACATAAAATCTCGAGCGCTTTTTTATTTCGAATTAAGTAAACGCTTTTTTTTACTCAAATAACTAAAATTAACTATCCTTTTTACCTGACTGCGACAGAAAGATAACCATCTTTCTGTGATGATTGATGATTTTAATACAGTTAGTTAATACACAATAATTAAAACTAAGTCAATTTCTGTTACCTGTTAACTGAACGGCATCAATTAATTACATTGATTATAAACCAATTATAGTAATTAATTGCGTATTTAGACATAATAATATATCACATGCTAGGTCAATAATTTGCACCTGCCATGTTATCTCTTCACCACCTTTGGTTGACTGTTAGAGAATGCCTAAGGCATTAAGTCCGCCTTTGTACTTTTTATTGCATAAAGTTCAAATAAATAAATAAATAGATAGACTGCCTCGTTAGCCTAGTGGTTCTAAGCGCGATTGCTATAACAGATATCTTGGGTTAGATTCCCAGGTCGAGCAAAGTGATCTTGGGTTTTTCTATGAAATTCTCAGTACCAGCTATGAGTTAGGATTTGTGCCCGGTTAATGGCAATAGGCTCGCCCCCCTATTACATGGGACCTAAACATACTGGCGAACTGTGGGTATTAATTGGTACACTTCTGCCTAACCTGACTGGGAACCAGCTTAAATGGGACTAGCCAAGACATATTTGCCGCATTCCGGACAAACTGTGGGCCCAAGCATCACAAAACTGGTGCTCTGAGACAGTGAGTAAGGGTCGCGACAGGCCACGAAGGCGATGGCGAAACAAACTGGAAGGATTCCTCCAAAACTGGAAGGATGAGACACGGTAACGCGAAGCATGGAAGGAGTGGAAGGAGACCTTTAGGCCCCGTTCCCACTACGCCGGACCGGCAGATCTGCCAAAAACCGGATGCCGGACAGAGTGTTCACATTACACCGGATACCGGAAGAAATTCACAGTTGAATTTGGACCTGCGCGCACAATGGACGACGAAATTGTTGTGTTGTGGTGGTATCTTAATAGAAGGCAAAATAAAAGAAAACATTGGGTACACCCTATTTTAAAACTCGTTGGCCCCGTTCCCACTATGCCGGACCGGTAGATTTGCCGCGCCGGTAAATCTGCCGGAAGGGCTAGTGGCTGTACAATTTATATGAAGCTGTTCACATTATCCCGGATCCGGCATTTTTGCCGAGCCCGGCATTTTTACCGAGCGTTTTGTCACTAGGAATTTCCAGTAAAACGACCGGACCCGGAGTAATGTGAACGAGTTTGTCCGGTATCTGTCCCCCGCTCTCCCCGCTCGTGCTCCCCTCGCCCCGCCCGTGTTCCACACACGTCATTCGGCTAGCATTTTCTGGTAAAAGTAGACGTTTAGCATGGATATTCAAGCAGAAATTTTAATTACGCTTGTCCAAGAGAGACCTGTTCTGTGGGATAAGACCGAAGACGTCTATAAAGACAAAAACTTAAAGTTAGCAGCAGTTAGCATCCAAATTCAACTGTGAATTTCTTCCGGTATCCGGTGTAATGTGAACACTCTGTCTGGCATCCGGTTTTCGGCAAATCTGCCGGTCCGGCATAGTGGGAACGGTGCCGTTCACATTACTCCGGGCCCGGTCGTTTTACCGGCAATTCCTAGTGACAAAACGCTCGGTAAAAATGCCGGGCTCGGCAAAAATGCCGGACCCGGGATAATGTGAACAGCTTCATATAAATTGTACAGCCACTAGCCCTTCCGGCAGATTTACCGTCGCGGCAAATCTGCCGGTCCGGCGTAGTGGGAACGGGGCCTTAGACAGGAGTGGAACAGAACAAGCTAACAATGGCACAAAAAACGGTAGCATTTTTTCTGCCCCGTTAGCCTTGTGGTCACAAGCGCGGCTGATGAGCGTGTAATCCTGGATACTATTCCCAGGTCGGATGAACAGTAATATTTGGTTTTTCCATTAGGACTTCTTCAGTAGCAGCCCGGAGTTTGAAAGTTGGTGGTGTGACACCACCGTGTATCAAAAAGCACTGAAAGCCGTTGGTACCGATTGACATTCGAAGATCTTGACAGTCATTACGGATAGTTAGAAACTGGAAGTCTGACAACCAGTCTTATTCAGAGGTATCGCTTTACCCAGCAACTGGGTTGTGGCAGATTAATGGAAGGTCAAGAAGGCATTTGCTCCATATAAAACTTTAATATTTATTTGCATCCGGTCAAAGTTCTGTAAGAGATAAGTAATCATCAGCCGTCACACTTAAGCCTAAGTGAGTAAGGTACCTTTCGTATCTAAAACCTATAAAAGGGTCAGGTATTAAAGATAACTGCCCCGTTGGTCTCGTGGTCGCGACTGCTGTGCAAGGGGTCCCGGGTTCGATTCCCAGGTCGAGCAAAAAGTGTTATTGGGTTTTTCTATGAAATTCTCAGTAGCAGCTCGGAGTTTGGATTCGTTCCCGGTTAATGGCATTAGGCTCGCCCCTTATTACATGGGACCTAAATATACCGGCGAACTGTGGGTGTACATTGGTACACCTCTGCCTAACCGTTCGGGGAATACAGGCGTGATTATATGTTTGTTATAGTGAACATATTTTAGTCAAAATACTATCTGTAACCACACCTGTGTTTAAAAAAATAAATTATTGATTGATTGTTTTACTCAGAATATTGTTGATAAATTTCAAAATATTTAAACGGTCTTAGATCTTCCAAGCAGTCATTTAAACACACAATTTTAACATAGGTAAAATTAAAGTAACAAAATACCAACTTCACTTAAAACAATAATTTATTTTCACAGCAGCACTTACATTAATATTTACATCACTCATTATCCTAATTATTAACAATATTAAGGCTACAGTTTATCCTAAGGCTTTAGCTTGTCCTAAGACGCCGATGGCTGGTCCAGCCTTGATGACACCATCGCGGACGTTGCGGCCGATTTTCTCCTGAAAAAAAATGAAACAAAAGGGTGTGAATATTTGATAGTAAATGGTAACTTTGTTATCACAAAATCATGGTCAACAGTAATATTGATAAGGCCAAACAACTATTGGTTATATAATTTTATGCTTGGAGGTATAAATAATAATTATAATTAGAGGCGTTGAACAAGATTCTAAGTTTTTGTAATTAGACTATTTCCCGTTTTTTCAAACGAACAATGAATGATGTGGCTAAAGTGTAATTTTTTTAATCTCAGAGACTAAATTGACCTATCGGCTAAAGTCTATGATCCTCATTTCTTTGACTATTATTTTTTGTTTTTTAACACTTTACCAAATTTAAATAATAAACTATTTTTGTATGCTAAAATTACTAAAATACTTACAATTTTCTTGAACACCTTCCACCGTGGCTCAGGCGCCGCCGACACAGCGCACAGTGCAACCACACAAGCGAACACGAACAACAATATGCGAGAGAAGTTCATATTTACTGTTCTTAATTCAAATTATTATTGTATTTCAATTCACGGAGACTCCTTCGAGTTGAATGATGTTCCACTTTCAAAACTCGCGTTTTATATACTACTAAACTGCCCAAGATAGTGTTTGCTGTGAACAAACTCCAAACTACACAAATGTAGACTTTATTGTGTTAACATAAAGATTATGTTGTTTTGTCAGATGTTTTCCTGGGTGTTTATGTTAGTTTGTATTGATAACGGTCCGATCCGCGGTGTGTTGCCTCCAGGGAACTCCCGATTCTCTGAGTGTAATGAAGTCCCTTATACATAACTGTACCGCGTATTACAAATTGCTTTACTGTTACGGAATGAGTAGTAAATTAACTATTATCTATTTCATTGATAGAATGATAAGTAGTATATTGTATAATTTTCAAGTTGCGTACTGACTATTCGGATTAAATTCCGTACAAATATTATAAATGCGAAAGTAACTCTGTCTGTCTGTCTCTTCTTCACGCCTAAACCACTGAACCGATTTCAATGAAATTTGGTACAGATATAGTCTGGGACCCGAGAAAGGACATAGTTTTCATCCCGGATATCCCCCGGGAACGGGAACTATTAATTCACGCGGACGAAGTCGCGGGCAAAAGCTAGTAAGTTATAAAAATATTTTTTATAGCATGATACAACAATAAATAGGTATGTCTTTCAAATATTATTTTCACCTCCTTATAAAAGAGCATTGAGTGAATTAAATTAAGTTATCCTAATTTAATTAAATCAAAGCTCTTACGCAATTTGAAGAATTAAAAATAACTATAAAAAAACATCTACAGAGTTTGTGAAATTTAACTAATGCGTAGCTATAAATACTTTTTTGAACAATTAAAGAAGCAAGAAATTCCATAACAATTTTTTTTTTTTATAATGTCAAGTAAAACTAAAGACAAAATTGGGACAAGCCCGCCACACTGTTCCCAAACCACTGCAACTCCTGTAAGCCAGAATCAACAGTGGCGACCACAAGAAAAGCGCCGAGACAATGAAGCTCGACGAGTCCCAGAGAAACGATTTAACTGTCTTGGATCCCGCAACGAAATTAATCAGAAAAGATTAGCGGAGGAGTAAGAAAAATATAATTTCCACTTCCCTCCAAACAAGCAGGAGACAGAACAGAATTAGGCCAATAGGCACAAAGGGATTATTTACAACTGGGAGAAGCCCAGATTGCCAAGCACCACGGATTGCAATTATCATTAACTTTAATGGGTCCTAATGTGAACTGTTACATTTGATTCCAGTAATAGGTATGGCAAAAACGCTTGAACGCACGGAAATTAGTTCTAGTTTCTACAAGGTCCGCATAATAAACAACACCGGATGTAACCTGTACACTATCTAACATAATATTTCGCTCATTCTGCCAAAGAATACACTCCCATAAGATGTGATGAGCAGATTGTTCATATTCACAGTCAGATGTAGAACATTGACACAAAGGAGAGGCAACAAGCTTAAAAGAGAATAATTTACTCTTAAAGTTGCCATGACCTGTGAGAAATTGGGCAACACAGTGGTCCACCTCCAACCATGTTCTGGCCAGCCGTTCGCGAACTGAAGGAAAGAACTGATGGAGGTGCCGGCCCTTGATGGAATTATCCCACCTACATTGCCATTCAGATAAAAGTTCCTCCCAGACATCAGTCTGCGGTTTAAATAATCTAGAGATCTTAGCACGGTCACGTTGAGTTAGAAAGTTTGCGTCCATGGTCTCTCGCGCTGAATAGTACATTGCAGCACGTCGCTGCACCTCGAGATCGACTGGAAGTACACCTGCAAGTACTGGTAGTGCTTCAGTACTAACGGTCCTATACGCTTTGCATAAAAATATTAAAGCTAACCGTTGGCTTTGAAGCAATTTACGTCGTACCGCCCCTATGGTGGCCCTATCGGCCCAAACAGGTGCACCGTAGCACATACAACCTAGGTAGGTAGCTGCATAAATAGTTTTCAGAGTTAAGAAAGACAGACCCCAAGTAGCTTTAGATATTCTCGTTAGGGCATAAAAATTCTTTTTAGCTTTTTCTCCGACTGTGTTAATGTGGTCAATAAAAGAAAAGTTCTTTTCTAACACCATACCAAGGTAGCATACGGATTGTTTTCGTTTAACGGGAACGTTATTAAATTTAATACTAGGCCATGATTTAAGATCACCTTTTAACATAAGTTGATACGTTTTTTGCGGTGCAAAGGTTAAACGGTTCCGATCGCCCCACTGTGATATTAAACGTAGGCATGTGTCAGCTAAATTCTCAAGTCGAGCCCGAGTACTCGACTGAATGAGCAGAAGGCCGTCGTCCGCGTAACCGGTTAAAGAACAGCCGCATGGTAGCGGAATCGCAAGAAAATCGTCAAAACCTAAATTCCATAAATAAGGACCGAGAACCGAACCTTGAGGGCATCCCATGGTTAATGACTTCGATGCGGAATAGTGTCCAAGTTTGAGCTTCGCGGAGCCATTGAGAAAGTAAGAGGAAACAAGAGAATAGATGTTTTTATAGCAACCACGGGTTTTTATTTTAAGTAGTAGCATAGGCCACCATGCGTTATCAAAAGCCCCAGAAATATCAAGGAAGATCCCAAGTACATATTTATGTTCGGATGAGGTTACAGTTTCCCTTACAGAAAGTACCGCGTCGACGGTAGATTTACCTATTGTGAAACCGAATTGATTGCTGTGAAATTTCGGCCCGTCTGGCAGCAAGCGTGGTACGATAAGGCGCTCAAGCAGTTTCCCCAAAGATGGTAGTAGGGTTATGGGTCGATACGACTTTGGATCGTCCGGGGGCTTGTCGCCACTCTTTGGAATTATTCGTATAAAGCCACGTCGCCAAATTTCAGGAAAAACGCCATCCGCAATGCATCGGTTATACACTGTTAAAATTGCGTCACTCGCGGTTTTACACGCCTCTATAATCATTTTATTAGATATTTTATCTTCACCCGATGACTTATTGAGTGGTAGCCTCTTCACCACATTTAAGAACTCGTCAGTGGATGGTAAATCTGACGCTGGTGATTCAGGTGGCACAGCAGCCCACGCCCTGATCTGCTGGTGGTAATCGCTGTCGTTTACCGCTGAATCATCGGGTATAAGAGTATTGAGAAGTACTTCCGTTGTTTCTTCGATACCGGTAGTATGTTTATTATTTACTTTAATGTTTTCGATATATGCTAGATCGACCAATCTATTAGCCTTAAACTCGTGATACAAAGGAGACCATGGACCTTCTTTATCTAATTTTTCTACAATTTTGCGCATTAAATTGCCCTTAGATTTTTCGACTGCTGCTCTGTAGCGCGATCTGGCAACTCTAAACGTATTTGAAGCAAGAGCAAGCAGGTCTCCGGTAACCTTACGCTTTTTAAGCTTATTAAACTGCCTACGCGCTCTGCGGTAACTTTTACGCTGTTCAACTAGGTATTCACTCCACCAATCACATCTACGAATATTGGTCATAAAACTAAAGACAGTTAATTTAGTTAGTTTAGTTAACTGCCTCGTTGGCCTAGTGGTCCTAAGCTCGACTGCTACGCTAGAGGTCTTGGGTTCGATTCCCAGGTCGGGCAAAAAGTGTTATTGGGTTTTTCTACGAAATTCTCAGTAGCAGCTCGGAGTTTGGAGTGGTGCCCGGTTAATGGCAATAGGCTCGCCCTCCACTACATGGAACCAAAACATACCGCCGAACTGTGGGTGTATATTATTGGTACACCCCTGCCTAACCCTTCGGGGTATACAGGCGTGATTGTTTGATTGTATGTAAAACTTAGAAAAATCAATCTAAACCATTCAATAAGGAATTAACAATCAATCAAATCGAATCATTTAATCAGGTCATCCGTCTTGCCGGTGCGTTGTCTCCATTCGAGAACTTTGCCATCGGCCCTCAGTGGCCCCATCCAAGTTTGCTGACATCTCTTTGAGGCGCGTGTGGAACACGAACGCGCCGTCGACACGGTCTGTCGTTATTCAGTGAACGTACGGACGGTGAGCTACCCATTGCTCACCGTCCACAGACCCGCGTCTACGGTGGCCGGGAGTCGTCTCGTGGCTCCCGACGCCCGGAGCGTCTAACGCGGCGGCCGCTGGGACGGGGGATTCTCCTCTCCCTCTCCCGTCCCGCCGCCTCCTTCTCTAGCATTACAGCTTCGCAGAAGGAGGCGACTGCTTCCCATTGCCTCTCGCTCCGGACCATGGCCTGAACCAGTGCCGGACGCGAGAGGTCGCCGCCGCCGATGGCCGCCACGAGGATTCGACGTTGTTCCGCCCAAGTCAGGAAGACGCTGGACGCATGCCGCTTCCAAACAGTCCTTTTGGAAATCTATGGGAGAGGCCTATGTCCAACAGTAGACGTACCGCGGCTGATATGATGATGATGATGAATCAATCATTTATGATCTGTTTTTCCTTAATCCCACAGTGAACTAGGAAATGAGTAAACTGAGTCATCTCAGGTCAATCCCCCGCTCTCACGTTTTATTAGAAAACGTAATTAAAATATCCTACTCACTGTTAAAGAATTTACTATAGTTTGTGGAATAGTTTACTTGCGTTGTAATAATATTTGTTGTATGAACAATGAGGGAATGTCCCGTCAATGATGCGTGTGTGTGTGTGTGTCTAAGCGTAACTAATAATTATAATCAAGCGTGTAATGTTATTGTTTTATTGTTTTATTAACTAATTATAATATTGAAGTAATAAGACAATCGTCGGACTTGATACAGATGGATAACTATATTATTATTATAACCTACATCATAGTTCATCTTTATCAATAACTAGCTGTTCCCCGCGGTTTCACCCTCGCTGCTCAGCACCTGTTGGTCGTAGCGTGATGTTACATAGCCTATAGCCTTCCTCAAGAAATGGACTATCCAACACTAAAAGAATTTTCCAATTCCAACCAGTAGTCCCTGAGATTAGCGCGTTCAAACAAACAAACTCTTCAGCTTTATAATATTACTAGCGTCTGCCAGCGACTTCGTTCGCGTGGCTTTATTCATCCACCTTAAGTTACGTTTTTGAATACTGCTTCGCTCCCGTAAGTCGTAGCGTGATGTTATATAGCCTATAACCTTCCTCGATAAATGGGCTATCCAACACAAAAAGAATTTTTCAAATCGGACCGGTGGTTCCTGAGATTAGCGCGTTCAAACAAACAAACAAACAAACAAACAAACAAACAAACTCTTCAGCTTTATAATATTAGTATAGATCATCTTTATCAATAACTAGCTTCTGCCTGTAATTTCGTCCGCATAGTTTATTTTTCACCCGCCTTAAGGCAAGTTACTTTTTGGTTACTGCTCAGCTCCTATGTGTTGTAGCGTGATGTTATATAGCCTATATTATTGCCCATGAACCTGGCTACCATATACAAAAAGATTGTTTCAATCCGATTAATAGCTTCAGACTTAAGTGCGTTTAAAGAAAAAACTGTTTAGGTTTATTATAATCGTATAACATTAGCCTATTACATTACTGTCCCATTGCAAGGTAAAGGCAAGTACAGAGAAGGCGTGAGCATTGCTTACCACGCTTGCTCAAGGTGGATTAGTCATTTTAGACTTAATAATCATAAGTCCAGGTTACCTCACAACGTTTTACTTTACCGATATCAATAATGACCAAAATAAACTTGATTGAAAAATTCACATTCGCACATGCCTGGTTTGAGCCTACAATCTCTTGTCCGAGATGTCTTTTTAATCATTATGCTATCACAAAAGAGACAAAAATATAGTAAACTAGCTGTTCCCCGCGGTTTCACCCTCGCTGCTCAGCACCTGTTGGTCGTAGCGTGATGTTACATAGCCTATAGCCTTCCTCAAGAAATGGACTATCCAACACTAAAAGAATTTTCCAATTCCAACCAGTAGTCCCTGAGATTAGCGCGTTCAAACAAACAAACTCTTTAGCTTTATAATATTAGTATAGATCATAAGTCCAGGTTACCTCACAACGTTTTACTTTACCGATATCAATAATGACCAAAATAAACTTGATTGAAAAATTCACATTCGCACATGCCTGGTTTGAGCCTACAATCTCTTGTCCGAGATGTCTTTTTAATCATTATGCTATCACAAAAGAGACAAAAATATAGTAAACTAGCTGTTCCCCGCGGTTTCATCCTCGCTGCTCAGCACCTGTTGGTCGTAGCGTGATGTTACATAGCCTATAGCCTTCCTCAAGAAATGGACTATCCAACACTAAAAGAATTTTCCAATTCCAACCAGTAGTCCCTGAGATTAGCGCGTTCAAACAAACAAACTCTTTAGCTTTATAATATTAGTATAGATCATAAGTCCAGGTTACCTCACAACGTTTTACTTTACCGATATCAATAATGACCAAAATAAACTTGATTGAAAAATTCACATTCGCACATGCCTGGTTTGAGCTTACAATCTCTTGTCCGAGATGTCTTTTTAATCATTATGCTATCACAAAAGAGACAAAAATATAGTAAATGCAAATCTACAACCAAACAAAAACACATATTTTCAAACAAAGCGCATTCCGAGGTACTTTACCGATCCTAGACGATGAATCATATTTCAGAAAATAAATATTGAAGTTTTTTGAAACGAGGAAAACTATTTCGGTTACTAAAATGGCTGTGTCAATAGTGTTAATTGCTAGAGATAACAATTATGACAATTAGAGTTATGCGGTTCTTTCCCTAGAGCATTGTAACGTCCTCAATGTCAAAGAAAAATATGTATATGTTGACTTTGAAAATGGAACCTCGAATTTTTGTCCTGGTTACAAGAAGAATGAAAGAGATAGGAGTGGTGGATGTTTTATGTGTTTTTCTTGTTTTTTGTAGGAAGAAATTTCTTTCAAAATAAGCAATAACTTTGTACATATTTTTCTGTGCCTTCTTCTTAACTGCCTCGTTGGTCTAGTGGTCCTAAGCGCAACTGCTACGCTAGAGGTCTTGGGTTCGATTCCCAGGTCGAGCAAAAAGTCTTATTAGGTTTTTCTATGAAATTCTCAGTAGCAGCTTGGAGATTGGATTTGTGCCCGGTTAATGGCAATAGGCTCGCCCCCTATTACGTGGGACCTAAAAACATACCGGTGAACTGTGGGTGTATATCGGTACACCTCTGCCTAACCCTTACAAGGGAATACAGGCGTGATGGTATGTTCTTCTTAATATGTGAGAGTATCATCATCATCATATCAGCCGAATGACGTCCACTGCTTGACAAATGCCACCCTAAAGATAACCACAATCATGATAGATGAGTGTCTGCATAAATGATCCAAATTTTTTATTCATATTCATTTTTTAACCCCCGACGCAAAAAGAGGGGTGTTATAAGTTTGACGTGTCTGTCTGTCTGTCTGTCTGTGGCATCATAGCTGCCGAACGGATGAAGCGATTTCAATGATAATTGTTGGGGGACCGATGTTGCATTTAGGATACGATCGTCCCGAGCGGTCCCCCAACGTGACGTATTTTTTTGTTATTTTTTTACTTTTTAAAGGGAACTTAGGTTTTTGTGTTGGGGGTTTTTTAAATTTTAAATTTAATTTTTATTTGCATACCATAATGTTACTAAGTTGACTAGGTGATTAAACTGATAAACAGTTTTATATGCCAAGTTCCGAATTCGGAACAAAAATAACATTTTCAGATCCGAACGCACATAGAGATAATGCATCATTATGTTTGTTATTAAATATTATCCGTACTAATATTTCCGTACTAATATTTTAAATGCGAAAGTAACTCTGTCTGTCTGTCTGTCTCTTCTTCACGCCTAAACCACTAAACCGATTTCAATGAAAGTTGGTACAGATATAGTCTGGGACCCGAGAAAGGACATAGGATAGTTTACATCCCGGAAATTCCCCGGGAACGGGAACTATTAATCCACGCGGAGGAAGTCGCGGGAAAAAGCTAGTTAAATATAATATGACGCGGTTATGATAACCGGCACAAGTTACTCGGTTAGGTTATATCTACTGACATACCTTTTGTTAAATACTAAACCATTTCCGTATTTTATGACATAGCTTATGCCCGTGACTTAGTTTGTGTTAATGTCGGTTATGACGGGGATTTGATTTTCGTAATTCATCATCTGCCTAGCCTTTTTCCCAACTAGGTTGGGGTCGGCTTCCAGTCGAACCGGATGCAGCTGAATATCAGTATTTTACATGGAGCGACTGCCTATCAGACCTCCACAACCCAGTAATGGGTAATACGATACTCTTGGTAAGACTGGTTGTCAGACTTTCGGGCTTCTGACTAACAGAAACGACTGTCAAAGATCTACAAATGACAGCCGGGACCAACGGCTTTACGTGCTTTCCGAGGCACGGAGGAAACTCGCTATAGTAAATGGTCACCCATCCACAGACCAACCTCGGCAAGCGTGGCTTAACCCGGAAGATCGGTCTATGCGGCTGTAATTATTTAGCCACGAGCTCCTCCTTTTTTTTTGTATTTGATTTTCGTAATTATTTTTTTAAAAAAAAAGTAAAAGGAAGCAAACAAAAAAGTAAGAAAAATAAGTAAGGTACTCCTTATAACATAAGCTATCTGCTGGAGGCTAAGTCTCGTCAAATTTGGTGTAGTCGTTTTGAATATTAGTCGGAAAACACAGACAGATCGTCAAAAATTAAAAAAAGGTTTTTTTTTAAGGTTTTTTTACTATTATGCTTCTTGCAAACGTGCATAGTTATTTATTTAATACAAAGCGAAATAACGATTTTAATTATTTGTTTAGTTACTTACATAGGATTACTTTTTATATGATTGCGACTGTCTTATACAGATGTGACCTGAAAAGTCTGACATTATGACTGAAAATAATAAAAGTCGGGCATTTTAAACTAGTGGGGCAGTACTAGTAACTTTTAGGACCGTTCGCATTTTAATTTTACCAACCCACTTACAACCGGGCAGGGGCCTGGGGTATACTCTAGTAGTGGGAATATTATGTATGTATACCATCACGCCTGTATTCCCCGAAGGGTTAGGCAGAAGTGTACCAATGTACACCCACAGTTCGCCGGTATATTTAGGTCCCATGTAATAGTGGGCGATCCTATTGCCATTAACCGGGCACAAATCCAAACTCCGAGCTGCTACTGAGAATTTCATAGAAAAACCCAATAACACTTTTTGCTCGACCTGGGAATCGAACCCGTGACCCCTTGCACAGCAGTCGCACTTGCGACCACGAGACCAACAGGGCAGTTGGGAATATTAAACCGTGATTATTTATGATATCACTGTAAAACATTATTTTTTGGCAATTAAAAATGCTGAATAGACAATCTTGAATCACCAACCAGCATCATAACTACGAGTATGTTAGTGATTGATCCTTTTTACAGCGCTGTAAGTAGTTCATTGACCTTAGTGGGTCAATAAAAGCTCATTTCCCTTGAATATTTTTAAAACTGGTTTGTTCATACTGTACCGTCGATTTAAAATGTGAGGGACTTCATGAAGCTCACAGAATCGGGAGTTCCCTGGAGTCAACACACCACGGACCGTTATCGACGCAAACTTACATTATACACCCAGGAAAACATCTGTCAAAACAAAATAATCTTTATGTCAACACAATAAAGTCTACGTTTATGTGATTTTGAGTTTGTTGACAAACATTATCTTGGGCAGTGTAGTAGTATATAAAACGCGAGTTTTGAAAGTAGAACATCATTCAACTCGAAGGAGTCAACGTGAATTCTAATACAATAATATAATTTGAATTAAGAACTGTAAATATGAACTTCTCCCGCATATTGTTGTTCGTGTTCGCTTGTGTGGTCGCACTGTGCGCTGTGTCGGCAGCGCCTGAACCAAGGTGGAAGGTGTTCAAGAAAATTGTAAGTATTTTTGTATTTATTTTATTTCACTTATGTAGTTAAATAATGGATAGGGCTTCCCGCAACCTAAAGGGATTAATTCCTTAGCTACAATACTGCGACAAGCCTACCTTGATTTTGATAACTTTCCATGAATAAAAGTTTTTTTGGGTTTCATCTTAAAATATATTATCTATATTTCTATTTAATCCCGACTTAAGATGTAATTGCAGTATTACTGTTACGCTCCCGTGGGTCGTAGCATGATATTATATACCTAGCCACCTACCTGCCTACCTGCCTAGCTACCTTTTTGATAAACGTGTTATGTATACCATCACCCCTGTATTCCCCGAAGGGTTAGGCAGAGGTGTACAAAATGTACACCTAGAGTTTGCCGGTATGTTTAGGTTCCATGTAAAAGGGCCAGCCTATTGCCATTAACCGGGCAAAAATCCTAACTCCGAGCTGCTACTAAGAATTTTATAGAAAAACCCAATAACACTTTTTTCTTTTGTTTTTTTTTTCAGGAGAAAATCGGCCGCAATGTCCGAGATGGTGTCATCAAGGCTGGACCAGCCATCGGCGTCTTAGGACAAGCCAAAGCCTTAGGATAAACTAAACAACCAATGCAACAGTAATCTTGCATAACGGCCAATATTTTATTCATCAAATAACTTTTAAATTAGGAATCAAAATGGCGGCTTGTCGGCTTTTGTATAGATAGAAAATAAAGATGCCAATCTGTCATATTTATTCTTCAAATAAAAGTTATTTGAATATTGAAAAATTTGCCGTAACAATTATTTAATTATGAGTTAATTTGAGATCTGTACATAGAGTTGTAAAAATAAATTATTTTTTTCTAATTATATTTGATTTTGTTCAATTTTTTTTTAGAAATAGTTTTATATTGTCGTATAAAGAGAGGTCTTAGGTTCGATTCCCCAGGTTTTTCTATACAATTCACAGCAGTTCGGAATTAGGATTATTATGCCCGGTTTATGGGAATAGGCTCGCCCCATTTAATGGGACCTAAACATTTAGGCGAAGTGTGGGTGTACATTTAGTATACCTCTGCCTAACCCTTCAGGAATACAGGCGTATATTATATTTAATACTAGAGACTAGCGAGGCCGCAGGGGCACAGGGCAGGGGCTAGTCCAAAAATAATACTATCATAATTTTCACTGAAAACGTCAATTTATGTAAATCTGACCGAAATCGCTAAATCGCTGAAATTAATGACAATTGAACGTGCAGTCTGTGTGTAATACATTATAATGATTTAGAGATCCCTAGTGAAATGAGTTGGGCAGATAATTTCATCAATTGAGGTTATAATCTGCGGTTTTAAAGGCCAAATTAAATTAATGGTACAGATTATAATGGTATAGATTGATACAGATTGAGATTGAACTGAACACTATTATATTGTACTAACAATAATAATATCAGACTATTATTGTCCCACGGCAGGGCAAAGGCCTCTGCTCATTCAGAGAATATGACTTCAAGCTACAACCCACGGGAGAGGAGCAGTATTCAAAGTTGTAACCTTATACGGGTGAAGCCACGGGGTTTCAGTAAAAATAGTTTAAATGTGCTAGTGACAGAATTCGTCCATTTGAAATAAGAGGCTTTGAAAGGTCAGTAACTAAACTATCAACTGAACTGACACTTAGTTTGATCTCGCGTCTGGAGCCAACCAGGGCCGGATTATCCATTAGGCATTGCGGACTTGGGGCCACGCAACGTATAGGGGCCCAGAAATTAAGATAAAAAATAATAATTTAAAGATGAAACAAACACCTTATTTGATTATAAAACACACATAATTGGCAATAGGCTCGCCCCCTATTACATGGGACCTAAATATACCGCCGAACTGTGGGTGTACATTGGTACACCTCTGCCTAACCCTTCGGGGAATACAGGCGTGATGGTATATATATAAAACACACATAAGTATTATACATACTTTCATTTTTATACAAAAAATGAAGGTATCCTACCTTCGTAATGTAGTAGAACCTTGAAATCTATACTAATACAATAAAGCTGTTTTTTTTTTGTTTGATTGTATAAACGCGCTAATATCTGGAACTAACAGGTAGATTGAAAAACCAAAACATTTTTTTATTATTCTGATAGCCAGACTCATGAAAAATAGTATAGACTACATGAGATCACGCGGTAGCGGAACGTAACCCAAGACGTATCTTAAAGCGGGTAAAAAAAAACCACAAGCACGAATCGCGGGCAGCAGTTAGTTATGAAAAAAATTGCATTGTGGTAGATAAAAAATATATTTTTGTAAGTTATGAAAGGAAAAAAGCGGCCCCGAGACGTGCGTTCCCTAGGGCCCCGAAATCCGGCCCTGGAGCCGATAACAAACAAAGTCTTTTCATGCGAAACTATAAAAATCCGTTATCTTATTTCCCTTCTGATATTATCATCTATCTGTCACTCACAATGACAGATTTCTTTTGTTTACTACCCACATAAAATTTACGTCGTATACATATATTTTAGCCGGATTTGGGGCGCGCAAAATTGTTTTAGGTTAACATGTATATCACTTTAATAAAAGGGTAGGGCTTATCTTATGTCAACAGAGTTTGAATGTTGACGTAAATTAAAGGTAGGCAGACTTATTAGATTTACAAGTTAGATTAATTTTAGTCAGGGTTTAAAATGTAATAAGGACTTAGAGCAGGTCAGGACTAGGCAAATGTAAATTAGAGAAATAAAATGATTGAATATGGAATTTATAACTAAGTAATATTACCTTTTTGACTGCCTCGTTAGCCTAGTGGTCTTAAGCGCGACTGCTACGCTGAGGGTGTTGGGTTCGATTCCCAGGTCGTGCAAAATGTTATTGGGTTTTTCTACGAAATTCTAAATAGCAGCTTGGAGTTTGGATTTGTACCCGGTTAATGGCAATAAGCTCGCCCCCTATTACATGGTACCTAAACATACCGGCGAACTGTGGGTATACATTGGTTACACCTCTGCCTAACCCTTTGGGAAATACAGGCATGATGAATCATCATTGTGATTGTGCAAAATTATTAGAGCCACATATCATCAATGATGATACTAAACTACTAGACGACGTGTTAATCTGCAATATACTGTACGTACGACTCCATGCAAGAGCACAATGTAATAAGCAGGATTTCATTGTGATGAGCTTAGCTCAACCTTTAGCTTAGCTATACATAAATGTTAATGTTCCGCGCACAGAGGTGTCCGCCACTGGAAGGGGCCACTAAGGGCCAAATGCCTGCCGGGGCTGCGGGTTGTTCGAAAGAGATACCGCGCCCCCGGAACGCAAAGGGCACACGAAGGAACATAGATGGTTTTTAGTCAGTAAAAGTCTGACACTCCCTCCCGCCCCGCCCAGGACGGGGGGGCGGTCCTTTGATGATTTCTCATCTCTAAAAAAAAAAGCTATACATATAAGTGAAATTGAAGTGTCTGTTTGCAAAATAAAAGGTTTTTTTTTTACAAAATAAATAATTATGAATGTCCATCTATTCTACTCATTTCTATAATCATTTAACCATTAGCGAAAATGGGTACAAAAAAAAATCTTGACTGCCCCGTTGGTGGTTGCGACCACGAGGTCACAAGCGCAACTGCTGAGCAAGGGGTCCCGGGTTCGATTCCCAGGTCGGGCAAAAAGTGTTATTGGGTTTTTCCATTACGAATTTCTCAGTAGCAGCCCGGAGTTTGGAAGTTGGTGGTGTGACACCCCCGTGTCTCGGAAAGCACGTAAAGCCGTTGCTCCTGCGCCTGATCTCTCTCCGGTCGTGTCAGATTGCCGTCCCATCGGGCTATGAGAGTTAGGGAAGAGGGAGTGCACCTGTGTTTTCGCACACACTTGTGCAATATAATATCTCCTGCGTACGTGGCTAGTCTGCATTAAGGTTAGCCACCGTGGCCGGAATCAGCCTGAAGAATTACTTTTTGTTTTTTTACAACAACTGTGTCCATTTTTCCTAAATAATTTCACTTCCTAATAATATTATAAATGCGAAAGTTTGTGAGGATGGATGGATTTTTCTTGCGCTTTCACGCACGGCTGAACGGATCTGGATGAAATGGCACTGAGACAGATTGTAGTGTGGATACTTAGGATACTTTTTATCTCGGAAAAATGAATGGTTTCCGTGGAATAATTAACGGAACAGTTAATTAATCATTACTTAATATTATAAATGCGAAAGTAACTCTGTCTGTCTGTCTGTCTGTCTCTTCTTCACGCCTAAACCACTGAACCGATTTCAATGAAATTTGGTACAGATATAGTCTGGGACCCGAGAAAGGACATCCCGGAAATCCCCCGGGAACGGGAACCAATAATCCACTCGGACGAAGTCGCGGGCACAAGCTATTAATTAAATAATTAGACGCGGACGAAGTTGTGGGCAAAAACTAGTAATAAATATTTTTTTGTTTATCTGTGTCTTTGTTTTGGCAAACCTCCGAAACTGCTGGAGCGATTTTTGATAGGATTTTTACTGGTATGAGGACTAATTTAGGATACTAAGGCTTTTATTTTAAAAGTAAATTACCTAGAGTTTCGTGGTAAAAAAAACCCTAATGACAACCTCCAAGATGTTCAAGCGAAGAAGCCGCGGGTATTAGCTAGGTCTTTTATAGTATCATTATCTCCGTCTACCACTAAACCGTCTTCAGTAATATCAGCTGCTAAGAGGTCAATGAACCCGCTTTTTGCTTCTTTCTCAGTTATAAAGGTGCGCGTAGATTTTTGTTATTGGATTTTTTTTACCATACATACCATCACGCCTGTATTCCCCGAAGGGTTAGGCAGAGGTGTACCAATGTACAGACCCACAGTTCGCCGGTATATTTTAGGTCCCATGTAATAGGGGGCAAGCCTATTGCCATTAACCGGGCACAAATCCAAACTCCGAGCTGCTACTGAGAATTTCATAGAAAAACCCAATAACACTTTTTGCTCGACCCGGGAATCGAACCCAGGACCTCTAGCGTAGCAGTCGCGCTCAGGACCACTAGGCCAACGAGGCAGTTACCGGGGATTTTTTTTTACCTTAGTTTTTATTACTCATGTATTATTCTAGAATCAATAGAGATACAGTAAAGTAACATTATTTTTATTACTTTTGTAGGTACGTCATTTACTTTCAATCTGGTTTCCCCTTAGTTTTTATCCAACTACGGCGAAGCAAAAAGGCAAGTTATGATTTCTACCGGTATGTTGTATGTATGTTTATCTGTTTTAAAAGAAAGAAATTAAATTTAAATTTATTTTATATAATTAGGTATATATATATAGGTATGTATGTATGTATTTGTGTATGTAGGTATATAGATATGTTTTATATATGTATTTATATGTATGTTTTGTACTTGTGTACGATTAGTTTTTCTATTTAATTGCATTGAGTCCTTTTTTGTTTGTATTTAAAGTAAGTATCAAATGTTGTTTTAATCTTTTACAGTAATTTGCACCTGCCATGATATCTCTTCACCACCTTTGGTTGACTGGTAGAGAATGCCTAAGGCATTAAGTCCGCCTTTGTACTTTTGTTGCATAAAGTTTAAATAAATAAATAAATAAATAAATAAAGAAAGAAAGAAAGAAAGAAAGAAAGAAAGAGAGGTTTTAGGTATTGACACAAACCATGTGCACACAAAATTAATAATGAAAAGGCTATGCAATAAATCAAAAAATAGAAAGAGAACATTATTGTGTGCAACAATAATGTGTTTAAATAAATAAAAAAACACTTTTTGCTCAACCTGGGAATCAAACCTAAGATCTCTAGCGTTGCAGCCGCGCTTAGGACCACTAAGCTAATGAGGTCGACGCGAGGCGAGGCCATTAGAATGTCAACGAATCATCGAGGCCTTTAGTTTTACAGATGTCTTCTAAGGCTAATATTAAGGGGCTAGCTTTTCATCCAAAAATAACTTCATCAAACACACCTTTACTTAAGATTCGGGTCGTCACTACGTCGAGTCGAGACAAGTACCCACTTATATACTTTCCGATGAATAACTGAGAGTTTCATAGAAAATCCCAATATCAAAATGTCGTATGTCGTATAATATCATTCCTCACTCTATCGTTCAACGTTACACCACACATACTTCGCAAGGAACGCATCTCCAGTTCTCCACACAGCAAAACCAATTTTCATGCCTCGTTTGCCATACCCAACATTCACTTCCATACGCAAGTGTAGGCACCAGCACGCATATTTATTTTGTTATTAATTTATTTTTACACAATTATAACAACTTGACAGTAAAAACCAAAGCGATGCTTTAAGTAGCATATAGTAAACAAAAATACTCATAAAAAAATTATAAGAAATAAAAAAATGTTAAAAAAAAACACCTAAACACACTACTAACTCCTCGTATTATTTATTTTAATTTTATTATTTTTTGTTATAATACAAGAAGTGTCTATCTTTTGAGGTACAAAATATACAGTCGAGTCCTATGACCGACTTACGGACGCACACACAGTAAAGTAATAAGGTCTTGTACGAAAACCTGAAAGTGTACCTGACAAACTAAAATACTATAACTTTTAAAATAACTTTGCTTTGCTTTGCTTTGCTTTACTTTTTTACGTTTAATAAATGTTGATTAATTAAAAGTTTTATTATTCCTGAACCTGAAAAGCAGGCATTGCACTAAGTACTCATCACTTCGAGTCTTCGAAGCATTTTCAATACGAGACCAACTCGAGAATCTCGAAAGAAATTCATTTTGTCGAGTTATGCAAAAATCGTAAATGTTTGGATCAGCTATTTGTCTTTTCAACTCAACTTCGAGTATCTACCTCTCTTCATTGTCTTTTCGTTAACGAAACCTTTTAAATAGCAAGACAGCAATATTTTATAATTAATTCAACCTTTTATTAGCACTCTAGCTTCTGCCTGCGACTGCGGTCGCGTTTTTTTCACCCATGCTCCGCTCCTGTGGTTCAAAAAATGGCGCGATGTTATATATTCCTCATAAATCTAGCTATCATATCCAAAAATAATTGTTTCAATCCGACTGGTACTTTTAGAGATTCGCATGTGTAAACAAACAAACAAAAAAATAACTGATCAGATTTGTCCTATTAGCATAGATTTCCATTTCCAGTCTCAAAAGTAAGGGGGATTAAAAATAACAAGTACATTAATAGAAATTTATTTAAATCATCTATATATCTTACTAACATTATAAATGTATCCTGTGTGTTATTCCATATAACAAGCTACATCAGTGCCAAATTTCATCCATTGCCGTTCAGCCGTTTAAACGTGAAAAAGTAACGAACAAACATTCATTCATCCTCACCAACTTTTGCATTTATAATATTAGTCATCATCATCATCATATCAGCCGCAGGACGTCAACTGCTGGAAATCTATGGGTCTCCCCCATAGATGTCCAAAAAGACCAGTTAGAAGCGGCCTGCATCCAGCGTCTTCATCAGGTCGTCCGTCCACCTTGTGGGTGGACCTGTTACGCTGAGCTTGCCGGTGCGTGGTCTCCATTAGAGATCCTTGCGGCTCCATCGGCCATCAGCTCTGCGTGTCATGTGCCCTGCCCACTGCCACTTTAACTTGCTGATTTGCTGAGCTATGTCGATAATTAGATTTGGTTCATCTGCGTTTGGTTGCTGGATTCATAGGACTAGTAGGATAGGATAGGATCAGTCAGGATATTCTCAACCACACTGCACTACACCTTTCAGTAACATCGCGTCATTAATATGACAGACTCCTGGGTCTTCCGGACTCTTCTCACAGATGTAAGCGAAGTTCTTGTCGCACCACACGTCGTTCAGATATCCGTTGCGCCATAAGGAACCACAGAATTCACCTTCAGTGGCTGTTGGTTCTCCTGTATTGAACTTATCGAACCCTGCTTCTGCCAGAGTTTGACCTGGAAAAAATACAAAGTCAAAGTCAAATTTTGAATTTAATCAAGTTTGCAAAATTAAGTTTTTTAATTAAGTTAGTAGTCTCCGTTTGCATGTATTTTACACTATCCATCAAGCCTATGTTCTCTAAATGGTTAGGCAGAGGTGTACCAATGTACACCAACAGATCGTCGGGATGTTGAGGAAGGTGCTACTGAGAATTTCATAGAAAAACTCAGGAACACTTTGCTCGATCTAGGAATAGGAGCCAAGACCTCTAGCGTAGCATTGCAGTCGAGGTTAGGACCACTAGGCTAATCAGGCAGTTCCTTAAATAAAGCAATTGAAAAGGTGGAAGTCAATATAAATTACCATGTACAGTCCTCCATTCGCCATGTTCACCCCAGTCCAAGTAACCAATGAGAGCGGCGTCTTTCCAGCTTTCTACCATACCCTTCATGCTGCTTTTAGGAATTTTAGCGAATATTTCCTTGAGCACAGTAGATTCAAGGTCACTGTTTATGATAGCAAGATGCCCGCCTTCGGCAGTACATGCGAAGGAGGCTCGGGAGAAGTTCCGTGGTGTCAAGTGGAACTTGTAGCATTTGTTCGTCCTTGTATCCAGGTGGTATTCTGAAAAGAAAATTATAAATACTCATAAAATATTCAACATAACATGACATATCATTACGCCTGTATTCCCCGAAGAGTTAGGCAGAGGTGTACCAATATATGTACACCTGTTACATGGGAATGTAATAGGGGGTGAGCCTATTGCCATTAACCGGGCACAAATCCTAACTCCGAGCTGCTACTAAGAATTTTACAGAAAAACCCAATCACACTTTGCTCGTCCTAGAAATTGAACCCGACGTCTAGCAAAGCGTTTAGTACCACTAGGCTAATGAGGCAGTCAAATTTATTTAAAAAAAGATTATTGACTTACCTGGATCCAATCCACATTCATTGATTGTTACTTGAGGATCTCCTGCGTGGTAACACACGTACGGACGAGTAACATCACAGGACTGATCTGATAATTCTCCATTGCCATTCAAAGTAATACAACTTTCATTATTCCCCTTATTGTCAGGCTCACTTGTAGCCCAAGTTACTGCAATTTTCGAAAGCGGTTTGCCTGTAAATTTAATACCTGTATTATTCTTAATTTAGCTCATATGTCTACGGGGTGTAAAAAATATATTACACTAGCTTCTGCCAGCGACTTCGTTCGCGTGGCTTTATTCATCCACCTTAAGTTACGTTTTTGAATACTGCTTCGCTCCCGTAAGTCGTAGCGTGATGTTATATAGCCTATAACCTTCCTCGATAAATGGGCTATCCAACACAAAAAGATTTTTTTAAATCGGACCGGTAGTTCCTGAGATTAGCGCGAACAAACAAACAAACAAACTCTTCAGCTTTATAATATTAGTATAGATAGTCGTTAACTAAGCATATAAAACTAAGTAACATTTAACAGAAAATATTGCTGCAAAAAGAGTTTCTTTTTTTGGTGCGAAGAATCACTATTCATTGTCCCATGCAATAGCACGCGCAAATTATTGTGCTTACGGGTGCATACAACAGTACCGGAGTCATGGGAATGTTTAAAGTTTAGTTAACATTTAAAGCGTAAAAAAAATGTAAATAAATATTGGAACTTTGACCTTCAATATTTCCATAACCAGACGATTCCCGAGTATGGTCCAGAAGAAAAATAAAAAAGAAACGACGGGTTGCACTTCGGGAGTGCCGGCAGAAGTGAAAACGCTAAAGACGTACACAAATATGACAATTCGCTGACGCGAGTTTAACATTCTTTACCCATTCCAAAACAAGTGCACAACGCCGCTTACGAATTTTCGATCAGGGCCACGTGTCCTGACACGAGTTTAACATTTTTTACCCATTCCAAAAAAAGTCCACAACGCCGTTAAAGATGTTTTCACTTCAAAAAATTGGATTGCAGTGATGGGAAGAACATGATATCTTTCTTTTCTTTATGTATGAGAGAATGTTGATTGGTCCCGGCTGTTATTCGTAGATCTTTGACAGTCGTTACGGATATTCAGAAGTCAAGAAGTTCGATAACCAGTTTAACCAAGAGGTACCGTGTTGCCCAGTAACTGGGTTGTGGAGGTCAGTTAGGCAGTCGCTCTATGTAAAACACTGGTATTTAGCTGCATACGGTTAGACTGGAAGCCAACCCCAACATAGTTGGGAAAAGGCTAAAAAGATGATGTACGAGACAATGTTCTGAGAATGTACCGCATAGAGATGAGTGGAAGAAAATATAGGAGACTTTTGCCCGGCAGTGGTTCGGTACAGGTTTAATAAAAAAACATTGCCTTTTGACTAACCTTCAATCGTTTGATAATCTCCTTGAGAGAGAGTGGCGTGGATCCCGGTAAAGATTTCATTAACCGATGGAGAGTCCCTCATCATATTTGTCAGCTCAGATTTTATTTCCAGTGTTGATGGAGAAGCTAGAACAGCACCTGATGACAGAATACAAGAGAAAATAACATCATGTCATGGTAGGCATAAAGGTTTAATGATTGGCTGCTGTGCTGCATTCACGGAAAAAATATTTGTATGACCTGGGAATATCTCCTGTATCGTGGGTGCGTTTACCAGTAAATAAACTCACATAGACAAAGAACCAGACCTAGTACAATCTTGGCCATTATATATTTTTTTTCGAGCGGGAATTGCACTTGGAACACAACAAATTCATTTCGTTACTCCAACTCCTGGATTGATGAGTCATAATAACTTCTTACAACTTACCTAAGCAATTTAAGCCTGACTACCCCAAGAAAGACGCAGATTGTGGGAAGAAAGCTATCCACCACCCCATGATTACTTGATGCCCCAAGAAGACCTGCCTCCCGGTCGTGAAATACAGTGTTCTATTTGGAAGGCTCTGAATCGGTGGCGCACCTAAATAGGCCACTGCTAACATTACTACTAATACTCATCATATGCTGGAGTGTGCCAATTGTCCGTTCACCTGCACCCTTGAAGATGTGAACAACGCCTCTGATGCGGCAATAAACGTGGCCACCGATTGGGCCCAAGTAGTATAAATGTCATCATCATCTATAAGAAAAGAAGAAGATCTTACCTTCCAGTGCGCATCGCAGCCTCGCATCTGTCCAAGTTGCTGGGACAACAAAGAATTTGAACCATCCTTTGGCCACGATACTATACTTGTAGTCACATCTGAATGCTCCCTCTAAAAAACAACCAATATTATTGAAAACACCCGATTGTGACAGACGAACCTTATAAGGGTTCCGTTGTTACTTTTAAAGTTCGGGACCCTAAAAAATTAAATTGACAATAACTACGATAAAAGATCACATTTAAATTCTATGGCTTCTTTTTTTTTATCGTGTGGGCGGTAAGGTCTAACGACCCCACACACCCTAGTGTCAGAGTTTCTGAGTGTCAAGGGCCTCTGACATGGTTACCGATGTCAGTGATGTCCAAGATAAACTTAGAAAGTACATATGAATTAGAAAAAGAAAAAGTCACATTGGTACATGCCCAGGCCCGGTTGCGAACCCACAACCTTGTGCATGAGAAGCGGTATACCATTGGGCCATCACGATACAGCTCCTGAATTTAAAAACATATTTATTTAAACTCTGTGTAACAAAAAAAGTACAAAATCGGACTTAATGCCTTATGCATTCTCTACCAGCCAACCAAAGGTGGTGAAGAGATAGTTTTCTTTTATAATACTGTGATAGCACTATATTATGTAGGTATATTACTAGTAAATAAATTGAAAATATCTTACCAATAAAACTCAGGCAGAACAGAAACACCAAATATTTAAAATAAGATTTCATTTTGTTAGGACGTGATGTAGTACCTAATGATAATACAGTCTAGATTTAACGACTATTTATACTCGATGTCAATATCATAATCAGCAGAAATAAACTTACCGAGTCAGTGGTTCTCAAATATGCTACGACAATAATTATAACGAGTGGGAAAAAAAAACACTTAAAATGCCTAGTTAAAAGTTACAAGTTTTTTTTTTACTTTTGCGATCATATTTTTTTTTTAAATCATATCTGTGAATTTACTGGTTATTAAACATGAATTTAAATGTCGGTTATAGCAGAATATCAAGTAACCCATTTCCTTTTTTGGGGTTCAGACTTACCCCGTGCCAAATTTCATTAAAATTGGTTTAGTGTTAAGTCCCACTTTTACCAAAATCACTAAATACATTTAGTGCCTAAACGTATTTAGAACATCATTGCATCCCTGTCACATTGTTAGCAGGTGACAAAGACAGAATGATATATTTTAAATACATTTAGCCCTAAATATCTTTAGTGATTTTTAACCCCCGACGCAAAAAGAGGGGTGTTATAAGTTTGACGTGTCTGTCTGTCTGTGTGTGTGTGTGTGTGTGTCTGTCTGTCTGTGGCATCATAGCTCCCAATCGGATAAAGCGATTTCAATTTAGTTTTTTTTTGTATTGAAGGTGACATATGTGCGAGTGTTCTTAGACATGGTTGATGAAAATCGGTTGAGCCGTTAAAAAACTATAGGGGTGAAAGTGGGGAAGAAAAACTAAAGATGTTGTATGTTATTAAATTATTAAGAACCTATGTATTTACAACTTAACAAAATCGTCATTATAATAAGTATGTACCTTTAAAAAGTATAAAATAAAATAAAAAATTAAGAGAAGAATTTAAAAAACCGCCGGCACAAAATCCTTAGTTTCCTTTAAAAAGTAAAAAAATAAAATACGTCGCGTTGGGGGACCACTCGGAACGGTCGTTCCCTAAATACAACATCGGTCCCCCAACGCGACGTATTTTATTTTTCTACTTTTTAAAAGAAACTAAGGATTTTGTGCCGGCGGTTTTTTAAATTCTTAATTTTTGTTAAAGTGGGTCTTTAGTCGTGATAGCTTATCAGAGAGAGAGTTGCGTCATCATGATGCAAGAGAAAAAGAGAAAAAAAAATACACATATCATCATCACGCCTGTATTCCCCGAAGGGTTAGGCAGAGGTGTACCAATGTACACCTACAGTTCGCCGGTATATTTAGGTCCCATGTAATAGGGGGCGAGTCTATTGCCATTATCCGGGCACAAATCCAAATTCCGAGCTGCTACTGAGAATTCCATGGAAAACCCCAATAACACTTTTCGCTCGACCTGGGAATCGAACCCAGGACCTCTAGCGTAGCAGTCGTGCTTAGGACCACTAGGCCAACAAGGCAGTCAAAAAAAATAGTTTGAATACCACTGACTGGAAAATACAAAATACTGCGGTCATCGCTTTATTTACATAATTATAATGATAACAGCGACTGATACAATATAATAATATAATACATATAATATTCCTTTTTTTGTAGATGTTATTGTTATAGTTTTACCTTATTCTCTATTTACAGAATAGAGGAAATTGAATTAATTGTTTACAGTTGATAACGTTTTATGTAAACACACCGAGGTTTTGCCCACGATAAGTTACGTGTTTGGTTAATATGCCGTTCCCGTGGGTCATAGCGTGATGTTATATACAGCCTTATTTAATAAACGGGCAACACCAAAGCATTTTTTCAAATTGGCCCAGCAGTTTCAAGTCAATTTCAAATCAAGAGCAAAGCATATATTTCAATTAGACCATTTACAAGCGCAAATGAATTGTCAAAGGTCTACGAATGACAGTCGGGACGTGTCACACCACCAACTTTCAAACTCTACCTACTACTGAGAAATTCATTTGAAAAATCCTTCCTTTCCTTCCTTTCCCCCTTCCTAAAAATCTTAAAATTCATAAAAAATCCTTCCTTAAAATTTTAATTCATTTTTTCCTTTGGTAGAGAATGACTAAGGCATTAAACCCGCCTTTGTACTTTTTGTTGCATAAAGTTTAAATAAATAAATAAAAATCAGAATAACACTTTTTGCCCGACCTGGAAATCGAACCCAGGAACCCACGCTCATCACCAACGACTATAACGCCAACGGGGCAGTTTGGCCCATTTTCCCATTATGTTGTTTTACCGAATCGAATTGTCATTTTACCAATAGACATTTAGAAATGTTTGTTGTTGTCAGAAATTCGAGTGCAAAGCAAACAGTCACTTAGTGCCGTTTTCCAATCAATATTTAAATTAAATGATGGAGTATCGCGGGGGCCAATCTTTGGACAGTTTTGTTATTAAAGTTTAAATTGCAAAAGCACTCTAAATAATTTAATTATTAATTTATTTTGAGGGTCCGTGGGTTACGCTCCCAGTCGTCGAGGCACCTGTGGTCGACGCACCCGATTCGATTAATTTCATATCTTTTTTTTTATTGTGCTTTTTCACTTAGTACAGTAAACGAAAAAAGTGTTTCATCATAATAATAAAGTATTTTTCCTTGCTAAACAAAAGTTATCTATCACATAGCAGAGAGTAACGCTAAGTATACGATCGCAACTTAACCTTATCCTTACACACCTTTAGAGAAAAGTGATGATTTGCTTGTACATAATATACTATTTTGTGTTTTTTTTTTAATATATATTTAAGGTTTCACAGTAGATTATTACTACGCTAAAAAAACGATACATTTCACATACAGTTATTTTGAAAGCTTGATTATTTTGTTACTGAAGCTGACTGTTATATTTAGGTTAAATTATTCTCATTTGTTTGGTTACACAGTTTGATTATGTTTAATTATTATTGTTACAAAGATGAAAATAATATTTCACATGTATAAACTTAGTTGCTCTGCAGTAATTTTTAAGACTTTTTTTTAAATCGTTTTCTTATTGTATTACATGTGAGACTTATTATTTAATTAAGTTAAATGATTCTCTTGATTATAGGTGAAAACTGTGGTAGGTATATAGTAAATTTTTTTTTACTAGTTTTGTTATTGAGTTATATAATAAATAAAGAATGAAAAATTACTAAATCTTAAATTTTTCAAAACATACTATCAATATAAAAGCATTTGTTTGTTTTAAATATAATTATGATTTTTATGTTATACATTATACCAACAATATACATTTAATATTTTTGTAAAACAGTTTTGTGCCTGACGTTACATTTGATCAAAAATTGACTTGAATTAAATAAATCGAATCGGGTGCGTCGACCACAGGTGCCTCGACGTCTGGGAGCGTAACCCACGGACCCTATTTTGAGCGTTTGTGTTCGTTGCTTTGCAATTTAGGCCGATGTTATTAAGAACTTATTTCATTTTCTTGCAGTCGCGATAGTCTATTGGTTAAGGTACATCGGTCAAGTACCAAAGTGATTTTTTCAATTTATATGTAGATTATGGTTGACATAGGTGAAAGAAAAACATCGTGAGGACTTTAAAATTAATTTAAGTCTGAAATCGCAATTGCTCTTTGAGCGAGTGTGGTGATCAAAGCTAGTTTCTATTAGGTTCTAGCCCTGTAGTGGGACTGCAATACGCTGGTACTATCGTTGTTTAATAACAAGATTTAATTTATTTTCACCTGTTCCTAAGTCTGTGATCAATCAAATCTTACACGTTTAATTTGAACCATTTCCCGATGTTTGGTTGAGCTGGAATTATGAATACATAAGCACTTTGCGTGACAATGCAATATAAAAGTTTAAAAAAGAAACACTTTTGGATAAAACTTGTTTTATCTATTTCTGTGTTTATAAATACACATACAATACAATTCATTCGAAATGATGCAAAACATTAGCTAATTAAATTTTGCCGTAGATACATTGACTACATCATCATAATAAAAAAAAAAAAGAAAACAAAACAAGATCAATTTACATTTATTCAACATAATATTTTGGGTGCGCTCTATTTGGCAGAAACTTGTTACCCCGAAACTTTTTTGGCATAACTCTTTTCGCATAAACTTCTTTGGACGAACGTTTATAAGGCATAATATTTTTATAGCATAATTATTTTTTGGCAGAACGCTTTTTTGGCAGAATTTAAAATGGCATACTTTTAAGATCGCTGAATTTTATTTGGCCTAAATACCTTTGGCATACTTATAATTTCGTTTAGTATAACTTTTATAAAGAGCGAGCGAAGCGAGCTCGGCACTTGGGGCACCCCGACTCGGACAGATTAGGTTAGAAGGGGATGGCGGAGTCTAAAGAGCGAGGGAAGCGAGCGAACAGACCCCGCCATCCACTTCGTGGTTATTTTTTTTCAAACCCTTGAGCCCCGCGTAGCGGGGCTCCCCGATTATGCTTTTTGAGCCTCGAGGGCTCTGAATCTATCTGGATCTATATCTCTAGGGACTTTGATACGAAATATATGCCAAAAGATGATTCTGCTTGTAAACTTTTTGCGAAATGATGTTTATGCTTTTTGAGTATTATGCGAATGAAATTTATGCCAAAAGATGATTCTGCCTTACAAAATTATGCGTGTCAATGTATGCCAAACGATTTTCTGCGAAAAAAGGTTTATGCGATCAGTTGTTATGCAAAATAAAATTATGCCTTAAAAAGTTCTGCCATAAAAGGTGTACCCTAATATTTTACATAAAAGTTATACAAATTAAAATCCTATAGCTAACTCAATTTATTTAAATTGAATTTTGGTGTCCTAAAATTATAACTACTAACTAATAAAATATAGCAACCAGCATGTACAAATGCCATTTGCATGATATTTTTTCTTAACCTTTGTTATTACATTTTTCTTTTCGTCTTTTAAAGTACTGAACAATATTTTTGAATGCATAAAACCGTTTTGACTACTGCTTGTTTGGAGGGAAGTGGAATTTATATTTTTTCTCTCATTGTCTCAATCCTCCGCTGTTCTTTTCTGCAGCATGACCCTGACAGTTGAATGGTGTTTCGGGAACTCGTCGAGTGTCGGCCGTGGTCACCATTATCGATTCTGGCTTTCAGGACACCACATAATCTAAAAGCCAGAATCAACAGAGGCCGCTGGTATTAGAATTGTGGGCTTATCCCAAAAAAATATACTTGTGTCGTTAACTTTTTAAACATGTACGGTTTTACTTTCTTGCATAGCACGGCAAACGACAGGAACGCCTGGAGTCTTCTCACAGATGAATGGCACTGGTTTATCGCAGAATAAGTCGTCTAACAGCCCGGTTCGGTATACTGCACCGCAGCTCTCGCCTGGTGCTACATTGTTTGGCTGCGTTCCTGCAAATTTGGAGTACCCTGCATCCGCTAACGGTTGACCTGAAAAGAGAAATACGATTGTGTAGCTGATCAAATATGCTTCTGCCCGTGTGGTTTTTTCATCCGCATTAAGTTAAGGCAGCGTAGGACCGGTCATTGTGGCTATCTTTAGGGGAGGTCTATGCCCAACTGTGGGCGTCGTTCGGCTGATAATATGATGATGATGATGAAGTTACGTCTTTGGTGACTGCTTCGCTCCCTAAGGACGTAGCGGGATTTTATATAGCATATACTATTTCTCAAGAATTTGGTTATCATATACAAAAAGATGTTTTTCAATCCGACTTGAAGTTCCAAAGATTTTATGAGCAAGACTCATGCTCATTAACATCTAGTCAATCAATAAACAGTAAAAAAATTGTGATCAGTTGATTCAAAATGATATAGAAGCTACCAAAATTTAGGTCACTGAAAACTTACACTGTTTATGTTTTTTCTGTCAATCTTTCAATTTATTTTATATTTATATGTACCGTATACATACCCTCAGAATAAGATAACATAAAAAAGTCATTTTTTTACTAAAGGACTGAGGGACACGTGGAACGTAGAACGTGGCAATGCCGCCAGTTTTTTGGGCACATTTCCAGTTGACGGCGATGCGTTGGTTTTTTTTTATCATAGTATTTGTGTCTTTTTTAATATTATTGGTTGTTTCTTATAACGTAACAAGTGCAAGATAATATAAGTTACCGTGAATAGTCCTCCACTCCCAGCTTTCGCCCCAATCGTGGAAGCCGATAAAAGCTAAATCTTTCCGGAATGTTCCCACCATCTTTGCGATTGGATATTTGGCGAAGAGTTCTTTTAGTACTGTAGCTTCTGTCTCACTGTTGATAATAGCAAGATGGCCGCCTTCAGCTGAACACGTGAAGAAGGCTCGGGAGAAGTTTCGAGGAGCCGTGTGGAACTTGTAGCAACTGTTGGTCCTTTTATCCAATTTGTATTCTGAAAGGAAAGTTTAATTCAATATTGAATGATAGTTTAGTGGTATATTAGTTGTATATCACTCGTTTGGAGTATTAGGGCATCTAGATCACGACTTACTTTGATTATAAAATTGAAGCTCTTTGTAGGTCATTGTGGCTATTTTTAGGAGAGGCCTATGTCCAGCAGTGAACATGATGATAATGATGATATTGTGGCTATCTTTAGCGGCAGCTTGAGTTCAGCAGTGGACGTCGTTTAGCTGATATGATTTTGATAATATATTTACCTGGATCGATAGTCCCGCACTCACTGAGAGCTACTTCGAAGCTCTGGGCGCGGTAACAGATGTAAGGGTGCGTCTCCTCACAAGATCTGTCTGCTGCATCTCCGTTGCCGTTCATAGTGATGCAACGTTCTTTATTCTCCTTATTATCTGGCTCGTTTTTAGCCCAATTTATTGCAAGTTCCGCAAGCGGTTTACCTGTAATTTGTAAATCTGTATGAGTAGATAATTGGCGAAGAAAAAGGGAGTTGTGAAAGAAAAAGAAAGAGAAAAAAACATAACACAAAAATAAATTATTTAAAAAGTCCAAGACATAATTCAATATAGACAAGCACAAAAAAATTACGCTTAGCATGATGCCGTGGCCATTATAATTTTTACCGGTATGTATGTATGTGTGCATGTCATGGGTATGTTCTTCATAGCTTTAAACTACTTTTTTTATTTAATATTTTCTTTGAAAAAGTCTTAATGGAAAAACACAACAACACTTTGCCGGACCTGGGAATCGAATCCAAGACGAACAACAGTCGCACTTATGACCACGAGACCAACGGGCAGTCTCTGATCATCGATACTAGTAAACTTGCCTTCGATAGTATGATAATCTCCTGGAGAGAAGGTTGCATGAATCCCAGTAAAGATTTCATATTCAGGATTAGAGGTGTTCAATAAATTCCTCATTTCAGCACGGATGTCTGGTGTGGTTGGAGACGCTAGTATAGCACCTGATGACAAGGTAAAATACATTACTCATATCAAATCCAATCAATTAAAATCATTTATTTGCGTAAATAAGGTGCGGAGGGATCTTAAAGATAAAGTAAATGAATCTCTCTTTAATCTGCCAGTAATTTCAGCGTGCTTTCAACCAGATCCGTTTAGCTGTTTCATCAGCGTGAAAGAGTAAAAAATTCATCCATTCATCCTCACAAACTTTCGCATTCATAATATTAGTAAAAAGTAAAATAAGTATCTTACCTTCCAGTGTGCATCGCAGCCGGGCATCGAACCAGTTTGCTGGTATAACAAAGATTTTGAACCATGTTTGAGCTTTCTGACTGAATTTGTAATCACATCTAAATGCTCCCTCTGAAAAACCAAGCATAATAATTTGACAAAATAAAAGATTTAAAAAAATATATTAAATAAATTATATTATTATTTTTACCCGACTGCGACAGAAGGAGGGTTATGTTTTTCGAGGGTATGTTTGTATGTATGTATGTATGTATGTATGTATGTATGTATGTATGTATGTATGTATAATTGTTTGGCACGCTCTGCAGCCTGAACGGGTCGATGGATTTTAGCTTGAGAGGTGTCGTTAGATTCGTATTTACTGTGAGAGTGACACTGGGTATATAAAAATAAAAAAAACAAAATGGCGGATTTTTGGCGCCAAATTCAAATGTTTGGATCGCTCTGCAGCCTGAACGGCTCGATGGATTTTAGCTTGAGAGGTGTCGTTAGATTTGTATTTACTGTGAGAGTGACACTGGGTATATCAAAATAAAAAACTAAAAAAAATAAAAAATAAAAAACGGTAATTTAAAAAACTAAAAAACCCGACTGCTATTCTTTAAAAATCCCTAAAACAAGATAAATTGTAGCAGTCGGGACCCATTCGGGACCATCTGCAATGTAATATAGGTATATATTACATTGCAGATGCTCTCAATTCACTAATCCTCCATTTCTAGAATGGGTCCCGACTGCTACAATTTATCTTGTTTTAGGGATTTTTAAAGAATAGCAGTCGGGTTTTTTAGTTTTTTAAATTACCGTTTTTTAACCAACTCTTCTCAATTCGACTGTGCGGTCAGCAATAAAAGTCGATTAAGAATGTTACTTTTACATATTATCAAATAAATAGACACGAAATAACACAATTCACTGCTATTCAGAAATTTTGGCGATACCTAAAAGGTCATTTTATGTTCATTTTAGATCCATTTCCTTTGATAATGTGCATGTTTTTGTTTGTGTTGTGTTCCGTCAATTATGAATTGATTTTGATGATTTTTTTAAATTGATAGATTAATAATTCGTAGCTGGGCCTATAATTTTTTTATTGAAATTGGATAAATAGTTTGGTTAGTAAGTCGAAGTAAATGAAAAATATGTCATCCAAGTAAATGACATTGCATATTCTGCTAGCTTGTGACCTTTACGTGGTGTTTTGTTAATTTACGTACTATTTACCGTTCCTTAAAGGGTTTTAATAAAAAAAATTACCGTTTTATTTTTTGATATTAAAATCGTACAAAAAATTGTTGATTTGTTAATAGAAATAAAACCATTTACAACGAAGGAAATTATGACACTATTTTGCTATGAAATAATGATTCGGAGCCTCGATTTTTTTAAATTAAAAACATTACGAAAAGCAAAATACGCGTTTTCGTTTACTTGGATGATATTTCAGATTTAAAGACCAAACTTATCGTCATCTGTTTAGCCTTTTCTCAACTATGTTGAAGTCGCCTTCCAGTCTAACCAAATGCAGCTGAATATCAGTTACTGAACAACATGATACCTCTTGGCAAGACTGGTTGTCAGACTTCCCAAAGACCAAACTACAGAACCGGTTTTGATAAAATATTAATGGGACCTTTGCAAGTAATTATTCTTTTAAACAAAATACGATATTTACGGAGTTATGAAGTAAAAAATATAAAAAAATACAACCTTTTTTGAAGTCAGTGAAAAATTAAGGAAGAATTTCTTACCAATAAAATTCAGGCAGAGCAGTAACACAAAATATTTTAAAGAAGACTTCATTTTGTGAGGTCTTGACTGAGTGTAGATGCAAAAGTAATGGCAGACTTATTAGTATAAATATATTTATAGCCTTATAAGTATTATGACTCGGTGACTCGAGTCAGTATTTCCCAATCGTGGGAAAACTTCGCCAAAGTCAAATTAAAATAATTTATTTTATTTAAAAATGACTTTCGATGGTCACAGGAAAGAAGAATTGAATTCAGTTCCCTGCGAAAATGTAGTTCCGTATATAGAAGAACGGGCAACGAACTCGATATTATTACGTTAATATTTTTTAAACTACTATTATAGTACAATAGGTGTTATGATTGTAACAATGTGTAGTCGGTAACATTTTTATTAATCAAGGCCATTGTTGAGCAAAAGAATCGTGTCACTATCGCGTCGGTAATGTTATAATGTCTATTGCGATCAGTGTAGATAATATTTTTGAAGTTACTAGTTGTTTAAACTAGTAACTTCAAACTAGCATAACATACTGTGTTCAGTTTTTTTTTATGGTTCTGTAGCTAATATGTGCTAGACGGAACCCTTTTAGTAAGATTTTGCTGTGTGTCTGTCAAAGAAAAACGAAGGAAAGGAAGGTGTATTTTTGGAACTGTAATAGGTTCACACTTGACATTTTGACAGTATGTATAACTACGGCCGCTTCATGTTTTTCTTCTTTCTCTTAGCTATTGTCGCAATATATTTGGAGTTAGGCTTCCTAGTATTTTTGTCTATTATTAGTCTTCTTGTGTTCTTCTTATGACGCCTACATTACCAGCAAAAAAGTTAAAATACTCGTTCTTTTGACTGCTAATTCCTAACCCTCTGCGGTTCAAAAACTCTTGCCATGATATTAATTCTATTGCACTTCTGCCAACGATTCGGCTATAAAAACCTCATCATTTTCGAACATTACCATCCACGGTGCTAGTTTCTATATGTCTGCAGTAATATAACCGAGAATAGAAGAGGGCTCAAAGTAGGACCATAATGAACACCTACTTTGGCCTCGAAAATTTCGTCTGTTGGTGCTCGGCTAACCACCCTCGTGGTAACATTGTGGTTCAGATCTTTAAGTAGTTTTATTTATTGTTCCTGCACTAGATGCGCTCTCAATGCTTGCCAAATAAGATCTTGAGGGACTCGGTCGAACGCCTTCTTAAGATCGATGAATATCGGGTAAAGATCTTGTTAGCAATAAACGCTTTTTTCGTGAAATATTCGTTGGCATTTCGCCTAAATCGCACTTAGTCAAGTTTTTTACAATTCTTAGGGCCCTTCCTAAAAAATCGCTAAACCCAAGTATCGCGGTATTCTATTAGAGGATATTTCGACACCAGCAATTTATACTACGCTAAATCAAAAAAGCATACTTTACAGTAGAGGCGTTTAAAGGCAAAAACGTGATAACTTTTCCATCAATTAAGATACGTATTTGAAATTTGGTATGCTTAATAGTTAATTTATTCATTGTAATATCTCATAAATATTTATTTTTCCTTAATTATTTATATTTAAAAAAAAAAAGTTAAGTGTGGGTAGTAAGGGTGTGTGTGGGGGTGTAGTAGTGTAGTGTGAGTTTAAAGTGTTATTGGGTTTTTCTATGAAATTCTCAGTAGCAGCTCGGAGTTTGGATTTGTGCCCGGTTAATGGCATTAGGCTCGCCCCCTATTACATGGGACCTAAATATACCGGCGAACTGTCGGTGTACATTGGTACACCTCTACCTAACCAGGAATACAGGCGTGATGGTATTTTTTTTTATTTATATTTTTTGATTTAGCGCTACTTAGCCGTATATGAACGTAATTCATCAATCAAATGTTACATGTTATACACGTCTAACTAATGTTAGCATAGTGTAGTACGATTATCGGGTCATTTTTTGACAGGTTTCTGTGTCGCCGTGAAGAAATCTGTCAAAAATCGGTCCGATTATCGGTCGTGTGCGGGAACGCTAACACATAAGTATTTAGGTACTACGGTAAAGTTTATTTTACAAACGAACAAATATACACACGAACGCGCTAAACTACGCTAACTATGAGTTAGCGGTGCGGTGCGTTCCCTCCCCGCGCACACTCCGCTAATAATAGTTGGCGTAATATAAATCGAGTGATTTCAAAAAGTACCTTTACTTAGCGTTTTATAAGATTTGTAACTTTCTTATTTTTGTATATTTCTTCACGATTTTTTTATGACATATGTAAAAACACATGTCATTTTAAGCAACTTGGCATAAAAAAACGTTTTTACCTAAACTTCGAGTTAGCGTAGTATAAATTGGTGGTTTCGATTTAGCTTCTTTAAATCAGTTTTCAAAGTTTCTACAAGTTTAATTAAATTTTGCATGAAGAGCGCCTTTTACTTTTCTAGAGTGTTTGAAAACCACTGACACAGAATAACAATGGGTACCTACTGAATTAAATGATTTAATTTTAATAAAATAATAATAATTCCTGTCTGTATTATTGTCTCACTGCAGGGCAAAGGCGTTTTCTCGTACAGAGAAGGTACGATGACTGATCACCGCAGCCGTCACGTCTGTATTCCTCAAAGGGTTAGGCAGAGGTATAACCAATGTACAGTAAGCGCTCAGAAATCCATACCCCCGCTAAGGTTCACTTTCCTATGAACACGGGCGCGATCCAGTCAGCGCGTGCGCATGTGTGTTTACGAGTGATGTCTCAACATTCCACAGATAACACACACTAATGAACCATCGTCGCACTACGCGAAATGGCATTATATTTCTGTTTACCGTACGAGTCCTACCCGACGCGCTACGTATTCTTACCATTGCATTGCTAAATTTCGCTTAATTATAACATGTCCTGGCAGCTGGTTTGGATAAGAAAGGGTTTACGATCATTGAATTCCGAGTTCAAATCTTATACTATGTGTGGCTGTTTTTTGTTTCTTGAAACCATAATAATGTTTGGCAAAATCTTTTTAGGTTTATGTTGAATTATTACGTATTCATGCTTGTTATTTATTTTTTATAAGAAGCAAATATTAGTTATTGTATTATTTATTTAACTTTTTATGTGATTTTATTTTAACTTTTTGTAATTGGAAGTAGGAAAAAAAGGCGTGCTGTGTGATAACAAAAATTTATTTTTAAAATTAACAAACTTATGAGAATTGTAACGTCACATTCCTACCGAAATAAAAGAAGTTCTCTTGTAACTGTTCATAAGATTTTTTGTTGAATACCCACTTAGTCAATAAAATTCATAATAACATAATAAGAGAAGGATATTTTAATAACACAAATAAATTTGGTGATGCTCACGTATTAAGTTGATGAATTGGTATTCAGCAGAGTTAATTGAAAACTAAACTATAATTCAGACTTTATGAACAGGTTTTTTTTATGTAACGTCACAATAAACTTAGTGAGGTAATAGTTTAATAATTCGTTTTCTTGATGAAAAGAAGATTGAAACTAAACCTCAATTTAAGATCATTAAATAACTATCTACGAATATATAATATAATTATGACTAAATATTTAGTTACACCGTCTAATTATTAAAACTAAAACATCCAGTTTATTAAATGTTGCATAACACCGTCTAATACTTCTTCATAAGTAGCACTGTTGCACGCCATCCCCACATATTAAAAACGAAACGTATTTTTTCTGGTTTATGATGCTTGCAGCTGTTGTTGTAAACAGTATGTTATCCAGTGCGAAACCACCAAACTTAATCCACTTCGCTGTTGAGTAGGTAGGATAGGCTATCCATCCTCTTCCTCGTATTTCTTGCTCCGGAGACTAATAATAGTATTCCTCTAAAACAACAAAAAAAGTAATATTAGGCATTTATAACAAAATACTAAAGTGACTTAATTTTTTATATAATTTAATAATATTTATTTAATATAACAAATTTTAATATAAGTATTAAAACTATTTATTTATAAATTCCATAATAAACACATTTTTTTTGGCGTCATTATATATTTAAAAATCAATAATAAGTATTAATCGAAATGCCACCAAATAATTTTAGGTATCTTAGGTATAAATTTAAAATAAAAGTTTAATTTACAATTCGTTAATATAATACTCACATTCAGTCAGGTTTCATAAGATATTAATTGGGACCACTTTTATGCAGCCCAATAATAGTCGCCCTCGCCTCAGTAATATTATTTGCCTGCGTTTCGAGAATAATTACAATACCACTACGAGTATCTATTAAATCACTCGTTACTAACCAACAACCACAACCAAACGACAACGCTCATTCCAATCAAGTTAAATATGCACAAAACTCATGTCTACCTCACAGAAATCTAAATTCTTTATTAGTTTTCTATGACTACCCTTTTAAATTTACGAAATGTGTGAACAAAGCGAACAAGCTAAAGAATATTATATTTCTGTTCATTTCTTCAAATTGAGTAAAAACAAAAAGACAAAAATAATGTGAGATTCGAACTCGCGGCTCATTGATTAACGCCGTCAACTGGGCGCGCTTAACCGCTAGGCCATTTTGTCTCATGTAAACATGTTGAAATTATGAACTACATTCACAACGATGATACATGTGTCTATTCTTGAAAGTAAAAGGTCGTAAGTCAAACTAAACGTCAACCTAATACGTTTTGAGATTGGGTATGGACTTTTGGTCGCCACTGTACACCTACAATTCACCGGTATGTTTCGAAGTCCCATGAAGTAACGGGTGAGTCTATTGCCATTAACCAGTTATAAATCCTAACTCCAAGCACCTATTGAAAATTTGTATTGTGAGAACTGGTATTCTGCTGCATCCAGTCAGACTGGAAGCCAACCCCATCGTAATTAGGAAAAGACTAGGCTGGTATAATATATTCATACATGAAGAATAAAGATGATATACCATGTCACTACGGCCTACAAGTAAAAAAGAACCATCCGAACAAAGTCGAGGACAGAAGCTAGTTTAAGTAGTACAAATAAAACAATTTTAATAATAAAAAGGCATTTATTTTCAAACCAACAATTAACAGTACATTAATGACTCGTGGTGATCCAATAATTCATGATCATTAACAGACTTCAAAAAAAAAAATGCAGTCGAATTGATAACCTCCTCCACTCTATGTCTCACTATGAATATAATATAAAAAATTGCAGGAAAACCACTTTCGCAAATTCGACCAACTTGGGCGGTCAATGAACCAGATAATAAAGGCAATAAAGAAAATTGTCTCACTATGAATGCTGATGGAGAATTAGCAGATGTTTCCTGTGAGGAAACCCGTCCTTACATCTGTTACCGTTCTAAGAAAACCAATCAGGGATATAACAAGATTTGCGATACTACTGATCTAGGTAATTATATTTGCAGGGAAAAACATTCTGGTCTTTAGAATTTGGTTCATCGAAAAATACCTAATGAACGTTAAAAACAAAATAATACCAGCCTATTACTATCCCACTGCAAGACAAAGGCCTCTTCTCATACAGCGAAAGCACGAGTATTGATTATCTTTGCTCGAGGTGGATTGGCGATTTTAGACTTATATTAACTACATATAAGTGTAGCATATGATGTTTTCCTTCACTGATGTTAGTGATGTCCAGGATATGCTTAGAAAATACATATGAATAGAGAAAGTCTGTGACTTTCTAAATTTATATTAAACTAGCGACCCGCCCCGGCTTCGCACGGGTGCAACGCTGTAATACTAAATACACTACAGAAAAACTGTGAACGTTGTATACAAAAACATAGCGGCCCTCTCCGCCGCAAACGCTACGTCCCGCAATTTTTTTATCTGTAATATATTCTAAAATATTCATTTAAATCATATGCTGTAAAAGGCCATATAAATCAATATTAAATCAACAATGTACTTAAGGTATTTAATTGGATAAGGATTAATGCTGTATTGGTTAAAATTGCTTCGAAAAATAGCCATTATTTATCGTAAAAAGTAAATTACAAAAAAATGTTATTGTGGGATATCCATAAGAGATAGACATATACCATTGCGGAGTTTTCTGTAGACCTTTTTAATGTGTACAATACTTAGTACATTATTTTGATAAATCTCGTAGGGTTCAGCCTGCGTTTGCAATGTAAGCGGAAAAAATGAAATTATTTACGACATCACATTAGAAACCTCAAAAATAACAGTATTTCACCACTATTTAATGGATGTTATAATAGACATACACATTCCTCTTTAACCACTCTATCTACTAAAACCGCATCAAAATCCGTTGCGTAGTTTTAAAGATTTATGCGTACAAAGGGAATAGGGACGGAGAAAGCGACTTTGTTTTATACTAAAAAATATATACTATGTATGTGTAACTATGATATTCAATTCATAATGTAACAATATCACTCCTGTATTCCTTGAAGGGTTAGGCAGAGGTTTACCAATGTACACCCACAGTTCGCCAGTGTATTTAGATCCCATGTCCCAGGTTGCGGGTTTAAATCCGGGCAAGTACCAATGTTAGTACTTGTCAGATTTGGACTGACAACCTCATGTATGAGAGGCGGGCACCTTAACTCCTGGGCCATAACTACACTTAATGAACGTTTAAAAGAAAAATGATATAAACATTTTTTTCAGAATACCGTTTGGACACTAGAACGAAAAGTTGCTACAAGTTCCACACGGTTCCTCGAAACTGGTCTGGTCACGGAAGCTACAGTACTAAGAGAACTCTTCGCCAGATATCCTCCAGAGACAATGGTGGGGGCTTTCTTGAAAGATATAGCCTTTGTCGGTTTCCACGATTGGGGCGAGCAATGGGACTTCAGGACGGTGCATGGTGATTATCTATATACAACGTGTCCCAAAATTCAACGATAAGCGGGCGCCAAAAGGTTGACCTGCTCATGAGCACATAAGGAAAAATAATAAAAAAAAAATATCTAAATTTTTTTTTCCCGCAGTTTTTACATAAAAAATTATCAAAATATTTTTTTTCCCTCAAATTTTTCTTCTCTTTACTTGGTTCTTGTTTACAAATGGTACGCATATTTTTTTTTGTGACTAGTTATATTAGGGTACTATACTATTTTGGAATCTTGATTAGTTGCGTCATCTTTGAAAATAACTTGCCATAGCGGTGTTCATACTTTTTTTTTGCAAGACCATGAGTCAAAGTAGACTGAAAGTATTAATCTTAAAAAATTTGAGGGAAAAAAAATATTTTGATAATTTTTTGTGTAAAAATTGCTAGCATTGTGGTATTTTTAAGAGTTGTGGTGAATAGTAGTACTACTTAGGTATCCGATACAAAAAAAATCTTAAGCATATTTAAGAAATTGTGGCCGTGGTAGTTCAAAATATCATACAAGGTGTAAATTTTCAAAGAATTTTTAAATTTATTTTGTAACTAAAAAAAAATTTTGGTATATTTTTTTTATTTTTTTTCCTTAAGTGCTCATGAGCAGGTCAACCTTTTGGCGCCCGCTTATCGTTGAATTTTGGGACACGTTGTATATAAAAATGAAACCCGTTTGCCGTTATCACGCCATCACGCGTGAACGGCTGGACCGATTTCGCTAATTCTTTTTTTAGAATATCCCTTGAAAAACAAGGATGGTTCTTACGGAGAGAAAAATTTAAAACGACCCACGGGGGCGGAGCATTTACCAAAGACGCGGGTGAAACCGCGGGGCACAGCTAGTATTTTATATTTTTGTTTACTACCTGTTGCCTGTGACTTCGTTCGTGTCCGTTTTGTCTAAAAGTCGATCATGATCATCAAAAACACGTGGCGCTTCTATTAACATAATAACGTTGTTGTTGCTTTCCTCGGTAACAGATTTTTTTTTTGGGATGAAAGGTATCCTACGTCTATTTTAGTACACCCTAAAAGGTATATGCAGAATTTTAGGATGATCGGTTCAGTGGTTTCGGCGTGAAAAGTAACAAACAAACTTACTTTTGTTGCATTTATAATATTATACAAGCTATTGATTTGCATTCTCGTCATTGTCCCCATTTCAATATTTGATGATGGGATCTTGTAGAAATCGAGGGAACTCTTCAATAAATAACAGCAGATTAACCGCGATTGTTGCTATAGCATATCTAAGCATTGTTTACACCGTCACACAACATAACATCACGCGTGTACACTCGAAAGGGTAACACAGATATATTCAGTAGTATTCGAAAATTTGTCCACCAAGTAAACGAAATCGCATAAGTATTCTGCTTTCTTATGACGTTTTAGTGGTGTCAAGTTAATTTACGTAGTATGAGAGTTCCTTCATGGATTTGGATGACAGGAAGTTGATACTATAAAGCAAATAATAAAAAACTTTTAACCAAAAAAAAAACAACCGCCTTCAAAAACTAAAAAGTGAAAAATAACTTTTGGCTTTGGTTCTGTTTGTTGTTTTGTATTGCCACCGACTTCCAAAGCTAAAGTTATTTTTCACTTTTTACTTTTTACTTTTTACACTTTTTTTACTTTTTCTATCTGGATCCTTCTCACAGATGAACGCTGTTGGCCTGTCACACCAGAGGTCTTTATATAACCCCGAGTTGTTTATTCCTCCACAGTGCTGACCTGGGTCAGCATTGTTAGGCTCCCCTCTAGAAAATTTGTTGTACCCTGCTTCAGTTAGCGTTTGTCCTAAAAAGAGAAATACAGTATGGTTAGTAGTTATAGAGCCAGATTCCAACTAGTCGTTACAAAGGCTTTTTTTTCAGATAGGTTATCGTCAAATAACTTTTCTCTCTAATTTCTTTAGCCCTGTGTGTTTCTGTAATAAGGGAGGGGGGGGGGGGGGGCTATAACATGGGGCCTAAATATACAGCTAAACCAATTTCTACGGAACTTTCACTAGCAGATAACTGATGTTTATGTAGTGACTAAGCTGTTTTTATTTCAGAATAATAATTAGGATTCTGTGTTACATATATCACGCAGACTTAGTCACTCGAATTAGGTAGTCCTTACTATACAAGCTGCTGATTTGCATTCTCATCAAATTTTAGGAGCTTGTCATAGAAAAAAAGAATTAATTAAATATAATTACGATACCTGGCCAATATATAATAAATGCTTGTTTTTTTAGTTGCAACTATCAAAAAACAGTATTCCAGAATACTCCTCTTGCGAAAATCAGCATCACCCAGTTGCGTATGCGGTAGGCAGAGTTGTCGTTGAAAATTTTATTATTGATTCGTATTTAGAATCACGAGCATAGTTAACTCCTTGAATGTGACGAGAATGCAAATCAACAGCTTGTATAACATTATAAATCCTCCAGTTTGTTTGTTACTTTTCACGCCGAAACTACTGAACCGATCATCCTAAAATTTTGCATATACCTTTTCGGGTGTACTAAAATAGACGTAGAATACCTTTCATCCCAAAAAAAATCTGTTACCGAGGAAAGCAACAACAACGTTATTATATTAATAGAAGCGCCACGTGTTTTTTGATGATCATGATCGACTTTTACACAAAACGGACACGAACGAAGTCGCAGGCAGCAGTTAGTAAACAAAAAGATAAAATATAATCACCATGCACCGTCCTGAAGTCCCATTGCTCACCCCAATCGTGGAAACCGACAAAGGCTATATCTTTCAAGAAAGCCCCCACCATTGTCTCTGGAGGATATCTGGCAAAGAGTTCTCGTAGTACTGTAGCTTCCGTGTCACTGTTGATAATAGCAAGATGGCCGCCTTCAGCTAAACACGTCAAGAAAGCTCGGGACCAGTTTCGAGGAACCGTGTGGAACTTGTAGCAACTTTTCGTTCTAATGTCGAAACGGTATTCTGAAAAAAAATGTTTATATCATTTTTCTTTTAAACGTTCATTAAAAGTAGTTATGGCCCAAGAGTTAAGGTGCCCGCCTCTCATACATGAGGTTGTCAGTCCAAATCTGACAAGTACTAACATTGGTACTTGCCCGGATTAAACCCGCAACCTTATGATATGGGACCTAAATACACTGGCGAACTGTGGGTGTACATTGGTAAACCTCTGCCTAACCCTTCAAGAAATACAGGCGTGATATTGTTATCTTATGAATTGAATATTAAATATAAATTTAGAAAGTCACACGACTTTCTCTATTCATATGTATTTTCTGAGCATATCCTGGACATCACTAACATCAGTGAAGGAAAACATCATATGCTACACTTATATGTAGTTAATATAAGTCTAAAATCGCCAATCCACCTCGAGCAAAGCTAATCAATACTCGTGCTTTCGCTGTATGAGAAGAGGCCTTTGTCTTGCAGTGGGATAGTAATAGGCTGGTATTATTTTGTTTTTAACGTTCATTAGGTATTTTGCGATGAACCAAATTCTAAAGACCTGAATGTTTTTCCCTACAAATATATTTACCTAGATCAGTAGTACCGCAAATCTTGTTATATCCCTGATTGGTTTTCTTAGATTGGTAACAGATGTAAGGACGGGTTTCCTCACAGGAAACATCTGCTAATTCTCCATATACATTCATAGTGAGACAATTTTCTTTATTGCCTTTATTATCTGGTTCATTGTACTTCCAAGTTGGTTGAATTTGCGAAAGTGGTTTTCCTGCAATTTTTTATAACTGTGTTAGTCAATCAAAATCAAGTTAGTCAGAAACCTGTAACCTTGAAAAGGGTCCATTAAACTTAGCAAGAAGGCATACCTTCTTATGTACCTAAATAAGAAGGTATGCCTTCTTGCTAGCGAAATGACCGGAATCAGTCTGAAGTGTATGTACTCTCCAGACTGATTCCGGTCACTTCGGCAAATCTTAAATGAGACAAGCCAAGAACGCAGGAGATATTATAGTGTGCGCGCAAACACAGGAGCACACCCTCTTTTCTATCCCTCATGGTCATGAGATATCAAGTGACTATGAGAGATAAAGAAGAGAGAATGGCCGAAGAGGAAGGAGGGAGGGAGGGGTCAAAGGACTTGATAGGACGGCATTACGACACTACCGGGAAGAGATCAGGAGCAGTACCAACGGCTTTACATGCTTTCCAAGACACAGGCGTGTCTCACCACCAGCTTTCAAAATCCGATGATCTGGTAAAGGTTGCGGAAATACGCTGGAAACAGGCAGCGCAGGACCGGTCAGTGTGGCTTTCTATACGGGAGGCCTATGTCCAGCAGTGGATCATCATCATCGTCGACATCATCATATCTGATGACTATGGTTATGATAAGTTCTGGTGACTCTACGGTCTCTGTCTTTCCATACTGATTGACTTACCATCAACCGTAAAATAAGCTCCCTGTGAGAATGTGGCATGTATCCCGGTAAAGATTCCATAATCATCGTAACGGTTTTCTGTAGAATTTAAGATGTTCATCATTTCCTCCTTAAAGGGTAGTGTGCTTGGAGAAGCTAGGATAGCACCTGGGGACAAAATAAATTCAAATTACATTTTGTTGCATTTATTTCTTTAAATAAAATTATATAGCATGTAATCCCTTTTTACCTTCCAATGTACAACACAGCCGAGCATCGGCCCAATTCGCTGGTACATCAATGTATTTAAACCATCCTTTGGTTGCTGAATTGTATTTGTAGTCCAATGATGATAATCCGAGTGATGGTACGCCCTCTGAAAATTTAAGCAAATACATTTTGATTTAAATCGATTTTAATAGTGATAATGTTTACTTACCACCGCCCATTGACCAATATTATAATTCTAACACACAACTTCTCTAAAAAACAATCAATTAACTACGAAACCCAAAAAATGGATCAGAATTAAAATTATTAAAATTGCCAATTATTATATTGGAACTTATTGGATAAAGTAGATAAAATAGAAATAACTTACCGATAGTATTCTGGCAAAACAGTAACACAATACATGGAAACCAAGACTTCATTTTGTAAGCACTAAGATGCGTATGTGGCGGCTCAATTATTTAATTTCTTATTTATAGGTAAGTCTTATAATGTTTTATCTGTTGAGATAACCCGTTGAGTCAATGGTCCCCGAGTATATAGATATTATCTCAATTTATTCATTATTTTTCGAACACAAAACTTAGTTAAATAATAATAATAATTAAATTACAAACTGTGTACAGTTAACATAAAAAAGGAAGGTCATAGGGCATCAAAAAACTCAACCGCATCGCTGTCAATGGGACATGTGCCCAGAAGGCTGGCAGCATTGCCACGTTGTATGGTAATGCTGATTCTTTGACCCAAGAAAAGGCCAGCCCTCTGGTCACGTGAAGAATCGACCAGTCGCTTGGCTATATTGCGAAAAAGTAGATGAGCGCTCGGTCCCCATGGCCCTAGTGTTTCAACCCCAAACGGCTCAAACATATAACTTTCATGAAGGTTAATATATTTGCGCCGCTTAAGATTTTCGGCGCCAGACGCAGCCGCCCCAGCACAGCACGTCGTGCTAGGAAGATGGGATGGCGCAAGGGTGTCGACGCATGTTGCATCCCACACCAAAGGCCTACCCAACTTCCAAGGCATTATAGTCATCCCATCTGGTCTCTTCAAAACAGCTGGCACTCCGGCGGAGACAAGAGCACGACGGATGATGTCATTAATGCTGGCGTGCCGTGCTATGCGGCCAGCGCTCTTTTTGCATGACAGGCCATGGTGTCCGAGGCACTCGACAGCTTCAACGCACTGACAGCGGTGCGGAGCCCCACAAGGTGCAGCCAGGCGCAGGCATGTAGCGAGCCGGAATGTAGAGTCACTCAACATAGTGCCTATGTTGGGCGACGGAAGTGCCTGAAGCCAGAAACCCGACTCCCACTCACCCACAGCCAGCAGGCGGGCACGCTCAGCAGAATTGATGGACGTATTAATTAAATTATTCCCAAGTATCGTAAAAACATGAAAATAATAATTGTATTTTTTTTAAACAACTCACTTACCATTGCACCTGCATTTCTCGATGGGTTCGGCAGAGATGTAGGACCAATGTACACCCACAGTTCTACGGTATGTATAGGTCTCATATAATAAGGGGCGAGCCTATTGCCATTAACCGGGCACATTTTAACTATATTTTGTTTAATTATTACTGAGAACTAGACTGAGCTCGTGGCTACATAATTACAGCCGCATAGACCGATCTTCCGGGTTAAGCCACGCTTGCCGAGGTTGGTCTGTGGATGGGTGACCATTTTCATAGCGAGTTTCCTCCGTGCCTTGGAAAGCACGTGAAGCCGTTGGTCCCGGCTGTCATTTGTAGATCTTTGACAGTCGTTACTGTTAGTCAGAAGCCCGAAAGTCTGACAACCAGTCTTACCAAGAGTATCGTATTACCCATTACTTAGAGATTACCCAGAGACCACGTTTAAGCATTTAGGCAAACGCAGTGTGGATGACCTGTAAGTTGTACGGTGGACGATTTAAAGAACGCGGCGGGCAGCGGATGGATGCGGGCTGATTACGTACGGCAGTGTATAGCATTAAATATAGTTTGCTGAAAATAAGGAGTTTTAGGGCAAATAGTGAAAGTACCATCACTCATTTAGGATGGTGGTTTACAGTAGGAAACGTAATAATTACCTTACCAGTTTAAAAGATGATGATAAGGTTTAGCTGTTATCAATCTACACTTTTGTACAAGTCATCATATTAGCCGTAGGACGTTCTTCGCTTGACATAGGCCTCCCTCATAAATTTCTAAAAAGACCGGTTGGAAGCGGCGTGCATTCAGCGTTTCTATACTTCTTGAAACTGAAAATGAAATTCGAAAACCACGAATTTTGAAAACCACTGGAACAGGAAAAATGGTATTAGGTACGGATAGTGAGTATCTATCTTATATCTATATAAATAAAAAGACATGTCCTGACTGATTGACTGACTGACTGACTGATTGACTGACTCATCAACGCCCAGCACAAACCTTTGGACTTTGAAAGCTGAAATTTTGCACAGAGTTTCCCTTCATAATGTACAGTAAGCGCTCAGAAATGCATACCCACGCTAAGGTTCACTTTCCTATGAACACGGGCGCGATCCAGTCAGCGCGAGCGCATGTGTGTTTACGAGTGATGTCTCAACATTCCACAGATAACACACACTAATGAACCATCGTCGCCCTACGCGAAATGGCATTATATTTCTGTTTACCGTACGAGTCCTACCCGACGCGCGACGTATTCTTACCATTGCATTGCTAAATTTCGCATAATTATAAACATGTCCTGGCAGCTGGTTTGGATAAGAAAGGGTTTACGATCATTGAATTCCGAGTTCAAATCTTATACTATGTGTGGCTGTTTTTTGTTTCTTGAAACCATAATAATGTTAGGCAAAATCTTTTTAGGTTTATGTTGAATTATTACGTATTCATGCTTGTTATTTATTTTTTATAAGAAGCAAATATTAGTTATTGTATTATTTATTTAACTTTTTATGTGATTTTATTTTAACTTTTTGTAATTGGAAGTAGGAAAAGAAGGCGTGCTGTGTGATAACAAAAATTTATTTTTAAAATTAACAAACTTATGAGAATTGTAACGTCACATTCCTATCGAAATAAAAGAAGTTCTCTTGTAACTGTTCATAAGATTTTTTGTTGAATACCCACTTAGTCAATAAAATTCATAATAACATAATAAGAGAAGGATATTTTAATAACACAAATAAATTTGGTGATGCTCACGTATTAAGTTTCTGAATTGGTATTCAGCAGAGTTAATTGAAAACTAAACTATAATTCAGACTTTATGAACAGGTTATTTTTATGTAACGTCACAATAAACTTAGTGAGGTAATAGTTTAATAATTCGTTTTCTTGATGAAAAGAAGATTGAAACTAAACCTCAATTTAAGATCATTAAATAACTATCTACGAATATATAATATAATTATGACTAAATATTTAGTTACACCGTGTAATTATTAAAACTAAAACATCCAGGTTATTAAATGCATAACACCGTCTAATACTTCTTCATAAGTAGCACTGTTGCACGCCATCCCCACATATTAAAAACGAAACGTATTTTATCTGGTTTATGATGCAAGCCATGCTGTAGCTGTTGTTGTAAACAGTATGTTATCCAGTGCGAAACCACCAAACTTAATCCACTTCGCTGTTGAGTAGGTAGGATAGGCTATCTATCCTCTTCCTCGTATTTCTTGCTCCGGAAACTAATAATAGTATTCCTCTAAAACAACAAAAAAAGTAATATTAGGCATTTATAACAAAATACTAAAGTGACTTAATTTTTTATACTTATAATTTAATAATATTTATTTAATATAACAAATTTTAATATATTAAAACTATTTATTTATAAATTCCATAATAGACACATTATTTTTGGCGTCATTATATATTTAAAAATCAATAATAAGTATTAATCGAAATGCCACCAAATAATTTTAGGTATCTTAGGTATAAATTTCAAATAAAAGTTTAATTTACAATTCGTTAATATAATACTCACATTCAGTCTGGTTTCATAAGATATTAATTGGGACCACTTTTATGCAGCCCAATAATGGTCGCCCTCGCCTCAGTAATATTATTTGCCTGCGTTTCGAGAATAATTACAATACCACTACGAGTATCTATTAAATCACTCGTTACTAACCAACAACCACAACCAAACGACAACGCTCATTCCAATCAAGTTAAATATGCACAAAACTCATGTCTACCTCACAGAAATCTAAATTATTTATTAGTTTTCTATGACTACCCTTTTAAATTTACGAAATGTGTGAACAAAGCGAACAAGCTAAAGAATATTATATTTCTGTTCATTTCTTCAAATTGAGTAAAAACAAAAAGACTAAAATAATGTGAGATTCGAACTCGCGGCTCATTGATTAACGCCGTCAACTGGGCGCGCTTAACCGCTAGACCAACTTGTCTCATGTAGAAACGTTGAAATTATGAACTACATTCACAACGATGATACATGTGTCTATTCTTGAAAGTAAAAGGTCGTAAGTCAAACTAAACGTCAACCTAATACGTTTTGAGATTGGGTATGCAGTTTTGGTCGCCACTGTACACAAGGAATAAGGAAGATTTTTTCGAAATTCAATCCCTAAGGGAATTAAATAGGGGATGAAAGTTTGTATGGAAAATCGACAATTTTGTTAAAAAAAAATCATGAAAATTGGTGTTTATCATTCTGGTCAAAAATTAAAAATCACGTGTTTCAGTGGTTTTTGGGGAATCAACCCCTGAGTGCGTAAAATATAGGGGATGAAAGTATAAATGGGAAACTCGTTAATTTAGTAGTTCAAACCATGAAAATTTGTAAATAGCCCTTTGATTGGTAATTACTAATTACATGTATCAGCGTTTTTAGAAAATCATTCCAGAAGAGGGTAAAATAGGAGATGTATAGGAGATGTTTTTTTTTTACAGGAAACACATGCATTTTAAAGCTAACACATTTAAAATGAGTATTAAAAGCCTTTTGGCGTTTATCATCCCCTTACTAACTAGATTTTAGGTTTTGTTATCCTCCAGCATAACATCATATAATTATATCAATCCGCGCGCCGCACACATAGGGTACTTTTAATCCCGGTAGTAAGTTCTCATGTGATATTTTTCGACACACACGCGGGCGCAGACGCGGGTTTTGCCCGCTAGTATCTTTATAAAAACAAATGCGTTGCTTATCGTTTTTGAATTGATAACACTAGAACCGAAGCCAAACGTACATCAAAACATTCTTAATATAATTAAAGTTATCACATTAACCGGCGAACTGTGGGTGTACATTGGGACACCTCTGCCTAAGCCTTCGGGTATTACATGCGTGATGGTGGTGGTTATCACATTACTCTTTATCGCAGCGCAGCGATGGCGCGCGGCGGTGCGCCAATCTATACATATACAGTAGAACCTACACAGTAGAACTTTCTAACTCAACGTGACCGTGCTAAGATCTCTAGATTGTTTAAACCGCAGACTGATGTCTGGGAGGAACTTTTGTCTGAATGGCAATGTAGGTGGGATAATTCCATCAAGGGCCGGCACCTCCATCAGTTCTTTCCTTCAGTTCGCGAACGGCTGGCGAGAACATGGCTGGAGGTGGACCACTTGACTGTGTTGCCCAATTTCTCACAGGTCATGGCAACTTTTCTCTTTTAAGCTTGTTGCCTCTCCTTTGTGTCAATGTTCTACATCTGACTGTGAATATATATTAATTGCCATGTTAACGGACGATCGAAAACACATTACAAAGGCAAAAGAGCTCTACTTTTGCCCTTTAAAGATTGTTGGATGTTTTGTGTACCTAACGGTGTAGAATGTGTTGGACTGTTTCGGGAAAACTCTTCAATAAAAGATATTACTTGGTACAAACTCTCTAATACTTTAATCAAACACTTTTACATCTGTATGACCGTTATACTGTAGAGTGTGCACTTCGCTGTGATCCCCGTAGCTCTCGCTGGCGTAATGGCGGCGCCGGCGTCCCGTCGTTCGTGCCTGGTTCGCGCGCCGTCGGTTATACTCGGTGGATTGGCCCCGCCCACCAGTGTGGCCAGCGCAGCGGCGTCAACAACCTCCCGGCCCTTGAAGGCCTATAGGGCTTCAAGCCCTGTAGTGCCCTCGTCCAGCAGAGGGCATAGTCTTGTGATGGCACGGCGGATGGTTCCCTTGATTGTTTCCACGTCTGCAACCCTGCTGCAGCCGTCTGTTCCAGGATAGAGTTGCTTGATCCTACCAAGCGGCCATTTGAGTGGAGGGTTGTGCTCTTCCTTGATCAGCACAAGTTGTCCTGGTTTCATGTTAGGCTTCTTCACAAGCCACTTTGTGCGCTCCTGAAGCTCGCAAATGTATTCTTGGCTCCACCGTGACCAGAAGTGCTGACGCATTTGTTCAATTTTGGCGTAGCGATGCAGGAGATGAGTCTTGGCTTCTCGCAAGTCTGGAGCTGGTAGTGACGTCAATGGTCTTCCAATGAGGAAGTGCCCTGGTGACAAAGGGGACAGGTCGTGAGGATCGGATGACATAGGATAGAGGGGCCGAGAATTCAATATTGCCTCGACCTGGACGAAGACAGTAGCAAGTTCTTCAGCAGTTAAGTGTATATTCCCCACAATGCGTTTAATATGAAACTTAGCCGACTTTATACCAGGCACGCACCACATAGAAAGTGTGGCGACCGTGACAGGACGCCGCGCGGACACGTGGCGTTCAAGAAAAAACCGACCCAAGAAGAGGATCCAGGGCGAGACAGCAGGTCGACTTCACCTCAAGGACGCAATTCCAGGGGAGTGCCCGATCCATCCATTATTTTTCCACGAAAACCTCCTAATATCTATCCTTCTGTCACCTACCGACCTATTTGATTTGCCAAGGCTTGGGCGTGGTCAGTAAAAATTAAAGCTAAATTATCATAAGCATACTCGTGTTGCCTGGCCATTTCAATCTAGCTATAGCTTTAGCTTTGTGTGTGGGTTTTGTTCGATACGATACCTAATATCTATTGCAAGTTCTGATGAGAAAGTGAAATATGAATACGTTCATGATTGCATAACATACTAAGTGCAAATTTAAGTAGGGTCCCTATCAAAAGGGTTGCAGTGCATGTTAGTGATTGGCCGGCCGAACTTTCCAGAAGCTTCGAGCGCGCCAACAGTCAGCACCGAGTGGCACCGACGCCAGGAACGACGCGGTCGGATAGCGCCTGCGCGTCACACCAGAGGGCGTGAGTGGCGAGTGAGAATCTGTTCAGGTTTGCCGGACAAAACGGTATTTATGGTTTTTTTATCATTTATTTGCCAACGATAATGTCTTTTTTTTTTTTTTTTTTTTTTTTTTTTTTTAAAGATGGTAAAATCATCAAATGACCCCCCCCCCGTCCTGGGCGGGGCGGGAGGGAGTGTCAGACTTTTACTGACTAAAAACCGATAATGTCTGACACAGAACTAAAGGATTTAATCAAAAAACGAAGCACGATAAAAGGAAGAATTACAGTGTTTAGAAACTATTTCAATGACTTTCAGAATTTTAAAGATATACCACAAACCCGCGTTAAAGAATTATGTTTACGATTATCCAAGTTTGAGGTTTTATTTAACGATTTTGACACAATTCAGAGTAGAATAGAAGTTTTATCGGATGACAGTGATGGTCAACTTGTTGAACGTTCGGAAATGGAAAATCAGTTTTATTCTTTGATTACCTTAGCTCAAGAAGCAGCTCAGCTGAATCAAGAACAGTTTAGTGACGCTGATGAGAACCTTTCTAAAAGTAAAGTAAATTCTTGTAGTCATGAAAACGTAAATGTTAAGTTACCCTTGATACAGCTGCCTGTTTTTGAGGGAGATTACAGTAAGTGGCTCGAGTTTAGAGACACTTTTAAATCGTTAATACATGATAATAGAAAACTAAGCGGTATAAATAAATTTCATTATTTGCGCTCCTCGTTGCAGGGTAGTGCTTTGGTTGTTATAAAGTCTTTGGAAATTTCTAACGATAACTATGAAGTAGCTTGGCAACTTGTAAGTGATAGATTTGATAACAAAGGTCAACTAATTACTAATCATTTTAAGGATTTGTTAGGTATTGAATCATTGCACAAAGAATCAGATACATTACTTAGAAACTTAGTCGATCACATAACAAAGCATCTACGAGCACTCAACACACTAGGGGAACCCACTGATAATTGGGATTCATTAATCACTCATATATTTGCAAACAAATTAGATTCAGCATCATTGCGTAAATGGGAAGAAGTTAAAGACCGTCAGCGTTCACCTACTTTGCAAGAGTTTAAGGAATTTTTAAGGAAAAGGGCTGACGTTTTAGAATCCATAAACCGAACCAGCTCTCCCTCTATAAAACCTGTAACAAACAAAAAATTCGATAAACAACAAAAATCATTTGTGGCTTCTACTTCTGAGTCGGCTAAAGGTGTATCAAATTTAAAATGTTTATTGTGCAGGGGTGAACACCGTATATATGCATGTAAAAGGTTTCTTGATATGTCTCCTGAATTGCGTTATGCTGAAGTTGTAAGGTTGAAATTGTGTGCAAATTGCTTTCGTGGTGGTCATTTTGCAAGTCAGTGTCGATTAGGTCCATGTCGAGAATGTGGTCGTAGACATCATACATTAATTCATAGGAACAAGCCAGTTACGGCTAACAATGTTGTTCAAATCAGTGAAGTTAGTGAGGTAACAAACACTAACAATCCAAATAATAATGACATGAATGCACATTCGGTTTCATTGTCCTCCTGTGTAGCAAGTCAGGTCTTGTTATCAACAGCAGTTGTTAAAATCGTGGATGAGAAAACGAATCAGTGCCATGAGGTACGGGCCTTGTTAGATTCAGGTAGTCAGTCATCGTTCATAACTAATTCATTAAAACAGAGGTTAGGGCTTCTGAGTCAAAGGGTACCATCAGTTAATGTGACAGGCATCAACAACATGTGTTTCAATACAATGGAAAGGTGTTTAATTACACTGAAAATTAAACAGTTCACAAAACAAATAAACTGTTTAACAATAAATCAAATTTCTACAAACTTACCTTCTGAGGAAGTGGATATCATAAGCTTGGATATTCCACAAAACATACAATTAGCTGATCCGACATTTCATCGTCCCTCTCAAGTTGAATTGTTACTAGGGGCAGACGTGTTTTGGGATCTCATAATAGCAGGTCAAATTAAGCTCGGACACAACAAACCAATGTTACACAATTCATTGATAGGATGGTTAGTAGTTGGTCCAACAATGTGTACCAGTTATGACAGGGGTAACAATATAAACTGTAATTTTAGTCAGGAAATAAAAAATCAGTTAAGCAAATTTTGGGAACTTGAGGAGTTACCCCCCAAGTTACCTTGGAGTCAAGAAGAAATATTGTGCGAAGATCATTTTGTAAAAAATACTCATAGGTTGAACAATGGTAAATTTTGTGTGAGTTTGCCGTTGAAAGGTGATCCAAAGGACTTGGGTGAGTCGTTTCCAATGGCATTCAAACGGTTACTCCAGTTGGAAAAACGATTTCGACGGCAACCTCATGTCAAACAACAATATAGCGAATTTATTGAAGAATACAAAACCTTGGGACATTTGTCAAAGATTGAGAGACCTGACGTGGCGAATTATTTGCCTCACCATCCTGTTTTACGTGAAAGTGAAACAACAAAATGTCGTGTTGTTTTTGATGCTTCGGCTCCGACTACTTCAGGTCTTTCACTCAATGATATGTTGATGGTAGGGCCCACGATTCAGGAAGACATCTTTTCAATACTCGTTCGCTGTCGTCAGCATAAGTTTTTGTTAGTAGGAGATATTGAAAAGATGTACCGTCAAATAGTTGTCGAAGAAAAACATAGAACTTTTACAAATGATTCTTTGGAGAAATAATGAAAATGAACCTATACAATACTTACAGTTAAATACAGTCACGTACGGAACTTCTTCGGCACCATTTCTAAGTGTCCGATGTTTATTCGAAGTAGCGGATTCTTGTGATGATGAATGCATCACCACTATAATAAAACACGACTTTTACGTCGACGACCTATGCACTGGTCATCAGGATCCTGAAAAATTAAAATACATACTTGAATCTATAAAGAACACATTAAAGTCAGCTCAAATGAATCTACGTAAAATTAAATCAAATTGTGCTTACCTTTTTAATAATGATGAAATGTTTCATGACCAAAGCAACGTTGAATTTATTAAAGAATGTACTACAGTACTACTCTAGGCATAAAGTGGAACCCGTCCACAGACAAATTAATGGTAAAGTTACCTGATTATAAACAACAGAATATGGAAACTAACAAGTGCACAAAACGTGTCATTTTGTCACTAGTAGCAAGCATATTTGACCCACTTGGGATTTTTTGTGTCTGCACAGTATTATTGAAGATATTATTACAAGAACTTTGGTCATTAAAATTACACTGGGATGATGATGTACCTATTCACATTAGAAATTTGTGGCAAAAAATGTTTAAGGGTTTTCAGTCACTGTCATCCTTTGAAATTGATCGTTATTGTATGGGTGGTGAACCAAATCACATAGAAATACATGTATTTTGCGATGCATCGACAAAGGCATATGCCGCCTGTATATATATCCGTAGTATTAATGATGATGGTGTAGTTTCAGTAAAGCTTCTATGCGCTAAGGCTAAGGTTGCACCCCTAAAAGCCCACTACAATACCGAGATTAGAATTATGTGGTGCCCTCCTCGGGAGCCGCCTTTGTGACAAGGTCACGAAAGCTTTACGTTGCAACATTAGTAGATATATATATTGGACTGATTCACAAATAGTCCTGTCACGGTCGCCAAACTTTCTTGTTGGATATTTTGTGTACCTAACGGTGTAGAATGTGTTGCACTGTTTCGGGAAAACTCTTCAATAAAAGATATTACTTGGTACAAACTCTCTAATACTTTAAACAAACACTTTCACATACAATTATTACATGCAGGCCCACAGCTGCTCCTTTCAAGCATACGTGAAATGTATTGGCCACTAGGAGGAAGACACTTAGCACGGCAGACCTACCGAAAATGTGTAGTATGTAGACGCGTGAAGGGAGAAGTTGCTGGTCAAATTATGGGAAGTCTGCCATCTCAACGCATAACACCAGGGTTTCCATTCCAAATTGTAGGAACAGATTATGCTGGGCTTTTTTTTATATTGAATAAAAAGGGCCGCGGCGCTAAGTTACTAAAAGCATATTTGTGTCTATTCGTATGTTTTAAAACAAAGTCAGTTCATTTAGAACTTGCGAATCTGAATTGTATGCCTTCGCCAGAAAAATTGTCTGACACAGAGTCATTTAATTCGGTAAGAAACTTTCCTAACTCTTTACTAGCTCCTACAAAGTTTCTACCATTATCAGAAAAAATCTCGAGAGCTTTTCCTCTTCTTGATATAAATCGTCTAAATGCTAAAATGAAACTTTCAGTGCTTAAATCACCCGCAAGTTCTAAATGAACTGACTTTGTTTTAAAACATACGAATAGACACAAATATGCTTTTAGTAACTTAGCGCCGCGGCCCTTTTTATTCAATATAAAAAAAAGCCCAGCATAATCTGTTCCTACAATTTGGAATGGAAACCCTGGTGTTATGCGTTGAGATGGCAGACTTCCCATAATTTGACCAGCAACTTCTCCCTTCACGCGTCTACATACTACACATTTTCGGTAGGTCTGCCGTGCTGTCTTCCTCCTAGTGGCCAATACATTTCACGTATGCTTGAAAGGAGCAGCTGTGGGCCTGCATGTAATAATTGTATGTGAAAGTGTTTGTTTAAAGTATTAGAGAGTTTGTACCAAGTAATATCTTTTATTGAAGAGTTTTCCCGAAACAGTGCAACACATTCTACACCGTTAGGTACACAAAATATCCAACAAGAAAGTTTGGCGACCGTGACAGGACTATTTGTGAATCAGTCCAATATATATATCTACTAATGTTGCAACGTAAAGCTTTCGTGACCTTGTCACAAAGGCGGCTCCCGAGGAGGGCACCACATAATTCTAATCTCGGTATTGTAGTGGGCTTTTAGGGGTGCAACCTTAGCCTTAGCGCATAGAAGCTTTACTGAAACTACACCATCATCATTAATACTACGGATATATATACAGGCGGCATTATGCCTTTGTCGATGCATCGCAAAATACATGTATTTCTATGTGATTTGGTTCACCACCCATACAATAACGATCAATTTCAAAGGATGACAGTGACTGAAAACCCTTAAACATTTTTTGCCACAAATTTCTAATGTGAATAGGTACATCATCATCCCAGTGTAATTTTAATGACCAAAGTTCTTGTAATAATATCTTCAATAATACTGTGCAGACACAAAAAATCCCAAGTGGGTCAAATATGCTTGCTACTAGTGACAAAATGACACGTTTTGTGCACTTGTTAGTTTCCATATTCTGTTGTTTATAATCAGGTAACTTTACCATTAATTTGTCTGTGGACGGGTTCCACTTTATGCCTAGAGTAGTACTGTAGTACATTCTTTAATAAATTCAACGTTGCTTTGGTCATGAAACATTTCATCATTATTAAAAAGGTAAGCACAATTTGATTTAATTTTACGTAGATTCATTTGAGCTGACTTTAATGTGTTCTTTATAGATTCAAGTATGTATTTTAATTTTTCAGGATCCTGATGACCAGTGCATAGGTCGTCGACGTAAAAGTCGTGTTTTATTATAGTGGTGATGCATTCATCATCACAAGAATCCGCTACTTCGAATAAACATCGGACACTTAGAAATGGTGCCGAAGAAGTTCCGTACGTGACTGTATTTAACTGTAAGTATTGTATAGGTTCATTTTCATTATTTCTCCAAAGAATCATTTGTAAAAGTTCTATGTTTTTCTTCGACAACTATTTGACGGTACATCTTTTCAATATCTCCTACTAACAAAAACTTATGCTGACGACAGCGAACGAGTATTGAAAAGATGTCTTCCTCAATCGTGGGCCCTACCATCAACATATCATTGAGTGAAAGACCTGAAGTAGTCGGAGCCGAAGCATCAAAAACAACACGACATTTTGTTGTTTCACTTTCACGTAAAACAGGATGGTGAGGCAAATAATTCGCCACGTCAGGTCTCTCAATCTTTGACAAATGTCCCAAGGTTTTGTATTCTTCAATAAATTCGCTATATTGTTGTTTGACATGAGGTTGCCGTCGAAATCGTTTTTCCAACTGGAGTAACCGTTTGAATGCCATTGGAAACGACTCACCCAAGTCCTTTGGATCACCTTTCAACGGCAAACTCACACAAAATTTACCATTGTTCAACCTATGAGTATTTTTTACAAAATGATCTTCGCACAATATTTCTTCTTGACTCCAAGGTAACTTGGGGGGTAACTCCTCAAGTTCCCAAAATTTGCTTAACTGATTTTTTATTTCCTGACTAAAATTACAGTTTATATTGTTACCCCTGTCATAACTGGTACACATTGTTGGACCAACTACTAACCATCCTATCAATGAATTGTGTAACATTGGTTTGTTGTGTCCGAGCTTAATTTGACCTGCTATTATGAGATCCCAAAACACGTCTGCCCCTAGTAACAATTCAACTTGAGAGGGACGATGAAATGTCGGATCAGCTAATTGTATGTTTTGTGGAATATCCAAGCTTATGATATCCACTTCCTCAGAAGGTAAGTTTGTAGAAATTTGATTTATTGTTAAACAGTTTATTTGTTTTGTGAACTGTTTAATTTTCAGTGTAATTAAACACCTTTCCATTGTATTGAAACACATGTTGTTGATGCCTGTCACATTAACTGATGGTACCCTTTGACTCAGAAGCCCTAACCTCTGTTTTAATGAATTAGTTATGAACGATGACTGACTACCTGAATCTAACAAGGCCCGTACCTCATGGCACTGATTCGTTTTCTCATCCACGATTTTAACAACTGCTGTTGATAACAAGACCTGACTTGCTACACAGGAGGACAATGAAACCGAATGTGCATTCATGTCATTATTATTTGGATTGTTAGTGTTTGTTACCTCACTAACTTCACTGATTTGAACAACATTGTTAGCCGTAACTGGCTTGTTCCTATGAATTAATGTATGATGTCTACGACCACATTCTCGACATGGACCTAATCGACACTGACTTGCAAAATGACCACCACGAAAGCAATTTGCACACAATTTCAACCTTACAACTTCAGCATAACGCAATTCAGGAGACATATCAAGAAACCTTTTACATGCATATATACGGTGTTCACCCCTGCACAATAAACATTTTAAATTTGATACACCTTTAGCCGACTCAGAAGTAGAAGCCACAAATGATTTTTGTTGTTTATCGAATTTTTTGTTTGTTTCAGGTTTTATAGAGGGAGAGCTGGTTCGGTTTATGGATTCTAAAACGTCAGCCCTTTTCCTTAAAAATTCCTTAAACTCTTGCAAAGTAGGTGAACGCTGACGGTCTTTAACTTCTTCCCATTTACGCAATGATGCTGAATCTAATTTGTTTGCAAATATATGAGTGATTAATGAATCCCAATTATCAGTGGGTTCCCCTAGTGTGTTGAGTGCTCGTAGATGCTTTGTTATGTGATCGACTAAGTTTCTAAGTAATGTATCTGATTCTTTGTGCAATGATTCAATACCTAACAAATCCTTAAAATGATTAGTAATTAGTTGACCTTTGTTATCAAATCTATCACTTACAAGTTGCCAAGCTACTTCATAGTTATCGTTAGAAATTTCCAAAGACTTTATAACAACCAAAGCACTACCCTGCAACGAGGAGCGCAAATAATGAAATTTATTTATACCGCTTAGTTTTCTATTATCATGTATTAACGATTTAAAAGTGTCTCTAAACTCGAGCCACTTACTGTAATCTCCCTCAAAAACAGGCAGCTGTATCAAGGGTAACTTAACATTTACGTTTTCATGACTACAAGAATTTACTTTACTTTTAGAAAGGTTCTCATCAGCGTCACTAAACTGTTCTTGATTCAGCTGAGCTGCTTCTTGAGCTAAGGTAATCAAAGAATAAAACTGATTTTCCATTTCCGAACGTTCAACAAGTTGACCATCACTGTCATCCGATAAAACTTCTATTCTACTCTGAATTGTGTCAAAATCGTTAAATAAAACCTCAAACTTGGATAATCGTAAACATAATTCTTTAACGCGGGTTTGTGGTATATCTTTAAAATTCTGAAAGTCATTGAAATAGTTTCTAAACACTGTAATTCTTCCTTTTATCGTGCTTCGTTTTTTGATTAAATCCTTTAGTTCTGTGTCAGACATTATCGGTTTTTAGTCAGTAAAAGTCTGACACTCCCTCCCGCCCCGCCCAGGACGGGGGGGGTCATTTGATGATTTTACCATCTTTAAAAAAAAAAAAAAAAAAAAAAAAAAAAAAGACATTATCGTTGGCAAATAAATGATAAAAAAACCATAAATACCGTTTTGTCCGGCAAACCTGAACAGATTCTCACTCGCCACTCACGCCCTCTGGTGTGACGCGCAGGCGCTATCCGACCGCGTCGTTCCTGGCGTCGGTGCCACTCGGTGCTGACTGTTGGCGCGCTCGAAGCTTCTGGAAAGTTCGGCCGGCCAATCACTAACATGCACTGCAACCCTTTTGATAGGGACCCTACTTAAATTTGCACTTAGTATGTTATGCAATCATGAACGTATTCATATTTCACTTTCTCATCAGAACTTGCAATAGATATTAGGTATCGAATCGAACAAAACCCACACACAAAGCTAAAGCTATAGCTAGATTGAAATGGCCAGGCAACACGAGTATGCTTATGATAATTTAGCTTTAATTTTTACTGACCACGCCCAAGCCTTGGCAAATCAAATAGGTCGGTAGGTGACAGAAGGATAGATATTAGGAGGTTTTCGTGGAAAAATAATGGATGGATCGGGCACTCCCCTGGAATTGCGTCCTTGAGGTGAAGTCGACCTGCTGTCTCGCCCTGGATCCTCTTCTTGGGTCGGTTTTTTCTTGAACGCCACGTGTCCGCGCGGCGTCCTGTCACGGTCGCCACACTTTCTATGTGGTGCGTGCCTGGTATAAAGTCGGCTAAGTTTCATATTAAACGCATTGTGGGGAATATACACTTAACTGCTGAAGAACTTGCTACTGTCTTCGTCCAGGTCGAGGCAATATTGAATTCTCGGCCCCTCTATCCTATGTCATCCGATCCTCACGACCTGTCCCCTTTGTCACCAGGGCACTTCCTCATTGGAAGACCATTGACGTCACTACCAGCTCCAGACTTGCGAGAAGCCAAGACTCATCTCCTGCATCGCTACGCCAAAATTGAACAAATGCGTCAGCACTTCTGGTCACGGTGGAGCCAAGAATACATTTGCGAGCTTCAGGAGCGCACAAAGTGGCTTGTGAAGAAGCCTAACATGAAACCAGGACAACTTGTGCTGATCAAGGAAGAGCACAACCCTCCACTCAAATGGCCGCTTGGTAGGATCAAGCAACTCTATCCTGGAACAGACGGCTGCAGCAGGGTTGCAGACGTGGAAACAATCAAGGGAACCATCCGCCGTGCCATCACAAGACTATGCCCTCTGCTGGACGAGGGCACTGCTTTTTAGAATTTTTGTCTGTTTGTTTGTTTATTTGTTTGTTTGTATGTACGCGCATAACTTTTTAATTCCTGCACCGAATTGAACAAAACTTTTGGCATTGTGTTAGCAGTAACCTGAGCTGTAATCTTAGGTACAATTCATCACGCTATGTCACATAGGGGTTAGACAGAAACAGTATGAACACTATTAACTTAAAAATACTGAACGCGAACGAAGTCGCGGGCAACGGCTAGTATTAAATACATTTATGATTTAAGTAGTCATAACGAAGACAGTTCCGATAACGTTAATGATTTAAAGAACAAGCCTGATGGTCATGAATCTGTCCAAAATAAATGTTTAAATCCAAATAATTTATTTCGCTTATAATTATGTTACTATTCTCCATCAAAATATTAATGGATTAGTCAATAAATCTGACATGCTATCTATTTGTATCCATGAGTTAGCCGAACAAAATGTTTCCGTAGACGTACTATGTATTACTGAACACAACATGACGGAAGGTGACGATGTTTATCTTACAATTTCAAATTATAGGCTTGTGTCTTGTTTTATGAGAGACAGCAGGCATGGAGGTTCGTGTATATTATTAAAAAACTACATTAACTTCAAGGTATTAAATAATATTTCAAATTTATCGATCCGTAATACAATTGAATGCTCTGCCATCGAATTAGTGGATAATCAGATAATAATTATATGTATATACAGACCTCCAAATTGCGCTACCAATTCCATACAAACTTTTTTTTCAACATTGAATAAGATATTGAAAAACATAAACTCAAATGGCAAGAAAATAATCCTATGCGGAGATTTCAACATCAACATTCTAAAGCAAACTAGAGTTTCCAGCGAATTTATAGAACTATTAATTAGTTACAACCTGAAACTACAGGTGAATGACATAACGCGTTTCGCTAGTAAAAGTTGTATAGACAATATAGCACACAACTTAAAATCATGCAAAGCCACTATCAAGGAGCTAGCATTATCAGACCACAATGCACAAATAATGAAAATTCCAGTAAAAAAAACTTGCACTCTAAAATACTGGTATTCATTAAAAAGGAATTATTCTCAAGATAACAGAGCACAATTTATTAAATATTTGAAACAATTAACTAATAGTGATGTTTACAGGTGCTTAGACGCAAATCGTGCATACAACCAATTCCATGAAAACTTTGTTATGCTTTATGACATGTGTTTCCCCTTAACCAGAATCAAATGCTTTAATAAATCAAGACCAAAATGGATCTCACGTGGCCTTAAAACATGCAGCAAACGTAAATGCCTTCTCTTGTGGCAATATAGGAAAAATCCAAGTGCAACAAACAGAAACGATTTCAAAACGTATGCAAAGAAATATAAAAAAATAATAAGACTGACAAAAAAATCCCAAAACGATTACTTCATCAAGACTGCTACAAATAAAAGCAAAGCTACATGGGACATCATTAATAAGATCAAATATAAATTTCCGGTTGACAGTGTAGAACAGATAATTATCAATGACGAAATTATTAAAAATCCCAAAGACATCGCTAAAACATTTAATGATTTTTTTCTTGACATTAGTAATAATAATAATAAACAATTCGATACATTTAATGATTCTTTAAATGAATTGACATTTAATTCTAATTCTATTTTCTTGACTCCGACCATTCCAGCAGACATCATTAAAATAATAAGTTCACTGAAAAATAAAAACAGTACCGGTTATGATGGAATTACGACCAAAATTGTTAAAGATGTTGCTGACATAATATCAGAACCACTAAGCTATATAATAAATTTGTGTATAGAAGAAGGGGTATTTCCGGACAAATTAAAAATTTCCGTTATTAAACCACTTCTCAAAGAAGGTGACAAAACAAATATGAGCAATTATAGGCCCATAGCGCTGTTACCTATCTTTGCCAAGATTTTGGAAAAGGTCATTTATAAAAATCTGTATGCATTCCTCGAACGCTATAATATTTTTTCTCCAAGTCAATATGGTTTTAGGAAAAATAAATCGATTAATGTAGCAATATATAATTTCTTAGGAAAAATAATGACGAATTTAGACAAAGGACTACCTGCTGTTGCAATGTATATGGACATGTCAAAAGCTTTTGACCGTGTTGACCACAATATTCTTTTAAGAAAACTATATGCATACGGCGTGAGAGGCAATGCATACGGTCTTATAAAATCGTATCTATCTAATAGGCAACAGATCACAGAGGTAAAGAGAGTCAATATAGTCACAAAAACAGAAGAAATTTATGCGTCTGAATCCAGAACAGTAAAACTTGGCGTCCCACAGGGGGGTATTTTATCCGCCCCTCTCTTTCTTGTCTATATAAATAATATGCCTTCGGTGATAAATCACGACATGACTTTATTCGCTGACGATAGTACTATACTATACACATTGGTGTATTGGTTGTTGGCCGACAATACGATTAATTTAGAATATGACATTAATGAATCTTTAGTATTAGCAAATGACTGGCTTAATTCAAACAAATTAATAATGAATATTGACAAAACCAAAGTAATGAATTTTAAAATAAGAACTCGACGCACGGGTACATTGAATATCAAGTATCATGATAAGAACATTGAAGAAACGGAAACAACAAAATTTCTAGGGTTATACGTTGATGACAAAATAAATTGGAAAAAGCAAGTCGACCATGTTTGTAAAAAGTTAAGTAAGTTCTCTTATGCCCTTTACAGACTTAGGAAAATCACTAATCTCTCAACGTTAATAACGGCATACCATGGTTACGTCAGTTCTAACCTTAGATACGGCCTGATATTTTGGGGCAATAGTGTTGATAAAGAGCGCACGTTCATTGCACAAAAACGGTGTGTCAGGGCAATTTTTAATTTACAAAAAACTGACTCGTGTGAACCATTCTTTAAAAAAATGAACGTCTTAACATTACCGTGTCTTTATATTTTTGAGGTCGCAGTATTTGTTAAAAATAATATTGAATCATTTAAGTATCGAACGCGTACACGTCATCAGGACAAGCTAGACATAATTCCTAGTAAGACGCATTTCTTGCACAAAAGCATTTTCTGCTCTGCTCCACGTATATTTAATAATATCCCAAAGTCCATAAGATTAACCGTATAGTTCGGGAGCGCATCCGATTGGACCCGAAAACAGAAACCTCCGCCGGCTCGGTAACGCGTCCAATTGGACCCGAGAATTGATGTATCGCCATCCTAGTCAATTAGTGTAAATATTGATCATGCTAGTCGTCGAATCTCACGAGTTAGCATTAATTAAGATGGTTTGATAAAAAGCCTACATGATAGCGGCATTCAATCTTTTCGTTTCAGCATGCGATTATATAAATTTACCTCTTAAAAATACATGTGTGAAAACACAGTTACCGCCATTTTGATGACTGTGGAAGTCGAGGCTAAAAAACATAAAAAAGACTGATTTCTGACATCCATTCTCCTCTACAGGAGAAGTAAATAACTCATCATTTAATTGTACGTCGATTTCATCCATATTTCAACATAAATCAGTAATGGTAACAAAGTTTATGATACACAAAGTCGAAACTTCGCGCCATTCGCGCGTGTTTACTTTTTATTTTACACAAATATCACATAAAAACATTTAGTTTAAAATATTAAAAACATGACAAATGTCATTCAAAATATAGTAAACAACAAGAAAATGCCCAGGTTTTAACGTTATTTACAAACACGGGTCTAATTACACGGAATATTCATTACCACAACTCATTTATGTTAGAAATTGTCGAAATGTTGACCATTGTTGTTTTTTTTTAAATTGCAGTGATGTGCAACTGTAATTATGCCAATCGATTTTTTTGTTTTTGGTTCGAATCGAGTAGGTACTGATAATTACGAATATTAGAAATCTATTCTTAAATAAATTATATTTTAAGCTTAAAACACATTATTAATTAATATTAGTATATTAGTATAAGTATTATATATGTTAGCCATTGCAATTATTTATTATTTATACACGGTGCAGCGGACAGGACCAATGACGTAAGACTGTGGTAAGACCACATAGTATTTTTTTATTTTTCAAATTTTTCATTAGCGTGGATTGTTCAATATTGTAACATTTTATTGCGAATTTTAATTTTGATGCATTACTTTGAGATTTTAATAGAGAATTTTAATTTTGATGAATTACTTTGAGAAAGTTTGATACACGGTACATAGACAAAACTTTTTTTTGTCTGTCTGTTTATTTATCCGTTTGTTCCGGCTAATCTCCAAAACGTCTGAAACGATTTTGATGGGAAATACATATCTTGGATTTGAAAATATCTGTTGTTAGAAGCAATAACTTAAGCTACCTTTATTTTAGAATACAAATAGGGTTCCGCGCTATTAAATAAAACCTCGCAGATAACGAACCTTTGCGCGAACGAAGTCGCGGTTAGGCCAAGCGACTTCGTTTAAGTGAATACTCGTTATTTAGCTAGTTTGAAAAAACCGGCCAAGTGCGAGTCGGACTCGCGCACGAAGGGTTCCGTACCATTATCTATGAAAACAGAAAATATTTATTTTAATTTAATTAAATATTTAATTTTAAAGTGAATATATTTCTAAATATTCTGTAAATATATCAAGCGTCTAGCTGTTGCCGATATCAATATCGAGCAAAAACAAGCTGAAAGTCACGTTTGTTGTATGGGAGCTCCCTTAATTATTTATTTTATTCTGCTTTTTAGTATTCGTTGTTATAGCAGCAACATAAATATGTCATCTGTGTAAATGTCGGCTGTCTAACTATCACGGTTCATGAGATACAGCCTGGTGACAGACAGACAACGAAGTCTTAGTAATAGGGGCCCGTTTTACCCTTTGGGTACGGAACCCAAAAAAGTGACAGTCCTTGCAATTAAATATCCCAAGCTGCAGTACAGCAGCTTGTCACGTAAACTCCGTGCTGCTACCCGTCTCAGCTTCTGTACGAAATCCCTACCTACAAATTTCGTGTTGACTCACTAACGTAGCTGGTCCAAATTAGCTTAAACTAGAATTGACGAGTTGAGACAGACAGACAAACAGATTTTCATGAGGAAATTTTAAAAGTTACTCGTAGGACTAAGTAAAACGAAAAAAAAGGTTCTGTTAAAATTTTGGCAGATATATGTATAATTATGTATTTTTTTAATTATATACATCCTCCTTTTTCAAGTCGGTTAAAATTATCTAAGTAAATTAAATCTCCGGACTATATTTACGTTTATTAAAATTTTGAATTATAAATCCTGATTAACCAAAGAGTTTTTATTCAGTTCCTACTCTTTTTTGCCAACCTCGATTTTATTTCGAGTATCGATTAGGCTGAACGCAACTTTCAAATCGAATTAAGAAACTTAGGTAGACGGTCAACATTAAGAAGTGTCAAGTTGCAACACAATTTTGTGTAAATTTTGTCAAGATTTGCTTTTAGTTTTTAAGTACCTAAGTATGGATAATGCCTAAAATAATAATCCAGTTGGAATGAAAATATCTTTATTTAATCCTTTTGCATCTTTTTAGCTAGCAAGAATGTTGTTTTTGTACTTAATTTCAGCTAATCTAAGTGGCCTACCTTTTCGATAGGGTGTAGTAATACCTAATTTACACAAATTTGTCGGAGATTTGAAGCGGTTTTACTGACCTCCAGTCATAATTAAAGATATTTGCCACCAACTTATTCTATTAAATAGCTACGAACATTTTTTTATCGTGTAAATTTGAATGCTGAAAGTTCATGTAATTTCTTGAATTTCATGACATGATCCGTTACAACCCGCCGAGCCAACGGATGTGTCAAATGTCAAAATCTTGTCGAGCAGAGTGGTAACTGAAATAAAATCTTTTAAAAAGAGGCTCCATGAACTGTTAGTAAATAAATGTTATTACTCCATGAACGATTTCTATGCCGATAAATTACTATTAGAATACAGTCTACCTGCATCGCGGGGCGCTGCATCTAGTCTAACGTAAAAACCCACGCTCTGTTGTTAAAAAATAATTAAAAATACTATTAGTGCGTATATGTGAATAAAACTAAGTGTACCAACAAAACATCACCCAATATATAAGTGGCAGTGTTATCCACGGATTTCATACACAAATTGTGAAGTTAATACATAAAACTGTAACTATGTACTAACTATGTGAAGTGCTAAACTGAATAAAAATCATTGTTTAGAGTAACAAACTCCAATCTTGTGGACATAAAAACGCTAATAACTAAGTGACAAAGTGTCTACAAACGATCGAAAACTTTTGTGTTAAGTGAAAACGAACTCGGTGTTGTGAAGAAAAAATTCCACTCTGATGAATCATGTTTAACGACTCCTTGACCATTTGAAATAAGTACCAGCTTGCAGTCACATTTTTCGTCAACTTGCATATCGTTCCTATGGCCCGTCTATCCTAAGTTGGATTGATGAACGACTGACTGCCGGTTCGGAACTCACGAGCTGCGATTCTTTTTGTGTTTTAAATAACATAATCTAAATTGCGAGTACACATTAAAAGTAAAGAGTGCTGGTGTTGCCACCAAAAAACAGGTCTGACAAAGTTACCTTAGTGTTGTACGCGCAAAAAAAATTACCCCGATTTGGGGAAAACAAAAATTAAATAAAAATAGTTGCAGATATTATGGGGTCGAAAATGAAATGCACTAACAGTGGCCGCAAGGAGCCGCTATTTGTTACTTGTTTTAGATGCAAAAACCAAGTTGATTACAAAAGCACGTTATTATGCACTACATGTAACAATCATTTTGAATTTGATTGTGCTGGCTATCCGGAGAAAGTGTATCGCCTAAAAAATATAGAAGAAAGAAAGAAATTTAAGTGGGTTTGCAGATCATGCATTCAGAAAGGGAAAAAGCAGAATACAACCGGTTCCGGAGTATCCAATGTGACTTTAAGGAAAAAGCACTCGCCACCTAAACCAACCGGATATGTCACACCTAGCGTGTCAGAGGAGTCTACACCCTGGTCCACTCCAAAGAGTACAACCTCGGAAACACATGACTCACACATACTGACAATGGAAATGGATCATATATACGATGAGTCAACTGCCATGAGTGATAAAACATTGTCAAGAAGTATGGACTATACAATAATCGACTCAATGCAAAGCAATGAGCTCAGGGAATCGATTGAACACCTACAGATGGAACTAAAAAGTTCGCAAAACGAACTTGAAAATGTCATACTTGATAACAATGAACTCCGTAAACAGAATGATAAATTATTAAAAGATAACATGACACTAAAAGGATTCTTACGCCAATCTCCACAAAAACAATATCACGTCGACGAAGGTGCAAAAAAAGCAAATGCATATTCTTTGCTACACTCAAATATGCAGGCGTTCTTTACGCCTCCTAGAAACGTATTGACACGTACATGTAACGCCTCAGATACAAAGTTACAACTAAGTGAGAGTATTGTAAATCTCCACAAAAACGTCGAATATTTGGAGAATCAGCTAGAATTAGCTGGAAACGAAATTGCAAACCTCAATAATCTAATTCGAAAGCTTCAAATGCAATTAGAATCAAGCGAGAGAGATATACAACTTCAGAAAAATGTATCTAAATCTGACGTACTGAATGATGAGCACACGAACAAGGTTTTCATCTTTGGCACACAGCAAAGTGTTGGACTTTCATTGGCGTTGATGCGGTCTAGAGCGGCTACGCCGTATGTTAAATACGTTGTGACGTCAGAAACGAAACCTCACGCGCTCGCTAGTGAAGTAGTTAAGAATTGCAAAAATATTTCAATATCAAGTAGTGATAAACTTATCCTTTGTGTGGGTGAAAATGACTATGACATCAAGATCTTATCTTCACAACTGCGTCAAATTCTTAATATGTTTAGTGATAATCATATAATAGTTTTGAGCCCACTAAAGAATATGTATCTCGATATTTATACCTTGAACCAAACTATACGAAATATCTGCAATGAATACAAATATTGTAATTTTATTGACTCTAAACATAAATTGTACAACACATGTAAATTAATAAACCATGCTATTGACTGTTATGACTACGACATGAAGTATTTGAATGTTAAGGAGCTAAAGAAATTAATATTGCGGAATCAATTAAATTGTAACAAATCTGACGTCAAGGGAAAATGTACGTTAAGGGGTACAATCCCTTATTACTTTGCACGACGCCAGACAGAATGCGATGCTGCAAATGGTCCTGATATGGTTTCTACTAAGGCAAAAAAAGGTACTATTCCAGATTATTTTAAAGTTTTAAACAAGAAACAGCTTTTTCGTGAATAACAACGGTGGTACAGGCAAACAAAAAACTTTCAAAATAATGCATCAAAATATCGCTAGTATTCAATCAAAAAAGGAAATACTGGAACTAACTTTGCTAGAACTACGAGACGAGAATAAAGAACCAGACATATTATGTTTGTCTGAAACCTTTATGCGTGCGGGGAATGAGAAATATTTAAAACTTAATAATTACGCCTTAGCAGCGGCATTTAGTAGAGACAAACAAAGAGGGGGAACTTGTATTCTCGCCAAGCAGGGTATACTATATAATGAGCCTCCTCACATAAAAAAATATTCAACACAAAATGCATTCGAAGCATGTGGTATTGAAGTCCCTTTGCACAAATTGCTGATAGTGTGTCTATATAGAACGCCAAAGTCTGACCCCAATATATTTCTTGAAAAGCTCGACCAATTAATGTGCGAAACATCAAAAAGATATGGGTCACGTACAAAAATAGCTGTTACTGGGGATTTTAACATAAATACCTTGAAACCAAGTAATGTCACGAACTATTTAAAAGATTTATGTAGTAACTATAACTTAAAGATGCATATTAATGTTCCCACTCGGAAAGATTCTTGTATAGACCACATACTTAGTAACATAAAAAATACATCTTCTGATGTTCTACCTTTGTACTTATCAGACCATGACACAGCACAGTTATTAGAGTTTCCAATAAAGGAACAAAGTCCAAGAACCAGATCATATTTTATTTATAAAAAGGATTACTGCAACGAAAACTTGGAAAAATTCAAAGACTGCCTTGCAAGTATATCGTGGTCAGAAACATACCTCGAAGCGGACTTAAACAAGGCATTCAATAAATTTCACGAGTTTTTATGCCTATTATATAATTTATGCTTCCCTAAAATTAAAACTAAAATTAATAACTCTAATGCAAATAAACTAAAATGGATAAGCAAGGGTCTTAGAAATAGTTGCAAAACTAAACGATCGTTACGGTATCTTTATTATAAAAATAAAACTCGGTCGTACTTAATAAGATATAAAAAATATTCATCGATTCTCAAAAAATGCATTAAGAAATCAAAAATGAATTCAAACATTAATTTTATACAAAACAGTCAAAACAAGTGCAGAGCAACGTGGTCTGTCATTAACCATGAAATCGGGAACATAAAATGCGACACTAATATTTCAGAAATAGAAGTAGATAAGAAAATACTGACTGATCCCACTGACATAGCGAATACGTTTAATGATTATTTTATTGACTCGACTAATATTGTGACATTTAATAACTTACAAGATTATTATAAGTTTAATAACGCTTTAGTTCCAAATTCCATGTTTCTTAGTGCTATGACTGAAGATGAAATAAAAAAAGAAATAATGGCTTTAAATAATACTAACTCAGAAGGATTTGATGGACTTAGTACAAGAATAATTAAAGAGTGCAGAGTAGAATTAACTCCTATATTGACTTATTTAATAAATCTTTCATTTTCGACCGGAACTTTTCCTGATGCTTTAAAGCTATCAGTTGTAAAACCCTTGTACAAGAAAAGCAACAAAAAAGACGTTAAAAATTATCGTCCAATTACGCTTATACCTATCTTGTCCAAACTATTTGAGAAATGTATGCACAAGAGGCTTATCGACTTTTGTAGCAAATACAATATTATAGCAAAGGAACAGTTCGGATTCCAAAAGCAAAAGTCAACAACATTAGCCATATATAATCTTTTGAGCCATATCCTGAAGTCTTTAAATAACAATCACTTCACGACAGGACTATTTTTTGACCTATCTCAAGCATTTGACTTTGTGGCACATAATATATTATTGGAAAAATTAGAAAGAAATGGAATAAGAGGATTAGCACTGCAGTGGATTGAATCTTATTTAAGTAACCGCAATCAATACGTTGCTATTAGTAAAGTAAATGAAGATTTACTAACCTCGTACTCCTCTGAGCTCAAAGTAAAAAACTGCGGTGTACCACAAGGGAGTGTATTAGGCCCTTTATTGTTTCTATTATACGTAAATGATTTACCACAGCAGGTAAATCATAAATGTATATTATTTGCAGATGACATTTCAATCATAGTGACATCTGATAAAAAGTATAAATTAAAATCTGACCACGAAATTGACATAAATAATACTATTGACAACATTTTAGAATGGCTACAGGTAAATAAATTAAAAATCAATCTAGATAAATCTTTGTACATACAATTTAATAAATCTAAACATGCCAAATACAATTTTAAACTTAATATTGATCGATTAGAAGAAGTTTCACATACAAAATTTCTGGGTATACTCATAGACCAAGATTTAAATTGGAAAATACACGTAGATAATTTGTGCAACAAGTCTAATAAGTTCGTTTATGCTCTCAGGCAAGTCAAGAATGTGACGAATAAAAAAACCGCCATTATAACCTACCATGCTTACATAGAATCCATTTTACGATATGGACTTATTTTTTGGGGTAACAGTACAGATAAAAACAGAGCGTTTATCGCGCAAAAGAAATGCATCAGAGCCATTTGTGGGATCCGTACTGACGAGTCCTGTAAACCGCATTTTAAAAGGCTTGGTTTATTACCACTTCCTTCACTGTACATCTACGAGATATGTAATTTTGTATATAATAATAAGGAATTATTCAAGAAAGTTGATCAAATATTCTCTCGTAATAGGGATCCATGTAGACTTGTATTGCAGGATACTCCTAAATCAGCCAAGTACTCTAAAAGTTTTCTGGTGATGTGTGTACGCATTTATAATAAAATTCCAAAAGAAATAAAACTGATATATAATATTAATTCATTTAAAAACAGACTCTGTAAATGGTTAAATGAACATAATTTTTATGACATTAAGGATTTTTTTGACATTAAATTATAATTCACAAATAATGACATACTGGATCGTCGATAATGTTCATAATTTTATTTTGACATTTTAGTTTTATAATTATTGATTTCCTTATATAACGTTATAGAACTGTTGCGAACAATGTTTACAATTATGACTTTTTAATTTTGTTCGTGGAGATTAATTTCTGACATTAAATAATATTATGTTATGATGATTGTATTGTGGAAAATGTTTTATAGCTTTGACATTTTATTTTTTACTAATTGATTCTAAGTAATTTGCATGCAATTGATACACGATATTGTATAGCTAAACATGTGGACTATACTATATTACCATACTGTAACACCTTTATACCATGTTTAAGGCAAATAAAGACTATTCTATTCTATTCTATTCTATTCTGGGTCATGATGCGTTTCCGTATAAACATGCATGTTATATTATAGTACATGCATTATAGTTATTTAAGTTGTATTGTACGCCCTATAAGGGTAGGACATAGCTGATCCTAATTGTTTAATTGACACCACCTGTATTGTATGCAGCAACCTATGGTCCACAATAAAGAATATTTGATTTGATTTGATTTGATTTATTAGTCTAGCATATTTTTTTTTTTGTGAATCACTGAATTTATTAATAATAATTCAACTACAAAGTTAAAACTAAATAATAATTAAATTACAAACTAAGTATGTACAGTTAATATAAAAAGTAAGGTCATAGGGCATCAAAAAACTCATCCGCATCGCTGTCAATGGGACATGTGCCCAGAAGGCTGGCAGCATTGCCACGTTGTATGGCAATGCTGATTCTTTGGCCAAAGAATAGGCCAGCCCTCTGGTCACGTGAAGAATCGACCAGTCGCTTCGCGATATTGCGATAAACTAGATGAGCGCTCGGTCCCCACGGCCCTAGTGTTTCAACCCCAAACGGCTCAAACATATAACTTTCATGAAGGTTAATATATTTGCGCCGTTTGAGATTTTCCGCACCAGACGCAGCCGCCCCAGCACAACACGTCGTGCAAGGAAGATGGGATGGCGCAAGGGTGTCGACGCATGTAGCATCCCACACCAGAGGCCTACCCAACTTCCAAGGCATTATAGTCATCCAATCTGGTCTCTTCCCATCGTCGTCTAGCATATGATGTTTTCCTTCACTGATGTTAGTGATGTCCAGGATATGCTTAGAAAATACATATGAATAGAGAAAGTCATGTGACTTTCTCAATTTATATTAAATATTCAATTCATGAGGTAACAATAATAAAAAAAATAATGGAATGGCAATTTTTTTTTATTTTTTTTTTATGGTAATTTGTCTCTGCATCACCCTAAGGTTGACTGGTAGAGAATGCCATTGGCATTAAGTCCGCCGCTGTACATTTTGTGCATAAAGTGTTAAATAAATAAATAAATAAATAACAATATCACGCCTGTATTCCCTGAAAGGTAAGGCAGAGGTTTACCAATGTAAGTACACCCACAGTTCGCCAGTGTATTTAGGTCCTATGTTATAAGGTTGCGGGTTTAAATCCGGGCAAGTACCAATGTTAGTACTTGTCGGATTTGGACTGACAACCTCATGTATGAGAGGCGGGCACCTTAACTCCTGGGCCATAACTACACTTAATGAACGTTTAAAAGAAAAATGATAATTATAAACATTTTTTTTCAGAATACCGTTTGGACACTAGAACGAACAGTTGCTACAAGTTCCACACGGTTCCTCGAAACTGGTCCCGAGCTTTCTCCACGTGTTCAGCTGAAGGCGGCCATCTTGCTATTATCAACAGTGACACGGAAGCTACAGTACTAAGAGAACTCTTCGCCAGATATCCTCCAGCGACAATGGTGGGGGTTTTCTTGAAAGATATAGCCTTTGTCGGTTTCCACGATTGGGGTGAGCAATGGGACTTCAGGACGGTGCATGGTGATTATATTTTTTTTTTGTTTACTAGCTGTTCCCTGCGACTTCGTTCGTGTCCGTTTTGTCTAAAAGTCGATCATGATCATCAACAAACACGTGGCGCTTCTATTAACATAATAACGTTGTTGTTGCTTTCCTCGGTAACAGACATTTTTTTTGGGATGAAAGGTAGGTATTCTACGTCTATTTTAGTACACCCGAAAAGGTATATGAAAAATTTTAGGATGATTGGTTCAGTGGTTACGGCGTGAAAAGTAACAAACAAACTTACTTTTTCATTTATAATGTTATATAGTAAGGACTACCTAATTCGAGTGACTTAGTCTGCGTGATATATGTAACACAGAATCCTAATTATTATTCTGAAATAAAAACAGCTTAGTTACTACTTAAACATCAGTTATCTGCTAGTGAAAGTTCCGTAGAAATTGGTTTAGCTGTATATTTAGGCCTCATGTTATAGGGGGGGGGGGGGGGGGGCTAAAGAAGTTAGAGAGAGAAGTTATTTGACGACAACCTATCTGAAAAAAAAAGCCTTTGTAACGACTAGTTGGAATCTGGCTCTATAACTACTAACCATACTGTATTTCTCTTTTCAGGACAAACGCTAACTGAAGCAGGGTACAACAAATTTTCTGGAGGGGAGCCTAACAATGCTACACCAGGTCAGCACTGTGGAGGAATAAACACCTCGGCACTATATAAAGACCTCTGGTGTGACAGGCCAATAGCGTTCATCTGTGAGAAGGATCCAGATATTATAGAACGAATGATTATGGAATTAAAATAGGAGCTTGTCATAGAAAAAAAAGAAGTAATCAAATATAATTTAATAAATGCTTGTTTTTTTAGTTCCAACTATCAAAAACAGTATTCCAGAATACTCCTCTTGCAAAAATCAGCATCGCCCAGTTGCGTATGGGGTAGGTAGAGTTGTCACGCGGTTATATCAATCGTGCATAGCGCCTAAACCCTCTGGCGAGATGGCTAGTTCGAATTGGAAAATCACGTCAAAAAATATAAATATAAAAACAAAATTTTATTATTGATTCGTGTTAAGAATCACGAGCATAGTTAACTCCTTGAATTTGACGAGAATGCAAATCAACAGCTTGTATAACATTATAAATCCTCCAGTTTGTTTGTTACTTTTCACGCCGAAACTACTGAACCGATCATCCTAAAATTTTGCATATACCTTTTCGGGTGTACTAAAATAGACGTAGAATACCTTTCATCCCAAAAAAAATCTGTTACCGAGGAAAGCAACAACAACGTTATTATATTAATAGAAGCGCCACGTGTTTTTTGATGATCATGATCGACTTTTACACAAAACGGACACGAACGAAGTCGCAGACAGCTAGTAAACAAAAAAATAAAATATAATCACCATCGTCAATCACCGTCCTGAAGTCCCATTGCTCACTCCAATCGTGGAAACCGACAAAGGCTATATCTTTCAAGAAAGTCCCCACCATTGTCGCTGGAGGATATCTGGCGAAGAGTTCTCTTAGTACTGTAGCTTCCGTGTCACTGTTGATAATAGCAAGATGGCCGCCTTTAGCTGAACACGTGAAGGAAGCTCGGGACCAGTTTCGAGGAACCGTGTGGAACTTGTACCAACTGTTCGTTCTAGTGTCCAAACGGTATTCTGAAAAAAATGTTTATATCATTTTTCTTTTAAACGTTCATTAAGTGTAGTTATGGCCCAGGAGTTAAGGTGCCCGCCTCTCATACATGAGGTTGTCAGTCCAAATCCGACAAGTACTAACATTGGTACTTGCCCGGATATGACATGGGACCTAAATACACTGGCGAACTACGGGTGTACATTGGTAAACCTCTGCCTAACCCTTCAAGAAATACAGGCGTGATATTGTTACCTTATGAATTGAATATCATTACATAGTATATATTTTTTAGTATAAAAAATTAAATTAAAAATTTAAAAAACCCCCAACACAAAACCTAAGTTCTTTGAGAACTTAGGTTTTTGTGTTGGGGGTTTTTTAAATTTTTAATTTAATTTTTTATCCTGTAATTTTTATAGGTACCTTTTTATAGGTAGGTAGGTTATTATAATGTCAATTTTGTTAAGTTTGAGACCCCACCCGAGTATATTTACAGACATTCGGTTTTTCTTCCCTACTTTCACCCCCACAACTTTTAAACGGCTCAACCGATTTTCATCAAACATGTCTAAGAACACTCGTACATAGGTCACCTTTAATACAAAAAAAACTAAATTGAAATCGCTTCATCCGTTCGGCAGCTATGATGCCACAGACAGACAGACCGACAGACAGACAGACAGACAGACAGACAGACACGTCAAACTTATAACACCCCTCTTTTTGCGTCGGGGGTTAAAAACAAAGTCGCTTTCTCCGTCCCTATTCCCTTTGTACGCATAAATCTTTAAAACTACGCAACGGATTTTGATGCGGTTTTTTAATAGATAGAGTGGTTAAAGAGGAAGGTTTATATGTATAATAACATCCATTAAATAGTGGAGAAATACTGTTATTTTTGAGGTTTCTAATGTGATGTCGTAAATAATTTCATTTTTTCCGCTTACATTGCAAACGCAGGCTGAACCCTACGAGATTTATCAAAATAATGTACTAAGTATTGTACACATTGAAAAGGTCTACAGAAAACTCCGCGATGGTATATGTCTATCTCTTATGGATATACCACATTTTTTTTTTTTGTAATTCACTTTTTACGAGGAGCTCGTGGCTAAATAATTACAGCCGCATAGACCGATCTTACGGGTTAAGCCACGCTTGCCGAGGTTGGTCTGTGGATGGGTGACCATTTACCATAGCGAGTTTCCTCCGTGCCTCGGAAAGCACGTAAAGCCGTTGGTCCCGGCTGTCATTTGTAGATCTTTGACAGTCGTTACTGTTAGTCAGAAGCCAGAAAGTCTGACAACCAGTCTCACCAAGGGTATCGTATTACCCATTACTGGGTTGTGGAGGTCTGATAGGCAGTCGCTCCATGTAAAATACTGATATTCAGCTGCATCCGGTTCGACTGGAAGCCGACCCCAACATAGTTGGGAAAAGGCTAGGCAGATGATGACTTTTTACGATAAATAATGGCTAATTTTCGAAGCAATTTTAACCAATACAGCATTAATCTTTATGCAATTAAATACCTTAAATACATTGTTGATTTAATATAGATTTACAGCATATGATTTAAATGAATATTTTCGAAGATATTACAGATTAAAAATTTGCGGGATGTAGCGTTTGCGGCGGAGCGGGCCGCTATGTTTTTGTATACAACGTTCACAGTTTTTCTGTAGTGTATTTAGTATCACAGCGTTGCACCCGTGCGAAGCCGGGGCGGGTCGCTAGTTTAATATAAATTTAGAAAGTCACACGACTTTCTCTATTCATATGTATTTTCTAAGCATATCCTGGACATCACTAACATCAGTGAAGGAAAACATATGCTACACTTATATGTAGTTAATATAAGTCTAAAATCGCCAATCCACCTCGAGCAAAGATAATCAATACTCGTGCTTTCGCTGTATGAGAAGAGGCCTTTGTCTTGCAGTGGGATAGTAATAGGCTGGTATTATTTCGTTTTTAACGTTCATTAGGTATTCTTCGATGAACCAAATTCTAAAGACCTGAATGTTTTTCCCTACAAATATATTTACCTAGATCAGTAGTATCGCTAATATCCCTGATTGGTTTTCTTAGAAAGGTAACAGATGTAAGGACGGGTTTCCTCACAGGAAACATCTGCTAATTCTCCATCAGCGTTCATAGTGAGACATAGAGTGGAGGAGGTTATCAATTCGATTGTATTTTTTTTTTTTTTTGAAGTCGGTTAATGATGATGAATTATTGGATCACCACGAGTCATTAATGTACTGTTAATTGTTGGTTTGAAAATAAATGCCTTTTTATTATTAAAATTGTTTTATTAGTACTACTTAAACTAACAAAAGAGAGAGGATGAGTGAAAGGCGACTAACAAAAGGTATTTATGTGGCAGATGTGAGTGGCAACGCCGGGAGGGGAACGTCCTAGAAAAACCTACCCTGACCTTATTGGTGAGGTTCTCCAGAAAGGTCGGGTGTGCAGTACTCGTAGCCGGCGTGCTTGTATGACCAGATGTATGAACATGAACGAGGCGAAAGTAGTATGTAAGGATCGTAGCAGGTGGCGTTCTGTGGTTTCTGCCTACCCCCATGGGAAAAAGGCGTGAGTATAATATGTATGTATATGTACTTAAACTAGCTTCTGTCCTCGACTTTGTTCGGATGGTTCTTTTTTACTTGTAGGCCGTAGTGACATGGTATATCATCTTTATTCTTCATGTATGAATATATTATACCAGCCTAGTCTTTTCCTAATTACGATGGGGTTGGCTTCCAGTCTGACTGGATGCAGCAGAATACCAGTTCTCACAATACAAATTTTCAATAGCTGCTTGGAGTTAGGATTTATAACTGGTTAATGGCAATAGACTCACCCGCTACTTCATGGGACTTCAAAACATACCGGTGAATTGTAGGTGTACATTGGTTATACCTCTGCCCAACACTTTGAGGAATACAGACGTGACGGCTGCGGTGATCAATCCTCGTACCTTCTCTGTACGAGAAAAAGCCTTTGCCCTGCTGGCTTTGCCTTTCCCACGTGGCATCGGAAGCACCTCAGGGGTCTGGGTTCGAGCAGTCTCACCTGCGCCGACACCCAGCCCACCAGCAAACGCCCCCCCCCCCCCCCCCCCAACAATGGCTTTAGCCGCCGTCACTGGGCAGCTGACCGTAATGGTCTGCGTGCCCGGGCGGGTGGAGCCTTGACCTCCTCAGCGAGGCATCCACCCGTCCTGGCGACGGCGGCTACCACCTCCTCATTGGTGACTGAGTCGTCCAGACCCAGGATGCGCAGGTCTGCGCATCTAACATGTCTGGACACTAGTGCCTCGTCCGCGTTTAGGAACGCTCTTAGCTTTTCAGCCAGAGCGTCTGCGGACGGGCCGCTGGTGGCACCGGGGATCTCCAGCACTTATCGTGGCAGAAACCTCGGTATATTTACATAAAACTTCATCAACTGTATAATAATTATTTCAATTTCCTCTATTCTGTAAATATAAAATAAGGTAACTATAACAATAATATCTGCAAAGAAAACTTTATTACAAAAAAGACAACCGCCTTCAAAAACTAAAAAGAGAAAAATAACTTTAGCTTTGGAAGTCGGCGGCTTTGGTTCTGTTGTTTTGTATTGCCACCGACTTCCAAAGCTAAAGTTATTTTTCTCTTTTTATTTATTTATTTATTTATTAAAACTTTAAGCACAAAATGTATAAAATACACAGTACAAAGGCGGACTTAATGCCTTAGGCATTTTCTACCAGTCTACCTTAGGGTGATGCAGAGACAGAACAAAGTAGGTGCAAGAAACTGAAAATTACTTATTACTTTTTCGTTTTTGAAGGCGGTTGTCTTTTTTGTAATAAAGTTTTTTATTTCTCGCTTTTTAGCATCAACTTCCTTTCATCCAAATCCATGAAGAAACTGTCATGTTATGTAAATTAACGAGACACCACTAAAAAGTCATAAGAAAGCAGAATATGCGATTTCGTTTACTTGGATGAGAAATTTTCAAATACTACTGTATACATCTGTGTAACTCTTTTGAATGTACAGGCGTGATGTTATGTTGCGTGATGGTGTAAACAATGCTTAGATATGCTATAGCAACAATCGCGGTTAATCTGCTGTTATTTATTGAAGAGTTCCCCCGATTTCTACAAGATCCCATCATCAGATATTGAAATGGTGACAATGGGACCACACGGGAAGCACCAGCTTTCAAATAAAAAAAGAATCATGACCATCGGTTCACCCAGTCGGGAGATTCGAGGTAACAAATATAAAAAAAAAAAAATACAGTCGAATTGATAACCTCCTCCTTTTTTTTTTGAAGTCGGTTTAAACAAAAGAAATATTATATTTATTATATTGTATCAGTCGCTGTTATCATTATATGTAAATAAAGCGATAACCGCAGTATTTTGTATTTCCAGTCAGTGGTATTCAAACTTATCGTTTTTTTTTATATTTTGTTTTCTGACTGCCTCGGTGATCCTAAGCGCGATTGCTATGCTAGAGGTCCTGGGTTCGATTCTCAGGTCGAGCAAAAAGTGTTATTGGATTTTTCTATGAAATTCTCAGAAGGAGCTCGGAGTTTGGATTTGTGCCCGGTTATTGGCAATAGGCTCGCCCCCTATTACATGGGACCTAAATATACCGTAGACATGGGTAGCTCGCGAATCCTACTACTATTATAAAGGCGAAAGTTTGTATGTATGGATGGATGTTTGTTACTCTTTCACGCTTAAACGGCTGAATGGATCTGGATGAAATTTGGCACAAAGATAGATTATAGTCTGGAATAACACATAGGCTACTTTTTATCCCGGGAAAATGTACGGTACCCGTAGGATAACACATCAACTGTGACGCGGACGAAGTCGCGGGCAGAAGCTAGTGAGAGATAAAATTGAACTAGCTCTTTCATTACAATCTACCTAGCTCTCAGTCGCTCAGTCGTTCACGGAATAGCTCACTAGTTCATTTAGCTCAATAGCTCATTGAGCCATTATTGTAAATAAAAAGTATTGATTTGTCCATGCACAATATTATTGTACATAGCCCCTGATTTTTAAATACGCCAATCTAAATGATATACGTACATTCATTAGATTATACTGTCAATTAATAAGCTTTTCAAATATTTATTGACAGTCCTAACTCCTAAGCCTGTTCAAGTATGAAGGAAAATCATTGGCTTTCATTATTATATTTAAATTATTCTAATAAGAACAAAACAACCAAATGAATCTCATTTTATCTATAGCTCGCAACTAAGTTAAATGAACTAAATAACTTCAAAGATTTTATAGAGCCATTGAGCTATTTGTCTCGTTTGACTTGCGTAAAGTAGCGCGGCTCAATTTGATCTGTAGCTCGCAAGCAAATCAATTGAGCTCAAGAGTTAAAAGAGTTATTCGGTGAGTTAGAGAGCTAAAAGAGTGATACAGCTCTTTTGATCAAAAGAGCTGTATCTCTCTTTTCTTTCCAGTGAGCTACATTTCGCATGTCTAATATACCGGCGAACTGTGGGTGTACATTGGTACACATCTGCCTAGCCCTTCGGGGAATATAGGCGTGAAAGTATGGTATTTTTCTCTCTCTTTTTATCTCACTTAATGATGACGCAACTCTTTCTGATAAGCTTTCACGACTAAAGACCCACTTTCACCAAAATCACTAAACATATTTAGCGCTAAATGTGTTTAAATTATCATTCTGTCTTTGTCACCTGCTAACAATGTGAGAGGGATGCAATGACGTTCTAAAAATGTTTAGGCACTAAATGTATTTAATGATTTTTGTGTGCTTTATTAACTACTAAACCGATTTTAATGAACTTTGGCACGGGGTAAGTTTGAACCCCAAAAAGGACATAGATTACTTTTTATTCTGCGAAAACTTGTAACTTTTAACTAGGTATTTTAACCCTGGAGTGGTCGCGCGGACTACATATGTAGCCCACGCTGCCCACGGTTGTTTAAACTGACATGACTTTTTGCGCAGTTTTTTTTCATAGCTGATTTAAACTAGATCGTTGAAGATTTGTTTGTTTTTCGTTTTAATTTCATTTTGGAAGAGTTAATTTGTCATATTTTAATAAGAAAATAATAAAACAATTGAATTTCATTTAAAAAACGAAAAAACAAATTGCTACATACAGTCAGTACATACATGTAGTCCGCGCGACCACTCACGTGACTTTAAGGCACGGCCACTGCAGGGTTAAGTGGTTTTTTTCACTCGTTATCATTCTAATTGTCAAATTAAGTTTTGTGTTGGTTGTTAAGTGTTGGTAAGTTTATTTCTGCTGATTATGATATTGACATCGAGTATAAATACTCGTTAAATCTAAACTGTATTACCATTAGGTACTACATCACGTCCTAACTATCCGTCCGTGTAACTATCGCCGCGGGCGGAAGCACCGTCTGCTGGCTGTGCCGGCGAGCCGCACAGTGGCTCGGGCATCATCCCCAGTTCCTCGGATTCTATCTGCACTCAATGGTATCGTGGAAGCCAACCCGAACTGCGATCTATTTGCGTGCCAAATAAAAATTGTCATGTCCTTGGGTCTTACTTATAAAAATAACGCTAATTCATGTTTGATTACCTCTCAATTGATTAACTCTCAAATCCTTGACTAAAAAACAATTATTTTTCACATAGCAACCACTTTCAACGGTGTCTCAGGTGAAAAATCTTACCTATAAACGTTAATCAGCGTTGAGATGTTACCTAAGTGACAGAAAATTTAAACAGCGGCGACCCGTTGTTTAGTATAGTTCTCAAGTAAGATGGCGGGCTACAATCAGCTGTTACGATGACATTTTTGTTGATGACAATTTCATTTTCAGTTTCAAGAAATATAGAAACGCTGAATGCACGCCGCTTCCAACCGGTCTTTTTAGAAATTTATGAGGGAGGCCTATGTCAAGCGAAGAACGTCCTACGGCTAATATGATGACTTGTACAAAAGTGTAGATCGATAACAGCTAAACCTTATCATCATCTTTTAAACTGGTAAAGTAATTATTACGTTTCCTACTGTAAACCACCATCCAAAATTAGTGATGGTACTTTCACTATTTGCCCTAGAACTCCTTATTTTCAGCAAATTATATTTAAAGCTATACACTGCCGTACGTAATCAGCCCGCATCCATCCGCTGCCCGCCGCGTTCTTTAAATCGTCCACCGTACAACTGCAGGTCATCCACACTGCGTTTGCCTAAACGTGGTCTCTGGAGTGGAGACCACGTTTCACGAGACACGTGGCTGCTCCACCGACCGTCTGTCTGTCTGCAGACATGACTGGCCTACTTCCACTTCGGCGTTCTATTTCTGCAAGCAATGTTAGTGACTATAGTTCTCAGTAATCATCATCTGCTTAACCTTTTCCCAACTATGTTGGGGTCGGCTTCCAGTCGAACCGGATGTAGCTGAATATCAGTATTTTACATGGAACGACTGCCTATCAGACCTCCACAACCCAGTAATGGGTAATACGATACTCTTGGTAAGACTGGTTGTCAGACTTGCGGGCTTCTGACTAGCAGTAACGACTGTCAAAGATCTACAAATGACAGTCGGGACCAACGGCTTTACGTGCTTTCCGAGGCACGGAGGAAACTCGCTATGAAAATGGTCACCCATCCACAGACCAATCTCGGCAAGCGTGGCTTAACCCGGAAGATCGGTCTATGCGGCTGTAATTATTTAGCCACGAGCTCAGTCTAGTTCTCAGTAATAATTAAACAAAATATAGTTAGAATGTGCCCGGTTAATGGCAATAGGCTCGCCCCTTATTATATGAGACCTATACATACCGTAGAACTGTGGGTGTACATTGGTACATCTCTGCCTAACCCTTCGAGGAATGAAGGTGTAGGTGGTAAGTGGTAAGTGAGTTGTTTAAAAAAAATACAATTATTATTTTCAAAAATCAATTCTGCTGAGCGTGCCCGCCTGCTGGCTGTGGGTGAGTGGGAGTCGGGTGTCTGGCTTCAGGCACTTCCGTCGCCCAACATAGGCACTATGTTGAGTGACTCTACATTCCGGCTCGCTACATGCCTGCGCCTGGGTGCACCTTGTGGGGCTACGCACCGCTGTCAGTGCGTTGAAGCTGTCGACTGCCTCGGACACCATGACCTGTCATGCAAAAAGAGCGCTGGCCGCATAGCACGGCACGCCAGCATTAATGACATCATCCGTCGTGCTCTTGTCTCCACCGGAGTGCCAGCTGTTTTGAAGAGACCAGATGGGATGACTATAATGCCTTGGAAGTTGGGTAGGCATTTGGTGTGGAATGCAACATGCGTCGACACCCTTGCGCCATCCCATCTTCCTTGCACGACGTGCTGTGCTGGGGCGGCTGCGTCTGGTGCCGAAAATCTTAAGCGGCGCAAATATATTAACCTTCATGAAAGTTATATGTTTGAGCCGTTTGGGGTTGAAACAGTAGGACCATGTGGACCGATCGCTCATCTACTTTTTCGCAATATAGCCAAGCGACTGGTCGATTCTTCACGTGACCAGAGGGCTGGCCTTTTCTTGGGTCAAAGAATCAGCATTGCCATACAACGTGGCAATGCTGCCAGCCTTCTGGGCACATGTCCCATTGACAGCGATGCGGTTGAGTTTTTTGATGCCCTATGACCTTCCTTTTTTATATTAACTGTACATAGTTTGCAATTTAATTATTATTATTTAACTAAGTTTTGTGTTCGAAAAATAATGAATAAATTGAGATAATATCTATATACTCGGGGACCATTGACTCAACGGGTTATCTCAACCGATAAAACATTATAAGACTTACCTATAAATAGTAAATAAAAAAATTGAGCCGCCACATACGCATCTTAGTGCTTACAAAATGAAGTCTTGGTTTCCATGTATTGTGATACTGTTTTGCCAGAATGCTATCGGTAAGTTATTTCTATTTTATTTACTATATCCAATAAGTTCCAATATAATAATTGGCAATTTTATTAATTTTAATTCTGATCCATTTTTTGGGTTTCGTAGTTAATTGATTGTTTTTTAGAGAAGTTGTGTGTTAGAATTATTATATTGGTCAATGGGCGGTGGTAAGTGAACACTATCACTATAAAAATCGATTGAAATCAAAATGTATTTGCTTATATTTTCAGAGGTCATGTCAAATTACACATACGAATCAGCAGAAGGATGGTTTAGATACATTGATGTACCAGCGAATTGGGCCGATGCTCGGCTGCGTTGTACATTGGAAGGTAAAAAGGGATTACATGCTATATAATTTAATTTAAAGAAATAAATGCAACAAAATGTAATTTTAATTTATTTTGTCCCCAGGTGGTATCCTAGCTTCTCCAATCACACGAACCTCAAAGGAGGAAATGATGAACATCATATTTTCTGCAGATCACAAAGCGCAACGTTCTGAATTCTTTACCGGGTTCCATGCCACATTCTCACAGGGAGCTTTTTTCACGGTTGATGGTGAGTCAATCAGTATGGAAAGACAGAGACCGTAGAGTCACCAGAACTTATCATAACCATAGTCATCAGATATGATGATGTCGACGATGATGATGATCCACTGCTGGACATAGGCCTCCCGTATAGAAAGCCACACTGACCGGTCCTGCGCTGCCCGTTTCCAGCGTATTTTCGCAACCTTTACCAGATCATCGGATTTTGAAAGCTGGCGGTGAGACACGCCCGTGTCTTGGAAAGCATGGAAAGCCATTGGTCCTCTGATCTCTTCCCGGTAGTGTCGTAATGCGTCCTATCAAGTCCTTTGACCCCTCCCTCCCTCCTTCCTCTTCGGCCATTCTCTCTTCTTTATCTCTCATAGTCACTTGATATCTCATGACCATGAGGGATAGAAAAGAGGGTGTGCTCCTGTGTTTGCGCGCACACTATAATATCTCCTGCGTTCTTGGCTTGTCTCATTTAAGATTTGCCGAAGTGACCGGAATCAGTCTGGAGAGTACATACACTTCAGACTGATTCCGGTCACTTCGCTAGCAAGAAGGCATACCTTCTTATTTAGGTACATAAGAAGGTATGCCTTCTTGCTAGGTTTAATGGACCCTTTTGACTTTGAACCTTTTGAACTTGATTTTGATTGACTAACACAGTTATAAAAAATTGCAGGAATACCACTTTCGCAAATTCTACCAAATTGGAGTTACACTTTTGAACACATTTGGCTGCGCAATGTACCTTGGAGGTATAATAAAGACAATAAAGAAAATTGTCTCTCTATGAATGGTTATGGACAATTAGTAGTAATTTCCTGTGAGGAAACCCGTCCTTACATCTGTTACCATTCTGGAATCGATCGGAATATTTACAAGTGCGGCGGTATTACTGATCTAGGTAAATATATTTGTAGGGAAAAACATTCAGGTCTTTAGAATTTGGTTCATCGAAAAATACCTAATGAACGTTAAAAACAAAATAATACCAGCCTATTACTATCCCACTGCAAGACAAAGGCCTCTTCTCATACAGCGAAAGCACGAGTATTGATTATCTTTGCTCGAGGTGGATTGGCGATTTTAGACTTATATTAACTACATATAAGTCTAGCATATGATGTTTTCCTTCACTGATGTTAGTGATGTCCAGGATATGCTTAGAAAATACATATGAATAGAGAAAGTCGTGTGACTTTCTCAATTTATATGAAATATTCAATTCATGAGGTAACAATATCACGCCTGTATTCCCTGAAGGGTTAGGCAGAGGTTTACCAATGTACACCCGCAGTTTGCCAGTGTATTTAGGTCCTATGTTATAAGGTTGCGGGTTTAAATCCGGGCAAGTACCAATGTTAGTACTTGTCAGATTTGGACTGACAACCTCATGTATGAGAGGCGGGCGCACCTTAACTCCTGGGCCATAACTACACTTAATGAACGTTTTAAAGAAAAATTATATAAACATTTTTTTTAGGATACCGTTTGGACAATAGAACGAAAAGTTGCTACAAGTTCCACACGGTTCCTCGAAACTGGTCCCGAGCTTTTTTCACGTGTTCAGCTGAAGGCGGCCATCTTGCTATTATCAACAGTGACACGGAAGCTACAGTACTAAGAGAACTCTTCGCCAGATATCCTCCAGAGACAATGGTGGGGACTTTCTTGAAAGATATAGCCTTTGTCGGTTTCCACGATTGGGGCGAGCAATGGGACTTCAGGACGGTGCATGGTGATTATATTTTATTTTTTTGTTTACTAGCTGTTGCCTGCGACTTTGTTCGTGTCCGTTTTGTCTAAAAGTCGATCATGATCATCAAAAAACACGTGGCGCTTCTATTAACATAATAACATTGTTGTCGGTTCAGTGGTTTCGGCTTGAAAAGTAACAAACAAACTTACTTTTGCATTTATAATGTTATACAGGGTGGAAATTTATTATGCTACCTGGAGGGAAAGTACTCTAAATACTTGAGTTAGCAAATTTTACTGAAAGGAAACATTCCTTTATTTTTAAAAAGAAACAAAACTGCATTTAAATAATTTTGAAAATACGCATGCCACACCCGGGAATCGAACAGACTAAAATCGGATAAAATAGCATCCTGTACTTTTATGGCACTTATCGATAGGGTCAATCACATGGATCAAATCTCTACAAACCTGGTAAACTAAATTTAACAAAAACCATTGAATTTCAATCTAAACTTATTTTATTCGGACGAAAAAACGAGTACAGTAACTAATTGCATGCTAGGAAATGAGCTTCACTTTCTTCGATGCACACATTCATTATTTGAAGGAATTCATTTTGAATAACTTTTAGAAGGGTGTTGTGGTGAATATTGAAAATTTTACTACGCTACCAAAAGTTACTTAAAATGATTTTTTAACGGAATAAATTCATGCATCCAAGAAATGAACCTCATTTCCAGCAACTACTTAGTGAATTTACTCGTTTGTTTCGTCCGAATAAAATAAATTTACAATAAAATTGCATGTTTTTATTTTATTTTAATTTACCATGTTTGCAGGGATTTGATCCTTATGATTGACCCTATCGATTAGTGCCAAAAAAGTACAGGATGCAATTTTTTCGAATTTTAGTCGGTTCGATTCCTGGGTGTGGCAAGAATATTTTCAAAATTATTTAAATGCAGTTTTGTTTCTTTTTAAAAATAAAGGAATGTTTCCTTTCAGTAAAATTTGCTAACTCAAGTATTTTGATCCCTTCTCGACTAGTGTGTCCGCGGCCAGAAGGTGCATGAGCCTTAGCTTTTTTGCCTAACTTTGTTTGATAACAGATATTATGTTTTAAATGTAAACTCGGTAGTCTATGTTCAGATACATATTATTAGTTATGGTGTTCTTAGATTAAGTTTTAATGTTGTTTTGCTTTTATTTTTATTTTTTGTGTGAGCAGTGCGTGTGTTGTTCACACCATCTCTGCCAGTCTGTTTTTTATAAGTGAAGACTTGTAATTGGCTGCCAGTTTCACCTACTATGTTATATTCTGTTTTGTTTAGCTGTAAGTCTTCCATAAATAAATAAATAAAAATAAATAAAATTGCTGGAAATTTCATATTGAGCACGTTTGCAAAAAGCTGGGGAATTTTTCATATGCATTATATAGATTAGGGAAAATAGCAAACCTGAGTACTTTGCTAGCAGCTTACCACGGCCACGTTGGCTCTATTCTCCGATACGGTGTATTATTTTGGGGCAACAGTACAGAAAGAGAGCGCGCTTTCATTGCTCAAAAGCGCTGCATCAGGGCTATATTCAACCTATGCGAAACAGACTCCTGTAAGCCATTTTTTAAAAACAATAAATTATTAACACTACCATGCATCTATATACTTGAGGCTGCAGTATTTGTTAAAAACAATATCCACATGTTCAGCTACTACACGCGTATACGGCGTAAGGATATACTACGCACGCCAGCCAGTAAAACTCATCTAATGCATGAGAGCATCTTTTGTTCAGCTTCTCGCATCTTTAATAATATACCGGGGCCTATCAGAATAAATACGAAAAATAAGGATTTCAAAAGGACTCTCCATGATCTGCTAGTAAACAAAAGCTATTACTCTGTAAAAGAATTTCTGTCCGACAAATCTTTACTAAAATATAGTCCCACCCAGTCGTGATGTGTTCGATGACTTTTAATATCATAAACTATAATCTAATTTTATTTTATATTATGATTTTGCAATTTCTTATTTTAGCTTTATGTGTATATTTGACATCCTACCTATTTTAATCCGTTTTGACTTTATTTTTATTTTTTTTTATTTTTCTTGAACCTTTATATAATAATAATTTGAATTTGAATCTGACATTTCCATTATTGTTTAATAATTGTGATAAATTTAAAAAAAAAGGAAAAACATATAATCTGTAATAATGTTCATTGAAATAGTAGTTTGTCTAAATGTAATTATTGTATGCCCTACGGGCGGGACATAGCTGATCAAAACTTACAAATATTTAAGAACTGTACTATACATACCTATGATCCACAATAAACGTTGATTGATTGATTGATTGATTGATAAAAATTTAGAGTACTTTCCCTCCAGGTAGCATAATAAATTTCCACCCTGTATAGTAAGGACTACCTAATTCTCGTGACTAAGTCTACGTGATATATGTAACACAGAATCCTTATTATTATTCTGAAATAAAAACAGCTTAGTTACTACTTAAACATCAGTTATCTGCTAGTGAAAGTTCCGTAGAAATTGGTTTAGCTGTATATTTAGGCCCCATGTTATAGGGGGGCGGGGGGGCTAAAGAAGTTAGAGAGAGAAGTTATTTGACGACAACCTATCTGAAAAAAAAGCCTTTGTAACGACTAGTTGGAATCTGGCTCTATAACTACTAACCATACTGTATTTCTCTTTTCAGGACAAACGCTTACTGAAGCAGGGTACAATAAATTTGCTGAAGGGGAGCCTAACAATGCTGACCCAGGTCAGCACTGTGGAGGAATAAACACCTCGGGGTTATATAAAGACCTCTGGTGTGACAGGCCAATAGCGTTCATCTGTGAGAAGGAGCCATTTCATTTATGATGATGAATATTGGCATTTGATCGAGTAATGTACTCAAAATTGTTGCTTTGAAAATAAATGCGTTTTCATTGTTAAAATTGTTTTATTTGTACTACTTAAACTAGCTTCTGTCCTCGACTTTGTTCGGATGGTTCTTTTTTACTTGTAGGCCGTACTGCCATCCGTTAACTTAAAGGGCGCAAAGCCACAAAATCAAATTTTGAGTTATGAGCGAAAAACGCGGTAAATATTTGAAAAATATGCCACTTAAAAACTATAGGTCGTACAACATTAAAGTAAACGTTCATAGATAGCTTATTAAATTTACAAACTAATAGCGATAATCATATTTAAATATAATTTATTTTAAATAGAAAAATAACACCTTTTTCCTTTTAGCAGTGCATAATTTGGTTATTTAAAAATAAACACTTACCTAAAAAGTCACTAAGTACACCTTAGCGACTTTGTAGCTTATGATTTCGACATAATTTATGTGTTTTATTTTTGTGTACAAAAACTATTCAAACTTACTTAGCTAAAAAGGCATTTAGTTACTTAGCGGCTTTATACTTATGTATTGTCGATTTTCATTTTCATTAAGTCTTAGCTACATTGGCATAATAGTGTTTTAGTGTCTTTATAGGTAAGTTTTTGAGTTTAGTGTCTTTTAAGAAACATTTTATTTCATTCTTACTACACTTAAAGGCCGTTACACGTTAAAACTTTTATCTTAACGGCTTTTTAGATATGCATTTAGGGCTGAATACTCGAAAAAAATAAAACAAAATGTATTAAATTCGTTTATTCAAACTTCAGAAAACTTGAAAGTAGAAGGAAACTTCTTGAAAAATTAAAACTCAAAATAAGACCCTAATAATTAAAACGAATCAAACCAATTCACAGCAGACTAAGTTAAGTGCCTTTATTAAACGTCCAGTAGGTATAGTAAGGGAGAAAAAAATTAATGATTGAATTTTTAAAATGATAGTTGAAAACTTGCAGCCGATGTCTGTAGTTGAAGACGCGGGTTTTAAAGATCTTATTAGTTACTTAGAACCAGGTTACAAAATGCCTTCAAGGTATATATTAAGCAATACTTTATTGGATGCTCAATACTCAGAAGTCCAAAAAAAGTTAAGAGATGAATTGGAGAGTGCCAAATACGTATTAATCACCCCTGATGGCTGGACTTCCAGAGCGACCACGTCGTACCAAGCTGTGACTGCGCATTACTTTATAAATTGGGAAATGAAGTCCGCTTTATTAGGATGTTTTGAATGTCATGAGCGACACACGGCCGATTATATAAAAAATCAACTGAATAGGTTGCTCTCCTTTTGGAGCATTCAAAATAAAATATTTGTCGCTCACACACTAAATTTAGTCGTGCGTGCAGGACTCCAGGACTCTGGACTCGGGAAGCTGATAAAAAAAAATAAAGCTATTGTGGAACACTTCCATAAGAGTCCGATTGCTACTAAAAAACTTATTGCTATGCAGGAGCAGCTAAGGCCTCATCAAAAACCATTAAAGTTAAAAATGGATGTAGTGACCAGGTGGAATAGTACCCTGGAAATGACTGAGAGGATTTGTTCCCTTCAAGAACCTTTGGAAGCGACTCTTGGAATCCTGCACAGTCCGGTACAAAATCTTTCGGAAGGCGAATGGCAGACACTGCCAGAAATAATAAAAATTCTGAAGCCATTTAAACAACTTACTGAGGAAATGTCTTCAGAAAAAAAAGTGACTGTCTCAATGATATTGGCTTCGACAGAAAGTATGATTAAAATTTTTCAAAATTTACATTTAAATATTGTAACAGATACAGGAAAGAAATTAGCTGATAAAATAATCATAGAATTCAAAAGTAGATTTAAGAATTGTTACAGGCATCCGGTGTTATCTAAAGCAGCACTGTTAGACCCGCCTTTTAAGAAGCTGGCATTTAGGTTTGATGTATCAAGTTATGAGTCTGCTAAAGATGCATTAAAAAATGAGCTGCAAACCGTGTTTAACTTTAATATGCAGACAAAAGAGCCCAACGAGAACGAATCGACGGTAGCTGTATCCACTGGTGACACCGACGCTGATAATGACTCCTAATGGAAAGACGCTTTGGCAACGTCAGCGTCTACTCCAAACTCGACGGTTAGCAGCAGCATAATTACCATGAGGCAATATTTAGAAGAACGTATTATTCCTCGAAATGAGTGTCCGTTAAAATGGTGGCAGGCGCGGGCAATTCTATACCCCGAATTGTCATATTTGGCTGAGAAATATTTATCAGTGCCGGCTACCTCGGTACCATCTGAAAGGACTTTTTCAAAATCGGCCAAATATTAAGTGAGAGACGCAGCCAAAGCGAATGGAAAAGATTTTATTTTTAAATATGAAACAAAGATTTCTGCCCTAGAATGTCTTTATTAATATACAGGATAAGTTTTTAACCAGTGCGTAAATTTTTTTTGGTAGTTCAGTGTCAGTGTTTAGATAAAAAAAAAAAAAAAAAAAAATTCATCCTTATCCGAGTTTGAAATAAGCAAAACATGGACATAATCTATTCGCCATACTATCAATGACAACTCTTGGCCGCCGCCCGGGCGCATGGCTGGGGTGAGGGGGTGGGGAATGCGCTAGCGCTGAGTGACAATAAAATATGGTTTTTAAGTAAACATGTTTCGTAAGCGATAACTTTTTTTTTTAGTACTAAGACATATCAAAATAAAATATACGTGTTTAATAAAACGTGTTGAAGTTTATTATGGCAAAATTGCACTGGTTAAAAATTTTTCCTGTATATTTATTTGATTTTATACTGAGGTGGAGCAACGTGCAAGTTGCAGATGCAAAATGACTGTAGGATTCGTTTTATTTTACGTTTTTTTTTATTCTAAGAAAAAAAACAGTTTCATTATTGCTTTATTTTGTTTAAAATATATTTTTATGTTAAACATTACCACATTTTATTTCATTTTAAGAACAAAACATTTTTGTTATTTTAATTTAGTTTAAAACATGTTTTATTTAATTTTTTTACTTAATTTCATTCAAAGCAAAAAAAAAATGTTAATTTTTCATTAGAATGTTGTGATTTTATTGTCAATAAATTATTCTCGAGAGCCATTTGTTGCTTTTTTATTTATAATCGATTCATAATGGATTTCGATGTTATTGTGATTTAGGTAACACGGTTATATTACAAAATAAGAATAGTCTATCCATCCGGTTCTTTATAATAAGCGCACGCAATAAGATTCGATTCGTTGCTTTTGAGAAGTATCAGAAGTAACGAGTAACGTAACGATACGATAGTAACGAGTACTAATTGACAAAGTACCGAATACATACGGGTACGCTTTTTTTCGTTACTTTTACACCTGTACACTAGGGACGCAACTGCGCGGGGGTGAGAGGCGAGAGCAGATAGCGTCTTTTTAGGCAATAATTGTGGCTTAGTGTCTTTTATGCGGAGGATTTTTACCATAAAATAAGTAACTAAAGGCGGTTAGAGATTTAAAAAAATATATTTCTTGATTATTGTTGTACGAGTTCTACGCTAAAAAGTCGTTAGCAGATTTTAACGTCTTTCTAGTGTAGTGTTTTCATTAGACGCCTTTTTAGCTTGGGATTTTGATGCAAACTACCAATATGCTTCTTGGCTTGAAAGTAATTAAAGTATCTTTAGGGCTTTTTAGTGTAGCAGTGTCAAGAAAACGACTTTTTTGCCAAGCAAAACTTAGGAAAAATATTAAAAACTATGGCGCTAAGGGTTACGTGTGCCCTTTTAGTTAAATACGGATGGTTAACGTACTTTAAGTTGCGTAAAATATTACTTTTTTTGTGTTTAACGCCCTTTTTGTTAAAAATATTTCAAAAAGTATTAATATAAAAAATATAATAATTAGACAGATCGATAGAGATTTTTTTTTTAAATACGATGGCGCTGAAAGCTCAAAATCGACCCTCTGAGGGTTAACGCCTTTCTTGTTAATGGACGGCAGCGTAGTGACATGGTATATCATCTTTATTCTTCATGTATGAATATATTATACCAGCCTGGTCTTTTCCTAATTACGATTGGGTTGGCTTCCAGTCTGACTGGATGCAGCAGAATACCAGTTCTTACAATACAAATTTTCGATAGCTGCTTGGAGTTGGGATTTATACCTGGTTAATGGCAATAGACTCACCCGCTACTTCATGGGACTTCAAAACATACCGGTGAATTGTAGGTGTACATTGGTTATACCTCTGCCCAACCCTTTGAGGAATACAGACGTGACGGTTGCGGTGATCAGTCATCGTACCTTCTCTGTACGAGAAAAAGCCTTTGCCCTGCAGTGAGACAATAATACAGACAGGAATTATTATTATTTTATTAAAATTAAATCATTTAATTCAGTAGGTACCCATTGTTGTTCTGTGTCAGTGGTTTTCAAACACTCTAGAAAAGTAAAAAGCGCGCTTCATGCAAAAGTTAATTAAACTTGTAGAAACTTTGAAGACTGATTCAAATAAGCTAAATATCCTCTAATAGAATACCGCGATACTTGGGTTTAGCGAATTTTTAGGAAGGGCCCTAAGAATTGTAAAAAACTTGACTAAGTGCGATATATTCACGAATATTTCACGATGGAAACGTTTATTGCTAACAAGATCTTTACCCGATATTCATCGATCTTAAGAAAGCGTTCGACTGAGTCTCTCAAGATCTTATTTGGCAAGCATTGAGAGCGCATCTAGTGCAGGAGCAATAAATAAAACTACTTAAAGATCTGAACCACAATGTTACCACGAGGGTGGTTAGCCGAGCACCAACAGACGAAATTTTCGAGGCCAAAGTAGGTGTTCATTATGGTCCTACTTTGAGCCCTCTTCTATTCTCGGTTATATTACTGCAGACATATAGAAACTAGCGCCGTGGATGATAATGTTCGAAAATGATGAGGTTTTTATAGCCGAATCGTTGGCAGAAGTGCAATAGAATTAATATCATGGCAAGAGTTTTTGAACCGCAGAGAGTTAGGAATTAGCAGTCAAAAGAACGAGTATTTTAACTTTTTTGCTAGTAATGTAGGCGTCATAAGAAGAACACAAGAAGACTAATAATAGACAAAAATACTAGGAGGCCTAACTTCAAATATATTGCGACAATAGCTAGGAGAAAGAAGAAGAACATGAAGCGGCCGTAGTTATACATACTGTCAAAATATCAAGTGTGAACCTATTACAGTTCCAAAAATACACCTTCCTTTTCTTCGTTTTTCTTTGACAGACACACAGCAAAATCTTACTAAAAGGGTTCCGTCTAGCACCTATTAGCTACAGAACCATAAAAAAAAACTGAACACAGTATGTTATGCTAGTTTGAAGTTACTAGTTTAAACAACTAGTAACTTTAAAAATATTATCTACACTGATCGCAATAGACATTATAACATTACCGACGCGATAGTGACACGATTATTTTGCTCAACAATGGCCTTGATTAATAAAAATGTTACCGACTACACATTGTTACAATCATAACACCTATGGTACTATAATAGTAGTTTAAAAAATATTAACGTAATAATATCGAGTTCGTTGCCCGTTCTTCTATATACGGAACTACATTCTCGCAGGGAACTGAATTCAATTCTTCTTTCCTGTGACCATCGAAAGTGATTTTTAAATAAAATAAATTATTTTAATTTGACTTTGGCGAACTTTTCCCACGATTGGGAACCACTGACTCGAGTCACCGAGTCATAATACTTATGTGGCTATAAATATATTTATACTAATAAGTCTGCCATTACTTTTGCATCTATACTCAGTCAAGACCTCACAAAAAGATGTCTTCTTTAAAATATTTTGTGTTACTGCTCTGCCCATAACAATGCTAATTTAGACTTTGACTTATACTGTTATAACTATCGACTAATGTAATGTAATTTTAATACTTGACTAATAATTTATTTGACATTGTATTTGTATTGCGTGTCTGTGTCAAGCATGCCTGTATCTGTATTTGTTATGTAAAACTATTTTTGCATGCCTAAGTTAAGGTAGAAAGTATAAGGATCACCCAATTTGTCACATATCATCATAATATTGTACCTACTTTCTGTGCAAATAAACAATTATTCTATTCTATTATTCTATTCTGAATTTTATTGGTAAGAAATTCTTCCTTAAGGGTATTACATCGCTCAAGTCCTAAAAACACCTTATGTTTAAAGAAAGGAGATGGTCCAAAAATGTATGGACCAAAAACCCAGAGTCGATTTAGACAAATCTGGTATCAATAGCTTTATTAAAATGCACAATTTACCCCACCGAAAAATTATGCCCATATCCATGGAATATAAAAGTTATAGGCTAACAAAGTATATTGGAAAAATCATGAATAACTGATTATTTTTACCAGTTTTTGCAACAGCAATATATTAATAATGAATAACTTGTTATTTTTATCAGTTTTTTCAACAGCAATATATTAATAATAATAATCATAGGACAATAATAAATATAACTAGCGATTATATGAACCTATCAAGTATTAAATCTTATATTTCACAGCTTGTAAATCATATGTCAAGATACTTTTGTCGTGAAATCTTTTTACAGTTGAATGTGCTTATTTTGTCTCAGATTATTTATTTTTTCAGTCGCTTATTTAAAAAAAAACAAATACTGTGGGAAAAATATTTATTTCAATTATTTTCAATGTCTATTATTATATCATCTAAGATCCTAGCAGGTTGCAAGATGTGGTAAGATGAACGCATCATATTCTGAAGTATTTGTGTGTATTTGTTTAGCGAAAACAAAATAATGAATGACAAAGATAGGTAGGTAATTATGCTAGAGAACTTAAAAAATAGACGTAATCTCATTAATAAAGGACTTTGAACTTGATAGTTGCATATAATCGCTAGTTATATTTATAATTGTCCTATGATTATTATTATTAATATAATGTTGTTGAAAAAACTGGTAAAAATAACAAGTTATTCACGATTTTTCCATATATACTTTGTTCGTCTATAACTCATATACCCCATGGATATGGGCAATTTTTTTTCGGTGGGGTAAATTGTGCATTTTAATAAAGCTATTGATACCTAATTTGTCTGAATCGACTCTGGGTTTTTTTTGGACCATCTCCTTTGTTGAGGAATCCTTCCGTACGTTTTCCATATAAAAAATATATATCGGCGCAAGTACGTTATTTAAAGAACCTAGTCAACTATATAAGATGCAGCTACATCAACGAATAAATAGATTAAGAGTTGATTACAATTATGATCACGAATTAATTGTTTAAAACCACAAAATTATGTTAATGTTATTTATTTTGATGGTTAATTAATTATTATTGATGATTAATTAATTATCATTGCATGGTTCATTTAATTATCAGTTTATGTACTCCAAAACATTGTAAAAATAATCATTTATTTACAAAGTTTGAATCATAACCTAAAAACTCAAACACGTGCGCCGAGCACGTGGTCAGTGTCTATAAATACAGACGACAGCCACAGAGCGCCACACCCGCCATCGTTCCGCCCTCGCCGCCGAGGGCCGTCGCGAAATCCCCGTCCGATTCCTCCCGTCCCTTGCTCGAGCCAGCCCGCGAGCTGAGCCTGTAGCTTTAAATTCGTCCATAAATAATAATAAATAAATCGATCCAGCCTGTCCCTTTGCTGCCCTCTCCCAGCGACGCCCTAAGCCGAGGCCCGTACCCCGCAGGGGGTGCCCTTAGCGTGTAGTCGCTTAGTTTTTAAGTATATTTGTAAGCCCTGGCTGGAGGCCTTAACTTCTAAGGCAACCACAGGAAAGCCCGGTTAAGCAGTACACAACCTCCTAGGTTGAACTGCGAGATGCCAATTCGAAAAAAAAAAAAAAAAAAAAAAAAAAACAGAGCGCCACAGTTGCGCACGGGCCGTCGGACGGAACACATCTATGTGTCATAGTTGTACTGTCGTCGTTATACATAAATAAATAAGTAAATAAATAAGTAAATAAATAAGTAAATAGATAAGTAAATAAATAAGTAAATAAATAAGTAAATAAATAAGTAAATAAATAAATAAGTAAATAAATAAGTAAATACTGATTGTTACGTCACTGAATAAAAGTTATTCAAGTGTAGAAAGTGTTTTATTTAAAGAAGATGGAAAATAACTAAGAGTGTGATGTCAGCAATGCTGACGTCACTCTTTTTAAAAAACAACCATGGCGCCGACCATCCGTCATCAGAAGTGGGATTTGAAGAAGTCCCTGCTTCTACTTCATCAGCAAATCCGCCACCGCCACCACCAACAGTGGTGAATACGCAACAACAGATGCAGACGCTGATGAATTTACCCATGCCCAACGCATCCATGGGGGCTATGCCTCCAGAATTTCTTATGCAGATGATGCTGCAAATGTCGGAGCGCCTTTGCAAACCCACTGAAGCAAGAGTCAAGATAAACGAGATCTATTTACCATCGTTTGACCCTGATACCAATGTTGGGGTAAGAGAGTGGTGCCAACACCTGCACAAAGCCATTGAGACATACAAGCTCAGTGACTTCGATGTACGCATGAAGGTGGGAGGTCTCTTAAAGGGACGAGCCCAAAATGTGGGTGGATGATTGGATGGTGACCACATCTTCCTGGGAAGAATTACGCCATAAGCTTATATCATCATCATCACGCGCCTGGGTGTTGTGGAAGAGACTCACCAAGGATAAGCTTGGCAATGATGACACCGTGGAAGCCGTGATTGGATGTATTTGATGAGCGCCTAAGGATAGAACTGTTAAATGCAAGGGCAACTACAGTTCCTGAGCTCATTTCAGTTGCCTGCTCGATACGAACAAAACGTCCACATCCAAGTTCAAATTCTACGGTGCCAAATAAACGTGCACGAATTTCAGAAGGCTATCAATCACCTTCATCCTGCCGTTACTGCAAAAGAAACAACCATAACTCGAATGATTGTAGATTCATGCCCAAAATTTCAGACACCAATACCAATGCTGAACCATCAAACAAGGATATGAAGCAAGCAAATATACCGACCTGTTCATTCTGCAAGAAAGTGGGCCACACTTATGAAGTATGCTTTAATCGTGAACGTTCACTGACATCAAACGTAAACTGTATAGGAAAACTCAAGCTAGCACCTATCAACATAAAAATAGGCTTGCAGTCTATACAAGCAGTGTTCGACAGTGGAGCAGAATGTTCGATCATGAAAGAGACCATTGCTGAAGCATTACCTGGCCAAAGGACTCCAAACGACCAACAATATGTCATCATTACAACTGATGCTTTCACAAAGTACGTACTGTTCTACTTCGCTACCAACAAAAATCAGTACAGTACACTGGGTGCCATAAAAAGACATGTGCAATTATTTGGTACGCCTGTACAAATAATTGTTGATGGAGGAAGAGAATTCCTGGGCGAATTTAAAAACTATGGTGACCAAGTTGGAATCAATATCCATGCCATAGCACCAGGAGTCAGCCGAGCGAATGGACAAGCTGAACGTATAGTGGCGACACTAAAAAAAAAACGCCTTAATTATGATAAAGAAAAAATTACGAGACTGAGCAATGGCACAATGTAGCTCTTAACTGCACTCCTCATCGTGTTACTGGAATTGCTCTACTCACACTCATCACCCGGCGAAAAAATTGCGTGCCACCAGAACTCTTAAGTCTTGTGAATATCGATGAACAAACTGTGGATATAGAAGCACTGACACAACATGCACAACAAAAAATGGCCCTATCTGCGGAGCAAGACAGACACCGCTTTAATCAGCGGAAGGCCAAAATTCATCCTTTTCAAAGAGGAGACTAAGTGCTTATAAAAAAAAAAAACAATCCACGTAACCTAACTTCATTAGATCTCAAGTTCAGTGAACCTTATGAGATCTGTCGAGTACTGGAGAACGAAAGTAGTAAAGAAAGTCATTGGTAGAGGACGACCACGAAAGGTGGCGCATGATCAGCTTCGGCATGCTCCAAAACCAGGTGACCAGGCAGCCGTATCGGCGGTTGATGATGAACAACCCACAATACCAGCTCAGACAATACAACCAATGCCATCGACCTCACGAACTGAGGAACTAGAGCAAAACTCAAATGCACATAACACACATCCACAATAAACTGTGAGTAGCAAAGTACTTTCATAAAGAAATAATTATTCATTATCCTTTACCTTTTAGAACCTCTGTGTATTACACAGCATCGACCTTATTCTTATTCCCAATAGAGCCTCTGTGTACCACGGCGAACAGGACCGCCCAGAGCACAGCCACATAATCATCTTCCAATTTCGACGAGACAATCTACGAGAACCTCCGAGAACTCTACGAGAAACTCCGAGAACTCTACGAGAACCTCCGAGAACTCTACGAGAATCTCCGAGAACTCTACGAGAAACTCCGAGAACTCTACGAGAACCTCCGAGAACTCTACGAGAATCTCCGAGAACTCTACGAGATAACATTCATTATCCTTAACCTTTTAGAACCTCTGTGTATTACACAGCATCGACCTTGTTCTTATTCCCAATAGAGCCTCTGTGTACCACGGCGAACAGGACCGCCCAGAGCACAGCCACATAATCATCTTCCAATTTCAACGAGACAATCTACGAGAATAAAAGATCTGGAGAGTGATACCTCTGAGCTAAACCATGTGTTACCCTTGAGCTAACTACGGGTCCTTGATGCATCCACTAGTGAACCCTGAGATACCGTTGAAACGCCTTGTGGAACCATGGTTAGACACGTATACACCACAGATTCTAAAGTAACAAGGCAGGGCACGAGAGACGTCTTTGTGTACTGTACTTACAACAATAATCATAATAATAATAAGCAACATAGGTTGCTAACAGATACCTGCTCAAAGGAAAACGTTTTCTTAATTTCAGGCATCTAACCTCACAACGCAGGCAGACGCAGAGTCATAATCATCTTCCAATTTCAACGAGACAATCTACGAGAACCTCCGAGAACTCTACGAGAACCTCCGAGAACTCTACGAGAACCTCCGAGAACTCTACGAGAACCTCCGAGAACTCTACGAGAACCTCCGAGAACTCTACGAGAACCTCCGAGAACTCTACGAGAACCTCCGAGAACTCTACGAGAACCTCCGAGAACTCTACGAGAACCTCCGAGAACTCTACGAGAACCTCCGAGAACTCTACGAGAACTCTACGAGAACCTCCGAGAACTCTACGAGAACCTCCGAGAACTCTACGAGAACCTCCGAGAACTCTACGAGAACCTCCGAGAACACTACGAGAACCTACTAACTTTAATAACATTGATTTTCTCAAAATTACATAACAGTCGTGTTTATGTAACTAAGAAAAAGCAACGCAAGTTGCTTACAGATGCACTACTCAGAGAAGTCCCTGTTATTCATGCAGCTCAATAAGATTCGATGAGAACCTTCGAGGCTCTACGAAGATCCACAACAACTTACGAGGATCAACGAGGCTGGTGCAGAGCGCGCACCGCCTGTCAGAATGGCCGTATCGGCGCAAGTACGTTATTTAAAGAACCTAGTCAACTATATAAGATGCAGCTACATCAACGAATAAATAGATTAAGAGTTGATTACAATTATGATCACGAATTAATTGTTTAAAACCACAAAATTATGTTAATGTTATTTATTTTGATGGTTAATTAATTATTATTGATGATTAATTAATTATCATTGCATGGTTCATTTAATTATCAGTTTATTTACTCCAAAACATTGTAAAAATAATCATTTATTTACAAAGTTTGAATCATAACCTAAAAACTCAAACACGTGCGCCGAGCACGTGGTCAGTGTCTATAAATACAGACGACAGCCACAGAGCGCCACAAGGACTCTTCGCCCGACGCTCGCCGTGAACGGACGTGCCGCTCCCCGCTCTGCGCCCTCACTCGGTTGTCATAAACGTTTCGTAACGCTTGCCGTTACGTTTTCTGTAGTCGACAGACAGACTACGTTTTTGTGATTAGAAGCTGCCTTTATCAAGGCGGTGGATAATCGTGTAGATTCGTGGCCCCTTCTGGGTAAAAACCACAGTTTCGTGGTCCTCGGTGGAAACCTTGCGGTGCCAACGAAGCCGAGGGGGTGTTGCCCCAATCACACCCGCCGAACCCCTTCAGGGCGAGGCAGTCAATTGGAGTCGGGAGCTAGTGCCACGGCCTTGGGGGGTCTCCTAGTCGTGCCTAGTCTCTGGTTTCCTTCCACAGCTACACACCTAGTGTCGGTTGGGCGTGTCTACACCCTTCGCACTAGACTGGTCAGGGCCCCGTTCGCACAATAAGACTGGCGACGGGTTTACAAGCTTAGGGCACACCAGTAGGTACTCACCGCCCTGCCTACACCCGGCAGGGAGGCTACACACCCCCGGGCCCATCCACCCGGGGAGTTAGGTGTTAGGCAATTATGTTTTTATTCCTGGAGTGACGTATAGGCCTCCACTAATAATGGCGATCGCCAGGTTAGAAGCGTACATCAATGATGTTATGCTAAAGGACCCGGAGATCTATGCCGCGCATGGCAGAAACATCGCTGCGATCCTGCGTGAAGCTGAAACGTCGGCCGACGTCGAATCCAACATCGCAGATTTCTGCGACGTGCTCGAGAGCCCCGAGTCGCCGTCGCCTGCCGACAAAGGCATTCCTGCCTATTTACAGGTACTCCCGCCTAAGCCGACAAAGCCGTTCTCGGAAACGCCATGCGTTGTTTCCGAAACCTCTGTCGTTTCAGACACCATTGTTCCGGAACCCATTGTTTGCGAAACAATGGCCACTTCGCAGCTGCGCACCGCAGGTGCAACCCCGTATCAAGCACGCGATGAGTGCATGGACACATCTGTGCCCATTGATAGCGTCCCTCCCTCTCCCTCTAACCCGCCCTCCGACAACGAGGGAAGCAACTCTGCTTCCACCTCCTCCGACGACGACTATGAGGTCGTCGCTGGAAAGAGGAAGAAGAAGGGAAAGTCTTCCTCTCAAGCGTCAAAGGCCAAAAAAGCCGTGGCGTCTACCTCCTCCCCGACCCCCGCTACCCCCGCCGTATCTATCCCGGCGCCTAGCCGTCCCTCTAGCCCTCTTAGCGCTCCCCCCGCCTCCGCTCCAAAGAGGAAACTCAAGCCCCCGCCTCCCTTGTTCATTCAAGACAAGGCGAAATGGACTGAAGTGTCCAAGTGGTGTAACGATCGCAAGATCATCTACACCAATGCTCGCGCAACTCAGCAGGGCATTAAAGTCCAAGTCCCCACGTCCAATGACTTTAGGGAACTAACCAACCTCCTAAAGGTAAGGAACGTTTCGTTCCACACTTACTCCCTCCCCGAAGAGGCGCCCACCCGCGTGGTGATCAAGCGCATCCCGAAGGAGATCCCCGAGGAGGACATCTTAAATGACCTCCAAGCCCAGCGTGTCCCAGTCTCAGCTGTCCATCGCTTGCACAAAGCGAGAGGCGGCCCTGCCTTCGACACAGTCCTCGTAGTTTGCGACCCGACGGAGGGTCATCACCCGATCTTCAAGATCAAATCGGTCTGCTCCTTGTCGGGCATCTCGATCGAGAGGCCTTACAAGACGCACACGGTCGGGCAATGTCACCGTTGCCAACTGTACGGTCACGTACAGCGCAACTGCTTTGCGACCCCGAGATGCGTCAAGTGTCTGGGTGAGCACGGCACCGCCGACTGCCCCCGCCCGAAAGATCGCAACCTCTGCCCCGAACCACCCAGCTGCGTTCTCTGCGGCCAATCTGGCCACCCGGCCAACTACCGCGGGTGCCCTAAAGCACCCAAGTCCTCCTCTCCCAAGCTGACTAAGCGTGCAAACGCCCGTCAGCAAAGGGAAAGTCCCTCCGCTAGGATTCCCTCCGCCAAATTGCCGGAGCGCCTCAGCCCCCAGAGACCGTCCCCGTGGACCTTTCTGAACCACCAGAAGGCCTTCCCGGCCCTCGCTCCCGCTCAAGATGCGCCCATTCCGGCGCTGATGGCTACGCCCATCCCTGCGCCGGCTCTAGCCGCCAAACCGTCTCCTGCCCCTAAGGCCGCCGTACCCGCGCCCCAGGCCCCTCGCGCCCCCCGCGCCCCCGCTCCCTTACCGTCCGCCCTCACCGACGACGCCGATGTCGTCGGTGCCTTCGGAGTAATCTCGGATGCGTGGGAAATCTACGCAAACCCCGACGCCATTCCCATGGCTAGGGAAATCATCGCCTGCGGGGCGGACATCACGGCCATCGGCCGTGTATTCCTAAAGTACCCCGCGATCACTAACGCCCTCCGTAAAATCCACCGTAAATAATTTATTATGGATAGTAGGAACCCGTGTAGCACCAAACCCCGATCCCTCAAGTTAGGTTATTTCAACGCTAACGGCGTTAGAGACCAGCGTGATGAGATCGCTACCTTTCTCCGCGACCACCAACTAGACGTCCTCCTCTTACAGGAGACTTTCCTGAAGCCCCATCATCGGAACCCCAACATTGCGAACTATCGCTTAGTTCGCAATGACAGGACCCGGTGTCACATGGGCGGCACCCTCATTTATTACAGGAAGGAGCTGTACTGCGCACCTATGGACCCGCCTCCGCTGTCCCTCGTCGAGGTCTCAATCTGTAGACTCGGCATGACCGGTCATCAACCGATAACTCTAATTTCAGGTTACGTTCCACCCACGAGCCCGCCGGACCCCGTACTCCTTAGAAACGACCTCTCCGCTCTCCTTGGCCTGAGTGACTCCGTGTTATTAGCGGGCGATCTCAACGCCAAGCATCCCGCTTGGAACAGTAACAGGACCAATCCTAGAGGTAGAATCGTTTTCAACCTCTGTGACGCCCTGAACTTTGACGTCATCGCTCCGATGTCCCCTACTCACTTTCCGCACGACGTCGCCTGCTCTCCCGATATACTCGATATAGCGCTTCTCAAGAATGTAAACCTCCGTTTGCACTCTATAGAGGCGCTTTACGAGCTCGACTCGGATCACCGCCCCGTAATCATGGAGCTAGTCCCCCGCTCGGGTCCTTCCGACCCCAGCCGGCCCCCCCCGACCCAGGTTATAACCGACTGGAGGAAAGTAAGCGAAAGCTTAAAGTCCACCACGTCGCCTCACCTCGACTCTATTCCAGACCACATAGTGTCAGTTGCGGACACGACGGGCGCGATCGACTCGTTCACTGGTCACGTACAATTCGTCTTGAACGAATGTTCACGGGAGGTTCCGGCGATGAGCGATCATCGCTGGAAACTTCCGGACGATGTGCGCGACCTGGTGACCGAGAAGAACGCGGCTGTCCGTGCCTACAGCGTTTTCCCCTGCGCCGCGAACAAAGCCCACATGCGCATGTTACAGCGTGCTGTAACGGCCCGCATCGCTGAGCTGCGTTCCGCCCGCTGGGACAAGACCCTGAGCGAACTGGAACCCACTCACCAAGCCTTCTGGCAGCTGCAGAGAAGGCTTCGCTCCACGGATGAAGCCACTATGCCGCCTCTCATCCGCCCCGACAAAAGCGTCGCTTTCGATAACGACGAAAAAGCCGAGGTTCTAGCCGATAGCCTAGAGGCTCAATGCTCCCCTAGTTCCCAACCTGTAGACCAAGCTCACCTCCTCAAGGTCGACGCTGAAGTCGAACGTAGGACCTCCCTCCCGCCCGTTGAGGACCCCGATGCTCCTCTGCCCCCCGTCACTCCGGACGAGGTGCACGACATCATTAAGAACCTCAAACCCCGGAAAGCGCCCGGATCCGACGGTATCACTAATAGGGTTTTTCGACTCCTCCCCGCCCCCCTCATTGTTCTCATGACCGCCATCTTCAATGGCACCATGAGCAATAATATCTTTCCCCAATCGTGGAAAGAGGCCACCGTCATCGGCATCCCTAAACCAGGCAAGCCCAAGGCCGAGCCTTCGAGCTACCGCCCCATCAGTTTGCTCAATGTCCTCGGTAAGATCTACGAGAGACTTATTTATAAGCGACTCAAAGATTACGCCGAAGCAAAGAGCCTCATCCCTGACGAACAGTTCGGTTTCAGGACCCAGCACTACTGCGTCCAGCAAGTCCATCGCATCGTCGAACACACTAGTGTAGGTTTTCAGCGCGGCCTGTTCACGGGCGCGCTTTTCTTCGACATAGCGAAAGCTTTCGACAAAGTGTGGCACAACGGCTTAATATACAAGCTGTACCAACTCGGAGTGCCCGACCGTCTCGTGCTCATCTTACGGGACTTTCTGTCGAACCGCACCTTCCGCTATCGCATCGAGGGAGCTCTGTCCTCTCCCCACCCCATTCGCGCAGGAGTCCCCCAGGGCTCCGTCCTTTCTCCCCTCATCTTTACGCTGTTCACCAGCGATATTCCAAAGAGTAGGAAAGCCCAGCTGGCCCTGTTCGCCGACGACACGGCCATCTACTACACCGGCCTCAGTCCCGACGCTATCTCTCGCACTCTCCAGTCCTCCGCCAACGCCCTAGGCGAGAGGCGGAGAATCGAGGTCAACCCCGACAAGAGTCAAGCGGTCCTCTTTCCTAAACCGCGCTCTAGACCCCCCCCTCCCCCGCCCAGTCAGATCACCATGTATGGCAAGCCGATCCCTTGGAAGAAGCGAGCTAAATACCTAGGCGTGATTCTCGACAGTCACCTCACTTTCGCAGAGCACATAAAGACGGTGCGCTCTCGCGCCGCCTTCGCTCTCGGTAGGCTCCACTCCATGATTAACCCGCGTAGCAAATTGTCACTCAAGTGCAAATTGCGCCTCTACACCGCGTGCATTCGTCCCATCATGACCTACGCTTGCGCCGTTTTCGCGCACGCGAAGCCCCACCATATCCATAGGATGCAGACCCTTCAGAACCGTTTCTTGCGAAAGGCCACTGGAGCCCCGTTTTATGTTCGCAATGAAAACCTTCACCTTGACCTCCGCATTCCCACGATCCAGCAGTTCATGAAACGCATCACCAAGCGTTTCTTTGACGCTGCTGAAATCCACCCCAACCCGTTGATCGTATCGGCCGCCCGATACACCCCCTCCCTCATCAGTAGGATCCGTAGACCGAGACATACTTTAACCGCCCCGGACGACGCCATTACTCTCCGCCAGGAGAGTAATAAGCGCACCAGTACAGTACACAAACACAGACCGCCATCGTTCCGCCCTCGCCGCCGAGGGCCGTCGCGAAATCCCCGTCCGATTCCTCCCGTCCCTTGCTCGAGCCAGCCCGCGAGCTGAGCCTGTAGCTTTAAATTCGTCCATAAATAATAATAAATAAATCGATCCAGCCTGTCCCTTTGCTGCCCTCTCCCAGCGACGCCCTAAGCCGAGGCCCGTACCCCGCAGGGGGTGCCCTTAGCGTGTAGTCGCTTAGTTTTTAAGTATATTTGTAAGCCCTGGCTGGAGGCCTTAACTTCTAAGGCAACCACAGGAAAGCCCGGTTAAGCAGTACACAACCTCCTAGGTTGAACTGCGAGATGCCAATCCGAAAAAAAAAAAAAAAAACAGAGCGCCACAGTTGCGCACGGGCCGTCGGACGGAACACATCTATGTGTCATAGTTGTACTGTCGTCGTTATACATAAATAAATAAATAAGTAAATAAATAAGTAAATAGATAAGTAAATAAATAAGTAAATAAATAAGTAAATAAATAAGTAAATAAATAAGTAAATACTGATTGTTACGTCACTGAATAAAAGTTATTCAAGTGTAGAAAGTGTTTTATTTAAAGAAGATGGAAAATAACTAAGAGTGTGATGTCAGCAATGCTGACGTCACTCTTTTTAAAAAACAACCATGGCGCCGACCATCCGTCATATATGTTATACTTAAAGTCATCCTCAACAGTTCGCATTGATTAGAATTGTAATAAACTTGCCCAAATTTCGAAAAAAAATATTTTAAGCAGGTCATTTTTCAATCTAAATTGCAAATTGTTGGTAAAACGGGTGAATGGTTCGGCATGAATTGTGTATATATAAAAATATGTAATGACATATCAAACAATTCGCATTGTTTACTTTTTCTTGTTTCTGTTAAGATTTTGTAATAATAACTAAAAATCGAAATTTCATCAATTCCCCCCACGAGGCACCCCCGCTATGCCTGAGACGCCAAACTTCAGTGCCTTCATAGAGTACATTATATATATAGGGTATAGAGACATCAGCAGCTGAGCCTTCCTTGTCGCGCCATCTAGTGACTAACGACAAAGTTACATCTAAACTATGTACATGCACGCATGCAGTACCTACTGTAGGCTTTCATTTCACATTATTTTTTTGTATGTTGTTTTGGATGGTTTCGTTAAAATAAAACGCAAATTAGTTGTTAATTTTTATTGTAAAAATATGTTACCAAACTAATACTTTTACTTAGGCTGAAACAAGGTACGATCGTCGAAGTCCAGGATAGAGCACAGATAAACAGAATAAAACACAGTCACGAAAATCCATAAAACATAGCCAGGTCGTAAAGTAAAAAATCCGAAACGCATAGCAAAAGGTAGGAAAAAACACTAGTAACAATAATATTGACAAATTGCCGATATGCCAATGACCGCAAAAAAACCAACATGGCCGAATTGGCCGACAGAGATGTTCCATTTTATTTCTAAACTCATAGTTTAGTGCTATATTTTATTTAAATTTACAAAACATCGAATTAAAAATAATGTAATTAGTTAAATTTAAAATGATATAAATAAAATAAAAAATAATTAAACAGAAATAATGCAAATAAACCAACAAATAAACAAATTTGAATTATTTTAAAAATGCATGAAAAGAAACGTAAGATGGCTACACATACGCCATCTGTTGAGGAAAAACGGAAGTATTGCCGGAGTCTTTTTGTCTATACAAATTACGAATGTACTAAGTGAAAAGACCCTGAGTGCCTTGATGGCTCTTGTCAAGGGTGGACTATACGCATGTTTTTATTTCCAAAATAAAAACCAAAACTTCTTTTTTTTAATAATTTATGAATGAAGCAATATTGTAAATAGTACAAATATAAATATTTAATATAAGAATTGAAATTAAGTTCGTAAATAAATAAAAATAAATTTGTAATTTTGTTTCGTTTTTGAATCTATCATAGAGTAAGCCTGACTACTATGCCTATGTATAAAACAAATGCTTGACCGAGCTCTCCAAAATTATTGGTAAATACCTACTCTCTTGGTAGATAAATTATTTCTTAGGTGTTTTTTTTTGGTGTTAGCCATCTTAAGAATTTATTTTGATGGAGTACAAAGACTTAGGTGACTTAGTTTCATACAAACTTTCATCCCCTATTTTATCCCCTTGGGGGTAGAATTGATGAAAATCCTTTCTTAGCGGATGCCTATGTCATAACATCTACCTGCATGCCAAATTTCAGCCCGATCCGTCCAGTGGTTTGGGCTGTGCGTTGATAGATCACTATCTCAGTCAGTCAGTCACCTTTGAATTATATATATATTTAGATTTAGATTTAGATTATAAAGTTGAAGAGTTTGTTTGTTTGTTCGCGCTAATCTCAGGAACTACCGGTTTGATTTGAAAAAATCTTTTTGTGTTGGATAGCCCATTTATCGAGGAAGATTATAGGCTATATAACATCGTGCTACGACCAATTAGAGCGGAGCAACCAGTGAAAAATGTGGCAAAAACAGGAAAAAATATTCCTTTTGAGGGCTTTCGTTGCGTGCGCTGCGTGAACGGTTAAAGTTACGCAAAAATAATGTATGAGAGAATTGTTCCTCTTAAAATATACTAAAAAAAAGTCCGCGGTAGTACATGCCTAACATTTAAGGTTGACTCACTATAGCCATTTTTATGGCCAGAAAATTTTGTTTTAAAATAATGCATCATTTGCGAAGGTGTTTTTATGAACATAGTATTAATCCATGTCAACATAAATACGTCATTCATCACAAGTGTTTAATTTTGAACAAAATTGCCCTTTTTATCATTAAATTTCTATGAATATCTTAGGAGATATCACAGTTTTAAAATACCTTCGCGGAAAAATAATGACTCTGCGAGACAATCCGTAGCTTATACCTCAGAATAACAGATTAAAGGCTACATAAAATCGCGCTATGAGCCACGGGAACGGATCAGTAACCAAAAACCTAACGTAATGCGGGTGAAACCGCGGGGCACAGCTAGTATGTTATATTATTCCTGCATTGCAGCTTCATATCTCATTATAAATAATTAATTGTCACCATATCACGACCATGTCAGAGGCCCTTGAGGCGGTTTAGAAACTCTGACACTAGGGCGTGCGGGGTCATTAAGACCTTACTGCCCACACGACAAAGAAGAAAGAAGACCAAATAAGAGTCAATTTAAAATAATTTACTAACTGTATGCATGATTCAGATTTATTAATTTTGCTTTTGACATGGAATAATTGTGAAATTTGCACGCCGAAATGAAAGGCACAATAAGAGATTCATTTACTTTATCTTTAAGATCCCTCCGTACCTTATTTACGCAAATAAATGATTTGAATATGATTGGATTTGATATGAGTAATGTATTTTATCTTGTCATCAGGTGCTATACTAGCGTCTCCAACCACACCAGACATCCGTGCTGAAATGAGGAATTTATTGAACACCTCTAATCCTGAATATGAAATCTTTACTGGGATTCATGCAACCTTCTCTCCAGGAGATTATCATACTATCGAAGGTATGTTTACTAGTATCGATGATTTGAGACTGCCCGTTGGTCTCGTGGTCATAAGTGCGACTGTTGTTCGTCTTGGATTCGATTCCCAGGTCCGGCAAAGTGTTGTTGTGTTTATCCATTAAGACTTTTTCAAAGAAAAAATTAAATAAAAAAGGTAGTTTAAAAGCTATGAAGAACATACCAATGACATACACACATACATACATACATACATACCGGTCAAAATCATAATGGCCACGGCATCATGCTAAGCGTAATTTTTTTGTGCTTGTTTATATTGAATATGTCTTGGACTTTTTAAATAATTTATTTTTGTGTTATATTTTTTTCTCTTTCTTTTTCTTTCACAACTCCCTTTTTCTTCGCCAATTGTAATAAATAAATAAATAATAAAATAAAATAAAATGTGCTTTATTTCAGACAATCTTTACACCGTCCATATTATGCGTACAATCAAAAGGAAAAACATTATCAAATAACCCTCTTAACCAACGATCTCCATAAGGGGGATGATATCCTATTCGCTACCGTCTTCAGGATTTCATTGCGGCTGCCACGCACCCTGTTGATTAGGGATACGGTTTTCTTGCGCATGATGGCGTGGAAGCCATCAGTATTGTAAATTGCGAACATCCCAGACGCACTACAAAAACGTGGCAGCCCCAACATCATCCTGAAGACGTTATTATACTGGATGCGCAGATTATCCAGCGATCTTTTGGTGTGACTGGTCCACAGAGTCCCAGTGTATACGCTCTGACAATATGCTTTAAAAAGAGTTATCTTAACTTCGTCAGAGCACCTGTAGAATCTGCGAACCAGCATGTTACCTCTGACCGCTAGTGACCTGCGCTCCCTCTCTATGTCTACATTGTCTTCAAGGCCTTCAGTAATATAATGCCCCAGGTACTTAAAGCTTGTAACACGATTTACGTTTAAACCATTCAAGGTTATATTGTGTGAATGGTTGGGACATTTACCACCGGCCTTGAAGACCATGTATTCACTTTTTTGTACATTATATAGTAGGCCATGTGCTTTTGCATACTCTTCGCATACTCTCAACATCTCTCCGAGTCCCCCCACCGATGGGCTCAGCAGCACCATATCATCTGCATAGCTTATGTTGTTGACCTTAACTCCATCTATTGAGCAGCCTACACGCATGCTGCTGAGCCCGACGATGAGCTCGTTTACATACAAGTTGAAGAGCTTGGGAGATGTCAACCCCCCCTGTCTCACCCCGCTCTCCAACCTATATGCTTCAGAGAGTGTATTGGCCCATCTCACATAATTGGTTTGCTTACTATACCAATATTTTAATATATTGAGCATCACCACCGGTATACCCACGTTCCCCAACTTTCTCCAGAGCACATCGTACGATACAAGATCAAAGGCCTTGGAGAGGTCAAGAAAACAAGCATATACCGGGGTTCTGCGATTGGCATAGTATTGGACAGCATGCTTGAGGCTTAAAATTGCGCTTTCAGTGGATAGTCCGGGCCGAAACCCGAACTGAGCGTCATGTAGGTTAATAAATTTATCTAAATAAGAGTCAAGCACGCCGTCCATCACCTTTGCTATCACAGTCGCTAGCGATATGGGTCGGTAGTTCGACTTATCTGAGATGCCACCGGTCTTGTTCTTCACAATAGGCACTACGATGGTTTTCATTAAGTCGCTAGGCAAGTATGAATGAGTAATGCACAATGTGAAGAACATGCCCAGAACCCTTGGTAGGTGGACCCCTGCATGCCTCAAGTGCTCAGCACTCAGGCCATCATGACCAGGAGACTTACCACCCGTCATTTTCTTCAGGATTTGTCTTACCTGGCTAGCAGTAACACATAAAATTGAGTCTCCCCCCCATGTTCGGCCTCAGAGCCAATGGCCGACTCTGAAGGGCCCAGCGGGGAGCGCACCTTAAAATGTTCAGCGAACATATTCGCTATTTGGACTGGTTCACCTATCCCATCCACACTCAAAGGCAGGCCAGGCCTAACATCAAGCTTCCTAGTAACCTTCCAAAATTTACTAAAATCTTTAGCCGATCTAAAAAGTCCAATCTAAGCTTTTCCTGATTATTTTGACACCACTTCAAGCGACTTTTGAAAATTCTACGCGTCGCACACATTTGGTCATAAATAATGCCTGTAGATGGTCGGTTACAATCTACCCATAGCCGAAAATTACGCCTGGCCTCCCGGTGAGCTACACGAACATGTTTATTCCAACCACATAGATGTTTACTTTTGATTCGTTTATCTTCGCGCTTCACACTGGACTTCACAGCAGCATCACTCAGGATTCTTACAATGTTATTATATAACTTATCCAGAACAATTTTGTGTTCTTCTAAACTACATAACCCTCGACCGCAATCCGTGAAATCAGTGGGAAAGTTTATGTCACGTAGTCCAATGTTACATAATTTTTGGTACTTATGTATTTGACTCTCGTCTCTCTCACCCCCCACAACTGAGCTACGCCTGCAATCGTTTGTCATCAGCTTAGGCCTTATAACATCAATATTACATTTAACAAATAACGGCAAATGGTCCGACACGTAAACATCCTCAATGACTTGAACCTCGATTATAGTTTGCCAGGCGGATAATGACACTACACAATGATCTAGCCATCGCGTACAACCATGGGCCTCACTAATAAATGTATAAGTATCACCCTGCCGCCCTAACTTTTCAAAGTCCGCACAAGTCCAAGCCTGGTCCGCGCAAAAATTCATGAGTTCGTTAAAAAATAATTCATGAGGATGAGCATTAAAATCACCCAAAATAAATAAATTCTCAACATCCTCGCCATCTATAATGGCACTTATTTCTCCAAGTACCTCAGTCAGAATAGGTAAATTTTCCGATGAGTCTGTCGGCATATATACAGAAAATACAATAATGGAGCGGCTATCAACAACCGCCCTTATAGCTGTTAGTCGGGGGCTGGTACAATGTAACACCGTAACATTTTCAAATATACCCTTTCGCCAGAGTATGGCTACTCCCCCATAAGGTCTTCCCTTCAACAAACCAACAGATGTATCTACTGCTGACTTACCCGTATATTCAAAATCATTGCAAATATTCCCTAATAACGGTATATCATGGGGAAGCAACCACGTCTCTTGGAGTGCGACCAAATCAGACATTTCACATAGGTCTCGTATACTATTAATAGACCGCTTAGCCGACTTACAATTAAAGCTAATTAAATTTAGATGTTGTTTACAATTTGAAACCATAATAAATAAAATCACATTTCCCCAGCTTCGTTATCACGTTTCTTATTATTCACAAAACGTACAAAACGCCTGAACGTTATGCCGTTAGGCCAGAAATTATCATTTAAAAAAATGAAGTTTAAAAAACTAAAACCCGACTACAAAAAAATCACGTTCTAAAAAGTATGAAACAAGAAAACATTCTCATCTGAAAGCCGTGGTCGTATGCCACTTTGCCCTAAACTTTAGTGCTAAAGATTAATGTTCTATTACTATACACATACTGTTTTACCGGATTAAGTGGCATACGACCCCTCCTTTTTGCTTCGCCGTAGTCGGGTAAAAATAACTCTAAGTTACACTTCGATACATATACTTTATAAGCATCATATTTCTTATACTGTTTCATATTTATCTTTTTTAGTGTTACCGTCTCACTCGTTTTATCTCTAATGTAACTAACAATGTCATTTTCACTCGTGTCCTTATTAACATTCGAAATAAATAGTGGAACTTTAACATCGGACGCTCTAAATTTATCATCGGGCGTACTAGAAGCACATCCTCTCTGCCCGATAAGTTTATAATGACGCTTTGATGATTTGTTTATCACTACTTTCCATTCAGATTCGCAAATACTCACCTTTTGTTTACATTGCTCACTTATACGCGGTAGCGTATCTGTGCACGAAGGCAAATTATCACAAATAGCAAACCGGTTTGATGCGTCGACGCAGCTACGGTCAGCCAATATATCAGCTGTTGGCGAAACCAAGGTACTAGTAGTCGCCTCCACGCGTTCTTCATGGTGCTCAGTCCCGCTTACTCCCACACTGACTACGCATATACCGCTCGCCTGCCGATCGTTTTCCTTCACACCGTTCGAAACCACGTCCTTCATAGGGGCCTCTACGCGCCCGGGCGTTTTTGTCTCATTATTTTGCATGCAAGTAAAAGAGATAGATGTATCCTCGCTTCCTTCACATTGCACTTTAGGTCGACTCGCAGGTAGATTCTGACCGTTAATGATTGAAACAGCTGATTGTATGGGTACATACTGTGGTAAGTAATTAAGTCCAATAGGTCCACTATTTAGTTCAAAGCTGCTTTGTAGACAGGCACCTCGTTTTTTATTTATTTTTGCCTGTATCCCAGCATCATCAATAACCGAATCATACTTCATGTGCTCAACCTCAGATTTTAGTTGATTAAATTCATCACACGTTACTACTCTGTCCTCCAATGCACACAGCTGATTTTTAAGGCACAAATCAAATCAAATCAATCAAATCATTTATTTCAAATAGACCATTAAAAGGCACTTTTGAACGTCAAAAAAAATTAAATCTAATGAATCTAGTTGCCCATTCCAAAAGGTAGTTTCGTATGGAGAAGAACGGGCAAGAAACTCCATACATACTCTTTTAAAAAAACGTATTACATTATATTGTACAATTACATGCATTCCATAATAAAATATGCTAATGTCACAGGATATCTCTCAACAACCGAGTCACGTCAACGTGGTCAAAAGTGACCGGCGGGAGTTTGTGTAGATCCTTTGCAACAAAAACTGGGAAGGTCTCTGGACTAGCACTTTTCAGCACACAAATAATATCATCAAGATCTCTCGACATCTTCTTTTTTCCCTGTTTTCGACGTACAGGCATATGTTTTGCATTAGGCATCGAGTCCACGAGTAATCTCTTTGCTTTTACAATTTCTTCATCAGAAAAAGAGGTAGTACACAATTGATGGATACTTTCCTCGTCCATAAAGTCCATAACATTGCGTAAAAACGCCAAGAGTTCGTTAATAACGACATTACAGTTTGCACACTTCACAATATTAGACGACATTTTTTTTCTAACACATGAGTCACCGAAACACGATTCACACGTTCGCTAACATCGGCGCCGCGCGTGAGACTCCACGACGACTTCTAATTAAGACTCATACAGATTTACAAATTACAGGTAAACCGCTTGCGGAACTTGCAATAAATTGGGCTAAAAACGAGCCAGATAATCCTACTACTATTATAAAGGCGAAAGTTTGTATGTATGGATGTATGGATGTATGGATGTTTGTTACTCTTTCACGCTTAAACGGCTGAATGGATCTGGATGAAATTTGGCACAAAGATAGATTATAGTCTGGAATAACACATAGGCTACTTTTTATCCCAGGAAAATGTACGGTACCCGTAGGATAACACATCAACTGTGACGCGGACGAAGTCGCGGGCAGAAGCTAGTAAGGAGAATAAAGAACGTTGCATCACTATGAACGGCAATGGAGATGCAGCAGACAGATCTTGTGAGGAGACGCACCCTTACATCTGTTACCGCGCTCAAAGCTTCGAAGTAGCTCTCAGTGAGTGCGGGACTATCGATCCAGGTAAATATATCATCAAAATCATATCAGCTAAACGACGTCCACTGCTGAACTTAAGCTACCGCTAAAGATAGAAACAATATCATCAGTATCATCATGTTCGCTGCTGGACATAGGCCTCTCCTAAAAATAGCCACAATGCCACAATGGGCAGGGCACATAGGATAGCCATTAGGGTCGTCAGGCTCTCAAGTGGCGACCACGTATCGGATGGCGCAGTGCGGGAAGGCCTTTCACAAAATGAACGATTCGCCAATTCTCCAAATTTCCAATTTTACAATTTTATAATCATCCAAGTAAGACGTAATTTAGAAGCCCTAATACTCCAAACGTGATATACAACTAATAGACCACTAAACTATCACTCAATATTGAATTAAACTTTCCTTTCAGAATACAAATTGGATAAAAGGACCAACAGTTGCTACAAGTTCCACACGGCACCTCGAAACTTCTCCCGAGCCTTCTTCACGTGTTCGGCTGAAGGCGGCCATCTTGCTATTATCAACAGTGAGACAGAAGCTACAGTACTAAAAGAACTCTTCGCCAAATATCCAATCGCAAAGATGGTGGGAACATTCCGGAAAGATTTAGCTTTTATCGGTTTCCACGATTGGGGCGAAAGCTGGGAGTGGAGGACTATTCACGGTAACTCATATTCTCTTGCACTTGTTACGTTATAAGAAACAACCAATAATATTAAAAAAGACACCAATACAAAAAAAAAAAAACCAACGCATCGCCGTCAACTGGAAATGTGCCCAAAAAACTGGCGGCATTGCCACGTTCTACGTTTCACGTGTCCATCAGTCCTTTAGTAAAAAAATGACTTTTTTGTGTTATCTTAGAGGGTATGTATACGGTACATATAATAATAATAATAATAAAGGGTTTTGTCTGTGCAATTATGGACGAAGTTATCATGACGAATAACTACCGGAGATTTATTGTGAAGGATGGCACGGTTGACATTTGTCGGGCATGCCACCGGCCGGGGGAATCAATCCGCCACATTATCTCTGGGTGTTCTCGTCTAGCTAACGAAGAGTACTTGCATAGGCACAACCTTGTAGCCAGGATCATCCATCAGCAACTTGCTCTGAAATACCGCCTTGTAGAATCGGAAGTACCGTACTATAAGTATGTGCCCGACCCAGTTCTCGAAAATAGCCATGTCACATTGTACTGGGACCGATCCATCATCACTGACAGGACTATTGTAGCCAATAAGCCTGATATAGTGGTGGTGGATCGCTTAGAGAAGCGCGCAATGATTGTTGACATAACAGTCCCACATGACGTGAACCTCGTGAAGGCCGAGAATGATAAGAAGATCAAGTATCTTGACTTGGCTCGCGAGGTTGTCGACATGTGGGATGTGGACTCAGCGATCATTGTGCCGATAGTCGTTTCAGCCAATGGCTTAATTGCCAAGAGCCTCGACCAACATCTTAGGAGGCTCTCGTTGGGCAGCTGGATCAAGGGCTTCATTTAGAAAGCGGTTCTCCTAGACACGGCGCGTATCGTTAGGAGATTCCTTTCTCAGGAGCCCTGACCACCGGTGGCTTGGACTCTGTTCCCGACGCCGGTGGGCTACTATTTTTTATATTTTTAAATGTTTTTATTTTTTTATACTAATATTTAAAAATGTAATTTATATGTAATTTAATGAATAAATGATAATAATAATAAGTTTATTGATGCTTCAGTTTACAAAGGGGCTTAGTGTTTGGAGCCTCCTTTTAAGCAAAACAATGCCTGTGTTAGGAGACTCCGCTCTTCCATAGATTAGCATTTTTACTTATTCTAGTTAACTTAAGATTATGAACAAGAAATTTAAACTAAAATTACAATAAAAACTACAGATGTTAGTGAGGTATGCTTCGAGTGTAAACTACTGTGCGTATTGTGTGCCTAGTGAGGTGTGAGTGTGGAGTGTGTATGTGAGGGTGCGTGTGAGGGTGTATGTGAGAGTATTATGTGTTTGTGTGAGAGTATGAGAGAGAGTTTGAGAGTGTATGTGAGTGTGTATCTACTACTATCAGTGCTCCAAAAGTGCCTCCGTGTCATCATATGTTAGTGTTTTTATCCAATTGGTTATTGTTTTCTTACATTCATAACTTGTTTTTGTGTATATGCAATTAATTTTGTTAATCCTATTATAAAGTTGTGCAGACCGTTTATTCACTTGCCTACTGGCAAACACAGTTTTAGTCTGTGGAATTTGTGCAACATTGTCAATCCTCCTTTTCCGTACAAATTTTGGATCATATGGTAGGGCTTTGTGTTTTTTTAAGACTGTTTGTATAATATACATTTTTCTTACGGAAAGTAGATCACTTATTTTGTATAAGGTCTCAGTAGGAAATCTTTTATTTTTAAAGTACATGATTTTTATCAGGGCTCGTTGGGCTCGCTCCACATCAATAAAATAAGTTTTCGCTGCACCACCCCAAATAGGGATGCAGTATAGTAAGACAGATTGCACCAAAGCCATGTAAATTTCACTGAGAACATTTCTTGGGGGGTCTCGCTTACCGGTCATACTTTTTGGTATAATATGTCGGAGAGTTTTAAAGATCCAGCTTAATCTCCTAACCCTATTTGAGACCTGTTCAAGATGTGGATGCCAGGATAATCTCTGATCGACTATCACACCTAGATATTTAGTCTGTGTCACTTGTTTTATGCATGGACAGTTGCAGTATCTGTTATTACTATCTCCGCATGTGTGTATTCTTAGATTGAGATCCTTGGTTGGTTGACTACTTTTGTTAATACTAAAACATATGTAATTGGTTTTTGATGTATTTAAAGTGAGGAGGTTATTATTAAGCCAATTGGCCACCTGTGCCATACCTAACTCAGCTTTGGTTTTCACATCATCCCAGGAGTTCCCAGAAAAAACGACAGCGGTGTCATCAGCGTAAGAGAAGACTTTTGCATTATTGATATACATGTTGCAGAGGTCATTCAAATATACCAAGAAAAGTGTAGGGCCAAGTACGCTGCCCTGGGGAACGCCGTATGTGATTTCAGCGTCAGTACTGGTCAGTTCACCCACCCTAACCCTTTGTTTTCTTGATGAAAGATAGTGTTTGAGCAATTTCAGCGGGGTTTCCCTTATTCCAACTTTTTCCAGTTTGCTCACAAGGATGGGGACAGAGACGGTGTCAAAAGCTTTTTTAAGATCCAGAAAAACAGTTAAGCATTTATTACCAGTATCAAGTTGTTCAGTTACTAGGGAACTCAGTGCTGTAACTGCATCCTCGGTGGATAGGCCTTGTGTGAAGCCGAATTGGGAGAGTGATAGTAATTTAAATTTAGAAAGATATTTCACTAAACGATTATTTATTAATTTTTCCAGTATTTTAGAAATGGATGGCAAAACTGATATAGGCCTGTAGTTGTTGACATCATCTCTGTCCCCTCCCTTATAGACGGGAGTAATAATGGAATGTTTCAGTAGGTCAGGGAAGGTGCCACTTTGAAAGCAGAGGTTTGCTAGGTGGGTTATTACTGGAACGACTTCTTTTCGTGCGTGTTTGAGAAATTTTGTCGATATATTATCCCATCCGGGGGCACTATCGGATTTTAGCCCCATCAAGATTCGATCGACTTCATTGGGGTCAGTATCTAAGAGGACAAAGGTATTGCATTGTACTGGAAGTTCGGCATGTTGATTTATGGAGTTATTACTAGGCCGAATTTGCTGAGCCAATTGCTTACCCACGTTGGCGAAATGATCATTAATAAAATTTACTGACATAAGAGGGGATGACTTGATATTAAGTAGTTCACAGTTGTGATCGTGTGATTTATTGGAATAAGTAATGTTTTTTATGTTTTTCCAAAGCAGTTTATTATTTGTAACCGATTTAGCTAGTAATTCCCTTTCATATTTACGTTTAAGTTTTTTTACCAAGTTGTTACAAAAATTCCTGTATCTATTGTATGTTATTTTTATAGTGTCATTGTGTGGGTCAGATTTATAACGTTTTTGTAGTTTATTACGGTTTCTTATGCAGCGTAGTATGCCGTTGGTAATCCACGGCTTAATAATTTGTTTACTATTTGTTATAGTGCGGGTGGTACTACTGCTTTTTAAAGTATTTGTGAGTTTTTCTAAGAGAAGGTCAGTCAGAAGATTAGGATCATTACAGAACAATAGTTCAGCTAGATTTTTTTCCCGTAAAGTTTCCAGGGCCATTTCAAAGTCGGTGATAGTAACAGTTTTTTTTGGAGTCCGGGAGTGTTTTAGTTTGGACAGACATAAAAAAGTTGTAAAATGGTCAGTGATTGAGGTATGGAGTACAGCAATAAATGCTGTAACCTTCTTTTTATCAATTTTCAACATGAAATGATCTAGGCAATTTCTATCTCTGGTAGGCAGTATGTGTCCAGGTAGTATTCCATACAATGACAGCACATTAAGATAACTGTTCCTATTTTTGTGCTCTTGGGACGAGTCAGTTTCTTTAGATTTAATATTTATATTTATGTCACCCGCTAGTATAATGCTTTTGTGGGAATTTAATTTATCTAGGTAAGTACTAAGGGAGTTAATGAAGCTATCAGTGTTTGTGTTTGAGGGGGAGCGGTAGGTACATAACACAATGTTATTAAGAATATCCAGTTCAAGACAGGAGGCTTGTGATAACTCTATTTCCCTAACTTTTGGCTTTAGGGATTCTTTTACATACACGACTACTCCATCGTTTTGGTTTAGTTGCCGTTTTGTATAGTAGGATTCATAATTTTGTAGTTGTGGAATAGGTTTGTTAGCACTTAGCCTGCATTCTGTCAATATAATGATATCTGTTACTGGAAGGGTTGATAAGTTGATTACAAAATCATCAAAATTACGATAAATGCTTCTTATGTTTTGGGAAATAATTGTAAGGTCGTTTTTGTTAATATGTATGTGTCTACTGAGCTCTGAAATCCCGCATTCGACTGTATGGGCAATTTCAATATTATCTATATCGGTTACAGTTAACAGCGCGTCATTCATTTAACGTTTTTATAAGTAGAATAAACATTTCTTTTAGATAAGTGTTTAGGTTCTTTAGAAATCGTTGCATAAGGTTATTTATTGTTTCGATGATTGAGCACATCAAGGTAGGTTTTAGGTTAAGGTAGGTGAACGTGTAATTATGGTGTGTAGCATGTGTAGCGGCGCGAGTGTGTGTGTAGTACAGGTAAGGGTGCATGAGGGTGTAGGTATGTATAGCAATGTGTAGACTTAGAGTGATATAAGTACATCGTAAACATAAGAGAAATCTTACAAATAATGTATAAAATAACAGATCAGAGATAGGTGGTAACAAGAGACGTATCAGTAAATTAGATAAAAAGAGTGCACAGAAAGTACTATAAGCAGTAAGTCATGCTTTCGCTAAGAGGTGGTGTATCTGCTCTTCACAATTAATGACTAAAGATTTTGCATGTTCATCTTTTTTTAAATAAACCTTGCCATAAGAAGTCCAGCAGAATTTGTAGGCCCCTGATTTTACTAGGTCTCGGGCAAGGAAGTGTAGACGCGATCCTTTCGGTGTTAAGTGCTCTGACAGAAAGATAGGGGTATCTTCTTGCATTTTGAAACCCAAGTGTTTACAGCATAATTTACTTTGGTTTTTTAAATTGTGTGTCTTACTCATCTTCAGAAACTCAGATCTCAATAAAGTGGAACCTGTTTCCACAATGATAGGAGTGTTTTGTTGGTCATGGTTTTTTCCATGCACTCTATAGATGTCCTTTATGTCATATTTATTGATATTGCAGGTTAAGTTTCGTGAAAGACACATGATCATTTCTATTAGATCCTCTTTGGTTTCTTGATTTTTTCGTGGTACATTCTTCACAACAAAATTCGTTTTCCGACCTCCCATTTGCAAATCCTCAATTCTGTTCTCCAAAATAGTGATGAGCTTTTTGTCTTCTATGGCTTTGTTTTCCAGCTTGTTGATTTTCTTAGTGAGGTCATAATTTTGTGCGGTCAGGTAAGCAATTGAGCTTTCTATTTTATTATTAGACTGTTGAATTTCTTTAAGCGTTGAGTTTATATGCTGTATATCATTGCCATGTTTTTCTGAGAAAAGGGTCATCATTTTCCTCATTTCCTCTTTAAAATCTTCTAGCTGCTTACTAATTGAATCGTCCATGTCATCTCTGCATCTCTTTCCTGCACGTTGAAATACGTAGTTTGGTGGTGTTGTGAGGTCTTTACCCACCAAGCTGACATTTGTTTCCGACAGAGATTTATCCATACTGCTTTCCATAATCAAGTACTTACAAGTACCTTAGGAAGTAGGTACAGGAATTAGGTGTTATCGGTGGATGTTTGTTTGTAAACAACTGATTTATTGACTACTCAAACAAGTAGCGCCATCTACCGCCGTGCAAAGGATTGAGGTAAGACGTCAATTTTCGATCGCTATCGTTTACACGTTAATTAGCAGCACGTAGTTAGTGAGTGCGCTAATGAGGGGCTTTAGCAGTTCTTATAATTAGTCACAGATGGCGCTAATTTGTATTAGTGGTGTAGTATGACATTGCAAAATTGAAGTTTTGCAAATCACTGAGTCGAAGTCTCAAAACTTTTTGAAGATAATGATTTACTGTTTTTATATGATACACTGATTTCTGGACTTTTAAAAGTATATAAATATGGTTTTACGGCACTTGACAAGTTCAATTATTTAATAATCGGCACAAACAGCGCGGTTTACATCACTTGTTCAAAACACAGTTCACTCCCGATCAAATATAAATATATAATAAATTGAAAGATTGACAGAAAAAAAAATAAGCAGTGTAATTTTTCAGTGACCTAAATGGTAGCTTCTATATCATTTGAATCAACTGATCACAATTTCTTTACTGTTTATTGATTCACTAGATGTTAATGAGCACGAGTCTTGCTCATAAAATCTTTGGAACTTCAAGACGGATTGAAAAACATCTTTTTGTATATGATAACCAGATCCTTGAGGAATAGTATAGGCTATATAAGATCCCGCTACGTTCTTAGTTAGCGAAGCAGTCATCATCATATTATCAGCCGAACGACGCCCACAGTTGGGCATAGACCTCCCCTAAAGATAGCCACAATGACCGGTCCTACGCTGCCTTAACTTAATGCGGGTGAAAAATCCACACGGGCAGAAGCATATTTGATCAGCTACACAATCATATTTCTCTTTTCAGGTCAACCGTTAGCGGATGCAGGGTACTCCAAATTTGCAGGAACGCAGCCAAACAATGTAGCACCAGGCGAGAGCTGCGGTGCAGTATACCGAACCGGGCTGTTAGACGACTTATTTTGCGATAAACCAGTGCCATTCATCTGTGAGAAGACTCCAGGCGTTCCTGTCGTTTGCCGTGCTTTGCAATAAAGCAAAACCGTACATGTTTAACAAGTAAACGACACAAGTATATTTTTTTGGGGCAAGCCCGCAATTCTGATACCAGCGGCCTCTGTTGATTCTGGCTTTTAGAAGATGTAGTGTCCTGAAAGCCAGAATCGATAATGGTGACCACCAGAAAAGCGCCGACACTCGACGAGTTCCCGAAACACCATTCAACTGTCAGGATCATGCTGCAGAAAAGAACAGCGGAGGATTGAGACAATGAGAGAAAAAATATAAATTCCACTTCCCTCCAAACAAACAGTAGTCAAAACGGTTTTATGCATACAAAATTGTTCAGTACTTTAAAAGGTTAAGAAAAAATATTATAATGCAAATGGCATTTGTACATGCTGGTTGCTATATTTTATTAGTTAGTTGTTAGTTATAATTCTGGGACACAAAAATTCAATTTAAGTAAATTGATTTGTCTAGCTATAGGATTTTAAAAGTAACAACGGAACCCTTATAAGGTTCGTCTGTCACAATCGGGTGTTTTCAATAATATTGGTTGTTTTTTAGAGGGAGCATTCAGATGTGACTACAAGTATAGTATCGTGGCCAAAGGATGGTTCAAATTCTTTGTTGTCCCAGCAACTTGGTCAGATGCGAGGCTGCGATGCGCACTGGAAGGTAAGATCTTCTTCTTTTCTTATAGATGATACATTTATAGCTATTTATACTAAAGTGTTTTTTAGATAAGTATTGACATGAAGCTATTGGTCAGTGGTGTCAACTACCCAGTTACCTGGGTAGATCGTAAGAAGTTTTTACGACTCTTCAATCCAGGAATCGGTGGTGTGACGAAATCAATTTGTTGTGTTCCAAGTGCAATTCCCGCTCCGAAAAATATATAATGGCCAAGAAATAGTTATGCCAGGTCTGGTATGTGAGTTTATTTACTAGTAAACGCACCCACGATACAGGAGATATTCCCAGGTCATACAAATATTTTTTCCGTGAATGCAGCACAGCAGCCAATCATTAAACCTTTATGTCAACCATGACATGATGTTATTTTCTCTTGTATTCTGTCATCAGGTGCTGTTCTAGCTTCTCCATCAACACTGGAAATAAAATCTGAGCTGACAAATATGATGAGGGACTCTGCATCGGTTAATGAAATCTTTACCGGGATCCATGCCGCTCTCTCTCAAGGAGATTATCAAACGATTGAAGGTTAGTCAAAAGGCAATGTTTTTTTATTAAACCTGTACCGAACCACTGCTGGGCAAAAGTCTCCCATATTTTCTTCCACTCATCTCTATGCGGTACATTCTCAGAACATTCTCTCATACATCATCTTTTTAGCCTTTTCCCAACTATGTTGGGGTCGGCTTCCAGTCTAACCGTATGCAGCTAAATACCAGTGTTTTACATGGAACGCCTGCCTATCTGGCTCCACAACCCAGTTACTGGGCAACACGGTACCTCTTGGTTAAACTGGTTATCGGACTTTTTGTCTTCTGAATATCCGTAATGACTGTCAAAGATCTACGAATAACAGCCGGGACCAATCAACATTCTCTCATACATAAAAAAAGAGAAAGATATCATTCTTTCCGTCATTGCAATCATTTTTCTTTTGGACCATACCCGGGAATCGTCTGGTTATGGAAATATTGATGGTCAAAGTTCCAATATTTATTGTACATTTTTTTTTACGCTTTAAATGTTAACTAAACTTTAAACATTCCCATTACTCCGGTACTGTATGCACCCGTAAGCACAATAATTTGCGCGTGCTATGCATGGCACAATGAATAGTGATTTTTCGCACCAAAAAAAGAAACTACTTTTGCAGCAATATTTTCTGTTAAATGTTACTTAGTTTTATATGCTTAGTTAACGACTATGTAATATATTTTTTAAACCCCGTAGACATATGAGCTAAATTAAGTTAATACAGGTATTAAATTTACAGGCAAACCGCTTTCGAAAATTGCAGTTACTTGGGTTACAAGCGAGCCTGACAATAAGGGGAATAATGAAAGTTGTATTACTTTGAATGGCAATGGAGAATTATCAGATCAGTCCTGTGATGTTACTCGCCCTTACGTGTGTTACCACGCCGGAGATCCTCAAGTAACAATTAATGAATGTGGATTGGATCCAGGTAAGTCCATAATCTTTTTTTTAAATAAATTTGACTGCCTCATTATCCTAGTGGTACTAAACGCTTTGCTAGACGTCGGGTTCAATTTCTAGGACGAGCAAAGTGTGATTGGGTTTTTCTGTAAAATTCTTAGCAGCAGCTCGGAGTTAGGATTTGTGCCCGGTTAATGGCAATAGGCTCACCCCCTATTACATTCCCATGTAACAGGTGTACATATATTGGTACACCTCTGCATAACTCTTCGGGGAATACAGGCGTAATGATATGTCATGTTATGTTGAATATTTTATGAGTATTTATAATTTTCTTTTCAGAATAGGTACCACCTGGATACAAGGACGAACAAATGCTACAAGTTCCACTTGACACCACGGAACTTCTCCCGAGCCTCCTTCGCATGTACTGCTGAAGGCGGCCATCTTGCTATCATAAACAGTGACCTTGAATCTACTGTGCTCAAGGAAATATTCGCTAAAATTCCTAAAAGCAGCATTACGGGTATGGTAGAAAGCTGGAAAGACGCCGCTCTCATTGGTTACTTGGACTGGGGTGAACATGGCGAATGGAGGACTGTACATGGTAATTTATATTGACTTCCACCTTTTCAATTGATTTATTTAAGGAACTGCCTGATTAGCCTAGTGGTCCTAACCGCGACTGCAATGCTACGCTAGAGGTCTTGGCTCCGATTCCCAGATCGAGCAAAGTGTTCTTGAGTTTTTCTATGAAATTCTCAGTAGCACCTTCCTCAACATCCCGACGATCTGTTGGTGTACATTGGTACACCTCTGCCTAACCATTTGGAGAACATAGGCGTGATGGATAGTGTAAAATACATGCGAACGGAGATTACTAACTTGATTAAAAAACTTAATTTTGCTAACTTGATTAAATTCAAAATTTGACTTTGACTTTGTATTTTTTCCAGGTCAAACTCTGGCAGAAGTAGGGTTCGATAAGTTCAATACAGGAGAACCAACAGCCACTGAAGGTGAATTCTGTGGTTCCTTATGGCGCAACGGATATCTGAACGACGTGTGGTGCGACAAGAACTTCGCTTACATCTGTGAGAAGAGTCCTGAAGACCCAGGAGTCTGTCATATTAATGACGCGATGTTACTGAAAGGTGTAGTGCAGTGTGGTTGAGAATATCCTGACTGATCCTATCCTATCCTACTAGTCCTATGAATCCAGCAACCAAACGCAGATGAACCATACCTAATTATCGACATAGCTCAGCAAATCAGCAAGTTGAAGTGGCAGTGGGCAGGACACATGACACGCAGAGCTGATGGCCGATGGAGCCGCAAGGATCTCGAATGGAGACCACGCACCGGCAAGCTCAGCGTAACAGGTCCACCCACGAGGTGGACGGACGACCTGATTAATACCGCAGGAAGACGCTGGATGCAGGCCGCTTCTAACTGGTCTTTTTGGACATCTATGGGGGAGACCCATAGATTTCCAGCAGTTGACGTCCTGCGGCTGATATGATGATGATGATGACATTATTATAAATGCAAAAGTTGGTGAGGATGGATGAATGTTTGTTTGTTACTTTTTCACGTTTAAACGGCTGAACGGATCTGGATGAAATTTGGCACTGATGTAGCTTGTTACATGGAATAACACACAGGATACATTTATAATGTTAGTAAGATATATAGATAAGAGCGCCACCTAACACTTTAGTTGGTTAGCAGTTAAACAGGTACTTAGTTTATATTTATTTTCCTCTTTTGTAAGTATCATGACAAATCAGCTAATCTAGACGGTTTTTCTGTGTCGGAATCTAAAATGTGTCATATTGAGGACTGTAAACACCTTCTTCCTTCTGGTAACAAAACATTAACCCTGCTCACACAAAATATTCGCAGCATAAATCGGAACATGAACGGTTTTGAAGTGTTATTACAGAATCTTGACGTGAGCTGTGACATTATTGTTTTAACAGAATGTTGGTTGTCAAACCTGACGGTTAACTTACCATCCCTTGACGGTTATTACGCCTACAGAACTGACAGAAACATAAACCAGAACGATGGGCTAGTAGTTTATATAAAAAATAATTTAAGAACAATAAAAGAAGAACCGGTGTCCCTGGATAGTAATTGTCTAATAATTAAAATTATTCCAGACACGGTAGTTATGGCTATTTATAGGCCTCCTTCTCAAAATATGGACAGATTTTTAGACTCACTTGACACCAACTTAAAAGACATATCGTCTTTTAAAAACATAATACTTTTGGGCGATATTAACATTAACATTGCTTCCGAGAAATCAGATACCCATGTACATAACTATCTGAATATTTGCTCATTTCATGGACTTCTACCAGCTCACTATCACCCCACGTACCAGAGCGGCTCATGCTTAGACCATATCATTCTAAAATCAAAAAATCCATCCACAACATTGGTTACAAATTCTACGCTTACCGATCATCAAGCTGTTTTACTAACATTACGAATAAACTCACCTAGAAAAAACTGCATGCGTAGCTACACTAAAGTCAATATGACAAACCTTGAAAATGACATACGCTGTATTAATTTTGACCCTGTTTATAATTCTGACGATGCAAATAGTTCTTTAAAGTATTTCATAAATTCACTACAATCTGCAATAAGGCAAAATACGTTTACTAAGACAATCCCTAGAAAATATAGTTGTATTAAACCATGGATCACACCCGGCCTCGTTCGTTGTATAAGGCATAGAGACAAACTTCACCAAAAATTGAGATTCGCTCCTGACAATGAAGTACTGTCTGTGACTTATAAAAGGTATCGGAACTTCTGCAACAATCTTTTGAAAAAACTAAAAAATCAATACGACAGAAATGAGTTACAGAAGGCGGGGAAAAACAGTAAACTTGTGTGGAAATTTGTAAAAACATACAGCCGTAGATCTAAAAATCCCGAACCTCCGCTTGATATACTATCAACAGAGATAAACCCATCCGACGCAATCAATAAAGCAAACAATTTTTTTGTTAACGTTGGTAAAAACCTTGCTGAAAAATCATTAAACTCAGGTACTTTTTCACAACAAAACCCGGCCACGACATGTAACACATTAAAATCGTTTGTTTTATTAGATACCGACGTTGCCGAAGTAGTCAGAATAATAAACGAGTTAAAGGAAGTTTGTGCCACTGGGTGGGATGATATACCTAACAATATACTAAAAAGATTTAAATACCTACTTGCCCCTCCTCTAACCCACATTTATCAACTGTGCCTTTCTAAAGGAATTTTCCCAAAATTGCTTAAAAAGGCTGTGGTCACACCTGTATTCAAATCTGGAGATAAGAACTGTGTAAATAATTACAGACCCATTTCAGTGTTAACAGGACTCTCCAAAATTTTTGAAAAAATCATTAACAGTAGATTAATAAAATATTTAGAAGATAACAGACTATTATCAGATAGTCAATTTGGTTTTAGGGCCAAAAGATCAACTAGCCAAGCAGTCCATGAATTGACTAACTATATTACTACTAACCTCGATAATGGTATGCACACAATTGGGATCTTTTTAGACCTTGCGAAAGCCTTCGACACAATTTCTTGTACTTTGCTTTTGCATAAGCTTGAAACACTTGGGATAAGAGGAGTACAACTTCTGCTATTTTCTGATTATCTCAGCGATCGTCATCAATGTGTAAAAATTGGTCAGTACATTAGCTCTGATCTTAAAAATAGTAGTTTTGGTATCCCACAAGGTAGTATTTTGGGCCCTACTTTATTTTTAATTTATATAAATGAGCTATGCAGCCTGAGACTCCAAAATGGTGCTATAATGTCTTATGCAGACGACACCGCGCTATTGTTTTCAGCTGAATCAAGAATTGAAGTCTTTGAATATGCTCAAAATGGTTTTAACACTGTGTCCAATTGGCTTCGTAATAATCTCCTAACATTAAATACAGATAAAACTAATTACATTTTATTTACAATGAGAAATACTAACATACCGCTTACGAATCTAAACATTCAAGTACATAATTGTTTCACGTATGCTAACACTGCATGCTCTTGCCCTACTCTAGTTAGAGCTGACCATGTAAAGTATTTAGGTATCACCATTGACACAAATCTAAACTTCCGTAAACATATCGATTTATTGTGTACACGAGTGCGCAAATTAATGTATGTTTTTAAAAACTTACGGAACATAGCCGACTTTAAATTAATTAATCAGGTCTATTTAGCTTTGTGTCAATCCATTCTTACATATTGTATAACTTCTTGGGGCGGTGCAGCCAAAACAAACTTACTTCCATTAGAGCGTGCTCAAAGAGCAATTCTAAAGGTGGCCACATTTCGCCCTTTTCGATTTCCCACACACCAGCTTTACACATCTTGCGATACCAGAAGTATCAATTAACGTAAGGGACATTTTGGCGAAAATGAGTTATATATATCATTGGATTCAGAATTTTTTGCTCTATCGATTGGTATTATTAAAAAAATTCCATCGTTAAAAAAAATTCCCTTACGTTAAAAAAAATTGGCCTGCGTAAAACGATTTATGAAAAAAAAATGATGTAACGGACGTTTACATTTTTTTTTCTCTGAAAAATAAAGTAAGTCATAGTGTTAATAATTTACAACCTCAGTCGATTTAAATACCATGTCCCTTACTTTAATTCATGATTAGAGTTTTTTAAGAATTATTTCTAAAGGTGATGGCTAAATGACTGCCTCCGGGCCAGATACATTCTGGAATGTATATGAATCTTACATAGCCTCATAATATTTAAAAAATCATTCATGAATTTTGTAGTGTTTAATATTTTCCTAGCACTTTCGTGAACTATTTATTAAACATAATAAAGTATCTAAAAAAAAAACTTTTTCATCACAAACATTCGCTTATAAATATACAACCTCATTTTCGTTTTTAGTTTTATTCTTTTTCGTTTTCTTTTTTTCAGTTGAAGAAAATTATATACTGTCACACACCTTTTTTTCCTTTTTAGGCAATATTATTTTACCATTATATTATTCCCAAAAAGTATCTGAATCTTTTTTACATGAAATACTAATATTTAGCCATTCAGCATTACATTGTACCTAGTACCATATTTATACATGGTACCTGGCACATGGGGCAGTGGTCTATACTTCCATTTAGCCATCTCCTTTCATTTAAATCTGTGATAGCTAAGCTGAAACTAACATTAATCATGCAAAGAACCTATTTCCATGGTGTTAAAATACCATAATTTTAGTAGATAATCTATAGTTACATCAAATTGCAACACTGTAAAAGTCCTTTACAATAGGATTACGTATAATTTTCTATTTCTCTTGCTGCTTACACTATGCTTGACGGTTTACACATAAAATATTAGTAACGTAAGGCACAACTAAACATATTTTTTTAATGTAAAGGACATGCTATATTTTAATCCGCGGGGTATTCCTAAATCTTTCGTTTAGAGCATGAAAGAAGAGGAAATTCTAAGAAACTTTGCTCTAGACACAATTAAAACTGGAGCAGACAGTAAAAAGTTATACCCAGATTTAAAAAAAAAAAATCGTTTTTTGGCTCTCCTGAAAAACCGTGTTTTGTCCCTTACATTAATTGATACTTCTGGTATCGAATGTGCTTACGGTACGCCAATTATTTATTTTGCACACAATACTACACCAGCACACTGCACTTCCTTTCGAACCTGTACCTCCTAACAAGAGAAGGAAGGACTTGGTTTGTATAAAGCCTCAAACTAAACATGCGTTTGCACAACGTTTTCATGTGTTCTTAGGACCTTTTCTATATAATAGGCTCAACAAAGTACTAAGCCTCTATAGTGTAAGATATAAACTTTGTAAGAAATTGGTATCAGCATATTTAGCGTCACTAAATTACACAGACACAGAACAACTATTAGAAATTTTGTCATGATGATATTTGATACCTTCGTAAGTGTTTACTTTTGTATAATTCCATAGTTTTAGGTATAAATGTTTGTAAGCTTATTCTCGTAGTAATACTTTTAACTTAAATCTTACTGTCCCAATGTAATTGGATTGTAATGTGATGGCCTGAAACACAGGTTTAAATTAACCTAGATCGGGCGGGTCGCTACCTAACATTGCAATTCCGAACTATCGATACTTGCTCCTATAATTATTTAGTTTTAGTTAATTTTTAGGCACTGTAATTTTATGGAAAGCTTTTTATCTGTTTGGTTTTATGTACACTTTTTGTAAACATTTTTATTTGAATAAATTATTATTATATATTATTATTATTATATAGATGATTTAAATAAATGTCTATTAATGTACTTGTTATTTTTATGATTCCCTTTATTTTTGAGACTGGAAATGGAAATCTATGCTAATAGGACAAATCCGATCAGTTATTTTTTTTTGTTTGTTTGTTTACACATGCGAATCTCTAAAACTACCAGTCGGATTGAAACAATTATTTTTGGATATGATAGCTAGATTTGTGAGGAATAGTGCAGGCTATATAACATCGCGTCGTCCTTTAAACCACAGGAGCGGAGCAATAAGCAGAAGCGTAATGTAACATGGGTGTATTGGTGGGGTATTTATAATTCGGAATATTTTAATAATGTATCGAGACTAATATGACTAATTGTGTTTTAACTTCTGATTTGTATTTTATTATTGTATGCCTCAATGGCGGGACATAGCTGAACCTATTTTAATTTAAGACCTGTATTTTACTAAGTATACCTATAGTCCACAATAAAGATGATTTGATTTTGATTTGATGTGTAAAAAAAACGGGAACGAAGTCGCGGGCAGAAGCTAGTGTCCTAATAAAAACTTTTTTACAAAAAAATTACAACCGCCTTCAAAAACTAAAAAGAGAAAAATAACTTTAGCTTTGGAAGTCGGTGGCTTTGGTTCTGTTTGTTGTTTTGTATTGCCACCGACTTCCAAAGCTAAAGTTATTTTTCTCTTTTTAGTTTTTGAAGGCGGTTGTAATTTTTTTGTAAAAAAGTTTTTTATTTCTCGCTTTTTAGTATCAACTTCTTGTCATCCAAATCCATGAAGAAACTGTCATGTTATGTAAATTAACGAGACTGTAAGAGAGCACGAGGGCTTTCTGTAGTTTTAAATATGTATAATAGGAAGCTTAAATCTATAATTGTAACAATATTTGATTTTCATGTATATAGATGCTTTTGCGTTATCAAAATGATGTATGTTTTGATTATCTTATAGTCCTAGGTTATTTTTAGCATTAATGTAACTTAGGATACATCTAGAATTAAGGTAAATATATGATTATCAGTGGATTTAATGTCAAATATGTGCATAATATGTAATTGGTGGAACGTTTATTGACTATGTCGCGCCCTACCCACTACTTCCACCACTGTAGACTTATATAGGAGAAATACTGCGACGTGATTGGTGCAAACACCTTTTGTTATTTTATCTGTCATGGCACTACTTGCACCCACGTAGGAAAGACATAAATATAGCCGCCTCACGGCAAAATTAGTCAGTCGTAAGTCAGTCGTAAGTCAGTCGTAAGTCAGTCGTATTGTAGCAATCATCGGAAGCTTGTGAACAACAATATAAGTGGTTGAAGACTCTGCTCGTCTTTTATTTAATTCTTCGGAACCCTCGACCCGTGCGCCTGAATATTCTACAATTTTGGTCCTTCGAGCCGGATCCTGCGTCTGAAGAATTACATCTCAAGCCTGAAGAGTTTGAAGTTTCAAGCCTGAGAAGTCTGAAGCATTCAAGATGAGTGAACGAAGCTCAGTCGCCACGAGGAGCAAGCTGCGCAAGTTGGAGGCAGCGTTGAACAAGCGACGAGAGATGGAAGCCGATTCAGGAGTGCCGTCTGAAATGGCACCGGGATCACCTTCGATAGCGCCTACAGTGTCGTCGGCATTACCCGCACCCGTGATTCCATTGGCGGGCCCCGGACGCGTGATTGACCATCGCGACGCGGCTGCAGTGCCTCGGGAATCGGAGATACTACGGGTGGTACGGACGCCGAGATCAAGAACCAGCCACGTCTCATCGAAGAGCGGCCAGAAGAGTGCCGATTACCTCCGCCGGAGGGCCGAGTACAAGGCTGAGAGGGAATTAGTGCGCCTGAGGGAAAATCTGGTCAAGAAGAAGTTGGAGGCGGAACTGGCCGAGATAGATGCCGTCGCCGAAGAAGACTCGTCCGATGAAGAAACTACAACACGCCGTGTGGAAGATTGGATCACACACTCAGTGCCGAGTGAAACACAAGTGATCGCAGAAGCTCACGACGCGCAAAAAACAGTGCCAGTGCCAGTGCCCGCAGTAGTAACGACTGCGTACGGAGTGCCTGCAACCGAGAGTGCCGCGACCTCCCGCGGAGTGACAGTGACCGCGCCGCAAACAGCGTACGAACCGCAAACAGTGACCGCGCAACCGCATACAGTATATGCGACCTCGATATCTGCGCTCCCTCAGTGTGCGCCCGCGACCGTACAGTTCCGCGAATATACGCCGATAGTAACGGCTAGTGTTCCGCGAGTGCCACCACGTGAAGTGCCTGAATGGGATCAATCGTTCGCCGAAGAAACGGAGAGAAGCAAGCCGCGAGACAGGAAAATAGATCAGCTGGCAGAAGCTATTTCAAACCTAGCTCGTCCGCGGCCAGTACCCAGGCAAGCCTATGAGTTGCCATACTTCAACGGTGACCCGGCAGAGTGGCTATCGTACAAGAACATGTACTGGGACACAACAGCTATGTACAACTTTAAGCCGCACGAGAACTTAGCGCGCTTGAAAACGTCGCTGCAAGGAGAGGCAAAAATAGCGGTAGAAGACTTATTGCGGACATCAACTAACCCATCGGAGATTATGAAGGCACTGGATGAAGAGTTCGGACATCCTAATTTAATATTGGAGTGTGCGTTGAAGAAAGTGCGTGCGTTACCGAAAGTAACAGAAAGTGGTCGTGAGTTGAGAAAGTTCTCATCTACAGTGAGAAATTGTGTGTCGCTGTTGAGGAATGTGCACGCGAATGGATACCTGAACAACCCACAACTGGTGAGTGAATTACTAAGTAAATTAACGCCTGTGCAGAGGGCTCAATATGGCGACTTTGCCAATGGGTATGGCGGCGTCTCAGGGCATCGATGTGAGAGTGTCACCCAGCCTAGAGATATTGTCTGAATTCCTGAGCCATTTAGCCCGAGCTGCGTCATTTTATGTGCAGATGGACATGGGCGCTGCCGGTCAAACGGCTAATGTTAAAAGTTTGAGAAGCGCACCTAGTAAGCCAGGCATTCACTTTAAAAATGTTCAGAGATTACATGTACAAAGCGACAGCGAACAAGATAATAAGAACAATGTGCAGTGTGCTATGTGCAAGGGAGATCATAAATTACCGAAGTGTGAAAAGTTTGCGAAACTAATTTCTGATGAGAGATGGCAATTTGTAAAAGATCAGAAGATGTGTTTTAATTGTATAATAAAACAACATGCGAAGAAGTTCTGCCGACCAAGCAAATGCTCGAAATGCCACTATGCATATCACGACTTACTGCACGTAGATAGAGAGCATAAAACTGAAAGCGTCACGAATGTGAAAGAATATAACGGCAAAGCGTTGTTGAAGATAATTCCCGTCTCCGTGACAGTGAACGGAAACGAACGAGATTGCTACGCTCTACTGGACGACGGAGCTACAGTATCGCTTATCGACGACTCGATAGCTGGAAAGGCAACGGGTGATAGAATACTTTTAGTGCTAAAAAGTGCGCGCGGTAATGAGGTGTCTGATAAATCCTCAAGGAAAATATATGTGACAGTGCGCGGGCCAAATAAAGTGAATCACAAAATAAGTGTGCGTACGTTCAAGAGGCTGGATTTGCCCGCCCAAACGGTGCCGGCTGCGTTGATAAAGGAGCTCGCCCACCTGCGTGACTTGAGCCTGGAGGAAATGTGCGGAGTCAAGCCGATGCTGTTGCTGGGACAGGACAACTGGGAGTTGCTGGTCGGCGAGGAGATTCGCCGAGGAAAGTCCGGTAAGCCAGTTGCATCTTTGACCAAGCTAGGCTGGGTTCTGCATGGGCCCATAGGTAAAGGGTTTAGGGTAGGCTACGAAGCCGTGAACTGTTTAGCGGAACCTCTGTCTGAACTGCATGATATGGTAAAAAACCAATTCGAATTAGAAGCAATAGGTATAACCGAAATCCCTAGGTCTCATAAAGACATCGACAGAGCGTTAAAAATATTAGATGAAACCAGTAGCTTCACTATTAACGGCGAATGGGAAGTAGGATTGTTGTGGAGGCGTGACGATCCACAGCTACCCGATAACTATGCTTATGCGCGACAGAGACTGTCGGGAATAGAACGTAGGTTACATAAGAATCCTACGTACGCGGAAGCAAATGAAAATCAAATTGAACGATTAATTAGCGAGGGTTATGCGAGTAAAGCGGACGGCCGCTTCGAAGATCCGGTGTGGTACCTACCTCACTTTGGGGTACAGAATCTTAATAAGCCGGGGAAATTGAGACTAGTCTTCGACGCCGCCGCCACTTTTCAAGGTATCGCTCTTAACGATTGCTTGCTCGCGGGGCCAGACCTATTAAATTCTCTTTTAGGAATTCTAATTAGATTCCGATTGGGACCGGTAGCATTCACCGGAGATATAGCGGACATATTCCTACGTATAAAAATCAGAGAACGTGACCGAGGGGCACAGCTTTTCTTGTGGAATAAAAATAATAGTGGAGAACCTGACACGTTTGTAATGAATTCAATGATTTTCGGTGCTGTGTCTTCCCCTACATCCGCAATCTATATTTTGAATAAAAATGCGGCCAGATTTAATAGTCAGTATCCCGAAGCAGTGTCGGCTATACATAACAGTCATTACATGGACGACTATTTAGATAGTGCATGGTCCGTCGCGCAGGCTAGCAAACGCATAGAGGAGGTGGCTCACATCCACGCCGAAGGCGGGTTTAATATACGGGGGTGGGTCACCAATTCGCCACAACTCAGGGAGATTCTCGAAATAGAGATGCCCGACAGAGTCTCGTTAGAAAAAGATGAGGGCGCCACAGAGCGCACCTTAGGTATGATTTGGTCACCGGGGACCGATGAATTGGCTTTTGACCTATCATTTAAAAAGTTACCGAAGACAATTATAGAGGGTGACGTTGTTCCTACAAAGCGAGAGTTCCTTCGCTTCATAATGTCGGTGTTCGACCCGCTGGGTTTCCTGTATCCATGCGTCATCCAGTCGCGCATATTAATGCAGCAGATATGGCGTACAGGAATCCAGTGGGACGAGAGGCTGCATGAAGCGGAGGCAACTTTATGGTTCGCGTGGTTACGGAACCTTATAATCTTAAACAATATAACCATCCCGCGATGGTACGGTATAAAGTTATCAGAGGTAGAACTTCACGTCTTCGGGGACGCTAGTGAATCCGCCTACGCCGCAGTCGCCTACTTGGTGGGAAAAGATGCACTCGGCGTTAGGCGCGTTAGCTTCGTGATGGGGAAAGCTAGAGTGGCACCTAAAAAGGTGATTTCAATCCCACGCCTTGAGTTACAGGCGGCAGTGTTGGTCTGCAGGGTAGCCGACACCGTGGAGAAAGAGTTAGGAGTTGAAATCACCCGAAAGGTCTTATGGACAGATAGTAGGACAGTACTCAAATGGATCCACTCGGAAGCAACCGACTTCCAACGTTTTGTATCTCATAGGTTAGCAGAGATAGATAAAAGGTCAAAGATGAAAGACTGGCGCTGGGTTCCCTCGGCGATGAACCCAGCCGATAAAGGCACCCGGTTGGAGTGGCCCGTCAACAGTAATATGTGGCTTTCGGGTCCCTCATTTCTTTCCAGCCCACAGGAGCAATGGCCGGTGGACTCTGGAGTTGACGCAGTGTCAGAGGCAGACCTAAAGCGGGTACACAACGTGAACGTCACTACTAAGGCCGAACCCGCGCTGCCCTATGAAAGGTATAGTACGTGGACACGCATCTAAAGGTCTTCACGGACCGCTGTCGCAAACGACGCGACTCGACAACCGTAACGGTCGACGATCTACGAGAGGCGGAGCTACGTTTACTGAAGATAGCACAAACTGAGAGCTTCGAGGAAGAATCAAAAGCTCTACAAGAAGCCCGCCCGCTACCACGGAACAGTAAGATTAAAAAACTAGACCCAATGTTATTTGAAGATGGTTTGATACGGGTACGCGGCAGGTTGGGCGCCTGCAGTGAACTTACTTTCGGAACGCGTCACCCCATTATTTTAGACGGAAAGCACGCCTTGACTCGGCTTATCATTAAAAGATACCACACAACAGCGCTTCACGCCAACCAAGAAACCGTGGCGAACTCTTTAAGAGAAAAGTTCTGGATAACGAACTTACGGTCAACAGTGAAAGCAATCGCAAGAGAATGTCAAACGTGCAGGATTAAGAAAGCCCAGCCGTCGACGCCTAAGATGGGCGACCTACCCATCGCGAGATTGGAGATTAATCGCCGGGCATTCGTCCACTGTGGGGTGGATTATTTTGGCCCTATGGAGGTGAGCATCGGTCGGCGCCGGGAGAAGAGATGGGGCGTTCTATTTACTTGCCTCACCACACGCGCCGTACACCTGGAACTCGCTGAGTGCAGACTCAGCCATATTGGCGTTGCGACGCCTGATCGCACGTCGAGGATGTCCCGCGGACATATACTCCGACCGCGGGACCAACTTTGTTGGAGCACACGCCGAGCTACGCCAGGCCCTGCGCGACCTAGACGTGGGTCGCATTAGAAGCGAGGCGACAGGTCAGGGAATCGCCTGGCACTTTAACTCGCCAGCCGCCCCGCACATGGGCGGGAGCTGGGAGCGACTGGTGCGCTCCGTGAAGAACGCGCTGCGCTCTACTTTAAAAGAGCGCGCGCCTCGGGAGGAGGTGCTACTCACTCTCCTCGCAGAAGCCGAGCTGGTAATTAACAGCCGGCCACTAGCCTACGTGAGCACCGATGCTGAGCAACCCGTCGTGTTGACACCGAACCATCTCCTGCTTGGCACTGCCGCGGGAGATGCTCCGTGTACGCGTCAGCATGCCGCCGACATCGACTCGCGGCGCATGTGGCGCCGAGTAAACGCGCTGGCCGACCTCTCTTGGAGGCGATGGCTGCGCGAGTACCTGCCTACGCTCCAGCAACGACAAAAGTGGAACAGTGTAGTGCCGAACGTAAAAGTGGGCGATGACAACAAACCACGTAGTGAATGGACCAAAGGCATTATAGCCAAAGTGCATCCAGGTGCGGATAGTATTGTTAGAATTGTAGATATCAAAACTACAAAGGGTACGCTGCGTCGGCCCGTAGTAAAAGTTGTCGTGCTCCCTACTGACGGAAGCGCAATCGGTTGAACCCTCTTGCGGGGGGTGGAATTGTAAGAGAGCACGAGGGCTTTCTGTAGTTTTAAATATGTATAATAGGAAGCTTAAATCTATAATTGTAACAATATTTGATTTTCATGTATATAGATGCTTTTGCGTTATCAAAATGATGTATGTTTTGATTATCTTTTAGTCCTAGGTTATTTTTAGCATTAATGTAACTTAGGATACATCTAGAATTAAGGTAAATATATGATTATGAGTGGATTTAATGTCAAATATGTGCATATGTAATTGGTGGAACGTTTATTGACTATGTCGCGCCCTACCCACTACTTCCACCACTGTAGACTTATATAGGAGAAATACTGCGACGTGATTGGTGCAAACACCTTTTGTTATTTTATCTGTCATGGCACTACTTGCACCCACGTAGGAAAGACATAAATATAGCCTCCTCACGGCAAAATTAGTCAATGATCGTGACGGCCAGGGGCCGTCTACACCCACCGAACCTTCAGCTCATGGGGGCCGACATCGAGTGGAAGAGGACTGCAAAGTACCTAGGTGTCACGCTCGATAGCCGGCTTACCATGGGCCCGCACGTCAGCGATATAGTCGCGCGGGTCAAAGTGACCCGCCACCTTCTGCGCCCGTTGCTCTCGTCGCGCCTCCCGTTGCGAGTCAAGCTGGGGGTGTACAAGGCGTACATCCGACCGCAACTCACCTACGCCGCCCCGGCCTGGCTCGCCCTCACGGCCGAGGGACACAGAGAGAAGTTGGAGGTACAGCAGAACGCTGTGCTGCGCCAGATCAGCCGCGCTCCTCGGTACGTGAGGAACGACGTCATCAAGAGGGACCTGCGCGTCGAGAGCGTCGTCGACTTCGCCGCCGGACTCGCAAGGAAAATGTTCGAGCGTGCCGACGCGTCCGCTTGGCCGCACATTGCGGACATAGCGCCCTGGCACGCTCGCCCCCCGGACTACAAGCGCCTGCCGCGCGACCTCGTCGCTGACGTGCCACCACCGGACTTGACGCCTGGGTGAGTCGCCTACACACAACACGCGGCTCACTCAAACAATGAACTCCACACTCACGACACGACGCCCCAGTTAATACGGGCGTCGCCAACGGCGGCCCACACACGCATGACTCCACATACAAATAAACACACAAAATGATTCCACCGAGCGACGCACACACACTACAAGTCGCTCGGAACTCACTACAACGTCCCGCGCCCTGCAACGATATCGGCTAGCTCTGATTACGGAGTAGGGCGCGCGGTCAGCAACCACCGTGGGTTAGCGCCAACCAAAGCCGGCGCCCTCGTTGCTGGATCGACCTTTGCTGGGCCTTCCCTGGGTAACCAGGGATCTCACCCGGCAGGGGCCTGGTCGCACGGGCGCCGTGAAACACTTAGGGCGCTCCCACGGCACAAACCACGAACACACCGAACGCGCGCCGGGACAGGAGCTCCCAGCCGCGCCTAGGTGGACAACACCCCCCTCACAAGGGAGCGGTCGGGTAACCCGACGCCCGGCCCTTAATTTTAAGGGCCGCGATCCCGCTGCCTCGGGCAAAGGGGCAAACAGCCCCGTCACCGATTCCTCGCACCCCAGTCGGGGTGAAGAGAAGACTCCAACGCGAAAATTAGTCAGTCGTAAGTCAGTCGTAAGTCAGTCGTATTGTAGCAATCATCGGAAGCTTGTGAACAACAATATAAGTGGTTGAAGACTCTGCTCGTCTTTTATTTAATTCTTCGGAACCCTCGACCCGTGCGCCTGAATATTCTACAGAGACACCACTAAAAAGTCATAAGAAAGCAGAATATGCTATTTCGTTTACTTGGATGAGAAATTTTTAAATACTACTGTATACATCTGTGTAACCCTTGAGTACAGGCGTGATGTTATATTGTGTGATGGTGTAAACAATGCTTAAATATGCTATAGCAACAATCGCGGTTAATCTGCTGTTATTTATTGAAGAGTTCCCCCGATTTCTACAAGATCCCATCATCAGATATTGAAATGGTGACAATGGGACCACACGGGAAGCACTAGCTTTCAAATAAAAAAAGAACCATGACAATCGGTTCACCCAGTCGGGAAATTCGAGGTAACAAACATAAAAAAAAAAAAAAATACAGTCGAATTGATAACCTCCTCCTTTTTTTGAAGTCGGTTAAAAAGTTGAATTAATTATAAAATATTGCTGTCTTGCTATTTAAAAGGTTTCGTCAACGAAAAGACAATGAAGAGAGGTAGATACTCGAAGTTGAGTTGAAAAGACAAATAGCTGATCCAAACATTTACGATTGTTGCATAACTCGACAAAATGAATTCCCTTTCGCGATTCTCAAGTTGGTCTCGTATTGAAAATGCTTCGAAGACTCGAAGAGATGAGTACTTAGTGTAATGCCCCCTTTTCAGGTTCAGGAATAATAAAACTTTTAATTAATCAACATTTATTAAAAGTAAAAAAGTAAAGCAAAGCAAAGCAAAGCAAAGTTATGTTGAAAGTTACAGCATTTTAGTTTGTCAGGTACACTTTCAGGTTTTCGTACAAGACCTTATTACTTTACTGTGTGTGCGTCCGTAAGTCGGTCATAGGACTCGACTGTATATTTTGTACCTCAAAAGATAGACACTTGAAGTTTTCAGCGTGTGTATTATAACAAAAAATAATAAAATTAAAATAAATAATACGAGCAGTTAGTAGTGTGTTTAGGTGTTTTTTTTTTTGTTTTATCATTTTTTTATTTCTTACTAGCTTCTGCCCGCGACTTCGTCCGCGTCACAGTTGATGTGTTATCCTACGGGTACCGTACATTTTCCCAGGATAAAAAGTAGCCTATGTGTTATTCCAGACTATAATCTATCTTTGTGCCAAATTTCATCCAGATCCATTCAGCCGTTTAAGCGTGAAAGAGTAACAAACATCCATACATCCATACATCCATACTTACAAACTTTCGCCTTTATAATAGTAGTAGGATAATTTTTTTATGAGTATTTTTGTATACTATTTGCTACTTAATGCATCGCTTTGGTTTTTTTGGTTGTTATAATTGTGTCAAAATAAATTAATAACAAAATAAATATTGTACAACAACACGGAATCCTTCGCCCTGTTTTCTGATCAATAATACACTTTGAATTTATTAAGTTACTACGGAATCTGAGCACAATGTTGTACGTCTCAGTGATTCATCGGAAAGTATAATAAGTGGGTACTTGTCTCGACTCGACGTGGTGACGACCCGAATCTTAAGTAAAGGTGTGTTTGATCAAGTTATTTTTGGATGAAAAGCTAGCCTACAGTCTCCTTAATAGTCTTAGTAGATATCTGTAAAACAAGAGGCCTCGATGATTCGTTGCCATTCCTAAGGTCTCGCCTAGCCTCTGCCTCGTTAGCTTAGTGGTCCTAAGCGCGGCTGCAACGCTATAGAAGGTTTGACTCCCAGATCGAGCAAAAAGTGTTTATTTATTTAAACACATTATTGCTGCACACAATAATGTTCTCTTTCTATTTTTTGATTTATGCATAGCCTTTTCATTATTAATTTTGTGTGCACATGGTTTGTGTCAATACCTAAAACCTCTATTTCTTTCTTTCTGTCTTTCTTTCTTTTAGAACAGATAAACATACATACAACATACCGGTAGAAATCATAACTTTCCTTTTTGCTTCGCCGTAGTTGGATAAAAAGTAAGGGGAAACCAGATTGAAAGTAAATGACGTACCTACAAAAGTAATAAAAATAATGTTACTTTACTGTATCTCTATTGATTCAAGAATAAAACATGAAGTAATAAAAACTAAGGTAAAAAAAATTCAATAACAAAAATCTACGCGCACCTTTATAACTGAGAAAGAAGCAAAAAGCGGGTTCATTGACCTCTTAGCAGCTGATATTACTGAAGACGGTTTAGTGGTAGACGGAGATAATGATATTATAAAAGACCTAGCTAATACCCGCGGCTTCTTCGCTTTAACATCGTGGCGGTTGTTATTACGGGGTTTTATTTTTTTACCACGAAACTCTAGGTAATTTATTTTTAAAATAAAAGCCTTAGTATCCTATATTAGTCCTCATACCAGTAAAAGTCCTGTCAAAAATCGGTCCAGCCATTTCGGAGGTTTGCCAAAACAAACACACAGATAATCAAAAAAATATTGATTACTAGTTTCTGCCCGCAACTTCGTCCGCGTCTAATTATTTAATTATTCCGTTAATTATTCCACGGAAACCATTCATTTTTCCGAGATAAAAAGTATCCTAAGTATCCACACTACAATCTGTCTCAGTGCCGGTCGTATCGGTCGTGTGCGGGAACGCTAACACATAAGTATTTAGGTACTACGTTAAAGTTTATTTTACAAACGAACAAGTATACACACGAACGCGCTAAACTACGCTAACTATGAGTTAGCGGTGCGGTGCGTTCCCTCCCCGCGCACACTCCGCTAATAATAGTTGGCGTAATATAAATCGAGTGTTTTCAAAAAGTACCTTTACTTAGCGTTTTATAAGATTTGTAACTTTCTTATTTTTGTATATTTCTTCACGATTTTTTTATGACATAATTATGTAAAAACACATTTTAAGCAACTTGGCATAAAAAAACGTTTTTACCTAAACTTCGAGTTAGCGTAGTATAAATTGGTGGTTTCGATTTAGCTTCTTTAAATCAGTCTTCAAAGTTTCTACAAGTTTAATTAACTTTTGCATGAAGAGCGCCTTTTACTTTTTTAGAGTGTTTGAAAACCACTGACACAGAATAACAATGGGTACCTACTGAATTAAATGATTTAATTTTAATAAAATAATAATAATTCCTGTCTGTATGATTGTCTCACTGCAGGGCAAAGGCTTTTTCTCGTACAGAGAAGGTACGATGACTGATCACCGCAGCCGTCGCGTCTGTATTCCTCAAAGTGTGGGGCAGAAGTATAACCAATGTACACCTACAATTCACCGGTATGTTTTGAAGTCCCATGAAGTAGCGGGTGAGTCTATTGCCATTAACCAGGAATAAGTCCTAACTCCAAGCAGCTATTGAAAATTTGTATTGTGAGAACTGGTATTCTGCTGCATTCAGTCAGACTGGAAGCCAACCCCATCGTAATTAGGAAAAGACTAGGCTGGTATAATATATATTCATACATGATGAATAAAGATGATATACACATGATGATGATATTTGATGATATGATGTATATGTCACTACGGCCTACAAGTAAACAAGAACCATCCGAACAAAGTCGAGGACAGAAGCTAGTTTAAGTAGAACAAATAAAACAATTTTAATAATAAAAAGGCATTTATTTTTAAACCAACAATTTCGAGTACATTACTCGATCATATGCTAATATTCATCATCATGAGATTCTATACGACATACTGGTGGATAATATGGATCCTTCTCACAGATGAACGCTATGGGCCTGTCACACCAGAGGTCTTTATATAACCCCGAGGTGTTTATTCCTCCACAGTGCTGACCTGGGTCAGCATTGTTAGGCTCCCCTCCAGAAAATTTGTTGTACCCTGCTTCAGTTAGCGTTTGTCCTGAAAAGAGAAATACAGTATGGTTAGTAGTTATAGAGCCAGATTCCAACTAGTCGTTACAAAGGCTTTTTTTCCAGATAGGTTATCGTCAAATAACTTCTCTCTCTAACTTCTTTAGCCCCCCCTCCCCCCCCCCCCCTTTAACATGAGGCCTAAATATACAGCTAAACCAATTTCTACGGAACTTTCACTAGCAGATAACTGATGTTTAAGTAGTAACTAAGCTGTTTTTATTTCAGAATAATAATAAGGATTCTGTGTTACATATATCACGCAGACTTAGCCACGAGAATAAGGTGGTCCTTACTATATATAACATTATAAATGCAAAAGTAAGTCTGTTTGTGTACAATTCCCAAAAAGATCTGAGGAGCCTTCACGATGTCTATGCTTGAATAAAACACCGTGCTTAGAACGAAAGACATTTAATAACTTAGTACACACAGAAGGTCATGGTTTGGCGGAGAATCCTGACACCGCGATCTAGAAAAACGCGTCACTGGCATAACGCCATCTATAGACGGTTGGTGTAAATAAAATAAAAAACAAGACAATTTCAAAACTGACAAGTTTGACACTTAACATACCGCCCACCATGGACATTATCCATAAACTATAACATATTACAAACACATACAAAAAAACCCGCCCACCATAACAATGGTTTAGTTGCTGCTATCAACAAACAAAACAATGAATATGTACTTAAAACATTAACCAAAACAAAACTCCATAACTTACTCTAAAAAGACTTAACTCTACACGGCAATAGGTAAAATAATAACTTGCGACACGGGTCTCTTGATAATAACACCTTTACAATATAATGAAACCACGCGCGTAAGCTTGTCCAGACCAGTATATTTTTCAGTTACAATGCCATACAGCCCTCAAACCGGTGGCAGATCATCCTCCTTCACCAGCTGTGTGAGATATTCGCGGGACTAGCTTCGCCAAAAATCTTGAACAAGCCGCTGAGTTAAATGCCAACTTTTGAGAGTACACAACCAATATTGGAGTGATGACCACGTCCCTTTGTGGTTCTGACAGTGATGGATCTTGCGTCATCAAAAACGCTTTGATGAAAAAAGGTGGCATGCAGTGACTCGGGCTGATGGTAATTTACCCATCAACTGTTGATTTAGTTTGAGCGGAATAACGCACACAAACAATGCATTTACGAGCATGCTGCCTAATAAGACCTTTCGCCATCACAATCCAATACTGTATTGTGATGGCGAATACGTCGACCACCAACTCTAAGGATGCCTTCGCCATCAAGAAATGAATTAAGCAAGGTAAGTTTACTGCTTCATTTCCTTAGATGTTAGCCAACGTGTAATTTTAGCTTTATTTATCGCTTTAAGAATCCTTCTACAGTATAAATTCACCATAATTAGTTTTTAAACAAAATTATTTTTTATACTTGAAAAGCTTGAAATTGTATCAATGCCTTCAGTTGTTTTGTAACATAAAACTTTGCGTTTTTTCTTTTTACCTTTTTTTATTATTTTACATATTTTATTAGTCATTGGTGTTCCAAGTGGAAGAAGTTTATAGAATTGCTCTTCTTTTGATAAAATACTTTTGTTATCTGAAGAAAGCGTCTCTATTTCACAAAACTTCTTTAAAGAATCATCACTAGAGAGATGAGTAAGAGAGTGCATGCTAACGATTTTATATTTTAGAGAATATTGATTATTTGGAGAGTGTATAGAACCAGATAGGATCCAACCGAGCTTGGTGTTTTGAGCAATAGGAAACCCAGGTTGACCCTTGATGACACCATCCATTAAAGTTTGGCAATACACTTCTGCGCCTAGCAAAATATCAATTTTGTTTGGAGTGCCAAACAATGGATCGGCAAGTTTTAGATTCGACATTTGTGCTGACAAATCTTTGAAAACAATCTTCCTGTCGGGAAGAAGTGATGTGATGTTGTTGAGAACATGAGCTTTTACAACAACATTGAAGTTGGGATCGTGGCCTTTAAGGTTACCTTTACGGTTACGAACCATTTAGAATGCAATGTAGCACTCTTGATCACTACTAAGTCCTGAAATAAAGCTCTTGTTTGGAATCTTCTTAACACCAAGCAACTGTACCGACGTCTCGGTAATAAACGAAGCTTGAGATCCTTGGTCTAAGAGAGATCTCAACACATGAGTACCTGTTCTCCCTTCTACCTTCACCAAGGCAGTGGCCAATAACACTTGGCTGTTCACGTTGGAGTAACAAGATACGATGTTATTTGGTAATTTGTTCTGTGAAGTAGATGGTGGAGATTGATCTGCACCATCATCCATTTGATCACTTAAAATGTGATCATCTTTAGGGACTGATTTTGGGTGTAGAAGAGAATGATGTCTCTTTCTACAAATATGAGAATTGGTTTATTTCAATAAATACAGACTAACTTTTAATTTTACATTTAATTAGAATGAAAAAAAAACTAAATAATAATTAAATTACAAACTATGTACAGTTAAAATAAAAAAGTAAGGTCAAAGGGCGTCAAAAAACTGAAGAATTGGTTGAGTGGCGACATGAAAATACCGAATGATTAAGACCAAGACAGTTAAAACACAACCTTTTGGTTTGGACAAAGTAACGACGTGCTTCAACCTCTTCCATTGCAAACTTCTTGCAATTGAAAAGTTTATGAATTTCAGAACAAAATTCGCATTTTGAAATTGAAGTGACATCTGTGACTTGCATAACCTTAGTGGTGCGAGCACTATTAATAGACTTAGGAATTTTATCATCTAAAAATTCAAGAGACCTGAATCGCTGCTCTAAGAAATGTATAAAATCACTCTTAATGTAGGTAATGTGTCATTAACCTTACAGACTTGAACTTTCCACAATTTCCTAGATTCAGTATCAAGTTTTAAACTAATTATGTAAATAACAATAATGTCCCAAGAAGAAATATCACCAGTCGGTTCACATTTAAGGTGAAAGCTCGCGAACACTTACTTAAGGAGTTGGCAGACTCGACCCACTATTAGTTTGTTTTCTATCTCCACTATGTATTTTTATCTCTCTCTACTTAGTTATGCATAGCCCACCTCTACGAAGAACTGTTTTGATAAACTGATCATGTCACACCAATTAGCAATTCCAGGTATTATTTAATGTTAGTAATAAATATCCTAGAAATGATTGCCAAACAATCAGTAACGTAAATCGACACATGAAGAGAGCTTCCTGTTATTGTCCCATTGGGAGGTCCAGCCACCGATACACACATGTAAACCCTCCATTAGTATATAAGCCCATGTAACTTAGATTTAAGGGTTCTCTTTGTCATAACGCTCATGCTGAGCACTTGTGTAATCAATAAAATATATTTTTTGAAAGCTCCCGCTCGTTCATATTTGACTGGCGCAGCCGGGTCGGATTAGTAAAATCGCAAATAGTGATCGTTAAATAGACACACAAATTGGTCGTAACGTATCCTAGACGCATAGATTTCTAGTCTGCAAAGAACCTAATCAACAAATTCGTCAATCGAGCGTCGCAAGTGCAGCAGCAGCAGCAAGAGAATCGGCATGGAAGCGAGCAATCTGTGAGTAAACCCTTTTTCGCACTGTTCCTTTCCTTGTCTTAAATCCTAAGTACCTAACGTTTAATTGGACTAGACATCGCCATTTAACGTTAATATAGGTATCTATTTTTGGACTAAAATCGCCGAATCTAGATTTAATATTAGTTTTAGTAGTTTGGACACACATCGCCAATCTACTATTTTTATTTTATATTTCAAGTAACTTGGACTAACATTGCCATTTTACTACTTTTGTGTTAATGACTCAAACATAAGTCATTTAAGCGTAAATTAAAGCGTAATTTGGACAAAAATCGCCTAATACGTAATTTTTTTGCCTTATAATTTAATAAAATTGTAAAATGAATATTCAACTTATTCCGAAGGAAATTCAAAGCATCATCCCAAGATTTGATGGGGACGATAAGTTACTCAACCTTTTTATATCAAAATGCGAGTATGTAATTAGAAGTTTTAGAGGAGAGAACAACCAAGCACAACAGACTTATTTATTTCACTGTATTACAAGCAGATTAATAGGTAAAGCTGCCGTTTTAATAAGTGAACGTGAAAATATCACCACTTGGGAAGACCTTAAAGAACTTCTCGTTCAACACTTTGGAGACCCGAGATCCGAAGCTTGCCTTAATATTGAATTAGAAAACCTCAAAATAAAACAGGGAGAATCTTATATTGATTTCTGCCATAGAATCCAGAATGTTAGGAGCTCACTCATTTCTAAAGTAAACCTCCTCACTGACGAAGGAATTAAAGCAGCAAAATATATTATATACTAGCTTCTGCCCGCGACTTCGTCCGCGTCACAGTTGATGTGTTATCCTACGGGTACCGTACATTTTCCCGGGATAAAAAGTAGCCTATGTGTTATTCCAGACTATAATCTATCTTTGTGCCAAATTTCATCCAGATCCATTCAGCCGTTTAAGCGTGAAAGAGTAACAAACATCCATACATACATCCATACATCCATACTTACAAACTTTCGCCTTTATAATAGTAGTAGGATAATAATACAGCTCTAAACGTCTTCTTGTACAACCTACCAGAGGATATGATTAAGTTCGTAAGATTAAACAAATGTTTAACACTAGAATCAGCATTAAGTGTCGTAATTGAGGAAGTAAACTTCCAAACCAGATACAAAACCCACAATAAAATTAAAACAACTGCCAATATTAACAGTGTTCCAACAAATAATACTAGACCAAACTTTACGACTCCAGTTCAATATAAATTCGGTGTTCCAGCAAACAACAATCATGGTTTCAGACAAATCTACGGTTTTAGACCCAATTTTATTTCAAATCCTAATAATCAAAAGGTAAATCAATCTCCAGGACCTAAACCAAATATCACCAATAATCAAACAAATCCAAAAGCAATAACTCATCAACCGCAGCAAATTCCGCGAACATTTAATAATTATAAACAATCAGGTTTCTTCAAAGCCAATCCAAATCAACAATTCCGATTTGGAATACTCAATCAACAGCCTAGACAGAATACCGACATATCAATGCGAACAGTTCATAATAATATGATCGATGAGTCAATCGAACTTGACCCTGACTCTAACTGTGAGCAGATATTATTGTTAGATGACGAGAACCTTGTAGTGTTAATAGATGAGAATGACCAAAACAATTGCGTACAAACTGTTAAGGAACCAGAAAATTTTCAGATAGAAGCCTCTACGACAGATCAAACAGACCAGAAACAGAAGTAATTAACTTAAATTATAGTGGTCTTAGGTTACCACACATTTATTTACCGGAAATGGAAGCAATTTTCTTGATAGACACAGGTAGTACACGATCTTTCATTAACGCTGAATTAGCCGACCAATATTTTAAATATTGTAAAAGCGAGGAACCATTTGAAGTAATTAGTACACATGGACGTAGCAAGCATAGTGAAGTCGCATACATACCTTTAACAGATACTTTTAACACAGACATTAATCATAAGTTTTACATATATAACGTAGATAAAGCCTATAACGGTTTAATTGGATCAGATCTTTTAAAAGAGCTAGAAGCTACCATAGACATGAAAAATCAGGTCTTAAAAACAAATACTACCGAAATTTCCATTTTATACAACCCATCTTATCAGATAGTGATAGCCCCTAGATCAGAAACACGTGTCAAAGTGCCAACAATGTTAGACAATGGAAATGCCATTTTAGATCACATAGAATTCTGCCCAGGAGTTCGTATGCCTGACGCCTTAGTTAACTGCATAGACTCTTTAGCTCAAACTGTTATTCAGAACACTACTGAGAATGAAATGACTATAACATTTACGAAGCCATTTAAAGTTCATGATATAAAACAGGAGTTAACAGATAATTGCCTAACTTATAATTTGAACCAAAACTCAGATTTGGAAAAACTATTAACTGAAAACCTAAACAAATTACGACTTGATCACCTAAACAAAGAAGAAAAATCACTTATAACTAATCTATGTACCGAGTATAAGGACATCTTTCATTGTGAACACATACCTTTATCTTTTACCAACCAAGTTAAACATAAGATTCGTACGAAAAACGAAGACCCCATTTACATATACACACCCATACATATAGACACCCTTTTAGCCAAAATGTGGAAATACAGAAACAAATAGATAAGCTATTAGAAAATAGAGTAATTACAGAATCACACTCACCTTGGAGTGCCCCTGTACACTTAGTCCCTAAGAAAATGGACGCCTCAGGTGAACAAAAGTTCCGGATGGTCATAGACTATAGGCGTCTCAACGAGATAACAATAGACGATAAATACCCACTACCAAACATCACGGACTTGTTTGATAGGCTAGGAAAAGCATCGTATTTTACTACTATAGACCTAGCTAGTGGTTACCATCAATTAGAAGTAGAAAAAGAGGACCAACCGAAAACTGCATTTACAACACAGTCAGGACATTACGAGTTTACCCGTATGCCCTTTGGCTTGAAGACAGCTCCAGCTACTTTCCAACGAGCAATGGACAATGTACTCCGTGGACTTCAAGGCATACACTGTCTTGTTTACTTAGATGACATCATTGTTTATTCAACCAGCCTTCAAGAACACATAGATAAGCTTAAAAAAATATTCGATAGACTTAGAGAAACGAATCTCAAAGTAACCCTTGACAAATGTGAATTTCTAAAAAAAGAAGTGCTATATTTAGGACACACAATAACTAAAGATGGTCTTAAACCAAATGACGATAAAATCAAAGCAGTGCTAAAATTCCCTTTGCCTAAAACACCAACAGAAATCAAGAGTTTCCTAGGCTTAGTAGGATATTACCGTAAATTTATCAAAGATTTTTCTAAAATAACGCAACCTATGACAAACTGCCTTAAAAAGAAAAACAAAGTCACTATAACTCAAGAGTTTGTAAACGCATTCGAAAAGTGCAAGGAATTACTTACCAATGCACCATTATTACAATTTCCAGATTTTGAAAAACCCTTTCTTTTAACAACAGATGCATCTAACTTTGCAATAGGAGCAGTCTTATCCCAAGGTTCAATTGGTAGCGACAAACCGATAGCTTTCGCGAGTAGAACTCTTAACGAAGCCGAAACACGTTACAGCGCTATAGAAAAGGAACTATTTGCAGTTGTTTGGGCATGCAAACATTTCAGACCTTATTTATACGGTAAAAAATTCACAATACTGAGCGATCATAGACCATTGGTATTATGGTTAGATTCTATTAATGAACCAGGAAGTAGACTCACGAGATGGAGACTTAGACTCTCCGAATACGATTACGAAATTAAATACAAACCCGGTAAACAAAATAGTAACGCAGATGCATTGTCATGAATTAAAATAAATGCCTTAGACGATGTCTCAATGATAGTAAACACCGATGACTCAAAGACCATTGTTATCTCATCAGATGAAGAAGACAATATTACTACTTCAACTAGCAACTCTAAAAAACGACCTAAGTCACCTTATTCAATACCATCAATAGGAAGTGAAACAATCACAGCCTCTGAAAGAGAAGACTCTTCGATAGTAACCATCCATTCAGAAAACAATACAGACTCATCCGATATCCCAATACTAAAGGAAGCCATAGATACGAAACCAAACCAGATTCTCGTATACACTTGGCATAAAAATGAGTACAGCGTTAAAAACATTTCTAGAGATAAACAAAAGGTGTTTGAAGTACACATGCCAATAGATAATCAGGAACTAATTAAAGAATTCTTAAAAGAATATATCCGTCCTAAAATAAAATATTACATCTACTTCGAAGACGAACGTCATCGTAAAGAATTTTCAAAAATAATTACAACCCTATTTAAAAAGGACGCAATAAATATATACGAATGCACTGAAAGAGTCGTTTACGTTGAAGACGAAAACGAACAACGGGAAATAGTCCTAAAATATCATGCCGGAAAAACATGCCATCGTGGCATCAGAGAAACCGTAGCTCATTTAAAAAGGACTTACTATTGGAATAATTTAGAACATACCGTAGCCTGTATCATCAACTCATGCGAACTTTGTAAGCAAATGAAGTATGATAGAAAGCCAATAAAACCCGAACTACAGTTAACTCAAACTCAAACAAAACCTTTTCAAGAGATATTCATAGATATATTCTCAATAGAAGGAACTTATTTTCTTACAATTATAGACGCATTTAGTAAGCTAGGCCAAGCATTTGAAATACCTAATAGATCTACACCCGAAGTTATAAGAGCACTTATTAAATATTTCGCCAGCTATGGTGTGCCATCAAAAATTAGTGCAGACCCAGGTTCAGAATTTAATAATAACTTATTAAAGGAAATGTTAACATTTTACAAGATAGACTTACACATAGGTACGCCTCATAACCCTAACTCTATGGGATTAGTAGAGAGATTCCATTCTACCATTATAGAAATTTACCGACTTGCGAAGTATGAAAGAAAGATAACAGACGCCGCATCTGTTATGACATATGCTATAATGTCATACAATCAGTCTATACACTCAGCTACTGGTTTAACACCATTTGAAGTAGTCTTTGGACACACTGACGCTTCAAGTACCTTTGCAGTAGATTTCAATAAGAGTTACACCCAACAGTTGATAAGGGACCATGTTAAGCGTACTAAATATTTATATAGCTATTTAACTAATAAAAGTATAGAGTCTAAAGAAAAAGTTAAGGAAAAACGTGGCGGTGAAAAACAATTTGACATTAAAAAAGGAAATCAAATTTTTATGAAAGGAGTAAATACTAGACGTAGCAAAGACAAACCACGATACCAGAAAGCGACAGTTGTAGATAAAGTTAAGAGGAATACGGTAGCTGTCCAAATCAAAACCCGTAAAACTAAAAAAATACCCGTTAAAGACATTAAGCGTCCTTCACAGGTTCGTCCTGGTGGTAACGATGCAAGCAGCCCTTAGCCTGGGCCTTCAACTTCAAAGGATTGAAGACAATCCGGGAATCCTTCCCGTTAAAGAAGGACAAGCGTCGCTAAGCCTTTATAATTGGCATATAGTTAAGATACTAGACTTAAATTTAATTTATAGGAATTTAGAATATAACATAGAAAAATATAACGATATTTCTAGCTATATGAAGGAAAAATTAGGTATATACGTTTTAGATGGAAGTCTTGTTGATGCAGAGTTGCAAACCCAATATATAATGAACATAACCATAGAACGATATAATCAGTTAATTCCAAGCATTAGAACAAAAAGGGGACTTATCAATCCTATTGGATCAATAATTAAAGCTATTACTGGAAACTTAGACAACGATGATGCACTTAGATATGATAAATGGATAAACAGTATGCAATTACAACAAGATGCAATCATGAACAAAGTGACTTTAGTTTCTGAAATAGTTGACACATTCGTTAATTTCACTAATTCAACTAGAAATAATTTTATAATACTTGAGAAAACTATTGAGGAAATAGAAGAAATTTTAAATCAAACCCAATTCCAAAGAAGTAGGGACCTTGTCTTAAATACTTATAACATGTTAACTCATAACTTCCAATATTAATTCGATTAGATGAAGTGGAAACAGCAATAGCATTTAGTAGAGTTAATGTATTACATCAGTCTATATTAAATACCACAGAACTTATTAATATTCTCCAAGATATAGAAAAAACTGAAGTTAGTTTTCCCTATTACCAATGAAAACTTAGTTAATATTGAACATTGTATTGACATCAAAGCTTATGTAAAAGGCAAACAGATTACTTTTATTATGTCGGTACCAACAGTCCAATTAGATATCTACAATTATTACACTCTACATCCGTTTCCAATGTATAACCCCCGCCTTGATATATCTTACCTTATTACTCCAAAACATTCCCATATCCTTGCGAAAGGGCAGAAAATAGTATCGCTCTCACAGCCTTGCAGAGAAATAGACGAAGGAAAGTTCCTTTGTTACGAGAGCAACGTGTCCCCGGACGAAGAAAATAATTGCATCAAAGACTTGATGACGTTTTCTACGAGGATAACATCGTGCCAGCCTCTTCCCGTCAATTCGTCGGATGTTAAAATAAAATCCATACATCAAGAGTCTTGGATTATATTCACAGGTCACCCTACATTCCTGATCGAAAACTGTGGCAATGACAGGAGCCAGCACGACATCATGGGCACATACATTCTAACACTTAACAATGCCTGTGAGGTTAAACTTGAAACCTACACATTAAGAAAACGCAGTCTTCAAACAGGAGAAGTTGTCTTCCGCAGCAGCAGCTCTCCATCAATACATCTACCCAACATTATAACACCGAGGGACATTGCGCTACGCAAAACTATCAGTCTAGATGAGATTGATTTGGAAAATCTACAGTTTCTATCACACGCGTTAAAGGACAATAGTGAAGTGAGAAATGGTGAAAGTCATTTTGTGAATGTGCACAGTGTTAGCATAGGAACTATTGTAATTTACATTATTATACTTTTGGTACTAATTTTAGTGATAATGTATCGCTTTAGAAATAAATTATTACATAAGTTTAGACAAAATCATCAATCTTGTGATGTAACTTCGAATGGTGATTTTGTTCTTATGGAGGGAGGAGTTATGCATAGCCCACCTTTACGAAGAACTGTTTTGATAAACTGATCATGTCACACCAATTAGCAATTCCAGGTATTATTTAATGTTAGTAATAAATATCCTAGAAATGATTGCCAAACAATCAGTAACGTAAATCGACACATGAAGAGAGCTTCCTGTTATTGTCCCATTGGGAGGTCCAGCCACCGATACACACATGTAAACCCTCCATTAGTATATAAGCCCATGTAACTTAGATTTAAGGGTTCTCTTTGTCATAACGCTCATGCTGAGCACTTGTGTAATCAATAAAATATATTTTTTGAAAGCTCCCGCTCGTTCATATTTGACTACTTTGTATTTTTTTTTTGTTTGTATGTATGTATAATATATTTATTATTATATTTTATATTGTAAATTTTCTGTTTCTGTTCCCTCTTTCTTGCACCTCCTATGTTTTGTCTCTGCATCACCCTAAGGTAGACTGGTAGAAAATGCCTAAGGCATTAAGTCCGCCTTTCGGTGTATTTTTTACATTTGTGCATAAAGTTTAATAAATAAAAATAAAAATATCAATTTTTAAGTTTTTAAGGGCGTTTAAACATTCATTTGTTGTATCAAGTGATTCTTTTACAGCACTGGAACATTCTGACTGTATGTTCTTCTGATTCATGAACCGTTTTATAATACAATTAGCAAGATATCTTTTATTATTAAAGCGACGTTCTAACTGATCCCAACAGATTTGATAATTAATGGCCGTGATAGGAATATGCCGCAAAAGTTGCTCGGCCTCACCTGTTAAATAACCTTTGAGATAGTGTAGTCGTTGAACGTCATCCAATGCTTTGTTGCTATGTATTAAAGATGTGAATAAATCGCGAAAACTTGTCCATTCGGAATATTTGCCACTAAAACTAGGAATTGAAATCCTTGGTAACTTAACACTAAAGGATTGACCGACGTTTGACTCCATAACATTCGAACTACACATTGTTACGGTGTTAGAATTTAACTTAAACTTAAGCATAGAATCCTTTAATTCCGTCTTATAATCCGTGTATAGTTCTTCAGTTACGTCATAGGCGTCAGCTGTATAATAGCTAGACTTCATCAACTCCTTGCTGTTAAATTCCGAAATTATGACACTATGTGTATCACGATACAAAGTCCAATAGCTTTCCAGTGTTTCAAGCCGAGTTTCCCGAAAGGAAACAGTTATCCGTTCCTTTGGAAACTTTTTAAAATTAACTCTGGCCTTTAGAATTTTTGACTTAGTGTCTTCTTGCATCGCAAAATATGTTTCCATTTTAAATAATTTTATGTAATGAATAGTTTAAAATAACTTTAGTTTCAATTAAAATTGAATGCCCAATATTCAGAAAAATTATAAGTCGATGAACTTTTTCTTCAACATTTTCGAAGTGTTTGGCAATTCTGTAGGAAAACCGGCGTGGATTCCCCGTCTTTCCACTTTTCTCGAAACTATTCTCAGTCCAAACAACTTGTAAATTCCTCCACTCCGTCCGATACGATAACGCTTCTTATGTACTAGCCGTATATCGCATACTACGCTGTGTGGTCTCAACCAGTATGTCATCCGGCTCGAAGGACCATGTACAATTCCCAAAAAGATCTGAGGAGCCTTCACGATGTCTATGCTTGAATACAACACCGTGCTTAGAACGAAAGACATTTAATAACTTAGTACACACAGAAGGTCATGGTTTGGCGGAGAATCTTGACACCGCGATCTAGAAAAACGCGTCACTGGCATAACGCCATCTATAGACGATTGGTGTAAATAAAACAAAAAACAAGACAATTTCAAAACTGACAAGTTTGACACTTAACAGTTTGTTACTTTTCAAGCAGAAACCACTGAACCGATCATCCTAAAATTTGGCATATACCTTTTCGGGTGTACTAAAATAGACGTACCTTTCATCCCAAAAAAAATATCTGTTACCGAGGAAAGCAACAACAACGTTATTATGTTAATAGAAGCGCCACGTGTTTTTGATGATCATGATCGACTTTTAGACAAAACGGACACGAACGAAGTCGCAGGCAACAGTTAGTAAACAAAAAGATAAAATATAATCACCATGCACCGTCCTGAAGTCCCATTGCTCACCCCAATCGTGGAAACCGACAAAGGCTATATCTTTCAAGAAAGTCCCCACCATTGTCGCTGGAGGATATCTGGCGAAGAGTTCTTTTAGTACTGTAGCTTCCGTGTCACTGTTGATAATAGCAAGATGGCCGCCTTCAGCTGAACACGTGAAGAAAGCTCGGGACCAGTTTCGAGGAACCGTGTGGAACTTGTAGCAACTGTTCGTTCTAGTGTCCAAACGGTATTCTGAAAAAAAAAATTATATCATTTTTCTTTTAAACGTTCATTAAGTGTAGTTATGGCCCAGGAGTTAAGGTGCGCCCGCCTCTCATACATGAGGTTGTCAGTCCAAATCCGACAAGTACTAACATTGGTATTTGCCCGGATTTAAACCCGCAACCTTATAACATAGAACCTAAATACACTGGCGAACTGTGGGTGTACATTGGCACACCTCTGCCTAACCCCTCAGGGAATACAGGCGTGATATTGTTACCTCATGAATTGAATATTTCATATAAATTGAGAAAGTCACAGGACTTTCTCTATTCATGAGTATTTTCTAAGCATATCCTGGACATCACTAACATCAGTGAAGGAAAACATCATATGCTAGACTTATATATAGTTAATATAAGTCTAAAATCGCCAATCCACCTCGAGCAAAAGATAATCAATACTCGTGCTTTCGCTGTATGAGAAGAGGCCTTTGTCTTGCAGTGGGATAGTAATAGGCTGGTATTATTTTGTTTTTAACGTTCATTAGATATTTTTCGATGAACCAAATTCTAAAGACCTGAATGTTTTTCCCTACAAATATATTTACCTGGATCAGTAGTACCGCACTCGTTAACTCTGTCATAGATTTCAGAACGGTAACAGATGTAAGGACGGGTTTCCTCACAGGAAACATCTAATAAATCTCCATTAAAAGTCATAGTGAGACAATTTTCTTTATTGCCTTTATTATCTGGTGCAGTGTAGCTCCAATTTGGTAGAATTTGCGAAAGTGGTATTCCTGCAATTTTTTGTAACTGTGTTAGTCAATCAAAATCAAGTTAGTCAGACACCTGTAACCTTGAAAAGGGTCCACCATTAAACCTAGCAAGAAGGCATACCTTCTTATGTACATACATAAGAAGGTATGCCTTCTTGCTAGCGAAGTGACCGGAATCAGTCTGGAGAGTACATACCCTTCAGAGACTGATTCCGGTCACTTCGGCAAATCTTAAATGAGACAAGCCAAGAACGCAAGAGATATTATAGTGTGCGCGCAAACACAGGAGCACACCCTCTTTTCTATCCCTCATGGTCATGAGATATCAAGTGACTATGAGAGATAAAGAAGAGAGAACGGCCGAAGAGGAAGGAGGGAGGGAGGGGTCAAAGGACTTGATAGGACGGCATTACGACACTACCGGGAAGAGATCAGGGGCAAGACCAACGGCTTTACATGCTTACCAAGACACAGGCGTGTTTCACCGCCAGCTTTCAAAATCCGATGATCTGGTAAAGGTTGCGAAAATACGCTGGAAACAGGCAGCGCAGGACCGGTCAGTGTGGCTTTCTATATGGAAGGCCTATGTCCAGCAGTGGATCATCATCATCGTCGTCATCATCATATCTGATGACGATGGTTATGATAAGTTCTGGTGACTCTACGATCTTTGTCTTTCCATACTGATTGACTTACCTTCAACCGTGAAATAAGCTCCCTGTGAGAATGTGGCATGGATCCCGGTAAAGATTCCGTAATCGTCATTTCTGTTGTTTGTAGAATTTATGATGTCTATCATTTCAAAACTTAAGGTTCGTGTGCTTGGAGAAGCTAGGATAGCACCTGGGGACAAAACAAATTAAAATTACATTTTGTTGCATTTATTTCTTCAAAAAAAATTATATAGCATGTAATCCCTTTTTACCTTCCAATGTACAACGCAGCCGAGCATCGGCCCAATTCGCTGGTACATCAATGTATTTAAACCATCTTTTGGTTGCTGAATTGTATTTGTAGTCACATCTGAATGATGGCCAAATCTTGTCCCCTTAAAATATAAGCAAATACATTTTGATTTAAATCGATTTTAATAGTGATAGTGTTCACTTACCACCGCCCATTGACCAATATTATAATTCTAACACACAACTTCTCTAAAAAACAATCAATTAACTACGAAACCCAAAAAATGGAACAGAATTAAAATTAATAAAATTGCCAATTGGATAAAGTAAATAAAATAAAATTAACTTACCGATAGTATTCTGGCAAAACAGTAACACAATACATGAAAACCAAGACTTCATTTTGTAAGCACTAAGATGCGTATGTGGCGAGTCAATTTTTTAATTTACTATTTATAGGTAACTTTTAAAAACCCCTCTCCCCCCCCCTTCCCCACTCTAATAAAAGTTTTATCGGTTGAGATAACCCGTTGAGTCAATGGTTCCCAACTATCGTAAAAAACTTAAAAATAATAATTGTATATTTTTTAAAACAACCCACTTACCTTTGTACCTGCGTTCCTCGAAGGGTTAGGCAGAGATGTACAAATGTACACCCACAGTTCTACAGTATGTATAGGTCTCATATAATAAGGGGCTAGCCTATTGCCATTAACCGGGCACATTCTAACGGGTGCTATTTAAACAGGCGTCTTTTTAATAGCATTATTCGCCATAAAAAAAATATGTTGCCTTCTAAATTAGTAAGTCAGCCACAATTAACGAGCATCTAAATAATACTATTTTAGCCACTAGTAATCTTCTATGTAAACCAATCTAAATTTAACTCAGCATGATGGTTATTTTTTAGCATCTAAATTTGTAACATGCATTCTAACAGTAAACTTCAAAAATAGTAATATATGACATCCCAAAATATATATTTATATAGCTTCTAGTTTTTTAACTCAGTACGTTTAAAATGTAACTCAATCTACATAAAAAAAGGAAATTAAACCATTACTGGATTATTAACGCAGGTCGCGCTTTTATAGCTGGATTATCACAACAATCCACTCGGTCTTAAAGTTCGGTAGTATTACGTTCCAAGATAAAAAAAAAAACACTTTTTTGTATTCTTCAAAACGAGTGTACGAAACGCCGACAGATTGAACACCAACAAGACTTTACTTCGACGGGACTCTTCGCCGACAGGGTCGGGGATAAACACGAAGTGGATGGCGGGGTCTATTCGCTTGCTTCGCTCGCTCTCTAGACCCCGCCATCCCCTTCTAACCTAACCTTTCCGAGTCGGGGTGCCCCAAGTCCCGAAATAAATTGCATCGCTGATGAGCCCTGTCGGCTATTTTCACGATAAAAGAATATGATGTATTTATTATTTTACATGCTAAGATATAATAAATTGCTGACTGTGGAAGCCTTTTTTTTTTTTTTTTTTATAGACGGGAAATCATCAAATAACTTCCCCCGCCCTGGGCGGGGCGGGAGGGAGTGTCAGACTTTTACTGACTAAAACCCGTCTATGTTCCTTCATGTGCCCTTTGCGTTCCGGGGGCGCGGTATCTCTTTCGAACAACCCGCAGCCCCGTTAGGCATCGGCCCTCAGTGGCCCCATCCAATTTTGCTGACATCTCTTTGAGGCGCGCGTGGAACACGAACGCGCCGTCGACACGGTCTGTCGCTAGTGAACGTACGGACGGTGAGCTACCCATTGCTCACCGTCCACAGACCCGCGTCTACGGTGGCCGGGAGTCGTCTCGTGGCTCCCGACGCCCGGATCGTCCACCGCGGACTGTGGAAGCCTGAATTAAATTATTTTGAGAACATTGCGTTGAAGCTGTAAAACGTAAAATAGTGAGGAGATGTAAAATCTGTGGCCGAGTTAGTAAATTAGGTGGCAATGCATAAATAAGAAGGACAAGTCACAATAATTGATGATATTTACTTGACGCTTTCTATAGAATGTTTAGTGGGCGTTGTAAAAAGACGAATTAGTTTATTAGAGGCTATGTCGTTTTCCCGTTGCTTAGTTATAAAAATAGAAGTTTAATCACGTGTCCAATAAATAATTTTGTGGCTAGACCTATAATTTCCCAATTCCAACTATATTTTGTTTAATTATTACTGACAACTATAGTCACCAACATTGCTTGCAGAAATAGAACGCTGAAGTGGAAGTAGGCCAGTCATGTCTGCAGACAGACAGACGGTCGGTGGAGCAGCCACGTGTCTCGCGGAACGTGGTCTCCACTCCAGAGACCACGTTTAGGCAAACGCAGTGTGGATGACCTGTTGTACGGTGGAAGATTTAAAGAACGTGGCGGGCAGCGGATGGATGCGGGCTGATTACGTACGGCAGTGTACTCGTATAGCTTTGGGGTGCTGGTCAGAAAACCTCCACGCGTGCCGTCGGCTGCTTGTCCCTCCGGACACGTCTTGAGGGAACGGCAGCTGGCTGGCCGGTGCACCCTGGGCGCGGGTAGTGATCTTCCCTGAGGAATGGGAAGAGATTCCTATTCTTTGGGGAAAGTCACTGCTCGTGGCCAATATTCTGACGGGCGGGGTCCGAGGACGGACCAAGGGCGTTTCTCCGCGTGTCCCTCTGATCAGCAGAGGGCACAGCGGAGGAGTGAGGACGGGCTCGGCGTGCACTCACCCTGCCATCGAGCAGACAGAGAGGAGGGTGGTCCTTCTCTGTCACCGTCGTACATCGTAACCCCATATCGGAGTGTCGTGGATCATGTCTCGCGGCTTCGATTGGCACCGAAGGTCTTGGCTTAACCGCCCGGACCGCGAGGTAGAAACCCTCTATAAAAAGTCACCCCGAATCCCAAGCGGCGGCGCACCGTGACGGGATGTATGGCTGACGGGCGTCCCTATGGGACATCAGTCGCTAGTGCGAACCACTAGTTTTTTGGTTGGATGGTTGGAACATTTTCTACTCGTGGGATTAAATATGGATATGTCATACAAAACTTTGGAAGGAGGGAGAGGGGATGCTGAGTCGGAGTCCGACTCGACCCCCTGTGTGGTGAGTGTGGGAAGCTCAGGGAGCTCTCACCGCGAAATGGGCGGGCCGCCCGGGAAGTTCTTCCGGAAGCGGCCCAGACCGGAGGACCAGGCGTCCTCCGAAGGCGAGTTGGCCTCGGCTCGCAAGATCCCCACCAGCAGGCGCGGTGGGGTCCAAGAGCGGGGCCCACTGAGGGTGACTGCCCGGAGGAGACCGGCGACGCCTGTCGCTGAAGGGCAGCACCTGAGAGGGAACAGCGGCAGCGATGTGGTCCAGCCGGACACATCGGGTGACGAGGCGGGTGCACCTGGCGGCTCTGAGGAGCGGAAGGCCAGGTTCATGGTGGCCGTAAAAGAAGCGGTTGCGAGCGTGGCTCGCAAGAAAATGAAGGGCAGCAAGTCCCGGGCCATGGAGGAGGCTGCGGCCACCATACTGGCGGAGGCGGAAGCCAGTTTTGCGGGGGAGGTCCCGCAACTTCGGGCGGAGGTGGCTCGCCTATCGGCCGACATGGAGCTCCTGATGGCGGAGAACAGGAGGCTCCAGGCGGACCTGGCTGAGCTCCGCGGGACCGGCTCCCGCCAGGCGCCCAAGACGGCGGGCCAGGGAGGCCAGCCCGTGCCAGTGGAGAACCAGGTGCTGAACCTGGTTCAGCGGGAGCTGGCTGCCTTCCAGGCACGGTTCTCCGTCCTGGAGGGTATAGTGTTGCGCCCCCCTCTGGCGGCGAGCGGTACGGCCACGGGCGGCAAACGGGCCTCCTACGCGGCCGCCGCGTCTGTGCAAAGGCCGGGTAACCAGCCTCTCAGCAGGGCTGGGCTGAACCCTGCGGAACCGGCTCCGCCAAAACCGGCGCCGGCGAAAAATGCGGTGCCCTCGAGGAGGGGCAAGGCGGCGTCCCAGCCACCTCCACCTCCTAATCCCAATCCTCCGGCCGCGGAAGCCGAATGGCAAGTGGCCGGGGCAAAGGAGAAGGGGCGCAGGGCGGCCAGGTCGGCCAGAGCGGCTACGAGAAGGGCTGAAGAGCGGCGGCGACGCGGTGAGCGCAAAGCCGCGGCTAGGCTTCGCGCTCCGAAATCCGCGGCTGTAGTGATCACGCTACAGCCGGAGGCGGTGAAAAAGGGCGTGACCTACGCGGCGGTGCTCACCAGGGCCGAGGCGGCAATCGATCTCGGCGAGCTGGGGATCACGGCCCTCCAGCTTAGGGTTACCGCAACTGGGGCCCGAATGTTGGAGATCCCCAGCGCCACCAGCGGCCCGTCCGCAGACGCTCTGGCTGAGAAGCTAAGAGCGTCCTTAGATGCGGACGAGGCCCGAGTGTCCAGGCGCGTCAGATGCGCAGACCTGCGCATTCTGGGTCTGGACGACTCAGTCACCGTGGAGGAGGTGGTGGCCGCCGTCGCCAGGACGGGCGGATGCCTTGCCGAGGAGGTCAAGGCAGGCACCATCCGCCCGGAGCGCTCGGGCATGCAGACCATTGTGGTCAGCTGCCCAGTGACGGCGGCTAAAGTCATTGTTGGGGGCGGCCGCTTGCTGGTGGGCTGGGTTTCGGCGCAGGTTAGACTGCTCGAGCCCAGACCCCTGAGGTGTTTCCGTTGCCACGTGGGGAAACACGTGGCATGTCGGTGCGCCTCGGAGGTGGACCGCAGCGCCCTTTGTTTCCGCTGCGGTCAGCCCGGTCACAAGGCCGCGGCTTGTGATGCCCCGCCGCACTGCGACGCATGTGCGAGGGCTAACAAGCCGGCCGATCACCGGGCTGGGGGCAAGGCCTGCGCCGTACCCGCCAGGACCGGGGGAAGGCCCCGCACCGCCGCCGCCGCCGCCGCCGCCGCTACCGCCGCCACCGTCGCCGTGGCCGCACCCGCAGCCGCCGCTGACACCGCGTCCGCCGGCGCAATGGATTGCCAATAACGGCACCATTGCGCCACCCGCAGGCGGATACCGTAGACACGGTCTGCGGGCGGTGAGCAATGGGTAGCTCACCGTCCGTACGTTATTAACTAACGACGGACCGTGTCGACGGCGCGTCCATGTTCCGCGCACAGAGGTGTCAGCCACTGGAAGGGGCCACTAAGGGCCAAATGCCTGCCGGGGCTGCGGGTTGTTCAAAAGAGATACCGCGCCCCCGGAACGCAAAGGGCACATGAAGGAACATAGATGGTTTTTAGTCAGTTTTACCATCTCTAAAAAAAAAAAAAAAAAAAAAGTGTATAGCTTTAAATATAGTTTGCTGAAAATAAGGAGTTTTAGGGCAAATAGTGAAAGTACCATCACTCATTTAGGATGGTGGTTTACAGTAGGAAACGTAATAATTACCTTACCAGTTTAAAAGATGATGATAAGGTTTAGCTGTTATCGATCTACACTTTTGTACAAGTCATCATATTAGCCGTAGGACGTTCTCCGCTTGACATAGGCCTCCCTCATAAATTTCTAAAAAGACCGGTTGGAAGCGGCGTGCATTCAGCGTATCTATACCTCTTGCAACTATTTTTGTACAAGTAAAAAAACTTAAAATTCGAAAACCACGAATTTTGAAAACCACTGAAACTGGAAAATGGTATTAGGTACGGAAAGTGAGTATCTATCTTCTATCTATATAAATAAAAAGACAAGTCCTGACTGACTGACTGACTGACTGACTCATCAACGCCCAGCACAAACCTTTGGACCTTGAAAGCTGAAATTTTGCAAAGAGTTTCCCTTCAGAATGTACACAAGGAATAAGGAAGATTTTTTCAAAATTAAATAGGGGATGAAAGTTTGTATGGAAAATCGTCAATTTTGTTTAAAAAAATCATGAAAATTAGTGTTTATCATTCTGGTTAAAAATTCAAAATCACGTGTTTTAGTGTTTTTGGGAAATCAGCCCCTGAGTGCGTAAAATATAGGGGATGAAAGTATAAATGGGAAACCCGTTAATTTAGTAGTTCAAACCATGAAAATTTGTAAATAGCCTTTTGATTGGTAATTAATAATTACATGTATCAGCGTTTTAGAAAATCATTCCAGAAGAGGGTAAAATAGGGGATGTTTTTTTTTACAGGAAATACACGCATTTTAAAGCTAACACATTTAAAATGACTATCAAAAGCCTTTTGGCGTTTATCATCTCCTAACTAACTAGATTTTAGGTTTTGTTATCATCCAGCATAACATCATATTATAATTATATCAATCCGCGCGCCGCACACATAGAGTACTTTTAATCCCGGTAGTAAGTTCTTATGTGATATTTTTCGACACACACGCGGGCGCAGACGCGGGTTTTGCCCGCTAGTATCTTAATAAAAACAAATGCATTGCTTATCATTTTTGATTTGATAACACTAGAACCGAAGCCAAACGTACATCAAAACATTCTTAATATAATTAAAGTTATCAAATTAACCGGCGAACTGTGGGTGTACATTGGGACACCTCTGCCTAAGCCTTCGGGTATTACATGCGTGATGGTGGTGGTTATCACATTATTTTTTATCGCAGCGCAGCGATGGCGCGCAGCGATGCGCCAATCTATCCATATACTCATAATCTGGTGTTAATGAATTTAATAGATTTGTGGCACTTTGGGTGTCCATAAAATTTCTCGGAGAACGGTATCCTTTTTGTAACCATCTCATTTTTAAAAGAGTATGTATGGAGTATTCTTTCCCGTTCTTCTCCATACGAAAATACATTTTGGAATGGGCAACTAGATTCATTAGTTTTAATTTTTTTGACGTTCCAAAGTGCCTTTTAATGGTCTAATTGAAATAAATGGTCCACTGAAGAACAGAATTCATGCCAGTTCACTCCCTTAGTCTGGCGTGATAAGTGTAAGTGGCTGTGATATACGGATGGACAGACATGCCGAATCCATAAGGGTTCTGTTTTTTGCCATTTGGCTACGGAACCTTAGCAATGAGTCTTTTGACTAACCTTCAATTGTCTGATAATCTCCTTGAGAGAGAGAGTGGCGTGGATCCCAATAAAGATTTCATTAACCGATGGAGAGGCCCTCATCATATTTGCCATCTCAGATTTTATTTCCAGTGTTGATGGAGAAGCTAGAACAGCACCTGATGACAGAATACAAGAGAAAAAAACATCATGTCATGGTTGGTACAGTGGTTAGTTAATAGGGGGCGATCCTATTGCCATTAACCGGGCACAAATCCAAACTCCGAGCTGCAACTGAGAATTTCATAGTAAAACCCAAAAACACTTTTTGCTCGACCTGGGAATCCAATTCAAGACCTCTAGCGTAGCAGTCGCGTTTAGGACCACTAGGCCAACGAGGCAGTTAAACTATAAACTTAGAAAGTACATATGAATTAGAAAAAATCACATTGGTACTTGCCCAGGCCCGGTTGCGAACCCACAACCTTGTGCATGAGAGGCGGTGTTAACCATTGGGCCATCACGACACGGCTCCTGAATTTAAAAACTTATTTATTTGTTTAAATAAATGAGTTTTTAAATTCAGAAGCCGTTTCGTACAGTGGGAACAGCGTGGAGGGCTAGTCCCTTTAAAAAAAAAAGCCGTGTCGTACGTGTGTGACTTTTTTTGTTGCAAAGAGTTTTCTTTGCAACAAAAAAAGTACAAAATCGGACTTAATGCCTTATGCATTCTCTACCAGCCAACCAAAGGTGTTGAAGAGATAGTTTTCTTTTATAATACTGTGATAGCACTATATTATGTAGGTATCCACCCACAAGGTGGACGGACGATCTGATTAAGACCGCAGGAAGACGCTGGATGCAGGCCGCTTCCAACCGGTCTTTTTGGAAATCTATGGGGGAGGCCTATGTCCAGCAGTGGACGTCCTGCGGCTGATATGATGATGATGATGTAGGTATATTACTAGTAAATAAATTGAAAATATCTTACCAATAAAACTCAGGCAGAACAGAAACAGCAAATATTTTAAAGAAGACTTCATTTTCTTAGGACGTGATGTAGTACCTAATGATATTATACTCGATTTTAATATCATAATCAGCAGAAATAAACATACTGAGTCAGTGGTTCTCAAATATGCAATGACAATAATTATAACGAAGGAAAAAGAACACTTAAAATACCTAGTTAAAAGTTACATACACTCACGCCTTTTTCCCATGAGGGTAGGCAGAAACCACGGAACGCCACCTGCTACGATCCTTACGTACTCCTTTAGCGTCCTCCACATTCATACATCTGGTCATACAAACACGCCGGAAAGTGGGTCTTTAGTCGTGATAGCTTATCAGAGAGTTGCGTCATCATGATGCGAGATAAAAAGAGAAAAAAAATATGTAAAAAAATCGATGTGTTTTAATACCACTGACTGGAAAATACAAAATACAGCAGTCATCGCTTTATTTACATAATATGATAACAGCGACTGATAAAATATAATAAATATAATATTCCTTTTTTTCAGATATTATTGTTATAGTTTTATCTTATTTTCAATATACAGAATAGAGGAAATTAAATTAATTGTTTACAGTTGATAATGTTTTATGTAAACACACCGAAGTTTTCCCACGATAAGTTACGTGTTTGGTGAATATGCCGTTCCCGTGGGTCGTAGCGTGATGTTTGTGCCTGTGGCCAATCTTTGGGCAGTTTTGTTATTAAAGTTTAAATTGCAAAAGCACTCTAAATAATTTAATTATAAATTTATTTTGAGTGTTTGTGTTCGTTGCTTTGCAATTTTAGCATAAGAATTAAGTCGATGTTATTAGGAACTTATTTCATTTTCTTGAAGTCACGATAGCCTATTTTGGTTAGGCAACCACACACACACACCCTCACATGCATGCATGGATACAAGAGGTTGTAAATGAAAATCCGATCAAGTACCGAAGCAACATTTTCAGTTTATATGTAACTAGCTGTGCCCCGCGGTTTCACCCGCGTTACGTTAGGATTTTGGTTACTTTTCCGTTCCCGTGGCTCGTTATTTGCCTATAATCTGTTATTCTGAGGTATAAGCTACGGAATGTCGCGCAAAGTTATTATTTTGCTGCGAAGTTATTTTAAAACTGTGATATCTCCTAAGATATTTATTGAAATTAAATGATGTAAAGGGCAATTTTGTTCAAAATTAAACACTTGTGATGAATAAGGTATTTATATTGATAAGGATTAATACTATTTCCATAAAAACACCTTCGCAAATAATGCATTATTTTAAAACAAATTTTCTGGCCATAAAAATGGCTATAGTGAGTCAACCTTAAAAGTTAGGCATTTGCTACCGCGGACTTTTTTTTAGAATATTTTAAGAGGAACAATTCTCTCATACATTATTTTTGCGTAACTTTAACCGTTTACGCAGCGCACGCAACAAAAGCCCTCAAAAAGAATATTTATTCCCCGTTTTTGCCACATTTTTCATTGATGCTCCGCTCCAATCGGTCGTAGCGTGATGTTATATAGCCTATAGCACTCACGAATAATGTAGGTTTCTACCAGTGAAGCAATTTTTAAAGTTGGTTCATTACTTCCGGAGATTACCCCCTACATACAAACTTACAAACTTACAAACAAATGTTACCTCTTTATAATATTAGTATAGAAGTATAGATAATATTTTACATGAAAGTTATACAAATTAAAATCCTATAGCTAACTCAATTTATTTAAATTGAATTTTGGTCTCCCAGAATTATAACTACTAACTAATAAAATATAGCAACCAGCATCTTTACAAATGCCATTTGCATTTTATTTTTTCTTAGCCTTTGCTCATACATTTTTCATTTCGTCTTTTAAAGTACTGAACAATTTTGTATGCTCAAAACCGTTTTGACTACTGCTTGTTTGAAGGGAAGTGGAATTTATATTTTTTCTCTCATTGTGTCAATGCTCCGCTGTTCTTTTCTGCAGCATGATCCTGACAGTTAAATGGTGTTTCTGGAACTCGTCGAGTGTCGGCACTTTTCTGGTGGTCACCATTATCGATTCTGGCTTTCAGGACACCACATAATCTAAAAGCCAGAATCAACAGAGGCCACTGGTATTAGAATTGCGGGCTTGTCCCAAAAAATATACTTGTGTCGTTTACTTTTTAAACATGTACGGTTTTACTTTCTTGCATAGCACGGCAAACGACAGGAACGCCTGGAGTCTTCTCACAGATGAATGGCACTGGTTTATCGCAAAATAAGTCGTCCAACAGCCCGGTTCGGTATACCGCACCGCAGCTCTCGCCTGGTGCTACATTGTTTGGCTGCGTTCCTGCAAATTTGGAGTACCCTGCATCCGCTAACGGTTGACCTGAAAAGAGAAATACGATTGTGTAGCTGATCAAATATGCTTCTGCCCGTGTGGTTTTTTCACCCGCATTAAGTTAAGGCAGCGTAGGACCGGTCATTGTGGCTATCTTTAGGGGAGGTCTATGCCCAACTGTGGGCGTCGTTCAGCTGATAATATGATGATGATGATGAAGTTACGTCTTTGGTGACTGCTTCGCTCCCTAAGGACGTAGCGGGATTTTATATAGCATATACTATTTCTCAAGAATCTGGTTATCATATACAAAAAGATGTTTTTCAATCCGACTTGAAGTTCCGAAGATTTTATGAGCAAGACTCATGCTCATTAACATCTAGTCAATCAATAAACAGTAAAAAAAATGTGATCAGTTGATTCAAATGATATAGAAGCTACCAAAATTTAGGTCACTGAAAAATTACACTGTAAATTTTTTTTCTGTCAGTCTTTCAATTTATTATATACTAGCTTCTGCCCGCGACTTCGTCCGCGTCACAGTTGATGTGTTATCCTACGGGTACCGTACATTTTCCCGGGATAAAAAGTAGCCTATGTGTTATTCCAGACTATAATCTACCTTTGTGCCAAATTTCATCCAGATCCATTCAGCCGTTTAAGCGTGAAAGAGTAACAAACATCCATCCATACATACAAACTTTCGCCTTTATAATAGTAGTAGGATTTATATGTACCGTATACATACCCTCAGAATAAGATAACATAAAAAAGTCATTTCTTTACTAAAGGACTGATGGATACGCAAATACTAACCCAGAGGGTTAGTATTTGCCATCCAACGTGGCAATGTTGCCAGTTTTTTGGGCACATTTCCTTTGGGTATTGGTGTCTTTTTGATATTATTAGTTGTTTCTTATAACGTAGCAAGTGCAAGAGAATTACCGTGAATAGTCCTCCACTCCCAGCTTTCGCCCCAATCGTGGAAGCCGATAAAAGCTAAATCTTTCCGGAATGTTCCCACCATCTTTGCGATTGGATATTTGGCGAAGAGTTCTTTTAGTACTGTAGCTTCTGTCTCACTGTTGATAATAGCAAGATGGCCGCCTTCAGCTGAACACGTGAAGAAGGCTCGGGAGAAGTTTCGAGGAGCCGTGTGGAACTTGTAGCAACTGTTGGTCCTTTTATCCAATTTGTATTCTGAAAGGAAAGATTAATTCAATATTGAGTGATAGTTTAGTGGTCTATTACTTGTATATCATTCGCTTGGAGTATTAGGGCATCTAGATCACGACTTACTTTGATTATAAAATTGGAGAATTAGGGAATTGAAGAATTGGAGAATTGGCGAATCGGAGAGTTACTTTATCGTTGGTTCATTTTGTGAAAGGCCTTCCCGCACTGCGCAATCCGATATGTAGTCGGTCTATGTGCCCAGCTCTCTGTAGGTCATTGTGGCTATTTTTAGGAGAGGCCTATGTCCAGCAGTGAACATGATGATAATGATGATATTGTGGCTATCTTTAGCGGCAGCTTAAGTTCAGCAGTGGACGTCGTTTAGCTGATATGATTTTGATGATATATTTACCTGGATCGATAGTCCCGCACTCACTGAGAGCTACTTCGAAGCTCTGGGCGCGGTAACAGATGTAAGGGTGCGTCTCCTCACAAGATCTGTCTGCTGCATCTCCGTTGCCGTTCATAGTGATGCAACGTTCTTTATTCTCTTTATTATCTGGCTCGTTTTTAGCCCAATTTATTGCAAGTTCCGCAAGCGGTTTACCTGTAATTTGTAAATCTGTATGAGTCTTAATTACAATTGGCGAAGAAAAAGGGAGTTGTGAAAGAAAAAGAAAGAGAAAAAAACATAACACAAAAATAAATTATTTAAAAAGTCCAAGACATAATTCAATATAGACAAGCACAAAAAAATTACGCTTAGCATGATGCCGTGGCCATTATAATTTTTACCGGTATGTATGTATGTGTGCATGTCATGGGTATGTTCTTCATAGCTTTAAACTACTTTTTTTATTTAATATTTTCTTTGAAAAAGTCTTAATGGAATAACACAACAACACTTTGCCGGACCTGGGAATCGAATCCAAGACGAACAACAGTCGCACTTATGACCACGAGACCAACGGGCAGTCTCAAATCATCGATACTAGTAAACTTACCTTCGATAGTATGATAATCCCCTGGAGAGAAGGTTGCATGAATCCCAGTAAAGATTTCATATTCAGGATTAGAGGTGTTCAATAAATTCCTCATTTCAGCACGAATGTCTGGTGTGGTCGGAGACGCTAGTATAGCACCTGATGAAAAGATAAAATACATTACTCATATCATATCAAATCCAATCAATTAAAATCATTTATTTGCGTAAATAAGGTGCGGAGGGATCTTAAAGATAAAGTAAATGAATCTCTCTTTAATCTGCCAGTAATTTCAGCGTGCTTTCAACCAGATCCGTTTAGCTGTTTCATCAGCGTGAAAGAGTAAAAAATTCATCCATTCATCCTCACAAACTTTCGCATTCATAATATTAGTAAAAAGTAAAATAACTATCTTACCTTCCAGTGTGCATCGCAGCCGGGCATCAAACCAGCTTGCTGGTATAACAAAGATTTTGAACCATGTTTGAGCTTTCTGACTGAATTTGTAATCACATCTAAATGTTCCCTCTGAAAAACCAAGCGTAATAATTTGACAAAATAAAACATTTAAAAAAATATATTAAATAAATTATATTATTATTTTTAACCGACTCTTCTCAATTCGACTGTGCGGTCAGCAATAAAAGTCGATTAACAATGTTACTTTTACATATCAAATAAATAGACACGAAATAACACAATTCACTGCTATTCAGAATTTTAGGCGATACCTAAAAGGTAATTTTATGTTCATTTTAGATCCATTTCCTATTTTCTTTGATAATGTGCATGTTTTTGTTTGTGTTGTGTTCCGTCAATTATGAATTGATTTTGATGATTTTTTTTAAATTGATAGATTAATAATTCGTAGCTGGGCCCATAATTTTTTTATCGAAATTGGATAAATAGTTTGGTTAGTAAGTCGAAGTAAATGAAAAATATGTCATCCAAGTAAATGACATTGCATATTCTGCTAGCTTGTGACTTTTATGTGGTGTTTTGTTAATTTACGTACTATTTACCGTTCCTTCAAGGGTTTTAATAAAAAAAAACACCGTTTTATTTTTTGATATTAAAATCGTACAAAAAATTGTTGATTTGTTAATAGAAATAAAACCATTTACAACGAAGGAAATTATGACACTATTTTGCTATGAAATAATGATTCGGAGCCTCGATTTTTTTAAATTAAAAACATTACGAAAAGCAAAATACGCGTTTTCGTTTACTTGGATGATATTTCAGATTTAAAGACCAAACTTATCGTCATCTGTTTAGCCTTTTCTCAACTATGTTGAGATCGGCTTCCAGTCTAACCAAATGCAGCTGAATATCAGTGTTTTACACGGAGCAATTGTCTTTATGACTTGAACTAAACAACCCAGTTACTGGACAACATGATACCTCTTGGCAAGACTGGTTGTCAGACTTCCCAAAGACCAAACTACAGAACCGGTTTTGATAAAACATTAATGGGACCTTTGCAAGTAATTATTCTTTTAAACAAAATACGATATTTACGGAGTTATGAAGTAATAAATATAAAAAAATACAACCTTTTTTGAAGTCAGTGAAAAATTAAGGAAGAATTTCTTACCAATAAAATTCAGGCAGAGCAGTAACACAAAATATTTTAAAGAAGACTTCATTTTGTGAGGTCTTGACTGAGTATAGATGCAAAAGTAATGGCAGACTTATTAGTATAAATATATTATTTATAGCCACATAAGTAATATGGCTCGGTGACTCGAGTCAGTAGTTCCCAATCGTGGGAAAACTTCGCCAAAGTCAAATTAAATTAATTTATTTTATTTAAAAATCACTTTCGATGGTCACAGGAAAGAAGAATTGAATTCAGTTCCCTGCGAAAATGTAGTTCTGTATATAGAAGAACGGGCAACGAACTCGATATTATTACGTTAATATTTTTTAAACTACTATTATAGTACAATAGGTGTTATGATTGTAACAATGTGTAGTCGGTAACATTTTTATTAATCAAGGCCATTGTTGAGCAAAAGAATCGTGTCACTATCGCGTCGGTAATGTTATAATGTCTATTGCGATCAGTGTAGATAATATTTTTAAAGTTACTAGTTGTTTAAACTAGTAACTTCAAACTAGCATAACATACTGTGTTCAGTTTTTTTATGGTTCTGTAGCTAATAGGTGCTAGACGGAACCCTTTTAGTAAGATTTTGCTGTGTGTCTGTCAAAGAAAAACGAAGGCAAGGAAGGTGTATTTTTGGAACTGTAATAGGTTCACATTTGACATTTTGACAGTATGTATAACTACGGCCGCTTCATGTTTTTCTTCTTTCTCTTAGCTATTGTTGCAATATATTTGGAGTTAGGCTTCCAAGTATTTTTGTCTATTATTAGTCTTCTTGTGTTCTTCTTATGACGCCTACATTACTAGAAAAAAAGTTAAAATACTCGTTCTTTTGACTGCTAATTCCTAACCCTCTGCGGTTCAAAAACTCTTGCCATGATATTAATTCTATTGCACTTCTGCCAACGATTCGGCTATAAAAACCTCATCATTTTCGAATATTACCATCCACGGCGCTAGTTTCTATATGTCTGCAGTAATATAACCGAGAATAAAAGAGGGCTCAAAGTAGGACCATAATGAACACCTACTTTGGCCTCGAAAATTTCGTCTGTTGGTGCTCGGCTAACCACCCTCGTGGTAACATTGTGGTTCAGATATTTAAGTAGTTTTATTTATTGCTCCTGCACTAGATGCGCTCTCAATGCTTGCAAAATAAGATCTTGAGGGACTCGGTCGAACGCCTTCTTAAGATCGATGAATATCGGGTAAAGATCTTGTTAGCAATAAATGCTTTTTTCGTGAAATATTCGTTGGCATTTCGCCTAAATCGCACTTAGTCAAGTTTTTTACAATTCTTAGGGCCCTTCCTAAAAAATCGCTAAACCCAAGTATCGCGGTATTCTATTAGAGGATATTTCGACACCAGCAATTTATACTACGCTAAATCAAAAAAGCATACTTTACAGTAGAGGCGTTTAAAGGCAAAAACGTGATAACTTTTCCATCAATTAAGATACGTATTTGAAATTTGGTATGCTTAATAGTTAATTTATTCATTGTAATATCTCATATTTATTTTTCCTTAATTATTTATATTTTTTGATTTAGCGCGACTTAGCCGTATATGAACGTAATTCATCAATCAAATGTTACATGTTATACACGTCTAACTAATGTTAGCATAGTGTAGTACGATTATCGGGCCGATTTTTGACAGGTTTCTGTGTCGCCGTGAAGAAATCTGTCAAAAATCGGTCCGATTATCGGTCGTGTGCGGGAACGCTAACACATAAGTATTTAGGTACTACGTTAAAGTTTATTTTACAAACGAACAAGTATACACACGAACGCGCTAAACTACGCTAACTATGAGTTAGCGGTGCGGTGCGTTCCCTCCCCGCGCACACTCCGCTAAAATAGTTGGCGTAATATAAATCGAGTGATTTCAAAAAGTACCTTTACTTAGCGTTTTATAAGATTTGTAACTTTCTTATTTTTGTATATTTCTTCACGATTTTTTTATGACATATGTAAAAACACATTTTAAGCAACTTGGCATAAAAAAACGTTTTTACCTAAACTTCGAGTTAGCGTAGTATAAATTGGTGGTTTCGATTTAGCTTCTTTAAATCAGTTTTCAAAGTTTCTACAAGTTTAATTAACTTTTGCATGAAGAGCGCCTTTTACTTTTCTAGAGTGTTTAAAAACCACTGACACAGAATAACAATGGGTACCTACTGAATTAAATGATTTAATTTTAATAAAATAATAATAATTCCTGTCTGTGTTATTGTCTCACAGCAGGGCAAAGGCGTTTTCTCGTACAGAGAAGGTACGATGACTGATCACCGCAGCCGTCACGTCTGTATTCCTCAAAGTGTTGGGCAGAGGTATAACCAATGTACACCTACAATTCACCGGTATGTTTTGAAGTCCCATGAAGTAGCGGGTGAGTCTATTGCCATTAACCGGGTATAAATCCTAACTCCAAGCAGCTATTGAAAATTTGTATTGTGAGAACTGGTATTCTGCTGCATCCAGTCAGACTGGAAGCCAACCCCATCGTAATTAGGAAAAGACTAGGCTGGTATAATATATTCATACATGAAGAATAAAGATGATATACCATGTCACTACGGCCTACAAGTAAAATTGAACCATCCGAACAAAGTCGAGGACAGAAGCTAGTTTGAACAAAACAATTTTAATAATAAAAAGGCATTTATTTTTAAACCAACAATTTCGAGTACATTACTCGATCATTTCCCAAAATTCATCACCATGATTTGATGATGATTTTATACGACATACTGGTGGGTAATCTGGATCCTTCTCACAGATGAACGCTATGGGCCTGTCACACCAGAGGTCTTTATATAACCCCGAGGTGTTTATTCCTCCACAGTGCTGACCTGGGTCAGCATTGTTAGGCTCCCCTCTAGAAAATTTGTTGTACCCTGCTTCAGTTAGCGTTTGTCCTGAAAAGAGAAAAACAGTATGGTTAGTAGTTATAGAGCCAGATTCTAACTAGTCGTTACAAAGGTTTTTTTTTCAGATAGGTTGTCGTCAAATAACTTCTCTCTCTAACTTCTTTAGCCCCCCCGCCCCCCTATAACATGGGGCCTAAATATACAGCTAAACAATTTTCTACGGAACTTTCACTAGCAGATAACTGATGTTTAAACTGTTTTTATTTCAGAATAATAATTAGGATTCTGTGTTACATATATCACGCAGACTAAGTCACTCGAATTAGGTAGTCCTTACTATATAACATTATAAATGAAAAAGTAAGTTTGTTTGTTACTTTTCACGCCGTAACCACTGAACCGATCATCCTAAAATTTTTCATATACCTTTTCGGGTGTACTAAAATAGACGTAGGATACCTTTCACCCCAAAAAAAATGTCTGTTACCGAGGAAAGCAACAACAACGGTATTATGTTAATAGAAGCGCCACGTGTTTTTTGATGATCATGATCGACTTTTAGACAAAACGGACACGAACGAAGTCGCAGGGAACAGCTAGTAAACAAAAAAATAAAATATAATCACCATGCACCGTCCTGAAGTCCCATTGTTCACCCCAATCGTGGAAACCGACAAAGGCTATATCTTTCAAGAAAACCCCCACCATTGTCTCTGGAGGATATCTGGCGAAGAGTTCTCTTAGTACTGTAGCTTCCGTGTCACTGTTGATAATAGCAAGATGGCCGCCTTCAGCTGAACACGTGAAGGAAGCTCGGGACCAGTTTCGAGGAACCGTATGGAACTTGTAGCAACTGTTCGTTCTAGTGTCCAAACGGTATTCTGAAAAAAAATGTTTATAATTATCATTTTTCTTTTGAACGTTCTTTAAGTGTAGTTATGGCCCAGGAGTTAAGGTGCCCGCCTCTCATACATGAGGTTGTCAGTCTAAATCCGACATGTACTAACATTGGTACTTGCCCGGATTTAAACCCGCAACCTGATAACATAGGACCTAAATACACTGGCGAACTGTGGGTGTACATTCGTAAACCTCTGCCTTACCCTTCAGGGAATACAGGCGTGATATTGTTACCTCATGAATTGAATATTTAATATAAATTGAGAAAGTCACATGACTTTCTCTATTCATATGTATTTTCTAAGCATATCCTGGACATCACTAACATCAGTGAAGGAAAACATCATATGCTAGACTAATAAATGTATTTAATATAAGTCTAAAATCGCCAATCCACCTCGAGAAAAGATGATCAATACTCGTGCTTTCGCTGTATGAGAAGAGGCCTTTGTCTTGCAGTGGGATAGTAATAGGCTGGTTATATTTTGTTTTTAACGTTCATTAGGTATTCTTCGATGAACCAAATTCTAAAGACCTGAATGTATTTCCCTACAAATATATTTACCTGGATCAGTAGTACCGCACCTGTTAACTTTCTGATTGGTTCCAGAACGGTAACAGATGTAAGGATGGGTTTCCTCACAGGAAACATCTGCTAAATCTCCATTAGCATTCATAGTGAGACAATTTTCTTTATTGCCTTTATTATCTGGTTCATTGTACTTCCAAGTTGGTTGAATTTGCGAAAGTGGTTTTCCTGCAATTTTTTATAACTGTGTTAGTCAATCAAAATCAAGTTAGTCAGAAACCTGTAACCTTGAAAATGGTCCATTAAACCTAGCAAGAAGGCATACCTTCTTATGTACCTACATAAGAAGGTATGCCTTCTTGCTAGCGAAGTGACCGGAATCAGTCTGGAGAGTACATACTCTCCAGACTGATTCCGGTCACTTCGGCAAATCTTAAATGAGACAAGCCAAGAACGCAGGAGATATTATAGTGTGCGCGCAAACACAGGAGCACACCCTCTTTTCTATCCCTCATGGTCATGAGATATCAAGTGACTATGAGAGATAAAGAAGAGAGAATGGCCGAAGAGGAAGGAGGGAGGGAGGGGTCAAAGGACTTGATAGGACGGCATTACGACACTACCGGGAAGAGATCAGGGGCAGGACCAACGGCTTTACATGCTTTCCAAGACACGGGCGTGTCTCACCGCCAGCTTTCAAAATCCGAAGGTCTGGTAAAGGTTGCGAAAATACGCTGGAAACGGGCAGCGCAGGACCGGTCAGTGTGGCTTTCTATACGGGAGGCCTATGTCTAGCAGTGGATCATCATCATCGTCGTCATCATCATATCTGATGACGATGGTTATGATAAGTTCTGGTGACTCTACGATCTCTGTCTTTCGATACTGATTGACTTACCATCAACCGTGAAATAAGCTCCCTGTGAGAATGTGGCATGGATCCCGGTAAAGATTTCATTATTGTAATTTCTGTTTTTTGTAGAATTTATGATGTTTGTCATTTCAGTCTTTAAGATTCGTGAGGTTGGAGAAGCTAGGATAGCACCTGGGGACAAAACAAATTAAAATTACATTTTGTTGCATTTATTTCTTTAAATAAAATTATATAGCATGTAATCCCTTTTTACCTTCCAATGTACAACACAGCCGAGCATCTTCCCAATTCGCTGGTACATCAATGTATTTAAACCATCCTTTGGTTGCTGAATTGTATTTGTAGTCACATCTGAATGATGGCCAAATCTTGTCCCCTTAAAATATAAGCAAATACATTTTGATTTAAATCGTTTTTAATAGTGATAGTGTTCACTTACCACTGCCCATTGACCAATATTATAATTCTAACACACAACTTCTCTAAAAAACAATCAATTAACTACGAAACCCAAAAAACGGAACAGAATTAAAATTAATAAAATTGCCAATTATTATATTGGAACTTATTGGATAAAGTAAATAAAATAAAAATAACTTACCGATAGCATTCTGGCAAAACAGTAACACAATACATGGAAACCAAGAGTTCATTTTGTAAGCACTAAGATGCGTATGTGGCGGGTCAATTATTTATTTTACTATTTATAGGTAACTTTTAAAAACCCCTCTCCCCCCCCCCCCCCTCCCCCACTCTTATAAAGTTTTATCGGTTGAGATAACCCGTTGAGTCAATGGTTCCCAACTATCGTAAAAAACATAAAAATAATAATTGTATTTTTTTTAAAACAACCCACTTACCATTGCTCCTGCGTTCCTCGAAGGGTTAGGCAGAGATGTACCCAATGTACACCCACAGTTCTACGGTATGTATAGGTCTCATATAATAAGGGGCGAGCCTATTGCCATTAACCGGGCACATTCTAACGGGTGCTATTTAAACAGGCTTCTTTTTAATAGCATTATTCGCCACAAAAAAAATATGTTGCCTTCTAAATTAGTAAGTCACAATTAACGAGCATCTGAATAATACTATCTTAGCCACTAGTAATCTTCTATGTAATCCAATCTAAATTCAACTCAGCATGATGGTTATTTTTTAGCATCTAAATTTGTAACATGCATTCTAACAGTAAACTTCAAAAATAGTAATATATGACATCCCAAAATATATTTATATAGCTTCTAGTTTTTTAACTCAGTACGTTTAAAATGTAACTCAATCCACATAAAAAAATTAAACCATTACTGGATTATTAACGCAGATCGCGCTTTTATAGCTGGATAATCACAGCAACCAGTAATCCACTCGGTCTTAAAGTTCGGTAGTATTACGTTCCAAGATAAAAAAAAAACCACTTTTTTTGTATTCTTCAAAACGAGGTATCAAACGCCGACAGATTGAACACCAACAAGACTTTACGTCGACGGGACTCTTCGCCGACAGGGTCGGGGATAAACACGAAGTGGATGGCGGGGTCTATTCGCTTGCTTCGCTCGCTCTCTAGACCCCGCCATGCCCTTCTAACCTAACCTTTCTGAGTCGGGGTGCCCCAAGTCCCGAAATAAATTGCATCGCTGATGTGACCTGTGGCTATTTTCACGATAAAAGAATATGATGTATTATTTTACATGCTAAGTTATAATAAATTGCTGACTGTGGAAGCCTGAATTAAATTATTTTGAGGACATTACGTTGAAGCTGTAAAACGTAAAATAGTGAGGAGATGTAAAATCCGTGGCCGAGTTAGTAAATTAGGTGGCAATGCATAAATAAGAAGGACAAGTCACAATAATTGATGATATTTACTTGACGCTTTCTATAGAATGTTTAGTGGGCGTTGTAAAAAAGACAAATTAGTTTATTAGAGGCTATGTCGTTTTCTTAGTTAGTAGAAAATCGACAATTTTGTTTAAAAAAATCATGAAAATTGGTGTTTATCATTCTGGTTAAAAATTAAAAATCACGTGTTTTAGTGTTTTTGGGAAATCAGCCCCTGAGTGCGTAAAATATAGGGGATGAAAGTATAAATGGGAAACCCGTTAATTTAGTAGTTCAAACCATGAAAATGTGTAAATAGCCCTTTGATTGGTAATTAATAATTACATGTATCAGCGTTTTTAGAAAATCATTCCAGAAGAGGGTAAAATAGGGGATGTTTTTTTTTTACAGGAAACACATAAAGGAGACGGGAATTTCTGGGCCAAATTGTACTAAGTTGAGATCTGGTTTAAAAAAAACGTTAAAAGTTTATATCACGAATAAAAAGAGATATCGATTACTATAATCGATTAATGTGAATGAGTTTCAACAATTGAATACAATATCACTTGCACTAGATGATTGATTCAATAAAAATAATTATACACATTACAATTAACATAATGTTCGTAGTTTAAAAAAAAAAACAAAATATTATTAAAATCTTAAAGTTGATTCTCGTTTACAAATCGATTTATTACTTGTATTCTGTCAACTGTATTTTTAATCTGTGCTGGCAGTGAACAGCCACAGAATACTTTTTGACAGCCCTAGTAGACTGTCAATCACTCGTTTCGTATTATCATTTAATGCGTGTGCGTTTTGAGTGTTTCCCGTTGTTTTATTGATATTTTCCTCGGCCACTGCTTTCTTTCTACGGACTTTTGATATTACTAAACTTGTACGACCCTTGCTATCATACCGGAAACAGATAATCTCGTTTTCTCGAGCTGTCGGCTTCTAATTCTTCATGGCTACTAAGGGGACGCATTCAGTCCAGGCATTAAGTCCGCCTTTGTACGGTGTATTTTTACATTCTTGCATAAAGTTTTAATAAATAAATAATAAGTCAAAAAAGTAATTTTGTTTATATTTTAGTCAACAGCTTTAGATGAGGTAAAAATCAGCTGTTTAGTATAGGTTGTTGCAAATTTATTGCATAACCTCACTTTTAAAACCTCCTATAACTCTGCTCTCAGACATCCAAAAACCGACGAATTTTCAGTGATGCTTTGTTCATATATAAGCTAATAATTGACACCAATTTCATCTTTGTACACCCAGGCCCAAGAATGTATGAAAGCGTATCCGTCTCCTTTTAAAGCTAACACATTTAAAATGAGTGTTAAAAGCCTTTTGGCGTTTATCATCCCCTAACTAACTAGATTTTAGGTTTTGCTATCATCCAGCATAACATCATATTATAATTATATCAATCCGCGCGCCGCACACATAGGGTACTTTTAATCCCGGTAGTAAGTTCTTATGTGATATTTTTTCACACACACGCGGGCGCAGACGCGGGTTTTGCCCGCTAGTATCTTAATAAAAACAAATTTTAATGCATTGGATATCATTTTTGAATTGATAACACAGAACCGAAGCCGTCGTACATCAAAACATTGTTAATATAATTAAAGTTATCACATTACTCTTTATCGCACCGCAGCGATGGCGCGCGGCGGCGGTGCGCTTATCTATACATATGTATACAGTAGAGCCTCAATTATCCGAACCCTCAATGATCCGAACGCTAACTTAGTTTATCCGAACACTCAATTATCCGATTATTGGCGAGAATTTGTTGCTGAATACGCGTTGCAACTTTTCGTCAATTAAAAATTGTCTATTTTATAAGAAAAGCATTTGAATTTTTTTGTTCTTTTATATTACAACGATAATATTTATGTCAAATTTTAATAGACTGAACAGTTTTTAGGTGAAACGGTGTTGTTTTAGTTTTATCTTGTCCCAAAAAGCCCACATTTCGATTATCCGAACTAGTCTCGGTCCCAATTATTTCAGATAATCAAGGTTCTACTGTAATAAAATCGTAACGATACCAATTCTGTACATTCAATATTATTATTTTTTCAAAGAGTTATTACTACATGTTGAATAAATTAATACCGCACAGTTCAGAAGTTGCAAAACTAAAATTATGCTTTATAATTGGCTAATTCGAAGCGTGTTGGAGTATTGTAGTGTAATTTGGCGACCACACTTTGCTTCACACTCATTGCGTTTAGAACGTGTTCAAAAGCGTTTTTTATGGCACTTGGCGTTCTCTAGCGGCATGGCCAAAAAAATACTTTCCTACAATGACAGACTAAAACAGTACAAAATGATCACCCTGGAAAAACGCCGACACCTAAATGACGCAATGTTTGTGTGCAAAGTAATGACCCATAAAATAGACTGCCCGCAGATACTGTACACCTTCGACTTCCGTGCCCCCTCAAGAATTCCTCGCAGCCCAATAACGCCACTCTGTCCACCATAAAGGAGAACGGTTTTAGGCGCCAATTCCCCTTACGCAAGATTATGTAAGGTTGTGAATAGTTGTGGCGATAAAATCGATTTGCACTTTGACTCTCTGACCAAATTAAAAGCTAAAATTTATAAATATCTCCCCAATTAGAGTATTACTGTCTGTAACGAAATATGTCTTCGTTAAAATAGGATTACCTAGATTATGTTCTATGTTAAGGTTACTTTTCTTTTTATTATTTACTTTTGTACAACTCTCTATGCATGCGGAGTTTACCTGTAAGTGATTGTTGCACTATATGGTTGTATCATTTACATATTATATTAAGCATAGTACCAGTGTAAACAATTGTTGGTGAACCAATAAAAAAAAAAATGTGGCAAATAAATTTATGGATTCAAATTATTATGGCACTTGACAGATTATGACCAATGAATTTAGTGAAAATGATTTTGTGTTATTTCACGATTATGGCAATTGAAGCGTTGTTACTAAAAAAAAAAATAAAAAAAAAAAAAAATTGATTTGATTTGATTTGATTTGATTTGATTAATGAAATTATGGCAAATAAAAGTATGGCATATAAAATTATAGCTTTTTAAATTATGAAAAACATTAGTAAACCCCGTATCAAAGGCCTTGGCGAGATCAAGGAAGAGATTGCTGTCTTTCTTGATCTTGCTTGAACGCGGGTGTAAAATAACCACCCAAACAAAGTCGAGGACAGAAGCCATATAGTTTATGTAGTACAAAAAATTATAATAATAAAAAGGCATTTATTTTCAAACCAACAATTTTAAGTTCACTAATCATGTCCATGTCAAAAGATGAGGAAATCTTTCGTTTCTACACGACAAACTTCTGGATAATCTGGATCCTTCTCACAGATGAACGCTGATGGCCTGTCACACCAGAGGTCGTCATATAACGCCGAGCGGTATATTGCACCACAGTGCTCACCTGGGGTAAAATTGTTAGGCTCCCCTCCAGAAAATTTGTTGTACCCTGCTTCAGTAAGCGTTTGTCCTGAAAAGAGAAATACAGTATGGTTAGTAGTTATAGAGCCAGATTGCGGATTGCAAATTGCGGTTTGCAGATGGGAAACCCGCAAATAATTTCTCTCTCTAACTTCTTTAGGCTCACCCCATATTACATAGAGCCCAAATATACAACTAAACCAATTTTTACGGATTATTCCTAACCTGACCCGAAATCCTAACCCGGTCGCGGGTTAGGTTAGGAACATGAAAAATAAAAATAAAAAAGTTCCTAACGTAAACCCCTTCCTAACCTGACCCGATGTTTCGTTCCTAACGTAACCCGAATTGCGATATGGTAGGTTTCCCCCTCCTCTTTCTCAGAATTAAAGGTATTGTATTATTTTATACACAGTACATATACTACGTACTTTTTACTTTTTATACTTAATTATTATGAGTAAGTAAGTAGTGTTCTACTAATACTATTTCTATCTAATACAATATTTATCAATACAACTCGAGCCCGAGACCTTTCCAACGAATGCAAAACCGTGGAAATTGGTTCGTGGGTTCTGGAGTTATAGCGTCAGGAAGGAAAACCCGACTTATTTTTATATAGTAGATAACAATTAGGATATCACGCGGACGTAGTCGCGAGAAGTAGGTAGTAATAATAATTTATAATAATAATCATGACATGAACCTCGCGAAGGCCGAGAATGATAAGAAGATCAAGTATCTTGACTTGGCTCGCGAGGTCGTCAACATGTGGGATGTGAACTCAGCGATCATTGTGCCGATAGTCGTTTCAGCCAAAGGCTTAATTGCCAAGAGCCTCGACCAATATCTTAGGAGGCTCTCGTTGGGCGGCTGGATCAAGGGCTTGATTCAGAAAGCGGTACTCCTAGACACGGCGCGTATTGTTAAGAGATTCCTTTCTCAGGAGCCCTAAACACCGGTTGGCTTGGACTCTGTTCCCGACGCCGCCGCCGGTGGGCTACTATTTTTTATGTTTTTAAATGTTTTTATATTTTTTTCTAATATTTAAAAATGTAATTTATATGTTAATGAACGAATAAATGGAATAATAATAATAATTTATTTATTTCGTACCACAAATTACAGAGAAAGTGATTAAATATTCTACAGACAGAATTGTTAAATTAATTTGTGGAAGACTAGTGCCTAAACTAAGTTTTTTTACAAAACCTGTATGTCAGGTCACGGTCACCAGACACCCTGAGCAAAAGTTTTAACAGTATTATGTTGTACTGGAGACGATCTGATTCGCATATTTTAATTTTTTTTCATAAAAATCTCATACATTATAATTATAATTATGCAAAATCCTCGTAAAACTAGGTTTACAAAAGAAAATAAAAATAATAATAATTAAAATAGCGGAAAAAAAGTAATTATTAAGGATACAAGCAAGGGAGAATGTATGTGAAACTGCGTGATGTTTGGGGTGAGTGTGTGTGATGTGGAGTGAGTGTGTGTGGTGTGGGGTAATTGTGTATGTGTTGCAAAGGGAACATTATGTTAGGATAAGGTTTTGAAAAGATTTTCAATTTGGGTATAATCTGTAGTGGTAAGCCAGTTAGTTATTTTTATTTTAAACGTTATTTTGTTTAGGGTATGAATTGAGAGTAAATCATTCAGTCTGTTGTATAGAAATGGGCCAAGGAAGGAAAAGAAAGGTCGGGCAAATTGTGTTTCTACGGATTTAGATTGGCATACATTCCTTCTTCTGCTTCTCATATCAGAATTATGAAAAGTATTTGTAAAAGGAATAAGAGATCGTTGTTTCAAAGCTACATGGAGAACAAAAAGCTGCCGAATTGAGAGGACTTTAGAGGACTTATAAACTTCTACAGTGGAATGACGGAAAGGAAGGAATAATGCAACTTTAAGGACAGCCCTTTGAGCCCTTTCAAGTGGTAATAGGTTAGTTTTAAACGTTCCACCCCATTAAGTGATGCAATAAGTTAGGAGTGATTGGCACAACGCACTATAAACGGAAAGTAGTTGCTTTGCGTTGAGGATAGACCGAAGATTTTTAACCACAAAGATAAATTTCTGTATTTTGGTAGTGAGACATTTTATATATTATGTGCGGCAAAGTTTAATTTAGAATCTAAGGTGACCCCCAAGTACTTAATACTGTCAACTTACTGTAATTTAGAACAAGAACAATCACCGTTATGAGGGGATATACAGGTGTTGGTTTTTTTTTTAGAGATGGTAAAATCATCAAATGACCCCCCACCAATTACGGCACCATTGCGCCTCCCGCAGGCGGATACCTTTTCACGCCTAAACCACTAAACCGATTATCCTGAAATTTTGCATAAACCTTGTCGGGTGCACTGAAATGGACATAGGGTACCTTTGATCCTAAAAAAAAACAGTTACTGAGGAAAGCAACAATAACGTTATTATGTTAATAGAAGCGCCACCTGTCTTTTGAATCACGATTGACTTTTAAACAAAACGGACACGGACGAAGTCGCAGGCAACAGTAAGAAAACAAAAAAATATAATATAATTACCATGCACCGTCCTAAAGTCCCATTGCTCGCCCCAATCGTGGAAACCGACAAAGGCGATATCCTTCCAGGAAGACCCCACCATTTTCACTGGAGGATATCTGGCGAAGAGTTCTCTTAGTACTGCGGCTTCCGTTTCACTATTGATAATAGCAAGATGGCCGCCTTCAGCTGAACATGTGAAGAAGGCTCGGGAGAAGTTTCGAGGAACCGTGTGGAACTTGTAGCAACTGTTCGTTCTAGAGTCCAAATGGTATTCTGAAAATAAAATTTTGAATTTTAAGTGATCTCGTGCCTTGAAGATATCTACGTATCCAGAGGGGCGGGCAGTGAATTCCACAGTCTGGTAGTTCGCATAATAAATGTGGGATCAAAGCGTTTGGTTCGAGACCATGAAACGTACAACCATAATATAGCGGTAACGCTTCGCCGTATTTCTGCTCGTTCGATGATGGAATGTACCTATCTACACCTATTTACCTGGATCAGTAGTACCGCACTCGTTAACTCTCTGTTTTGTTTTCTCAGACCGGTAACATATGTAAGGACGGGTTTCCTCACAGGAAACATCTGCTAATTCTCCAACAGAATTCATAGTAAGACAATTTTCTTTATTGCCTTTATTATCTGGCTCATTGTACGCCCAAATTCGTCGGATTTGCGAAAGTGGTATTCCTGCAATTTTTGAACTATGTTAGTCAATCAAAATCAAGTTAGTCAGAAGCCTGATACCTTGAAAAGGGCCCAGCATTGAAGCGAGTAAAAATGCACACCTTCAAACACTTCAGACTGATGCCGTTCACGGTGGTCAATCTCAATTAAGACAAGCTAAGTATCCAAGAGATATTTTACTAAACAAGTGTGTGCGCAAGCGCAAGTGTCCCTTTTCCCTATCTCTCATTACATAACCGGGAAGAGATCAGACGCAGGACGGTTTTACCTACGTGCTTTTCGAGACACAGGGGTGTCACACCACCAACTCCCAAACTCCGGGCCGCTACTGAGAAATTCGTAAAGGAAAACGAATACCTGGGAATCAAACCCATGATCCAACGCTACCACGAGCCCAACGGGCCACCGGAGGAGGGGACCGATGACCTGGTAAAGGTCCGGAAATTCGCTGCAAGCGGGCAGCGCAGGACCGGTCATTGTAGCTATCTATATAAGGGGAGGCTTATATCCAGCAGTGAATCATCATCGTAATATTATCGGATGATGATGGTTATGATGGGTTCTGGCGACTCTAAGATGACTTGTGCTGCTAAGATTTGTCAAATTAAAGATAAAGATCTATTTAAAATTAAATATAATTCTATACTGATTGACTCACCATCAACCGTATAATAAGCTCCCTGTGAGAATGCAGCATGGATCCCGGTAAAGATTTCAAAATCTTGCTGTTTGTTTTCTGTAGAATTTATTATGTATGTCATTTCAGCCTTTAAGATTCGTGTGCTTGGAGAAGCAAGGATAGCACCTGGGGACAAAAGAAATTCAAATTACATTTTTGATGCCATTCATATTGTATTTTCAAATTTATATTTGACGTATGAAACTGTCGTTTAGTATCTGGGACTAAATTTTGACAGTTTCATACGTCAAATATAATTTAATTTGCTTTCGGCACATAAACATAAAGCATGCTATTTTTGATTTTGCCCTTAATTTGATGTGCAGGATGCGTTATTAACGTGTATGTAATGTTTTTTCTTACATTCATTTTGTCAGTTATTCTTAAAATATTTGTAACTAGCAAACTGCCTTTTTTTTTAATTTATAGACGGGAAATCATCAAATAACTTCCCCCGCCCTGGGCGGGGCGGGAGGGAGTGTCAGACTTTTACTGACTAAAACCCGTCTATGTTCCTTCATGTGCCCTTTGCGTTCCGTGGGCGCGGTATCTCTTTCGACCTTCTCTTCTCTTATCTCTTGGGCCCTCAGTGGCCCCATCCAAGTTTGCTGACATCTCTTTGAGGCGCGCGTGGAACACGAACGCGCCGTCGACACGGTCTGTCGTTATTCAGTGAACGTACGGACGGTGAGCTACCCATTGCTCACCGTCCACAGACCCGCGCCTACGGTGGCCGGGAGTCGTCTCGCGGCTTCCGACGCCCGGAGCGTCTACCGCGGCGGCCGCTGGGACGGGGGACCCTCCTTTCCCTCTCCCGCCCGCCGCCTCCTTCTCTAGCATTACAGCTTCGCAGAAGGAGGCGACTACTTCCCATTCCCTCTCGCTCCGGACCATGGCCTGAACCAGTGCCGGACGCGAGAGGGCGCCGCCGCCGGTGGTAGCAAACTGCCTGAGACTTCCTCCACGAGGCTTATTTCACCCGCGTTTAGTTATGCGTCTTTGGTTATTGTTTTGCTCCCGTGAGTCGAAGTGTGATTTATATAGCTTATGTTACTCAGGAATAATGTACAGTCAGCAAAAGAGATAAGTAACCAGGGTCGCCTAATCAATTCAAAGTTTTTCAAAAACCGATAGAAATTTTTTAATGAATTTTATTTTTATTAGTAGAAAATAAACAGTTTATTGATAAAATTAAATTTCACTTAAAAACGACCACCGGTTTGAAAGAAAAATTCAACTATATTAGAGGGCCCGGTTACTTATCTTTTTTGTTAACCGTACCTATCTATTGGTGAAAAAGACCGTTAAAAAAAAACCATCTGAAAGCCGTGCTCGTATGCCAATTTGCACTAAACTTTAGTTCTAAAATAGATGGCATGCGACCACGGCTTTCAGATGAGAATGTTTTCTTGTTTCATACTTTTTAGAACGTGAATTTTTCAGTAGTTTTGGAGCCTATTCGATACAAACAAACAAAAATCTTTCATCTTTTTATATTATTATTAGTATTGATAGAGGTGACTTGTTTTTATTTTGTGTTTATTTTTTTATTTTACTCATGTTTTTATTCAAACAAATTTGGATCTTATGTAATCCCTTTTTACCTTCTAATGTACAACGCAGCCGAGCATTGGCCCAATTCGCTGGTATATCAAAGTATTTAAACCATCCTTTGGCTGCTGAATTGTATGTGTAGTCACATCTGAATGATGGCATGCCCTCTGAAAATATAAGCAAAAACGTTTGATATAAGATTGATTTTCAATAGTCACATATTATTATTGTCACGCATATTAAACATTAACTTTAACATAGAATTCAATTAATATTCAATTAAGTGTAAAGCGTATTTTTTTGTGTACGGTTGTACCGAACTTTGTTGAACACTGATAACAAAATAATATATTGGAAATGCGTTGCTATTTTGTATGGGGACCGTCCCATACAAAATAGCAACACATTTTTAAGGCCTCTGGTATTGCAGATGTCTATAGGCAGCGGTGACCACTTAGCATCAGGTGGGCTTTCGGGTTTCTTGCCATACAACGATAATTATAAATTTAATACACTGAAACTAAACGAATAATGGCAATAGGCTCGCCCCCTATTACATGGGACCTAATATACCGGCGAACTGTGGGTGTACATTGGAACACCTTGCCTAACCCTTCGGGGAAAAGGTACATAAATCATTTTTTGCGTAACTCTCCTCTTCTCTCCGCTTTCCTGCACAACAAGCATAAGTATATTATATTCTCCAAACCGATGCCGGCCACAGCGGCTAATCTTAATGTAGACTAGCCATTGTATGAAGGAGATATTACTTATAGTGCTTAAGTGCGTGCGCAAACACAGGTGCACTACCTCTTCCCTTACTCTCATATTCCAATGAGACGGCAATCCGACACAACCGGGGAGAGATCAGGCGCAGGACCAACTGCCTTAGTTGCTTTCCGAGACACGGGGGTGACACACTACCAACTTCCAAATTCCGGGCTTTTTTTTTAACCCGGGAAATCATCAAATAACTTCCCTCGCCCTGGGCGGGGCGGGAGGGAGTGTCAGACTTTTACTGATTAAAACCCGTCTATGTTCCTTCATGTGCCCTCTGCGTTCCGGGGGCGCGGTATCTCTTTCGAACAACCCGCAGCCCCAGCAAATTCCGGGCTGTTACTGAGGAATTGCTAATGGAAAAACGGAATTACGCCCTGTACCCGACCTGGGAATCGAACACAGGACCCCACGCTCAACAGTCGTGCCTTCAGGAGGAGGGTATTTACAACCGGGGGGTCGGCGGGGGGACACCAAGCCTAATAAATATATATCACGCCTGTATTCCCCAAAGGATTAGGCAGAGGTGTACCAATGTACACCCACAGTTCGCTGGTATATTTAGGTCCCATGTAATAGGGGGCGAGCCTATTGCCATTAACCGGGCACAAATCTAAAATCGGAGCCGCTACTGACAATTTCATAGAAAAACCCAATAACACTTTTTGCTCGACCTGGGAATCGAACCGCGGACCTCTAGTGTAGCAATCATTCTTAGGACCACTAGGCTAACGAGACAGGTAGGTAATAAATAATATGTAAAATAAAATTAACTTACCGATAGCATTCTGGCAAAACAGTAACACAATACATGGAAACCAAGACTTCATTTTATAAGTACCAAGACGCGTATGTGGCGTGTCAATTGTTTTATTTACTATTTATAGGTAACTCTTATAATGTTTTATCGGTAGAGGTATGAGCTGTTGAGTCAGTGGTTCCCAAGTGTCGTAAAAAGCATAAAATAATAAATAAATAAATAATAATAAATATCTTGGGACAACTCACACACGGCTATCTGATCCCAAGCTAAGCAGAGCTTGTGTTATGGTACGTATACATAATTATATAATTTATAAATACATACATATTTTAGATAAATCACACCCAGACACAGAACAAACAATCATGCTCATCACACAAAGTTTGTCCTGGGTGGGAATCGAACCCACGACCTCCGGCTTAGCAGTCAGGGCCACTAACCACTAGACCAACAAGCCCGTCAAAATAATAATTGTATTTTTTTTAAACGGCTTCCCACACTTCATTTCCCTAAACGTGGTCTCCACTAAAACACGTGTATGCTCCACCGACCGTCTGTCTGTCTGCAGATATGACATGTTCCAATTCTGCTAGCAAAGTTGTTGACTTTAGTTCTCAGTAATTATTAAAATAAAATATCGTTAAAAAAAAATGATAAATAAAAAAATAAAAAAAAATACGATAAATATCGTTAGGATTTATGCTCTGTTAATGGCAACAGGCTCGCCTCCTATAACATGGGACCTAAAACATACCGGTGAATTGTAGGTGCACATTGGTATACCTATGCCTAATCGAGGAACCCTTTGGAATACCATCGTGATGGTGTGTGTATTCAAAGTATTTTTGTACAAGTAAACAAGAAAAAAAGAAACTAAAATTCGAAAAACATCAATTTTGACAACCACTAAAACAGGAAAATATTATTAGGCACGGAAAGTGAGTATCTTAAAATAAACAAATACATTGCTTATCATTTTTGTTAAATTAAATTAATAATTTAAGTTATAATGAAGAATGGGTAAGATAACACTAGAACCGAAACCGAACATACATCAAAACATTTTCAATATAATTAAAGTTATCAATCACATCACTCTAAAGCGACGGCGGGCGGTGCGTTAAATACATATAATAAAATCGTAACGATGCCAATTCTGTACATTCAATATTTTTTTCAAAGAGTAATTACTACATGTTGAATACATTATACTTAGAAAAACATTGATTGGCAGGGGCCATAGTCCATCCATAGTAACAGGAAACTAGTCCATTTAAGCCACCTAAACCCATAGCCCTATATCCTGCAATAGTCCTGCGCCAGCCCAGGGGATTGTCCTTGGATGCATTTGCATAGTGCAAACAGGGATAATTGTCGGTTGGTGTTCCATTTCATTTTAAAGCCATGTAAGGAGCCTCTGTGACTTGGCTTCGGCTCCTCTTACGCCTTTCAAAGGTCCAGGATCCTAGGGCATCTAGATACGTAAAGGAAATAATAATAAAATATTTATTTGTTCAAATAAAGCAAAACCATAATTATCGTCAGCATAAGAAATGATGATGCCTTGCTTCGTTTCTAGCAAAGGTCATTTAAGTACACTAAGACAAGTGGTGGACCTAACACTGAGCCCTGTAGGACTCCAAAAGAGATAGGTAGATGTACTGGATGTTCTGGTGTGGTACTTATGTACGAATCTACCTTGATACATTGTGTACGACTGCTGAAATAATCCTAGAACAAATTCAGATGCAAACCTCTTAATTACAGGCGTTCCTATTTAGATAGAAGACGCGGGACAGGCATCGTGTCAAACGCCTTGGCAAGATCAAGGAAAATATTGCTGCCTTCCTTGATCTTGCGGGTAAAAAAGAACCACCCAAACAAAGTCGAGGACAGAAGCTAGTTTAAGTGGTACAAATAAAACAAATTTAATTTTAAAAAATGCATTTATTCTCAAACCAATAATTTTGAGTACACTAAAAACTTGATCTAATGTCAATGTTTTCATCTTCATTAGATTCTGCACGACAAACTTCTGGATAATCTGGATCCTTCTCACAGATGAACGCTGCTGGCCTGTCACACCAGAGATCGTCATATAACGCCGAGCGGTATATTGCTCCACAGTGCTCACCTGGGGTATAATTGTTAGGCTCCCCTCCAGAAAATTTGTTGTACCCTGCTTCAGTAAGCGTTTGTCCTGAAAAGAAAAATACAGTATGGTTAGTAGTTATAGAGCCAGATTCTAACTAGTCGTTACAAAGGCTTCTATTGGCTTCTTAGTTTTTTTGGGTATGTTTCTTACCACTTTTCATTTTGATTGACCTTAATAACGTTTACCGTTATTTTATTGCTATTTATTTTACATACTATGGATCATCAATCAAATAGGTTCACTAAAAACCTTAGTTTTATATAATTTAACATAATTTATTTCAATTTTGTAAATGTGAGTACCATGGAGCCATTTATTTGTTAAGTTACTATGTGTTGGACACTGAGCATGGCAGTTGAGAGCTTCGTCATGCTCTCTTTAATGTCTCGCTGACGGTGGCGCGTGGGTTGGATCGTTTGGTTCCCTTCAAGATGGTTGAGCTGGATGGTGCTGATGCACGCGTCATATTCGTGAACGGGTGCTGTCAGTTGGGATTGGTCGTCTCTTAACTGCCATGGCTTACATCTTTATTATAATTTTGTTATTTTTTATATTCACCTTCATTGTTTTCACATATAGAAGCAACAAGAATATTGTAACCAAGTTTTTGTAAAAACCAAATTGAATGAAAAGAGTGTCCATGGAGTTTCTTGCTCGTTCTTCTCCATAGAGACCTACGTTTTGGAACGAGCAACTAGCTTCAATATTAAACTGTAACTTTTTGACAATTCAAAAGTGCCTGTAAATGGTCTAATTGAAATAAATGCTTTGATTTGATTTGATTTGATTTGATTTGATTTGATTGCGGATGGGAAATTGTCAAATAACTTCTCTCTCTAACTTCTTTAGGCTCACCTCCTATTACCTAAATATACAACTAAACCAAGTTCTACGGAACTTTCATAACTGATGTTTTAAGTAGTAACTAAGCTACTTTTATTTCAGAATAAGAATTAGGATTTCGTGTAATCACGCGGACGTAGTCCCTACTATAATATTATAAATGCAAAAGTAAGTTTGTTTGTTACCTTTTCACGCCTAAACCACTGAACCGATCAACCTAAAATTTTAAATTTTTTGGTTGTACTGAAATGAACATACCTTTACCTTTCATCCCAAAAATTATGTTACAGAGGAAATCAACAATAACGTTATTATGTTTCTAGAAGCGCCACGTGTCTTTTGAATCATTATTGACTTTTATACAATACGGACACGGACGTAGTCGCGGGATGCAGCTAATAAATAAAATATAATTACCATGCACCGTCCTGTAGTCCCATTGCTCGCCCCAATCGTGGAAACCGACAAAGGCGATGTCTTTCCAGAAAGAACCCACCATTTTCGCTGGAGGATATTTAGCAAAGAGTTCTCTAAGTACTATAGCTTCTGTTTCACTGTTGATAATAGCAAGATGGCCGCCTTCAGCTGAACACGTGAAGAAGGCTCGGGAGAAGTTTCGAGGAACCGTGTGGAACTTGTAGCAACTGTTTGTTCTAGAGTCCAAACGGTATTCTGAAAAGAATATTTTGAATTTTAAGTGAACTCGTGCAAAGTCAAAGTCAAATCATTTATTTCAATTAGACCATTAAAAGGCACTTTTGAACGTCAAAATAATTAAAACGAATGAATCTAGTTGCCCATTCCAAAAGGTAGTTTCGTATGGAGAAGAACGGGCAAGAAACTCTATACATACTCTTTTAAAAAACGTATTACATTATGTTGTACAATTATATGCATTCCATAAAAAAATTGCTAATGTCAAAACGATCTGTTAACAATAAAAGTCACTCAGAGTACTGCAATACGTACTAAGTGCGACGAATTAAGAAATGAAAGCTAAACCAATTGTAATATTTAATACCAATATTGTGATCGGTTTGCGAATCAGTGTGTGAGCCATAGTAATCACCAAATGTAGCATTTATTGTCTAAGGGAAAAAAAAGAAACAGTAATAATAGTGAAAAACATATTACTTATATAATTTAATTAGCAACCAGTTGATTTTGTCAAGCCTAAATTGTCTAGTAGAGCAGGACCAGCATGTTTCCAAGCATTATAATATTATAAATGCGAAAGTAACTCTGTCTGTCTGTCTCTTCTTCACGCCTAAACCACTGAACCGATTTCAATAAAATTTGGTACAGATATAGTCTGGGATCCAAAAAAGGACATAGGATAGTTTTCATCCCGGAAATCCCCCAGGAACGGGAACTATTAATCCACGCGGACGAAGTCGCGGGCAAAAGCTAGTCTTGAATATAATTCTCTAATTTGTAATATGCTTGTTAACAAAGTATACTCTTAATCATTTTTTAAAATTTTGTTTCATTTAGTAGTGCCTTGAAGATATCTACGTTATACTTATCAGGGAACAGAGGGGCGGGCAGTGAATTCCACATTCTGGTAGTTCGCACAATAAATGCGTTTGGTTCGAGACCATGAAACGTACAACCATAATTATAGCGGTAACGCTTCGCCGTATTTCTGCTCGTTCGATGATGGAATGTACCTATCTACACCTATTTACCTGGATCAGTAGTACCGCACTCGTTAACTCTCTGATTTGTTTTCTCAGAACGGTAACAGATATAGGAACGGGCGTCCTCACAGGAAACATCTGCTAATTCTCCAACAGCATTCATAGCAAGACAATTTTCTTTATTGCCTTTATTATCTGGCTCATTGTACGCCCACGTTCGTCGTATTTGCGAGAGTGGTATTCCTGCAATTTTTGAAATATGTTAGTTAATCAAAATCAAGTTAGTCAGAAGCCTGATAACTTGAAAAGGGCCCAGTATTGAAGCTAGCAAGATGGCATTCCTTTTTATTCTCTTATTCTCCAGGCTGATTCCGGTCACGGTGGCTAATTTCAATTAAGACTAGCCAAGAACGCAGGAGATTTTATAGTGAACAAGTGAGTTCGCAAACACAGTTGCATACTCTCTTTGTTATCCGTTCTATCCCTCATGGTCATGAGATATCAAGTGACTATGAGAGATAAAGAAGAGAGAATGGCCGAAGAGGAAGGAGGGAGGGAGGGGTCAAAGGACTTGACAGCACGGCATTACGACACAACCGGGACGAGATCAAGCGCAGAACCAGTGGCTCTTTTGGTTTCCAAGACACGGGGGTGTCTCAAACTCCGGGCTGCTATTGCGAAATTTGTAATGGAAAAACCCAATAACACCTTTTGGCCGACCTGGGAATCAAACTCATGACGCAACGGTCAATAGTCGCGCTTGTGACCACGAGAAAAACTGGCCACAGGAGGAGGGGACCGATGACCTGGTCGTGGATATTCGCTGGAAGCGGGTAGCGCAGGACCGGTCATTGTGGCTATATTTAAGGTAGGCCTCTCTTATATGGCTTCCCCTAGATGGCTTTCTTTAGGGGACGCAGGGGCCGCAGGGTCATAGCCTCCCCTAAAGATCGCCATCTACTGCTAGCGCAGTAGATCATCATCATCATCTGACACAATGATGGTTTAGATGAGTTCTGGCGACTCTAAGATCTATGTCTAAAACTTGTGCTGCTAAGCTTTGTCATATTAAAGTTTAAGATCTATGTAAAATTAAATATACTTCCATACTGATTGACTCACCATCAACCGTATAATAAGCTCCTTGTGAGAATGTGGCATGAATCCCGGTAAATATTTCAAAATCTTGCTGTTTGTTTTCTGTAGAATTTATTATGTATGTCATTTCAGCCTTTAAGGTTCGTGTGCTTGGAGAAGCTAGAATAGCACCTGGGGACCAAACAAATTCAAATTACATTATTGATGCCATTTTTCTGTATTTTTTAATCTCGAGACTAAATTGATAGTTTCATACATCAAACATAAATTGATTTGCTTTCGGCACATAAACATAAAGCATACTATTTTTGAGTTTGCCCTTAATTTGATGTGCAGGATGCGTTATTAACGTATATGTAATGTTTATTTTTACATTCATTTTGTCATTATTATTAAAATATTTCACCCGCGTTTTGTTATGCGTCTTTATGTTACTCGCATAAGTTACTGTTACTCGTTGGCTATAAAATAAGTCCAGTTAAGTAGTTTTTTGGCCTATTCGATACAAACAAACAAAAAAATCTCTCCTCTTTATAATATTATTATTACCATAGATAGAGGTGACTAGCTTTTATTTTGTATTTTTTTTTTTAAATAACTTTACTCATGTTTTTATTCAAACAAATTTGTATCCTATGTAATCCTTTTTTACCTTCTAATGAACATCGCAGCCGAGCATCGGCCCAATTCGCTGGTACATCAATGTATTTAAACCATCCTTTGGCTGCTGAATTGTATTTGTAATCACATCTGAATGATGGCATGCCCTCTGAAAATATAAGCAAATCCATTTGATATTAACATAACCGAACCATCTAAGCATACTCTTTTCAACCTTTGTCATTACATCCTGTCTTAATCCGCAACGTCCTCGTATATTATTTCATTCCTCACTTTATTGTTCAAAGTTACACCACACACACTTCGCAAGGAACGCCTAATAAGTATGTAAATTAAGATCAACTTACCGATAGCATTCTGGCAAAACAGTAACACAATACATGGAAACCAAGACTTCATTTTGTAAGCAGTACGACGCGTATGCGGCGGCTCAATTGTTTTATTTACTATTTATAGGTAACTCTTATAATGTTTTATCGGTAGAGGTATGAGCTGTTGAGTCAGTGGTTCCCAAGTGTCGTAAAAAGCATAAAATATTTTATTCATCATTATATTCATTGGATGCCAAACAAGCCAATGGCCCACCTGATGTTCAGTGGTCACCGCTACCTGCAGACATCTGCAATACCAGAGGCCTTGCAAATGCGTTGCCATCCCAGAGACAAAGTCGAAATTTTACATGTGCCCGTAAATACACAAGCACTCTATCCTAACCGATACTTAGCAACGTTGCTTTGCGGCAGTAATAGCTACATTAATAGTACTTCCCCGGACAAGCTCCTTCACAAAGAGCTTTACTATTATATCTAAATATCATATCTCATATTTCATCGATCGATCTAGACTTCGGCTTTCATCGATCTAGACTTTTGTACAAGTAAAAAAAAACAAAAAAAAATGAAAAACATGAATTTTGACAACCACTGAAACAGGAAAATGGTATTAGGTACGGAAAGTGAGTATCTTAATAAAAACAAATGCATGGCTTATCATTTTTGTTAAAATAAATTAATAATTTAAGTAATAATGAAGTATTGGATAACACTAGTACCTACCTAAGCCGAGCATTCATCAAAACATCCTTAATATAATTAAAGTTAAAACAGGACTTTTTATCGTACCAAAGCAACTGTGGTGCACTAATGGTTGATAAAATGACTTGCAGTGTAAGGGAATATAGAATATTAATAACTGCCTCGTTAGCCTAGTGGTCCTAAGAGCGACTGCTACGCTAGACGTGTTGGGTTTGGGTCGAGCAAATGTTATTGGGTTTTTCTATGTTTATAAATTTAAAATATAAATAAATAATAAATATCTTGGGACAACTCACACACGGCTAACTGATCCCAAGCTAAGCAGAGCTTGTGTTATGGTAACCAGACAACTGATATAAATACTTATATAGATGAATAAGTAACTAAATAATAATATGTACATTTAAAAGCAAGAATTAAAACACATTATTATGATAGTTCAATAAAAAAATATGACATTCTCAGTAGCAGCTCGGAGTTAGGATTTGTGCCCGGTTAATGGCAATAGGCTCGCCCTCCACTACATGGAACCAAAACATACCGCCGAACTGTGGGTGTATATTGGTACACCCCTGCCTAACCCTTTGGGGAATACAGGCGTGATGGTATGATGGACTGCCTCGTTAGCCTAGTGGTTCTAAGCGCGACTGTTACGCTAATATAATTTAATATCATATGTCATTAGGGGCGAGCCCATTGCCATGAACTGGGCACAAATCCTAACTCCGAGCTGCTACTAAGAATTTCATAGAAAAACCCATAAACTCAGCTCGTTCTGAGAATCAAATCCATGTGCCCATATTCATTTTAAATAATAATATTATGATTATTCAGATTCAGATTTATTCACATTTGTCATCTCAAATGAACTTCAAACTCTAGGGCAATAATTAAAACAACTTTTTGTTCATAATTCGAACATGTTTAATATTCTTCAATATTCTAGGTTTCAGGTAAAGCTTTGCATACTGCTGGATATTCGGGATTCTTCTCACAGATGAACGCAGCTGGTCTGTTGCACCACAAATCGTCTAACAGTCCTGAGCGGTATATCGCACCACAGTTCTCACCTGGTGATGCATTATTTGGTTCCCCCATAGAGAATTGGCTGTACCCAGCTTCCGACAGTGTTTGGCCTGAAATGTGAAATGTGTTAGTAACGCTGTTTTGAAGTGAGTGTATAATGTCGCAGTAAAAACTCTTAACCAATCAAATGTAATTTTGACAAAAAAAAAAGATCAAGCAAAATTAGTTTTAGTTTAATAGTCAATAAGTTTGTGTGTAGTTATCAATTTTATTGGAAGGGGCCTATGTTGTGTTCAATAAATTAATTAATTAATTAATTGATATTCATGAACACATAAATTTGTTTTAACAGGTAAAACCCAAGCTAACAAAAGTAGTCATAAACTGCTTATGGTCTAGTCCTAAGCAACAGGCCTGAGTAGAAGTTGCACAGGTGATAACATGCTAAGAGTAACCCTCTGTAATTCCGCCAAAGAACAAGAAAATATGTTTAAACGCAGAGACAGTAAAAAGAAAGTACACCCAGTGCCCGAATGATTGGTGCAATTGATAATTCAAGGTTACCAATTTCATGGCATTACGGATATAATCAAAATAAAGTTTACTGAAGCCGACACTATGAACTTTGGTCACTTCACAAGAGAACTATCAGCCTTACTTATAAAAATAACGCTAATTCATACTTAGCTACCTCTTATGTGACTGACTGAACGATGAAACACTATTTCAATCTGCCAACCACTTAGACGGTCAGCATAGAGCATGACCAAATTATTCCCTTTCTGAGGGCTAGTTTTGCCAAAACAAATGAATGTACAATAAGTATATAAATATGTGCATATTTTATGTACTAAGTTTCCTCCAAGCACATGAGTTTACTCGATCGAAGTGTTACTAAATTTATCTAACCAGGTTGTCGAATTGAGTTACTTTATCAAACGCGAAGGAGTCAAACGCCTCGACGGAAGTCGGTATTCACGAAGCTGGTGTAAATTGGCGATCATTCAGATGTACCTAACCAGTAAGGGCGTTAAATTGGCAAAATCTTGGCGAGAATGCACAATTGAGTGAGTGTACTCGTAAATTAACAATAAATTTTGTTTTTCTAAGGCCGATTTCACCAAAAACACTAAACGTATTTTGCGCTAAATATAATTTAATTATCATTCTGTCTCTGTCACCTTCTAACAATGTGACAGGGATGCAATGATGTTCTAAATACGTTTAGGCGCTAAATGTATTTACTGATTTTGGTGAAACTGGGCCTAAGTGATTAATTAGGTACTTAAAATGTACGTTAGCTTTTTTTCACAGTACTAAGTCGAATACCATCACCATCACGCCTGTTTTCCCCGAAGGGTTAGGCAGAGGTGTGCCAATGTACACCCACAGTTCGCCGGTATATTTAGGTCCCATGTAATAGGGGGCGAGCCTATTGCCATTAACCGGGCACAAATCCAAACTCCGAGCTACTACTGAGAATTTCATAGAAAAACCCAATAACACTTTTTGCTCGACCCGGGAATCGAACCCGGGACCCCTTGCACAGCAGTCGCACTTGCGACCACGAGACCAACGGAGCAGTTACTAAGCCGAATTTAAAAGGTAAACAACAATATGTACCATGAATAGTCCTCCATTCCATAGTTTCGCCCCAATCGTGGAAACCGACAAAGGCTACATCTTTCCAGAAGTTCCCCATCATCTTTCCTGCTGGATATTTCGCGAATAGTTCTTTGAGTACTGTTGCTTCTATTTCATTGTTTATAATAGCAAGATGGCCGCCTTCAGCTGCGCACGCCATGAAGGCTCGGGAGTAGTTCCGTGCAACAGTGTGGAACTTGTAGCAGCTTTTAGTTCTGGTGTCCAGACGGTATTCTGAAAGTAGATAGATTGTTTTAATATAAGTTTTGTATATGTGTGTATTCACCAGACAGATCCGGCCAGGGCGAGTAATCTCAATGCAGACTAGCCAAGTACATAGGAGATTTTATCCGTACTAACACAACTACGACACAACCGGGAAGAGATCAGACGCAAGGCTAACTTGCTTTACGTGCATTCCGAGGCAATTCCGACTTTTTGCCATCCTGGAAATCAAACCCAGGACGCCCCGCTCAACAGTCGCTCTAGCGACCACTAGACCTACAGGGATAGAATCTATACGAATAGAACAAAGCTGAAGAGTTTTTTTTTTTTGTTCGTTTGTATGAGCTAATCTCGGAAGTTACTGGTCCGATTAATTTTTTTTTTCGGTCCATTGCTTGCTTGCATTGTAAAATGTCGTAACACATAATCGTTATCTACGCATACTGCCCACTAAATAAACTAAGTTTAAGCAATAATGATTGCTGGAAAACCACTTTATTTTCAGTGTGAAAAATCACCGTCTATGATTGTGTTTATGGGATTACGCAACAATCCAAGGATCGTGATGGTATTTAAAGTTCAGTTAGAATATTTTCAACTAGATTTTTTTTTTAACTTAAAAAGAAGTTTAACCCTTCAATATCTTAGAAGCCAGATTAAGGTTCCCAAATACCCCACATGGGATGAACATGTATTTTTTGAGCTTCATTAAGTATCTTTTTAAAAAAACAAACGGGGGTCCGTTTGTTTTTTTTCTTTTGAACTGCCCCGTTGGTCTCGTGATCGCACGCGCGACTGAGGAGCGTGGGGTCCCGGGTTCGATTCCCAGGTCGGGCAAAAAGTGTTATTGGGTTTTTCCATTAGGAATTTCTTAGTAACAGCCCGGATTTTGGAAGTTGGTGGTGTGACACCCCCGTGCCTCGGAAAGCACGTAAAGCCGTTGGTCCCGGCTGTCATTCGTAGATCTTTGACAGTCGTTACGGATGGTCAGAAGCCAAGAAGTCTGACAACCAGTCTAATCAAGAGGTATCGTGTTGCCCAGTTACTGGGTTGTGGAGGTCAGATAGGCAGTCGCTCCATGTAAAACACTGGTATTCAGCTGCATACATAGTTAGGAAAAGGCTAAGGAGATGATGATTAAGTATCTATTTACTATTATTTACCTGCGTCTACAGTGCCGCACTCATTGATCTTCATGTCAGTATTCCCGGAGCGGTAACAGATGTATGGTCGAGTCTCTTCACAGGGATGATCAGCTAAGTCTCCGTTACCATTGAAGGTGATACAGCTTTCAGTATCGCCCTTGTTATTTGGTTCATTCTCAGCCCATGCTAGTGGTACTTCTGATAGAGGTATGCCTGTAATTTGTAAGTTTGGATTAGTCTTAATTTAGTTCTTAAGTGCATAAATAATAATTATAAGTGTTTTTATAAAGACTGCCTCAATAAGCTCTTACTTTTATGCGGTTAGGACCACTAGGCTATTGAGCCTAGTGGTCTTAACCGCGACTGCTACGCTAGAGATCTTGGGTTCGATTACCAGGTCGAGCAAAGTGTGTGTGGTTTTTTTATGAAATTCTCAGTACTTAGTACCTCGGAGTTAGGATTTGTAGCCGGTTAATAGCAATAGGCTCACTCCCTATTACAAGGGACTTAAAGATACTGGCGAACTGTGAGTGTACATTAGCACACTTCTGCCTAACCCTTCGGGGAATACACGAGTGATGGTATAATTATGTGTGTTTTTATAAATCGAATTGCATTTGTTTTATTAGAATCGATCTATATAAAAATAAGACAGAACGACTCGGCGGATTAAGCTGTGTTAGTAATTGCCTGAACAAGCTTTGTATGAACGAAATATTTGAAAAATCCAGCAAAATAGTCAGACTGAGTGGAATTTTTTTAATGAAATTCTCAATTGCTGGATTACTCGATTAAAGATTACTGCTGCCTATCGAATATCGGTAAGCAGTTCGAATCAGGACTCTTCAAATGTCTCTGCCATTACTGGGTTACATCAACACACAAGCAAACAACTTATTTGTCTGCAGTACGACTATAAAAAATGAGTCAAATAAAAAGTATGTTTTTTTTTACAAAATAATTGAAATGTTCATTGTTTCGAGGTCACTTTCGAGTTTTGTTTACAAATTATTTTTAGACTGATGTGACTCTATTAAAAAAAAAAAAATATACAAAAAAAAATAGGAGAAAGTGAAAACATACTTTAGTTTTTTTAAGTCAGTGGCAATTCAAATAACAAACAGAACCAAAGCCGCCTTCATAGTCTTTTTTGGCTTTGTAGTTCTTAAAGGTTCTTTTTTGAAAAAGTTTCTTATGTTTCACTTTTTCTAATTTCAAGGTGTATTTATGTATAATTTTATTGACTAACCTTACCATCATCACGCCTGTATTCCCCGAAGGGTTAAGCAGAGGTGTACCGAGGTGTACCTCGGTACGCCGCAATAAATATACCGGCGAACTGTGGGTGTACCCACAGTTCGCCGGTATATTTATTTATTAATTGACTAACCTTCTACAGTATAATAATCTCCTTTGGAGAAAATGGCATGGATCCCAGTGAAGATTTCAGATTCAGATGTAAAGAAGTTCTTTATGATGTGTGTCATCTCAGCTTCGATCTCTGGTGTAGTTGGGGACGCAAGAATAGCACCTGATGACAATATATAGTCGTTAGTTACACTATAAAATATAGAGGACACCGAGCAATATTGCCTGCTGCGCTGCATGTCTTGGCTTTGATTCCCGCACCAAAAAAATATTTGTTAAGCCGTGTAGGCACGGTAATATAATAATACAGTAGTGTAACTCGGCCGCATGACAGAAATAAATGCCTACAGCCGCGCGGTACGTAAACATGCGTTAGAGGCTGCCCGTCTCCAGTATTTTAATGTGTCTGCACCGCGCGCGCACCCCAGGATCGAGGCGCGTAGGTATAGCTCGCGTTTCGTCCGTTTGTATGAAGTTGGAGTACTGTATTATAATATTACCGTGGTGTAGGCACGTACAAACAATTTTTTGCGTTGCATGATACGCAACAACTTGATTCGCACGTCCGTACCACTAATAAACATCGAACACTGTGTTCGTCAAACATGTTTGCGGCGATTCTATTAGTATGTTCCGTAGGGGCGGTGTAAATAAAAAAAACGTTAATAAATTTTTCGAAACAGAACTGCCCCCCTAGCCAAGTCACAAACGATAAACGCAAACGCTGAGTAGGCTTTAATAGATCTTCAACTTTATGTGCTTGGTTTTAAGTTGAAGATCGAATGAAGATTGCATAGCGATTTCATTCGTTCCTTAGAAATCTTTAATAGATTTTCAACTTAAGGCTCTTGGGTATTAAGTTGAATATCTATTGGTACCTACCGAGCGTTTACGATTATCGTTTGTGACTTGGCTAGGGAGGCTGTTCTTCACTTCACAATCGACAACTTCAGGCAGTTGCCAATTGTCCACTCTGCAGTGAAACAATAAATAGATGCCTGGTACTCTGTTTTATTTGGAATCAATTATGCTTAGAGACAACACTTGTACCTTATTCAGAATGTAGCAATAAGTAGTTTACCTTCGAGTGCGCATCTCAGTCGAGCATCGAACCAGTTCGCCGGCATAACAAAGTGTTTGAACCATGCCTTGGCCACTATGCTGTATTTGTAGTCGCATCTGAATGATCCCTCTGCAAATAAAAATAAAAGTGAAATTTTACTATTCTACAATACTTTTTTTAAGTCAAAGTCAAATCCTTTATTCCAATTAGACCATTATAAGCACAGATTATAAGGCACTTTCGGACGTCAATTAACTAAAACTATTGAATCTAGTTGTAGTTAAGGATGGGAAATCATCATTATGACTTCTTTAGTTCTGGGCGGAGTGGAAGGGAGTGTCAGACTCTTACTGATTAAAACCCATCCGTGTTCCTCCTAATGCGGTGACTATTTCGAACAAATTCCTAAACACTGGCAGGCACTGGCTCTAGCGGGCCCCCTTCAATTGTGCTGACATCTCTCTGAGGCGCGCGTGGAACATAACGTGGGATTATTATTTTTGTATTTATTTGTTTATTCATAAAAATACACGTAATAAAAATGATGCAAACAAAAACTCAGTAGAGTTTTACCGAAGTAACAATGTACCTATGCAATTATAATATTATCATATTAAATTACAAAATTATAAGACGAAAAGGTAAAAGAAAGTAAGGGCTAGACATATTTTATACGAAAGGCAAATTAAACAATGGTGTATATGTAACTAGCATCAGGCTGCGACTCCACTCGGGTCAAATTTGATATATTATTATCCCACGGGAACCGTACATCCTTCCGCGTGTATTATTTTACACTACAACCTATCTCAGTGCCATATTTCATTCAGATCCTTTTTGCCGTTTAAGCGTGAAAAAGTAACAAATATCCATCCATTAATCTATCCTCACACACTTCCTTCTGCGAAGCTGTAATGCTAGAGAAGGAGGCGGCGGGACGGGAGAGGGAAAGGAGGGTCCCCCGTCCCAGCGGCCGCCGCGGTAGACGCTCCGGGCGTCGGGAGCCGCGAGACGACTCCCGGCCACCGTAAGCGCGGGTCTGTGGACGGTGAGCAATGGGTAGCTCACCGTCCGTACGTTCACTAAACAACGACAGACCGTGTCGACGGCGCGTTCGTGTTCCACGCGCGCCTCAAAGAGATGTCAGCAAACTTGGATGGGGCCACTGAGGGCCGATGCCTGCCGGGGCTGCGGGTTGTTCGAAAGAGATACCGCGCCCCCGGAACGCAAAGGGTACATGAAGGAACATAGACGGGTTTTAGTCAGTAAAAGTCTGACACTCCCTCCCACCCCGCCCAGGGCGGGGGGAGTTATTAGATGATTTCCCGTCTATAAAAAAAAAAACCTCACACACTTTCGTAATTATAATATTAGTACGATTAGTGGGATAAGATTAATAGGATATTCACAGGCAAACATTAATGTCCAACCGAATTGCACAAGTTGTATCAAATTAAAACAAAATTCTATGGGACAGTCGTGTTCCCAATACGAAAGAATTTTGTAAAAACATAATAGATAAAAATATCCATGGACTTTCTTACTCATTCTGCTCTATAGACACCTACTTACGTTTTCGAAAGAGCAACTAGCTTCAACTTTGTGACTAACTAACCATTTACAGGCACTTTAGAATTGTTAAGAAGTTACAGTTTAAAGTTGAAGCTAGTTGCTCGTTCCAAAACAAAAGAAAATAGTGACCTACTCTATGGAGAAGAACGAGCATGAAACTCCACGAACACTTTTCTCTCTATTCAAGTGTAATCTCTTCAAAGTTAGATTGAACAGGCGTCTTCTGGGTATGCTCACTCCATCGTAGACTTTGTCTGTCTCCTCTGACTAAGACTTAAGAGCTTACCGATCTTGAATAAAAAGTGCATATAAATGGTTTAATTGAAATAAACACTACTAACTTTAACATTGATCACTTTTATATCGCGTTAGCTAGAATGTGCTTCTTTCTTCCTGTATCGTGAGGGCAGTAAGGTCTAACGACCCCACACACTCTTTTTTTTTATAGATGGGAAATCATCAAATATCTTCCCCCGCCCTGGGCGGGACGGGAGGGAGTGTCAGACCTTTACTGACTAAAACCCATCTATGTTCCTTCATGTGTCCTTTGCGTTCCGGGGGCGCGGTATCTATTTCGAACAACCCGCAGCCCCGGCAGGCATCGGCCCTTAGTGGCCCCTTCCAATGTTTGCTGGCATCTCTTTGAGGCGCGCGTGGAACACGAACGCGCCACCCCACACACCCTAGTGTCAGAGTTTCTAAACCGCCTCTAGAGCCTCTGACATGGTTACCGATGTCAGTGATGTCCAAGATAAACTTAGAAAGTAAATATGAATTAGAAAAAGTCACATTGGTACTTGCCCGTGTCCGGTTGCGGGCCCACAACCTCGTGCATAAGAGGCGGGCGCCTTAACCGTGGTCATCACGACATGTGTTTTTTCTCGCGTTTACTAAATAATCAATTTCTTACCTATAAAGTTCAGGGTGAATATCAACACAAAATATTTCAAAAAATACTTCATTTTGTGAAGACTGCGACACTTCTGTGGCAATAAACTTGTTTTAACAAATACATATATAGTATCGCCAAAGATATGAACTCTTTAAGTCAGCGTTTCCCAAATATAGTTTGTCAGAACATTTTGAAAGTTTGGAAAGTAAAAAAAGACAAAATAGTATTTATGTTGACTGCGTCGATAGCCCAGTGGTCCTTAAGACTGCTACGCTAGAGGCCTTGAGTTCGACTCCCAGGTCGAGCAAAGTTTTAGTAGGATTTTATATGAAATTCTCAGTAGCAGCTTGGAGGATTTGTATCCGGATATTTGCAATGTGCTCGCCCATATTATACGTGACCTAAACATACCGGCAAACTGTGGGTGTACATTGGTACACCTCTGCCTAACCCTTCGGGGAATACAGGCGTGATGGTATGTTTGTATGTATGTGTTCAAATTGTATTTTCAGTGTTGTTGGAGAAGCTAGAATAGCATCATTTGAGAACCGTTTACAAATAGAAATGAGTTGTATTCAACATAACAATTGAAGCACAAATTCAATAAACATTCATTATAAATGTTAAAGATAAAAGTGTTATTAAACAAAAGAATGTTCTTATTGCACGTTTGTTTGTGTCGTTTATATTCATTATGATTTTTTTGATAAGGTACAAAATTTACTTCTTTAATTAAATGTAGGTATATTTATAATTCTTACTACTTAATATTATTGCGAAAGTAAGTTTGTTTGTTTCCTTTTCTCGCCAAAACCACTGAATCGATCATCCTGAATTTTGACACAAACCAGACAGGTATACAGAAACGCACATAGGATATCTTTCATTCCGAAAAAAGTACTGTTTCCAAGGAAAACAACAATGACGATTTTACGATAATAGATGGCGCCACGTGTCTTTCGAATCATGATTGAATTTTAAATATAACCGACATTTAAGCAGACGAAGTCGCGGACAACAGCCAGTACTGTTTTAATTGAACGATAGGGTTACGACGCCACAAATAAATTTGCCATTCAAATCCGGACTCTAAATCATGTGCGATAGAATATTTTTCATAATGACAAGTTAAAAAGGTGACAGCTTGCGGGCGGCTCGGTAGCAGGATCTATCGAGTGATGGCGGCTAGGCCGTTGCTGTAATAAGAAGCAATGACTATAAGGGTTCGCACAACCCACCAACTGACCAAGCGCCTTCTGCGCCTGGACAGAGGTAGTCTGCGACTGGTGGCGGGGACCCTCACCGGTTACTGCTCACTGAACAAACACTTTCACACTTTAGACATCACAGACAGTCCTCTGTGCAGAGCGTGCATGGAGGTGGAGGAGAAGGTGGCGAATGTGCTCCTCGAATGCACCGGCGTCCGCAAAGAAACCCTTGGTGCACCAAGTTCCCTTGCGGATGTCCAGATGAGATCGGGAAGACTGATCTGCTTTTGGAGAGAGGTATGGGCTGGTTGGAATAACCCCCACCACGGCTCACGTACAATGGTTCACTGAAGGACTAAGTGCGGAAGCCAAACCCCATACAGGGGAGAGCATCATACCCATATTTGATTACTTCTTTTTTTCTACGACAAGCTCCTAAAAGGAGATGGCTAAATGGAAGTATAGACCACTGCCCCATGTGCCAGGTACCATGTATAAATATGGTACCTAGCACAATGTAATGCTGAATGGCTAAATAATGAATGGATAAATAATTTCATGTAAAAAAGTTTCAGATACTCTTTGGGAATAATATAATGGTAAAATAATATTGCCTAAAAAGGAAAAAAGGTGTTTTTGACAGTATATAATTTTCTTCAACTGACACTATCGAAAAATAATAAAACTAAAAACGAAAATGAGGTTGTATATTTATAAGCGAATGTTTGTGATGAAAAGTTTTTCTATTTTTTTAGATACTTTATTATGTTTAATACCTAGTTCACGAAAGTGCAAGGAAAATATTAAACACTACATAATTCATGAATGATTTTTTAAATATTATGAGGTTATGTAAGATTCATATACATTCCAGAATGTATCTGGCCCGGGGGCAGTCATTTAGCCATACGAGGATGCAAATCAACAGCTTGTATAAGTTCGATATTGTATAGCTATGTTAAATATACATTATAACACTAGCAAACTATCCGCGACTTCGTCCTCATGGCTTATTTCACCCAAGTTACGTCCTGTGGGTCGTAGCGTGATGTTATTGCCAACCTATGTTAATCAGGGATAATGTAGCATTCAAATAGTAAAAGAATTATTGAAATCGGTCCAGTAGTTTTGAGTTTGACGACACGGTTGGTGCACTGACCGAGCGTTCGACTGCTGTGCTGCGTATCGCGGGTTCGATTCCCGCACGGAACAAATATTTGTATGACCTACAGATGGTTGTTCCGGGTCTGGCTGTTTGTGTATGCGAGTTTAAATGTTTGTAAACGCACCCACGATACAGGAGAAATTAATAGCGTGGGGCAACAAATAGAGAAAGAATTTATTCGTTACATACACACATATAAAATAAATATACCATCACGCCTGTATTCCCCGAAGGGTTAGGCAGAGGTGTACCAATGTACACCCACAGTTCGCCGGTATATTTAGGTCCCATGTAATAGGGGGCGAGCCTATTGCCATTAACCGGGCACAAATCCAAACTCCGAGATGCTTGCTGAAAAACCCAATAACACTTATTGCTCGACCTGGGAATCGAACCCGGGACCTTGCACACCAGTCGCACTTGCGACCACGAGACCAACGGGGCAGTTATTTATATTATAGTATACATATTTCAAACCTTTACTCTTACTGTTCTTTTTTTAATTAGGTACATGTAAAGATAAAAACTTTAAGGATTTGTTTCTTTCATGAAACGCCCTAATATCCGAAACTATTGCAATATCCATGAGTTCTACTGACTACAAAAAAAAAATAACAAAAAAAATTATCAAAAAAAAATTATTACGCGGACGAAGTCGCATATCATAGTAAGTTTGCATTTGATGTAATATTTGCAGCATCTTTTGAACGCTCGAATGCAGATACTGATCTATATCTATACTAATATTATAAAGCTAAAGAGTTTGTTTGTTTGAACGCGCTAATCTCAGGGACTACTGGTTGGAATTGGAAAATTCTTTTAGTGTTGGATAGTCCATTTCTTGAGGAAGGCTATAGGCTATGTAACATCACGCTACGACCAACAGGTGCTGAGCAGCGAGGGTGAAACCGCGGGGAACAGCTAGTAAACCATAAAACTCAAATAGATACAAAAATAACTATATGGTTTTTTGAACTTCAATTTGTTTACTGTTGTTATGCTCCATAAACTGCCTGTAATACATTTCCTTAAATAGATGTCATAGTGATAATTTTCAATTTATCAACCCATCGTTTATCACATGGCTCACTCGTAATGTCTTTAGTTCTGCCAAAATAAACTAATCCACATGAAAAAAACCGTTTCACGAAGTAAGTAACCGTCGTGGGTCGTGTTGTTTGTTTACTACATTTGTTTGATACATACATACATACAATCACGCCTGTATTCCTTGAAGGGTTAGGCAGAGGTGTACCAATATAGACCCACAGTTCGCCGGTTTGTTTAGGTCCCATGTTATTGGGGGCGAGGCTATTGCCAGTAATCGGGCACAAATCCTAACTCCGAGCTGCTACCGAGAAGTTCATAGAAAAACCCAAAATAACTCGACCTGGGAATCGAACCCAAGACCTCCTGCGCAACAATCGTGGTTAAGACCACTAGGCTAACGAGTCAGTTATTTAAATTAACTTCAACATAAAACGGCCATTGGCCAATAACAAAAGACATTCACACGCTCATCTCACAATAATACAAACATACTGACGAGATGGTCTTCCATTCGTCCGCGAACACGTCACAGTCAGACGTCCAAGAGAGCGTTAAGCGAGGACTGCAGTGCGATTCTCTAAAATGCAAACTCGAAAACGAGTCTCACTAAAGTGATCGCGCTCACTTCGATAACGAACCAACTTGTCATTACTTTAGTATTCGTTCGCCGTGGTGACGTCATCGGCGTGATCGTGTTTAACAGAATACCATTTTGTAATTTCACTGCGGATTCAGCTTTCGGATTACGAAGTGAGGCTTAGAGAATCACACTGCTGAACACGTGGGATGGCCGACTGGGCACAGGCGACAGACGGTACGACTCACAGGGGCGGCAAACAATGTACCGGTATGCTTTCTGTTATGGCTAAATGTAACCGGGGCATGCAATTTGCGCTTTGAGTGAATTTACAGGAACAGCTATACAGGGTGGAATTTTATAATGCTTTTATAATTTTTCTGCCTCGTTGGCCTAGCGGTCCTGAGCGCGACTGCTACGCTAGAGGTCCTGGGTTCGATTCCCGGGTCGAGCAAAAAGTGTTATTGGGTTTTTCTATGAAATTCTCAGTAGCAGCTCGGAGTTAGGATTTGTGCCCGGTTAATGGCAATAGGCTCGCGCCCTATTAAATGGAACCTAAAATATACCGGCGAACTGTGGGTGTACATTGGTACACCTCTGTCTAACCCTTCGGGGAATACAGGCGTGATGGTATATATTTTATAATGCTACCTGGAGGGAAAGTACTCTAAATACTGAGGATATCAAATTTTACTTAAAGAAAACATTCCTTTATTTATAAAAAGAAATAAAACTGCATTTAATGATTTTTGAAAATACGATTGCCACAGCCAGTAATCGAACCGACTAAAATCGGAAAAAATAGCATCCTCTACTTTTATGGCACCAATTGATAGGGTCGAAGGATCGAATCTTGGAAAACAACAAAAAAATAAAAAAATATACCATCACGCCTGTATTCCCCGAAGGGTTAGGCAGAGGTGTACCAATGTCCACCCACAGTTCGCCGGTATATTTAGAACCCATGAAATAGGGGGCGAGCCTATTGCCATTAACCTGGCACAAATCCAAACTCCGAGCTGCAACAAAAAAGCTATTTAATAAGTTAAATCCAAGCAATAAGTAACGTCTGCGGGTTGTTCGAAAGAGATACCGCGCCCCCGGAACGCAAAGGGTACATGAAGGAACATAGATGGGTTTTAGTCAGTAAAAGTCTGACACTCCCTCCCGTCCCGCCCAGGGCGGGGAAAGTTATTTGATGATTTCCCATCTATTAAAAAAAATCTGTGTTGCAAAGCAACGTTGCTGTGTTTCGGTTTGAAGGGTATCACCGTACCTATTTAGGTATGGATGGTTTTGGCTTTCCCGGACGAGCTCCTTCACAAAGAGTTTTACTACTACTACATACTTTACTGCTACATCGCAGTTTATTCATGTTTATTTAGTATTGTTTCAATCATTCATTATACTTGTTATTTCCTACTAACGAATTCAATTAGTAGATACCGCTGTGTATTTACCTGATTAGTTTCCAAAACAGGATAATGACTGTATTGTTTTAATACAATTACTGGTTCAATATTATCCAATGATCGTGAAATAGAATGCAATGCAAACAAACAGTACACGTTATTATAATATTTGAATGTTTGTGAAAGAGCAAACATTATATTTTATATAAAAACATACAGTCATAAACTCACGCCTTTGTCCCATGGGGGTAGGCAGAAACCACAGAACGCCACATACTCCACCTTACATACTCCTTTCGCCTCGTCCACGTTCATACATCAGCCGGGGGGCTGATCTATGAACTTGGCTAGGGGTAGCCAAGTCGCAAACGATAATCGTTAACGCTTGGTAGGTACCAATAGATTTTCAACTTTATACCCCAGAGCCTTAAGTTAAAAATCTATTAAAGATTTCTAAGCGTTAGCGACTGTAAAGAACGAAAACGCTATGCAATCTTCACTAGATCTTCAACTTAAAACCAAGCACATAAGGTTGAAGATCTATTAAAGCCTACTCAGCGTTTGCGTTTATCGTTTGTGACTTGGCTAGGGGGGCTGATCATACAAGCATGCCGGTTACGAGTACAGCTGCGCACCCAACCTTTCCGAAGAACCTCACCAATAAGGTCAGGGTGGGTCTTACTACGGCGTCCGTTATACTACAAGTGTGTCATGACTTTTTACAATCAAATATTAAATCTAAAGAGTGAAACACATCAACGTAGTTTGCGTCTGAAATAGGTGTGGTGGTAGTACTTCCCCGGACGAACTGTTTCACAAAGAGCTCTACTACTATTGAAAACTGCTTTTAAATACGTACTTATCACGAACAAGACGGTTACATAATCATTTCCTACCAAGGTTAACATTGCTATTAAGATATTTAATAATAAATCAAATTATTAGCTACCTTAACGATATTAAAATAACGACGGCTATCGCGTGAACGTAATATTTTATTATGAAGTTATTCGTAAGGTTTCGGTTTCTTTAGGTACGTTGGTTTATGTACCATACATTTTACTGTAATTAAAAAAAATAATTGCAACGTTTACCAATAAAGCGAATTTAGCAATTGCCTACTCAATAATAAAGATTAATTTTGAATGAGTGCAACATTGCTAGCACAATTCTTTTAGGTGCTTTGTGGTCTACTTTTTTAAAAATAATATGTACTTTAACAAATTGTAGTTGCAAGACTGTTTTTTTTTTGGACGTATTAACTCGCCTATAAAACCTAAAACTGTATTTTCAATTTTATTACGAGCCCTTAAATAAATAAAACGAAATACTTAGTGCACTCAAATAATCTAATAATCATTACATATTTGAACAAGATGCGTGAGCTCACTGTTTGGCCCTTTTTTGTGACACATTTTTGTATAGTGATATTTAGTTACGAGTTCGGTTTGTTAACTGCCTCGTTGGCCTAGTAGTCCTGAGTGCGACTGCTACGCTAGAGGTCCTGGGTTCGATTCCCAGGTCGAGCAAAAAGTGTTATTGGGTTTTTCTATGAAATTCTCAGTAGCAGCTCGGAGTTTGGATTTTTGTTAATGGCATAGGCTCGCCCCCTATTACATGGGACCTCAATATGCCGGCGAACTGTGGGTGTACATAGGTACACCTCTGCCTAACCCTTCGGGTAATACAGGCGTGATGGTTTAGTTACGATTCAACCCTTTGGTGCCGATTTTACATTACTCAGATCAGAAGGTACGTTTGGCAGGCGCTTGAAGGAGCTGTCCGTCTATCAATACTATCTGACATAATGCATTTTTTTTCTGCGACTTAAAAAAGTCCTGTTGGGGAAGCCTTAATTATTTTTAAGTACGATCGCAATCTAAATCTCAAGCTCGTCAGCCCCTGTAGCCGTGTAACAAACGATAATAGCAAACGCTGAGTAGGCTTTAATAGATCTTCAACTTTATGTGCTTGGTTTTAAGTTGAAGATCTAGTGAAGACTGCATAGCGTTTTCGTTCTTTCGAAAGAAATCTTTAATAGATTTTCAACTGAAGGCTCTGGGGCATAAAGTTGAAAATCTATTGGTACCTACCGAGCGTTTACGATTATCGTTTGTGACTTGGCTAGGGGGGCCTAAATGTCAAAATTTTATGATTTGTCAACGTTTTTAATTTGTAGAACTGGCATTCTGACCTCAATTTCCTCTAACACGTTAATAGAAAATAAGGTAAAACTATTAAAATGTTACTGTTTACGAAACAAAGGAATAATGATTCTATTTATTGTTAGACCTTGACTTATATTGTGTCATACATTTGTTTAATTAAACGTGATGAATAGCTTTTGTATTTATTTAAATTTAGAGTTTATTTCAGTATCTAATATTATTTTCCTGATCCAGTGGTTTACAAATACTTCGGATTTGGTATATTTTATCCCGCGATTCCACCTGCGTTAATTTATATCTTTAGTTATTACTCCTCTTCGGTGGTCGTTTCATGATGTTATATAGCCTATAACCTTCCTTGATAAACGGGCTAGTAAACGCGATGTTGTCAGAAAAGACGTAAATAATCAAATTAACAACAAGACCAAATTCATCATCATCAGCCGAACGACGTCTGCTGCTGCTTACCTAAAGATAGCCAGAATTACCGGTCCTGCGCTGCCCGCATCCAGCAATTGTTACCAGGTTCTCAGTTCACCTCGTAGGGGCCTTCCCGCACTTCACTTTCCAGTGCGTGGTCGCCGCTCAGACACCTTAAGACCTCAACAACCATATTTTTTTTTATTTTTTTTTATATATGGATAGGATAGGAATCATTAAATAGCTTCCCCCGCCCTGGGCGGGGCGGGAGGGAGTGTCAGACTTTTACTGACTAAAACCCGTCTATGTTCCTTCATGTGCCCTTTGCGTTCCGGGGGCGCGGTATCTCTTTCGAACAACCCGCAGAACCATTGCCACATGAGTTTCGCAATTTTGAGACCTATTTTTGTTACCTTAGTTTCAAAGTTCCAAGTCCACATTTTCGCTTGGTAAATGTTTTCTTTTCCACGGTCGATATCGTCATTTTTTTTTTTTGCTCGTTTAGCAATCAAGTCCACGGCCCACCTGATGTTAAGTGGTCACCCTAGCTACAGACATCTGCAATACCAGGGGCCTTGCAAATGTGTTTTCATCCCAGATACATAGTTGTAATGTCTCATGTGCCTGTACTTCTACCGGCACCTAATACCCTTCAAACCGGAACACAGCAACGCTGCTTTGCAGCAGATTATAGGTACAGTCCGTGCCACGATAGATGAGACTTGGCGAGTGTCAGTATGGGGAGCTTGTGCAGGTACTAAGTGTACGAAGTAGTTATCCATAATTTGTATATCTATTCAGTCTTTTTGATGACATTGGAATTAAAACAACATATAAAAATTCTTCACAATATTTATTACAAAATAATAAAGTTGGTGGTCAAGTCTCTTCTTTCGTGGCACGGACTGTATGGCACATTTGAGAACCACTGATTCAATGTGTCTATTTCTGCCGATTACGATAATGAATTCGAGTATATAAACTGTATCATTAATATGTAGGTAGGTAAATTACTGTCCATACAAAATGAAGTCTTGTTTAAAATACCTTGTGTTACTGTTTTGCCTGAATTTTATTGGTAAGATTTTTATTTATTATTTTTATATACTTAATAGTCAAAAATTTTATTTTTATATAACAGGCAATTTTTAAATGGTCAACGTTTAAATTTTCACTTAACGTAGCCAAGTATTATAAATAAAAAGGATTTACCCAAAATGAAGAAAATGATGAAATGATGAAAAAGAAGAAAAATAAGTTTTTACTTCCGCCGGCAATTCCCATGACTATATATTTTTTAATAATATGTAGCTTAAATCATTCAGAGATAACGTCACTTATTAACGAAAGAATTTACAGAATCGGTCAAGTGGTTCCGGAGACTAGCGTATTCAAACAAACAAAGAAATACTTGAGCTTTGTAATACACTAGCGAAATATCCGCGACTTCGTCCGCGTGGCTTAAATCACCTGCGTTAATTTACGTATGTGGTTACTGCTCCACTCCCATGTGTCGTAGCGTGATGTTATATAATATAGCCTACGTTATTCAGTGATAATATAATACATAAAATATGAATAATAATTCTTTTTTTCTTCCAGAGGGGTCGTTCAGATGTGACTACAATTACAGTGTTATGGCCAAAGGATGGTTCAAACTCTTTGTTGTACCAGCAACCTGGACCGATGCGCGGCTGCGGTGCGCATTGGAAGGTAAGCTGTTTTATCCAGAAATATTCCAATTAGCTACACAAGGTACCTAACCAACGGTGTTCAAACATGGCCCTTTACTGAGCCTTTCAAAAGTCTAAAGTCAAGGTTTATACGCAATACCAAGATTTGCTCCAAAACAGGAACCGTCGATGTAGGCCATAAGTCTACCGTGTCGACGGCGCGTTCGTGTTCCACGCGCGCCTCAAAGAGATATCAGCAAACTTGGAAGGGGCCACTGAAGTCCGATGCCTGCCGGGGCTGCGGGTTGTTCGAAAGAGATACCGGGTTTTAGTCAGTAAAAGTCTGACACTCCCTCCCGCCCCGCCCAGGGCGGGGGAAGTTATGTGATGATTTCCCGTCTTAAAAACAAAAGTGTCACACTGTAATTTTGTCGACCCGGTTGATGTAGTGGCAGAGTGATAAGCTGCTGTGCTGCGTGTTGCGGATTCAATTCCCGCACGGAACAAATATTTGCATGGCCTACAGATAGTTGTTCCGGGTCTGGCTGTTTGTGTATGTGAGTTTCTATGTAAATTCCTAGTGTGGAGACTGTGGAGCTAAGTTTAAAAAATAATGGACCTAAGTCACAGAATCAAGGTTCTTTAATCATCATGACATGGTATTACATCATCAAATTCTGTAATCAGGTGCAGTTCTAGCTTCTCCAACAACACTGGAAATACAAGCTGAAATGACTAACATAGTACTCCGCTACGTTCCGCAAAGAGGAGTCTTCACTGGGATCCACGCCACTCTCTCGCAGGGAGATTATCAATCAATTGAAGGTTAGTAAGCCCATCAGACGAAGTAACATTGAGCAAAAATTATTAGTTGGCAATGCCTTTTATGTTATATACCATTTTTTACACGACTGCCCAAAAAAAAGACTGTTTTTTTTGTGGAAATCCTCGTGGGGTATATTATGTCTGTGTAAAACGAAATTTCCGACTCTTTTCTTTCTTTATCGTGGGGGCAGTAAAGTCTAACGACCCCACATACCCTAGTGTCAGAGTTTCTAAAAGCCGCCTCTGGTTAATTAATTTCCGACTGAAACCCCACGGTTAATTCTGTCATCATGAGTCGAGAGCCTGGTAAACAGCTCCTGGTGGGCTCATCTGCTGGAGGACGCATGATCGGCGTCCTCGATTGGGTCGTCGATCAGCCGTAGGACGTCCACTGCTGAACATAGGCTTCCCCATAGATTTCCAAAAAGAAAGCGGCCTGCATCCAGCCGTTTCTTGCGGTCTTAATTAGGTCGCCTGTGCGCTTACCGAGCAGATAATACAACGAATTTTTTTTTAAAAGGTTTCCAGTTTAGTATTCTCATTTCTACATCAATGATTGGTATATAAACTGTAACCGTGTGTAAATTGTAACTTTAACTGTCGGTTATTGTAACTGAAGGTGTACATTGATACACCTCTACTTTACCCTTCGGGGAATACAGGCGTGATTGTATGTTTGTGTGTTATATGAATACTGCAAGCTGACATTAATGTAAACTTACCAATTACAGGTACCTCCCTCGCAATGATCCCAGTACAATGGGCTCCAAATGAACCAGATAACGTCGACAATAAAGAAAGTTGTTTAATTTTGAATCGTAGCGGAAAATTATCAGATCATTCCTGTCAGGACACTCGTCCGTACATCTGTTACCGTCCAAATTCTGAGAACTCACAAGAAGAAATCAATGAGTGCGGCACTGTAGATCCAGGTGAATAATAATAATAGTTATAAAAGTTTTATTGGGTTTTTCCATTAGGAATTTCTCAGTAGCTGCCCGGAGTTTAGAAGTTGGTGGTGTGACACCCCCGTGCCTCGGAAAGCACGTAAAGCCGTTGGTCCTGCACCTGATCTCTCTCCAGTCGTGTCGGATTGCCGTCCCATCGAGTTATGAGAGTTAGGGAACAGGGAGTGCACCTGTGTTTGCGCACACATTTGTGCACTATAATATCTCCTGCGTACGTGGCTAGTCTGCATTAAGATTAGCCGCCGTGGCCGGAATCGGTCTGGAGAATAAAATAAATAAATAATAATAATTATAATAGGTACTAGGCTACTGGCCCGCGACTTCGTCAGTGTCAAAGTTAATATATTATCCAATGGGAACGGTACATTTTTCCAGGATAACCTGTATTATATGTGGTATTCCATTATGTAGTCTCTCTTTGTGCCAAATTTTATCCAGATCCGTTTAATCGTTGTAGCGTAATTGAGTAACAAACATCCATCCACCCTCACAAACTTCATGCATGTCTCATATTATGCCAGTATACACCGGTGCCCATACCCTTCAAACAAGACACAGTAAATCTGCTTTGCAGCAAAAATAGGTATAGTGGTAGTACTTCCCCGGATGAGCTCCTTTACAAAGACCTCTACTACTACCGATACTAAATTTCATCTTCGACTATGGGTTCCTGTTCATAGGATTTTCATTCCAATTATAGTCTAGTAGTCGTTTTCGCTTAGAACAAAATCAGCAAGATCATATACCATCACGCCTGTATTCCCCGAAGGGTTAGGCAGAGGTGTACCAATGTACACCCACAGATTTTTTACTCGAGATGGATAAGCTCTGAATATGAATAACTCTATTCTTGGTCAAAGGTGACATAGACAAAGTCTACGATGGAGTGAGGTTACCCAGAAATTAATATTTTTTTTGTTTCAGAATACCAATTGAATAACCAAACGAACAAATGCTACAAGTTCCACTTGACACCACGAAACTTCTCCCGAGCCTCCTTCGCATGTACTGCCGAAGGCGGCCATCTTGCTATCATAAACAGTGACCTTGAATCTGCTGTGCTCAAGGAAATATTTTCTAGAATCCCTAGAAGTGAGATGTTGGGAATGGAAGCAAGCTGGAAAGAAGTGGCTTTCATTGGATTTTACGATTGGGGCGAACGTGGCGACTGGAGAACTATTCATGGTAATTTAATTACATTCATTCATTCATTTCATTTATTTTAATTCAGAGAAAAAAAATAAAAAAATATCAGCTTATTATTATCCTACTGCAGGGCAAAGGCCTCTTTTTATACAGAAGGCACGAGCATGGATTACCACGCTTCCTAGAAAAGCGCTTCCTACAAAACGTAGTCAAGTCTTATTTTGGTCAATAAGTAAATAAACCTAAGGTTTTGTATGGCCCCGTTCCCACTACGCCGGACCGGCAGATCTGCCGAAAACCGGATGCCGGACAGAGTGTTCACATTACACCGGATACCGGAAGAAATTCACAGTTGAATTTGGACCTGCGCGCACAATGGACGACAAAATTGTTATGTTGTGGTGGTATCTTAATAGAAGGCAAAATAAAAGAAAACATTGGGTACACCCTATTTTAAAACTCGTTCACATTACTCCGGGTCCGGTCGTTTTACCGGCAATTCCTAGTGACAAAACGCTCGGTAAAAATGCCGGACCCGGGATAATGTGAACAGCTTCATATAAATTGTACAGCCACTAGCCCTTCCGGCAGATTTACCGGCGCGGCAAATCTGCCGGTCCGGCGTATTGGGAACGGGGCCTATGGGATACGATAAACTATACAACTTCACGAGTTGTTGAGTTCCGTATCATTTTAAAATTTACTTGATGGAAAACTGCCCGCGATCCATAATACCGGCCAACTTGAGATATGGCTTGCGGGCGGCAGACTCGGGGTCAGTCCATCGCCCGAACAGAGACAGCCCCAAGAGTAAGGCAGTAGTAGAATTAGGCCCTTTCTAGTGTCAGTGCGCTTGCTGGGACTAGGTCCACCAAGTAACGGAACCTTCTTTATCTTATGTCTCACAAAATTCAAAACAATATCACAAATAATGTTTCTTTTTAAGGTCAAACTCTATCGGAAGCAGGGTTCAGCAAATTCTCTGCAGGAGAACCCAACAACTTAAAACCTGGTGAATTCTGTGGTTCTATATACCGATCCGGGCTCCTGAATGATTTGTGGTGTCACAAGGCCTTCGCGTTTATCTGTGAGAAGAGTCCATACTATCCAGCTGTTTGTCACCATGATCAAGAATAATTATGTATACACGTGTGTCTGAGAATAATGAAAATGCTTAAAAATAAATGTCTAAATCAAATTGTTTTTTTTTTAAACCCACACAGAAAAGATACAGAAAGCAAAGATAACACATCCTCAGACACACAGAACACACAGACACACGCTGAAAAGAACTTTCTTTTTTCAAAGCAATTTTAATCCATAATGAAACACGTTGAACACCCTATTAATAAAAAATATTATGTACCAATGAGATGGAAGAATGTGAAAACAAAGGTCGAGCATCGTGTTATTGGGATTTTCTATAAAATTCTCAGCAGTAGCAGCTCGGAGTTAGGATTTGTGCCCGGTTAATGGCAATAGGCTCGCCCCCTATTACATGGGGCCTTAATATACCGGCGAACTGTAGGTTTACATTGGTACATCTCTGCCTAACCCTTCGGAGAAAACAAGCGTGATAATATGTATGTATTATATTTTTTTTACAAAGAAGTAACAAGTATTTAATTGAATTGCCTGAAAAGTCACTAAGAAAGTTCCACTGAGTGACATAAAGAAATAAAGAAAGAAAGACACAAATAATAACGTTATGGTGAAATTTCATCATTATTTGAATTTACTTGTCAACGTAGATACCCTCATTACTACTTTCGAAAACTTTAATTTAACTAGCAATAAAACAGAAAATAGTGATGTACTTAATCCATTCTTTCCATACTTAATATTGTGAACGCGATAGTAACTCTGCCTGTTTATTACGCTTTTAAGACTAAACTACTGAACCGATTTTGATGAAATTTGGTACAGAGTTAGTTTGAACCCCGAAAAAGGACATAGACTACTTTATGTCCGGGAAAACCGACACAGACGACAGTCACTGGTAAAAGTTAGTGCTTAAAATATCGATATCGTAGCTTCTAGTCCAAGTCAAGTTTATAATATTCTCTTTTAATATTCTCTTGGCCATTTCATTGTGATATTAATCTGATAGTAGTTCACGTTGAGTGCTTGCCTAGCACTCGAACTCTGGACAGCGGCAAACATTTCTGAACGAGCTATCTGATAAATTATTGTTCGGTTCAACTGTATTGAACTATGTTAGCTAAACAATCGATATAATTATTTTTCTGTTCTGTTCGAGAATTATTTACATTCATAAATATATTTATTGAATTAACTAGCTTTTACCCGCGACTTCGTCCGCATAAATGTCGGTTATATTTAAATTCAATCCTGATTCGAAAGATAAGTGGCGCCATCTATTATCATATGAACGTAATTGTTGTTTTACTCGGAAACAGTAGTGCGATTCTCTAAAATGCAAACTCGAAAACGAGTCTCACTAAAGTGATCGCGTTCACTTCGATAACGAATCAAGTTGTCATTGGTTAAGTAATCGTTCGCCGTGATGACGTCACCGGCGTGATCGTGTTTAACAGAATACCATTTTGTAATCTCACTGCGGATTCAGCTTTCGAATTACGAAGTGAGGCTTAGAGAATCAGACTGCAGTACTTCTTTTCGGGATAAAAGGTTATGTCGGTTTCTGTACATTTGACAACGTAATTAGGATTATTATTTTAGTTACCTGCCTGTTCTTCTCCGATAGTCCGGCATGGCATGCCCCTCTGTCACCCCCACGACGGAGGAAACTTCCTTCGTCCTCCCTTCATCTTTTTGTTTTTGGTGCGCGGTGATAATCCTCCTAGACTCATGAGGATTACCACCAAAAAAAAAGTCTGTCATAATAAAAACTGCAAATCTAAAATAATAAAATTGAGTTACAGTAAGTATTTCAGAGAATATTTCAAATTGAGTACTTTTCCAAGAATCTCTACTTGAGTTAGTGGCTAAATTGAAATTAGTCTTATAAAAAGTACTTCAAACCAATTAGATAGTATTTATGCAAACAGTTTATATTTTCCTTCGAAAACTGAATAAATAAGCCTATTTGAGGGTTTCAATTTTCCAGTATTTAGAAGTGGAGACGAAATGGATTATCTTGACTCAGATTTGCCGCAGACGTTTTCTTAAATATTTACAAAACCAGCGTGAGAAAATGGTTAAATTAACTATTGATCTGATCAGTTACATTATATAATTATGAAAAACCAACAAATAAGTGGATAACAAAAGGGATAATTATATGGCAGATGTGAGTGGCAATGCCGCGAGGGGACGCCCTAGAAAGACCTACCCTGACCTTATTGGTGAGGTTCTTCAGAAAGGTCGGGTGTGCAGTACTCGTAACCGGCGTGCTTGTAGGACCAGATGTATGAATGTGGACGAGGCGAAAGGAGTATGTAAGGATCGTAGCAGGTGGCGTTCTGTGGTTTCTGCCTACCTTCATGGGAAAAAGGCGTGAGTTTATGACTGTATGTATGTATTTATAAGTGAATAAAATAATTAAAACCTGGTTTTCATTAACATGAAATAGTTTTCCAAGAAATATCTTCATCGATACATTTTTCTACCAGAATCCCATCCTTATTAATATACGTCGTATAACAGTGTAATGATAAGTGACGTTCACAATTTCGACGAAAAATCGACGAACCATATCGACAGTGGAACGCACTGGTTTCGATATTTCGCGCAAGTTCGGTGGTCGTGAGTTCCGCATACGTTTGTGTTCATCGATATTTTAATACCATGTTTTGTTTGAAGCGTGTACTTCACTAAATTGGGTAAGTAATCTTGTTTCCATTTTGTGTTGCTATTTTTGTTTTAAGTGGAATTTCTTTGTGCTACTAAAATCTTGAACGATATTATATTTTATCTAATTAGGGATAGAAGCTATTTTCGCATAATTTTTGTACACGTGGAACGCGTTACGAAAATTGAGTGGTTAAGCAGTATTTTTGTTGATAAAAGAAAAGAATAGTTATTATTTAAGTGGCAGTGGGTTGACGCATGATGAAATTAAATAGGATAGGGGCGCAATAGGTCTAGGGCAGGGATGGCGAAGCTTTACAGATGATGAAAGCGCCATTAAAAACAAAATGTGTCCATGACATGCCATCAAAGAATTTTGACTTAGCCATTTAATTTTATTTACTCTTTTTTTGCAACTCGTTTGTGCATAGATCGTAATGATTATTATGATTTCTGCAGTTGCAAATTATTTTGATCAAAATCATTTGTCAAATATCGGCGTGTCCGAATGATTATGTCGCGTGCCACTCTGCTGGCACTCGTGCCATTAGTTCGCCAAGGGCCTAGGAAGTAGCGGCTGCGCACCAAGAGATACGAGTGTTGGCAGACCCCCTAAATGGTGAAGTGGTAACCTAGTAAGAGTCGCGGTAAATAGTTGGACGCGAACGGCACAGATTTGTTTGGAAAACCCAACACCTGTAGTGCGATTCTCTAAAATGCAAACTCGAAAACGAGTCTCACTAAAGTGATCGCGCTCACTTCGATAACGAACCAACTTGTCATTGGTTTAGTATTCGTTCGCCGTGGTGACATCACCGGGCGTGATCGTGTTTAACAGACTACCATTTTATAATCTCACTGCGGATTCGGCTTTCGAATTACAAAGTAAAGTTTAGAGAATCACACTGCTGGTAGTTTCGGGTGCATCTAATACTAGGGTGCAATACAGTAGGGGTAACTAAAGTGTAGTTTTACAAATTTTAGAAAGACCTTCAATATCTCCACTCTCATCATCTTCCTGCCCTTATCCCATTTTACTTGGGGTCGGCGCAACATGTTTTCTTCTTCCATGCCAACCTGTCAACCGTCATACTATCATTGACTCCCTTCTCTTTCATATCATTCTTCACACAATCCATCCATCTTTTCTTGGCCTCCCTCTTCCTCTACATCCATCCACATTTATATTCATAACTTTTTTGGTCACATGCGTCTCATCCCTCCTCTTCACATGTCCATACCAAGACAAATCAATTTGAATCTCTCTCACCAGTAGATTAAAATACGGTTCAGAGCAAACAAAAAATTGCGCAATGATGGGACGAATATGTAATTATAAAATTAGCCTTCGTTGAGTGTCTTCATGAATACAGAATACTTTAAAACATAATTTTTAAAATCACATTTTAATATTTATGTGCTTGCATATAACGTTCAAAATATAATGAACTATTTCACTTTTCTTCAAATTCATGAAAACGGTGTTTGCGTTTAAATTGAATGTCGCCCGGATTCGCTCGCTTCCCTCGTTGAATTTTAATAAACCTCTATTCAAAACTATTCCAAAGATATATCCACGCGGTTTCATTGAAATGGAAAATTCTAATGAGAATTTCTAGATTCCAGAATTTATGACTATATTTTGTGGGTCGTGGTATACGGAGTTTATTGTTCTGATTGTACTTTGCATAATATAGGAAACAACGTCAAGCTTACTTCCTAAAGGAGTAAGCAGACTTCGAACTACTACTGAGACTTTCAAAATTGATTATTTTGTAGTAAATAAAAATAATAATAATACCAGAGGACTCCTTTAGCCTCTTCTCAAAGCATTGATATATGATCACTCTTGCTCAAGGCAAATTGGCGATTTCAAACTTTATTCCTTTTAAATCCAGGTTTTCTCCCGATGTTTTCCTTACTAAAATATACCATCACGCCTGTATTCCCGAAGGGTTAGGCAGAGGTGTACCAATGTACACCCACAGTTTGCCGGTATACTTAGGTCCCATGTAATAGGGGGCGAGCCTATTGCTATTAACCGGGCACAAATCCAAGCTCCGAGCTGCTACTGAGAATTTCATAGAAAAACCCAATAACACTTTTTGCTCGACCCGGAAATCGAACCCAGGACCTCTAGCGTAGCAGTCGCGCTCAGGACCACTAGGCCAACGAGGCAGTTTGTTTTCCTTACTCTTCCTTTAATATGTCTGAAATCGCCGTGAATTCTCTGCACGAGAAGAGGCCTTTGCAGTGGGTCAATATTAGGCTAGTGTTTTGTTATTGTTTACTAATATTCCTGAAATCTCTCGTCAAAGTCTGTCGTGCCTTCTCTGCACTAGAAGAGACCTTAAAGGGACAATAGTGTTTTGTTATTATCAACTAAGGTACCGTTATTTTTTTATTTCAAACCATTCAATTTTAAACGCTAGGGGATCTAGAATCCTCAATTGAATCCATGGTAAGCGTCACGATATTCCACCGTATATTCAAGTCGTGTTACTTATTTTGTTAACCTGTATATTCAAAGTATTGTCGGCTCGGTCCAGTGGACCGTATAATGTTTCCGTACGACAGTCGTACGGTAAGCGGCCGTGACGGCATCGCCTATTATTACGACTTTTTGGTTTATGGAGTACGGATTGTACCTATGTCTAAGATGTGCTGTATAGATTGTATGCCAATTCAATCAGGAGAAATCAAACACCCGCGTTAAGTCACGTCTTTAGTTACTGCTTCGATTCCGTGGGCTATACCGTGATGTTATGTAGCCTGTACTTTTTTTCCTCCCGAATCTAGCTACGAGTATCATATACAAAAGTATTTTTTTAGAGAGTTCCAAGTTCCAGAGATTAACGCTTTTAAACGAACGCTATACCTATACAACGCGGTAGCAGCCGCATTCGGTAACGACTTGGTTACTGCTCCGTTCTCAATGCTCATAGCGTGATGTTCTTTACGTATAAACCTGCCTCTTGAATCACTCTGGAACCCGCATGTATAACCGTAACCTGTGTGTGTAACAAACAACACATACACAAACATTCACATATATGTATGTATATTAGTTTTCTATTCGGTATTTGGAATAACATATATTTGATTATTATATTATTGTTATTATTCATTCAAATTATGCAGTATTTTAATTATTTTGTACTTGTGTACATTTTCAATAATTTCAATAATTTGCACTTGACGTTTTATCTCTTCACCACCTTTGGTTGACTGGTAGAAAATGCCTGAGGCTACCTTTTTATTTTTTGTGCATAAAGTTTAAATAAATAAATAAACCGCATCAAAATCCGTTGTGTAGTTTAAAAGAACTAAGCGTACAGTCGGCGGGAAGCGACTTTGTTTTATACTATGTAGAGAAATACAAATTGCTTGTTCGAATGTACCTAATACGAGACCGTCCCAGACAAACTCATTATTTCTAAATCAGAAACAAACACATTTCTCGATGGTAGTGCCATATATGTCCCCGTCAAGCGTTTACAGCGAACCAGAGTCCAATAAAAATAATGGTGTACAAACATTGAACAATGAACGTAAAAAGTGAACACAACGGATTGGCTAGCGCTAACCAGTTGTATCTCATCGGTTTACAATGAGTTAGGAATTGCTTGGAGTCACCAGGATTTATTTAAAAGAAATTTAATCATACAAACATACCGTCACGCTTGTATTCCCCGAAGGGTTAGGCAGAGGTGAACCAACACAGTTCGCCGGTATGTTTTAGGTCTCCTGTAATAGGGGGCGAGCCTATTGCCACTATAGAAATTGATTTCTACATAAAAAAATTAAATTAAAAATTTAAAAAACCCCCGACACAAAATCCTAAGTTCCCTTTAAAAAGTAAAAAAATAAAATACGTCGCGTTGGGGGACCGATGTTGCATTTAGGGTACGACCGTCCCAAGCGGTCCCCCAACGCGACGTATTTTATTTTTTTACTTTTTAAAGGGAACTTAGGATTTTGTGTCGGGGGTTTTTTAAATTTTTAATTTAATTTTTATTTTATACTTTTTATAGGTACATACTTATTTAATGTTGATTTTGTTAAGCTGTAAGTACATAGGTTCCTAATAATTTAATAACCCACATGACAAATCATTTTTAATTTTTCTTCCCCACTTTCACACCCATAACTTTTAAACGGCTCAACCGATTTTCATCAAACATGTCTAAGAACACTCGTACGTAAGTCACCTTTCATACAAAAAAAACTAAATTGAAATCGCTTCATCCGTTCGGGAGCTATGATGCCACAGACAGACAGACAGACAGACAGACAGACAGACAGACAGACAGACAGACAGACACGTGAAACTTAAAACACCCCTCTTTTTGCGTCGGGGGTTAAAAAATACTGGCTCGTGGCAGCCTAGTGGTTTTAAGCGGGACTGCTACGCTAGATCGCTAGGTGTTAGATTTTGAAGGTATAGAACAATTTCGGAGGTTGATGCATAGAATTTTATTTCTTTTATTTTTTGGTAAAAAAAAACTAACTACTACTACTAGGCTAACTGCTTCGTTAGCCTAGTGATCCTAAGCGCTATGCTACGCTCTAGGTCTTGAGTTCGACTCCCAGGTCGAACAGTGTCATTGGGTTTTTCTATGAAATTTTCAGTAGCAGCTCGGAGTTTGAGTTTGTTCCCGGTTAATGGCAATAGGATCGCCCGCTATTACATGGGACCTAAAACATATCGGCGAACTGTAGATGCATGCCAAATTTTAGCCCGATACGTCTAGTGGTTTCGGCTGTGCGTTGATAGATCACTATGTCAGTCAGTCAGTCAGTCAGTCAGTCACCTTAGAGTTATATATTTTTAGATAAGTCAATGACAAAATGCCAGTAACAAAACTATCGCGATCTAATTCAATGCCAGCGCCATCTAGCAAGCTTAGTAAACAAGTACTGGTACTAAACAACAAGATCACACAAAGATCTTTGTGTATATGTGAAGTACGTACGTTGAAAATTATTCAAATTGTCATAGAAGGGTGACGCCTAAGAATTTGAGTTATAAGTTACGCAAAAGGAACTAATGAGACAACTGATCTGAGAAATGATACATACAAACCATCACGCCTGTATTCCCCGAAGGGTTAGGCAGAGGTGTACCAATGTACACCCACAGTTCGCCGGTATATTTTGGTCCCATGTAATAGCGGGCGAGCCTGTTGCCATTAACCGGGCACAAATCCTAACTCCGAGCTGCTATTGATAATTTGAAAAAGAAACCCAAAAACACTGCTCGGCCTGGGAATCGAATACGGGACCCCCACGCTCATCAGCAGCGGTTTTGACCAAAGGGGCAGTTTAGTTATGGTGAACATACATAGGTCTAAAATCGCCAATCCGCCTTAGGCAAGCGTGGTGATCGATGCTTGTGCCTTTTCTGTAGGAAAAGACGCTTTTGACCAGCAGTGGACAATAATAATTATTATTTGCCTATAATATAGCATCTACATACATGACATTAATAAATAAACAAACATTAATGTATTTAATAAACGTAATAAATATTCTCTTAGAAATGCTAGTAAAAAAAATATACGTCCTGCATTTATTTTCTGGAATTGAAATTGAAGGAATTTAATAAGACGGTATATTAGATTTCATTATTATAGAGGATTTGTTGAATATTTTTTAACAAAGTAAGTTTTTATAGAATAAATAAACTTTTGACCTGTATTTGGACGATTGGGGGTTATTCTACTACAATGAACTAATTACTAATCTATATCATAGTTTTTCGGGAGTGGAGCAGTAACCAAAGGCGTAACTTAGACGCGGGTGGAAAAATTAACGCGAATAAAGTCGCGGGCGGGTCTCTAGTCTATCTATTAAACAAATGAAGTGTCTATTTGTAATGTCAAAATAGCAGTTTATTACTAAATGCATATGAATTTGAAAAGTTTTCAAGGTACGTGTACCAAAAATTATTTCTTGAAATAACTGTTAATAAATATCTCGAAAAATGTCGCTATTGTTTTCCTTGGCTGTATGGAACAACGGGTCATTGCCCATCCGCCATTTTGACAGACGTGACATCTGTCACGTACACGTCAATCAGCTGAAACCTTTCTCTAATAGAATGGGATCCCAGAGTTGACTGTTTTAGGTGAAAACGGTTTTATAACGGTTACAATTTTCAGAATACATAGAGGAATACGTAGTTACCTGAACAAAGGCTCCATTGATGACAAGCAATGACTTTCAAAAGTGCCTTTTAATGGTCTAACTTTTATAAATGATTTGACTTAGCAGTAGTAGATCTCTTTGTGAAGAAGCTCATCCGGGAAAGTACTACTACTGTACGTATTTCGGCCGCAAAGCAGCGTTGCTATGTTCTGATTTGAAGGGTATGGGTGCTGGTGTAATTTCAGAGACATTTCAACTTTGTCTCAGGGATGGCAACGCATCTACAAGACATCTGATATTGAAGATACCTATAGGTAGGCAGCAATGACCACTTAACATCAGGTGGGCCGTAGGCTTGTTTGACAACTAATGATATAAAAAATAAAAAGAAAATACTTTGACGTTGACACTCTATCTACCTACCAAATAAGGAACGCATACTTTTTTTAAATTAGTTATCTATTCTCAAAATGTCACTCTATGCTAAATAACGTAAGCCTCTAGACTCTGTGATCTTAGACCATAAAGAAAGCTATTGCTCATTGTGTTTATGTTTTAGAACAGCAGGCAAATAAGCTCGTCTGCCACACACTGGCTGACATCTTAATAACCAAGACTTATTTACTATTCAAAACAAGACTGTCAATCGAGAACGAACCTTAATCTGTCCTTTTTAAAGTCGATAACATTTCGGTAACGCGTTTACCCAGTGATTAATTACCTTGCTGAACATAAGCTGTGACAACTTTAAAATTGCCGCTAAGAAAATGAATTCAAAACCTTTATTCCAATGTAATAAAATTGAATATCGATTAAACAATCGCAAGATGAAAGGTACAGGGAAAGTTGTAAAATTTGTAATCAGCAATGAAGTATTAGATGTGTGTGAAAGTGAAACCGACCGATTTCGACGACATTAAGAAACGGGTCACGACTGTTTTACGATCCCATAACTGTATAGATTATGAAATGAAAGTGAAAATAAATAATATTTACATATAATTTCCCTTTTATCCCGTTATGGGCTGGGAATTTTTATTTACGTCACGTATTATGGTGATTGGTGTATGTCTCTAAAGTATTGGTATCATTATGAGCAGTAGTTACATAGTTAACCAATAAAATATCTAAGGAACAACCTGATCTAACTATAACTTTATTTTAGCCTTTAAAGTCTCTGCGGGTTGTTCGAAAGAGATACCGCGCCCGGCCCCCGGAACGCAAAGGGCACATGAAGGAACATAGACGGGTTTTAGTCAGTAAAAGTCTGACACTCCCTCCCGCCCCGCCCAGGGCGGGGGAAGTTATTTGATGATTTTCCGTCTACAAAAAAAAAAAAAAAAAAAGCCTTTAAAGGCTGATTCATTTTCATTGGACGGGCCTGTTGGTCTAGTGGTTAGCGGCCCTGACTGCTAAGCCGGAGGCCGTGGGTTCGATTCCCACCCAGGACAAACTTTGTGTGATGAGCATGATTGTTTGTTCTGTGTCTGGGTGTGATTTATCTATAATATGTATGTATTTATAAATTATATAAGTATGTATATCAGTTGTCTGGTTACCATAACACAAGCTCTGCTTAGCTTGGGATCAGATAGCCGTGTGTGAGTTGTCCCAAGATATTTATTTATTTATTTATTTATTTATTTATTTATTTATTAATTTATTTAACTGCCAGCCAAGGGCACCTCCCATTGACAGCGATGCGAATGAATTTTTTGATGCTCTATCACCTTTCTTTTTTATATTAACTGTACATAGTTTATAATTTAATTTTTATTATAATAATAATAAGAATACTTTACCCTGTGCTTCACCGCGACCTGAACGCGTTGATGAAGAAGATGATGGCGTGGCTATTCCCGTGAGTTCCCAATGTAATGAACAGTTGAGGAGTGCTTTGGAGGGTGCGTTCCGGGACTATCGCTCCACACCGCCTGAGCTTAGACCACGACTACCTCGTTTGCCCATGCACAATAAAAATAAGGCGCTGGTGTGTGCTCTGGATTCGCAGCTGTCAAACTGTTTTGACGGCAGCAAAGACCTTATCGATACCCACTCAATCTTGTACTGCGCGGCTGTAGCGGCATGTCGTGTAGCTCACGTCAAATTTCCCAGTGACGGAGCTGCACGACCAAAACCACCTGTACCAGCATGGCAGTCCAGGATTGAGCTTCGTATCGATGGGGCTAGAGCACTCATCGGCAAGCTAATCTGCTTCAGGGAGGGCAATACTCGCCCTAGAGTGATGCGTTTTGTGAGGCGGGCATTCTCGGGGATTGATATTAATCCTCGAGATTATTTGTCCCGCGTCACAGAACGTATTGACTTCCTGAAGCAGAAGATAAGTGCATGGGCAAACCGTATTCGTCGGTACAAGCGGCGAGTGGAGCGATACACCCTGAATCGCACATTCCAGAGCGATGAGAGGTGGGTTTACAGGGCTTGGGAGCGGCCAGACCAAGGTGTGACTGATGCGCGCCTGCCGGATGATGATGCCATGAGTTCGTTTTGGCGCAGCATCTGGTCGGTACCTGTCAGTCACGCTGAGGGCGATTGGACCCGGGACGTTGAACGAATGTGTGATCCAATACCACAGATGGGGGCAATTACAATCAGCCCCCAGGACGTAGCTCGTGCAGTTCGTCCGTTGCCTAACTGGAAATCTCCAGGGCCGGACGGACTGCACAACTTTTGGATCAAGTGGTTCCAAAGATCACACGCTCGCTTGGCATCCCAGTTCCAGTCAGCCTTAGAGTCTGGATCGTTGCCCCAGTTCTTAACAACTGGTATAACCCACCTGCTCCATAAATCGGGTAGTACTACGGAACCCAAAAATTATAGACCGATCACATGTCTACCGACGGTCTATAAAGTTCTTACATCTATTTTGAGAGCTAAAATCAATGATCATATTGATAACAATGCTATCATGTCTGTCTCTCAGAATGGATGTAGGAATGGGTCCCGTGGTACTAAGGAGCTACTCCTCATTGATATGGCCATTAACCAGCAGGTTCGCCGTTCTCGAAAGGATCTGTCTATATGTTGGATAGACTATAAAAAGGCGTATGACTCGGTGCCACATACATGGCTCATGAGGGTGCTGGAATTGTATAAAGTAGATACAACTCTGCGCACCTTCTTGATGTCGTGTATGGGGCAATGGAGGACGGTCTTACGCTATCCAGGATGTCGGCAAATCCGAGAGAACAGTGAACCAATAAAGATCGAGCGTGGTATATTTCAGGGCGATAGTCTGAGTCCACTGTGGTTTTGTTTAGCCTTGAACCCTCTAAGTACACTGCTGGAGGGTTCGGGGCTGGGTTATCGGTTGAGAAGAGGTGGTCAGGTCATATCTCACCTCCTTTACATGGATGATCTGAAACTCTTTGCCCCCAGCAATTTGCGACTGATGGAGCTACTGAAGGTAACAAAAACTTTCAGTAGTGCCATCAGGATGGAATTTGGTGTGGACAAATGTGCAGTCATGCATGTGAAGCGAGGAGAGATTATGGAATCTGTGGGAACCCAACTCTCAGATTCCATAAACCTTAGATCCCTTTCCTCAACTGAAACCTACAAATATTTGGGTATGTCGGAAGCGTTAGGCATCAATGCTACTGACATGAAGCAATCGTTGAAGGAGCGCTTCTTTGGCCGCCTAAATAAAGTTTTAAATAGTCTTTTATCAGGCGGTAACAAGGTGCGCGCCTTCAACGGTTGGGTCATGCCGGTTTTGATGTACTCTTTCGGCATACTCAAATGGACTCAGACAGAACTTGACGCCCTGGATAGGAGGGTTCGCTCGCTATTGACCGCAAATCGGATGCATCACCCAAGGTCGTCAGTAATGAGACTGTATATCCCGCGGAAGTGTGGTGGTCGAGGCTTCTTAAATGCTAAGACCATGCACAACCGAGAGATATGCAGTCTCAGGGAGTACTTCCTGGAAGCCGATGTGGGGATGCACCGAGATGTGGTCTCAGTGGACAAGGGCCTCACCCCGCTCTCTTTAGCGAACGAGAACTGGCGCAAACCTATGGTATTAGATACTAATGATCGCACGGAAGTATGGAAGAGCAAGGAGCTTCACGGGCGCTACTACCGGGCCCTACATGGGCCGGATGTTGACTTCAAGGCGTCCGTATCCTGGCTGCGCGTTGGTGACCTCTTTGGGGAAACTGAAGGTTTTGTCTGTGCTATTATGGACGAAGTTATGATGACGAACAATTACCGGAGATATATTGTGAAGGACGGTACGGTTGACATATGTCGGGCATGCCATCGTCCCGGGGAATCAATCCGTCACATTATATCTGGGTGTTCTCGTCTGGCTAACGGAGACTATTTGCATAGACACAACCTTGTAGCCAGGATTATCCACCAGCAACTTGCTCTGAAATACAGTCTTGTGGAATCGGAAGTACCATACTATAGATATGTGCCCGACCCAGTTCTTGAAAATGGGCATATCACGTTGTATTGGGACCGGTCTATCATCACTGACAGGACTATTGTAGCCAATAAGCCTGACATAGTGGTGGTAGATCGATTAGAGCGTCGCGCAATGATCGTTGATATTACTGTTCCGCATGACGAGAACCTCGTGAAAGCTGAGAAAGATAAACAAATTAAGTATCTTGATCTGGCTCGCGAGGTTGTCGACATGTGGGATGTGAATACGGCAATTATTGTGCCGATAGTTGTGACGGCCAATGGCTTAATAGCCAAGAGCCTCGACCAACACCTGAGGAGGCTCTCGTTGGGCAGTTGGATCAAGGGCTTGATTCAGAAAGCGGTACTCCTAGACACGGCGCGTATTGTTAGGAGATTCCTTTCTCAGGAGCCCTGACCGCCGGTGGCTTGGACCCTGTTCCCGACGCCGGTGGGCTACTATTTTTTATATTTTTAAATGTTTTTTTTTTATATTAATATTTAAAAATGTAAATAATATGTAATAGAAATAAATAAATGAGAATAATAATAAACATAACAAACATATTGACATTAATTCTATCATGTCCCCCTCTCAGAATGGATGTAGGATTGGATCCCGTGGTACTAAGGAGCTGCTCCTCATTGACATGGCTATCAGCCAACAGGTTCGTCGATCCCGGAAGGATCTGTCGACATGTTGGATAGATTACAAGAAGGCCTATGACTCGGTGCCACATACATGGCTCATGAGGGTGCTGGAGTTGTATAAAATTGATGCAACTCTACGCGCCTTCTTGATATCGTGTATGGGGCAATGGAGTACGGTCCTTCGCTATCCAGGATGTCGAAATATCCAGAGGAATAGCGAACCGATAAGGATTGAGCGTGGTATATTCCAGGGCGATAGTTTGAGTCCGCTTTGGTTCTGCTTAGCCTTGAATCCCCTAAGCACACTGCTGGAGGATTCAGGTCTAGGCTATCGGTTGAAGAGAGGAGGTCAGGTAATATCTCACCTGCTTTACATGGATGACCTGAAACTCTTTGCCCCCAACAATTTGCAACTGACGGAGCTACTGAAGGTAACAGAAACTTTCAGTAGCGCCATCAGGATGGAATTTGGTGTGGACAAATGCGCGGTCATGCATGTCAAGCGAGGGGAGATTATGGAGTCCGAGGGAGTTCAACTCTCGGAATCCATAAACCTTAGATCCCTTTCTTCAACGGAGACCTATAAGTATTTAGGTATGGCGGAAGCGTTAGGCATCAATACTGTTGACGTGAAGCAATCGTTGAAGGAGCGCTTCTTTGGCCGCCTGAAAAAAGTATTTAATAGTCTTTTGTCAGGCGGAAATAAGGTGCGCGCCTTCAACGGGTGGGTCATGCCGGTATTGATGTATTCTTTCGGCATACTTAAATGGACTCAAACAGAACTCGATGCCCTGGATAGGAGGGTCCGTACATTGTTAACGGCATATCGGATGCATCACCCACGGTCATCGGTGATGAGACTGTATATTCCGCGGAAGTGTGGAGGTCGTGGCTTCTTAAATGCTAAGACTCTCCACAACCGCGAGATATGCAGTCTCAGGGAATTTTTCCTTGAAGCCGACGTGGGGATGCACCGAGATGTGGTGGCAGTGGATAAGGGCCTTACTCCGCTCTCCTTGGCTAAAGAGAACTGGCGCAAACCAGTAGTGCTGGAGACTAAAGATCGCGAGGAGGTATGGCAGAGTAAGGAGCTTCACGGACGCTTTTTCCGGGCCTTACATGGGCCCGATGTAGATTTCTTAGCGTCCGTATCCTGGCTTCGCTTCGGTGACCTATTTGGGGAAACCGAGGGTTTTGTCTGTGCAATTATGGACGAAGTTATCATGACGAATAACTACCGGAGATTTATTGTGAAGGATGGCACGGTTGACATTTGTCGGGGATGCCACCGGCCGGGAGAATCAATCCGCCACATTATCTCTGGGTGTTCTCGTCTAGCTAACGAAGAGTACTTGCATAGGCACAACCTTGTAGCCAGGATCATCCATCAGCAACTTGCTCTGAAATACCACCTTGTAGAATCGGAAGTACCGTACTATAAGTATGTGCCCGACCCAGTTCTCGAAAATAGCCATGTCACATTGTACTGGGACCGATCCATCATCACTGACAGGACTATTGTAGCCAATAAGCCTGATATAGTGGTGGTGGATCGCTTAGAGAAGCGCGCAATGATTGTTGATATAACAGTCCCACATGACGTGAACCTCGTGAAGGCCGAGAATGATAAGAAGATCAAGTATCTTGACTTGGCTCGCGAGGTTGTCGACATGTGGGATGTGGACTCAGCGATTATTGTGCCGATAGTCGTCTCAGCCAATGGCTTAATTGCCACGAGCCTCGACCAACATCTTAGGAGGCTCTCGTTGGGTAGCTGGATCAAGGGCTTGATTCAGAAAGCGGTTCTCCTAGATACGGCGCGTATCGTTAGGAGATTCCTTTCTCAGGAGCCCTGACCACCGGTGACTTGGACTCTGTTCCCGACGCCGGTGGGCTACTATATTTTATATTTTTAAATGTTTTTATATTTTTTAGTAATATTTAAAAATGTAATTTATATGTTTAATTAATGAATAAATGGAATAATAATAATAATTCTTTATTTCGGACTACAGGATCCATATTGTGTTAGTATTGCCTTAACCTATTGTTAGTAAATAATATTTTAACAAAAGCGAAAATTAATTTTGTACATGTACGTCTGTACGCACATGTCTCTTTGCCCAGTGCCTATAACTTAGTTTTATGCTAGAAAAATAATAAAAACAAACTGTAAAATTAAATTATTATTGGCTCAACCTCTGCACCAACCGTGTCGAAAAATTTAATTATGATATCGCTGCCCTAGTTCAACAGTAAGATATGTTAAACAAAGTATGTTTAGAGTTATTCATACTTTTATGATTTTAGTGTCATTAATTCACTCGTTGTTAATTGAAATGTGGTTGATTTTTTAAAACTATAAAACTCAAAAAACTCAACTCAAAACTCAAAGCATTTATTTCAATTAGACCATTTACATGCACTTTTGAAATGTCAAGAAGTTACAGTTTTAAATTGAAGCTAGTTGTAGTATAGCTTAGTTTAATGTGTTACGGAGTTATTTATATTTATATCCGATTTTTGAACCGGACAGAAGAGCAAAATTTTTCACATGAAACAATTTTGTTTTTTTTTAAGTAAGTTACTGTTGAACCAGGGCAGCGATATCTTGTGTTAGTCGTTATGCATTTTTTTTCTAACCTAACATTAGAAATACAAGAGTAATTTCTGTTTGTTTCTTACCTTTACGGCAAAACCATTAAACCAATCGCTATATAATTTATCAGACATGTAGCTTAGCAACCAGATTAAAACATAAGCTACATTATAATCCACAACTTTGATCCGATCCGATTTGATCCGTAATCTATCTATATATATAAAAATGAAACCCGTTTCCCGTTGTCACGCCATCACGCGTGAACGGCTGGACCGATTTCGCTAATTCTTTTTTTAGAATATTCCTTGAAGTACGAGGATGGTTCTTACGGAGAGAAAAATTTAAAATGACCCACGGGGGCGGAGCAGTAACCAAAGACGCGGGTGAAACCGCGGGGCACAGCTAGTAATTAATAATAACTGTGGAGATGGCGCCGCAGGCTTTCTTTCAAATATTGATCTATTGTAGTCATGCCTAGATAACTGAGTTATGTAGTAACTTTCGTTTTAATACGATTAGAAGTAATTAAAATTATGTTACTGGCGTATAAAAGTTGTTTGATTAACGAGGGTCTAGTTTTACGGCTATTACAATGTCTTTGGTGTCGGACTGTACGCGGATGGTAGTCGTTTTTCGTACAGTTGAAGCGTCAAGAGCGCCTTTTTTTTTTATAGTAGGGAAATCATCAAATAACTTCCCCCGCCCTGGGCGGCAGCCCCGGCAGGCATCGGCCCTCAGTGGCCCCATCCAAGTTTGCTGACATCTCTTTGAGGCGCGCGTGGAACACGAACGCGCCGCGTCGACACGGTCTGTCGTTATTCAGTGAACGTACGGACGGTGAGCTACCCATTGCTCACCGTCCACAGACCCGCGCCTACGGTGGCCGGGAGTCGTCTCGCGGCTCCCGACGCCCGGAGCGTCTACCGCGGCGGCCGCTGGGACGGGGGACCCTCCTTTCCCTCTCCCGTCTTGAGCCCCTTGAGCCTTGCGAGACCGGTACTATACACGCACGATGGTTATCTCTTTTTTTGTGTTTTTCAAGCAGAAACCTTTAGTCCATATGAATTCTAATAAACCAACACACACGGCAGATTAAAAATCGGTCCTACCATAATTAAAAAAAAAAAAAAATACCTAAATAAAAAAAAGGATGGTTTTTACGAAAATCGGTCGTGAGCGAAGAGGCTCAACAGGCTTACCAGTAATAATATTAATTTAAAAAGTTAGTTTAAAAAATTTAAAACCTACCTTGAACCATGAACTTCAAATAAAAACTGTTATGAAAAAAACATGTACAGTAGCCTAGAATTTTGTTAAGTAATAGTCGTGACCCATTATTGGGAAAATATAAGGCAGTCTAGATTTTTAATAGGTCCTGACTGCTACTTAAAAAAAGACTAATAAACGCATTACTCTTTGTGTCTCGCAGTTGGGTAAAAACAAAATTTTGATCATATTTCATTAAGAACCATTATTCACTCCTTAAATACCAAACTAATGAAGCTTATAGAAAGCTATTTGTCAACAAACTAAATGCAAATAGGAACGTCTTAGTTTGGAGAAAATAATTCGTAGATTACTTAGAATGCTTAAATTTAGACTTTTTCTTTGAGTTCTTGAAGGAATACAAAGTAGTTAAGAGCTAAAGAAAAATGCTTTACAAAAAAATAGTTGCTTCACGCTAGAAATTTCTCCTGTATCGTGGGTGTATCTAAAAATATTTTAAACTCACATATACAAAAAACTAGACTGCCCTAGAAATATTTGTTCCATGAGGGAATTGTCCCTCAACACGCGGCGCAGGAGCCAATAGATCCGAAAGTGTGCCAACTGTGTCATCAAACTCTTTAACATGACGAGTTATTTTATCTATTGATGAGCCCAGAACATTTCAGTTGGTTGTCAGGTATAAAACTATGAGTAAAATGATGATAAGAACACCGTCCCTGCCCCGACCCTTTGTCAACCAACTCACACACCCTGTGCTTATTGCTTCAAATTCATACCATCACGCCTGTGTTTTCCGAAGGGTTAGGCACACTTCGCAATATGTTTAGGTCCCATGTAATAGGGGGCGAGCCTATTGCTATTAACCGGGCACAAACCCTAACACCAAGCTACTACTGAGAATTTCATAGAAAAACAAAATATCAATTTGCTCGACATGAAAATCGAACCCAAGACCTCTAGTGTAGCAGCCGCAGTGGGGGCCTGCCAACACAAAATCAAATCAAATCAAATCAAAGCATTTATTTCAATTAGACCATTTACAGGCACTTTTGAATTGTCAAGAAGTTACACAGAAAGTTGAAGCTAGTTGCTCGTTCCAAAACGTAGATCTCTATGGAGAAGAACGAGCAAGAAACTACATGGACACTCTTTTCAAAATGGTTTTTACAAAATCATGGTTACAAAATTCTTGTTGCTTTTATATGTGAAAACAATGGACGTGACTAAAAAACAAAAAAATATAATATCCTACTACTATTATAAAGGCGAAAGTTTGTATGTATGGATGTATGGATGTATGGATGTTTGTTACTCTTTCACGCTTAAACGGCTGAATGGATCTGGATGAAATTTGGCACAAAGATAGATTATAGTCTGGAATAACACATAGGCTACTTTTTATCCCGGGAAAATGTACGCATCCCGTAGGATAACACATCAACTGTGACGCGGACGAAGTCGCGGGCAGAAGCTAGTCTAATAATAAAGAAATCAACCATGGTAGTTAAGAGATGACCAATCCCAACTGACAGCGCCCGTTCACGAACATGACGCGTGGCTCAGCACCACTTAGCTCAACCATCATAAAGGGAACCAAATGATCCAATCCACGCGCCACCATCAGCGAGACATTTAAGTGAGCATGACAAAGCTCCCAACCACCATGCTTACCGCGTCCAGTGCATACGAATTTGTTAAGAAAAATAAATGGCTCCATGGTACTCACATTTACAAAATTGAAATAAATGATGTTACATTATATAAAATTAAGGTTTTAGTGACACTAAACGACAGATCATGTCGAATATAAAAAAAAAATGCTATAAAAATAACGGTACACGTTATTAAGGTCAATAAAAAATGAAAAAGTGGTAAGAAACATCCCCATAAAATAATATATATTAATTTGTGAACTCGAGTCTCTGTGGAGCAGGACCAGCATTAAGCCAAGCATTCTTATCATTAATATAATCTTCTAACTTATAGTATGCTTGACTACATAGTGTGCGTTTGATGCAAGTTTTAAATTTTCTCTCATTTAGTTCGAGAATATCGAGCGGTATTTTATTATAACATTTTACACAGCAAGGCGGATTTCAAGTTCTATGCCCTGGTGGCAGGCTTAGTCACCACATGAAAGACCGGTTTATCAGCCGACAATTGCTAGATTGAGTTGTGAGATGCTTAATAGAAAAAAAAGATAATTAAGGTCGACTGTCTCGTTAGTCTGGTGCTAAGCGTGACTGCTACGCTAGAGGTCTTGGGTTCGATTCCCAGGTCGAGCAAAAAGTGTTATTGGGTTTGTCTATGAAATTCTCAGTAGCAGCTCGGATTTATAATGTATGCCCGGCTAATGGCAATAGGCTAGCCCTCCATTACATGGGACCTAAACTTACCGGCGAACTATAGGTGTACATTGGTACACCTCTGCCTTACCCTTCGCGGAATACAGGCGTGATGGTATATGTATGTTAGATAATTAAGGCCAAGATCTTCAGTTTCCTCCTACCGACCCTAAGTAGGATATTTTAAACTGCATTCTTTTTGAAGAGAAAGTTCCTCAAACCGGTTTTCTTGGTACCTAAGTATATGCTGTTTGGTCATCCGAGAAAGTGCGAAATATTATTTGGCACTTAAATTTTAAGTTTTGGTTTCATCTTGAGAAATAATTACTATTATTACGGAGACCGTAATAGTAGTTTTGATTAACTTTACAGCTGGGTAAAGTTTGTTCTGATACAAAACTAGGGTTTTGAAGATCAGCGGTGCTTTCTAGTATCTTTTTTTTTAAACTTTCGCATTATAGTCTCGGTTAAAGTTGTGATGGAACCTCACATCCGCCTCTGTGAGTGCCGAACATCCGCGAGAAATCATTCGTTCACCTCCGCCTCCGCGTCCGTAAAATTTTTGTTATGTGTTGTTATATAGACAATGGAAATACACACTGTAAAAAAAAAACAATTCTGTCCCTCTGACGGTTTATGAGATACAGCCCGCTGACAGACAGACAAACGGACGGACAGCGGAGGCTTAGTAAGATGAACCCGTTGCTGGCACCTTTCGGGTATAATTCATCATCAACATCTTATCACCCGAACGATGTCCACTGCTGGACATAAGCCTCCCCTAAAGATCTATGGACTTTCTTGCCTTTTCTTTTCCATACGAAACTTCATTTTGGAATGCACAACTAGATTCAATTTTTTTTATCTATTTCTTTATTTTCAAAAATGCCTTTTAATGGTCTAATTAGTGTCGTGATGGCCCAGTGGTTAAGGCATCCGCCTTTCATGCACGAGGTTGTGAGTTCGCAACCGGGCACGGGCAAGTACCAATGTGACTTTTTCTAATTCATATGTACTTTCTAAGTTTATCTTGGACATCACTGACATCGGTAACCATGTCAGAGGCCCTTGAGGCGGTTTAGAAACTCTGACACTAGGGTGTGTGGGGTCGTTTACGCCTTACTGTCCACACGATAAAGAGAAGAAAGAATGGTCTAATTGAAATAAATGATTTGACTTTGACTTTGATAGCCACAATGACCTTTCGAGTATTGAACCCTAAAAAAAAGCAAGCTCAAAAGCTCTAAAAACACAGAAATATAAATTAATTGAAAGGCCAACAACCAAGGTTTTCCTAGTATTCCAAAAATAAAGTCACTCAGAAAATAGCTTCGATATTTATTCTGTACAAAACCTACCGTTTTCAATTGAATTTCGAATTGTTTGTCTCGGCAAGCAATTTCTTGTACTTCTCTTTTGTCAACTGGCTCCTAATTAAATTCCAAACTATTAAATAAATGGTGGAAGGTGAAAAACAATCCTATTTATAAGTTATAGGGACCTGAATAAAGCTATTCATAGAACAATTCGGTATGAATTTTAAGGGATCATTTTGTTTGGTGATCGTTTTTGTTGGTTAATAAGTCATATTTTCGTAAAATTGAAGTTTAGAGTGTTTTATGTCGACTTTTATTCGTTTCTATTATTATTGAGCCTCTCCACGTCTCTCAATAATCTGTACGGGGTAAAAAGACCCATCATATAGCTGTTAACTATGCATTCTGCACATCCAATTAAGTAATAGTAAACAATAACTATTGCTGAGAAACGAGTTATTTTTTTTTTGGTTTATAATAAATAGTTGTTGTTTATAGTGTATTGTGTTGAACTGCCTCGTTAGCCTAGTGGTCCTAAGCACGACTGCTACGCTAGAGGTCCTGGGTTCGATTCCCAGGTCGAGCAAAAAGTGTTATTGGGTTTTTCTATGAAATTCTCAGTAGCAGCTCGGAGTTTGGATTTGTGCCCGGTAATGGCAATAGGCTCGCCCCCTATTACATGGGACCTAAAAACATACCGGCGAACTGTGGGTGTACATTGGTACACCTCTGCCTAACCCTTCGGGGAATACAGGCGTGATTGTATGATTGTATGATGAATAAATTGTATCTTTCTATATTTCCGTAACTAGAAGGTTTCCAGGTATGGCACAGAACTAAAAAATGATTACATGAAATAGTCTCAAATTTTATCTAAATCGGTTTGAAAGCTTAGTTTTTAAATCAAAATAACGAAACAAAATTGCGTATTTTGGTTTCTTGTGACTTTTCAATGGTTTTATCTTGTAAATCTACGTAGTGCTACCGTTTCATGGACTTGGATGATAGGAAGATACTGAAAAGAGGATTTTTTTAAGGGTTTCTTTTTATGTACACACACCATAACGTCTGTATTCCCCGGAAGGTAAGGCAGAGGTGTACCAATATACACCACAGTTCGCCGGTATATTTTTAGGTCCCATGTAATAAGGGACGAGACTATTGCCATAACCGGGCACAAATCCGAACGCCGAGCTGCTACTGAGAATTTCATAGAAAAGCCCTATAACACTTTTTGCTCGACCTGGGAATCGCACGCAAGACATCTAGCGTAACAGTAAAAAAAAGATGAAAGAGTTTTAACAATAATATCTGGCTCAAATACTAGTACCTATTTCTTTATAAAAAATGGATTCTCGTTTATAATCATAAAGACATTTCTTGTAATAATACAGACCTTTTTAGAGGAAAAAAGTTAGGTAATGACTTAAGAAAACTATGCTAGTGTTTATTCAATTTCTTTCATGTTGATTTTAGTAATTAATGGAAAATTTTGAGTAAAAGCTTTTTTTAGTAAACGGAAAAAGTGGAAGATTATTTTACCGCATTTTATTTAATAAAAAACCGGTCTAGGGCGAGTCGGGTTCCGTACGATCGTTCAATATTAGTAATATTGTAAATGGCTAATAGTCTACATAGCTTTATGTTTATCATGTAATAACAGAGCTTGTTATACGCTAACATTGAAATAAATAGCGTTGTAACTTTTAATAATATGTATTTTTATTATTATTGAATGAAGTATTATAGGTAGCAAGTTGAAAAAAAAGGACTTTTGTCTTATTCTATATATACTAATATTATAAAAAGAGGTTAAGTTTGTGAGTTTGTGATGTTGTAGGGATAATCTCTGGATGTACTGAACGGATGCCGAAAATTCTTGTACCCGTAGAAAGACACGTTATTTGTGATTGTCATGGGCTACATAGCATCACGCTACGACACGCGGGAGCAGAGCAGTAACCAAAGATTTGACGCGAGACAAATAAGCTACACGGGCAACGTAGCAGGCGGAAGCTAGTCTTAGATATAGAAAAGTTTAGTTTCTTAGCTGAATACTATTGTATCCAGTAGCTTAATAATATAATAATATTTAGTAGTAGTAGACTAAAGCAAAACTAAAACTAAAGCTCTTTGTAACGGAGCTCGTCCAGGGAAGTATTACCATCATACCTATTTCTTCCGCAAAACAGCGTTGCTGTGTTCCGGCTTCAAGAGTATGAGTGCCGGTGTGATCACAGCCACATGAGACAAGGTCTCTGGTATTGCAGATGCCTATACGTAGCGGTGACTACTTAACATCAGGTGGGCCATGGGCTTCTTTGCTATCCAATGGCATACAAAAAAACACCAAAAAAATATTCTACATAGATCCAAAATCTCCAAAACTTTTACTAGTTAGAAAAAGTATTTTTTAAAGAGTTTTTCCTTAGTTTTACTGCCAATTCACTTGCTCATTGAGATTCACACACGCACCGCCTTTGTCCACTCTAATAGCTTTCTCGGACACTCATCAGTTTTACTTTCTTACTCGCTAAATTCTTCACAAACTCGTTTCTAATATTCGTGTTTGTGTTAACGTTGGATCTTGTGTTTGGACCTGTATGTGTGAAGTTAGTAGGTATAAGGTCAAGGTGGCGGTTAGGTTCCCGGCGCTACGATGTTCGAAAGAGATACTGCACCTCCGGAACGCAAAGGGCACAAGAAGGAACATGGATGGGTTTTAGTCAGTAAAAGTCCGACACTGCCTCCCGCCCCGCCTAGGCCGAGAGAAGTTATTTGATTGAGAAGTTATTTCTCATCCGAAAAAAAGGTGGCGGTTAATTTAGGGTTTGAAAAAGTGTTCGTCGGGGATCGCGGAGAGCGCGTATGTTCTCGGGATCCCAGGTCTAAGTGAAGAAGGGAACACCGAGGTGGTTTTTAGTCAGTAAGAGTCTGTGTATCTGTTAGTGACATACCTCTCCTTCCAACTCAGGATGGAAGATATCCATGAGGATTTTCCAGTTCGGAACAACAAAAAGGGTTTAAAAAAAGATGTTGTTGATCAGAATAATATCATCATTAACTTTCTGTCCAAAGTTCAATTTATCTGGAGTTAGTCAGTCTTCAAAATAACTTTAAAATTTTCTTTCTTTTGATGCATCTATATTTATATGTTTGTATACACCTTCATTTAGGTATTACAGTCTATGATATTCCCACTACCGGGATTAATCACCTAAGTGGAAGTAAATGGGCTGATATACACAAGTTGGTGTGTGATGCACGGCTCTGAATTTTCAGTTATTCGATTTATGGGACAAGCTGGTCATACTATCCTAAATAGTGTTGGGTAATGATAATAATCCGGTTAATATCATTTGGCTAATAATCGATTAAAAGCCAGTAAGTAGCCATTAATAGCAATTATGGATGATAACCCTGCTGTTATTGTTATTTTAGTGATTGAAAATTTCCTTTCATGGTTTTCAGGCTTAGGACTTATTTGTAGTAAATAAATGTGCAATTTAAAACTAATCTGGCCCATTTAAAAATTTTTAATCAGCAATTTACATAGATTTTTTACCGACTTCAAAAAAAAGGAGGTTATCAATTCGACCCGTATGTATGTAATATTTCCAGAACTGCCCAGTTTTCGTATATGTTAGTCTATATCAGCGCCTGAACAAGTGTGCCAAATTTCAAGTGTATGTATGTATGTATGTATGTATGTATGTTTTTATGTTTGTTCGCGCATATCTCCGTAACTACAAGTCCGATTTGAGTAATTCTTTTTTTGTTATACTAGATATTGTTCAACTTAGGGAATACTGCAAGTTTCATCGAAATCGGTTCAGTAGTTTTTGAGATAGGGAATTTTAACCGATTTTTTATTATATTATGTTTGTTCGCGGATAACTTCGTCATTTGTGAACCGATTTTGATGATTCTTTTTTTGTTGGAATGGGTATACTTCCCAAATGTTCCCATTTAAATTTCATATAGATCTGATGAAGGACTCCGGAGACAGACAACGGAACTCTTCAAAAAATTACAGTAAATCAACAGCGATTGCTGCTATCGCATAAATATGCATTGTTTACGCAATCACACAACATAACATCACGGCCGAACACTCAAAAGGGTTACACAGATGTAAACAGTAGTATTTGAAAATTTCTCATCCAAGTAAACAAAATCGCATATTCTGCTTTCTTATGACTTTTAGTGGTGTCTCGTTAATTTACATAATATGAAACTTTCCTCATGGATTTGGATAACAGGAAGTTGATACTAAAAAGCGAGAAATAAAAAACTTTTTTACAAAAAATAACCGCCTTCAAAAACTAAAAAGACAAAAATAACTTTAGCTTTGGAAGTCGGTGGCAATACAAAACAACAAACAGAACCAAAGCCGCCGACTTCCAAAGCTAAAGTTATTTTTCTCTTTTTAGTTTTTGAAGGCGGTTATTTTTTGTAAAAAAGTTTTTTGATAATTAGATTTTTATGTACCTACTTAGTTTTTTTTATTCTTAATCAGTCTTTAAGGGGGGATATTTTTTATATTTTTTTTCCGAAACATATCAGTCGACGTACTGATCCCGGATTTGGTTGGCGTCACTGTAGTGCAGTTTATGCATCTCTTTCTGGCACGAATAAATATTAGCGCCAGAAAGAGATGAAAAACGGGGGTGCGAGGATGCATGTTACCTACCTTCCGCTCGGGTATTTTCCATTGTTTATAATTTACCTACGACGTATTCGCAGAACAGAGCTAAAAATAACTTACTTATTGTACCTTACATTTTTACGTATCGGTTAAAGTTTATTTGTAGGTATACATACACTTACATATTAAGCTCGCTTTTTTAAACCAAGTAATTAATTAGGTAGATGGTTAAATCACAAAGCGATGTGTCAATAGTAATTTTGGTATTGGCACTCGAAATTAACCATACTGAATTTTCCAAAAAATGTGTTCCTTTTATATACATATTAACACTTTTTCACGTGCAAAAAGTGAAAATAAATAAAAAGAATTACAATACTTTGAATCACACTGCGTACACGCACCCAATTTAAGTTCACACTCACAGATTTTACACTAAACAAAAAAAAGCATTTATTTTTTTAACAATACATTAATAGCAGGGTTATCATCCATTGCAAGGCTATTTATGGACACTTATGGATTATAATCGATAATAACTCAAAGCATCCGGCTATTTACCCAACACTAATCCTAAACTACTGGTGACCACCAGAAAAGCGGAGAGGCAATAAGCTTGGACAAACGATTTAATTTCCTTGGACCCTTTGACAAATAAACAGAAAAAGTGTGTCGTGATGGCCCAGTGGTTAAGGCGCCCACCTCTTATGCACAAGGTTGTGGGTTCGCAACCGGGCACCGGGCAAGTACCAATGTGACTTTTCTAATTCATATGTACTTTCTAGCTTTATCTTGGACATATTTGACATCGGTAACCATGTCAGAGGCCCTTCAGGTGGTTTAGAAACTCTGACACTAGGGTGTGTAGGGTCGTTAAACCTTACTGACAGCCCTTACAATAAAGAAGTAGAAGAAAAATAAAATGAATTTTCAGTTCTATTACTAGAAAAGCAGAGTGCATTTCAGATCAATGATTTATTGGTGTATTAGAACCTCAACCATCAACCTAAAACCTGGGATGAATGCCCACAATATCGGCAGTAACAGTTCACCTGCAACTTACCTAGTTCGAAATCCCTTCGTAACACTTGTGGTCACGCTCGGTGTACTTTACAGTTACCTGTGTTTGCGGTCCGTGGCTCTTCATGCGGCTTCGTGTCACAGACCTTATTATAAATGCACCTGCCTTCATTGGGCTGGCGGCTGATATCAACTTGTTCTGTTGCATCAATCAAAATGATGTCTCTATCAAAGGTTGACGATCATTCGATTCGACACTAACATTGCATACATACCATCACGCCTGTATTCCTCGAAGGGTTAGGCAGAGGTGTACCAATGTACATCCACAGTTTGCCTGTATGTTTTTAGGTCGCATGTAAAAGGGGCGAACCCATTGCCATTAACCATTGCCAGAACAAATCCAAACTCAGAGCCGCTACTGAGAATTTTATAGATATACCCAATAACACTTTTTTTGACTTGGGAATCAAACCCAAGACCTCTAGGCCAACGTGGCAGTCACACTTAGTCAATCAGTTGTACACTTAGTTCGCAATAAACGTTTTCGACTTTTAGACTTAAGCTTTTTATCGGCTGTCTGGTTGTTTTTATCGGGCTAATTACTCTGGGCTTCCTTCTATATCATCTTACTTGGTATCAATACAGAATATTTTCTTTCTCCTCTTGACTACCACCACATTACTAAAAAAATGTTTCTAGAAAATGTACCATTTTTTTATAACATTTCCACACTCTAGAAATTTTGTGCATATACACAAACAATCAGACCCAGAACAACTATGTCTAGACTTATCAAATACTTGCTCTATGCTGAAATTGAACCTGCGACATGCAGCGCAGCAGCCAATCGATAACCCACTTTTTTTTTTTTTTTTTTTAAAGATGGTAAAATCATCAAATGACCCCCCCCCCGTCCTGGGCGGGGCGGGAGGGAGTGTCAGACTTTTACTGACTAAAAACCATCTATGTTCCTTCATGTGCCCTTTGCGTTCCGGAACATTCAAACATCTAGAAGATCACTACAAACAAATAGAAACACAAGGCTTTTAAAACATGACCTAGCTTATTTGACGATACGATACCTAGTATTACCCATTACAAATTACATATTTGGCGTAATATTGACAAATTCAAAAGAAAGTGAAAGAAAGTTAGAATAACGTTGTTACATTGTTTGAATGAAAATTGTCACCCACGCCCCTCGTTAGAGCGCACAGTCTAATATATCAAATTGTGCCTACTTAGTGTTTGTTTTCTCTTCAATAATATAGAATGAAGACAGGGAAAAATTGCTTTGAAAAATATTGACTTTCAAGAATAACTTTTTCTTGGTATTAGTCTACTTTTACATGTTAACTGCCTCGTTGGCCTAGTGGTCCTAAGCGCGACTGCTACGCTAGAGGTCTTGGGTTCGATTCCCAGGTCGAGCAAAAAGTGTTATTGGGTTTTTCTATGAAATTCTCGGAGTTTAGATTTGTGGCCGGTTAATGGCAATAGGCTCGTTCCCTTTTACATGGGACCTTAAAGACATACCGGCGAACTGTGGGTGGTTCATTGGTACACCTCTGCCTAACCCTTCGGGGAATACAGGCGCGATGGTATGTGTATGTGTACATGTTATTCTTGAAACAGTACCTACCTGTGAAAATTATTGTACAACATTTTTCAGTCGTCATTCCACCATGACAATGAATCGATATTCCCTGAACGAAATAGTGTCTATATCAATATTTATTGCCTACGTCTTTAATAACCTTAATTTTCTCAATGCTTCTTAATGGACCATTAAGAATGTCGAATTGTCGAACTTCGACATTTAAAAGTGTCATTATTTTAATTACATGCTCAATATGAATGCCGTGTCTAAAAAATTTAATAAAATTTCATCGCGTCTTTGGAGATTCTATTACAACCGTTACTATTTCCACGAGACTAAGTTGTCAACTTGTCAGCTTATCATTCAAGGGCAGTCCACCGTGAAGATAAATAGATTTTCGTTGTCACTTACACAATCAGAAGAAAGTGAAGAAAGTTGACAAAACTTGGATAATATTGTGTGAATTGAACTTTTGTTGGTCAGGGATTGTTACTATAGAAATAATATACAGAAGTGTTGGCTTCTCTGGTGGTTGCGTGATCCCAGGCGTGTCTGCTGAGGGTGTCTTAGCTTCAATTCCCAGATCGGGAAAATTGGTTTCGGGATTCGATTAGGAATTTCTCAGTAGCAGGCCGGAGTTTAGTAGTTGGTGGTGTGACAACCTCGTGTCCAATTGGATTGACAATACTAAAATTTTCTGTTGAGTTCATTTTTGAATTACTATGATTCCCTTACTTACTCCTCTTAAATAAAAATGAGTTGAACTTCTGCAGCTTTCCACTAGATGTCGTCACAGTGACCAGTTGTGCGCCAATCGGTCAAGAGCGTTCACCTGCACTGACCTAGCGGTGCTACGAGTGTTACTCGATTAGTAATCGTACAGTTTATCATGCATAAAGACTCGACTATCTTCGATATACTATTCTAATTATGTATTAGGCTTAAGTCAGGTTTGATTTTGCATCTATACGTAAAATTAACAAGAGCAAGATTAGAACATTAATATGAAAGAGTACAGCCATTTGAGTACAGCCAAGACTTAAAACAAATATCGACGTTGTTAAAATTTTCTTTACTGCTAGGTGTATGACACATACACTTAATCAGTATAAGATACTTACGTAAGTAGTTTTATGTTATCCATTATAATATAGTCTAAAATCCAGTAATACCTAGGAATTATGACCCCTACCATTCTCGTTATGTTGAAGAACTTAATTACCCTATAAGTTTTAGAATAAAAATAAAAACGTTTAAAAATACAAAAAAAAAAATAGAAATCCACCGATATTGGAAATGCCAAGCTACCGGACGGTCAGGGTTCCAGAGAGAGAAACCTCCTAACTATTCATGCTTTCGCCAGAGTTACTGCCTTCTAAAACAAGCCCTTCACCCAGCCTCCTAAAAAGAGCCATCATTATTTTATTGTCAAATTAAAACTTCATCTTTATTTATAAGCACAACGAATTCTAAAAGCGGAACAAAACAACAGCCATCATACCAAATTGCTTGAAACAAAAATGACATAATTAAGCCTCAAAATAACATATCATACCTAAATCATCTCTTCAAATTGACCGTATCACACAAATGTCATCGAAAAACTTTCAAATAAATCTCGAACGACTCTCGTTTAGAAAACCAATGGTACCGCATCGGCGTCCGCGCAAGAAAGAGACAGAACACGCGAGAAAGATCCATTCACCATCGCAAACTCGAATGGAAAACTCGTTTCTGCTTCGGAATATTCAAAAATAATAAAAAGAATACGGACTTGTGTATATCGAAAGTTGACAATCGCATTGACCTACGATTTTGACCAGGTGTGTGGGAGTAGGGAGACGTTTTGTGTTCCAAGTGGCCAGTGGCAATTCGGACGGATTACAGGCCGTCACGCACCGAAAACCGACCAAGTGCAATTTGTGATATAGTGGAACTCTGTGTATATGTGTTAAAATTAACAGGTTCTTGTGAAATACACGTGCAAAAAAGAACTGTTCGCGAAATTTCACTTTTACACGATTGGATTTTATCCGGTGATAGTGCCGACATGTTTCTCCGGAGTTTCTTTATTGTGAGTATGCCTTTTTTGTTTTTTAGAACGTATTGTTGTTCTTTCTCGTTCTTCTTTTTCTTTTTGTTTATTAGAAACTTTTGCGGAATTTATAACTTAGGTAACAGTTGCTAATTTTACTTTATATTTGCTTACTCCTGTTGCACCAATTTCATCAACTAAATTCTAAATTACGTCTTTATCAACGTTGATAACTATACGTCAAATTCTAGGCCAAAACAGCTAACCCCTTACATGAATACCCACGACATCCTTTTCACCGGTTGCAACCAGTTCTCTAGTCTATAAACACCAAAAAATATGACACGTGCCAACATTGACAGGTTAATCACCTTCAAGAATCACAATCACCGGTTTTCTTCCAAGCTTTCAACGAGAGAACCACTTTTTACTGGAGATATTTCGCTATAAGTAAACCAATCGTCTATTGGATAAGAAAGTTCGCATGTATAGTGGTACTTTCCCTTACTCGATATGTAAAGCAAATAGAGAGACAATTGCTTCGTAATATTTAAAAAAGGAATTTGATATGCTTGATGACGCCAGTGAAGTTAAAATTGGGGTCAATGCAGTGATAGAATGGTTTGATGAACAAGATTAAGTTGATGACAGACATACCACAGAAAAGGATATTTTTCAGATTGTAATGGGCTATACGTCCATTAAGAAAAAAGAAAATGGTTTTTATAATAATTGAATTGTATCAGTGTTACTCTGATAGTGTACAATAAAGCATATTATAATATCAGCCAGTAAATTCTATAAAAATCTCATTCGAACGAACTTAAGGTGAGCTATCATTCCACCCGATTGTCACTTCTACCCAAGTAGCACAGAACTGCATTATACATTTTCACATAAGGCCCACAGCGTTAATCTAAGCATTTATACCGACTTATTAGAGTTCAACCAGGCAACGACAGCTGCTTAGAAAAAAATGAGGCACACTATAACGCTTTCTTTTGTACTGTAAATCTATTTAACATCACACACACTTCACGGATGTCACTGTTATTCAGCGTTTAGTACTGCAGTACTATATCAGCTGCAAGAGTGCATGTTCGTGGACACAAATAATGCAGTTTTCTGAATAAAAGCCCAAATGTGGAGTATAAAACCGTTGCATTTTAAGAGAGAACACTTGAACCACTATAAGGTAAGCAATTACTTCGTGAAGTTATTTAACAAAGATTTAATGCTTCATGCTGCATACAGATAAACTTTTACCCTATTAGTCAGATATTACTATAAAATCGAATAACAGCATTTATTTAAGCCAAGACAGAACTTAAAGGGGACTTTTATGCAGTTACAGAACAGCAAACGTGTCAGCTATTCGGTCTTGGGCTGAATAATTTAACTAGCGTAGGCATTTATTCTGCTGATTGAATTATATGTAATCATGAAATGAATATTTCTATACCAGGCAATTATCTATTTCATCCGAATCTGATATTAGTTATGGCCAAGAGTCAGCAAGTGCGCATCGAATATTGGACGAGACGGGTTCCGTATGTAATATTTATGATGACGAACGAGATTGTCCTATTGATGCAGACAGTATTTCAGAGACGAGTGATTGTGATATACATGATAAAAGACAGGAATTTCAATTAAAAAAAAATGGAGCATATCAAAAAATATTGCACAAACAGCCTTGAATGACCTAGCAAAAATAATAATGCCCATAATTAACAAATAGCCCGCGCACTATTAGCCCCCACTATTTTGCAAGCTTTATTGAGGCATTACTAACACGAATTTATCTACTATCTATGCCAAGTATTGACAGTATTTGCGGAAGATTTTGTAATTTATTTTTTAATTTAATGTGTCAGTAGTGATGACACTGCTATGTGCACGATATTTTTTCAATAAGGAAAGAAAATAAAAGATGAAACAATCAGTATGCAATGTTTAATTTATTATTTTCAGACAGTATGTCCTAGCGGTTTGAAATAGTGGTACTCTTTATGAGGAATACACACAAATTTACATTTTATATCTTTAGGATTCAACATAACAACACTAGTATCGCAATGTTTTATTTATTTTTTTATTTTTATAGATATGTATGGATATTAAGTTTTTTTTTTGAGCTAATTATTTGAACGGTCCCCTGTTGTTCCACTTCTTGTTACATGGTTTCTTGCTGCACTGGTACCAGGCTGTGAGTATGTCTGTAATAAAAAATGACGATAATTTATAAATGTTAGACCAATGATAAATAAGCATACGTAGAAATAATAGGTAAAGCTTTAGTGTAACTTAGAGCCAACTCATACCGAGTCGCGACGTACCTAACACAATATTTCGCGCATTTTACTTACGGACAAATGTATTGTGTTAACAAGTTTCGATGAAGTAGGTACCTACCTAGTTATTGTGTTTTTGTGGGTGAATTCTGTGTGCTTATTTTTGTGAAGAAGACGGGGTTTTAGTTACATATTGTATTATCTATTTAATTAAATTACATTAATAGCTATTTAAATTACAATTTTAAATAAGACTAAAAATGGAGTAGAATGGTTTTAGCATAACCACAGCGGGACCCTAAAAGCTTGGATCCATAAAGGTGGTTATCTGGTTAATTGGCGCAAAATGTGAACCACTACTACTCTTCACATCGATGCATGGCTGATTTGTTTCCTACAAGTGCTTACCTATTTTATTATTTGCTGAATTATAGGCCACATAAGAACAAACGTACAGACCTTAGCATTAAATTAAGATTAAAACTGTTCACTTGCCATCCGCCATTTTCACTAGATGACTGTGAATTATTGTAAAAAAATTTAGATATTTATATATTAGAATATCGATTATATATTTTAGAATATCGATTGGAAATAATTTGGTTTACAAATTATTTACACGTAACCATCTTTTTATCAATTTCGTTGTGAAAAAACCTTAACATTTATTTCGTTTACTGTCCATTTAAGTTGAGTTTTTTTAGTATTTAGGCGGTATTATGAGAGCGCGTGAAAATTTTGAATTAAACATGGGTGGTATTTCACAGTAAAGTGACCTTCCCAATAAGATTTCAAACATAATAGGAAAAAATCAAAGTTTTACTTACCTTAAATTGTATTCACAAATGGCACTTGAGGTCTTGCACACAACACTTACACTTCATGTTTAACAAATTGACAGTTCATATTAAAGAAAAATAAATAATAAAGTTATTGCATACCACAATTTCATTCAGAGTATACTTTCAACTGTGTAAAAGCATATAGAATGTACACATTCGTTTTTCTTGCGGTATTATAGGTAAAATGTGTCTTGTTAATTAGGCAATTTTCAGCTCTTGGGGTGATTGTTACACACATAAATGCTAATATGATGTTAATATAATTCAATAATTTGATAATGGGAATTCTTATACAGCTATGTGCTGAATTATTTGTGCCCAAATTAGAATTATATCAGTAGAGGATGCGCTGCCTACTCTGTTATACAGCAAGTTTAAGCAGCTAATGCTTTCACGGTGCACTGTGAAAATGCTGTTATAAAGCACTTTTGTGTTACTTGGGTAGTAACGATGTAACATCTACAATGGAAATTACACCCACATCAACATGCAATAACTCTTTCTTTTACTTAACTTCACAGAACAGCACGGTGGGATGATCAGTTAATACTTTCTACGGATTTTTTGCACTCAGAACAGTGTCGAAACTGTTTCATGTTTAATTTACTTCGCTATTCACGTAACGTTTATTGTTAAATCATTCTAGTCTTGTTATTTCGTCGTCTTTTTCATCAGTTTTGCTTTCCTTAAGTTTCTGTTGTATATTGTTTGCTATTTATCAATAAGCAAATATCTGGCAACATCGTATGCCTAGGTTTCATACTTCGCTTCATCATCTTCCTGCCCTTATTTCATGTTACTTGGGATCGGCGCAACACGTTTTCTTCTTCCACGCCGTCCTCTCAACCATCATGCTATCACTGGTTTCATATTTCTCTTAAATACCACAAAACTGTTAGGTTAGGTTTAAAATAACCAACCCAAAGAATAAGATTTTACGTACTTGAACTTCTCCTTTTGACCCATAGGAGTTGAATTTCCAAAAACCCTTATGTAGCGCTCATCTACACCAGAAAAGAATCCGTGTGCAAAATTTCACGTTCCTAGTTCGGAATTATAGACCGCTGTACGCTGGTACGTCAGTAAATCAGGTTCTCCATTTATACTCGAATATTTATTAATAAGTATATTTTAAAATAGTGAGGTATCATGATGACTTTGATTAAAATGCCCGCCTGTCATGCATGTGTTCAATATCGAGCAAATACCAATGTGAGTTTTTGTATGTGAGTACTTTTTACACCACTGACATCGGTAAAGGCAAATGTCGTGAGGAAACCTGGACCTATAGTTCCTTGAGCAAGAGTAGTAATCAATGCTAGTTCCTTCTCTGTATGAGAAGAGGCCTTTGCCTTGCAGTGGGACAAAAATAGTCTGCTATTACCTTTTACATTGTTCAGTTGTCTCAATCTAACCAGGAATTTAGAATTCTGTCACGCATAGAAAACGAATAAAAACTAAACGCAACGCCAATTTCATTCACAACATTCTTGAACATAATTAAACTTAAAATCAGTTGCAACAATTTGAGTTGCACGCTACCGTTTACCATTGCGGTTTTTGTTCGTATCATTTTTGTCACATTGTAATAAAACAGGCGATGTACCGCTAAGAAAAGAGAAAAAAGATTGTCGTTCCTTATAAAAACAAAAGAGGGTTAAGGTTAATATTTAATTAAATAAGGGCTTAGCTTATCACGTAGAAACTGGTTATTATCATCTGCCTAGCCTTTTCCCAAATATGTTGGAGTCGGCTTCCAGTGTAACTAAATGCAGCTGAATACCAGTGTTTTACATGCAGTTACTGGTTAATACATTACTTCTTGGTATGACTGGTTGTCAGACTTCCCGGCTTCTGACTATTCATATAGGCTGTCAAAGATCTAACAATGACAGCCGGGACCAACGGCTTTACGTACTTCCCTAGGCATGGTGTCACACCACCAACTTCCAATCTCCGGGCTGCTACTGAGAAATTCCCAATCGAAAAACCCAATAACACTTTTTGCCCGAATTAAGAATCGAACCCTGGACCCTACGCTCATCAGTCACGCTTGCGACCGTTAAACCAACAAGGCAGTTAAGATCTGGCTAATTATAAAATCTTTAAATATTGACTTGTCCCTAATCCGCGACCTCAACAAGACCGGTTACTCTGCTGACCCTTTCTACATTAACAGATTGATAAACAGCTGTTAGTTTCTCTTTCATTGCCATATCGCCATTCAAATCATTGTATGCAGGTTTTATAGATACTAATATAATAAAGCTGAAGAGTTCTTTTGTGTGTTTGTTTTTTAAACGCGGTAATCTCTGGAACTACCGGTTGGATAGGAAAAAAACATTATGTATATTATGATAGCCAGAATCATGAGGAATGCTGTGGGCTGGTGGGGTCTTGGTTCGATTACCAGGAACGACCAAAAAGTGTTATTGGGTTTTTCTATGAAATTCTTCGGATTTGTGCCCGGTTAATGGCAATAGGCTCACCCCCTACTACATGAAACCTAAAAAACACACCGGTGAAATGTGAGTGTACATTGCTACACCACATTTGACTGCCGAACCCATCGGGGAATACAGGCGTGATGGTATATTTATATTGTATATGCCATATAACTTCACGCTACGATACACGGGAGCGGAGCAGTAACTTAAGACGTAACTTTACGTGGGTAAAAAAATATACGCCGAAGAAGCGTTTAATATCTAGGTTTAAATGAAGGAATATCAAGCGGCCTAATGCTCAACCTCAGTCTTTTATCTTATAGCAGCGTGAATCATGAAGACTAATCACTTAATTACGATTCGGCACGAGTTTCCTACATTTTTCAATTATCTCTTTATTACTTTCTGAGAAGAAATAGAGATTTGTGTACTATTTGATCTCATTCATGCTAATGGTGTAAAGGTGGCAGGCAATTTAATTTTATCTGACAACTAGCTAGATACTTAGCGGTGTCACGTGCGTTTATTTAGTTTGGATACTGCTACCAAGATTTTGTAAAAATCAAATTGAAAGAAAAGAGTGTCCATGGAGTTTCTTGCTCGTTCTTCTCCATAGAGACCAACGTTTTGGACTGAGCAACTAGCTTCAATTTTAAACTGTAACTCCTTGACAATTTAAAAGTGCCTGTAAATGGTCTAATTGAAATAAATGCTTTGGCTTGACTTGGCTCAGCTCCCGTTGGTTGTAGCGTGATATTCTATACGTATAAAACTTCCTCTTGAATCACTCTATCTATTGATTAATGTCGCTTTTAAAAGATCTAAACATACAAAGGCGGGATCTTTGTTTTATCCTACATACATATAATTACGCCTGTATTCACCAAAGGGGTTAGGCAGAGGTGTACCGATATACACCCACAGTACAGTACAGTACAGTACAGTAGGTATAGGAAAATAAAGTAATTTCTTAAATAATATACTAATACCAGCCTATTATACACAGGTCTCATCTCATACAGGTTCTCCGTATCTGTTCAAGCATTAATCATCATGCTTGCTCAAAGAAATTCATTTTTTATCAACTATAAACTTCCTCAATCATAATTCTATAATTTTGTCTATCATTATATGCTATCTATAATAAAAACTCGATGAAAGTAGTAGGTACTACCTAATCTACTAACGACATTCAATGCATCTTTAATGTATGTAGGTAGGTACCTACATTTCTCAAAAATTCTTATTCGGGTAACGATGAGATGGCTGGCATACTTAGCAATACCAAAATTAAAATTGAATGGTTTTTTTTTCAGTTTTAGAAAGTCAATTTTGATTTCACTTTTTATAAAAACCTTGTAAGTTTTTGTGGTAATTTTGATCTTAGTACGTACTTATGTGGCTGGAAACGGCTCTTGAGTCTCACTTGAAGTTCGAAAGAGATACCGCGCCCCGGAACGCAAAGGGCACAAGAAGGAACATGGATGGGTTTTAGTCAGTAAAAGTCTGACACTCCCTCCCGCTCCGCCCAGGGCGGGAGAAGTCATTTGATGATTTCCCATCCGAAATTCCAGTAAAAAAGGTAAATCAATCAGTGTTAAATATCCAAAATCATTAAAATTACTTCGAAAAAAAAAAATTGACATCTGTTGAATAGAATAGAAAGATGTTTATTTCCCTGGTTCATATGTTACATTATGTCCACAAGTCGTTGGTGTATTCGGCCTGTGGGTGTGTCACCCAACTAGCAAAATAGTCTCAAAACTCGCACTTATAAAAGTGGTAGGCTTTAAGCGCTCTTATAATTGTTTTAGAACAATTATAAGAGCCATCGGTCCTATATTGCTTTTAGACAAGCCTGTATGGTCTCAAAAACGCTCAGTGTCATAACCAAATCTCACATATGTATATAAGAGTATATTACTATGCTATTGTAAGCCACATACTCCTATAAGAGCATTTACTAAGACTAATTGCACTTGAGAACACTTGCTCTTATATGCGTGTTTTCTAAGCTCGTTTGATTTTATAATAGACTTGCTAAATGCTATTGTAAGATGTCAGACTAATATCAGCATTGCAAAAGAGTACTGTGCATTTCTGATCTTACTTAAAACTATTATAAGATCAATAGCACTGGATAAGTATGATATTAGAGTGATTTTGGATCAACATATTTACAATACAAAAGACAAGACCCACATAAGAGCGTTTGATCTTAGATCGATTTTGGGAATACTATTTTAAGAGTAAGATTTTGCTGGCTAAAACTAGCTTTTGCTCGCGGCTTCGCTCGCGTATCCCTTATTTTATCCCCATGGGAGTTGAATTTATCAAAATCCTATTTAAGCGGACATCTTCATCATAGTAGCTTAAATGGCATCTTTAACTTCAGGTCAATCAGTCGAAAATCTAAGAAGATTTATACAAACTTTCATCCCCTATTTTATCCCCTTGGGGGTAGAATTGATCAAAATCTTTTCTTAGCGGGTGCCTACGTTATAACATCTACCCGCATGCCAAATTTCAGCCCGATCCGTGCAGTGGTTTGGGCTGTGCGTTGATAGATTACTATGTTAGTCAGTCAGTCACCTTTGATTTATATATATTTAGATGGTTAAAATTTTATAGTAATTAATAATGGATTTAATTCAATATGGAGTTATCTTTAGTATACCGAATGCTAAAATAAGAGTAAACAATCTTACAATAGTCTAATAGTGTGCTTGTAAAATGTAGCTATATTAATGGCGACACTATCAATACAATTTAACAAATAAAATAATTAAACGAGAACAGGAAATACCTTATTTCACAAGGCGCATGAATTTTGAAGCGTAAAACGGGGTCTACTTAACAGTAAATAATATTTTGCAATACGATTGCTTACCGTAAAACTTAGATACACGCACTTGATAATAGCAGTGCTTTAGTATAAAATTTAACTTCACAGCAACTTTAATTGTTTTCATTTTTTTTTCTTTTGTAACTTTGAAACGTAAAATCATAATGAGCTTGTATTGCCTCAAAAGATTCTAACCTTAGACCAATATAAGCCTATGCAGGCTTACAAGATACTTACATAAAAGCAATATTAGCCTAAGTCAGCTTAAATTAATTTTGGCTAGACTTCTGTAAGTGCAAACAGCATTCAATTAGAATGATACTAGAACGATATTATACTAAAATGCTTATAATTGGTGCCCAAATCCAGGCTTATACGATCATAAAGGAGGGATTTAAGAGCAAAAAATAGTAGTCTTGAGATAGCCTAAAAGCCTAGTTTTTGCTAGTTGGGCAGCTACTTCCAGTCTACCTATGTTTGTCTGAGAGAGATCTATATATGTATCTGTAGTGTGTGCTGTGAGCTGTTAGTATGTACAGAATAAATTTATATAAATTTATGATGTTGTTCTATATTGCCCTATCTATTTACAGCTAATTATAATTTATGGGGACGTGGAGCGGTCGTTCGCTTGCTGAGCAGCCGACTCCTGTCTTTTTTTGGTACATAGTCAATGTCACCTAGTCTAGTATTAGTTAGGAGGGGGTTGTGCTGTCCGTATCCGAGGTACGCGTCACCAGGGGTCTCTAGATCCTCGATGTGCATTTCGCGGAGCCGGCGCAGCATGTCCTCGTTTAGGTCTTGCGCACGTAGGTGCCATGGATCCCAATCGAGTATATCCCACAGTAGAGAAGTTTCTAGGCGTCTTGGGAACTGTCCGCTGGTCGACATCTGTTGGTACGCTGTAGTTAAATCAATGTTAGTTATTTAATTTTAAAACAAAACAACTACTTACCAAGTTTTTACTGCTCAACCTCATTACATCGCATCTTAATGATAAATGTTGCACTTTAACACTAGGTAGGTACTTACAAAAATGAAAAGTTTTTTTTTTTAAACTTATGCAAAAAATTGAGACCATATTTTGACGGTGACCATTTTTTCATAAATTATTTCACTAATTTGTTTTTTTTTTAAATTAAGCCGACTGCATTTTGACTGGCATGACTTTCAAAATTTTGAGTCAGTTCATGTAGTAGATCATTAACCTTCTTAAAGTTTGGAGGTCAGCAAATCAACTTGCGACTACTTTTTACGACTTCTTTTTCGTAACTCGCAAATAATAAAAAACCAACCAAAGCATAAAAATCTAACTACTCTTGATCAGAATTTGGTTTACCTCTCTGTATTTTTTTCTGATAAATTTAAATAAAGCCTGCAAATAAAATTATAGCGCTCGTTGGTCTAGTGGTCCTAAGCGCGACTGCTACGCTAGAGGTTTTGGGTTCAATTCCCAGGTCGAGCAAAAAGTGTTATTGGGTTTTTCTATGAAATTCTCAGTAGCAGCTCGGAGTTTGGATTTGTGCCCGGTTAATGGCAATAGGCTCGCCCCCTTATCGAATCGAACCCAGGACCTCTAGCGTAGCAGTCGCGCTTAGGACCACTAGGCTAACGAGGCAGTTGTATGTATGGTATGTATGAGGTGTACGTATGTGTATGATTATAAATTAGACAATCACAAAAGTCGTCAGGTGTCTGTCTCTTGTAGCTTCATTAATTATTATTCAGTCAAAACCACAGTTAAGTCTGTAAAAGTATGTTAAACGAAAAAACATAAATTCTATGTAAATATGTTTAGCCATTAACACACTTACTTAATAATGAGAATCTTGGAGGGAACAACTGAATTCCTGGCGAAGAATAGTTTTGATTTACATATTTTAGTTTAATAGCTTCTCGATTAACTTAAAATATCTAAGTAATTGTAATAATAACTTGGGTAACGAATACATAAGTTATTGCAATAATAGTGGGTACAATAACTGCAGATCATAATAAGAAATTGCCAAACTTTAAAAAATAATTGTTTCAACAACGCACTTTAGACGAAAAGTAGTCTAGTCTGGTTCTATATTTTTTTGAAGCCTACATGAAATAGGACCCGTTGACATATGTTTTTTTTATTTAGCATTTTTTCTCTAGCTGTACATTTTTCCAAAATCTGTGAATGCAGTTCAGAACATCTCAAAAAGTTGTGATTAAGGCATTTGCCCAGACTGCCCCGTCTCAAAAATCAGACTCGTAAATCGGACAAAATCACTAATATCTAGGCTAGCAGCTACTCAGTTTTCGGTCTGATAACTTAATTACAAAATTATACGTAACTTAAAAACTTAACTTAACTTTAGTGGTTTACCAAAATTTCACTAGACTATATTTTGTCCGCTAACATTCTAGTGTCTGTGGTCAGGCTCAGGGCGCAGTACTCGTAGAATGGATGTCTGATTGAGCCCATTATTGGTTTTGGAGTGACAACCACGTAAGTAACTGCCCCGTTAGCCTACTGCTCCTAAGCGCGACTGCTACGATAAAGGTTTTGGGTCCGATTCCCAGGTCGATCAGTGTTATTAGGTTTTTCTATGAAATTCTCAGTAGCAGCTCGGAGTTAGCATTAGTGTCCGGTTAATGGCAATAGGCTCGCCCCCTATACATGGGATTTAAACATACCGAAGACCTGTAGATGCATTTTGGTATACCAGACTCTACCTAACCCTTCGGAGAATACAGGGGTGATGGTATGAATGGCCACGTAAGTACCAGTAAGCAAAGTTTGTAGATCTTGACCCATGACCTAGTGTAAGCCACTAGAAATCTGCTAAATCTGCTTCTGCAGGAAGATACCTAACCTTATTTAGGGAAAGCCTATACCCAGGGCCTTTTACCACGTACAATAGTCAATTTTAGGGGCAAAGTGCGGAAACCGAACAAGCAAAAACATCTTACCTCTTTGTAAAAATTAAGATTAACTCCTGCCCGAGACTAAATCTACGTGGAAGTCAAAGTCAAAGTCAAACCCATTCATAGTTAGGATGTGTGGGGTCGTTTAGACCTTACTGCCCACACGATAAACTTTATAGAAGAAGATAGTTGCCGTTTTCTACCAATAAACTATATACCTATCTGCTAAATTTTAGCATCATAGGTCAAGTAGTTTTCGAGATTACGTGTTTAATTAGCGAGTAACTTTTCGTTTTCGTAATATTAGATTTATAAAGTTTTTAGATAATAAAATTTCTACAAATCGTATTTCAAGTTCCAATCAAGTGTTCAAGTTTTCTAATCTATTCAATGAATCTGTTTATTTATTTCTAGACAGACATTATTAAATTGAATTTCTTAAAATAAATACTTAATATTGTAAAAATATGTAAATCGAAGATATATTACAACTGATTGCATAATTTAATTAAATAATTTCACTTTGAAAAATTAACAGTAGCCAATCAATAAAGTGTTAATAAAAAGTTATTTCTAATCGCTTTTATTGGTATCATAAGAAGAAATTACTTTCTCTACAACTCTACATAGTATCAAACAAATTCGCTTCCCATCGTATATACGATTAGTACTTTAAAACTATGCAACGGATTTTAATTCAATTTTCATCAATAGATACAGTGATTCAAAATGAATGTTTATACGTTTATGCATTGCGCTAGGGCCAACGGGAGCGGAGCAGTAACCAATGATGTAACTGAACTGGGACGACAAGACGGGGTATATAGCAAGTAAAATGATAATGATGATGGTAACCGTCTTGTTAGCCCGTGGCCTGTGGCCGATGGTCCTAAGCGCGACTGCTACGATTGAGGCAAGTTCTCTTGATTGTTCGATTCTCAGGTCGATCAAAAAGTGTTTTTGGGTATTTCTATGAAATTTTTAGTAGCAGCTCAGAGTTAGGATTTGTGCCGAATTAACGGCAATAGACTCGCCCCTAATCACATGGGACGTAAACACATTGGCGAATTGTGGGTGTACATTGGTACGCCTCTGCCTAACCCTTCGGGGACTACGGGCGTAATAGTATGTCTAAAGTGTACTAAAACTACTGCTCAAAAGTTCACGTACTCGACATCAAAAAGTTGTTCTCACCACACAAGGTCAACAGGTCAACGACCAGCATGGCAATGGCTGAGAACTTCTGAGAATGATATAATTGTTATAAAAGTACGGAGTGGCGAGTTGGTTATGCGACGCCAATCAAAAGAGGCAGCCGAGTAAATCGAGTGTTTCTGCCCCCTAGCCAAGTCACAAACGATAAACGCAAACGCTGAGTAGGCTTAAATAGATCTTCAACTTTATGTGCTTGGTTTTAAGCTGAAGATCTAATGAAGATTGCATAGCGTTTTCGTTCGTTCCAGTCGCTAACGCTTAGAAATCTTTAATAGATTTTCAACTTAAGGCTCTTGGGTATTAAGTTGAAAATCTATTAGTACCTACCGAGCGTTTACGATTATCGTTTGTGACTTGGCTAGGGGGGCTGTTTTGTATCTACTTGCGTTTACTGACTATGAACCTCTTGCTTTGTAATCTGGGCTTCTCCCAGTTGTCCATCTCTTTGTGCCTATTGGCCTAATTCTGTTCTGTTCTGGTCTGTTCTTGTTTGGAGGGAACTGGAAATTATGTTTTTCTTATCCCTCCTCCAATTTTGTTGCGGGACCCAAGACAGTTGAATAGTTTCTCCGGGACTCGCCGAGCTTCATTGTCTCGGCAGTTTTCTGGCGGTCGCCACTGTTGATTCTGGATTACAGGAGTTGCTGTGGTTTGGGAGTAGTGTGGCGAGCTTGTCCCATAAAAGAAGAACCTCTTGCTTTAATCTGAAATCTATCTTCTCCTAAAAAAATATTTTTATTATCTTAAAATAAGTCATCTTTCATCGGTCAAGTTATGGCGTCCGCCTCACGAGTGTGATTTTTCTTTTTCATATCATTTATACTTTCTAAATTACATCATTGACATAGGTGAAGAAAAACATAGTGAAATAAAAGCGTGTTAAAAAACCCTTATGTAGTTAAAAATCTGAAATTGTCAATTCGCCTTAAGAGCGCGCATCCAGAAAGTTGGCAACGTCGCAAACAGCTGTCAAATATTTCCCTGTTTTGATTAATTTGTCAATATTACTGTATGAAAATAAGAAATATGGCTTACTAATGCACTAGAATATTCATTATGAAATGCAATAATTAATATCATAACACCGAATATTTAGTTTTAGATGTAAAAAAAGTATTTGGAAACTTTACAAATGCCTTTTTTACACCTAAAACGGGTACAACATCAAATTCAGTGTTTTAATTGCAATTCATTATTAATATTCTAGTGCATTAGTAAGCCATATTTCTTATTTTCATACAGTAATATTGACAAATTAATCAAAACAGGGAAATATTTGACAGCTATTTGCGACGTTGCCAACTTTCTGGATGCGCGCTCTTAAGCAAGCTTTGTAATCAATGCTTATGCCTTCTCGATTTGAACAAAGGTCTTGCACTGCAGTAGGGCAATTATAGGCTGGGTTTATTGTTATTTCAAACTAGAACTACATTTCTTTTTCTTTAAGTGCTAGTTCGTGAGTTAAATTAGGAACAACAAAGTCACGAGCATAATATTTACTAAGACTTTAAAAATATAAACATTACCCTACTCTAGGAATAATGAGTGCAATAACAAACATATAAACCCACATACAAGCTACCAGAACATTTAACTTGAGGTCATACAAACATATGTCTCGTATATGAATCAAACCCGAGCCACGCAGCGCTTAAGCCAGTCTTTGATGTTTACATCTAGACTAATATTATCAAGAGGTAGAAGACGTAGAAATAAAAATCTACTGTATAATTATATTATATCATCTATCATCATTCAAATATATGGAAGCCGACCTCAACATAATTGGGGAAAGGCTAAGCAGATGATGATGATCATCATTCAATTATATCATTCTCAGAAGTTCTCAGCCAGTGCCATGCTGACCATTGACCTTTTGACCCTGTGTGGTGTGCACCACTTTTTGGTTTCGAGTACGCGAATGTCCAAGCAGTAGTCTCGAGGTGCATCACACGTGCATAAAACACTGCATTGTGATTCTAAAGCCGGTGCAATAAGATCCACTTTACGAGTAAGTGTATTGAACAGAAATACTATTTTCCAAATAATCTTTTCCTCCTATCTCTGGTCAGCACAATAACCAAAATCCATCAAAATAAAAAAGCCTTCACTTCAAAATGGCTATATGCAATCAGATAACACCATTAATCATCATTATACTCCTCACAAAATGGAGTTTTGTCGACCAAGCATCACATACTTTCCCCGGAAGCATTTAACATTTTGATCACATACGTTCGGCAGCCGGTATATAAATTATACATGAATGTGACAAGAATTAGAAAATTCGTATAATCTTGCACTTTTATCGTCGAACACGAATTCTTCTTAGCGTTTCGATGACGAAATGACAGTACATACATACCATCACGCCTGTATTTCCTGAAGGGTTAGGCAGAGGTGTAATTGGTAATCCGCCAGTATGTTTAGGGCTCATGTAATAGGGGCGAGCCTATTGCCATTGTGATGTCCAAAATATACTTAGAAAGTACGTATGAATTGAAATGGTCACATTGGTGTTTTGGGTCTACATCATACCCGACTCGGCCCGACTAAATAAAAATGGTAAAGAATCTGGTAGACGTATTTGAAATAGGCCAAGATACTAAAAAATAGATTTAGTTTATTCCACTTATCCAAATAAGAAAAGAAAATGAAGATAAAAAAGTGAAGCTCCCATAAATGCAAAAGCAACGGTTTTTGGCAAAACCCAAATGGTGAGATCGAGAGGAATGCCAAAGTACTTTTAAGGAATGGACGACAAAACTACTTGAAAAGTGTGCCAGCACGTATTCAAATTAAAACCAGTAGGATGTGCTTATCTGTATTTGTCACAAGGTTGAAGATAAAAGATGTAAGAGGGAGACAGAATTTTTAGAACTGCCTCGTTGGCCTAGTGGTCCTGAGCGCGACTGCTACGCTAGAGGTCCTGGGTTCGATTCCCGGGTCGAGCAAAAAGTGTTATTGGGTTTTTCTATGAAATTCTCAGTAGCAGCTTGGAGCTTGGATTTGTGCTCTGTTAATGGCAATAGGCTCGCCCCCTATTACATGGGACCTAAATATACCGGCGAACTGTGGGTGTACATTGGTACACCTCTGCCTAACCCTTCAGGGAATACAGGTGTGATGGTATATTTTATTTATAGAATTTTTTCCTGGGTACCAATCAGTATAATCAATTAGTGAATAGATTCAATATTGTTCTTTTATGAATAACACAAGTCCCTTTTAATGGCCTATTTATATTGACTACGATTGTGTAGTTTATTACTAGGAACGTACATTAGATTTTGATTGACTAACTAGCCTAATTTAAAGAGAAGATTAGACTTTGTCTGTAACTTTAAAAATGGACACTTCTAGTTCAAAATTTTCCACTGTAAAGACAAAACTAAGAACTCTTCTTTTTTAAAATGACACCCTTGGATTGTACATAATTCAAAGCAAATAAAATAAAATTAGTTCAACAAATACCATTTCTAAAACATTGACGCCTTTGTGCGTGGTTTACCTAGTGACCTCAAAGAAAAAAAAAAATATTTTTTACTTTTTTTTATTTTTAATTTACCCATTGTCACTTCCACAGTAAATACGAATCTAATGACACCTCTCAAGCTTAAATCCATGGAACCGTTCAGGCTGCAGAGCGATCCAAACATTTGAATTTGGCGCCATAAATCCGCCATTTTGTTTTTTTTATTTTGATATACCCAGTGTCACTCTCACAGTAAATACGAATCTAACAACACCTCTCAAGCTAAAATCCATTGAGCCGTTGCCTTGCCAATCCCTTGAGCCCAAATCCATTGAGCCTTGAACAATTATACATACAAACATACATACATACATACTCTCGAAAAACATAACCCTCCTTCTGTCGCAGTCGGGTAAAAATGATGATTAACCATCTTTCAACAAATTTAATGACTCAGTCATGACTATAATAGAGGAACTTTAGTCATATCACTTTCCTTATAAGATGACTGTCCAAAGAAATTTCACTCAACGTTTTCTCTGTCTCAAATATCAAATGAAATCGATTCTGTTTATATGACTAAGCAGGTTACTATTCAAGGCATTGACACTGTTTTTATATGAGATGAAAATGAAGTAGGCTGACAAAATATATGGAATTGGCACACGAAATTGTTGATTGGGTCTTTTATAGCGCTCCATAGGTTTATGGGTTCCATCTATAGCAATATAAAAAGCTGAACAGTTTTTTTTGTTTAAACACACTTTGTTTCACCCCTGTCAATGTTGATATTATTATTATTATACCACGGGGACCGTACATTCTTTCGGGTTCCTATGAGTTTATCCGTTTAAGCGCGAAAGAGTAACAAACATCCATCCATCCTAACAATCTTTCGCATTTATAGTAAGTATTAGTACGAAGTACTAATACTTATAATCGACAGCCAATCACAATAATTTTGTGTTGATTTTCGTTCGTGGAACTGAGGGTAATTTTTTTAAGGAGGTTTGTTCACATTTAACCCTGCCGCGCCCTTAAAGAAAACATGAGTAATAATAATATAAAATAATTACAAACTATATAATTACTTTTTAAAGATCTTTTCTAACTGCTCCGCTAGAGGTCTTGGTTTTAATTCCCAGGTCGACCAGTGTTATTGGGTTTTTCTATCCTCAGTAGCAGCTCGGAGTTAGGATTCGTGCCCGGTTAATGGCAATACACTCGCCCCCTATTACATGAGACCTATCGGTGTACATTAATACACCTCTGCCTTACCCTTTGGGGTCCACAGGCAAGACAGTATGTTACATAGCGCAAAAGGTAAGCTGGTCTTTTCCCAAAAGTGAATTGATCTTCATCTAAAGATACAAGTGAAATATCGTCCAAATCTTTGCAAGTTCCGTCCTGCTCCACACGTTTTGCTTATTTGTCGGTGTAGTTGGCGAAGCATTTGTACTGCGTCCCACTTGGCACCGGTTTCTTACGATACTACCGTCTCGTCCTTTAGTCTGTGACTTTCTTTTATCAACGTTCTTTTTTGTTTTTACCTTTCGTCTTTTGATAGGTTGTATTGTTTTACATTTCTTTTGTTGTGCTATTATTAAGATAAATATCATCTTTAGATTTTTGTTTTTTTTCAAAGTTTTCGGTTTTACTTTTGTTTTTTAGATATTATCTTTGTTTTGGGAATGTGTCTGTTTTGCATTTATATTATTTGATATATTTCTAAACTAGCCTAAAACTGCATCTTGTACATCAGTGCGTCTTGGGTTGGATTCCCAAATCGAGCAAAAAATGTTATCGGGTTTTTCTATTAAAATGTTCAGTAGCAACTTGGAATTAGGATTTGTTCCCGGTTAGTGGCAAAACTGCCTAAACATACCGGCGAACTGTGCGTATACATTGGTACACCTCTGCTTAACCCTTCGGGGAATACAGGCGTGGTGGTATGTTAAGTTATAATACTGATATAACTACACCGTCGTTAATACTCCGAACATGCGTCTGTAGTATAATTAACATCACTGATAACGTTAATCTCTAGTCCGAACTTGTAACTGGTTTACAACTTTAGGTCATGTTTATCTAATGATGTGAAATGTCTTCAGTCAAGGTCAAGACAAGGTCAATAGGCTTGAAATCCAAGTCTTAGATAACAGTTGTAGACACTATCATTGTTAAGTTAACGTTAGTACAATATGTTTAGGGCTGCTTGCCCCAGACAGGGTTATATTTTAACTCTGGGTTAGTTGCTAACATGGGCCATTATATTTTATTGTATTAATACTAGCTATGCCGGGGCTGCGGGTTATTCGAAAGAGATACCGCGCCCCCGGAATGCAAAGGGCACATGAATGAACATAGATGGCTTTAGTCAGTAAAAGTCTGACACTAACTTCCTAAAAAAAAAACTAGTTATACACTCGGTGTCACCCGTGTTCAGTTACGTCTTTGGGTACTGCTCCGCTCCCGCTGGTCGTAGCATGATGTTTTAAACGTAAAACCTTCCTCTTGGATAACTGTATCTATTAATGAAAACCGTATTAAAATCCGTTGCGCAGTTTCAAAGATTTGAACGTACAGACGGCGGGAAGCGACTTTGTGTTCTACTATGTAGACATAATAAAACTGAAAGGCTGTTTTGTTTGTTTGTACTTGAAATAAACGCATTAATATCTGTAAGTAACTAGCAGTCGGATTGGAAAAAATATTTTTATAGGAATAGTACATAACATCACGCAACGACCCAAGGGAGTGAGCAGTAACAAAGACGTAACTGGTGTTGTGGTTCGCATTGTTAGAAAGTTTCTCTCTAGAGCCTTGACCACCGGTAGCAAGGACCTTGTTCCCGATACCGGTTGGCTACTATGTTTTGTATTATTTTGCATTGTTTTTAGAAAGAGTAAAGGAAAATACTAATTTTGCCAGCATATTTTTGCCCCACTGCAGGACCAAGTCACCTTCTTATACATAAAAGGCATGAGCATTGATCACCATGTTTAGTCAAGGTGGAATAGCAATTTTAGACCTATATTCATTAAAAGTCCAGATTTAATCAGCATATTTTTCTTTACCGATATCAGTGATATCCGTACTTACTAATATTATAAATGCGAAAGTAACTCTGTCTGTCTGTCTGTCTCTTCTTCACGCCTAAACCACTGAACCGATTTCAATGAAATTTGGTACAGATATAGTCTGGGACCCGAGAAAGGACATAGGACAGTTTTCATCCCGGAAATCCCCCGGGAACGGGAACTATTAATCCACGCGGACGAAGTCGCGGGCAAAAGCTAGTTTAAAATAAACTTAAAAAATACATTTGAATTGGAAAAGTCATATTATATCTTGCTCAGATTGCTGAGGGTTTACTGGGCTAATTCGTATGACATTTTATCATTTAACCTCGTGTTACCAACTAACTCTGAGTTAACATTCTTGGTGTTATTGAACCTCAGACTAATGTTAATCTAACCTAACATGATTAGAACAGAATGTGGGACTATACTGATGAAGTTTGGTATGTAGATGAGAAGGGTTTAAATGATTTAGGTCAGTTTAGAAATGTATTAATGTTTTAGGACTTAAAAGTGATTGTAATGTTTTATTAAATTTTTGTTTCCATTTTACCTATAATTGCATTAAAGTTTTGATATGAAACACTTATTTTAAATAACATCAGATTCCATGTCTATACAAACAAATAAAAATTAAGAGAGTAATAACAACTTTATTTTTACATTAAATTCAAAAAATAAATATTATCCGTCTGTCAGTTTATAGGTTCTAGTTAATCTGCAAAACGGCTGAATCAATTTTGACGAAACTTTTACTGGTTCACGGCTGATGTTATAAAAAATAACTGAGGATACTTAAATTTCAGAAAAATAACTTATTAACTAACTGCCCCGTTGGTCTCGTGGTCGCAAGTGCGACTGCTGTGCAAGGGGTCCCGGGTTCGATTCCCAGGTCGAGCAAAAGTGTTATTGGGTTTTTCTATAAAATTCTCAGCAGCAGCTCGGAGTTTGAATTTGTGCCCGGTTAATGGCAATAGGCTCGCCCCCTATTACATGGGACCTAAATACACCGGCGAACTGTGGGTGTAGATTGGTACACTTCTGCCTAACCCTTCGGGGATTACAGGCGTGATGGTATATTTAATTTATTTATTTATTTTTAGGATCTCCAACAAAAGATATACACATATCATGACATAATAAAAACAATAAATCAACAAAGGTATTATGTAGGTGTACTCCTTCACTTATAGGAGACCACAGCATGAACAAGAAAACCAAAAAAACAAGAAAAAAAAAGAAAGTAAACAACTAGCTATCAAAGTACTAAATGGAAACAAATAATAATAATATAATTAGGGTTACAAGGAAAAAAGTAATCCCGTGACGTCGCAAGCATAAGCTAGTTTTAAAGGTATTTGAAACCACACCCAAGTACAAAAAAAGCATACGGTCACGCCTGTATTACCCGAGGGTTAAGACAGAGGTGTACCAATGTACACCCACATTTCGCCGGTATGTTTCGGTCCCATGTAATAGGGGCAAGCCTATTGCCATTAACCGGGCTCAAATCCTAACTCCGAGCTGCTACTGAGCATTACACAGAAAAACCCAATAACACTTTGCTTGACCTGGGAGTCGAACCCAAGACTCAGGTCACACAAGTAGAATACATTATCAAAATCACCAATCCCAGACACAGCAACTACACAATCACCATCATTACATACGATCCAGTTCTGAGTCTCGAAGCTAGAAAGTGTAATGCCATTAGAATAGTCTCATTTCCTGATGTTCATTTGTTATTTTTTTGATTTACGAATAGATTAAAATGATATTTTATTGTCTTCGTTGGAGCAATCTTTTTGGTTCATCGTGGAGAATATTAGCTTTGGGATTGTTTGATGTATGGGGTTAATGTGAGGTCAAATGAAGGTGATTTTGTGAGTTGTAGGACGCGTAATTTTCATTCAACTGAAACTGACAATTGAGTAAAAAAAATATAATTTTGACTAATATTAGAACATTTTTCTGTATCGTTGATGCGTTTACGAGTATATAAACTCACATATATAAATAACCAGACCCGGTACAACTATCAAGAAGCCATAAAAATATTTGTTCCTTGCGGGAATCGAACTCACAACACAAAGCGCAGCAGCAACTGCGCCAAAAAAATAACAATTTTGCGTTTCCGTGATTAATGTATAATATCTTTTGTAAAAAAACTCAAATATGACTTTTGTATGTAAAGGAATACTGTTCCTTGTGCCTTCCACTAACACCCTCCCGTGGGTCAAAGCATGATGTTATATAGCCTATGTTATTTCCAGATAATTTAACCATCTATTGAGGATTTTTTTTAAATCGGTCGAAGAGTTTCTAGGCCTATTCCGTACAAACAAAAAATCGTTCCTCTCTAAAATATCAATCATCATCATCATCATCATCTTCCTGCCCTTATCCCAAGTTACTTGGGGTCGGCGCAACACGTTTTCTTCTTCCATTCCGTCCTGTCAGCCGTCATACTATCACTGACTCCCTTCTCTTTCATATCATTCTTCACACAATCCATCCATCTTTTCTTTGGCCTTCCTCTTCCTTTCCATCCATCCACAATTATGTCCAAAACCCTTTTGGTCACATGTGTGTCATCCCTTCTCTTCACATGCCCATACCAAGACAAACGGTTCCCTTTCAACTTAAAAAAAATATCAATAATAAAATATTTTTTAAATCAAGAATTGAAGTACTTATACACTTTTATAAATAAGTACCTACTATTATTTCCATAAAATTATAGGGAACTTGCTCCACGAAATAAACCTATATTCTCACAAAGATTCCCAGGTCCCCAGGTCCTAAATGAATTGGGTGTAATCCTTGTGTTCCCAGGGCACGTAGAACTCATTCCAACATGATATGAATCACGTCTGTTCGTACTTCGCCAGACTTCAATACGGCTGCCTCACGCACGACTGGGCTTGAGTTGAGTCTAACAAGAGCTATTGGTATCTACGTGTTCAATATATATAGAGATTTTACGGTACTTCAAAATGGTTTATTTTAATGGTTTATTTTTTAAACATAAAACTTACTTTTAACTAATAATTAAATTACAAACCATGTACAGTTTATAGAAACAAAAGGAAGCTCATATCTAAATACCTCACAACTAATCCGCATCACTATCAATGGGAAATGCTAATTGTTTTTCAAACAAACTTCGCAACCCTAGACAAACTGCACAACCCTGGGTGTGTAAGTTTGATTCCCGGGTCGGGCAAAAACTGTTGGTCCTGCACCTGATCTGTCCCCGGTTGTGTCAGATTGCCGTACCATCGGACTATGAGAGTTAGGGAAGAGATTTTTTTTTTACGCAGTTTCTGCAATGGTTTTATTTATTTATTTATTTATTAAACTTTATGCACATCATTTATAAAACACACCGTACAAAGGCGGACTTAATGCCTGAGGTATTTTCTACCAGTCTACCTTATGGATTTGATTTTATGGGCCCTTTTTTCAGTACTTGTGTATGCGAGGTAGAAGGGACACCGTTATAAAAACTTTTATTATGGGTTCTGTGCAATCATGATTCTAGACGCCGCAGCTATAAAATTTTTAATCGGTTATTAAAACAATTGTCACGTATAGTTTTTGTCAAGATGTAGCTACTACCCTGTATATTTTAAATTTTGGTCTCGTGTTGAGTGTTAGTCGACATTTTCAACAGATCTCTTATTTTAATAAAAAAAATACAATTCAGCCACTTGTCATTTTCTTCAAAGTAATAAGACTAGTTACACCTTTATTATTTTTAAAGCACCAAGAGCTGGACTCTATTAGAGGCAGCCTCGAATTGAGGTGTCTGCCTCAGATTGAGTTGAATGACTCAACTTGAGGCATACCTAGTGGCGACATTGGATGAGTGCTTCAAGCGCGGCAGAGGTTTGTCTCAGGATGACACTCAGACAGCGAAGTAAAGGAAGATCAATTAATCTCTATTGGTTATTTATCCTTCGCTTCATTGCATCCTACTATAATGTATTGTCATCCTCAAGCTTGCTTTAATCAACCAGTTGAACTGCATACCCTTTATAAGGCACCAAATATCTCCAAGCTTTGTAATTTTGAACCCTAATGCTTCAAGACACGTACTGTTCCAGTCGATTTTCCCTCAATACTCTCACGTCTGTTCAACAATGGCCCTTCTTCTATCAAGGCGTCTTGTTTTACGGTCGGTTTCACTTTGGACTTCATATTGGACGTGCTTGAGCCTCCGGAGTTATTTGTCTTCTAGTTATTTGTTTGATAGTTCAAATTTTATTGTGTGGACTTGCTTATGCCTATTCCCCGTGGCATCACTCGTACGGGATTTTACTTTTTTGGCACGCAACCCCAATTATTTTTCTAAAATCAAAGCTTTAGTTACTTGCTATATATAGCTGATGTTATAACGAGTAAAGGCCAGTAAAAATACCGTCAAAATCGGTCTAGCCGTTTCAGAGATTTGCCGCAAATAGATAGACAAACAAACATTTTTTTTATATGTCTTTTGAAATTACAATCAGACACAATTTTATTAACTAACATTAATGATTTGAATGTTGAGTTGTTCACATCGTAGACTTGAAACTGTTGCCTTTTAATTTCTCCAAGATTTGACTTTAGCTAAAAGACCAAAAGGCAAAGTCATCGAGAATCGTAAACGAAGGGTCATTGAAAATTTTGATGGCTCATCTTAATTCAAAACCCTTAAACACTGACAACCTTTTGAAATTTTGTCGACTACTTATAAAAGTGCGAATTTATCGGTACTTTACATAAAGTTTTACATTAGTCAAAGTCAAAGCATTTAATTTAATCAAACCATTTACAAGCACTTTTGAATTGTCAAGGAGTTTCATGACATTTAGTCGGAGAGTTGAAGTTAGTTAGTCATTCTAACAGGTAGGTAGGTCTTTTACACATGAACGAATACGAAGCTTCAGGCAATCCTCTTGGCTTCTTCTTGGTTTCAATGTGGCAATACCACTAGTTTTTCAGGCATTATACAGTTAGTTTTAAAGGCGATGCGGATATTTTTTTTGGACTTATTTGTTTTGAGACAAAACTAATAAACGTATTTATAAATACATATATGATAGGTTTATAAATAATAAAAGTGGGCACCTAGTTACTGGGCCCAGGTAGTGTAAATAGTTATGAATGTATCATCGAAACGAAAAGAAGAAGAAGTTTTTAGATACATGTTATTATACAATCTGAGATAAGAAACATACATTCCAAAATGTAATAAAATTAAATAAAATTTAAGTGTCAGCTTTTCACTAAATACTCGTACATATTAAAAAGTAAACACGGTACTTACATCAAAAAACTATTTTTATTCTTTTTGTCTGTCTGTCTGTTTGTTTCGGCTAATCTCTGAAACGACTGAACCGATGTTGACGAGATTTTCATTCGTAGATAGCTAATGAAATAAAGAGTAACTTAGGCTTACTTTTATTTTAGAACACGAACGAATTTGCAAGTAACGGCAAGTAAAAATATATAATCTTATATTATATCTAATACTCACGTTCTACCATAAAAATAACGTTCTTCCAAATATGCCTAAGATTGAATTCTGCAATTTGTTTAAGAGCCGACGAAGCTTGTCATCGGCAATACTTACTTTGGACATGATTTATCGATGTCATGTAAACTTGGCCGCCAACTGTCGATCATTTATCACGATGACTGACATCCAAGTGACTCAGCATACATCCAAGTGACACAGCCTATACCGCAGTGGGGAAATAATGATAGTAATAATCTTAATAAAAAATTGTTATGAATGCGAAAGTTTGTGGGAATGGATGGATGGATGTTTTGTTTTAAATTTGGCACTGAGTTAGATTGAAATTTGACGCCAACGAAGTAGTATACTTATACCATCACGCCTGTATTCCCCGAAGGGTAAGGCAGAGGTGTACCAATATACACTCATAGTCCGCCGGTATGTTTAGATCACATGTAATAGGGAACGCGCCTATTGCCATTAACCGCGCACAAATCCTTACTCCGAGCTGCTACTGAGAATTTCATAGAAAAACCAAATAACACTGCTCGACCTGGGAATCAAACCCAAGGCCCCATAGACGTTTAGCGTAGCAGTCGCGCTTGTTATGGGTTTTTCGAAAAAGGAAGGAAAGGAAAGGAACGGAACATACATGGGTTTTAGTCAGTAAAAGTCTGACACTCCCTCCCGCCCCGCCCAGGAAGGGGGAAGTCATTTGATGATTTCCCATCTATAAAAAAAAGCAGTCGCGCTTAGGACCACTAGGCTAACGAGGCGAGTAATTATAGCTATACAAATTTTAATTCGCCCATCTAATCCACTGAGCCGTCACGATGAAAATGTTTTCAGTGATGAAAATAAACGCTTGTTTTAAATAATAAAGAAAGTTGTTCAAGAACATTTTTTCCATAGTTAGGTATAATGTTATTATATTTACTTGGCTAATGTTTATTCGGGTCGGTGCCCGAGGCTTTTGTTACTTTATGAAGGTAATAAATAAATTAGGCAAGCAACAAGTTACCTTCTTTTTGTATAATGTTTAAGTTTGTCTTGTTTATATTTTCCTTAAGGGCAGTTGAAAGTTTTCTACCAGTTAATTATTATGAAAAAGAATACTACTTTAAGCCTAATTTATCTGTAAAGTTGGCCTCGCTGTCGTAAAGGTAACTGATGAATGTGGGTCCTAGGTTCGGTTTCTAGGTCAGGCAAAGTCTTATTATTGTTGTTTTAGTTCTTGGATCATTCCATTTTAATTTTTAGTAGCAGCCAGGAACGTGGTAGTGTATTAAATTCTATTTAATTTTTAAATTGCAAATTTTGATTAGTAATCATTCAGTCAAGAAGTCAATCAATTCAGTAAAAGAATAGTATCACTCTGTCAACATTGATATAAAAAAATTCTTTAAACTAATAAATAATTTATGTGGTGCACCAAATATTTCCAATTCGATGAACCGATAGAATGATTTAACATTTACTAAGCGTGTTAGTGCCCTTAGTACTTGCTAGGTTCAGCCTCCCTAGCCAAGTCACAAACGATAATCGTAAACGCTCGGTAGGTACCAATAGATTTTCAACTTAATACCCAAGAGACTTAAGTTGAAAATCTAGTAAAGATTTCTAAGCGTTAGCGACTGGAACGAACGAAAACGCTATGCAAACTTCATTAGATCTTCAACTTAAAACCAAGCACATAAAGTTTAAGATCTATTAAAGCCTACTCAGCGTTTGCGTTTATCGTTTGCGACTTGGCTAGGGGGGCAGGATCTCAAACGAAAGCCGCAACAATATTGATCAACAACATGTAAACACAATGATGTAAATAAGCCTCGCTCATCTATATAATATTACTCGTATAAAGTTGAAGAATTTATTTGTTTAAACGTGCTAATCTCTGCAACTAACAGTAGGTTTAGAAAAATCTTTTTGTATATGATAACTAAATTCATAAGACAAGTAATTTTATAGGCTATATAACATCACGCTACGACACACGAGAGCAGAGCTGTAACAAAAAACGTAACCTAACGCGATTGAAAAACCCACACGGATAAAGTTACGAACAATAGGTAGTGCTGTAAATAATCCTCTTTCATCACAAATAACCGTAATTCTTTGACAAAACCTCACATATTTCGGGATGACACATGTTTTACCCGGGTTTTCCTCCGCAATAGAACCCGGGTATGTCGTGATCAATTTACGACACGGCTCAAAGTCAAAAGGTTCTCTTGTGAATGGCACTTTGTGTTGTACGTGTGCCTCTGTCCGTATTTTTGTCGAGACTCACTATTTTTGGTCACCATGTGGTCGGAAGAGTGGACCAAAAGTTTCTTTGTTCTATATTGGAAATAAGTAATCGATTTTTCTTTTCTTTAAAGGAACATTGTAGTCATAAGTGATAAGTCATTTATTTCGGATAAATATACACGTGTAGAAAATAAAAATAAAATAAAATAAAACAGTAGGTACTATTAAAACACCACTTTATTTAATGTATTATTCGAACTGTACATTTTCCGGGATAAAAAATATCCTATGTGTTATTCCACACTACATTCTATCTCATCCTCGTCGCCAATGAGATATTAGAGGAAAACCACGTATCGCTAGTGATACGGTTTATTGACAACAGAATGACATAGGTATTTATATATTAGTCTATGCTAAATAACAGATGCATACTATACGCTTAAGATTGTTTTCTATCTTATTAATATCACAGAAGTACTTGCACGTGTATCATATAAATTGTTGTATGTTATTGTTATTTCGGGGAACATTGGCTTCTAAGACACAGGCTTATTGCCTAGTTTAGAAGTCAGACGTTCGACCTAGAACTTTTGTCACTGTTGTACAACTTACCCTTAAGACACTTCTCTGTACTTTCGCTGTATTTTTTCGTACAAAATAAATACATTATTATTTATTATTATACTGCCAGTATGCATACAACCTTACCTACATCACAAGTACCAAAAAGTCCAGATGAGTTCAGGCGTTCAAGCGTGAAAGAGTAAAAAACATCCATCCATACATCTTCGCAAACATTTGCAAATAATATTAGTAGGATTATTATCAGTTATTTCCATAGACACTTTCTGTGAGACATCATTTCTGGCAGATGCTTAATATTTTCGGCATATTTATTTACTCAATTGCTTGCTGTAGTTACTTAAAGTTTGCATAAGTAGTATTAAAAGCTATGTAAACTATAAAACTGATATAAGAGAAATTAGCGTTAATTTCAGACTTGAATAGAGAATTGACAAAATTAATTTTGTACTAAAACCCTTCTAAAATATTCTTTAGTTTCCAAATGCATGGATAACTACATACGATGTTATACAAAAAAAAAACAGCTATTTAGGTTAATACGCTTTCATAGCGTGACAAAAAAGCCATTTTGAAGATTGGTGCCATTGGTGAATCAATCAATAGGATTATTTTAGCTCGTCATTGTATTAATAGCTAAGCTGCTTTCACATTCATAATATTATTATGTTGAAATGTATTGTGTATAATAGGCTGACATTGAAATAATATTGACACAATAATAATTACGCCATTTGTAGAACCATACATAATACCTACAAAGAATTGAAAATAATACACCTAATATCTTTTTTTTTTACTAACCACAAACCTATAGGTTGCTACTGAGAAAGTCTTAATGAAAAAATTCTATATCACTTCTTCAACCTAGGAATCAAACCCAGGATCCAACTTTGTCTCTGGGATGGCAACGATTTACAAGGCCTCTTCATGGCCGCAATCATGATTCAAAAGACACGTGCCGCCATCTTTTATCATGAAAACGTTATTGTTGTTTTCCTCGAGAACAGTACTTTTTTTCGGGATGTAAGTTACCCTAATGTCCGTTCCTGTACACCTGACAACGAATATGCAAAATTTCAGGCTAATCGGTTCAGTGGTTTAGGCGGAAAAGGCAACAAACAAACTTACTTTCGCATTTATAATATTAGTTAGGAGTAGATAGTTGTATTTACAATCAACATAACTGCATCCAAGATAGCTGACGAAAGTAATTATTTTCAAAGCTGTGAGAACTGCCATAATGATTACGTATATCATACTAGCGGACTATACGTGAATTCATCCACGTGGCTTATTTCACCCGTGTTGATTTATGTCTTTGGATACAGCTCCGCTCCCGTGTGTCGTAGCGCGATGTCATATAGCCTATGTTAATCAGGAATAATCTAGCTGTCTATTGGTGAACAAATGGTGTAAATCGGTCTAGGACTTTCGGAGCCTATTCATTACAAAGAAACAAAAAAAAATGATTCCTTTTTATAATATTATTTAGATTGCTCCGCTCCACTCCCGTGTGTCGTAGCGTGATGTTATATAGCCTATGTTAATCAGGGATAATGTAGCATTCTAATAGCGAAAGAATTCTTGAAATCGGTCCAGTAGTTTTTGAGTTTATTCTTTACATACATACATACAAGTCTTTTCTCTTGATAATATTAGTTTAGATATATCATCATAAGACATTGAACTCTGCTCTTCAATCTGTTTCGATTAATTTCAGTGAAAGTATCAGTTTCACATCATATATTATGCATTGAGCGGCTAACGACGATCATCAAGAAGTTGTTTTTATTTTGCCGTACATTGCACTTTCGCGTTTACGTAATTGTATGTTTTAAGTGTTTTTGTCTGTGTTGGATGTTGTTTGTGTTTTGTTTTACATTCATGGCTAGATAGGTGTAGAAAATATACAAAGTTTTGTCAGTATTTAGCTACAATCAGCTGTTCCTTATATAAGTACAATAGCTATTTGGTCAAAATCTCTGGAGCAGCTAATTTTTGTTTTACATTTCACGGTTGATCCCATCGTCACAATTTCCATTCTCATGAGTACTATGAACTGTAAAGGTTTGACCGGAAGGTCAGTTCTACTAATTAAAAACGTTAAAATCGAATCGCAATATTATCATAACTGCCCCGTTGGTCTCGTAGTCGCAAGTGCGACTGCTGTGCAAGGGGTCCCGGGTTCGATTCCCAGGTCGAGCAAAAAGTGTTATTGGGTTTTTCTGTGAAATTCTCAGTAGCAGCTCGGAGTTTGGATTTGTACCCGGTTAATGGCAATAGGCTCGCCCCCTATTACATGGGACCTTAAAATACCGGCGAACTGTGGGTGTGTCAGACTTTTACTGACTAAAACCCGTCTATGTTCCTTCATGTGCCCTTTGCGTTCCGGGGGCGCGGTATCTCTTTCGAACAACCCGCAGATTGGTACACCTCTGCCTAACCCTTCGGGGAATACAGGCGTGATGGTGATGGTGATGGTAATATTATCATTAATGTCATAAATTTAGATAAATTGTGCAGCAAATTTATCAAAATTTTTGATAAATTGAGACTGAGATTTGATTGCGATCGTTCCTAAAAGTTAGTAGAATTGCCTCCTGCCTGATATTTAGTCTTATGTACAGAGGCAACTTCAAGCTACCCCAATCTGTCAAATGTCTTTGATACTTTTGCAACCTTATTGCAAAGTTATAAGGTTCATGTTCAATTGAGAAAATTTGACAGTTTGGGATACATACGCAAAGAACTATCTATCTCACAATTTCTAATAGGGTCATTCGCACATACAAAGGGCCACACAGTTTCCGCGTTCATATAAAAATTGAAGACCCATTAGATTCTATCAATAATAGCTCATAAGCATATACCTATAAGGTCTACTACCATAGTTACCCTTTCTAACCAGTAACCCCATAATATGAACGGTATCTATAATGACAACGTCAGTGAATTTAATAAATAGGGTGTTAGGTTATTTGAAGGACGTTCTAGGAGTGTAGTACAGTCGGTTGTCAGCATTATCTGACCCACCCTAAACACAATCGAAATTGGACCTTCTGCCTATGATAATAAGGTTTAATTTCAATTTATATGAGGTTATCAGTCAAGTGCTCGAGAACTGAGAAGGAATAAATACAATAAAAATACACACACGCAAATTTGATCTTTATCACGTTAGCATTGGGTTAAATCTTATAACAACTTGTTATAATATAATAAGTGTAATAGCTTATTTTAATGAGTTCGGTCAAGTAACTCTGGTCTCGTGGTCTGTGTGTAAGACTGAGAGTGACAAGTAGCGAGATCAAATCCCGCGACGAAGATATTGTTTTGCTTTCAATTTAGAATTTATTCTAAAAGTATTTCTTGTATTATTGTAAAGAACTATAGACGGATAATCTTTAAATATAAAGTTTCTAAAATGGTAATATTTTGGCATAACTTGTATTAAGTGGGTAGTTGAAAAATAAATATTTGTATTCATTGTAAAACTGGTATTCAAATGCTACTAACTAAGGGTATGCAGTGACAACGCGCAAACATATTTTTCCTTGCCTTACTAAATTGCAAAAACAACTTCTCTTTACAATTTATTTTTGTCTATTTTATAGGTAGTTTTTTTATTATCATGTCTTAATGGAGTGATTAAATAATAATGAAGGGATAAAATACAAAATAATCTATTTGCACTAGGATAAGGTTGGCTGCTTGTGCTGTGCAAGAATAAACTTTATTAAAGTATATATATGGTTTAAATTCTTTAGTCTTGTGGTCACTAATCGTTGTTTACGTTCGAAATCAAGTTTAACCTAAATATAGCTTCTGCTCAGGTGTTTCTTTTTTAATTATTTTATTATACTTTTTTTACAGTTCTTTAATGGACAACGCATAGAAATAAAACTAAACAATTGCAAATTTAAAATGTTTATTAAGTATTTCATTAAAACACTTAGGTAAATAAAGTAAGTAAATGCTCACATATTTCCAAATTAATATACAATATATTATGAGGATGCCATAATCAAATCTAACCATTTATAAACATTAAAAAAGGCATCTTGAAAGTTTGTTATCGAGAAAATTTATTTTATCTGTGAAATGCTTTAAAGATTTATAGCTGCCTATTATACGTAGTGAATAAACATGTCATTTAAATAGAAAAAAAACTATTTATGACAATAACATCACCACGTAATTGGCAACATTTTAATGGTTTAACAATCTATCCATTGAGCATTTACTTACATGGTGTGTTTAAAAATATCCTAGATTAATTAGTAGCGGAGTGATGGCGCACCGTTCCTTGTTCATCTTTGTTCGATTTAAATGTTTTTTTTTTCATCAGTGAAGATCACAACATTTTCTTCTCAATTAAAATTTAAATATTCCTGGGCAAAACGGACCCCTCTTCAGCAGGTGTCAATGCTATTTTCTGTGCCGGTTTATAATTCCTTATTCCAGCAGCGTGTAAATGCCTTCTCACTGTTTCCACTGAAATATGGTGTTTTATTGCGGTTACACTAATGGGCAATCGCATTCGGGACTATACTTGATGTTTTTTGCCCCTGGACGAATCCGCTGAATATTTACTTTGTCTCCATAACGTCTTAGCTACAGTCGTATTTCTCTAAAACAAAAAAAAAACTTTTTTGGAACCGTTTATGTAACTTGTAAGGAGTGAATGTAATAGTAAAATAGCCAACTACGCGTTCATTAATCACAATCAATTAAATAAAATAGATATAAAAAAAAACACTTACTGCTATATTAAGACGACGACCAATCTCTCTAATTCCAACATTCTGCTCATGTAAAAATATGATTTTATGTTTGGTATAGTCATTAAGCTGCGACATGATGCTTTTTTACACCAAATTGCTTAAAAATACTTAACGAGTTATGCGAAACGATTTACAAATGTGTGTGCACAGTCAATGCTAATAGGCGTAGTGTAACTTTTGTCACTTAAGTAGACGAATTTATTATCTACCTCACGAAGCAAATATATGTGAACTAAAACTTTTTTAATTTACCCTCCTGTTTACAAGATAAGTTATTAGGCGTAAATCATATTGGCCGTTCTTTAATAATGCAAACAATTTTGTAGAAATGAAATCAAATTAAAAAAGAAACTGATAACAGGTGGACTGTGTTTTCGAACCCACATGTTGTTCCTCGCCAATCCAACATCAAACCGCCAAGCCACAAGAACTTGTTAAGACTCCACGAAATTCAAGATTGGGTTCTAATTATGTAAGGTGACTTAAAAGGTTTTTAACTTTAATGTCAACGAGATAATGATTAAAATAGCTTAACAAAATGATAATTATAATGCCGGTGGCTCCGACAACGTTGGGTGGGTTTATGCGTGTCTGTATTCATCGATAAATTGAAACTAAACCTTATTATCATAGGCAGAGGGTCCAATTTTGGTTTTGTTTAGGGTGGGTCAGATAATGTTGACAACAGACTGTACCTACTCATGACAAGGAAGCAAAAAAACGCAATTTCGTTTATTTAGAAGGCATTTTTAGTTATTTTGATTTAAAAACTAAACTACTGAACTGATTTCGATGGATTTTTTATAGGACCAGTCTGAAAGTATGACCTTTGAAATTATAATTCCAAGTCGGTTGATAAATTTATGGATTTCTGAGGTAACAAACATTAAAAATAACACGAACGGATTGTAGAACCTCCTCCTTTTTTTAAGTCAATTAAAAATGACAGTCATATCAACTTGAAATCGCGAAAAATTAAGCTGCTGTATATATTGATGTTTGCATAATTCGACAAAGGTGAAGGTCTCGGAATATCGCTAGCTGCGGGCAGCGCAGGATCAGTCATTGTGACTCTCTTTAAAAGAGGTATAGACCTCTTTTAGCCGAAAGACAGCCACTGCTAGACATAGGTATTTTTTTTTAAGACTGGAAATCATCAAATAGCTTCCCCCGCCCTGGGCGGGGCGGGAGGGAGTGTCAGACTTTTACTGACTAAAACCCGCCTAGGTTCCTTCATGTGCCGTTTGCGTTCCGGGGGCGCGGTATCTCTTTCGAACAACCCGCAGCCCCGGCAGGCATCGGCCCTCAGTGGCCCCTTCCAAGTTTGCTGACTTGAGGCGCGCGTGGAACACGAACGCGCCGTCGACACGGAAGACATAGGTCTAGCAGTAGCTGTTGTTCGGCTGATATGATGATAATGAACTCGACAAAATGTATGCCTGAGCTGATTTACTTTACGATTTCAAGGTAGGTAACTGTCCCGTTGGTCTTGTGGTCGCAAGCGCGACTGCTGCGCAAGGGGTCCCGGGTTCGATTCCCAGGTCGGGCAAAAAGTGTTATTGGGTTTTTCCATTAGGGATTTCTTAGTAGCAGTCCGGAGTTTGGATTTGTGCCCGGTTAATGGCAATAGGCTCGCCCCCTATTACATGGGACCTAAATATACCGGCGAACTGTGGGTGTACATTGGTACACCTCTGCCTAACCCTTCGGGGATTACAGGCGTGATGGTATATTTGGTATTTTTTATTCAAGGTAGATATTTTAGTTCTCCATATTCATAAGTACGGTAATCCCTTAAATACCACCTCACGTTTAACATAACACCCTGTATACAATGTTAGGATTTCGAAGCACTTTGTCACGGAAACCGATCGTCAAGATTAGGCTATATTACGGTCACATCCTGTAGATATTGGGTGACGATAGTAAGGTCTTCATCAGACCTAGGCAATAAACAATGTTTATTACACGCTTACAGAATATGCCCCAACTAGCTAGCCAATATCTCGCGATTTTACTCGCAGTTAATTCAGTAACAAACTTTTTAACTTTACAAAATAAATAAATGGCTTTCTTTCTTTTTTCTGGCTTTTACCTTGGCCAGATGCGAAGCATTTGTCATCCAAAATGGCAATATCATTCTTGTGGGCACATTTAAAGTTGACGGCGCTGCAAGAAGAAGTTTTTTGATGCCATTTAGTTTTATAGTGTCTTCTTTCAATTGTTTTATTATTTATTTCTTTTAGCCTAAATATACTGGCGAACTGTGGGTGTACATTGTTACATCTCTGCCTAACCCTTCAGGGAATACAGGCGTGATGGTATATTTATATTTTTTAGCTTTTTTACTGAACATTGTACATATAATTTTGTCTTGTTAATTTCAGACATATCTTTTGAGGACGGGTTTGTATTCCACGTGACTAAAGGGACTATAGAACTATAGTTCCTAAACAGTTTAGCCTATAGGTTCTATACATATACATATATCCATCGGTTGAGGTCTAAGCCGTAAGCCGACTACGTTTGGCACGAACAAAGAGGAGGTACACGATTTGGACATGCCTGGTCAAACCTCACAAGATCTACCTATTAGATTTAGAATACCTATCGATTCTATGAAGTTCAAACTGACATACCTACGGGGTCTAACAAGACACATCATATAACCGTTAACTAACCATAAACTAAGGCCATTAAACTAAGTAATATTGAGATAAAATAATCATTGGGAAACGACTTTTATTTTTACTGTGACAAAATTACTATTTATGGTAACGCGCTCAAAATATTATATTTATGAAGGCATGCAATAAGACATGGTTAGCGGAGGTATTTAAAGTTCAATTAGGACATATAAGTAAAACTCTTTTAATAAACTTGAAAAGAACGTTGATCTTCGATATCTACGTAATTAGAGGCTTCCAGGTACGATCCAGAACACAATAATCTATCAAAAATCGTAAAGATGTATAGAATAATTATGTAGGTTACTCGTTAAGTGACTTTTTACACCCGGTCTACTGAAACCTACTCGAATTAGTGATGTCAAAAACACTTACAGTCACTATTTAGGGGTTCCCAAACTTATTTCTAACACGTCCTGTATCAAAAATACAAAAATAAATAAATAAATATACCGTCACGCCTTTATTCCCCGAAGGGTTAGGCAGAGGTGTACCAATGTACACCCACAGTTCACCGGTATATTTAGGTCCCATAACTCAATGTCCCATAACTCAACGTCCCAAATAATCCAAACTCCGAGCTGCTACTGAGAATTTCAAAGAAAAACTCAATAACACTTTTTGCTCGACCCGGAAATCGAACCCAGGACATCTAGCGTAGCAGTCACGCTCAGGATCACTAGGCCAATGAGGCAGTTCAATACAAAAATACTATTTTTGTTTTTATTGCGAAAATATTTTTTTAATAATATTAAAATAAAAGAGAAAGAGCCCCACATCACAAAAAAAAATACAAACACAAGAACGAACCAGCAAACAACTGACACGATAAAATGAGGTATTCCTCGTAGCGCTCCTGTTTTGAAGCGCGCCCATCTAAGCGCTACTGTTTTGTTACTCGTAGCGCTCCTAAAAGGAGCGCTTCGAGGAAGGATTAAAAATATTAAAATTTATTTCCTCGAAGCGCTCCCACGTGTAAAAATAGGGAAAAGCATGAAGTAAACGTAATTAATTATATCGATAATTTTTAAAAACTCATGTGTGCATCATCGACTTCGAAGTTGAACCAATTTGACAACACGGTTGGCGCAGTGGCCGAGCAATCGACTGCTGTGCTGCGTGTCGCGGGTTCGATTCCCGCACGGAACCAATATTTGTATGACCTACCGATAGTTATTCCGGGTGGCTGGCTGTTTGTGTATGTGAGATTATGTGTTTGTAACCATCCACGATACAGGAGATAATCCTAGTGTGGGGGTAACGATTTTTTCTAAAAAAAAAAAAAAAAAAAAAAAAAAACAAACGTAATTGAGAGAATAATATCTTTTTGATTTATGGGAAACATAATAGAAAGAAATCATAAGCTTTCTAAACAATAAAAATATATGAATAGGTTATGTCGGCAGATTACAAGTATTCACCTATTTGGTGGACTAAAGGATTTACAATAAAACAAAAAAAAACAAACCCGCGCGAAGCCGGGACGGGCCGCTAGTTGTATATTATAACGATGTGTTCTACTTATTACCTACTTATTATCGATAATTTCAGTTAGTATAGTCCCATCTCTATCCGAAAGTTAATCATGGGAGCGCTACGAGGAAATACATTTTAATATTTTTAATCCTTCCTCGAAGCGCTCCTTTTAGGAGCGCTACGAGGAATAAAACAGTAGCGCTTAGATGGGCGCGCTTCAAAACGGGAGCGCTACGAGGAATACCTCGATAAAAGAGGATAAAATACCCCATGTTTAAATTCTGACAGCTAAATGATAGACTCACTTAGTCCAAAGCAAATATAACAGTAGTTAGACAATAGGCTAGCGACTGGTCGGCCATAAGTTGAGTATAGACTTAGGAGGCCGGTAGACCAAAACGATAGGTGACATGATTTGGCAGACCATGACTGACGCGGCGCCGCACAGTGGTCTGAAAATCGAGCTCCATACTCATAGAAACTTAAAGTAACGAATTAAAAAAGTAAAAATTGTATTGGCTCTGGTATACCTCCCTTTACATTATATTAACGTATGGATGGTACAAGTCACATCACGCGTGAGAAAAAAAATATTTATGTTTTTTTTGTATGGGAGAAAACACTAAAAGTCCGTTTTTTCGAAACTTAATGGAACTGTTAGGCTGGGGCTTACACGAGCTGTAGTCCCATACACGGCGATCAAGATGACATACAATTCATGTACCTTTAGGCACCGCTTCGCACGTAGCACATTTTTGAAGTTTTGAATTTACGACATGTGATTTTTCAAATCTTTGCCGTGGTTAAATGTTGTTGCCGATCGATTTACTTATATTATAATTAGATTAATGCTGCTAATGACCTTTATGATGACAATAATTAAAAAAGACATTGATTGTATAGGTTTTTTTGGTCAAGTTTTTTTTATTCCAAGATCTAACTCATTTTTTAATTGCCGTGATTAAGGTTAAGATATAATTAGATACTAATGACAAGAGATGAAGCTCACTTTGAGATCTTCTCCAGCTTATTCATTTCCGAAGGAGTAGCTTTACATAATAATATATCACATGTCCGCGATGAGGTATTTGATAGCTGTGAAATGATTTTGCCATCTATCATGATCATAAGCATTGAGTGCTTTACAACATGGCTTTCCATATTAGAAGGCTGCAGTGCTTCAATCTCAGCCTCAATCAAAGCCTGTTCTTCCGTGATGTTTAACTTGTATTCGTTTGAAAACTTAAAGTCTGCAAAACATGGTGGAAGGAGACATGCAGTGTTGGAACATCAACATCAGTTGTGAAAGCCTTGCTCATGCAACTGGTTTGAAAGCACAAAACAAGAATGTAGCAGTTATCATTAAACTGGTATCAGAGCATCCTGGAGAGTGTTGGTCTGAGGTTGAGCAGAACTAAGACCGAATACTTGTTCTGCGACTTTGGCGGTCTCTCTAGTCCTGTGCCAATATCTCTCGCGGGAACGCCCATACCAACCTACTCTGACTTTTGGTACCTGGGGTCGCTTGCCTAAGGAGATGGCGGAGAAGACCGCGACTTAACGCACCGGATCAACTCAGGGTAGATGAAATGGCGACAGGTCACTGGAGTTACTTGCAATCTTGGAAAATTTACAAGTCTGTGATAAGACCTGTCGTACTCGGATCGAAATGTTGGGCCGTGAAGAAGACGGATGAACAAAGATTGCATGTAGCGGAGATGAGAATGTTGGGATGGATGTGTGGTGTGACCAGAATGGATAAGGTAAGGAACGAGTATATTAGAGGAAGTTTGAAAGTAGCGCCAGTGACAGAAAAGTTGAAAGGGAAGCGTTTGTCTTAGTATGGACATGTTAAGAGGAGGGATGAGACGCATGTAACCAAAACAGTTATGAATATAAATGTGGATGGAGAGAAAGAGGGAGGCCAAAGAAAAGATGGATGGATTGTGTGAAGAATGATATGAAAGAGGAGGGAGTCAGTCATAGCATGATGGTTGACAGGTTGGCATGGAAGAAGAAAACATGTTGCGCCCACCCCAAGTAACATGGGATAAGGGCAGGAAGATGATGATGGAGCATTCTGAAGAGACTACAAAGAAAGAAATTGTTAAATACAAAGAAAACTGTGCCTATATTTTCCGCTGACTAATGACCTAAAGCTGACAAATGTCAGCTTTAGGTATTTTGACCTCATTGAAGCTTTTGAAGTGGCAATATATAACATTCAGATCTTGCGCAAAAGAAGAAGGAATACCACTGTATCCTTCATAAACTGCCATCCTCGAGGCGAAGAAGGACTGCTACCCCTTAAAAGATACCATAGACATCACGGAAAGGCCGGTAAAAGTAAAGCTCCAAGCAATTTGGACAAAACTGTGGCTGGCTTGGAAAATTATTACGTGTGGAATTTTTGCTGGCTGGCATAGAGTTGACAATTATAATGCAAGTGGGTCTTTGATGGTGCTTCAGGGCAAAGTCTAATTATATCTCAACCTTAATCACGATAATTATTAACATATGTGTTAGTTCTTAGAATGGCCAAAAAACGTAGACAATCAATGTCATTTTTAATTATTGTCATCATAAAGGTCATTAGCAGGCTTAATCTAATTATAATATAAGTAAATCGATCGGCAACGTCATTTAACCACGGCAAACATTTGAAAAATCACATGTCGAAAATTGAAAAATTGAAAAATTTGCTACGTCCGAAGCGGTGCCTAAAGGTACATGAATTGTATGTCATCTTAATCGCCGTGTATGGGACTATAGCTCGTGTAAGCACCAGCCTAACAGTTCCATTAAGTTTCGAAAAAACGTACTTTTAGTGTTTTCTCCCATACAAAAAAAACATAAATATTTTTTTTCTCACGCGTGATGTGACTTGTACCATCCATACGTTAATATAATGTAAAGGAAGGTATACCAGAGCCATTACAATTTTTATTTTTTTAATTCGTTACTTTAAGTTTCTATGAGTATGGAGCTCGATTTTCAGACCACTGTGCGCCGTGCATACCGCCTCTTTCTAGGGTCTAGTTTGTCCAGTAAAACCTTGTCATTTGCTTATTAGAAAGTTTTGTTTCTAGATGCGCACATGATTTTATGGCTAGATATATTAGCTAGTACAAATAAAATTTATTGAAATTATTTCATTAAAATTTCAAACCAAAATATTACTTCATAATATAAATTTTATATAAAAAACACAGATACTTAAAATTCTTTGATAAAAAAATTTAGACCAAATGAAATTTTATGTGAGAAACTAAAAATCATAAAAAAATTAACACTTTACAAACAAAAGTAAGACAATAAAATCAATGTAATTGTAATTAATTCAAAAATTCAAATAAAATAGGAATAAATTACAAATACAGTATATGAGTCAAAGTACATATTAAGCACGCAATTCTTTACCAGTCAACCAAACATTAGGTAAAGGCAACAGGCGAAGCATGATCACTGTCAGATTATAATGAAAAGATAGAGAAGTATAATACAACACTTGCAATTTATTGGCAAACTAGCTTTTGCCGATAACTTCGCCCGCGTGGTTTTTTTTCACCCGGTTTAAGATACTATGCTCGTGGTATAATGTTAGCCTTCCTCGATAAATGAACTTTCGAACACGAAAAGATTTTTTCAATTCAAACCAGTAGTTCCAGAGATTAGCGCGTTCAATCAAACAAACAAACTCTTCAGCTTATTAATATTAGTAAGTAAGTAAGTATAAGTTAAGTATAGAATAAAAGCAACTCAATACTGGATAAACCAGACCCCTTGATACGACTCGTTCTGATTGTCAAATATCTACGAAAAACAACAGATTTACGTCCTTTCCTAGCTAGGCTTTTATAAAGAAAAAATATCTAGGTTCAAATACAAGGTATTTTTGCGCAGAATTTATTGACCACAATTAAATCCGACTTGGTATGTTCGTAGCGTCAAATTGTATGTTTGTCAAGGGTCATTTGTAGACCGACAACACGGGCGCGTTTAATGGCCGGTGAAATGGACAGAATTGAGTTACGTTCTTATTAAGTAATCTAGCTTTTGCCTGTGACTTCGATCACGTGAATTTTTTTTAAATATACCGGCAAACTGAGGGTGTCCATTGGTACACCTCTGCCTATTCGTTCGGGGAATACAGGCGTCATGGTAAGTTATGTAAAAAAATATATATAAATATAATATACCATCATGCCTGTATTCCCCGAAGGGTTAGGCAGAGGTGTACCAATGTACACCCACAGTTCGCCGGTATATTTAGGTCCCATGTAATAGGGGGCGAGCCTATTGCCATTAACCGGGCACAAATCCTAACTCCAAACTGCTACTGTGAATTTCATAAAATGAATGGATTTCATTTTATCAAAGAATGCTTTACAAATCCATTGATATCTCTTCCATGTCATCTCTCTGACCACCTACTTATCACAGCATCTTAGCATTCTCCCATTACACCATGAACGTTTATCTCTAAGCATAGCGAAAGCTGATGGCATTGCAATAGCGGTTTAATGTAGCGGAAAATAATGTCGAGTTTCGTACGTGAGCAATTATGAACAATCGCTGGATGGCGGAAAAATAGTTTTGTTATGTTTGTCATGTGTTTTTGACGTATTGGTTATTATTACTTTTGTGTTTGTACGAGTTCTTTACGCGAAATACGCTCTGAGACGTGGAGTTACGGATACCAGTCCGTAAATATAATTCTCCAGACCGAATCTGGCCACGGCGGCTAATCTTAATGCAGACTAGCTATGTACGCATGAGATATTTTAATACACAAGTGTATGCGCAAACACAGGTGCACTCCCTCTTCCTTAACTCTCATAACCCGATGGGTCCGAAATCCGACACGACCGGTGAGAGATCAAGCGCAGGACCAACTACTTTACCTGTTTTCTGAGGGACGGGGGTGTCACACCACCAACTTCCAAACTCCGGGCTGGTACTGAGAAATTCCTAATGGAAAAACCCAATAATAACTCTTTTGCCCGACCTGGGAATCGAACCCAGGATCACCAGTCAACCAGACCGTAATACTAATACCAATGGGTTCTTTGGGCAGCTTAATGGTGGTCAAAAGTACGATACACTTTTTGCTTTTTAATAATGGGAAGTCATCAATTGACTTCTTCCGTTCTGTGTGGAGCGGAAGGGAGTGTCAGACTCCAGGCCAGCCACTTCCAGGACCGCGGTAACTCTTTTCGTAAATTCTGCAACCCTGGCAAGTCATACGGCGTACATACAGCGGGAGTAACTATGTTTCATACTATGTAAATATATCAGAAAGTTCAATAAAGAACGTTGTATTTTTTACCTGAAATAACAGTTCTCCAACAAGTTAGAACTTGTCCAAACAGTAGGCCAGAAATAAAACTAAACAATACGAAACTATTCACATATGCGTTTGACGTATCTATCGAACTATGCCGAGACAAGTTTGAAACGTGAAATAAATACCAGTCTGTATCGTGCCCATGTCACTCTTGACTACCATGTTAAAATTTAATTTAAAAAAAAATATACCTTCACGCCTGTATTTCCCGATGGGTTAGGCAGAGGTGTACGGATATTTAGGTCCCATGTAATAGGGGGCGAGCCTATTGCCATTAACCGGGCACAAATCAAAACTCCGAGCTGCTACTGAGAATTTCATAGATAAACCCAATAACACTTTTTGCTCGACCTGGGAATCGAACCCAGGACCTCTAGCGTAGCAGTCGCACTCAGGACCACTAGGCCAACGAGGCAGTTAAAACGAGGTGTTAAAATTTATGATAGAAAAATTGGGAGAGCCTTGTTTCACTTAAGTCGTCATGGCGATTAGCTATTAGCTTATACTGTACTGCCTCGTAAGCCTAGTGGTCCTAAGCGCGACTGCTACGCTAGAGGTCTTGGGTTCGATTCTCAGGTCGAGCAAAGTGTTATTGGATTTTTCTATGAGATTCTCAGTAGCAGCTCGGAGTTAGGATTGTGCCCGGTTAATGGCAATAGGCTCGCCCAATATTGCATGGGACCTAAAACATACCGGCATACTGTGGGTGTGCAATAGTATACCTCTGCCTAACCTTCGGGGAATACAGGTGTGATGGTGATGGTTTATTCCAAGCATAATTTTCAGGCCGCTTCCAACCGGTCTTTTGGAAATCTATGGGGGAGGCCTATGTCCAGCAGTGTAGCTTATTCTGCGGATGGATGAAGAGGAAGACGGAGGCCAAAGACAAGATGGATGAATTGTGTGACGAATGATATGAAAGAGAAGGGAGTCAGTGATAGCATGACGGTTGACAGAACGGCATGCAAGAAGAAAACGTGTTGCGCCGACCCCAAGTAACATGGGATCAGGGCAAGAAGATGAGTTGATGGCGATAGCTTCTGCCCTTAATTTCGTTAAGTTACGTCTTTGGTTTCTGCTCCAAACGAAGTCGTGGGCAGAAGCTTGTATATGATATTTATGACATAAGTACATAGGTCCACGTGTTTTTAAAAAAATCCGGATCTTTGACATCTAGATCGCCACTAGTGGAAATATATTGAAAAATTCGGAACAGAATCGGAATTTTATTACCTCTTCTACTATTTTTACATCTATTTATGGATTGGCGTCATAGCGTTTACGATTGGATACCGGATTCTCACCTGACATTCCAGAGCCTATACATATGTATATGACCTACTAATTAGTCATGTAGCTATGTAGGTTATTATAGCGAAGAAATCCTATGTGCTGGTTTTTAACATTTAGAGCCGTCTGCCTCAGCGATTTACTTATAAACATTTTGTTACATTATTTACTAGCTACGCGAATTTCCTCCGTATCGTGTGTAAGTTAACAAACACAAACAAAATCAACCAGAAAGCTATAATTAAAAACGTGCAAAATAGAGTCGATAAAGAATATGGGTTAATTAGAGGCACTTTTACAGATGATTAGATTAATATCGTTCTTAAAAGTTTGCAATATTGTCCCCTTGTTTAAACCAACTACTAATAGGAATCGAATCCGTGATACTCAGCGCAGGAGCTAACGGCGCAGCCATTGCGTCAACTGTACTATTTAATGATGGTTTTTCACAAACAGACACAATATTATGAAAATAAAAACAACTTTAAAAAATAAATAAAAAGCTAATGAAACTAAACTAAAAAAAATATTCTATTTTCGACAGATAAAAGTTTAATTGACTATCTCTCTCTAAATCTCTTGGTACATTTTCCCTTTCCACTATCAACATGCGCATCATGAAAACGAATACCACTAAACCGTCACAGACTGACTAAGAAACATCGCGTGATAACAAGATCGATAGGTGTCCAGATCGTTCACGCTAGATCTGCGTAGAAATTACTAGCAATGGGGGAAATTCCAATCTGTCTCACGTTACGCTAATGATATGAAGAGAAAAGTAAGATGGATCTTTTATTACATCGGAAATTGCTGTTGTTTTATTGTTTGCAATAATACTAGCGTTTTATAATGCAGGGTAAAAGCCTCGTTTTACAGGGAAGGCATAAGCATTGATAGCCACGCTCAAGGTGGATTAGTGATTTTAAACTCGTCGACTACTATAAATTAAGTTTTGTTAACTTTATTGTGCTTGTTGTGGTCTCGAATGAAGATGTACACTCACATAATACATTTCTTTGACTGTTATTCTTTTTTTTTATATCATTGTATTTCAAACAAGCCTACGGTCACCTGATGTTAAGTGGTCACTGCTACCTATAGACATCTGCAATACCTGAGGCCTTGCAAATGCGTTGCCATACCGGGGACAAAGTTAAAATACATAATTATATCATTTGCCTGTAATTTCACCAGCACACACACCCTATGCGTTGCCATGCCAGAGACAGAGCTAAAATATTTCATGTGCCTGTAACTTCACCGGCACCCAAACCCTTCAGAATGTAACACAGCTAGAAACACAGCGGCAGAAATAGCTATAGTGGTAGTACTTCCCCGAGCTTCTTCTCAAAGAGCTCTACTACTGCCAAGCTACTATATCTTTTGTTAAACCACACCCACCAGCATTCACATCAAGTAAACAGCACTAAACGATACCGCTCGACTTTCGTGCGATCACTTGGCATTCACTTTCACTGCCGCTTCGTGATAGCCGCTCACAGCAACTCGACTGGTATTCCGCGTCTTACCTAAACTAATTATGTTATTAACGGAAAGAAGGAATGTTTCGTAATGTTCTGATGAATTGATGTTCAAAGGAAGAACCTGTCTTCCTGTTAGTGTGGTTTTGCCAAAACCGGCCAGCTAATGTTTTAGTAATTAAAATAATTACGTCAAACGTTTGACTGCATAAGATGGTTTGTACAAACTTATTATATTCAGAAAAATAAATGGTATGACATAAATGTAACAATAAAAATAAAAATTTACTGTTTAATCTACATGCTAAAAATATTTTTGAGATGGATTTTAAAATATTTTTTGTATTACATTCTAAAATCGTTACTATTATTTAAAAAAAAAACGTTTGGCAGAACTAATTCTAGTCTGTATAGGAAACCAAAATACTATAATCTTAAATTTAAGGACTAATCAGGGCCACGATGTAGCTGCCACTCTCTTTTACAGAGAGAAGGCCTGAGGTTCCACAGTGATAACATTTGATGTAACAATACACGTACGTGATTTCCTTCTATATCAGTATATACAGATCTACCACAAAGTTATTGAGAATTCCGTATCAAACAGTACACTCTATTTCAATTACCAATAAATCAAGATTAGCCTCAATATCAACAAAGGGCCTAGTATAGTACCTTGCGGAAATCTCTAAAGCAATATCGCGTAGTCAATCTTTCACAGCTGAAATACCAATGAATGATGACGCAATCATTGGATATAACCTCGCAATTCCTGAAATAGTCTTAGAATGACAAGCCGATTCATCGGCATATCGAAGGAAATTAATCAAAGTGAACGTTTGAAGTCTTATGCTAACATTAATCAAACGGCTGGCTAATTGTCACGAATCATTTGATTGCTAACGTTAGTTTAGCGGCTTAAGAAATAGATGGGCTAAGGAATTGCATATTCATTGGTATATAAGTACGTTATCCTGTCACTGTGTTTATTAAAATGTTAGGAGTAGGAGAAAACCTAAAATGTATAGCAGTAGAACGTTATATAAAAAAGTTTTATCTGCAAGTAATATTCCCGCCCCAACACTAACTCGAGCCAAACCGCATCGCTTTAAATTTGTTACTAAGTTATCAAGATCTGATCTAGCCTGTCCCAGGCACGGCTTAAAGCCGAGGTCCGTACCCCACTGGAGTTGACCTGAAAGATACTATTCTGATCTAATGTATAATACTAGAGTGTTTTTTCGGTGAATTTTGAGTGAAGTTAGCTTTAGGTGAATTGTCATCCCAAAGTGTTAGTAATTTATTTACGTCAAACACACTTCACCTAAGTTGACCATGGAGATTTTTCAAAGAAAACTTATCATCCTTATTTACTACATCTATAACACAACCTTGATCCTCTGGATGTAGACTTCTTCTTTTCGAGTCATTATTTGATTATTCCTTTTTTTATAGTACTTGGCCTCAATATGAGGCCACGTTTATTGCGGCATCAGTAACATTTTGATATCCTTCAAAGTGCAGGTGTAGGGACACCTCAGACACTGCGTCAAGTTTAGTGGGCCATCATCAAGATGTAATAAATAATTCCCTAAGTATGTGAAAAATCACTTTCTATGACCTATTCCAATTTTAAAACCGATTTAATCAACGCAGCCGCCTAAACCACAAGAAACAAAAACACTGCGGTCACTTTACACTGCAAGTCATTGCGTATAAGCACCTAGACCAATGATCGAGCTCGCAATTACATACGACCCTGACATTGGTGCGCTAGTAATGAGTTCGAAAGTTAAAATGTACTTAGTAAAAAAAAATATGAAACTAGTTTCTGTTCGCTACTTCGTTCGCGTGGTTTTTTTCATTAGTCTTAAGTTATGTATATGGTTACTGCTTTGAATTACTTAAATTTATATTTCAACTAGCTTTTGCCCGCGACTTCGTCCGCGTGGATTAATAGTTCCCGTTCCCGAGAGATTTCCGGGATGAAAACTATCCTATGTCCTTTCTCGGGTCCCAGACTATATCTGTACCAAATTTCATTCAAATCGGTTCAGTGGTTTAGGCGTGAAGAAGAGACAGACAGACAGACAGAGTTACTTTCGCATTTATAATATTAGTACGGAGTACGGATAATGATCCGAAAGATATGTGGCGCCATCTATTACCTTAAGAACGTTATTTTTATTTTCCTCGGGAACAGTACTTTTTTTCGGAATAAAAGGTACACTATGTCCATTTCTGTACACCTGACAATCTATATGCAAAACTTCAGGATGACTGGTTCAGTAGTTTAGGCGTGAAAATGTAACAAACAAACTTACTTTCGCATTTATAATATTAGTTAGGACGGTATGCGGCAGGCACTATAATTGATTGGAGTTTTTTTGCTAGAGATTTGATTCTGTCAAGGGACGCGAATGGGGGAATGTGAATATGATCTTCTAAAAACTTATCCAATATCTTATTTCAACCACCCTAGAGTGTATTTTCGAATGAACATCGAATACGTCACGGAGGACGTTAAGTCCAATTGCATCAAAGTTCGTTCATGCAAAATTTATTATTGAGATCTGAAGTTTAGAGCGTACTCAATAGTTCCATTCAAAGTCAAGTTAGTTCCAAGCTAAATAGTTACCAACATAATGGGCTCTAACATTGCATTGTAACTGAGAAGGATTGAATCAATAGTTCTAGGGTATTGTTGGAAGAGTACCTAGTAATAAAGTATAGAGCGCGAAAGAGAGATAAAAAAATGTCGCCATCTATACGTTGCTATGAAAATAAATTCCATGTAAACATACATACTCATTAGGTGCACCCTGGGCGTCGTGTGGGAATGGCTAATTATGCAGTGAACTTTTTTTTCATCAAGTTGGAGACATTGGTGAAGTTGACAAATGAAATGTGTCCCGAGATGATGTAATCCAACGATTAAGCCTTACATATCACCCAGTTGCTAATCCGTACCAATATTATAAATGCGAAAGTAACTCTGTCTGTCTGTCTCTTCTTCACGCCTAAACCACTGAACCGATTTCAATGAAATTTGGTACAGATATAGTCTGGGACCCGAGAAAGGACATAGGATAGTTTTCATCCCGAAAATCCCCCGGGAATGGGAACTATTAATCCACGCGGACGAAGTCGCGGGCAAAAGCTAGTACAAAATAAATAAGAATGTTTACACTATAACTACGTGGAAAAAAAAGATCAATTTTTGCCTGTAATTTTTTTTTGTCTATCTGTTTGTTTCGGGTAATCTCTGAAAAGGCTGAATGATTTTGATAAAGAATTAGAGTTCTGCGAAAAAACGAATTAAACCCTGAGATTACTGACATTGCAGGCACATGTTAGTCAAATATAAATCTTGTTCACTATGTTCCAAAGTCTCTTTTTGGACACAAAAACGTAGCGCTCTACAGCATATAACACCTCCGTGTTTCCACCGCATTCGGTAGGTCACTGGCTTACCTTTGACTTACCTCATTATGTTACCTTCTTACCTCACAGTTAGGGTTGAGAGTAACGGATTTGGTTTAGTAAAATATTTGCTTTTTCCCTCCTTATCTATAATGGAATGGTTGAATTAGTTTATCTTGGAAGAGATTTTTTCTTCCTTTAGTATATCGGATATTGAAAGTCTGCTATATTTTGTTAGGTAGGTACTTCATTTTATGGTTCCATCTGTATAGATATTATTTGCGTGTGTGTTGATTTTTTATGTACATGTTTTGGGTAACACACACATTGAAGCCTAAATGGTCACGCAACACAGTTCGCCAGTATATTTAGAGAATTTCGTAGAAAATCCCAATAACACTTTTTGCTCGACCTTGGAATCGAACCCAAGACCACTAGCGTAGCAGTGCTTAGGACTACTAGGCTTACCAGGCAGTCACAGTTGTCAGAGGCAGTTGGTTTATTATTATTGTATTTAATCCTTATTCAGCTTCAATACCAACTGAAATATCTTACAATAACCTTGGTACACTGCACTAAGTGTTGCCTACAATTCGTGACGCGCCTGGAATAACTATTTTACCCCTAATCGTTATGTAAGACGCGACTAAAGCTACAGCTATTTGCTATTAAGATGTTTGCGTATACGACTCACGAAGGAATACAGTTCGTAATCTGATGAATTTACGGCATAATGGGTTACAAAATGTTGATGATGATGAAACTTGGGAGTCTAACCGTTGCAAACTAGTTGTGGTATTTTGTAAAATTCTCCCTTGGTGAAGTAAATTTAAGGTACCTACGCCGTACCGACGACAAGTACCCAAAATTCCTGCATTGATACGTTGTGATACTTTGGTCCAAGAAAAAATCAGCCTTCTAACCACGTGAAGAGTCAACGAGCTTGGCGATATCATTAAAAACGAGATGGCCACTTGTACTAAAACTGAAATTAGATAAATAAAAAAAAGAGTGCATAAAACGCTGCCGATCACTAGGAATTTCTCCTGCACATACACTAACAGCCAGACTCGGAACAATTATTTGTAGTTTATACAAATACTTGTTCCGTGTTCCTTGAGGGAATTGGCCCCAAAACACGCAGCGTAGTAGTCATTCGTAGAGCCACAGCGCCAAACGTCTCGTCAAAAACATCTACGTGTGGTCTACTCCTTCTTTGATTACACAGTTAAATTTTGTTGGGTAGAACTTCGTCACTTTCCGGGCCTTCATCATTCTCATCGGCGTGCATACCAAAGTATACCATCACGCCCGTATTCCCTGAAGGGTTAGGCAGAGGTGTGCCAATGTACACCCACATTTCGCTGGTATATTTAGGTCCCATGTCATAGGGGGCGACCCTATTGCCATTAACCGGGCACAAATCTAAACTCCGAGCTGCTACTGATAATTTCATAGAAAAACCCAATAACACTTTTTGCTCGACCTAGGAATCGAACCCAGGACCTCTAGCGTAGCAGTCGTGCTTAATAATAATAATAACCATTTATTTCAGGCAACAAAGGCCCATAGCATAAATACCTTATAGACTAACATACATAAATTTATAAAAACAAAACACAAAACATAAACTATTTAATACGAAGTGACGGCGTCGTATCGCGCTGCGTGGTGTCGCGTAACCTCCCGCGGAATCTCCGAAACACGACACCCTTCGGCCAAAACTCTTCCTTAAGAAAGGTCTCGAGTGATTGAGTCGGAACTCGCACCACAAACGAATTGAAATTCGTGTTGTGGCGCGACTCCAACTTCTCGACCCTTAAGGTCCAGCTGGTCTTCACTCGTACATACTCCACGATCCCCTCAACCTTCGTGGTGTGATGTAGACGGGACACATAGAGCTGCGTCGTCGGCACAGCTGGACGCAGCACATTGGGTCCTACCAGCGCGGTCCCGCACTGGTTCCGACTAGGAGGCTTCTTCCTCTTCTTCCTTTCCACCTTCACGAAGCCATCTTCGTCAATCGCGCCTGTTGTTAGGCCTGGCTGCCTGTTAACCCTGTCGGCAGGTTTGCAGCAACTCTTCTTATCCCCTATCCTGGCCTGTGACGCAGGTTTGCTTGTGGCAACGATAGCAGCGTAGGCACGTTTAGGGGTCAACGTACCTATGCAAGTCACGACCTCGGCTAGCGTCGAGTTCGCAACCGCAGCGGCGCGAGTTGCAACGCGTGCAGTGTCAGCAGCGGGTGACGCAGCGGAGCTCGCCGACTCAAAATTGCCGATGCTAGCGTTTCTCGCTCCGCGACATGTGCTCACGTTGGAGGCATCAGGTGACCTATTTACCGTCACAGCGTTGCGCAACAACACTACTTCGGCACGCAGTTCACCAATGGTGTTATTCGACACCTCCAACTTGGACTGTAAATCGGCCAGGCTTGCCTTAAGGACTGTGATGTCCTTCAGCAACCTGGTGACGTCGACGTGGTCGAATGTGACAGGGGGCAACTTATGCAGCTCCTTCGCCACAAAAGCGGGCACGTCGTCCGGGTCGGTGCTCTTCATCAATGTGATGATGTCCTGCACACACTTCTGGCCACCATCCCTCCGGCGGGACTGCATCTGCTCGACTTGGTCGAGCGATTGGAACAGTAGCAGCTTGGCACTGCTGATCTCCTCCTCCTTGAAGTTGGACTTGCAGATCTGCATGATGCTGACTTCGTCCATGTAGTCGATGGCATGTTTAATAAATGCCAAGACCTCGTTGGCTATGAGCGGTTGTGAACTCATAGCGACGTACACCGGGCAGCGGCTAGGGCCGCGCGACACGTGAATATAATATTCGTATCGAGCAGCGCAAACACGTCCGTACTCGACCGTGCATTGCAATGCTATCTGCTTAGAACCACTAGGCTAAAGAGGCAGTTAAAAAGCAAAGTATTAGAACTAAAAGTCCTACAAACCAATTTGGAAAACACCCCAGTGACTGCAGAACAAAAGATAGGTAGGTACACGAATAAATAGCGAGTTTCCCAATACAATCAAAGGTGTAAGTAAACAAAGGTGGGAATCATGCAAATAGGCCCGAATATAAAGGTGAATGGATGTAAATGTTTTAGGGCGAACCCCATCAGATAGAATACGGGTCCATGGGAAGTGTTCCCGCGAAATTGCTTGTCATGGTTTTATTTAAATTGGAAAGGGTTTGCGGGTTGAATATTTTTGTGTAGTTTATGTTACTAAACACTGACAGACACAGATACACACACAGACACACAGGTACCTATAGCACATGCCATGATATCTCTTCACCACCTGGTAGACTGGTAGAGAATGCCTAAGGCATTAAGTCCGCCTTTGTACTTTTTGTTGCATAAAGCTTAAATAAATAAATAACGAATACAGATAGTATTATTGAGTTTCTTGCCCATTCTTCTTTATACGAAACTTCCTTTTGGAATGGGCGACTAGATTCAATATTATTGATGTTTTCATGTAACTGACGTTCAAAAGTGCCTTTTAATGGTGTAATTGAAAAAAATAATTTGACTTTGACTTTGAATATTATTACCATGACTGCCCCGTTGGTCTCGTTGTGATAATTATGCGTGACTGCCGGACGTGTGGTCTCAGGTTCGATTACAAGACCGGACATAATGTAATTAGGATATTTTTTTTATACGATTTAAAGATCTCGAATATTTTTATCGAATCTACTATTGACACATACTGTATATTGGTATTGACACCATTGTAGAAAATTGTATGTTTTAAAAAGGAGTCAAATTGTTTTGTTCTATGTGGTTTCATAGATTTTTACTCAATACTTAATAACTTTATTGGTTTTCCATATGTATTCTTAGGTGGTTAACAGTATAATTGAGATCATTATGGACCCTGTAGGGCACAGCAACATAGGATTACATTATACAATGGATTTCTTGTAAAATTTAAACCTTTTTATTACAAGATCGCACCCACACAAAGATCGGGTCGCTTCAATCATAAAATGAGATCCTCTTAGTCGCTACATTACTATTAAAGTAACAAGTTTGGTTTTTTTATTACCCATTACGTAAATGTTTAGTACCCTAATGAAAAACTTTTTATTATTTCTTTAGGCTTTTTAGCTGTACCTAAAAGTTCTTTAGGAAAAATGGTTTACAATTCAACAAACACATACCAATACGACTATATTCCCCGAAATTCATATTAATGTTTTTTTTTTATGTAATGACGTTAAAAAGTGCCTTTTAATGGCCTAGTTGAAATAAATGATTTGACTTTGACTTTGACTTTGACTTTGAAAGGTTAGGCAGAGGTGTACCGATGTACACCCACAAACCGCCGGTATGTTTTTAGGTCCCATGTAATCGGAGGCGAGCCTATTGTCGTTAACCGGACACAAATCCAAACTCCGAGCTGCTACTGAGAATCGAACCCAAGACCTTTAGCGTAGCATTCGCGCTTAGGACCACTTAGGCTACTGAGGTTCAACAAACCTTTTCCCATTTTCTTTTTTATATGACTCACTCTACATAGTATAAAAAAGTGGCTTTTCGCGGACTGTCTCTCTGTACGCTTAGATCTTTTAAACTACGCAACGGATTTTAATGCGGGTTTTATCAATAGATATAATAATTAAATAGTAAGGTTTATACATATATATGGAAAATTACGCTACAATCAACTTCTTTTTTATCGTGTGGGTAGTAAGGTACACTAGTGTTCCTTAAGGGCACATGAAGGAACATAGAACCCCAAACACCCTAGTGTCAGAGTTTCTAAACCGCCTCAAGGGCCTCTGACATGGTTACCGATGTCAGTGATGTCCAAGATAAACTTAGAAAGTACATATGAATTTGGAAAAGTCACATTGGTACTTCCTCGTGCCCGGTTGCGAACCCACAACCCCGTTCATGGGAGGCGGGCGCCTTAACCACTGGGCCATCACGACACAATGCCTTACAATGATTATTTAATAAAGCACCCTAAAATGGCCGAGGAGGCTGTTTTGAATAATTTATGAGGTTCAGGTTAGGGTACCTAGTTTGTTGTACTATAGGCATCGTAAGTTGGTATTAGCAATAATGTATTCAAATTAAACTTTCATGAATATTCTAGGACTAGCTTTTGCCCGCAACTTCGTTCGGTGTTTTTCACCCGCTCTAAGTTACATTTTTGGTTAGAGCTTGGCTCCCATCGGTCTTAGCGTGATGTTAAATCTATACTAATATTATAAACCTGAAGAGTTTGTTTGTTTGTTTGTTTGTTTGTTTGTTCGCGCTAATCTCAGAAACTACCGATCCGATTTGGAAAATTCTTTTTGTGTTGAATAGCCCATTTATCGAGAAAGGTTATAGGCTATATAACATCACGCTACGGCCAATTGGAGCGGAGCAATCAGTGAAAAATGTGGCAAAAGCGGGAAAATAAAATCTCTTTGAGGGCTTTCGTTGCGTGCGCTGCGTAAACGGATGAAGTGACGCAAAAATAATGTATGTGAGAATTATTCCTCTTAAAATATACTAAAAAAAGTCCGCGGCAGTACATGCCTAACTTTTAAGGTTGACTCACTATAAACATTTTTATGGCCAGAAAATTTGTTTTAAAATAATGCATTATTTGCGAAGGTGTTTTTATGAATATAGTATTAATCCTTATCAATATAAATGTTATTCATCACAATTGTTTAATTTTGAACAAAATTGCCCTTTGCATCATTTAATTTCAATGAATATCTTAGGAGATATCACAGTTTTAAAATAACTTCGCAGCAAAATAATGACTCTGCGAGACATTCCGTAGCCTGTACCTCAGAATAACAGATTATAAGCTACATAACATCGCGCTATGAGCCACGGGAACGGATCATTAACCAAAAACCTAATGTACGCGCGTGAAACCGCGGGGCACAGCTAGTAACCTATATTATTCTTTATGAGTCTCATTACGTATACAAAAACATTTTTTGCAATGCAACTGGTGGTTCCAGAACTTCCAGAGCATAGTGAATTTAAATAAACAAAAATCTCTACAGATCTATAATTATTAGTATATAGATTTTAATAGTTCTGGTAAAGGTTATTCTTATCCATACGAAACTACATTTTGGAAGGGCCAATAAGGTTAAATTTCTATTTTATTTTATTTAACTGCTTCGTTAGCTTAGTGGTCCTATGCACGCCGGCTAAGTGTTTTTGGCTTTTTCTACGAAATTCTTAGTAGCAGCTTGGGGTTAGGATTTGTGCCCGGTTAATGGCAAAAAAAATATACCGGCGAACTGTGGGTTGGTAAATTGGTACACCTCTGCCTAACCCTTCGGGAAATACAGGTGTGATGGTATGTTATGTGTTTAATTTAACTATATGGTACCTTTCAGTATTAAAAGCTAGCCAGTTCTTCAGTTACAAGGGTGACCTACGACAGTAATTCAGTTTAGTTATATGTTAACCAATGGCTTGTAGTACATTAACTATAAAAGACTTCTATTCAGAAAATTGGCCTTAAAGGTGCTTGCCCACTTCACAGTATCATACTATGACCATGCTATGAACGTATCAGGCACGGAAAATCAATGCATTTATTTAAATTAAACTTACAGGCACTTTTGAATTATCTAGAAGTTACAGATGAAAGTTGAAGCTATATGTTATACAAATATTTGTTTATTTTTATTATATTTGGGACAACAAACAGCAGTATATAATTTACAGTAATCTTAACACTTATTCAAAAGAAGTAGGATATACAGTACTTACGATGTTATCCACAAACTATTATTCAAAATAACTAGCTGTTAAAAGACAATATCGATTCTACTTAATCTAGTGTACTTTTTTCGTGTGTATTTGTGTAGTGTGTGTTCCGTGCGGGAATTGAACCCGCGGACATAGCACAGCACAGCACAGCATCCGATCGCTCAGCCACTGAGCCAACTGTATCGTGGACGTGTTGTAATGGACAGACTCCCTAAAACTAAAGTACTCCAAGTTTCTGCCCGATGGAGCTTGTAGAATATTTGGAGCGGTACAAAATGGCTGGCGTTTAGCCTAGCAATTGTTATTTATTTTATATCTTTTCTGAATGAACTACTTGCGACATTAGATGCTAAAACAGAGTGATTCAGATTCTTAACATAACATCACGCCAGTATTCCCGAAAGGGTTAGGCAGAGGTGTACCAAATTACACCCATCGTTTGCCGGTACGTTTAGTTCCCATGTAATAGGGGGCGAGCCTATTGAAATTAACAGAAAACAAATGCTAAATCCGAGCTGCTACTGAGAATTTCATGGAAAAACCGAATAACACTTTTGGTCAACCTGGGAATCGAACCCAAGATCTCTAGCTTAACAGTCGCGCTTAGGGCCACCAGGCTAACGAGGCAGTTGAACAAACAAAGATAAATAACAAATAAACATGACATTCGCACACATCTCACATAATATGTTTATGAATACTTTACGATGTCTTTACTATGTGTAACTGAATTTTGGGTTTTATGTGGTTTGGTTGGTTCCTTTTTACGACACTTCATCATAGATACATACATACAACTAATGTTCATCTGTTTCTTCTTCAACACTAAGTGATGAAAAAGAACCTACATAGGGCATTGACCGCTACACCTAAGTGCAAATGGAACATCACATTATTCTTTAGGGTAACCAAGTAACCATGAGAAATGAATAAGTATTTTGCCTTTTTTCCCATTTGGCTAAGACCAAACCCAAAAAAAAATCCTTTCTTTGTCTAGTCGTACTCACACGTCATTTTATGATCTATCAGCTAACGAAATAGATTTAATTAATTAAGGTGTGTCTACGAATTTACACGGCACCGTAACTCATACAAATTTTTACGTCCAAAATCTTAGAAATTAGTGAACTAATTTACAGCAATGTTAGTTTTTTTATAGAAATATAGAAATACTAGCTTTTGCCGGCGACTTCGTCCGCGTGGATTAATAGTTCCCGTTCCCGGGGGATTTCCGGGATGAAAACTATCCTATGTCCTTTCTCGGGTCCCAGACTATATCTGTACCAAATTTCGTTGAAATCGGTTCAGTGGTTTAGGCGTGAAGGAGAGACAGACAGACAGAGAGACAGACAGACAGAGTTACTTTCGAATTTATAATATTAGTTTGGATTTGGATTTTAGATTTACTTTTTATAAATCATGTAGCTATTATTTAAAATCTTACTTACGCAAATGTTCAAAAATCTTCTCCCCCGGCGATCCCTCTCGCCCCGTCCAGGGCGGGAAAAGTTTTTAATGGAGTTTTAGTCTGACACTCCCGCGTCAGGCTTTTACTGACTAAAACCCACCCATGTTCCTTCTTATGCCCTTTGCGTGCCGGGGGCGCGGTATCTCTTTCGAACAACCCGCAGCCCCGGCAGTGCAGAAGCTAGTACAATTTTATTTCTGTAATTTATACAAACAAGATGAACACACCCACGTCCTTGTATAAAACAAGTTTTATAAATTCTATTAATAAAATAAACATTGTGTTAGCTAAACGAAGCATTACGGTTTATAAACGATTTAATAATTTCGTTTTCACCGTCCGTATTGTAATTTTATTATGATTTTATATAGCAATAGAGTGGTGGTTGGTAATTTTCACCCTAGCCATGAATACACAATGCCAAAAAACCAGACAGGTGTGCATCCTTGCACATGACGGGTCCCATTCAATACTAAGCAAAAAAATGTAATTCTCCATACCGATTCCGGCCACGGCGGCTAATCTTAATGCGGAATAGTAAAAGTACATAGGAGATATTATAGTGCACAAGTGTGCGCAAACACAGGCGCATTCCGGGCTGCTATTAGAAGATTCCTAATAGAAAAACCCAATAACACTTTTTGCCCGACCTGGGAATCGAACACAGGATCCTTCGCTCAACAGTCGCGCTTGTGACCACGAGACCCACGGGGCAGTCATGGTATTCTACACTACGTGTACAATAATTAACACTACATTTTTTTTTTTAATACATATTTTCTATAATTACTGTTTCTTGTACAAAAGTAAAAAGGTAAGTCAAACGTTTTTTATTATTAATACATTCTAAAAAGATGCCTTGCAAAGTTGAAGAGGTGCCAAACAGACAGTCAAACAACGAAGCCTAACAGAATCCCATTTACACCTTCTAGGTACGCAACCCTAGAAATCAACATTCCCAAACTGATTTCTGGCAAAATTTCTAGATATTTTTGTCTTACCTTATCATATCCTAGAAAAATCTAATATGTGGTTAACCTAACCACCCTCTCATACAATGAATAGCAAATACGGTTTGAAAAAAGAACGCGCACCTATTTGCTCGAAACTTGTTGCTGTAACCGAAACTGTATTTAATATTTAAACAAACGTTACACATGTTTTTGTTTAAGGGGCTATCCGAACACAGGCCACCGAAAATACACATTTTTTTGTCGCATAGTCTGGCGTATTGGTATGTATATTACAAGCCTGAAAAATTGAGTGTATTGCCAATGGTTCAAAGACTTACCTATAAATATTTAACGAAAATAAAGTATTACGGTAAAAAAATCGCAAAGTCATCATCTTCTCGCCATTATCCCAAGTTACTTGGGGTTCGGCGCAACACGTTTTCTTCTTCCTGTCAGACGTCATACTATCACTGACTCCCTTCTCTTTCATATCATTCTTTACACAATCTATTCATCTTTTTTTTGGCCTCCCTCTTCCTTTCCATCCATCTAAAAAAATCGCAAAGAACCGCATATAAAAATTTTTGTTGCGTAGATCTTATAATTTTGAGCGTAAACTATATAATTTTATGTAATAATATTATAAGGATTTTCATGAATTAAAGACATATCTATAAATTATTCCATTGAGCCGTGTTTTTTTTTCGCAATTTGATGAAAACCTCAAAATTTCTTGAGTTTGGCGGTTATACGATCTAACTTAGGTACATCGCTATTTTGAACCTTATTTGTTGCCGCGATGCGTTTTTGTCTTATTTGCTTACCATAGGGCCTTAAGACACGGGAATTTTATAAGGTTTTGTATCGAGAAACTTATATACGTGGAATACATTTTTGACATCCTTTCCTCTCTTGGGTATCATAGAACAAAGAAATTGTGTAAATTGGACGGGAAAATTGACATTTACACTTCTGATAATTTGACTTTCAATGGTCGCTAAGGAATAGTAAATTGTTACATAAATTTCGAACTTTCAACTTGTTTGACAATTGATCATATTTAAGTAGATACTAATATTTATCTTATAATATGCAAATATACAGATATGAATAAAAAGTGATAGTCACCGCTGGAGGTTTTAGTAACAATTTTTGAAATAGGATAGAATATGATCAAAAATCCCAAAATGATCCCAGATCGAGCAAAAAGTGTTATTGGGTTTTTCTATGAAATTCCCAGTAGCAACTCGGAGTTTGGATTTGTGCCCGGTTAATAGCAATAGGCTCGCCCCCTATTACATGGCACGTAAATATACCGGCGAACTGTGGGTGTACATTGGTACACCTCTGCCTAACCCTTTGGGGAATAAAGGCGTGATGGTGATGGATGATTTTTGTAATCACTTTGAAACCTCCTATAAACCAAAAACTATTTCTCATACAACATTATTTCCTTCTTTTTGGAGCACAGTTTTGGAAGCAAATTAATTTAAGATCTATAATTACACGTCACACTTTATTTATACTAATATTATAATAACGTACGATTTTTTGGTTTGTTTGTTTGTATCGAATATGCTCCGAAACTACTGGATCGATTTTAACAATTTTTCATCAATAGAGGCTATATAACATCAAGCTACGAGTAAGTAACCAAACATGTAACTTAACACGGTTAAAATAAGCCATGCGGACGAATGATGCGACAGGACCAATAAACGATCGTCAATGGTGCAGAACTATACAATTGGGTAGATGACACCACTAACAAATAATTCCAAGACACAACTTCACTAAAAAAAACACTTTATTTTAGCCCTGAAAATCCGATAAATTTTTGAATAACTTTTATCATCAATTTTTAATTGCTTTGAAATCAATAAATAGTTACTGAATTGAGTCGACAAAAAAGTGACGTCATAGTTGAGTATTGTCATACAAAATCTATGGGGAATTGCGTTTTGACAGCTCATAAAAAGTACGTCAATTGATTAGTGGTGTCATCTACCCAATTGGGACACTACCATATCAAGCAATCACCGAACAGCCCTACAAACACAATAAACAGTGAAATAACTTACATAATCAGCTAACACAGCTGTCCTTTCCTCAGTACAGTCAAATCCACACCCTTACACAAATGTCTCCCAGCTTGCTCGTAATCGTAATAGTATAGGATACAGGACACGACAGATCTACGTCATCTTTGCAAAGCTGATATTTTGGAGAATAAATAGGGGAATGTATGATGTAATTCTTTATAATATTTATTTTATCTTGTAAATTAACTGCACAATTCTTTTTATGACGAATATAAAAAGAACACAAAAATATGACACTATAATCTCTCTAAAATTAATTATACAGCTTAAAATAATATCGGCAGGTTTTGTCCAAAAATGAGGATACTTTTGGACAAAACCTGCCGAAATTATTCTCAAACTAGCATTAAACATCGCGATGTCCCGCGTTTAATTACATCTTTGGTTGCTGCACCGCTCCCGTTGATCGTAGTGTGATGCTCTATACGTATAAACGTCCCTCTTAAATTACTCTATCTATTGATGAAAACCGCATTAAAATCCGTTCATCATCATCTCCTTAGCCTTTCACAAACGAGTTGGGGTGGCTTCCATTAAAAAAAATCGCAAAAAAAAACATTATCGTAAGTATTATTTTATTCTTTATTATTTTTTTATTACTTTTTGCATTAAAATCCGTTGCGGAATTTAAAAGATCTAAGCGTACAGACGTACAGACAGCGGGAAGCGACTGTTTTATACTGTGTAAAGATTTCACCCATTCTTATATGACGTAGTTCAGGCGACTTCAGGCTCTTGGACTATGAAGAGAATCTAGCGTGCCAAGTGAACTGAAATGGGCACTATGTGTTAAGTGACGTAACAATGTTAGCACCACAAATTGCTTTGAAGATTTGGTCTTGGTGTATGTCTGTGAGAGTCATGTGTTTAGTGGTAAGGTATTTTGTGATTTCCAAGGGTCAAAGCTTATATTTTGTGGTATGTAGTTGGTTCGATATTCACTGTGGATCTAGCCAACTTTGACCATAGATTCAGAATATAATGTTAAACCCCCGAGGCAAGAGGCTTAAACTAGTTGCTTATTAGAAAAAACTAATTGCTCTTCCAACATTTTATCTACATTTCAACTATCTAGGTAGGTTGTACCTTTAAGTAGGTATTTTTGTGCGGAAGAGCTGATTTATTTCTTTGTGTCTAGAATCATCATAAAAAATTATGCGTCGACGTCCCTTTAATCTTGTTAAAAAAAAGCGCAAAAAGAAGGCATTGATCACCGTGCTTGCTCTAGGCGAATTCGAAATTTCAGACAATAATTATAAATCCAGATTTCCTCACGATGTTTTCCTTCACCGATGTAAGTAATGTACAAAATAAACTACATAGCAGCTCGGAGTTTGGATTTGTGTCCGGTTAATGGCAATAGGCTCGCCCCCTATTACATGGGACCTAAATATACCGGCGAACTGTGGGTGTACATTTGTACACCTCTGCCTAACCCTTCGGGGAATACAGGCGTGATGGTATATTTTTATTTTTATATAAACTACTTTTGAAATAGGAAAAGTAAAATAATTAGTAGGTACTTGCCCATAGTTTCGTGCGACATTATTAATTGGGAATTATATGTCTCTCTATTTGAAAAAGAGACTTTTTCGCGACAAAAACGAGCACAAAATTTCTTCTCATTATATTCCTTTCTTCCTACAAGATACAATCCGCCGTTAACGTCTTGGCTCAAACCCTGTCTTTGCGTGAAAAGATGGGAACATATTTATAACACGCCATGCTAGCGTCGACGAAGCGTGCTCATTGGCTACATTTCATCTCGGATAGTCATTTGGCCAATGTCAAAGCATTTATTTTAGTTAAACTATTTACAGGCACTTTTGAATTGTCAAGAACTCAGTTAGTTAGTCAGAAAGTTGAAGCTAGTTGCTCGTTCCAAAAACTAGGTAGGGAAAAGAACTAAGAAAAACTTCCATGGACATTCTTTATAGACAACACGGTTGGCGCAGTGGCCGAGCAATCGACTGCTGCGCTGCGTGTCGCGGGTTCGGTTCCCGCATGGAACAAATATTTGTATGACCTACAGATAGTTTTTACGGATCTGGCTGTTTGTAAAAAAACGTATATCATGGTTTTAATATTCTTGTTGCTTCTTTATGTGAAAATAATGAAAGTGAATATAAACATTAAAATATACTATTAATAAGCTACAGCTGTAATATCTGAGATCACGCCATGCGTGTTCATTGGTCAAATTTCATCTCAATAAGCCACATTTCGTCATTTATCCAAAGAACACGCGTGGTGTGATCTCGGATGTTACATGTGTGCTGCAGCCTTTAGCCTTAGGGTGTATTACGTTTAACGGGGCTGCCAACATGTGATATAATGTTAATTGTGTGGCCGCCATATTATGTCACAGCGCCAACTTGTGTTATAGACAATGTTTGTTGTGCTGTAAGTAAATATGTAGGGTTCGTGTTACTGGATAATCGTGTTTTCGTTGAATGCAGTGTTGGGAAATAGAATTAAAGAATTATTGAAAATATTGGATGAAATTGAAACCTGACGAGAGCAATGAATCCGGGTCACTTATAGAAACCTACAAATCTCGGAAACTAATGAAATAATTTGTGTTTAATAGACAATTAAATACTCCTTAAATTAAGGTATTAAAACTTCTTAGTTATTGTAGAGGTATGTCATAAAAAATTGCTTTACTTGACCCGTGGCGACAGCGCTTAGTGTTCCATTTTAGTGTTCTCTTTGACCTGAGGAGATCTCTCCACTCTCTCTACTCCTCCGAAATCCCTAGCGTAAATGTGGGAAGAGAACACCGGGTTATTATTAGTCAGTAAGAGACTGACAGCCCCCCAACGCCCAGCCGAACTTCCAGTGAGCTTGTCATCGTACATTCCAGGAATCGCTAGCTCTCCGCAAATTCATAATTGAGTATTGAGTATCTAAATTCAGTCAAGGGAAAATTTTACATATCTGTGGTTCGGGGAACACAGTCATATTGTTTTGCTATGCAGCAAAATGTTCAGCGAATGCTCTGTGTACTGTCAAACGCAAATACTGCGCTAAAATACCAAACGATCACTGATTAATTTCTGTTTTGGGAAACCTTTGGTGTAATTTTAGCTTGGACATAAACGCAGAATATTATTTAGTGCCACAGCATAATTTTGAACGGTTATACATAGAATTTCTCTATGTTTTGTATGTGTAGTCTTTAATTATTATTATAAAGAGGTTAGATTTTTTGTTTGATTGTATCGAATAGGTTCCGAAACTACTACACCGATTCTAACAATTTCTTCGCCAATAGATAACTACATTATTCCTGAGTTATGATCATTTATTTCCATTACATTAGACCTTTAAAAGTGCTTTTTAATGTTCTAATTAAAATAAATGATTTGACCTTTACTTTGAACTGAACTGACCTGAAAATACCGCGTCTCCAAAGACCATAATATTAAAAAAATTAAAAGTTTTTTGACAACTTTTACAGCAAATATTATAACATCATGCTCCATCTGCTGTATTTAAGTTCTTTAATAAGGTTTTATAAAGCCAAAGTTACGCTTAAGTAATTCTTGACCCGTAGTCGCCTAACAAACTAAGTTAGGCGTGAGACGTGTGAGACCCCGCTTAGTAAATACTTTTTTGATATCCTCCAAAGTTTTATCTATACTTATATTAAAAGGAGGTTTGTTTGTTTGTAACAAATAGGCTCCAAAACTACTGGACCGATTATAACCATTTTTTCACCAATAGATAGCTACATTATTCCCGAGTAACATAGGCTATATAACATCACGCTACGACGCACGGGGGCGGAGCATTAACGAAAGACGTAACTTATGGCGCGTGAAATAAGCAACACGAGCGAAGTCGCGGGCCGTTAGCTATTCTTTATATTAGTGTATTACTGGCTTATTGTTTAAGAAGTTTCTAATATCCTTACTTAGTTTCTTATTAATGTTAAGACTCGAAGGACCAACTTCTTAGGAACAGTTTAGAAACTTGACGTGTATTGGCGGTGTTGTAAAATTATATTAATTTTGTACTAGCCTAAGCTTGCGATTTCGTTGCCGTGAATTTTGGTTATCATGGGGTTTTTTTTTGCGTAACACGGTATTGTTATTTTTGGCAGAATCCTAATTATTTTTTTTTCTAAAATAAAAGTAACTTAGTTTTTCCTTATAGCATTGGCTTCATCTGCCAGTGAAAGTCTCGACAAAACTGGTCCAACCGTTTCGCAGATAGCTGGAACAAACAAAACATGCAGACAAAAAAATTAACCTTGTGGACATTCATATTTATTTTGTAAAAATACGTATTTCGACTGCATACTGAATGCTACAAGGACAATTTTATAGATTTTTCAATAAAAATATCGACTCGAATCGAATACGTTTACACCAGTGCGTTCATGTAAGACGGGCTTCATAATAGGCGCGTCGGCACGTTCGGTTCGGCAATTCGACATTCCCAATACAACATTATCGAGGGTTGTATTGGGAGTCGCCCTGGGCATACAAAGCCTTTAATGCTTGTTCCATTTTACGTACGTATTCTTAATAGTAATAGCCCTGTGGGTAAGGCCGCCTTTCATTCACGAGGTTGTGGGTTCAAAACTGAGTACGGACAAGTACCAATGTGGTTTTTTCTATCTCATTTGTTATCTTACCAATATTATACATGCGAAAGTTTGTAAGGATGATTAGATGGATGAATGGAGGAAACCGCGAAAGTACCTATGTGAGGGTGAACTACTAGACGGGTTTTGATGAAACATTATGATAATATTGCTTATACATCATAATACCACATACGTATAGACTATAATTTAGATGAAATCGGGGAAGTACTATAAGTAGTAGAAGTACTGAAATCGCCAATCGGCCTTGAGCAAGAATGATGATCAATTCATGAGAATTGATCATCATTCTTGCAAAAGCCTCTTGTCATGCAGAGAGAGAGAGGCCTTTGCCCAGTAGTGGGACATAGGCCGGTATTATACCAGTGTTAAGTCACACAGCCTAGTTTTCTGCCTTAAAAGTAAAAATCTAGGTAAACAGAAAGCCGACCTCGTTGCTGGTGATAATTAAGAATCATCAATGATGTATTAAAAGATCATCATTGTTTAATAATTACGTTCCGTCTATACAAACATACATTGTTGCCGTGGGATCTCACGCACACTTTCTATTGAAACTACTCAATTATATGATGTAAGTTTTTGTAATTTTTGTTATTGTTTATTACATTTGAGAGTTTTTGATATAATCTATTGTAATCTTTAAACTATGTTAGTTTAATAGCTTAAAACTATGTTTATTAGTTGTTTATGCTAGAAAATAACAACTGGCTAACCGCCGCTTGTTCTCACGGTGGCTTGCATGACTGTTGAGCGTGGAGTCTTGAGTTCGATTCCTAGGTTGAGCAAAAAGTGTTATTGGGTTTTTTTATGAAGATTTTCTTAATAACAACCCGTATTTTAAAACGTGCACATTTGCACGTGAATCCGTTGGTCCTGCGCCTGATCTCTCCCCGGTTGTGTCGGATTGCTGTCCTATCAGACTATGAGAGTTAGGGAAGAGTGAGTGCACCTGTGTTTGCGCACACACTTGTGCACTATAATATCTTCTGCGTACTTGGCTAGTCTACATTGAGAATAACCGCCGTGACCGAAATTGTTCTGGAGAATAATTGCAAAAAATATTTTAGATAATGGCCTAAGATCCTATTCACCAAAAATTTTTTTTGGAATCAGCCTATTAGTTCCGGAGGTCAGCACATTCAATCAATAAACAAACCCTTCAGCTATATTGTTTTAGTATTTTAAATACAATTTGTCTTTTACGACTACGCATGAAATCATAAATAGTCGCTCAAAAACATAAAATTGTTGGTAAAACCATTAAATAAACTGTATTTATTGTTTGCCTTTCTTTCATCTATTCAATGGTAAACATCAAGAACCTTATAAGCTTATTGTCACACGTAAACCAAACATTAATTTGAGTACTTAAAATATTAAATGTCGGCACGTTTACCTTTCCATTTCGTTGACAATAAATAGAAAAAAAACCGGCCAAGAGTAAGTCGGGCGTACACAGTTAGGGTTCCGAATGATACTACACTGAGCAATGTGTTTTCGGAGTCGGTGTGCTATAACGATATTTTTTTGCTAAAAATATGATTAATACTTCTTCTACCAAAAAATATTTTGAGGATCTCTCAAGTTACCCTTTCTTGAGATCCCTCACACGTCAAGTAATGTAAGGGAAAAAAAGATTTCTTTATTTGTATCCATAAATTAAGAGGTTTTTCTTCAACACCAGCATTATCTTTTCGCATTAAAACGGGGGCAATTATAATTTTAGGAACAATCGCAAGGCTGTCGCAATCTGTCGATGAAATTACAACCAAAGTTTAACCTTATCAATTAGGAAAATTTACTTGGCCATCAGATTTACACATTGTGGCATAATTCAACCTCCCTTGCACAAATCTCTAAAAAAAAACAATTTGTAAAAGACAGACAGATTTTACCTCCCATATACGGAACCCTAAAAAGAACCGTTTAACACTGGCCATGACCTCAGAACCTCACACGATAAACATCTAAGCTACCGAGTGAAAGTCCCATGACTTAGCACAAAAACATATGAATCATGTCAACATAATACATTAGGAAGTTTAGAAGTATTCACTAAAGCCAATATTTACGAAAATAAAACATTCGGAAAGGTATTTCCGAGAGTAAAGTAGCGTGACAAGATTAACTACATTTTAATGGTCATATTTCCTACCGAAACAAAAAATTCTCAGTAGCAGCTCGGAGTTTGGATTTGTGCCCGGCTATAGGCAATAGGCTCGCCCCCTATTACATGGGACCTAAATATACCGGCGAACTGTGGGTGTACATTGGTACACCTCTGCTTAACCCTTCGGGGAATACAGGCGTGATGGTATATTATTATATATTTCTTTCCGAGTTTACCTGCATTATAACTTATTCTTCAAGCGAAACTGTTGAGCGTGGGGTCCTGGGTTCGATTCCCAGGACGGGGCCAAGTGTTTTTGGGTTGCTGGTGTGACACTCCCGTACCTCAGAAAGCATGTAAAGTTGTTGGTCCTGCGCCTGGTCTCTCCCCGGTTGTGTCAGATTACTGTCCCATCGGATTATGAGAGTCCTATGAGTGTGAGAGGGATGCACGCCCTCTATTACATGGGACCTAAACATCCCAGCGAACTATGAGCGCATACTGGTATACCTCTGCCTAACCTTTCGGGGAATACAGGCGTGGTCGTATGTATGTATATGTATTTAATAAACTGGTAGTTAGCCTCGGGATATAATAAACCCAAAATAAACATCGTATATTTGTATGTATTTGGAAACAGCCAAGTATTTAATAAAGTAAACTAATAACCGCCGATTTCTCCAATATTAGTCTAGATATTCAATATCCGCTCATATATTTTTGTATGAAATTCTCAGTAGCAGCTCGGAGTTAAGATTTGTGCCCGGGTAATGGCAATAGGCTCGCCCTGTATTACATGGGACCTAAACATACCGGCAAACTATGGGTGTACATTGGTACACTTTTGTCTAACCCTTCAGGGAATACAGGCGTGTTGGTGTGTAATACAGAATTGGACCGTACGGTTGGTTGGACTACTCGATGCATTTTATTAATTTATTTATTTATTAAACTTTATGCACACAATGAACAAAAAATACACAGTACAAAGGCGGAATATCAGCAAACTTGGAAGGGGCCTCTGAGGGCCGATGCCTGCCAGGGCTGCGGGTTGTTCGAAAGAGATACCGCGCCCCCGGAACGCAAAGGGCACATTAAGGAACATAGATGGATTTTAGTCAATAAAAGTCTGACACTCCCTCCCGTCCCGCCCAGGGCGGGGGAAGTTATTTGATGATGTCCCATCTATAAAAAAAAGCATCAAATCATGGGGCACACACACACATGGGGTGGTTCATCATCATAGGGTTATTTTGCCTCGAAATCCTAACTGTGTTACCGCGACTCTATTTTAGCCAGTTTTTTTTTGTGGAAAGGCAGCTTGGTATACCACACCTATACATCTTAGTGTCCACCAATCTCTAAATTAACAACTTCGCACATCATAAAATCTGCAGAATTACCAGGAGTCCAAAGCAGCAAGCCGGACGAACCAAGGGCACTGTGTTAAATCAACAGAAACTCTCTATGCAAATACCACCGTCTATTAGCATTACACTTAGACGAAGTTAGGTGAAACTAAGCGAGGATTTTAGCTTTAAACTTAGCTAAATATATGCTAATTACTGTGAAGGTATTATCTTAGAAGCGGAAAGTTTTTGAACAGGGATAATTATGTAGATGTTTAAATGTAATTATCCATTTTGTATTTGATTTATTTTACGAATATACTAGCAGACCTGACAGATGTTGTTCATTGAATGTTGGTTTACAGCGCCACCTACCGGGCAACAACATAACTCAACACACATAAATAAAATTAATTTTAATCGGACAAGCTGTTTCAGAAATCAGTGACATACACATGTGCAAAAGAAAGAATGCTGACATTATAGTCTCTTAGAAATTGATGTAAACATTTAAGATGCAGTTCTGTTTTGTCTTTTGCTTAAGATGTGGGAAGTTGAAATACGGTTTTTGCCATTATTTCTTGATTAATTTCTTTTCGGGATCCAAGATTGTTGAATCGTTCCTTTATTGCCTTGGCGCGTTTCTGGTGGTAGCTATAGTTGATTCTGGAACTCTTTCAGTTGCAGTATTTTGGAATAGTGTAGTGGGTTCAGTCCATAAAGCAGTCACTTAGAAAAACACATTACATTGCAATGAAGCGTTTATTTTCTCGAATAATCATTTTTGACGGATCAATGTAATATTCTATTGTTATGAAACGTCATCACCGTTAATCACGGAAAATGACAGATTCATAAAAAGAGTTAATTCTACCCAAAATAATATCACGTCACGTTATTCCCAATTCACCAAAATTGACGTATACCAGAGCACATTACAAGATGATCCACCAACAATAAAATCAAGAGTAACATACACGAACAGGTAGATAACGTAGAAAGCAGTGACCGGCGCATGCGCACCGAATCATTTACATTTATAAGCGACGCCTGCTCACGGGCCATTTCACTGTGTGGTCCAAGTTATGAGATTAGAACTGGATGTTTTAATTTTTTAAATTAGGATTCTAATATTGTGAATATACCGGCGAACTGTGGGTGTACATTGGTACACCTCTGCCTAACCCTTCAGGGAATACAGGCGTGATGGTTTTTTTTTTATTGTGAAATATTAGAATATTGCTAAGAAAGTCGTTATTTTTTTAATAAATTAAGATGTAAGTAGATAAATGCCTGAATGCCTGAATTGTTACTTTAGAGGATGATTAAAAAAACAAAACAGAAAAAAAGACTTGATTATTGTAGGTTCGATCGAATTTTGTCTAGTGATAAAATTTATGAGCTACCCCAGTACTTCATGGCATGCCTTAATGCGTTCATTCTTGAGGAATATAAAGACGCTGCCAAAGGCGTCAAACTCGTACCTAAGTTCGGAGCTGACTCAATTCAGGTAGAGACATCGTAACAAAATAAAATACCACGGAATTAGTGCATGATTCTAGAGCCCTTCCAAATTTAACGGACGGTTACGGTTAATAAAATTGAACCCATACAAAAATATTAAAAGCAACCTTTATTTTGGCATAAACTACCATTGTTATTTAAAAAGTAAGATGTCATCCTAATTCCTTTAAAAAAAAAAAAGATACAGAAAAGTGCAAACAGAAAAGCTCCTAAACATTCTTCGCACCTGACTAAACCAAGCAAAAGCCGGGTATTCCAAGTATAGTACAGATTGCTAAACAAACAGTTTCACTTCGTTACTTCGCCAAGTTTCCTCTCTTAAGTGTGTTTTGACGAGTTAGTTAAAGGACTTTCTTCTACAATAGTTAGCGAGAACTTTTTATTGCTCTGTCTTGTCAGGTAAATGAATGAAGGAAGTTAGTTAGTTGTTTCCTCTTATTTTGTTAGAAATACATACATATATACATCAGTAGTACATAACTGTTTGTGAAGGAGCTCGTCCGGGGAAGTACTCTACCACCTATATATACCTATTTCTGCCGCAAAGCAGCGTTGCTGTGTTCCGGTTTGAAGGGTATACTTGCCGGCGTAATTACAGGCACATGAGACATTCCAACTTTGTCTCTGGGATGGCAACGCATTTGTAAGGACTATGGTGTATTGCAGATGTCTATCGGTAGCGGCGACCGCACTTAACATCCGGTGGGCCGTCAGCTTCTTTGCCATTCAATGGTATAAAAGAAAAGTACATACATAAACTCACACTTTTTCCCATAGGGATGCAGAAACCCCAGAACGGTACGATCCTTACATATTTCTTTCTCCTCGACCACGTTCTTACATCGAGTCATACAAGTACAAGTTGTCACAAATAAAGAAAAAAAAAACTGAAAAATAATGCAAAAGAATCCGTTTGTTATTTTTTTGTTTCTTTTAATATCTTTATAAAGGTTTGTTTTCACAGAGATTTTTTGAGCTATTCATCATGTGATATAAATAAATAAAACCAGTTTGAAGACAACTTTCTAACAATTTACTATTTTAATACTAAGTTATTCAACACAGTACATGAATAACGTATGAATATTGTTGTTATGTTATACGGTCAATCGGTTTTTAAAGAAACTGACGGATGTCAGTTGTACTTACTTTATTACTAGTTCGTAGAACCAATTAAGGTCACATTTAGAACGGGGTAATTAGGACCTCAAAAAAGGGCTATTATTTCGCGATTTCATGTGCATTCGTGATATCCGACATTCACGTGGAGGAAGTCGCAGGCAAAATCTTGTTAATTATAAAGGAATTATTGTCATTCCACACTAAAATTGCCGACACCACAATGGCAATGTCTCTTCTGAAAATCAGTCCCTGTAGGTAGGTGTTAATTATTGTGCTAATTTGATAAACATTCCGGCAAAAACATTCTAAAGATAAATGTAATAAAGATTAGAGTTGTAAAACTCAATTTATTTGAGCAATTTCCTTCTAAGATTCTAATGGCGTTAAGCACAGCAGTTTCCTAAAGAATGGCTTAAACAGGACAGGATTTTTTATGAGAACAGTCTAAAACAGACTAATTCTCTCAACTCATATTATGTGTATCAGTATTATTAAGTTTTTCTTTATTATTAATTAGTTACTTAATATAATTTATTAAACATAAATTGTTTTTGTTTACAGGTGAGTTGGATTTGAAAATTCTTGGATACATAATATGAAGTGTGAGGATCCTGCTGTATACTGGTATGATATATTACTCGTATTATTTACATACAGCTATGATGTATTTTTAATTTTCCAACGAACTTTGTCTTGTATAGTAACTGTCATGATGAGATAAAGCAACATTAGAATCTTCTCCATCATTACTATTACCTTTTATCAGTTTTATAATGTTGTATGAATTAACTACGGGTTGTAAAAATACACCCAAAGAAACCGAAAGTACATGTTGATCCCATCATTACAATCATTTTCAGGCCATATCTGGGAACCTTTAGGTTACGGAGATAATATTGATGGTCAAATTTCTTTTTTTTTTTAAATACCCACTGCACCTTTACTGCTGCATCAATTACATACACCTGTAAGCACAATGTTTTGCATGCGCTATATCGCGCACTATCATAAACCGAATTATTACACACCTAAAAATATGAAAGTCATTTATTAGCAATAAATTCTGCTCAAATCCTAAGTTTAGATCGTAAATATATTCGAAAGTTGTGACATAAGAACGGATGCTCAATCTTGTGAATATTACCAATTTTATATCTTATTACTTTCCTCAACCGGAATCGCGACCTCTCGTCGCTTGCGCCGGTCCTCAAACATGACTGAGCGAAAGTAGCGGCCAGACGCCTCGCGAGGCGTTTAGGAGCATAAAGTCAAAAGCGCAAAATGACAAACGATCGCAAATTGTCAAAAGAGCAGAATGTCAAAAGCGCACATAGTCAAAATCGCAGATTATCAAAAGCGCTGAATGTCAAAAGCGCAGAATGTCAAAAGCGCACATAGTCAAAAGCGCACAATGTCAAAAATCCTACTTAGTCGCGTTAATCATTGTGTTGTCAATTTTAATAACAATCAGCAATAGTTGTAATTACGCCACTTGTTCACCTACTACCTATATAAATGGATGCCACCGACAATGTGCTTAAGTTATAGCATTTGTATACTGAGTGGAATATAATAATGCTACCTGGAGGGAAAGTACTCTAGTTACTTAAGTTAGCAAATTTTAATTAAAGGAAACATTCCTTTATTTTTAAAAATAAACAAAACTACATTTAAATTATTTTCAAAATACGCTTGCATCCAGGAATCGAGCCGACTAAAATTCGAAATAATTGCATCCTGTACTTTTATGGCACAAAACGATAGAGTCAATCATAAGGATCAAATCTCTGCAATCATGATAAGTTAGCTTATTTAGTTTTGAAAATAATTTAAATGTAGTTTTGTTTATTTTTAAAAATAAAGGAATGTTTCCTTTAATTAAAATTTGCTAACTTAAGTAACTAGAGTACTTTCCCTCCAGGTAGCATTATTATATTCCACTCAGTATACAAATGCTATAACTTAAGCACATTGTCGGTGGCATCCATTTATATAGGTAGTAGGTGAACAAGTGGCGTAATTACAACTATTGCTGATTGTTATTAAAATTGACAACACAATGATTAACGCGACTAAGTAGGATTTTTGACATTGTGCGCTTTTGACTATGTGCGCTTTTGACATTCTGCGCTTTTGACATTCAGCGCTTTTGATAATCTGCGATTTTGACTATGTGCGCTTTTGACATTCTGCGCTTTTGACAATCTGCGCTTTTGACTATGTGCGCTTTTGACATTCTGCTCTTTTGACAATTTGCGATCGTTTGTCATTTTGCGCTTTTGACTTTATGCTCCTAAACGCTCGCGAGGCATCCTTGAGATATTTATTGTTATAAATAAACTGCCTCGTTAGCCTAGTGGCCCTTAGCGCGACTGCTACGCTAGAAGTTTTGGGTTCAATTCACAGGTCGAGCAAAAGTGTTATTGAGTTTTTCTATGAAATTTTTAGTAGCAGATCGGAATTTAGAAGTTGGTGGTGTGACTCCCCCGTGGCTCGCAAAGCAGGTAAAGCCGTTGGTCTCAACTGTTTTTCGTAGATCTTTGGCAGTCGTTACTGAGTCGGAAGCCAGGAAGTCTGACAACCAGTCAAAGCACACAATGTAAATTGTTATCCGAATAAATAAATACAAAGCAAGGGGTTTCGTGTTGCCCAGTAACTGGGTTGTTGGGTGTGTGGTTGTAGTGTGTCGTGATGGCCCTGTGGTTACGGCACCCGCCTCTCATGCACGAGGTCGTGGGTTCGCAACCGGGCACGGGCAAGTACCAATGTGACTTTTTCAAATTCTAAGTTACTCAATTAGTTAGTACTTTCTAAGTTTATCTTGGATATCACTGACATCGGTTACCATGTCAGAGGCCCTTGAGGCGGTTTAGAAACTCTGACACTAGGGTGTGTGGGGTCACTAGACCTTACTGCCCACACGATAAAGAGGAAGACTGGGTTGTAATTTTAATGAAATATTTATTTGTTTCGTAACAGCGCCAGCGTCGCATATTTCCAAGAAGCTTTAGCTGATATTTTTGCGAGAAAGTATTTAAATTTTTGTCAAGGTCACACTTGAATATTGATGTGAATTCACAATTTTTATCGCAGTTTGACCGTTTTCCTTTCTCTGTTGAAACTTTCTACATTGTTTATCCTTTCTGTCTTCTTTTCCTTTTGTTTATTTTTACGCTTATCTGATGTAGGTACTATTAGATCTTGCATTCATTATTTCCTACTCTTTGTCTTATTGACAACTAGCAAACTGCACGCGACTTCATCCGCGTGTATATTTTCACCCGTGTTAACTTACGTCTTTGGTTACTGCTCCGCTCCCATGTGCCTCAGCGTGATGGTATATAGTCTATGACACTCACAAATAACGTGGCTTTCTATGGTATAAGAATTTTCAAAATCGGTTCAGAAGATCCACAGATTAACCTCTACAACCTGAGAAACTTTACCTCTTTATAATATTATCAATTAAATTAATTGCACACACTCGTGCACTATTATAATATCTCTTACATACCTTCAAAGAAATTCGGTCAGTAGAATATTCTTATTTATCGGCAATACTTTCAGCATTTACTCTTATTTTCATTCTAACCATATTACTTCTTATTACTATAATTATACCTCAAAAAAGAATTCAAAATTCAGTACCCCATAAGCTAATTGACCGCGGACAGGGAACACTGTCGACCCCTTTCAGAAGTTCGGAGCAGACTCACCGGCTTGTTCCAAGGGATTTAGTAGTACTTAAGAATCATTTACGAGTTTTTTAAGAATGTTAATATTTTAGCTGCAAAAGGGGAAATTGGTAACTTCCGCTTTTTGGGTTTTTTACCTTAATTAGTGTGAGAATTAGGGTTATTTTTAATTAAGTTTTAATAGAATGTCGTGATGGCTTTTTCGTTTTTCATGCATGAGGTTTTAGATTAAGAAGTTGACAGTTGACTATCGGACCTTTCAATAGGTCCATAGTTCGTGGGAGGATTCTAAAAGTAGCGTATATGCTTTGCCCATATTTTTTTTTTTAAGACGGGAAATCATCAAATAGCTTCCCCCGCCCTGGGCGGGGCGGGAGGGAGTGTCAGACTTTTACTGACTAAAACCCGTCTATGTTCCTTCATGTGCCCTTTGCGTTCCGGGGGCGCGGTATCTCTTTCGAACAACCCGCAGCCCCGGGCCCCTTAATAAATGTAATAATACTTCGACCACCTAATAGTTGCTCATTTTGAAAGGGAAAAAGACACAGTGGTCAAAAAAAATAAAAACAAATAAACCTTAACGGTTTGTCAAAAGAAGCGTTCATTTGTTTCCAAAGATAACACCCGTCTGGCCTTTTTTAAACATTATAATAAATTAAACTTGAATGAATATTTATAGTAATCTTGACATTGACGTTTGACTGTGACATACTTGTGAAGTGAAACGCTACAGACAAACGAATTTACCTATATTAATATTATAATATATGCTAATTTTTTAAAGATTTTTTTAAAGAATTTGTTTGGGTTTTTGTTTAAACGAGGTAATCTTCCAAACTATTGGTCCGATTGTGATAACTCTTTTGGTATTAGGAAGCTACGTTATCATTGAAGGCTAGAGCAAGCTTGAAAGCTGTTTTGTAGTGAAAAATAATGGAGATCCATAAGAAAATCTCTTAAGGATAGCTAGTGTATATAACCTTACACGTTTTTTGCGTATAAATACAAAAAAAAATATGTTTACGGACAGACAGAAAGAAAATAAAGAGAGCACCTAACCATAAATGGGAAAATTAGCTTTAAGACTACTTGACCACAAAGCCACTTTGTTCATAAAATTAATTTGGCTATGGTCGTTACCGTTCTCAACTAGCAACAACGACAAAAACTTTACTGTGTACTAAGTAAAATGTGTAAAAGCATTAGTTTTTATCGTAAAAAAATGAACAGCTCTTGCCATCGCAATAAATTATTCTGTTTTATTTTATACCTGCATTTTCGTATTTTGCCACCCTTACATTTTTTTTATATTGAATTCATTACATCACTAGCATAATACTCGTATGTAAATATATAAAATATAAACCACTAGTTTACAGTATTACTTAAGTTACTGATTTATTAAAAACTTTTGCTCCTGACTACGTTCAGGAGCAAGAGTTAGTTTTTCTCCGTGAAAAAGTCTAATTGAAGTGTAAAACCCTGTCGCCAAATTCATTCTTTCGGAACTGAAGTCTCATCATCTGCTTAGCCTTTTCCCAATTCTTTTTCTCCTACCTATAAATTACCTACCTACCAATTTTAGCTTCATTAGTATTTGATTTTCACTCAGGCAAAGTCGCAGGTAGAAGCTAGTTATTTATACCATCTAGGTATAGATGGTATTTACTCCTCGCATCCTAAATCTACGACTAAACCAGCCAACTTTTAAACTACAGAACAAAAATTCCAAGCACAAACAATACGCCCACATTCCTACAAAATACAGCTTCATTCCACATTATCTACATTACACTAAAGCAGTGGTTCTCAAACTGCACGTCGCTACGACCCGGGGGGTCGCGGAGCTGTTCTGTGGGCTTCGCGGGACGGTAGTCTCAGGTTGCTAGCATGAGACATCCTTTTAAATGATTCCGTATAATTATTGAACTGTTATATTTAATAATTAACAATAATAATTGAGATTACGATCTTTGGACTTTTTTTAAATCTCTACATAGTATAAAACAAAGTTGCTTCCAACCGTCTGCTCCTCTGTACGCTTGGGTCTTAGAAGCTACGCAATGAAGTTTAATGCACTTTTAATCAATAGATAGAGTGATTCAAGGGGAAGGTTTATAGGTATAAAACATCATGATGCAATCAACGATGGTCGAGCAGCAACCAAAGACTTTTCTGACTGAGGGTATAAAGCAAGTAATAAATAAAAAAAAAACTTAATATTTTCTAGAGCGACGCATATAATGTAGATCATCATCATCATCATCATCATCATCTCAGCCATAGGACGTCCACTGCTGAACATAGGCCTCCCCTTTAGATGTAGATCATCACTGGGAAAAAAACACAAGAAAAAATTAAAACTTGTAAAGATTGTCGCAGTATAATAAAGTTTGGGAACCAATGCACTAAAGAACAGAAAACAGGGAATAGCCGAGACAACAGAACTTATTCCACATTTTAATTTGCTTTTCAAAAGATTAAAACTTTTCCACAATACAGCCTTTGCAGTAGTATGAAGATTAAATTATTTCGCTTGTATGCGGGTTGATATAACTTTGTGCAATCCTATCCTACTTTATAATATTATAAATGCGAATGTTTGTAAAGATGGATGGATGTTGGTTACTCTTTTACACTTAAACGGATATGGATGATATTTGGCAATAAGGTAGATTACTGATAGTTGTTCCCGGAAATAGCTGTTTTTGTATATGTGAGTTTATATGTTTCTCAACACGCTCACAATACAGAAGAAATTCATAGTACGGGGCAACGTTTTTATAAAACACTAGCTTTTGCCCGCGACTTCGCCCGCGTGGATTAATAGTTCCCGTTCCCGGGGGATTTCCGGGATGAAAACTCGTCCCACTATATCTGTACCAAATTTCATTGAAATCGGTTCAGTGGTTTAGGCGTGAAGAAGAGACAGACAGACAGACAAACAGAGTTACTTTCGCATTTATAATATTAGTACGGATAAACATGCGGTATTTCCAAACGCATTCAACCCTAATCTCTTCAAAGTTAGGGCGTACAGGCTTCGTTTAGGTAAGCTCACTCCATCGTAGACTTTGTATTATAAGTCAACTGTGACCTAGACTAGACTCAAAAGCTTACCTATCTCGAATAAAAAACCGGGCAAGTGCGAGTCGGACTCGCGCACGCAGGGTTCCGTACATAGAAACGGCAAAAAAAAAAACGCGTTTGTGGCCTAGGGGGGCCCCCTTAAATATTCAATTGATTATTTTTTTTTGTATTTGTTGTTATAGCGGCTACAGAAATTTGAAATGTGTGAAAATTTCAACTGTACTATCACGGTTCATGAGATGTAGCTTGGTGACGGACGGACGGGCAGACAGACTAACGGACAGCGGAGTCTTAGTAATAGGGTCCCGTTTTACCTATTGGGTAAGGAACCCTTAAAAGGTCAGATTTAAGCGGACAAAGTCGGGGTCAAAAGCTAGCTTGACTTCTATTGTCTGTTGTTTGTCATCCCACACATGATTGTAGGGTCGGGGTTTTTTTGCGTGGGAGTCTGAATTCCATGTCGTAGTTTGTCTGACATTTTCACATTTTCTCTGAAAAAGGTATTTCAGTGGGAAGCGACTTAATTGTGAAATGTTTTCAGTTAACTGGTTTTTTTAAGGTTGTGTTGAAACAATTTTCGTACTGAGTTTATGTTTTCATCGTTTTTACTCTATTTGTTTGTGTATTAGGAACAATAAAAGAAAGAAAAAAAGAAATAAAAATAATTGATACAGGATATTTTGATCTGTAAGTGTCCGTGAAGTTTCTTGCTCGTTCTTCTCTATAGAGGCGTACATTTTGGAATAAGCAACAAGCTTCAATTTCCGACTAACTGACGAATCTTTGACATTTGAAAAGTGCCTGTCAATGGTATTATTGAAATAAATGCATTGACTTTGACTTTGATCAGCTGATGCATTCTAGCTCCAGCACTGCATATTTGAGATCATTCGTAATCGAAGCAAATAAAGATATTATATAATTAGACAATAATATTCTATTCTATTATACTCTACTCCACTTTACTCTACTCGATTTTACTCTCCTCTACTTTTTTATATTCTGTTGTGTTCAAATAAAGGAATAATTACATTTTCCTCCTAAATGCTTGTTTAAATTGAAAGTCTTCTTACACGTGTGTGTATTGCCAAAACAAAGTTGATTATCGCTAAAAATAAACATAGTTATAGCCATATTAATTGATCTTGCGCGACAGAAATAAAATATACATGCAGTAAACATGTTTCTGACGGAACTTTCTTTTAATTCTCGTTTCCGTGTGTCTCTGCTACCGGTCACGTTCGCCACTGTTCGATTATTTAGGTCAACTTACTATAGACAAATATATATATATCATCACGCCTGTATTCCCCGAAGGGTTTGGCAGAGGTGTACCAGTGTACATTCACAGTTCACCGGTGTGTTTAGGTGCCATGTAATAGGGAGCCAGCCTATTGTCATTGCCATGCGTATGTATGTATGGAGTTTCTTACCCGTTCTTCTCCATACGAAATTACCTTTTGGAATGGGCAACTAGACTCAATATTAATGATTTTTTCATGTAATGTAAATATAAAAGATTTCACTTTGACTTTGACATTAACCGGGCACAAATCCTTATTGCGAGCTGCTACTAAGAATTTTATAGAAAAACCCAATACATAACACAACCCTTTGCCCGACCCGGGAATCGAACCCAAGACCTCAAAAAAACTGTAACTTTGACTTTTAAAATGTAATTAATAAAGATCTTCTAGCATAATACCTGAGTTTCTAGTTTTAAAACCACTGCAATCTTGTACCAAAGACTAACAAGGTAAGGTACGTAGTTTAATCTCGGGTTCAACTGAGTAAATTAGAATATCAACTGCATCTTCATCCCACGCAGATTCAAGTCACTTCAGTAAATTAGTTCGGTTATACTTCAACTTTGTTATACGTATAGTGAACAGTTCAGGTTACACAGAAAACGGATTATTTTTTTCTCGGATCATCAAATTTTTTCTCCCGCCCTCGGTGGAGCGGGAGGGAGTGTCAGACTTTTACTGACTAAAACCAATCCATGTTACTTCTTGCGCCCTTTGCGTTCCGAGGAAGCGGTATCTCTTTCGAACAGCCCGCAGCCCCGGCTGGCCTCTCCGATTTGTTGACATAATCACACACACATGTGATGTGAATGATGTGTGTTCCACACACATCTATTTGAGATGCGTGTGGAACACGAACACTCCGTGGACACGGCCTGTTGTTATCCAACGTACGGACAGTGAGCTACCCATTGCTCACCTATTATTCACCTATTACGTCATATAAAAGCTGCAAAACTATTTTCAAATACCAAACTCGCCAGTACTCAGCCATTAAAGTGACCTCCAACTCACTCCAAACTCACAGCTGTACGTGACTTCAAGCGCTTTAACGCTAAATACAATTAGTGGTTGAAAATCTGCTTATAACGTACCTAATAGTATTGTTATCGCTTTAAGCAAGCTTCCTAAAGCGCTGAATTCGCTAAACAGCGCTGTTTCTGCTAAATTAGCGTAGCAGCACGGATTCTAAAGCGTTAATTAGAGATTTGTATTACGGAACTAATTTCAGACGAGCTTAATGCTGGAAACTTCTCTCGTATGAGAATGTTTAGGATTAGAACATGCTGACGGTTTCGTAATTAGGCTAGATGAATGTCACGGGCACGGCGACTGCTACGCTAGAGGTCCTGGGTTCGATTCCCGGGTCGAGCATAAGTTTTATTTGGTTTTTCTATGAAATTCTCGGTAGCAGCTCGGCGTTTGGATTTGTGCCCGGTCAATGGCAATAGGCTCGCCCCCTATTACATGGGACCTAAATATACCGGCGAACTGTGGGTGTACATTGTTACACCTCTGCCTAACCCTTCGGGGAATACAGGCGTGATGGTATATATGGATGGAATGTCACGGGTAAATTTTTAGGGTTCTGTAAATTTAAACCGGTCAAGGGCGAGTCAGACTCGCGCAGAAAGGGTTTCGAAGGTATAAAAGCGGCAAAAATATCACGTTTGTTTGTTGGGAGTTCCCCTTAAATATTTGTCATAAGTCCAGGTTTTCTCACTATATTTTCCTTTAGCGATGTCAGTAATGTCCAAGATAAACATAGACAGTACATATTATGAATAAAAAAAGTCACATTGGTACTCGCTCGTGCCCAATTTCGAACCCACCACCTCCAGCATGAAAACCAAGTGTTTTAACAACTAGGCCATCAAGCTTCATTATTTACACCTACTTTCTCAGAATCAAATAATTTAATATACATATTTGCTTTAATCAATACCTCTATGATTGCTCAGGTGGAAACATATGTTTGTATGTACAACGAAATCTTATTACACAGAATAATTTAATTTACTTGAATACAGCTATGGGAAATGTTGTTTGACACCTTGATTAAATACTTCAGAGTACAATTTACCCGTGGATATTAGACAAAGTAAATCGGGAATGGCATTCTAGAAAAATCTCCCTCGGTGAAAATAAGCTTAAGGTGAGCTGTTAGTTTCTAGCATTAGTGGTGTTATACAAAAAAATAACCGTCTGTGTGTGTTAATAGCAGTACGTCGATTTTGTAAAATTCAGTCATGAACTCGCATCTCACGTCGCTATTCAATGACTTCAAATATTCAATCAAATTCAAATGACATTGATTTATTTGACACTTTGAAGTGCGAAGTGAGCGTCGAAGTGACGGTGGAATTACCGTATAGAATGCCACTGCAGCTAGGAGTTAGGATTTGTGCCTGGTTAATGGCAATAGGCTCGCCCCCTATTACATGGGACCTAAAGATAACGGCGAACTGTAGGTGTTCATTACTTTCATTAGTACACCTCTGCCTAACCCTTTGGGGAATACAGGCGTGATGATATATGTGTGTTGTTTCGACAATATAACCAAATAATTTGATTTAATAGTTGAAAGGTTTGTTTGATTATTTTAACAACAAATACAAAGCAATGCAGTTATTTAGACAAACATACCGGCGATAGGTGTACATCGGTACACCTTTGCCTAACCTCTTGGGGAATACAGGCGTGATAGTGTGCGTGTGAATGGAGTGTAGGTAAGCTTTCGTAAGCTTCAGGTGAGCTTTTATCCCACACATTTAACCTCAAGTTCACTTCACCTAAACTTATCAAGCAATATTATACAGAAAATACCGCCTGATGAACTCTCAAGCCATTTTCCTTCGAATAAGCTTGTTTTCAACTTTACAAAGGAAAATATATATAAAGGAAAATAATTAAGAAACACATTTACCTGAATCCCAAACATTCGATCGAAAATCTATTCGATTACAGAATTAAAACTTACATCATTAAACAAGCGAAATTTTTCTAATTTGGGCACCCATTACACGGTGCCAATGTAATTACAGTCTAAACTGAACACATTTAGGGACAAATTTGAACCCAATCTAACTTTTACAAATAGAGAAACAACTCCAATTAACACAACGCATGCAGAAAATAAGTTAGACCAAAAATAGATCCTTTGGGGACGCCATCAAATCCAATATGTACGTTTTGTAAAATTTAAATCAACGTCCGTCAACATTACATGTTGTCTAAGAGTATTTTGTGTAATTTATCTATGGGTTTTTTTGGTCTTGGGTTCGATTCCCGAGCAAACTCTGTCATTGGGTTTTCCCATGAAATTCTCAGTAGCAGCCCGGAGTTAGGGTTTGTGCTCGGATAATGGCAATAGGCTCGCCCCCTATTACATGGGACCTAAGCATACCGGTGAACTGTGGGTGTACTGGGCCATCATTCACCATTAAAATGTTATTTTATTTATTTATTAAAACTTAATGCAACAAATAAATTACTTAACTTGTAAATTCTACATACTTGCCCTTTCCAAAAGTACTTTCTTATAGAACATAATGGGCAAGAAACTCCACACTTACTTTTTTAACTAATTAATTACTTCATAATTACTTTCTTTATCCCACTTCAAAGGGAAAAGGTTATTAATTAAGCTGTTTTTAATTTAATCTACCTAATTGTTAGGTATCTAAAGGGAGCGGGTACAAACACGTGTTAACAAACAGCGAGTCAGTGTCATACTGCTTTATTGAAACTTTCTCTGTCGCACGCGCGCCAAACACACACAGATGTCGGACGCGCGCTCGCATATACAACACTCCCTTCCTTACATACTTTAGAAAAAGGGCTTATAGTTAATAGGCATAACACGTCGTTTGGATCTCTGATTTGGATGATCGGTTTCAAAGGCGTTCTCATCAACTCCTACTGTCTCCTGTGGTGCTGGTCGATCGAGGCTCGTTAACATAGAGTGATCTGGTGTAGACGGCAGTAATGGCAATGGCTCAACACTCGTACCTTCCCTCTCTCCAAGATTAGCTTCTCCAGTTGATATTGGTGATTGTTCGCTCACGGGTACTCCGGTTCCATCCGTTACGTCTGTAGCTCCCGGCTGCGCTATTAAGTTGCTATCATCTATTTCTATGTCCGAGTGCGAATCATTATTATTATTTGCCAACTCTAAATCGCCTTCGGCTTGAAAACGTCGAATCTGGTCGATGTGCCGAATCACGTTGCAGTTTAGTTCCGATATATATACCGAATACATCACATTCCCTATTTTCTCTTTGATTATACCTTTCACCCAACTATATTTATTGTTTCCTAAAAATCGTTTAATCCAAACAACGTCATCTAGTTTAAATTTTGGTCTTCTCCTTCCTTCTTTATTCTGTAAGAACTGTTTTTCTCTTACGGTCGACGAAAGATCGGCGGATGTCGAGGCGACTTGCAAAGGATTGATTAAATCCAGCCGCGAGCGTAGGAGACGACCATACAGTACCTCCGCTGGAGATTTACCTGTGGTACTATTTTTGGAGTTTCTATAATCGAATAAAAACTTCGCAATTTTTTCTTGCAGAGGTATTTTAGTGTCACCTTGTAAAATTATGCTTTTAAGACCTTTTTTAATTATTTTTACAAAACTTTCAGCTTGGCCGTTACTTGAAGGATGATACGCCGGTGACAATAAATGTTGAATGCCGTTTAAATTGCAAAACTGTTCAAACTCCCTAGACGTGAAAGAAGTACCATTGTCCGTCACCAACGTGTGAGGCACACCGGCTCTCGACATAAAATCACATAATTTGCTTATGACCGTTTTTGCTCCATATGATGTTGTACTTACAGAATAACATTCTACCCACTTAGAAAAAGCATCAACAATAACTAAAAACATTTGGTTATGAAACGGTCCAAGAAAATCTAAATGAATTCTATAAAACGCATGTGGCGGATAAGGCCACGGCGAGGGAGGCGAGCGGTGTGGCGCGGGACGCAGTTGCGCGCATACGCTGCATGCGGCTGCCAACCGCTCGAGCGCCGCGTCGATTCCCGGGAACCATAATCTTTCGCGCGCTGCGGCCTTCATTTTTACAACCCCGAAGTGCGAATCGTGTAATTGTACGAATATTTTTTTTCTTAGTGCATGAGGAATGACTACTTTATGACCACGCATTAAACATTCATTTTCAACTGACAATTGAAACCTAACGTCAAAATAAGGTCGCAATTGGGGATCGTGAACTTTACGCGGCCATCCTTTTAACACATAATTTTTTACTTTTTTTAAAATCTCGTCGCGGTCGGTTTCGTAACGTATTTCATTTAAAGTTATGGGTAAACTTCCTTGAACAACAAAATTTACGTATGCAGCGCGCTCTTCACAGTCGCGGTCCTCCCCCCGCGCCTCGTCCTGCGCCCGCTTCTCATTCGCTAACGTCGCTCGCGATAAGAAATCTGCACTGTTATCACCGCTACGAATATATTCGATCGTATAATTGTACGCCGACAAGAATAATGCGTACCGTTGTAGTCTATTCGCAGATACCTCAGGGATGCCCCGATGCGGACCAAAAATCGTTATCAACGGTTTATGGTCCGTACGTAATATGAATGGTGTAGTACGACCATATAGGTACTGGTGAAATCTTCTTACACCATAAATTATTGCTGTTGCTTCTTTCTGTAGCTGTGAATAATTTTTCTCAGCTGTTGTGAGCGTCCTTGAAGCAAATGCGATAGGCCTCTCGCGATCGTCAGCAGGTGATAACTGAGAGAGAATGGTACCTAAACCTTGTGGCGAAGCATCCACGGTTAGCAACAGTTTTGCGTTCGGATCAAAATGGGCTAGCAACTGGTCGGAAGCTAGCAGTTCCTTAATTTTGTTGAATGCTTCGTCGTGAACTGAAGTCCATTCCCATTTTGTATTTTTATGAAGTAACTCATATAATGAACTCAGAATAGACGATGCGTTCGGCACGAAACTTCTATAATAGTTAATTAGCCCTAAAAATGACTGTAACTGCGCACTATTCGCCGGTTTGGGTGCTTTTAAAATGGCCTGAACTTTATCTGGTGATTTCCGAATACCATTTTTATCAATAATATGACCTAGATAGCAAATTTCATTTTTAAAATATTCACATTTATCCTGCTGAACAGTCAAACCTGCGTCTTCCAGCCGTTTTAAAACTACTGTTAACCTATTTATGTGCTCGTTAATATTACTCCCTGTTACTAATATATCATCTAAAAATATTGTTACTCCGTCTAGGCCTGCAAGCACACATTCTATCGCCCGCTGAAAAATGGCTGGAGCGCTTGCCAGACCAAACACTAGCCTGGTATACTTGAAAAGGCCACGATGCGTGTTTATACATGTTAGGGCCTGTGAGTCTTCTGTCAAAGGGAATTGGTTGTATGCACGAGATAGGTCAAGTTTGGTGAACTGCTCACCACCGTGTAGTTTTGAAAATAACTCATCAATAGACGGTAACGGGTATTTTTCGATCATTAATTGCTTATTAATAGTTACTGAGTAATCTGCACATATTCTAACACCACCATCTTTTTTTAATACGGGAACTATGGGAGAGGCACATTCTGAATATTCTACAGGTTCTAATATCCCAAGATCCACAAGGTGATTAAGCTCCACATCGATTTTATCTCTTAAGGCGAAAGCAACCGGCCTTGCTTTAAAAAATAAAGGTTTTGCATCTGGTTTTAACTTTAAACATACCTTATTTTTGTTGAAACAACCTAATTTACTGGAAAATAATTTTGGAAATTGCGAAATAATTTCAGTGATGACCTGATTCTGTGATTTACCCATATAGTTAACGGGGGCAAATTCTAATTTAAAAGAATGTAAAAATTCCCGCCCTAGTAGTGGCGGGCCGCCGCCGCGCACTACGTAGAACTTAAGTACATGCGCATTACCTGCATACGTCACGTTCAGTTGAATAAAACCTAAAGTTATCATTTTGCCTCCCGTATAACTAAAAAGATTATTATTAGTATCGGACAATGGTACCTCCTTGAAATATGATCGGTAGGTATGATCTGAAATCACATTAACGGCCGAACCACTGTCTATTTCAAACTCCAAAAATATACCATTTACATGCACGAATTCTGTCATTGGTCTACCCCGCACGCATTTAATATTAAGCACAGGTGACTTACCATCGTCCCCGACATCCGCATTATCTTTCGTGATGAAATTTACTTTCGAGTTAGACGCACACATTCTACTTAAATGACCCTTACGGTTACACTTTTTGCATTTGTAATTTTTAAAACGGCACTGATTGACCTTATGGTTGGTATACCCGCACACACTGCACTTTTCGTTTCTGGAGATACTGAACACGGCGTCGGGGCCCGTGCCGCCGGCGGCCGCGGCGGAGACCGCGTCGTTCGCCCCCGCGTTGCCGCTCACGCCGCTCGACGGTTGGGTGGTAGTTGCTGCTTTGCGCGCTGCACACACGTTCTCAGCCAACTCCACAGCCTTTCCCAGCGTCAGTTCCTGCAGATCCTTTGCGAATAACTTTTCACGTTCGGGACCCGCTGCCATTCCCATCACAAATTTGTCGAGAAGGGCCTCTTCCAGATTTTTAAACCCGCAATGTGCCGCCAAACCCCTGATCCTTGCTGCCCACTGAGTATGACTCTCACCTGGGTGCTGCGTGGCTGAATAGAAGTGGTACCGCTCCGCGAAACCAAGCCGTTTCGGGGTGAAATGACTGTCCAACAGACTGATGATGCTGTCATATTCTACCTCCTCAACTTTCTGCGGCAGCGCCAGGTCACTCACTAGTTTGTAGCTTGACTCACTTAAGGCGCTACCCTGACCAAATAACCTTGAGCATTCGTTCCTTTGTCGGCACACTAACGCGGCGCACGAGATACGTAGGAAATACGCTCAGATTTTAAAGTAAAATCTATATAAAATCAAATTTAGGTGTTTTGAAAAAAATAAAACTAGCATAATGTTCTTTATTAAATTGCCTAATTATTAGTTTAAGTCGCAAATCAAAATAATGTTTACTTTACGAGGAGATGCATGTCAAAAATTATTATTTCTCATTTCTGTAGTTTCGTTATGACCCTATAATTAAGCATTATGTTACTAAAAAGTTAAAAATAAATCTACCATTTTCGAGTCAAGAATGTGTAGAAATTTAACTTATTTTTTATTAGTTGGTATTTCTATTTGATATAGAGAAGTGGGCTCCTAAAAACTGCCCTAAAAACGGCTGCCGCTGCGTTTTGCACGGCCACGCGCCTTAAAGCACTTAACAATATTGCCTTTCGTTTGACCTTGGCTTTGTCCGACGCATCGTTTACGTCGTTCGCAATAAACCACTGCGTGAGCCGTGATTTATATGTATCCCATTCGTTTGTGAGATGGTCGAAGTTAGTTATTGAACCAAAACCTCCACTGGAAAACATTGTTTTAATCCTCGTCGCCACTGTTAGGTATCTAAAGGGAGCGGGTACAAACACGTGTTAACAAACAGCGAGTCAGTGTCATACTGCTTTATTGAAACTTTCTCTGTCGCACGCGCGCCAAACACACACAGATGTCGGACGCGCGCTCGCATATACAACACTAATAAATTAATTACTTATATGGCGATTAGCTTTCTGAAGTTGTAATGTGTAAATATCAAGGTTAAATGGCGTGAAAACAATAATTATATTAATGAAGTTTAAAAATTTAGAGAGATTATGAAGTATCTATTAATTAGTAGCTTTACTAATTACTTTATCTTCACACAATTGGGGGAATACCAATAGTGAGCTATTTTTTTTTTTCACTGCCTCGTTAGCCTAGTGGTCCTAAACACGACTGCTACGTTAGAGGTTCTGGGTTCGATTCCCAGGTCAAGCAAAAAGCCTAAATATACCGGCGTACTGTGGGTGTACATTGGTACACCTCTGCCTAACCCTTCGGGGAATACAGGCGTGATGGTATATTTATATATATTTATTTTTATACTAGCTATTTACTCCACTGTTCCACTCGCACTCAGTTGCGTCTCTGGTTTATGCTCCGCACGCGTCATTCGACAGGTGATTTTCTATACGTATGAATTTTCTTAATGATGACTCTATCCATTGAAGAAAGTGCATTAAAATCCGTTGCAGAGTTAACGTATGGACGGCAGGAAGCGACTTTGTTTTATACTATATACCTAGAGATTTTGGTATACATATTATGTATAAGTAATGAAACAGATATGAAAAGGGTAGTAATACCTGGGTTAGTAGCTCACGCAATATATATCGTGTGTGTTTTTGAGTTACAATCATGTCGAAATCAATCAAATATATTTATTTCTTTACATCTTTGGATTTCAAACAAACCCACGGCTCACATGTGGTCACCCTGCCTATAGATATCTGCAATATCAAAATCCTTGCATTGCCATTCCAAAGGCGATGTCTCATGTGCTTGTAATTACACCAGCACCCGAATACCTTACAAACTGAAACACAGCAACGCTGCTTTGCGGCAGAAATAGATATGGTAGTAGAACTTCCCCGGACGAGCTCCTTTATAAAGAGCTCTACTACTACTATATTTTCAAAATATCATCTAATTTAATTTAATTAATTATTGACCAAAATACATCTAGTCTACGTTTTTACAGAGAGCGCCGTCGGTATCTCTACTTATATATAATTTAAAATGTAAAATGAGGTGGAACGCTAGTAATTAGTAACGTTACTAATTTAGTAATTAGTATTGTTACTAATTACTAAGCCTAGACAGCTATTACCCACTTCTAGACTTTTGGGTTTAGCCTTCGTTTAAGCTATGTAATTAGGACTACTGTTTAAATATACTCAACGACTAACGCTTTAGTTTTACCCTTTTTGAAAATGCTTGAAATTGTGAAAAGAAAAATTAAAAATACTTGGTTTTATACTGGATACTTTTTGCCTGTCATCTACCCCTATAATTAGGTAGATGACACTATTAAACAATATTTCCAAGACTACTTCACAAAAATACCAGTCATGGCAACTTTAAGAGTAAATTATTCTCTTTTAAGCTTGTTGCCTCTCCTTTGTGTCAATGATCTACATCTGACTGTGAATATGAACAATCTGCTCATCACATCTTATGGGAGTGTATTCTTTGGCAGAATGAGCGAAATATTATGTTAGATAGTGTACAGGCTATATCCGGTGTTGTTTATTACGCGGACCTTGTAGAAACTAGAACTAATTTCCGTGCGTTCAAGCGTTTTTGCCACACCTATTACTGGAATCAAATGTAACAGTTCACATTAGGACCCATTAAGTTAATGATAATTGCAATCCGTGGTGCTTGGCAATCTGGGCTTCTCCCAGTTGTAAATAATCCCTTTGTGCCTATTGGCCTAATTCTGTTCTGTCTCCTGCTTGTTTGGAGGGAAGTGGAAATTATATTTTTCTTACTCCTCCGCTAATCTTTTCTGATTAATTTTGTTGCGGGATCCAAGACAGTTGAATCGTTTCTCTGGGACTCGTCGAGCTTCATTGCCTCGGCGCTTTTCTTGTGGTCGCCACTGTTGATTCTGGCTTACAGAAGTTGCAGTGGTTTGGGAACAGTGTGGCGGGCTTGTCCCAATAAAAAAAAAATTTTAAATAACTTTAAAATTAGATTTTTCGTTGCCTTGAAATCAATAAATAGTTACTGAATTGAGATGACAAAAAAGTGACGTCATAGTTTAGTATTGTCATATGTAGCCGGCGTGTTTGTATGAACGTGAACGAGGCGAAAGGTATGTAAGGTTCGTAGTTAGTGGCGTTCTGAGGTTTCTACCTACCCACATGGAAAAAGGCGTAGATTTATGTATTATCAAATCAAATCAAATCATTTATTTCAATTAGACCATTAAAAGGCACTTTTGAACGTCCAAATAATTAAAACTAATGAATCTAGTTGCCCATTTCAAAAGGTAGTTTCGTATGGAGAAGAACGGGCAAGAAACTCCATACATACTCTTTTAAAATATTATAATATTACAAGGGGAAGGTGTGTAGGGTCAGTCGTGGATCGCGGAACGCGCGTACGCTACCGAGATCCCAGGCATAAGGTTGGTAAGGGGACAACGGGTTAGGTTTTAGTCAGTAAGAGACAAACCTCTCTGCACCATCAGGGCGGAAGGTATTCATGAGGATTTTTCACACACATGCCATCACGCCTTTATTCTCCGAAGGGATAAGCAGAGGTGTACCTATTTATACCTACAGTTCACCGGTACGTTTTTAAGTCCCACGCAATAAGGGGCGAGCCTGTTGCCATAAACCGGGGACAAATCCTAACTCCAAACTGCTACTGAAAATTTTATAGATCTTAATAACAATACCCCACCCCAATAACACTTTTTACTTGACCTGGGAATCGAACCCAAGACCTCTAGCGTAGCAGTCGCGTTTAGGACCATTAAACTTACGAGACTGTCAGCCGTGGGTGAGCAGTTAGATGATTTTTCACTCTAGAACAAAAAGGAAAGGTGCACACATTAAAAGGTTAGAAACCCCTGATCTACCGTGTAATCTCATATATTACCTAGTTTTTCTAATAAAATGGTATACGTACACTAAGCTCATACCTGTTCATAGATATATCAGGTTAATAAAGTGATAGTTCATAGTGTTACCCCTCACTGCGAGGAAAGTCTTGGTATATGAAATATTGCAGACGGTACTGAAAGCTCGGATCCACGTTTTTCACTATCCGTGAAATTAAAATTACAGGAGAACAAGCTATCCTAAGTATAATAATATATGATGTAATACCAAATAAAAAATATACCATCACGCCTGCATTCCCCGAAGGGTTAGGCAGAGGTGTACCAATGTACACCCACAGTTCGCCGGTATCTGCGGGTTGTTCGAAAGAGATACCGCGCCCCCGGAACGCAAAGGGCACATGAAGGAACATAGACGGGCTTTAGTCAGTAAAAGTCTGACACTCCGTCCCGCCCCGCCCAGGGCGGGGGAAGTTATTTGATGATACCCGTCTATAAAAAAAAAAAAAAAGTTCGCTGGTATATTTAGGTCCCATGTAATAGGGGGCGAGCCTATTGCCGTTAACCGGGCACAAATCCAAACTCCGAGCAGCTACTGAGAATTTCATAGAAAAACCCAATAACACTTTTTGCTCGACCTGGGAATCGAACCCGGGACCCCTTCCACAGCAGTCGCACTTGCGACCACGAGACCGAGGGGGCAGATCAGGGGGCGGGGGCGGGGGGGGGGGGGGATGATGTAAAAATTATAAATGGAAAAGTAAGTTTGTTTGTTTGTTTGTTTGTAACCTTTACACGTGTGGAATCGTTTCAGTGATTCCACTGAACCGATCATCCTGATTTTGCATACACGTTGTCGGGTATAGAAATTTTAATGACAATAGGCTCGCCATCTATTACATGGGACCTAAACATACCGGCGTGGGTGTTCATTGGTTACACCTCCGCCTTACTCTTAGAGGAATACAAGCGTGATGGTATGTTATGATATTTTATTGTAATAATAAAAAATTAAATTAAAAATTTAAAAAACCCCCGACACAAAATCCTAAGTTCCCTTTAAAAAGTAAAAAAATAAAAAACGTCGCGTTGGGGGACCGATGTTGCATTTAGGGTACGACCGTCCCAAGCGGTCCCCCAACGCGACGTTTTTTATTTTTTTACTTTTTAAAGGGAACTTAGGATTTTGTGTCGGGGGTTTTTTAAATTTTTAATTTAATTTTTATTTTATACTTTTTATAGGTACATACTTATTATAATGTTGATTTTGTTAAGCTGTAAATACATAGGTTCCTAATAATTTAATAACCCACATGACAAATCATTTTTAGTTTTTCATCCCCACTTTCACACCCATAACTTTTAAACGGCTCAACCGATTTTCATCAAACATGTCTAAGAACACTCGTACATAAGTCACCTTTCATACAAAAAAAACTAAATTGAAATCGGTTCATCCGTTCGGGAGCTATGATGCCACAGACAGACAGACAGACAGACAGACAGACAGACAGACAGACACGTCAAACTTATAACACCCCTCTTTTTGCGTCGGGGGTTAAAAATCCATCTAGTTACATAAAATAAAACATTATAAAACCCGATCACATTAAGCGTGCAACAAACATTCTAAATGTTAATAAGAATTTTATGAAGAAAACATCAAATATGACTGAGCTGTTAAAATCGAATGGGGATGTAAAATTTTACGATAATGTGACGACATGACCACTGCGACGTTACTTTACGTTTGTATCGTCGATATAATATAAATTGCTATAGGTACTTATGAATGGGTTTATATCATACGCCTTTTTAGCATGGTGGAAATTTCGGGAATACATTTTATATATTGTTACTATTCTTTGTTCCCCACTATGGGGACATCGACACATAAACTTTGTTGCCATAGAAACAATAATAGTACATGATTATAAGTTAATGATAATTGCAATTCCGTGGTGCTTGGCAATCTGGGCTTCTCCCAGTTGTAAATAATCCCTTTGTGCCTATTGGCCTAATTCTGTTCTGTCTCCTGCTTGTTTGGAGGGAAGTGGAAATTATATTTTTCTTACTCCTCCGCTAATCTTTTCTGATTAATTTCGTTGCGGGATCCAAGACAGTTGAATCGTTTCTCTGGGACTCGCCGAGCTTCATTGTCTCGGCGCTTTTCTTGTGGTCGCCACTGTTGATTCTGGCTTACAGAAGTTGCAGTGGTTTGGGAACAGTGTGGCGGGCTTGTCCCATAAAGGTACTTATGAATGGTCCAATATTATACGCCTTTTTAACATAGTGGTTTTGCGGATAATTTGCGGAATATTTCGTTAAGAAGGTATGCATAAGTACCTATGTAAAGGTGATAAACATAAAACTAGCAGTTTAAAAGAAAATTTCCATTATTTTTTAATCGAGATCGGTTTGCTCTTGACTCTAATCTAGGTGAAAGGAACAAAGACAAAGTCAACAATGGAGTGAGCTTACCCAGAAGAAACCTGTTCACTAATTTTGTAATTAAACACCTTAATTCTATACGTGCTAGATTTTTTCTTGTAATTTTTCATGAATCTCTCTCTCTCTACTATCTGGTCCAAACTTAGACAAACAAAACATTCATCAATTATATGTTGTTTGGAAGTAACATATTTGTCTTCAAGCTATTAAGCACACGACCTTTGCCCAAAACCTACAAAAGGTAGTAAGTAAGCTTACTTTTATACGATCAAAGGTACCTAGCTATTTTACCAGTCGTATCGAATTGCCACGCGATGTTTTTCATTTTATAATTGGTTAGCTTTTCCCAGTGACTTTATTTCCGTGGTCGGCAAAGACCCCGCTTTCTCTACCCTTTTCTCTCGTGAGGAAATCTTCGTGGATGCTCTCAGTCTGTGGAGAACGGAGGGTTATGACGGTCTCTTACCGATTAAAGCCCCACGGTTCCTCCTATTACCGTGAGTCAGGAGCCCGCATGATCCTCGCAACTTCCGCAAAATCCGTTAAATGCCGTCTCTTACCTATAAAGTACGTGTCTGCCAAATTTCAGCTTCGTTAGTCAAGTAGTGTTTGAGATTTCGTGGTTAGTCTTCGTGTTAGTTTATTGTTTAGAAGACTGCATTATGTTTGACTAGTGTGACTATGGTTGCCATGTTTAGTCGGTGAGTGAATAAGCGTATTTCAGCATTTATAATTTATACTATCTAGGAAGCTAGTATGTTATAAATTCTCAAATACTCTAGAATAGGAATTCTAGCCTTCCATTAGTATAGAAGTTTTGATAGACTGACTTGCAGCTTCTTATGCTCTTAACACAGGCATAAATGACCCCCCCACGCCTGTATTCCCCGAAGGGTTAGGCAGAGTTACACACACAGTTCGCCGGTATATTTAAATCCCATGTAATAGGGGGCGAGCCTATTGCCATTAACCGGGCACAAATCCAAACTCCGATCTGCTACTGAGAATTTCATAGGAAAACCCAACAACACTTTTTGCTTGACCTGGGAATCGAACCCAGGACCTCTAGCGTAGCAGTCGTGCTTAGAGCCACTAGGCTAACGAGGCATAAATTAGAAAACAAAAAAAAGAACTAAAATCATAACCCTCTCCTTCCCATGTTGGATAAAAAACTATCATGAACTCAAGTCACATCTTCACCATATCAATGAAAATAAATACGCAGTTTTACATTCACGAACCGTTAGCAAGGGAGTAAATGAAAATTTATGATCTGAAAAATGCTATATCAGATACTATACTTGATTTTGCAGTTACGTGCCTAACGACCGAGAGCGTTGCCCGTGTCTGAAGTTGGATTAATATGCAAAATGCTTTGCTATGCTTCAATAGTTTAGAGTTTTGTGTTCTGTTCATTATTTTAATAAAGTTCTTCTTTAAATGTCTAGTATTTTTTGTAGTGTTTGGTTGACTGATAAAAAATCATGGCAAGCTGAAGCGTCAATCCGTGTTTGTACTTTTTGCTGAATAAAGTTTAAGCAAATAAATAATTTAGTGGAATTTGAAGATAATTAGGAGGATGTTTTTTGATGTCATTCGGTTATAATTTATTTTTTATAACCATCACGCCTGTATTCCCCGAAGGGTTAGACAGAGGTGTACCAATTGTACACCCACAGTGTGTACCAATTGTACTCCCATGTAAATAGGGGGCGAGCCTATTGCCATTAACCGGGCACAAATCCTAACTCCGAGCTGCTACTTAGAATTTTATAGAAAAACCCAATAACACTTTTTGCTCGACCTGGGAATCGAACCTGGGACCCCTTGCACAGCAGTCGCACTTGCGACCACGAGACCAACGGGGCAGTTATTTTTTATTAGTTATTATTGATTTGCTTTCGGTTATCATGTTTATTATAATATAATAACTCTTAAAATTTTGTAAATTCAACTGAAATAGATTTATTGCCTTTTTGTGTTTCATAAATTGGTGAAGATAAGAAATATTCGGCGAGTACGAATGTGACTTTCAATTAATTTGACATCACAAACATAATTATGTACATTATATACATAAACTCACACCTGTTTCCTATGGGGATGGGCAAAAACCACAGAACGCCACCTGCTACGATCGTTACATTACTTCTTTAGCCTCCTTCACATTCATACATTAAAAACAGACACATCAACTTTATTTTGTATAGAAAGAAGGATTGCCAAGATCATCCATCATTTTGGAATTCTCATCCAATAGCATTACATCTATTCACATGAATACTTGACAAATCAATATAAGCCAACTATTTTACCAACTGCCTCAAAGGCATCTCCTATGAATCAATTCATATCAAATTCATAAAATGTGTTACATATTGGTTGAGCCATATAATATCGTATAAAATGGCATTCCACACAATATCTTAGCGATAAAATCATGAGATTTGATAGCAAATAAAATATGTAAAGAAGAAAACATACAGTTCACTATTTGTAGCGAGAAAGCAGTTATAGTTAAAATCAATCCATAGATTATTTTCATTATTGAAGAGCTTTAGTTTTGTCAAATTCAATTAAGCCACGCAAAGTCGCTCCCGTTATTCGGGGTAATTGTAATGATTTAGATATTTAACGCTAATTTATTTTAAATCTATTCTAAAAATTTTGCATCTGTAGCCAAACTAGAAAAAACCCGTATTTTGGGGTTAAGCGCAAAACTCGAGGGGAGTTACAATTAATTTAATGGAGACCGATCAATCCGATAAATGTTTGATCTAACATGAGGAAACCTGGACTTTATTACCTAAACTTAATATAAGTCTGAAATCGCCTTTTCGTTTTCAGTAAGCCAGGAGATAAATGCTCGTGCCTTTTCTGTATAACAAGAGGTATTTAGACATTATTTATGTTCCTTCATGTGCCCTTTGCGTTCCGGGGGCGCGGTATCTCTTTCGAACAACCCGCAGCCCCGGCAGGCATCAGCCCTCAGTGGCCCCTTCCAAGTTTGCTGACATCTCTTTGAGGCGCGCGTGGAACACGAACGCGCCGTCGACACGGTAGGTATTTAGAAATGCAGTAGAACATTAATCGGCCGATATTAATATTATTATTTTAAAACTTATCCGACATAAAAAAAAACTACTCTTAAAGAACTACGACCCCGTCCAAACTTGTCAGCCTTGAATCCTCACAGTAAAACCAAAAGATTCTTTTCTCTGAGCAGTATTAATATCACCAAGATTTATGCCGATTCGCTTTAGTTTTGAATACGCTTAGTTGGATGTGAGAAATTCAGTAAATATCAGAATACCGATAGAATTGTGAAAAAGATGTAATAGTAATAATACTAGCCTATTATTGTATTACTGCAGGACTAAAAGATTTTTATATAGAGAAAACACGAACATTGATAACCACGCTTGCTTATTGTTATTACTTTCTAGCGAACTATTTGCGACTTCGTCCGCGTGGCTTATTTCACCTGCGTTAAGTTACGTCTTTGGTTACTGCTCCGCTCCCATGGGTCGTAGCGTGATGTTATATAGCCTATGTTAAGCAAGGATAATGTAGCATTCTAATGGTGAAAGAATTTTTGAAATCGGTCTCGTAGTTTTTGAGTTTATTCGTTACTTACATACATACAAATATTTCTTCTTTATAATTTTATTAAGTACTAGCTGACCCGCCACGACTTCGTTCGCGTGGTATCCTACCCCTACCCTATCCTACCCTACCCTACCCCTACCTTACCCGTACCCTACCCCTACCCTACCCCTACCCTACCCCTACCCTACCCCTACCCTACCCTACCCCTACCCTACCCCTACCCTACCCCTACCCTACCCCTACCCTACCCCTACCCTACCCCTACCCTACCCCTACCCTACCCCTACCCTACCCCTACCCTACCCCTACCCTACCCCTACCCTACCCCTACCCTACCCCTACCCTACCCCTACCCTACCCCTACCCTACCCCTACCCTACCCCTACCCTACCCTACCCCTACCCTACCCTACCCTACCCCTACCCTACCCTACCCTACCCCTACCCTACCCCTACCCCTACCCAACCCCTACCCTACCACTTGAAATAACTTTGTCGAAACTTTGTCGCAATTTTTACACCCTTATAAGGTACCGTATATACAAGTGCAATACACCGTTAGACGCGGCTCCGCGAGCCCTGTACACTCCCGTAAATATTTCTGGAAAATCTCAAAAGGGAATTTTTTTATTAAAGAAAAACACTTTTCCAAATTTTTACAAACTTTAAAATTTAATAACTTTGTCATTTTTAGTCATACAATAAATCTAGGGACGCCGCTGGACGCGCCTGAAGCTGCTCCACCCGAGTCCTGAAAAACAAAAAGGGATACAATTGTTAGTTTTTTAAATATAATAGATTTTTTAGTAAATTTTCGAAATTTTTGCGTTTTTAAGCCCTTCCCTGGCGAATAACTCCCGTTCCTGTTGTGCGAACGGGTTCAAATCTTCACAGTAGACGGGACTCCGCGCAGGCTACGCGTGTGCACCCTCAAAACAGAGCCGCCCATACAAAAATTGACCACCCGACAGTAAAAAACTGTCCAAATCACAAAAATTCGTGCCCGCCCATGCCCACCCTTAATTGATTTTTTATACAGACCGAAAAATTTTACTGTCTAAATCGACGACGGGGGCCACGACTATCTGATATATACATATATTGCTATATTTTTTATTGACATTTTGGCTTCTACACCCAAAATTGACTGCCCCGGGCATTATTAAAGACAGGATCGTGCACCCAAAGTGCATATTGACTCACACGCCCATATACAGCGTGTGACCAGACTTTTTAAATATATACAATTAAACATTTTACTTATACATAATTATTATACTTATACACCTATTGACGCTCGCTTTGTTTTTGTATTGTTGTTTGTCAAACTGCGAATTATTTAATTTATTAGCACTTTTAATCCTCCTTAAATATGTATCTCGCCAGAACGCCCGCGAAAAAGATCCCCACAAGTCCCCATACCTCTCCATCGGTCGAAGAAAATGTCCCCTCTCCCAAGGCTTCCTCAACCGTGAGGCGGAGCATCGGAGAGTGGGAAAGTGCGAGGCCGTCGTCAAGCCAGCCCCCTTCGTCATCAGCCGCTCGGTCGCCCAGGAAGGCGGCCCCGGTCGCGGCGGCCCTCTCGCAGCCTACTAAGAGGACTGCGCAACCCATGGACTGCAAAGTCGCGCTGCGCAGAACATCCGTCGAGACGGCGGGAGGATCGCCGGGAACGGGACCAAAACAGCCCCAAAAACCCACAGACCGGGTCACCGAGGCGCGGAACTGTCTGCTCCGCGCAAAGTCGCACCTAGGCGACTCACGAAACCTTCGGGCTGACCTCAAAGCCGGGATCACCCAGGCCGTGGAGCGGCTTTATCAACTAGTTAAGGAAGAGGCGGCGGCCGCCGCTTCGACAAAAGGGGTAGTGGTCGAAGTGGCCGCCAGTAAAGCGACTCCGCCCCCGGAAACCTCTCCAGCTGTCGACTCGCTGCTCGCTTCACTAGCGGAGCATAGCGCGTTGGTGAAGGAGAGTGGCGAGGAAATGAGGAGACTCCGGGCGACGATGGAGGGACAGCAGGAACGTGCCGAAAAGCCGGGTACTTACGCGGGCGCTGCGGCTGGCAAGCAGTATGTGCCGCTGCCGCCGCTGCACTCGCTCATAGTGAGCTCCGACGACGGCAATGATACCAGCAGTGCCGTCGTCGATAAAATAAGAATCGCTGTGGACGCCAGGGGGACGGGCATCCGGGTCGATAAGGTCCGGAAGACCCGAGACCAGAAGGTCGTAATAGGTTGCCGGACCCGGGGTGAGCTGGAGGCAGTCAAGAACAGACTGGGGGGCTCAACGGCAGGGCTAAAAGTAGAGGAGGCGGTTAACAGGGATCCCCTGGTGGTGCTGACGGACGTTCTGTCTTACAACACGGACGACGACATCACCAGGGCGATCCTCAAGCAGAACCAGCATCTCCTGGGCGAGCTCAAAAAGGACGAGGTGAGGGTCGCCGTTAAATACCGGAAGCGAGCACGCAACCCGCACGAGAGCCATGTGGTCGTGCAGGTCTCCCCCCCGGTGTGGCAGATCCTGACCAAGGCAGGCCGTGCACACATCGACCTGCAAAGGGTGAGGGTCTACGACCAGACTCCCCTTGTGCAGTGCACGAAATGCCTCGGTTTCGGCCACGGCCGGAAACACTGCACCGGGACGGAGGACCTTTGTTCGCATTGCGGCGACGCTCATCTGAGAGCCGAATGCCCGTCGCACCTAGCCGGTGAGCCCCCCAAATGCTGTAATTGCAAAAAAGCCGGCCATGATAATCTGGCTCACAACGGCTTTAGCCTGGACTGCCCGTTACGCCGGCGGTGGGACGCAATAGCGCGGTCCACCGTCGCGTACTGCTAAAGGCGCCACCGCGATAAACGCGTCCACATCAGTTCCCACCTGGGACAAAACACTGTACAGGGCAATTTTACAGCCGCCAGATGTCCGCGATACCCCGACTTCCGTTTATAAAGCCGCGCGCGCGATGTCTGTCCTCAACCTGGCGGAAACCTGGGACATAGGTCGTAGTACGACGGCCTCGGGCCGCACCGCCACTGCCTTCAACGTGAAGCTGCAGGAAGGTGAGCGAACACACACACAACGGACGACGAGGCTCTCAAAAAAGGCTAACTGGAACCAGTTTCATGAGAAACTGGCCCAGTTAATGAAGATTAACACAGCAGCCCGTCGGACGCAACACCAATCAGGAACACTCAACCACTCCAAAACACTATAAACACATACACAAACAACATACATAACATGCACTGAACACATTTCACTCACCAAAACACACACATCGCTCACCTTACGTTGCGTTGCGGCCCGGGGAGTTAGCTGCCCCGAAGACCGAGTCTGCCGCCGGGAGTAAATGACAGCGTCGCGCGGCCCCTCCCAAAAAGGCCGGGGCGATTACAGGTCCCGCACAAAAAAGGAGGAACATTCTGGGGAGACCGGGAGGAGCACGAGGTGCATTGGAGTTCTAGCTTCATCTTATATATCTATTTTTATTTATTATAAATACATAACCAATTTTTGACCAAAGGAAGGGCTCAGGGCAGCGCAATGTATTAGCAATCGCTAAGGGTTTGCGCCACCCCTGAGAAAGACATGTCGGCAAAAATATATAATATATATAGCAGACTACACACATATATACACCAAAAATAGCCAATATGCATAAACACATCTAAACACACAAAACATTATTCATTAATCGTCTATTTATGTTCGAAAGGAAAGCACACAGATGGGCTCAAGGTAGCGCAAAAATATTGAGTAACATCAAGAGTTGCGCGACCCTTGAGAAAGAAAAGCAACAGCACACATTTAAATGATACACAATTATAACAACAATAGTATATAAAAGGGCACAGTATTGATAGAAAGTATTATATATATTATAAACATAGAACAAAATATACACACATTATATATATCCATAAATATACATGTAGAAGCTGGTCACATGGACAAATTATGAACTCTCTAAATTATTATATATAAAAATAAAAAACTGTAGACACAAACCAAAGAAATAAAAAGTAAAGAAAACGACTGACATACAAACAAACAAACAAACAAACAAACAAACAATCAAAGCAATGAAACAAAAAAGAAAAACACAAACAAAATCCAAAAACAAAATCTAATAATAAACAATAAAGCAAAACACAAACAAAATCCAAAAACAAAATCTTATAACAAACAATAAAGCAAAACTCAAACAAATGAAACTAAAAGAGTGATACACAAAACATTACATAGCCAACACACATGATAAAAAGACAAAACTGTAAAAATTAAAGAAACACAGCATATGCAAACAAAATGAAACAAAAAAGGAACATACAAACAAAATAAAAATCAGATAAAACAACGATATACAAACGACGATACTACAAAACTCTACATAATATATAACCGAAATAAATAACAAACTTGGAACAAACTGAAAAATCAAAAGAATGAAACACATACAATTTTGAACAAAGTACAAGCGCAAACAAACAAATGCAACAAATAACAAAAGGCAAGAAAGAAACAAAATAATGTACGAACAATACAAACAATGTATAAACACAACAAATGTAAGAACTAACAAACAAAACAAAACTACACGCAATTATGATAAGAAACAAAACTATGATTTACAACGCCCCTGCTCAAGGTAGGGAGTGGAGAACTGAAAAACACAAAAAAAAAAAAAAAAAAAAAAAAAAAAAAAACCCCTACCCTACCCCTACCGACATTATAAGTAGACAAATCTTTTGTATGGGAGTATAGAAAATTGTTGTTTTTAGACTTTTTCAGGTTTTTTTTTTTTTTACAATATTTCTCCCCGTAAAAACCATCCTCGTACTTCAAGGAATATTTTAAAAAAAGAATTAGCGAAATCGGTCCACCCGTTCTCGAGTTATGCGCTTACCAACACATTTTGCGATTCATTTTTATATTATAGATAGATTAGTACAGGTTTCCCCAAGAGGTCTTCCTTCACCGATATTAGTGATATCCATGATAATCTTGGAAAGTATAATTACATGAATTGGAAAAGTCATATGGATGCTTGCCCGATCTCCTGATACGAGAGGCGGGCGCCTCAACTACTGGGGCCTCACGACAAGTTATTTGTCAAAATGCCAGCCGTTGCAACTGAATACTATACAATATATCTTCAAGCTCGCAGAGACAATGACAAGTTACGAGAGGGAAGATTTGTCACCCTGTATGAGAAGAGGCCATTGCCCTGCAGAGGAACAATAGATTTTGTAGTAGTAGAGCTCTTTGTGAAGGAGCTCGTCCGGGGAAGTACTACCACCATATCTATTTCTGCCGCAAAAATAGTGTTCCTGTGAAGCGTATGGTTGTCGGTGTAATTACAGGCACATGAAAGATTTTAACTTTATCTACGGGTTGGTATCGCAGTTGCAAGGCATCTGGTATAGCTGATGTCTATAGGTAGAGGTGACCACTTAATTGGTGGGCCATCGGCTTGTTTGCCATCGAGTGGCCTTTTTGTTTTTAAAAGTATTTATTTTTCAAACATAAAACTTACTTAAATTATATTTACATTACAAACTTTATACAGTTTATAAAAAAAGAGAACCTCATAGGGCCTCAAAAATCTCATCCGCATCTTTGCCAATGGGACAAGTGCCCAAAAGGCTGTAAGCATATTATTATATTCAGTAGCCTTAACATTCGCTACGACATGACTCCCAAGCTCTCATTCTGCATCTGTTTTACTCAAACTAATAGATTTATCTCGTAATACGTGTATCACAGTCTCTCACACTAAATTCTAAACTAGTTTCGTGTTATCACTTCGCAGCTGGTTTTAACTAAGAGTATAATTTCTAAACTAAACAAAGTTTCAGCTAAGTTACATTGTACATGCATACTAAAGATGCAAGCTGTGTGTTTGTTGTGTTCATATTCTTGTTGGGTTAGTACTGAAAACATGAATAGTAATGATAACATGATACATATATTTTCAGCATTGTGCACAGAGGTGTACCAATGTACACCCACAGTCCGCCGTCGGTATGTTTTAGGTCGCTTGTAACAAGGGGAGAGTCTATTGCCATTCACCGGACACAAATCCAAACTCCGACCGGCTACTTAGAATGTCATAGCATACCCAATAAAAATTTTCTCGACCTGGGAATTGAACCCCAAATCGTAGCAGTCGCTCTTAGAACCTCCAGGCTAACAAGGTAGTTAAAACTCTGAAAAACTCCTCATGGAAAAACTGAATAACACTTTGCCCGACATATGCATCGAACTCATCACCACACGCGCAGAATCACGCTAATGGCCAGAAAATAATACATAATGGCAAAATTCATAATAAAAGCATAACAATATCATTGTTTTCGAACACTGTAAACTTTCATAAGACTTCATTAAAATACCGCACGAAACAATAGTGTGAATTTCTGCTGATATAATAACGTTATAATAAACATTTTTACTCAACATCTGGTCTTTTAATTTTGATGTAAAGTTGCATCATCTTTCAAACTTTTCATCAACTGCTATTTATTTAGTTTAAAATAAGTTTATAATATACAAAGTTTATTGTTTCTAACGCGCATCATCCGAACTATAACTAAAAATTCCATGTATACAAAATCCCGACAACAAACGCCACGCAGTAGCTCACCAGACGCCACACCCGTCTAACTAACACCCTTAAAACTTAACTATCAGTAATGCGGATGAACGTGAACCCTTCTTCTTTTATACAGATACTACATAATAATATTTAGCTAAAATAAGAAACTTACTAAATAATAATATATCTTAAAATAAGAAAACACTAACTACTTCCCATACCAATCAAAGCGTGTGAATCAATTAAAGGGAAAGGGATTCAAGGTCATTAAGTTTACTTTCCAACGAACAATTCTCGAGAAAATATTCAAAACAACACAAACGGCGGCACTTTGTCTCGCATGCTAGCAGACAATTTCAATATTTAACATAAAAATGAAATGAGTATTTATAATAATGGAAAGGCAATTAGTTTTGCTTGAGTCTCCAAAGAAATTTTTGGCAGGGTAAAAACTGAGGAAAAACGATGAGAGGGCAATTAGTTTTAACTATCTGTATAACTTCTTGATAAATTAAAAGTGCAAGTTAATGATTAACTTTGGTAAATGGACGTCCACTGCTGGACCTAAATAGGCTTACTATAATTTATTTCAAAACATTTATGCTATGACTTTGAATTGTTCTTATTGAAATCGTCCACAATCTAGTTGCAATCTCATCTCGCTCATCTCATCTAGCTCAATTCTCGCAACTCTCATCCAGTAGCTACCAGCTATCTTGCGAAGATCGTAGCCCCACTGAGTCTAAAAGGCGTCTCCCACTTGCCGATTCGAAACGTTACTAGAAGAATTGACGATTAAAAGAATTTAACCAAAGTCTCATGTTTGTTTCAGATAACCCGATAAATGAACGCAAGAGAACCAAGACGGGGACGTAAGTGATGAAGTTTGAGAGACACCACAAAAATGGACACTATAGAAAATTTAAGAAATAGCAGAACAAAATGGAGGTTCATCAACCTCCTGGCACTGCACCTACTGCTTCTTGCTGCACCCTGCCTAGGAGATACCAGTCCAACTGATATAACCAAACCAGATGTAAAATTAGATAATAATTTAGATTCTATTCACTGCCATAACTGTAATAGTAGTAGTAACAAAGAATCTTACAACGTAGATAAATATGAAGATTTCGTAGATGACGTAGTTGGACAACTAAACACATTTACTGAAGAACACTTTGATTTAGATAAAACTGTTGCTTATTTACAAAAAGCTGTTGAAAATATACTAGACGAAGCTCTTAGCAAAGATAAATTTAAGATTCTTGATGGAGTTGAAGTTGAACCAGAAGGTGCTAATAATGAAACGAAGATTGATAAGAGAAGTGACGAAGAAGGGAGAGCACTATTTAGTAAATACACGTATGAATACAGAATGTATCAGAAGATTAAGAACTTCGTCAATACTCATATACTATCGATTAATTTCCCAATGGCCGCAAAATGTAAGTATGAAATCCTCATTATTTTTAAAGCTAATAACCGTTGAATAGCTACTGTTCATAAAATATTGAAATTCTCAATTTTGCCTAGTGCTATGTACTATTTTAGACTACTAGTTTTTTCCCCTAACTTCGCCATTTCGTACATTTTTCCTGGATAAAAAATATCCTATGTGTTACTCCGAACTACAATCTATCCCAGTGCCAAATTTCTTTCAGATCTGTTCAGCCGTTTAAGCATGAAAAATTTACCAACATCCATTCATTCATCCATCCTCACAAATTTGCACATGTAAGAAGATAAATAATGTGATTTTATAACCAAATTCTTTCCGTTCCAGCGTTTGGCCTCAACAAATTCTTCATACCGATACTAATAGGCGGACAAGTATTAATTAAAACGATACTGTTCGCTATGTTTCTACCAAGTATCCTGGGAAGCTTCGGCAAAATGCTCAGCAAAGGTAAGCTACGTACAGACTTCTAATGATGTTGTAATGAGATAACACTAAGCTATGGAGATTTATTTAGTAGTAGTAGAGCTCTTTGTGAAGGAGCTCGAACAGGGAAGTACTAACACCACACTTATTTCTGCCGCAAAGCAGCGTTCCTGTGTTCTGGTTAGTACCGGTGTCATTACAGGCACGTGAGACATTTCAACTTTGTCTCTGGGATAGCAACGCAATTGCAAGGCCTCTTGTGTTGGAGATGTCCATAGGCGACGGTGATCACTTAACATCAGATGGGTCAACGTTGTCGGCTAGTTCGCCATCCATTGATATTAAATAAAAAAAATAAGAATAAGTAAGAACGTCCGGTAAGAAAGACTAACTCCTTCCCGTGACTTAGTTGGCATAGGACTCTAGTTTATAAAAAATAATAAAGCATATTCCGGGTGTAAACAGTTAACTACGCATCGCATAGCCCTATGTTTTTAACGGCTGTTAACTACAAAAACTGCTCATTAAACAGAGTAACATTTAGCTACTTCTTTTTTGGTGTTAAATATCACTGTTTAAAGTACGAGTACCATGCAATGTAACACACGCAAATTATTGTGCTTATGGGAGCACACAACATAGGGTCGTGGGGGTTATTCAACTTTAGTTAGAACATTTAAATCTTGCTTTTGTAAGTTACATTAAACAAAGTTGTAACTTTGACCTTCAATATCTCCGAAACCAGAAAATTCTTGGAGGAAGCGTAGCTTTCAATCTGTGAAAGATTTTTTGTAATCGGATCAGTGTTTTCAGAGATAACTTACGACGATCATCAAAATTGTGTCACTCATAAAATTATTCGAATTTTCCAAATCAGTCGATTTTTGTTTAACTTCGTTGAGGTTGACTTCTAGAATTAATTTAGAAGTCAAAGCTTTCTCCGTTCTGTTGTATACGTATAAAGCTTCCTCTTGAATCACTCTATCTATTGATGAACCGCACTAAAATCCGTTGCGGAGTTTTAAAAAGCGTACAGCAAAGCATCTTTGCTTTACCCACACGAGATCATAACTGAGAGAGATACTTTTTATGCTTGATACCTTTTTTTTTTTGTAGACGTGAAATCATCAAATAACTTCCCTCGTAACTCCCCCCGGAGTGTCAGACTTTTACTGACTAAAACCCGTCTATGTTCCTTAATGTACCCTTTGCGTTCCGGGGGCGCGGTATCTCTTTCGAACTACCCGCAGCCCATGCTTGATACCTTAAAATACGGCAGCATTATTATCCTCCTATTCCAAAAAATTCAGCCATGCTAAAATAACGCATATCTGGGGACGCCAGTTTCTTAGTCCATAAGAAAATAATAAAGACGGTGAAAAATCAACACTTACAAAACGTAACTAGGTCGCCAGTATTGTAGAATTGAACAAACCTGTCAAGTGAATGACAATCTTGTTTAAACAGCCCTTCTAAGTAGTGCCTATTGTAATCTGAATAGCCCAAAGGTCGTGTGTATAAAGAAAGTACAGTCAAACTAAGTATTTGGTATGTAGGCAGGTGACAGGTACCTAGTTTTTTATTTCTATATTTTTTCGTGAACATAACTTACCGTCGCGTCGGTGAACGTAAGTTGTTGTTACAATCAAATTCAACAATAATAATAGAAATTAATAATGATTACAAAAATAAAGAAATGTCAGATACAAGCATTAGATTGGAAAATGTGTAATGTTTTGTTAAATTGTTAACCAAGAGTAGGTAGTCAATTCCTGTACATCACTCTTTTAGGAAGGTTTTTTTTTTTAATTATGTACCTCTAGGCGATACATAAAAATATATTTGTTACGTGTGATAATCGAACCCGAGCAGAAAATCGCTGAACCACTGCAACCACTGTACCGTTAAAGTTAAAAAATGATTAAGCACTCAATTATATATACTAGCAGTGTAGTATCAAGTTTCTTTTTTGTCAAGCCACATTTTTTCTACTGCAATTCCTGAAGGCCAGGAATAAACATGGTGGTAACCACCAGTAAAGCTCGACGACTCCCAAACAAACGATTTAACTATCTTAAAACTTACCTGTACACCAAATACATTGTTCAACAGTACATTAGAATTAATAAAAAAAGCGCCTCGGATTCTACAAAATCGTACCACCTGTGCAAATCAATTTTCAAGGCTTTCAATGTCTACTAAGCTCTTGAATTCGGCTTCAAATCTAAATATAATACAATTACAGCGAACAATGACGTCATCAAAGTAGGAGGGGGCTTTTCTAAAGATAATTATAACCTTCCATTTCGGGACACACCTGTGTCAGGTGGGCTGGAGTAAAATTTGGTCTTCATTGTTATGAAACAGCTTTCATAATGAAACTTTACTTTTGTGGAGATTGTATCTACGACCATTTTGGAAAATGTTTGAAGTTTTTTTTTAGTTTTTGGAAACTAAATAACTGACTAAAAACATAATCCTAGTTAGCACAAGGAGCTGTTATTTATGTAACACTTTTCAACATAATGCCACGTAATACATCTTTTTGTTATGATTTCGGTCAGGATCTTAAACACGTCTTTTTTTAAGTCTGACATAACCTTACCTACGCTCCACCCAGAGCGGAAGAAGTCATTCACTTTATTTATTTATAATGAACACACTCATTTTGATGAGACTTTTGACTTTTTTTTTCACTTTGATGATTTCCCATGCATGCCAGCCTAATATGGTCCTACTGCAAGGCAAAGGCCTCTTCTCATATAGGAATATTTTATACAATCATATAAACACCTTTAATGAAGCCTTTCTTCAAATGAATGACGTCACGTATCTTAACTGTACCTACCTAAACCTATATTCTTTATTTCTGACTGTTGCTTGAAAATATTACTGTGGTAGCTTTTACCCGCGACGTCGTCCGCGTCAAAGTTAATATATTATCCGACGGAAACCGTACATTTTTCCAGGGTTATAAGTATCCTATGTGTTATTCCACACTACAATCTATCTCAGTGCCAAATTTCATCCAGATCCGTTCAGCCGTTTAGCGTGAAAAAGTAACAAATATTCATCCATTCATCCTCACAAACCTTCGTATTTATAATATTAATGGGATTTGCTACTTCTAGCAATTAAGTATGTGCCTGTTAACTTTGTACCTGGGTTCGATTCCCAGGTCGAGCAAAAAGTGTTATTGGGTTTTTCTATGAAATTCTCAGCTGCTAGAGTTTGGATTTGTGCCCGGTTAATGGCAATAGGCTTGCCCCCTATTAATACAGAATACAGGCGTGATGGTATATGATGGTATGGTCAATGAGTTCCAGAGTTTACCGCGTTCAAATAAACAAACCAACTTTAGTTATATAATATTAGTAGTAGGTATAAATTAGCATGCAAGGCATCATCAGCTGCCATTTTGTTTAGAGGTACAAAAATCTCAGTGCTATCGGATTGGTCGGGTTTGAAAATCAAATTAGATGATTTTGCGAAATTCACAATCGCAAAATCAATATACCTAGGCAGAATCATGAACGTGGACAAATGTTTACATTAGATTTGGTGGTATGGGCTGCGTATGGCAAAACTACCTATATATAGAAATTGAAGGAATAAAGCTTAGTTTGTGTTTACCATATTTCATACTAGCGTATGCCCGTAACTACATCTGCGTAAATGTCGGTTGGCGCGGGTGCAGATGGAGACGCGGAATAAAAAGTATTCCTTTGTCCTGTTCAAACTTACCAAGTGCCTAATTTCGTCAAAATTGGTGTAGTGGTTTTGTCCTGAAAACGTAACGGATTTTACACCTATCGTCATATTAGCTGCAGGTCGTCCGCTGCTGGACATTAAGCCTCCTACACACACACCTAACTAAACTTTAAATACCCCCACGACCCCTACTAATGCAGTTGCACTTATAAGTACAATGTTGTGCGTGCGTTACATTGCTAACCTAAACAGTGATTTTTTGCACCTAACAATAAATCGTTTTCCAGCAATATTTATTTAATGTTACTTACTTTGATGGGCAGTATACGCAGTTAATATACAAAAAAAAAAAAAAAAAAATATACCATCACGCCTGTATTCCCCGAAGGGTTAGGCAGAGGTGTACCAATGTACACCCACAGTTCGCCGGTATATTTAGGTCCCATGTAATAGGGGGCGAGCCTATTGCCATTAACCGGGCACAAATCCAAACTCCGAGCTGCTACTGAGAATTTCAACAACACAATCCAACAAATTGCTACAATCCTCGACTTCCTACTTCCTCCCATTACCTACATTATTAACTTTTCTTTAGATTCTGGCGTATTCCCATCCCTGTGGCGCAAAGCTTATGTCCGCCCTCTCCCTAAAATCTCAAATCCCAGCCTTCCATGTCATTTCCGGCCCATTTCCATTCTCCCATTCCTGTCGAAGGTGCTTGAGGCCTGTGTCCATAAGCAGTTCTCGGGGTATGTTTACCGTAACAACCTCGTGAGTTCTTTGCAGTCTGGATTCAGGCCTGGTCATAGTACTACATCTGCCCTCCTTAAAGTGACTGGTGACGTAAAGGAGGCAATGGAGAACACAAAGGTTACTGTTCTAGTATTAATTGATTTCTCCAATGCTTTCAACGCTGTCAGCCATGATATTCTCCTACCTATGCTCTCGCATCTTAAAGTTTCGCCTGAGGCGCTGGAATGGTTCTCTTCATATCTTCGGGGACGTCAGCAGTCGGTTCGCGTTGATGAGAATTCTTCGAGTTGGCGTGATATTGGTGCTGGTGTTCCTCAAGGCGGTATTCTCTCTCCTTTATTGTTTTCTATTTTCATAAATTTTATTACTCCCTTTCTTCAGTGTGCGTATCATTTGTATGCCGATGACCTTCAGCTGTATACTTCATCACAGGTGGGTAACTTGTCAGCAGCTATTCAGGATATAAACCGGGATCTGGATGCCATCAACAATTGGTCTGACAGATTTGGGGTGTCTGTGAACCCCACAAAATGCCAGGCCATTATCATAGGAAGTTCACGAATGATGAGCAGAGTGGCGGTGTCACATCTTCCTCCTATAGTTCTTAATAGTACTATCATCCCAATTAGCCCTTGCGTGAAAGATCTCGGTTTATATCTTGATTCGACGCTTAGCTGGCAAAATCAAGTTTCCAGTGTTTGTCAGCGGGTCAACGGTACCTTGCGTTTCTTGTATCGTCTGAGGAACTTTTTGCCTGCAAAGACGAAAACAATGCTTGTGCAGTCTTTAATCTTCCCTATAATTGACTATGGTGATGTGTGCTACTTTGACCTGCATGCTGTCCTGTTGGATAAATTGGACAGGCTGCTAAATAACTGCATTCGGTTCATTTTTAATTTGCGGAAATATGACCACGTGTCTAGCTTCAGATCGGAGCTTAAGTGGTTACCCATTCGTCAAAGAAGAAATTTACGTGCGTTGACCACGCTTTATTCCCTTCTCAATTCTCGCTCTCCTCCTTCTTATCTTACTTCTCATTTCCAATATCTTTGTTCTACTCATGATAGGAGTCTACGTTCCTCTAATAATCTTCTACTTAACTGTCCTTCTCATACTTCTGATTTCATTCATTCTTCCTTTCATGTCCAGGCTATTCTTCTTTGGAATGCGCTTCCTCTCGATATCAGGACAGCCATCAGTCGGTATGCTTTCAAGCAGAAATTGCGGACTTATTTTTCGGAGCAATTGTAAGAGTTGTCTCTTAATCTTCTTTTCTGAACTTTCATAGGATATGTATTTTATATGTAAGTATACAGTTATGTATGTATGTATGTATGTATGTATGTATGTATGTATGTATATATGTATGTTTGTATATATGTAAAATGTATGTATATGGAATAATATATATTGAATTATTATAATATTATTGTTTTTGTACATTTAGAGTATGGAGTATTTTAATTTTTTTGTACTTGTGTACATTTCATTGTTATAATACTCTTGTACAGTAATTTGCACCTGCCATGTTATCTCTTCACCACCTTTGGTTGACTGGTAGAGAATGCCTAAGGCATTAAGTCCGCCTTTGTACTTGTTTTGTGCATAAAGTTTAAATAAATAAATAAATAAATAAATTTCATAGAAAAACCCAATAACACTTTTTGCTCGACCTGGGAATCGAACCCAGGACCTCTAGCGTAGCAGTCGTGCTTAGGACCACTAGGCTATCGAGGCAGTTTAATATACTATACCGTACTATACTATATCTACTACGAGAACATCTTCAAATATCTACTATAAAAAATTGGATACAATTGCTAAAGCGCTGCCTTTTTTACCCGACTGCGCCAGAAAGGAGGGTTATGTTTCTCGAGTGTACGTTCGTTTTATGTTAATTTTATATTTTTTACAATTTGTTTGTTTGTCTATAGGAGTTTATCTATTTGTAGACGCACCCACTATGCAGGTGAAATGCCTTAATCCGTACTAATATTATAAATGCGAATGTAACTCTGTCTGTCTCTTCTTCACGCCTAAACCTCTGAACCGATTTCAATGAAATTTGGTACAGATATAGTCTGGGACCCAAGAAAGGACATAGGATAGTTTTCATCCCGGAAATCCCCCGGGAACGGGAACTACTACCCACGCGGACGAAGTCGCGGGCAAAAGCTAGTTTTTTATAAAAATAAATGTTATAATGCCATATTTTCTAAATTTTCCAGGTCTATCCACCATATCCGCATCATCCTCTCAAGCCAGCTACCCCCCGATCAACACGGATGAGCAGGTCGGGTACAATACTGACAACAAGGACTTCATGGGGTACGAGACCAGTCAGACTGGAACTTACGCCTACCCTCAAGATGGCATGTATGGAGCTGATGCTAATGACGTCAATGAACTTGGAAATGTTGATATGTCAAGGTATTTCAATTTTTTTTTATAATCATTAGCAGACAATGGTTAGACAACGGTACTCTCCTATATAAGGTGTTACCAAAATATCTGCCACGGATTTAATGGGGGGTAGAATTGTGTTTAAAGATTACAATTGTGACGAAATTTCATACCCCAGAATAGTTAATTCAATTTGAGAAAATAAAGTAATTTAATAAACATTGACTCTACCCTGCATAACGCGGTTCACAAATTAAAAAAAATATGACACATTATCAATAATTTATCTTCACTATTGTAATCTTTAAACACAATACTACCTCCCATTAAATCCGTGGCAGATATTTTGGTAACACCTTATATATTTAGTACTATCCCTGTATATTTACCTAGTACTGGAGTTTGTCCGCCGCTTCGTCCGTGTAAAACTCAAGGTATGGGTGCAATAATATATCTAATGCAGCAATAATAATATATTTAATAATATAATAATATATTTAAGGCATTAAGTCCGCCTTTGTACGGTGTATTTTTATATTTGTGCATAAAGTTTTAATAAATAAATAATGACACTTAGCAATAGTGTCTGCCTCGAAAGTTTCGATTATAAAAATTCTTTCATTAATTTCTATTAATGACTTTCCAGAGCTTTATTTAACCTCTTTAAAATGTCAGTATAGATTAAAAAATAACAGAAACAATGAATTAAATTAACAACGTTGGGAAGTAATTAAATAAAAAAGTAATGAAGGAATTCCGGCTTCCGCGCTAGTCATCATTTACGCAGACGAAGTCGCGAACAAAAAGTAGTTCAAATATTAATATTTCCCTTCGAATTTTTGTCTAGATACAACATAATGTTTTTGTATCCATGCGCAGAATTCTGTCATAAATATTCTTCGTTTATGAAATCTAATAATTGTGCTGTAATAAGGAAATTCAAATACAAATACGAGGAACCGACTTAATAACGCAATTTCTTCACATAGGAAACTACGCTACCATTTTCATTTCAACTAATTCGACAAAAGAAAACCTATAATAAAGTCTACGGCATTGAAATAAGACATAATTTCCAAAAAATGTTCTTTACCTTATTAAATTACTAGGTTTTGCTCGTGACTTTCTCCGCTTGGTTTTAAGCGTGTAACTTCTTCGGTTACTGCTCCATTATTATGCTCCATATTCGTCATCATTATCATATCTAAATCAAATCAAATAATTTATCTTTTTGCAAACATGGGTATTTAAGTTACATAGATGTTCTTTTTTGCCGTTGGTCCCGGCTGTCGTTTGTAGATCTTTGACAGTCGTTACTGTTAGTCAGAAGCCAGAAAGTCTGACAACCAGTCTTACCAAGAGTATCGTATTACCCATTACTGGGTTGTGGAGGTCTGATAGGCAGTCGCTCCATGTAAAATACTGATATTCAGCTGCATCCGGTTCGACTGGAAGCCGACCCCAACATAGCTGGGAAAAGGCTAAGCAGATGATGAGATGTTCTTTTTTAATATTAACATGCTTTCCGTGCTCCATATTTTGCCGAATTGCCATATATTGCCATCTACTGAACGATGTCCACTGCTGGACATACGCCTCCCCTAAAGATATAGCCACAATGACCGGTCCTGTGCTGCCCGCATCCAGCAATTTCTCGAAAAATTTTCATTTGTCATGTATCTGGCTATCATATACCAAAATATTATTTCTTATACGACTGGTATTTCCCAAATTTTTTTTTACCGATTGGTTATCTTCAAGTGTCCCTAGGCGGGGCGGGAGGGAGTGTCAGATTTTTACTGACGAAAAAACCCATCCATGTTCCTTCTTGTGCCCTTTGGGTTCCGGGGGCGCGGTATCTCTTCAACAACTCCCAGACCCGGCAGGCATTGGCCCTCAGTGGCCCCTCAAAACTTCTAGTGACTACCGCGTTAAAACAAACAAAAAAACTGTTCAGTTTTATTATTATATTAGTACGGATTATTACATTATTGGTTTATCGTTCGTCCGTCGAACGACTTCATTCGAGGAGATTGGGCGTGATCCAATCATGTCTCCCAATTTGCATACTACAAAATAATGATGGACTTTTTTATCAGAAATTGTTAATTAAATTTTGAGCCAATTTGTGGTAGGTATTCCTAATAGGTACCTATTTGTATTTATTTGAATGAAGAGAAAGAGGGAGGCCAAAGAAAAGATCGATGGATTGTATGAAGAATGATATGAAAGAGAAGGGAGTCAGTGATAGCATGACAGTTGACAGGACGGAATGCAAGTAGAAAACGTGTTGCGCCGACCCCAAGTAATATGGTAAAAGGGCGGAGCCATAATAGGTTTTTGTCTAGTTTGTTGTAGCGAAGTATGGTAAATAAACATTAATCTTATCGGTAAAATTGAATTTGTAGGTGTTAGTGGCAGAAAAGTGGCTGGATTAGATTTGAAGTTTAAATAATTAAACTTAGGTATTTAAAAACAAGCTATCTTTAAATTCTTTTTTTTTTACTTATTTTATTACAAGCTTTTGCCTGCTACTTTATCTGTGTAGAGTTCAGAATTAAGGCAAAGTGCTAAATTATCCCGCGGGGACTCCAAAATGGAATATAAAAATGTATTATTGTATGAATTCAGACTTTGAGAAAGAGTAACCAGACATCCATCCATACAGATGTATGTATGGATGGATGTCTGGTTACTCTTTCATCCATCATCACAAATTTTACTATTTTTAAGTAATGGTTCATTTATTTCCAAAAGAATATTAAAACCTCTACTGTCCAATAAAATATCGCTTTAAATATCTTTTAATATATTTATTATGTTTCTCAGGTTTGGTGCAGACGCACAGAAAGCAGGGTACATGCCTTCGAAGAACAGTTATTATAAGAATCAGATAGCTACAGCTAATAATTACAAGGTTCGTATGCTTTCTACATACCCCTTAGTTTTGTGGTTGCAAGCATGACCGCTAAGCGTGGAGTCCTTGGTTCAATTCCCGGGTAAAGCAAAGTGTTATTGGTTTGGTTTCTCCACTAAGAATGTCTCAGTAGCAGTTCGGAGAAATTGGAGGGTGTACCCCATAAGTTCAGAAAGCACGTAAACCCGTTGGTCTTGGCTGTCATTTGGAGGTCTTTGACAGTCGTTACGGGTAGTCAGAAGCCCGAAAATCTGACAATCAGTCTTATCAAAAGGTATCGTGTCACGCTATAGACGTCTCGAAATTATCATCATCATCATATCAGCCGCAGGACGTCTACTGCTGGACATTGGCCTCCCCCATAGATTTCCAAAAGACCGGTTGGAAGCGGCCTGAAAATTATGCTTGGAATACATTTTAAATTAATCAGCGTTGAATATCTAAAATCATTACAATTACTCTAATAGAAGATATTTTGGCTTGGGTTGATTCGTTCGGGTAGAACTAACCCCAATTATCCTTACTAAGCTATCAGGTTACTATGTGTTTGGGTTGGATTCAGCGGTCAGTACAGATTGGAAGTTCATTCCTAGCACGCAAAAACAGTATTTAGGGCATTCTACATAACTACGACAATTGCGTAGTAGAGACCATTAAACAATAATTCAAAGACAATAAATTCACTAAAAAAAAACCATTTTATTTTAGCCCTGAAAGCCTGATGAATTTTTAAATAACTATAACATTACAATTTCTAGGTTACCGGCTCATAGTCTGAATTCTTATAGGTCTCATAAGTTTCGATGCTACTGGCCTGACCAAACAAGCCGAAAATGGATCTTTTAGTTGCTTTGAAATCAATAAATAGTGAGTGAATTGGGATGACAAAAAAGTGACGTCATAGTTTAGTATTGTCATACAAAATCTATGGGGGAATTACGTTTTAACAACTCATTAAAAGTACGTCAATGGATTAGTGGTGTTCTCTACCCAATTGTTTGTAAAGATAATTATGTAAATAGGTAATCTATGTGACCAAAGACATCCAATTTTTTTAGCAAAACAAGCTTCTGCCCGCGCCATGGTGCGCGTGACTATTTTCACCCGTGTTAAATAACGTCTTTGGTTACTGCTCCGCTCCCTTATGAAGTAGCCTTTCACGTACTCACAAATAACGTGGCTTTCTATGGGTAAAAGAATTTTAAGAATCGGTTCAGTAGATCCACAGATTACCCCCTACAACCTCACAAACTTTAAAATATAAGTTTAGATTTGCTTTTTTACACTTAAAATTCAAAATGTATGTGCCAATAATATTAAACAACTAGGTCGCATAAATGAAGCATAATCTTTATAAATTCCGAACTTCAAATATATTCGTAAACTAGTTCCTGCATTCATGACGCGTTACTGATTTATATTTGACATGCGTTCCGGCAATGGGCATTGTTCATTTTTTTTTATATGTTGTAATTAAAAACCCGTTTCGAGGAATAGCGTCACTGAGCATTATGGACTAATTAATAATGAAAAATATTCATATTTTACTGATATTTTTGACAAAATACGATTGACCTTCATTGCCCTTCAAATTAGGTCAGCGCTGGCCGTTTTGTATCGTTGCCTCAGAAAATAAAAAAAAGTAAGTGCCAAGTATTGTCAACCAGTTGTCAAGTGTCAAATTTTAACGCAAATGTCAAAAGTTTTTGAAACTTAATAACAGTTTAAAGTTTTTCAAAAATAATATTATTCCTGCGACTTTCCTAATAATCTTGTTCCATTATTCCGACACTCGACAATTTTTATAGTGTAAGAGTTATGGAATACAGGAAGTGCTTTGTTCCAACTTGCAGTAATAATAGCAATAATAGTCCAAACAAAATTTTTGTCCGTATAAGGGAAGATTTACGAGAAAAGTGGTTTATCATCGCTCATTGTGGTTTAGGAAACCGAACAATAATGTCACCTCGTCGATTGTGAACACCTTAAAAAAGCACTCTTTGTTTAAAATTAACAGTTACGGTTTGAAATTTTCAATTTTAGATTTGTTTATGTATGAGTTATGTTATGACGCCTATTGACGTTTGACAGACGTTGTGTTGACAGATTTCAACTTTTAATTATGTAAATAGTTGGGCAAAGACACAATCTTTTGAGCCAATGATGACGTCATCTATTTTAAAAAATATATATATTTGAATATTTTTTAAAAAAATAACCATTGAGCCAATCATCAAAATATTCAAATTAGTTTCTCAAAATGGTCTAAATTTTTAATAAATAAAATAAAATGTAGTGGTTAAAATTTTTAAACTATCCCCAAGTTCAATTAATATCCCGATCCATTTTCAGTGGAAACGGTAGATGTGATGAACTGTTTTATTTATGTAGAAAGTAACTAAATGATAAATTTGGCACACTCTGAGAAGCTTTCGCAGATTGGCAAATATTTTTAATTCAGAAAAAAGACCACTAGGCCGTGGTCTAAGGTCTTGGGTTCGATTCCCAAGGCAAGCAAAATGTTATTGGATTTTTCTAATAAATTCTCAGCAGGATTTGTGCCCGGTTAATGGCAACAGATTCGCCCTCTATTAAGCAGCTCGGAGTTAGGATTTGTGCCCGGTTAATGGCGACAGGGTCGCCCTCTATTACATGCGACGTAAAAACATACTGCGGAACTATGCCTGTACATTGGTACACCTCTGCCTAACCCTTCGGGGAATACAGACGTGATGGTATCATTACAGATATCCCGAAAAATCTGAAAAAAAAAATTGCTCTAATTACAAAAATTAAAATACTTTTATTTTATTTCCAGGTGTTCCAAAAGATCCCAGCCTCCTCAATGATCCTGAGTAACTACGATCCATTCTACTCTCCATTGCTCTCGAGACTAGATGGTATATTTGCACGTCTCGGTAAGTTCAACATACTAACTGAATCATATTACAACCGGTTTCCTAGAAATTTATTGGAGTTTGATTGATTTACTGATATGATCTTCCAAAGGTTAAAGTTTAAAGTCAGGATCAAATTATTTGTATCAATTAGATCAGACCTGTTCCAAGTAAAGCCCGTGGGTAGCATACGGCCCGTGGCTTAAATTTTGGCGGGCTGAGACGTTTTTTTTTATAACGGCAAACAAGTATAGGGCCCGCCTGATGGTGAGCGGTTACCATAGCCTATGGACGCATGCAACACCAGGGGCATCACACGAGGGTTGCAGACCCTTAAAAAACTTAATATTCTCTGTCACTTCTTCTGTGTGGTTTCAGACCTGTATTGATAGTCTTAAAGCATTTAAAAAAGCAATAAATAAAAATTGAAACATATTAATTTCATGAAAAAAATAAATAATGTAGTTGTTCCTTCTCGTGTAGTTTCGAATGCCAAAAAATTCTATAGTTAAGTTACTCTTTTGAAAGGAGGTACTCAAATGTTATTAGTATTGTACAGTAGTACGGGACTCTTCGTTTGCAAATCCGTCTCAAACAAGACCGGTTTTAAAATACCAATACTTTTTCATAAATCGTATCTTCAATCCTATTCCAGGTCTAGCTCCAGCAGAGAACTCGGTGGACGAGAACATCGAGGCGTGCAGGGAACAGCTGATCTGCCTCATGTACGCCAGTCCTGCTAAGTTCGCGCCCTACAGCAACCTGGTGTCCGCTCAGTTAAGCAGGTGGGTATTCTGATGATATTCCTAGAGCTACCATTAAATAATTATATATTGGACCCAAATGGTGGTTAAAAGTTGGTTCGGTCAGCACCATAAGTCGATTAATAATGTCACTTTTGCATATCATTTAAATAGACACGAAACAAATTTATTAACTTTACATACCCATCACGCCTGTATTCCCCGAAGGATTAAGTAGAGGTGTACCAATATATATAGGTAGGTCCCATGTAGTACTAGCTTATTTAATTGCCATTAACCGGGCACAAATCCTAACTCCGAGCTGTTACTGAGAATTTATTAAAAAAAAACCCAATAACACTTTGCTCGAGCTGGGAATCGAATCCAAAACCTCTAGCTAGCAGTCGCGGTTAGGACCACTAGGCTAACGAGGCAGTCATTAACTTTATAATCCTAGTTAACATACAGAAATACTGTATGTTAACTAGGATTTTGCAAGTAGGCAAGTTACTCGTAATACATTTTTACACAACTGACACTGTCATTGTAATTTTTTTCTTTTATCAGTTATAGCTATTATCAACGTGTTTGTTTTGCGAATACCTTTTTGACGTATATCAGACTGGCCTCAAAAACAAATGAATATCACCAGTGGCGTGCGGTCCATATAGGCAAATAGACATTGGCTACCCTATAAAATACGTATTTATCTTATATTAAATATCTTTTATTGTATCCACGAGTAACTACTATCGTTAAAATAAAAATAAATCTTAAATCAGCTTCACCTATCGTTAAAATAAAAAACATAATATATTAAAACTTAAATCAGCTCCATCTATCGGGTAACGGTGGAGTCTCGTCGATAAATCGCTTCGCGCGAGTAACGGGAAGACACAAAACATTGCGGCTGGGTGTTTCAATGTGTGCCTCATGACAGACTCGTAGGCACGCGTCTACAATAGTGTGCGTTTACTATAAAAACTCGACACACAATGTCAAAATAACGCTCACAAACGTACAGTCGGTTGTCAGCATTATCTGACCCACCCTAAACACAATCGAAATTGGACCTTCTGCCTATGATAATAAGGTTTAATTTCAATTTATATGAGGTTATCAGTCAAGTGCTCGAGAACTGAGAAGGAATAAATACAATAAAAATACACACACGCAAATTTGATCTTTATCACGTTAGCATTGGGTTAAATCTTATAACAACTTGTTATAATATAATAAGTGTAATAGCTTATTTTAATGAGTTCGGTCAAGTAACTCTGGTCTCGTGGTCTGTGTGTAAGACTGAGAGTGACAAGTTGCGAGATCAAATCCCGCGACGAAGATATTGTTTTGCTTTCAATTTAGAATTTATTCTAAAAGTATTTCTTGTATTATTGTAAAGAACTATAGACGGATAATCTTCAAATATAAAGTTTCTAAAATGGTAATATTTTGGCATAACTTGTATTAAGTGGGTAGTTGAAAAATAAATATTTGTATTCATTGTAAAACTGGTATTCAAATGCTACTAACTAAGGGTATGCAGTGACAACGCGCAAACATATTTTTCCTTGCCTTACTAAATTGCAAAAACAACTTCTCTTTACAATTTATTTTTGTCTATTTTATAGGTAGTTTTTTTATTATCATGTCTTAATGGAGTGATTCAATAATAATGAAGGGATAAAATACAAAATAATCTATTTGCACTAGGATAAGGTTGGCTGCTTGTGCTGTGCAAGAATAAACTTTATTAAAGTATATATATGGTTTAAATTCTTTAGTCTTGTGGTCACTAATCGTTGTTTACGTTCGAAATCAAGTTTAACCTAAATATAGCTTCTGCTCAGGTGTTTCTTTTTTAATTATTTTATTATACTTTTTTTACAGTTCTTTAATGGACAACGCATAGAAATAAAACTAAACAATTGCAAATTTAAAATGTTTATTATTTCATTAAAACACTTAGGTAAATAAAGTAAGTAAATGCTCACATAATTATTTCCAAATTAATATACAATATATTATGAGGATGCCATAATCAAATCTAACCATTTATAAACATTAAAAAAGGCATGTTTTCTTGAAAGTTTGTTATCGAGAAAATTTATTTTATCTGTGAAATGCTTTAAAGATTTATAGCTGCCTATTATACGTAGTGAATAAACATGTCATTTAAATAGAAAAAAAACTATTTATGACAATAACATCACCACGTAATTGGCAACATTTTAATGGTTTAACAATCTATCCATTGAGCATTTACTTACATGGTGTGTTTAAAAATATCCTAGATTAATTAGTAGCGGAGTGATGGCGCACCGTTCCTTGTTACGTTCATCTTTGTTCGATTTAAATGTTATTTTTTTTCATCAGTGAAGATCACAACATTTTCTTCTCAATTAAAATTTAAATATTCCTGGGCAAAACGGACCCCTCTTCACCAGGTGTCAAAGCTATTTTCTGTGCCGGTTTATAATTCCTTATTCCAGCAGCGTGTAAATGCCTTCTCACTGTTTTCACTGAAATATGGTGTTTTATTGCGGTTACACTAATGGGCAATCGCATTCGGGACTATACTTGATGTTTTTTGCCCCTGGACGAATCCGCTGAATATTTACTTTGTCTCCATAACATCTTAGCTACAGTCGTATTTCTCTAAAACAAAAAAAAAACATTTTTGGAACCGTTTATGTAACTTGTAAGGAGTGAATGCAATAGTAAAATAGCCAACTACGCGTTCATTAATCACAATCAATTAAATAAAATAGGTATAAAAAAAAACACTTACTGCTATATTAAGACGACGACCAATCTCTCTAATTCCAACATTCTGCTCATGTAAAAATATGATTTTATGTTTGGTATAGTCATTAAGCTGCGACATGATGCTTTTTTACACCAAATTGCTTAAAAATACTTAACGAGTTATGCGAAACGATTTACAAATGTGTGTGCACAGTCAATGCTAATAGGCGTAGTGTAACTTTTGTCACTTAAGTAGACGAATTTATTATCTACCTCACGAAGCAAATATATGTGAACTTAAACTTTTTTAATTTACCCACCTGTTTACAAGATAAGTTATTAGGCGTAAATCATATTGGCCGTTCTTTAATAATACAAACAATTTTGTAGAAATGAAATCAAATTAAAAAAGAAACTGATAACAGGTGGACTGTGTTTTCGAACCCACATGTTGTTCCTCGCCAATCCAACATCAAACCGCCAAGCCACAAGAACTTGTTAAGACTCCACGAAATTCAAGATTGGGTTCTAATTATGTAAGGTGACTTAAAAGGTTTTTAACTTTAATGTCAACGAGATAATGATTAAAATAGCTTAACAAAATGATAATTATAATGCCGGTGGCTCCGACAACGTTGGGTGGGTTTATGCGTGTCTGTATTCATCGATAAATTGAAATTAAACCTTATTATCATAGGCAGAGGGTCCAATTTTGGTTGTGTTTAGGGTGGGTCAGATAATGTTGACAACAGACTGTACAAATAGACTTTGGCTAATTTTTATAGTTTGACGTTTGCGGGGGTTTTGCGAAGTTAGTTATGTCATGTCATTATTATAATAAGTAGTACGTTTGATTTTATTAGCGTTAAATGAATCACGTTTACTTTTTGTCATAATATGTTTTTATGTTGACGTGACTTATGAGCGGCCATTGTTGATTCATTTTGTACGACTGTAAACTGTTGTGTTTACGCTAAAATTAGATTGTGATGCGTTAAAATTGTTCAGGTGTGTGTATGTGCAGAAAATATTAAATTATGCGTTTTCAAAGCTATCATAAAGTGATAAAAAATGTTGATCGCCCAAGGCCGTTATACACCAGATTTGCAGTGAATACAAACTAAAGGTATAATCAATCGTAAATTCAATATAAAACAATAATGAATCTTAAGACTGGCTCACGGGTTGTTTACATAGCAATTGATTATATTGTTTTTCATGTCCAGACGTGAGTCGTAACGTGTTTTGGGCATATTGTACGTAGTTTCGTGGATATGAGTAGGTACCTACCTAACTACCTAGTTTCAAAACCGATTATTCTTGTAACTATGTAGTTACCTACTTCTGTATACAGTAGAGCTTTGGTTAGTTCTGCGTTTGTATTATGGTATCTCAGACCAACAAAAAAAGAAAGACGGCGCGCCGCGAACATCAAAAGTGAAGCCATAAAACCGTGCTCCTGCAAGTAAACATACACGCTCACGCACACACCTACACTAAAACCATGCTCATCACTCTTAGTACGTCACGAGCAAGGAACATATTTACTCTAGGGAGAAGAATGTCAACTACGTACAAAAAATATGGTACGGTTTTAGGCGCCTCCTGGTGGACGCCCCCGAAAACTTATGAAAGCGGGAAATTCAAAATTGGTTTTCTTTGAGATATATTTTTAAAGCTAGCCACAAAAGCAGAACTGAGAAACTGTAACCGTCGTTACATTATTGTATAAATTCACTAGTTACAATTTTTCAGTTCTGCTTTGGTGGTCAAGCAGCCTTATTGTTAAAATTAATATAGATTGTGAATACAAGACAGTTCTTGCTTGTAGAAAACTTTGAATATTGTCAAAAATTAAGTTTGTAGTTTATTTGTAAGAGTCAAAGCTTCATAGTAGGTATTTTTAAAATAAAAACAGCAGTTTGACCTTTAATTCAGAAGTACTTTTATTAAAAATTACACACTACCTTAATAGGCACAATCAAAATTCAAATTTATACATAGCAAACCAACAACATAAAACGTAAATATGGGTGATGTTTATAAATTCCTCCTTTAGAAGGAACCTACGCTCTACTCAACGTCGGTAATGGCGAGGATATTATAACACTTAACGTTGCACTATCAGGAGATGATAACAAGAGAATCTACAAGAAATAACATGCGCTCGCGCCGGTATACATTATTTTTGAGAATTTGTCACAGAGTACAATAGTACATTTTTAATATTTTATAGACTGAAATGTGAAGTGGGGCTGCCAGGTACATGTAACAAAATCTTACCCACCTAATGCTATACGAGCGTATTTATATTTTGCATGAATTACAAATTTATATTTATTCATTTTAAATAATATTAACCTATATTCAACACACAACAACACAACCTATAAATCAGTCGAAATAATATATTTCATGTAATTTATTAATTCATAATTTGAACTAAAATGTTACTAAAACTACCAAATGGTAGCTTTTTAACACGTGTGCACCTTTTCTGTTTTATGAATGTTGCCATCATTGAAAACGTCATTATTAGAGACCGAATTTTTTAGGTCGCACATAATAACGAAGAATATGGCAACACAGCTCTAGCCCCCGTAGGCATGACACGGTTTACCCAATGAGACGACCCCGCCTGGTCACGAGTCGCCGTCAAGTAAACTTAGATTTAAAACATAGAATTATGCCTTCCTGTGTAGTGAAAAGTTGCAAAAACAACAGCAAATTACATAAAAAGTCTCACGGAATCACTTTTCACTTGTAAGTACATGAAATAACATCGTTTCTCTATTAATAAACTGTGAATTTTAGGTTACTCGGAACACAAAACCTCAACGAACGAAAGCAGTGACATAAAGTGTGAGGGTTGCCATAATACGATTTAAAATTTCCCCATTCGGTTAATATAAATAATTATGATTTCTTACTACTAGTTTTTTTCTTTTTATGTATTTAATATTTTAGGTTTCCAATTAATAATGAAATAAAAAATAAATGGATAGTAGCTACAAGAAATAGTCGGAATGATCCAGAATGGTTGCCATCGAAAACCAGCGTGGTTTTCGATGGCTTTTTGAATTTAATAAAGTTGATTGAAAATATACGTTTTTTTTTTGGAGTAGAAAAGCCTTCGCAACTATTGTGGTACAATACCATACTCAACAATATCTTACTCGTACATTATTATCCTAGTGCTACCCACAAAAATATCCCCAAATTATAGGGAAAAAATTTAACAAATGGCAACCCTTCGATACACACATAGATAAAAAAGTGGCTTCACTTTTGATGTTCGCGGCGCGCCGTCTTTCTTTTTTTGTTGGTCTGAGTATGGTATGACGAAAGTGTTATAGGTTATAAAGGTAGGTAATATTGTTACTTTGGTGTTATGCTTTGATTACGTATAGGTATGTGACAGTTTGAAGACGTTCTTTTTATCATGCGCGTAAGCTATACCTATCCCGAGCCGAAGGGACTGTTTACTCGGTCAGTGGGTCGTCTTTGCAAATACATACAGAACAACAGCCAAAAGGCCACTTCAAATATCCGCAAATTGATATGTTTATAATATCAGCCAATCTATAGATATTTGAGGTCGAAAATCATATACATCATTATTTAATCGACAAGGCGACGAACCAAAACCAACATGTATTAGGTGTTTTTGGTAGGTAAATTTTCTGTCTACCCTGTCTAAAAACTCTGTGCACGCCACTGAATATCACCTTTGAACATTCAAAACAATGAAAGCTTTGAAAATTCCTTTATTGTCATTGATTTATTTGACATCACCTAACATTTTGCTGGTTTTTTTTTAAATCGTAGTTTAGTCTTAGTAAATAGGATAAGGATACTAATGTAGGCCCAGTCGAATAAACCTAATTGCAAAATAAAAACATGTAACTCATTTTATGAACGATTTTGAATCACATGATAATGGCAATAAGCTCACCCCTTATTATATGGGCCTAAATATGTATGTAATTCTCCAGGCCGATTCCGGCCACGGCGGCTAACCTTAATGCAGACTAGCCACGTACGCAGGAGATATTATAGTGCACAAGTGTGTGCAAACACAGGTGCACTCCCTCTTCCCTTACTCTCATAGCCCGATGGGACGGCAATCCGACACGACCGGAGAGAGATCAGGCGCAGGACCAACGGCTTTACGTGCTTTCCGAGGCACGGGGGTGTCACACCAACTTCCAAACTCCGGGCTGCTACTGTGAAATTCCTAATGGAAAAACCCAATAACACTTTTTGCCCGACCTGGGAATCGAACCCGGGACCCCTTGCTCAGCAGTCGCACTTGCGACTACGAGACCAACGGTGCAGTTTGTATTCAATTCAGTTTGTAGGGCCTAAATATACTAGCTAACTGTAGGTGTACATTAGTACACCTTTGCCTAATCCTTCTGGGAATACAGGAGTGATTATAATGTTTGTATAACGTAAATTTTAAAGAGCAAAGCTTCATCTAGTTTAATTAATTATTTACCAAAATCTGACAAGACAACTTTGGTGTATAGTATGGCGCTATCGGGGAAGACCTCCCTATCCCTTTCGCCTTTAAGCCATTCTCATAAATTATCTTCAACTGAAAACTTGCTGACACGTACTTTCAATGTAATACATCACCAAGCTATCCCCTTCTGTAAGAACTTGATACGTACATACCAACTTCTGAATACAAACTGATTTTCTAAAGAGACTTGTTTCTTACATTTGGAACTCAAAGTTTGGGTCTAAACTTAAGCTAACTTGGTTTTACGACCACGAAATCTAATTAGTTGATTATGTTGAGTATGTTTTGCTTGTTATAGATAGTTTTTCAATCGATATGTACAATATACAAATATTAGGAATTGTATTGTGTTGCGATACACAATGTTGTCTAAATAGGGCATATTTGTTTGTTTGCCATCCAATGATTTAAAATAAAAGTCTTGACTCAGAGATCAAAGGCAAGTTCAATATAAACACTTGTGGCTACTTCACTGTCAAGACAATGTATATTCATTGATCAGAATCTATCCAATGACCATCGGTAACCATGTCAGAAGCCCTCAAGGCGGTTTAGAAACTTTGTGACTAGGGTGTGTGGGGTCGTAAGGCCTTACTGCCCAAACAATAAAGAATAAAAAAAGAAGATCCGATGACCCATAAAAAGAAGAAAACTGATCGATTTTTATGTGTCTTCCACAGAGAACTGAACGAGCTCCGAAGACCAGTTTCTGACAACCCTGAAATCCTAAGGTTCTTCAAATACATGAAGGCAGCAAGGCGAGGACAGGAGGCTTCAGACTGCATGTACTCTTACCCAACATGTACTGCCACTGCTCCTAAGACCCACACCATGGTAGCAGCATACCATGACATCAATAAACTTGTCACTGCTAGGAAACTGCACTAGCTGGGTAAAAGAAAGCAGGAGGCATACAATGGGGGATCTATTTTGGAAATTGAAGTCTTCAAGTGCAACTTTGTGATCAATTGACGGTGGCTTATCGAAAAACGTAATCTGGAAGCCATGCAATTATAATGGTCAGATCTGGATATAGTGTTGATCAGCTGCAATCAAATTGCACCTTATACTCCGTCTTTCAATGCACTTGGATTCCAAACGCGTCTGGGTCATCGATTATTATGACAGCACCGGTCCGATATGACAATGGCAAGGCCAGAATTGCTACAAAAATTGTTGAGAGCCCGCACGGCGCCCACAAGCTATCACCTTTTTTAACCGACTTCAAAAAAAAGGAGGTTATCAATTCGATCCGTATGTATGTAATACGGTAATACTGCCAGAATTGCCCAGTTTTCATCTTTTCATTTAAAAAAGTATTTTAAAGTTCTAATTTGAATGGCGAATTATTTGCTTTGTCGGAACCGTGTTGTTGTAGTGATTGATGAGCCTTAGGGCGAATTTTATCAAACTTTGTTTTAAACCTGTAAATTAATTTTTGACAGTTGTTCCATACAAAAACTGTCAGAAGTCAATTTATTCCACAAAGTAAAAGTTTGGTGAAATTCGACCTTAGTAACTTGATTATTTTGACAGACAGTGTACTTATGACTATAGAAATATTGTCAGTCGTTGATGTACAGTGGCAGGTCTATTTATTGCACCAGCTTTGTGTCGTTTGTAGTCACTATTAGGTCTATAAAAAACTGAATAATAAAGTGAGTGAAGTGACAGTGAATATCAGTCTTTGTTTTGTGAGTGTTAGAGTTTCCTCTTGGACTGCTGGAAATATTAAAAATCTACGTTGATAAGATTTTTTATACTATACTCGTATTATGGCTTTTCGAAATATAATGAAGTCAATAATTTGTATAGCACTTGACATTATCGATGGTTGAATTTTATAATGATCAATTATGGAGCAGACGGTCAATTCTCGTAACTGAACGTTCAAAATCTAGTCGCAATCTCATCTCAGCGACACTCAGTGTTTGTAAAATAAAGGCATTCTTGAAATTAGAACGCGAACGTTCCTAAAAGTTACGAAAATTGCCTCCCTGATAATTATCAACGCGTGAAAATATACCACTTTTGTATAATATATGTATACTTTTAGTAAGGCACTCTTATGATTGTAAATGTTACTTTATATAAGTCATGTATCTTTGTTTCGAACTGTGAACAAATGAACTCATTCTTCGTCTCATTCTTGACGAAGAATGAGACTTTAATATACTAGAGTACCTTTCACAGGTGGCTTTTGTGAATTCTTTGAGACAGTATTGTTCTTATTATTTAGTCAGAATAATATTATGACCAACAAATAAACATACTGGCGGACTGTGGGTGTACTTTGGTACACCTCTGCCTAACCCTCCGGAGAATACAGGCATGATGGTATGTTTGTATGTAATAAGATCAATGCTGTCTTTTTCCCTTTAAAATGTAACAATAAAATATAAATCTTAAAATGTTTACGTTCGAAAAATTTAATCATTTTTTTGCTATATTAAAATAACCGTCATAATTCTAAAATCTAAGTTATTTATTTATTTGAAGTGTGAATGTAATTTATTGTGTGACTGTTTTAAGTTTGTATAAATAAAATGTGTATTTATTTTTTAATTTATTATCTGAAATGTTTTATTTTATTTTGTTTGGTTTTTAATTTATATTTTTTTGGAATAAGGTTTTTTAGTTAAGTTGAGCTGTTGTACCACCGTAGTCTGTTCAGAAAACTTTAGATACCTAAGTGAGAAAAATATTTGAAACATATTTTATTCTAAGTAAATTAATCTGAATTTGATTTTTAATTTATTCTAATACATTTCATGTTATTATTTTGTGACCTAAAAAATTAAAATAATAATTTTTAATTTCTATTTTTATTTATTTGTAAAAATGATTTGTAAATTAAGTTTATTTATTATTATTTCTAATTAATTTATTTTTTATTTAAATTATTACTAACAAGAAATCTAGGTACTCTAATATGCGCATACACATCGAACATTTCAAATCTAGCCAATAAGGGAGCTAGATTTTCCAAAATGGCCGCTCGGCAAACGATGATGCACATATTACAGAATGATTTAATTGCGTAACCTATCACTGTGTGATTGATCAATGAGTAATGGCGACTGACTTTATTAATAAATATAATATAAACCTATAACCTTTGTAATAACAGAAAATTTCATAATGCAAGAAAAATATGCAACTTGCGTTATGAAATCTTTCCATGCAACATGCTAGATATAGTTATACGCCGGACAATATTAAACTTGCGTTTATAATTCTTGCATATTGAGAATAATAACGCATCTGTAAAGTATTTTGTATTGATTTATCCATAATGTAACAATTGGTATAATTTTTATTAATAAAGTCAATGAGAGGGACTAAAACCATGGTGTGTTGTTTATTATTTATTGTTGTAGTCATAATCAAGTAAAATGTAGATTGAAATAAAAAAATTGTTGAACTTAATACTTGTATCATTTTATTTTATTTTGAAACTGCTATAATATACGCAGATCAATACATGAGTTTTCCCCTTCCCTTTATTGAAGTTTGGTATACATACCATCACGCCTGTATTCGGTACCTATAGGCAGAGGTGTACCAATGTACACCCACAGTTCGCCGTTATGTTTAGGGCCCATGTAATAGGGGGCGGAGCTATTGCCATAAGCCGGGCACAAATCCTAACTCCGAGCTGCTACTGAGAATTTCATAGAAAAACTCAAACCAGAAATCTTACTACCAAAAGATTGGATGGATGGATGTTTGTTACTCAATTACGCCAAAACGGCATGACATGGATGACAAATGCACACAGGCGAAGTCGCGAGCAAAAGCCAGTATAGTAAAACAGATTTTATTAAAATTTGCTATTAGCCTTTCCACAATGAAAATAGCCATTACTCAATTTGACCAATATTATACCCGGATTTTTACGATACACCAGGGTACAGATAGGGCTCACTCGAATATCCGGCCTCAAACATGAGCACATAAGCATTAAAAAGTAATTAAAACTTTTGACCGGTAGTAAAAATGTGTGAATAATTCACAGGATTCATTATTATGTGGCTGTCAATTATTGCGGATTACATTTTCTCGTAAAAGAGCAAAATTTAATTATGTTTTATTAATTTTGTTATCAAATATAATTTTGTTATCATTTTTATACAATACTAGGTTCTGCTTTGTCCGTGTGGAGTAGGTAGGTAGTCACTTTGGACAGTCTTTTTTAAAGTTACAAGTTTTTTTAAAACGCTTGAGCTAATGTTTTATTCTTTACTAGCTTTTGCCCGCGACTTCGTCCGCGTGGATCAATAGTTCCCGTTTCCGGGGGATTTTCGGGATGAAAACTATCCTATGTCCTTTCTCGGGTCCCAGACTATATCTGTACCAAATTTCATTGAAATCGGTCCAGTCCATCAAAATTGGTTCAGCGGTTTAGGCGTGAAAGCGTAACAGACAGACAGCTTCGCATTTTTAATTATTGCTTAGAGTATGGATTATTTAAACTGCGATATTGTATCATTCACACATAAATATACCTTCACGCCTGAATTCCCCGAAGGGTTAGGCAGAGGTGTGCCAATGTACACCCATAGTTAGCAGGTATGTTTAGGTCCCATGCAATAGGAAGAGAGCCTATTGCTATTAACTGGGCATAAATCCTAACTCCGAACTGCTACTGAGAATTTCTAGAAAAACCTAATAACACTTATTGCTTGTCCTGGGAATCGAATCGAAGACTTATAGTATATCAATCGCGCTTGGCAACACTAAGCTAAAGAGCAGTTATTGTATCATTCCTATTACAATTATACCTACACTCCTTATCGATAATGATTTTGCATGGTCTAAATACCCTTGACTGGACATAATTGTATTACAGTAATACTCAAACATAATATTGCCTACGTACTCTTAATACAAATAGTCATTCCTAATTCAATTCCACCTAGTGGTTCACAAAATAAACGGGGTATCTCCGGGCAAACCACCATATTTATCAAAACTAACATTTCACAAATTAATATCTTTATCAAACAATGTCTTTCAATATCACACATGGCTAACTTAATGAACAGACCGGGCGGCGTATTTACGAAATATTGTAAGATCCAGAAGCGAGGCGATCTGTAGCAAACTATACTTTATAATTAAAATCTCAAAACTATGGTGTAGTACAGAGCTGCGGTAGCCCTGTAAAATAAAATGGTTTATTACAAAAATCGTTACTTATCACCATCATCATATCCGCCGCAAGACGTCCACTGCTGGACATAGGCGTCCCTCATAGATTTCCAAAACGACCGGTTGGAAGCGGCCTGCATCCGTTTTTTATGTATAACATCAATTTCATATATCAAAGACCGATTATTAAATCTATACCTATATTTAGAAACAAAACATTCTACCATTTAGAGCTCAAAAGAGCTGCTTTGTATAAATATGAGAAAATTCTGAGCAGTGCACTAATTTTAGACCACATAATAACGACTTCTCCTCAAAACCATTGTACTTCACAGAACTGCCGTTACTCTGTATCACGTAATGATTTTAAGACAAATTGAATGCTAAAACATTGTATGCTACAGATGATCCCAGTTCAGACCCAACAATAGTTTCTCAACACGCAACCGGGTCTACACTAGCTTACAGACATAATTCAATATGTAGAGATCACAATGGAATTAGTATCCCTTACTAGATTACATTGTCGAACCGTTCCGTACCAGGGATCAGGATTAAACAGATTACCGCGTTCATACCGACAATTTTGTGAAAGGAAATGTTGAACTGCCTCATTAGCCTAGTGGTGCCAAGCGACTGCTACGCTAGAAGTCTTGGGTTCTTCTATGAAATTCTCAGTAGCAGCTCGGAGTCAGGATTTATGCCCGGTAAATGGCAATAGGCTCGCCCCCTATTACATGGGACGTAAACATACCGGGGAACTGTGGGTGTACATTGGTACACCTCTGCCTTACCCTTCGGGGAATACAGGCGTGATTGTATTATGATTGATTGAATTGAAAACGTTACTTTGATACTTGCCTGTGTATGGTTGCATGACCACAGTCTTGTGAATGAGGGGGCGCATAACCAATGGGTCATTACGATATTATGGTAGTTTACTGCCCCGTTGATCTCGTGGTGGCAAGCACGACTGTTGATCGCGGGGCCCTGGGTTCGATGCCCAGTTTGGGTTTAAAGTGTTATTGAGTTTTTCATTAAGAATTTCTTAGTAACAGCCAGGAGCTTAAAAGTTGGTGGTGTGACACCCCCGTGTCTCGAAAAGCATGTAAAGCTGTTGGTCCTGCGCCTGATCTCTCCCCGGTTGTGTCGGATTGCCATCCCATCGGACTATGAGAGTTAGGGAAGAGGGAATGCACCTGTGTTCGCGCACACACTTATGTACTATAATATCTCATGCGTACTTAGCTGTTCAGCATTAAGATTAGCCGCCGTGGCAGTAATAGGCCTTGAAAATACATACATTAAATGATAACCACAACATATATTTATTCCCAAACAATTTTTCCTACACATTTCATTTACTATTTTCCTGTTTACCAGCAAATATCTCATGGCAACCGGAAAAGCTTCTTTTGTAAATGGTTGTCAATTCATAGGCTGACAGGGAGCTTTAGGATGGACGCCAAAGTAAATAATATTGCTATTATTTTAGGTGATGGGATGAAGAGCGTCCGCTGTAAGTGGAATAATATCACGATAAAACAAAAGAATTCCGGATTTACGCGTCTGATGGCACTTTTGTGGAATGTGTAAATATTGTGTTTTGGTCGTCATATATTTATGTATATGCTTCCTGTATTTAAATAACAAGCTTTTGCCTGCCCACATACCATACCTTCACGCCTGTAGGTATCTCCAAAGGGTCAGACAGAGGTGTGTCAATGTACATTAGTACACCTCTGTCTCCCACACCGCACACCCATCACCCACACCCACCCACAATCCACCAGGATGCCCTACTTAATAGCGGGCGAGCCTATTGCCATTCAAATTAACCGGGCACAAATCCTAACTCCGAGACGCGACTGAAAATGTTATAGAAAAACCAAATAAATTTTTTTGCTCGACCTGGGAATCAAACCCAAGACCTCTTGCAAAGCAGTCGCGCTTAAGACCAGTAGGCTAACGAGGCAGTCACCACAAAAAAACACTTCCTAACTAATCTGAGCTAAGTGTTAATTACGCTTAGCTTAGTATCAGCTCGGAGTTTGGATTTCAGCCCGGATTATGGCAATAGCCTCGCCCCCTATTACTGGGACCTAAAAAAAATACCGGCGTACTGTAGGTGTACATTGGTACACCTCTGCCTAACCCTTCGGGGAATACAGGCGTGATGGTATGTGTGTATGTCAATTAGTAAAGCTATTACATATTTATCGTACAGATCGTTTTGTAACATTTCTCTAGGAAATGCCTTTAAGAATATTTTCCTGAAATCGTCTTTGTTATTCTTTACGTAACATAGCAGAACAAATATATTTAAAGAAATAAGAAATGAATATAGTAGTCACAAAGATAAAACGAGGTATTTGTTTGAATGGCTATTTCTTTAAGCCTGCTCCACACTACTCGCGAAGTTGCCTCGACGAAGTACTCGTCGAAGTTGATCGAAGTCCGAAGTATGTGACTACACACTCGTGCAACCTCGCGAGGAGCTCAGTCGCCCGGCGCCCGTACGATAGGCATCATGGATAACGTTCAAGTAACACAAGTAATAAGAGACTCTTTCTTTTTCTTTAAATCTGCTATGGGTATTTTAAGGATTTCCTGGATACGCAACCAAGCATCGTTGACTTTTTTTTTGTCTTTATGACCTCTCTCATTTGGGTCCCAAATAACTGGCTCTGATTGCAGTGTTTCGAGGAACAAGAGAATTTGTTCTTGTGTCCACTGTATATCACTTATCGTTGTCATTATAAAGTACAAAGTAGTGTAATTTCTTAAATATTATATGGAATTAACCTTCAATTTACGGAACGACGAATGCTACATGCGCTGTTGAATTCTCGATGCGAACTGAAGTGAGCCGAGTAGTGTAGTAAGACGCTTCGTGTTCGCAACTTCGGGATACTTCGAGTCCTTTGACTCGGGCGCAAAAACCGACAACGACTGGAAGTCGCCCGAAGCGAGCCGAGGTTGCACGAGGCGAGGTGAAGTGCCCTTCTACACTGACGTATTCGTTCAACTTCCACCAACTTCGCGAGTAGTGTGGAGCAGGCTTTAGACTTTTCATTATTTTCTATTACGTTATGTTTAAACTGCCTCGTTGGCCTAGTGGTCCTGAGTGCGACTGCTACGCTAGAGGTCCTGGGTTCGATTCCCGGGTCGAGCAAAAGCGTTATTGGGTTCTATGAAATTCTCAGTAGCAGCTCGCAGTTAGGATTTTTGTCCGGTTAAGGGCAATAGGTTCGTCCCCTATTACATGGGATCTAAAACATACCGGCGAACTGTGGGTGTACAATGGTACTCCTCTGCCTAACCCTTCGGGGAATACAAGCGTGATTGTATGTATTACATGTGTATTAATTACTTATAATCTAAATATAATTCTAAATAAATAAACTATTATTCTAATGTATTTCTAGTATTTTAATCAATAAACTGTAACTACTACAATGGTAATACCACTAGGTACTTGCACTTGCGCTTATATAAAAACTACAACATTTTCCATTACTCCATTCTATAGTGCATGAAAGTACCAAACTATTAATGACTCACTCTTCTCAACATTTTTTGCAAAAAAACAATTGTTGACAAATATCAAGTCGCATGAGTCACGCTATACGAACAAGACAGATCCGGTTTTAAGACTATCCCTACTACTTTCTTGGTAGAAAGTTGACCTGTCTCGTTAAAACCAACGCCGTGTAAGTTCCAACTTTATTACTTACTTAACAAAGTGGAAATTCATTTGAAACGAAAAGTAGATTGACGTTTTAATCATCATGAACATCGACAAATGATTTTGAATGTTATTTCAGAAGGGATAAAGTTGGAATTAGGTTTTTGTTGTCAAGAATGAGTATTAATCATCTGTGTGTAATATTTTGTAATAACGAATGTATGTTTTTCGGTTAGTAGTGCCGGATTAATGTGATTGCTCCGGGCATTAGGTTCGATCAAGGTCGTTGACATTATCTATGTTGCGGTCAAGTAGATTTGCAATTTTAAATGAAAATCATTAAAGTTTTTTTTAAAGTTATTCCGCTCTTTTTGGCATTCTATTCTATTGATCCATTATCTATTGTTAAGAATTTTTATCTGTTAGTCTTCCACGTCGTAATGAATAAGTAACTAAGAGAACCAAACATTGAACTCACATACATACCCAACCTGTCCCGAAATATTTATATGTTTGTTATATAATATTTGTTCTGTGCGGGAATCGAACCCACGAATGTAATCATGGGCAGATAGCTAACGTTATAAGGCCCAGCCAGCCAGCCAACCAACCAGTCTAACCATAGGTATCGTGTTCCCCAGTTACTGGGTTGTAGAGGTCAGATAGGCAGTCGCTCCATGTAAAACACTGGTATTCAGCTGCATCCGGTTACACTGGAAGCAGACCCCAACATAGATGGGAAAAGGCAAAGCAGATGATGAGCTAATATGACGAGTAACTTATGCTATATTTAATTTATAAAAATAGTTTTACGCAAAAGTAATAAAATCTTATGATATTGACATATATGTAGGTACTCGTACTGACATTCATTTTACTGATAGAGTAGGCATTTCACATCACCATCAACCATCACGCCTGTATTTCCCGAAGGGTTAGGCAGAGATCATTTTACTGCTCATATACCTATTGACATTCAGGCAAACGAAGTCGCGGGAATAAGCTAGTATGCTATAAACATCACAAAGCTTATGATTTATGAACCACACATGCATATACCAGAGATAATAAATGTTTACGAACACCATAGTCCCATCTATAACATAGAATTTTCCGCCTGTCAGCCTTTCATACAAGATGAGAATGAAAGCCATGAAAATCAATCATATTTGACATACTTATAAATTAGCTTTTTCCTGCGACTTCGTCCGTGTACATTTTCTTATGGATCCCTCTTTTTTTTGGAAATAAGTTTCTTGCTGATAATGTGGCTTTCAATAAGTGAAAGAATTTTTAAAATCGGTTTGACATCGCTGACGTCGAAGAGATGTCAGCACGGTAGACGGGGCCCACTAGAGCCAGCGCCTGCCAGGTTTGCGGAATCTGTTTGAAAGAGTTACCGCGGCCCTGGAACGCAAAGGGCATTAGGAGGAACACGGATGGATTTTAGTCAGTAAGAGTCTGACACTCCGTTGCTCTCCGCCCAAGGCGAAAGAAGTCATTTGATGATTTCCCAACATTAAAAAAAAGGTCCAGACTAAAACACACAGCTCTTCCGCTTTATTATACATAATTATTAATATAGGTTAAAGCTTATAAAACAAAGTAACATACTAAGGTACCTAGGAAGTATTTAGCATTAGTCTGTTCATTTCCTTATTCCCCGGTCCCAATGAATGGTAAGTGTTACGTCGCTTGCAAGACATTCACCTCGACACTTGTACAGTATAACTTGTATGTAGTATCTAGTACTAGTTTTAGATTTATTAACAGTAGACCTCAGTGAAAGAGCTCGTCTGGGGAATTTCTACCACCATACCAATATCTGCCGCAAAGCAGCGTTGCTTTTTCTTTTTTTTTTAATAAGAAATCATCAAATGACTTTCCCCGCCCTGGGCGGGGCGGGAGGGAGCGTCAAACTTTTACTGACTAAAACCCATCCATATTCCTTCTTGTGCCCTTTGCGTTCCAGGGGCGCTGTATCTCTTTCAAACAACCCGCAGACCCAGCAGGCATGGCTCTTAGTGGCCCCTCCAAAAGCAGCGTTGCTGTGTTTCGGTTTGAAGGGAATTAAGGCTTGTCTGCCACCCAAAGATGTTTAAAAAAAATTGTAGGGGTAAACATGATGACGTCATCAAAATTCGTCAAGTCTGTCTTCATGATTGAGTAACAAACATCCATCCATCCAAACTTGCGCATTTTGTAGTAAAATGTAAGTAATTTAAGCCATGGACATGATAAAAAAAAAATAACCCAATCCCAAAAGAAATGCTAACACAAAGTCAATCAAACTTTATCATGCGCAAGCGCCATCGGAAACGGAAAGTACGCAGCATTTAACTGCATCCAACGAGGTCTTAGTGACGTCACATCGCTTCGTACAACTTGCATTACATAACTGAAAGTGGAACAGTACGTTCCAATTTCAAACGGATGGCGGTTTATTCATAGTTCGAAGAAGATAGATTTGTCATTTGAAAATGGATCTGCTTATTTCTAACTAAGTAATTAGCAGGTACTAAATGTACCCCACGACTTTGGTCGCATGGAAGTGAAGTAAAATATATCCTATGACAGTCGGCAATTGTGTACCTTTCTATGAGAGAGACTTTTTATAATTGAACTAGTCATCATCTGCCTAGCCTTTTCCCAACTATGTTGGGGTCGGCTTCCAGTCGAACCGGATGCAGCTGAATATCAGTATTTTACCAGGAGCGACTGCCTATCAGACCTCCACAACCCAGTAATGGGTAATACGATACTCTTGGTAAAACTGATATAATTGAACTAGTACTCCCTGAAATTACCTTTTACAAACAAACAATCGATTTTACAATCCATCCATACATACATACATACATACTACATAAATACATACCATCATGCCAAAGGATTAGGCAGAGGTGTAACCAACTTACACCCACAGTTCGCCGGTGTTTTTAGGTCTCATATAATTGGGGGCGAGCCTAACCGCCAATGCAACAAGAGCCTCCTTACCCATTCATTCAACAAACAAAGAACACAAATTTCAAATAAAGAATACCACAGCAGGAGCTACCGAAATCTTGGACGAAAAACCCATTGGCACACAACCATAACACTACTCGTACGAAGGTCAAAAGTATCAAAACTGCCGAGTATAATGGTCATTTCAAAACGATCAAGCAGTATTGAAGGAAATTTCTCTATCCATGAACTTACCCATCCAACACTTGGAGGGGCCACACAGGCCTGCCGGAGCTGCGGGTTGTTCGAAAGAGATACCGCGCCCCCGGAACGCAAAGGGCACAAGAAGGAACATGGATGGGTTTTAGTCAGTAAACGTCTGACACTCCCTCCCGCCGCCCTGGAAATGACTTTTCCCGCCGCCGCCCAGGGCGGGAAAAGTCATTTGGTGATTTCCCATCGGTAAAGAAAAATATACATTTATGACCCCTTAAAATATTGTATACACCCATGTTAATACTTTAAATTGATACCAATGCAACAAGAGCATCCTTACCCATCGCTAGCTACCGAAATCTTGTACGAAAAACCCATTGGCACACAACCATAACACTACTCGTACGAAGGTCAAAAGTATCAAAACTGCCGAGTATAATGGTCATTTCAAAACGATCAAGCAATACTGAAGGGAATTCCTGATGCTATCCATGAACTGAATTATGAAAGCGCACCAGGACATGACAACTGGAGTGTGCGGTGATGTTAGTGTGGAGACGGCTTTGATAGAAAATAATACTGTGTGAGTTCAGTGTATGTACTGAAGTTATAAGTCTTCACCGTGGCTTTTGGAGTAAAAGCTTGATTGAAGAAGTCACTTTTATTTGATATTATTTCAGATTTCTCCCCTAAATTATAATAAATAAATAATTATTTTATTTATTTATTATTTTTTTAACAAAAGCCCAGTCTTCATCGGCTTTTGTATATAGAGGCTTGATTGAAGAAGTCACTTTTATTTGATATCCCTTATTTTAGACCTCCCCTAAATTAATTTATGTGGCCCAAAATAAACTTGACGTAGATAGTGGAAGACCGAATATATTTACTGCTACTTGAGGTAGGCATTTGTTATGCAGTCGATTTGAATAATTTGCGTGATTTTATGTAAAAGAATAAAGATATGTATTTAATCTGGATTTTTGACATTTTAATTTACCACTGCCATTAATGTTTATAACATAAAAAAATACTAGAAAAAAAGTGCACTCCATAGTTATCAACTCACAACAATATTCGCTGGGATATCCCACGTTGCGCTAACTTCATTCAAACTCCGGTTTGCAAGTTCGTCACGAGCATAATACATAATTTATCAAAAACCTACCTTATCACAATCAAGTATGACTCAATTCAATTTGACGTTAAAATTTTGTTCGGTGCCCGACTTGAGCTTGTCTACGAAAAATCCTACGAAAGGTTTTGAAAAATAGACTTTATGTTTGTTTCGTTAAAGATAAAAATGTATTATGTAAGCGAGCATAATGGACAGAAAGATAAAGTTGTGTTCAGACGTGAAAAGTTTTAGCTGGTGAATGGAAAGAATATAAGAATGGCCGACAGGTAGTTGCTCTTTGGTTGGTCATGTTTTTGAGGTTATATGTTCGTAAACGCACCAATACAGGAGAAATTCATAGAGTAGGATAACGATTACATTTTCGTTTAATCTAATTACAGTTGAGTTCATCAGCTTTACCTTCCTGCCCTTATCCCATGTTTCTTGGGGGGCCGGCGTAACACATTTTCTTCTTCCAATTTGTCCTGTCAACCGTCATGACGGTCCTGTCAACGGTCATGATATCATGATATCACTGACTCCCTTCTCTTTCATATCAGTCTTCACACAATTCATGTATCTTTTTTTGGCCTCCGTCTTCCTACCCATTCACATATTTAATCAATCATTCTGATTACAATTGAGTTAAAGAGTTTTAATCCTAAGTATTTTTATTACAACCGACGAGTATGAATTATCACGAGTAGGTATCATTTTTTTATTAAAAAAATAGCAATAATATTTAACATTCTAAGATCCGCGGTTCACAGATAGATCACTATTTTCCTTACATTACGAAAACAACCAAAAATAACAATAATGATCAACCAACAAAGAGCAACCAAACCAACCAATAAGCAACTAAAAGTGGCCCAGTCTGAACAAAACCTCCGAGAGGTTTATGCAATTCTTATGTTTTGTTATTATATAAGGTTGTTTGGCGTTAACCAAGCCACTCTCGTCTGCATCGCTCAGTGCATTGAACGCGATCTAGTTATTGGGATCACTAAGTTCTGTGTTCATTAGTTTTCAGGTAAGATTTTCAGTTAATTAATTAATTAGTGACATTATTTGTTAAGCAATCAAATTGCAATTAAGATAACAGTGTTATACAAATATTTTAATAGAAGATTATAAAAAGTTATAATTATAAGCGATGAACTTAAATATTGAAATGTTCAAAAGTGTCAAAAACATTTGAAAATGACATGTATCGTTAGTTATACCCCATTGCAAGCATAATTATCTTTCTGAAATAATCTACGGTGATTTTTTATCACTTAACATTTTTTAAATCTTAATTTTCTTTTTTTCGAACCCCCTTATTGAGGTTAACATAACAAATATCGATCAGTGTCAGTTTCTGCAAGGCGCACGGGTATTTTTTTATATTAGGCATCCTGGCCCATTTTTTTTTCATGTAATTGAAGTTTAAAAGTGTTTTTCAAAGGTCTAATTGAAATAAATGATTATAGCTTTGACTTTGACTTTATTTAAATAAACGACTTTTAAAATATATTAAACGTATTACATAAAAATATCGTCATAATAAATACTAAACGCAACAGCTTACAACAGTAACAATACCTCCTTCAAACATACAAATCATTGTCAGTAAGAAGTCTCTATTTAAGGATAGTGAAAGTAGTTGATGTAACCATTGTTAACTAAAAAAAGATTCCCATCTTAAAATCCAACTTAATCTATTGTTCCAAAACATTATGAAGGCGATGAATGGACTACATGTTTATAGTGGTCGAGAGTTAAATAAAGCCTTATATCGATAATTCCGCTCCCGTAGGTCTATATGTCTAAGGTATCTATTGATGAAAAAATGGTTAAAATTAGTCCAGTAGTTTTGGAGCCTATTCGTTACAAATAAACAAATCTTACCTCTTTCTAATATTAGTATAAATAATAATAATATACAAAAGAATTATTGCAATGGAATAAGGATGACAATAAATATAACGAAAACAAAACAAAAGACTCAAATACCATCACCCATCACGCCTGCCCCTGTTCCCTGAAGGGTTAGGCAGAGGTGTACCAATGTACACCCATAGTTCGCCGATATGTTTTAGGTACCATGAAATAAGGGGAAATCCTATTGAACAAATCTTAGCTCCGAGCTATTACTGAGAATTACATAGCATAAACCCAATAACACAAATGTCACAACGAAACATAACTTTTTAATTACATAACTATTAAAAAGTATTTCAAACTTAATTATCAACTACAGCAAGATTAATACATATAAGGATCATCTACAGCATCTTAATACTAATAATAAAAAAAAATACTAATTTAGGCAGTTTAAGTTTATAGATTGATTTCGTCATCTCTTATCTTTGTCATTATTAAGACTATAAGCCTAATTTGAAACCTCTCGTCTAATAACTCTTCTAATGCTTTCAACTTATACATAAATTATCTACTAGCTTTTAATTTACTGCTGGCTCATCTGAGCAAATGTCAGTTACTGCGAATAAAAAAGTAGCCTACATCGTTATCCAGATCACAAACTACCTCTTTGTCGACTTCCATTACAAACGGTTCAGTGGTTTTGACGTAATGAGATGACACAAAGACAGACATAAAAAAATACTTGAGCATTTATAATATTAACTAGCTTTTGCCCGCGACTTCGTTAATGTCATTTATATTTAAAATGTATGATTCGAAAGACACGTAGCGCCATCTATTATCATAATACCGTTATTGTTATTTTCCTCGTGAACGGTTTTTTTTTCGGGATCAAAGTACTCTATGTGCGTTTCTGTACACCTGACCATGTGTGTATGCAAAATTTCAGGATGATCGGTTCAGTGGTTTAGGCGTTAATAGGTAACAAACAAACTTACTTTCGCAATTACAATATTAGTTAGTAAGTTAGGATGTTTTAGTATAGATCTTTATATTTGTAAATAGTAAGTAGTCTATAGTTACATCTCCGCTAATCAACCATGGTCATTGTGTCGGCGATTTTCTGGCGGTCGCCACTGTTGATTCTGGCTTACAGGAGTTACAGTGGTTTGGGTATAGTGTGGCGGGCTTAGACTATAGTTACTGATTGAAATATAAAATTTCTTAAACGCACGTACAATACAGGAGACATTACTAGTATAGGTCAACTTTTCAAAAGCAAAAAAAAGAAACGGACAGATTTTCAATCAACCTACTTCGATGCCTGCTAACCTCAAGAGATGAGTCACACCACGATGTCAGGACAATGTGCTACTTGATGTCCAGTAGAAAGTTATCCTTCGTCATTCGCTTAGTAGGTCAAGAACATGAATGTATAATGCAACATGTTGTATGACATAACCATGCCTCAAGCCTCCTTGTCACAAAATTGGTAATTGGAATAATAACCATCATGATACCATCACGTCTGTATTCCCCCAAGGGTTAGGCAGAGGTATACCAATCTACACCACGGTTCGCCGGTATGTTTAGAGTCCCATGTAATAGGGGGCGAGCCTATTGCTATTGACCGGGCACAAATCCTAACTCCAAGCGGCTACTGAGAATTTCATAGAAAAACCCAATAACACTATTTGTTCGACCTGGGAATCGAACCAAAGACTAATGAGGCAGTTAAAACTAATAATACCAACCTATCATTATTATCCTACTGTACTCAAAGGCCTTTTCTCATACAGAGGTGGCACGAGCATTGATTACCACACATGCTCAAGATCATTTCAAAATATTAATTATAGGTCCAGGTTTCCTCAGGATATTTTCCTTCATCGATGTCAGTGATGTACAAGATAAACTTAGAAAAGTACATATAATTTGGAAAAGCATCATTGATACTTGCCCGATAACAAAACCGCAATATCCTGCATGAGAGGCATGCCTCAGCCATTAAGTCATCACGACTATATCTGGACATTTGAATACAATAGGAAATAATAATAACTATTAGGACTTTACTTTTGTAATGTAGGTCAAAAAACAGTTTTAGCTGTAGTTAAAAATCTAGGCGTACACGATGGAACTAATTGGATGTTTCTCTTTTACTCGGAATTAATCTGTTTGTCGGTTCTGCATCATCATCATGCCTATTATAGCAGTCTACATAGTTTGGTTTCAGTTTGTGAAATCTTTATCCTTATTGTTCATGTAAAATATCAAGTTGGTATTTATTAGAGAGATACTCTCTAATAAGTTGGTATTTATTAGAGAGATACTCTCTAATAAATACCAACATTTTTTTCTTTTGGATTTCAAAAAATCCTTTGACTTTTTAAGTTATTTTTACATGATAATAGCTTCGTTAATTAATGTCTATTATTTCATTAAAAGTTGCAGTTTCTACTGTCGGAATGTTGACTATGTCTATTCCTTTTTTTAGAATATCATTTACACAATGATTACTGTCTTTTAAATTATCTCTACCTGCAAGAGTAACTTCCTCTATTGGGTTGTCACTATTGCAGCCATTTTCATTAACAACTTCAGTATTCACAATTTCCATTTTCATTAACTCAAGGGACAAATTTTTCATTAAAAGTTTAGAAGGAATATACCATATCTACCTTCACAAATACTATCAACATCTCTGTATCTGCAACATTAACATGCGTGTCACATAGCAACGGTGAAGTAGGTACAACACGTTCTTTATTCCGCATAGAGTCCAAATGATTGAGTTCCTGTATCTACTTACACCTCGAATTAGGGTCAACGTGGCTAGAATTATTGAGATCGGTAGAAAAAAACATAATGTAATTCTTTTCGATTTTCAAATGATCCGTTTATTGTGTCGCTTTTGTCAGGACTACGAGTATTTGCAATATTCTGATGTGTCGTATTTGTATGTTGTTAGAATTCATTATTGACCATATTTTATTCTTCGTCTTCGTCGACGTTTTTCTCGTCCACATTTATCTAACATATACATATATCTATATATCTTCCTCTTAATCAATATTTTTCTTTATCATGATAATTGTGCTCATATAAATGGCTTTGTGTTCTTATTGTAAAGCACAAATATCAATTTCAAATCCATGCTATCTCTTCACCACGCTAGTTCAACATTGATAGAGAATACCTTTGTTTTAAGGATGGGCAATCATTAAATGACTTCTTCCGCTCTGGGCGCAGTGGAATGGAGTGTCAGACTCTTACTGACTAAAACAGTACAGGCATTAAGTCCGCCTTTGTACTTTTTGTTACATAAAGTTTAAATAAATTAACAATGGCGATCCCCTATGAAGCAAAACAAGTTACTTTTCTTATGTTAGGTCATCGTCTTACGTAATTTTTTAGTGTCACTTTGTGAATTCCGTTTGAGTATTCACAATTAAGACTACCTACTTGAAGTCATAAAGATTTTGTTGCTAAATCGATACAAAATATATGAAGAAATAGGGCGTGCTTTGTATTATAATGTTAGCAATAGACAAAGTAGAAAAAAACACCATCTATACATACCATCACGCCTGTTTTCCCCGAAGGTTAACATAACACGCAACATATTTACTACCTCTTTAGTCTAGTGATCACACAGTTACAGTACACCCACAGTTCGCCGGTATGTTTAGGTGCCATGTAATAGGAGGCGAGCCTATTGCCATTAACCGGGTACAAATCTTAAATCCGAGCTGCTACTGAGAATGTCATAGAAAAACCCAATAACACTTTTTGCTCGACCTGGGAACCGAACCCAGGACCTCTAGCGTAGCAGTTGTGCTTAGGGCCACTATGCTAAAGAAGAAAAATAGTATATTAAGAAAAAATCTTAAACGTACTTGCAACCTGGGTCGTATTTAGAACATCACAACATCCTTATCACATTGTTTGAAGTTGGCAGAGACAGAAATATGTTCTACATACGTTAAGCGCTAACTGTTTGTAATGAATAGTGCAAGTAAGTCATATAGCTAGACCGTGAAAAATATTTACTAAAATAACTAGTTTTTGAGTCAATAAACTACTTTTACTAGGTACTTTATATTTCCTTTTATTTTCTCTACATATTTTTTTCCTCTTTTCTGTTTATTATATCGTTTGTAAGGAGACACATAAGTTCAGATCATCAATTTAAAAAAAAAGGCATACCTATTCTATCCATATTTTGTGATCATGTTATCCTACTGTCATACCGGGGAATCCACTGCTTGTGAAGATGTCAAAGTTTTACTACGTTTTTTTACAAAACCCAATTTTAAATGTTCTAACCAAACTTTAAATACGACCTCTGTACAATTGTATACACCTAAGCAAACTACGTTTATTACATTGCATGGTACCATAAAAAGTGATTTTTACACCAAAACGAAAATAGTTCCCCAACAAAGATTTTTACTTACATTATGCAAATCAAATCAAATCAAAGCATTTATTTCAATTAGACCATTTACAGGCACTTTTGAATTGTCAAGAAGTTACAGTTTAATATTGAAGCTAGTTGCTCGTTCCAAAACGTAGGTCTCTATCGAGAAGAACGAGCAAGAAACTCCATGGACACTCTTTTCATTCAATTTGGTTTTTACAAAAACTTGGTTACAATATTCTTGTTGCTTCTATATTTGAAAACAATGAAGGTGAATATAAAAAATAACAAAATTATAATAAAGATGTAAGCCATGGCAGTTAAGAGATGACCAATCCCAACTGACAGCACCCGTTCACGAATATGACGCGTGCATCAGCACCATCTAGCTCAACCATCTTGAAGGGAACCAAACGATCCAACCCACGCGCCACCGTCAGCGAGACATTAAAGAGAGCGGGTATTTAATCATAATCATTTTATTATCAGGCAACTGAGGCCCATAGATTTAGTTTGCGGCGTTGTGATGTTTCTCTTTTACATCCCGTATAGTAAATGTATATAAACTGTTTTATCTAAAACAGTAACATCTACCAAATTCTGTAGTTTCTCCTTCAATGTCAATATCATGTCTTGTAGTTATTAGACCTGCTCATGTCTAAGCCCTTGTACTTAATTCAAGCCTCTTCGCTAATATCACGGGGTGTTACATGTACTATACGATGTAATATCATATAGTACATACTAATAACACCCCGCGGTTTCACAGGACTTTTCAGACCGATAGTTCCTGAAATGAGAACAATTATTTTTTCAATTTCATAATTTTTATTAACTTGTGCCCGCGATTTTGTCGGCATGGTTTTTTCCATCTACGTTAAGTGACATCTTTAGTTACTGCTCCGCTCCTATGCGTCGCAGCGTTATGTTATGTAGATTATACTATTCCTCATAAATCTAGCTATCATATCTTATATAGATTTTATTCCAATCCGACTGATAGGTCCACAGATTACCGCCTTGAAACAAACAAACAAGTACACTTTTCAGGTTTTATATGAGTAGGTAAAGGTACAATTCTAAACATACTGTGGAAATTCGTACAGAATTAGTTCCACCGAGCATGTTGATACATTATTATTAGATACGCTATATTAACTCATTAAGTATCTGTCTACTTAAGACATCTTGATCACATCTTGTTTGTCACTATCTTCAATTTCAAATTAATAATAGCATTATAATACCAGCCTATTATTATCTTACTTCTTCTTAGCGTATCGATGCCGATGGCAAATAATAAAATATAAATAATTAAATAAGATATTTCTTAAATACTATGTTTGACCCAAAATTCGGCCACGGCAACACCATCCGCCGACGCCGTCATTAGGTCCTCACGTGTGCAGGTGACAGGGCATGCGGCACAAGATAAAAGGTGGGCCATGGTCTGCGGAGAGACCCCGCACAGGCACTGAAGGCACTATTATCCTACTGAGAAGGCACGAGTATTGATCACCACGCTTGCTCACAGTGGATTGGCAATTCCAAATTTATATTAGTTACAACTGCCTCGTTGCCCTAGTGGTCCTAAGCGCGAACGCCACGCTAGAGGTCTTGGATGCAATTCCCAGGTGGAGCAAAAGTGTTATTTAGTTTTTCTATAAAATTCTCAGTAGCAGCTCGGAGTTAGGATTTGTACCCGGTAAATGGCAATAGACTCGCCCCCTATTACATCGGACCTAAACATACCGGCGAAACTGGGTTGTACAATGGTACACCTCTGCCTAACCCTTAAAAATACAGGCGTGATGGTACGTGTGTTTGTAGTGTTAGTTACAAGTCCAGGTGTCCTTATCATGTTTTCCTTCACCGATATGATGTCCAAAATAAACTCAGAAAGTACATATGAAATAGAAAAAGTCACATTGATAATTGCCCGTGCCCGGTAGCGAACCCACTGCCCCGTGACGGGGATGCCTCCTTAACCACTGGGCCATCTTGTTTGTCAGTAACTATCTTCCATTCCAAATTACCAAGAGCATTAAATTATAGCCTCATTTTCAAAATAAAAATACCATCATTACTTGTCGTACTTTTTTTAACTTAAATATGGCGACCGTTATTTGCCGCCAGCGCATGCGCAGTCTACCGTCGCACTTCGTGTATCTCGCTCGCTCTTACCATGAGTTTTGAACATCACGTGTTCCATTTACAAACTGTGTCTTTACCGTGTTGAGTTTCGCTATGTGAAAATTGTTTTGCGTGTTTCAATGTAAGCACTGTGTTTTTATGTTCTTCGTTTGGTTGTGTATTTTTGTTGGTTTTGGTTATTGGAGTGTGAAAAGCCTAGTTAAATTGTTTTGTGTGTGATGTGTCTTCGGTATGTTGAAATAAGGTTCAATTTTTACTAACTATGTACTGCTATGGTCTCTAGAACACTCGAAGTACTAAATATTTTCGTTCGATGCCTTCTAATAGATTATATCAAACTTAATTTTTAAGGTTTCGTACTCGAAGCATGCCAATGGGACCCTATTACTAAGCCTTTACCAGACCTTCTGTCTGTCACCGGACTATATCTCATGAACCGTAATAGGTAGAGAGATGAAATTTTCACAGAATGTGTATTACTATGGCCGCTATAACAACAAATAATAAATCATCAAATGAAAACGGGTCCAAATTCAAGAAACGTGTTTTTTAATGTTCCTTTTTATATTGTGCCAAACCCTTTGTGCACCAGCTCGTCTCACACTTAGCCGGTTGTTACAGAATATTTATAGTCTAATTAGAATCCGTCATTCATGTTACTAAAACCCTCCAACAGTGTTACCGTTTACAAGTCACCAATACAAACTAATGCGAAACTAATTTCTTGCGTGACTTGATTAAAATAAGCAACTTTCATAAATTCTGCCTCGGCCATTGTCATGTACCTACTTGAAAATTTAACTATTTACTATAAATATGTATGGTTATCGTGGTTGCAGACGAATTTGCGGAATAAAAATTAGCCTATATCCTTTCTTGGGGATCGGGGTAACAGACTGATAGAGTCACTTTCGCATTTATAATATTGAGTCATCATCATCATATCAGCCGCAGGACGTAGCTGGACATAGGCCTCCCCCATAGGTTTCCAAAAAGACCAGTTGGAAGTGGCCTGCATCCAGCGTCTTCCTGTGGTGTTAATACCTGTCCGCCCACCTCGTGGTGGGTGACCGTCAGACGCTGCTCCTGGCAGTGCATTCGAGAACTTTGCAGCAATATTGAGTATGGATATCTATTTGACCGCTTTTTGTCAAATGCAAAAAAAAAAATAGGTTATTAATTAAGCCCATCATATTAACAGTTAAATTCCACATAAGCCAGTCTTATTAGTTCATTACATTGTCAATTATCACAACAACTTGCACTTAAAACGCGAGGAACCATTTCTTGCATGACTTGTTCAAAATAAACCACTTTCTTCAAATTCAGTACAGCCGCTATGTCACGTACGCCGTCGGCATTTACTTTAGTTCGTCCTAAATAGACCGTAGTGTTTTATTTTTTGTTTTTGTGTGTTATTTTTTGTTTGACCAGATGTATGAATATATATATATATGGATGAGGCGAAAGTAGTATGTAAGGATCGTAGCTGGTGGCGTTCTGTGGTTTCTGCCTGTTATATATTTTCTCTCTCTCTCTCTCTCTCTTTCTCTATGCAATGTTGTCCCACTGCTGGGAAAAGGCTTCCCCAAGTCCTTCCAGTAACCCTTTTCACGTGTCTCCCGGACCAGCCCTCGTGGTAGACGTTCAGTGTTATTAACATAAATGATATACGTAAAAGTGTTATTGGGTTTTGCTATTAAATTCTCAGTAGCAGCTCGGAGTTAGGATTTGTGCCCGGTCAATGGCCACTGCTACGCTAGGGGTCTTGGGTTCGATTCCCAGATCGAGCAAAGAGTGTTATTGGGTTTTTCTATTAAATTCTCAGTAGCAGCTCGGAGTTAGGATTTGTGCCCGGTCAATGGCAATAGGCTCGCCCCCTGTTAGATGGGACCCAAACATACCGGCAAACTATGGGTGTTCATACAGCATGCATGCATAAATTCATGTCTTTCCCCACGAGGGTAGGCAGACACCACAAAACGCCACCTGCTACGATCCTTACAATATACTCCTTTTGCCTCATACAAATAAATAAATACTAATGTGGGTATTTGACCTTTTTCCTTTTTCTGGATCTCAATTTAGTAATAGAATCCATTCATGAATTGGCACAAGTATAGTTATGTATGAATGGTTTTACACATAGGTGTGCGAAATAAATAACTATTCTAGCTTGTGGTTTGGAGTGCCTTGTTTTAAATATTAAATGTTTGATATTGCATAGACTATTATTGTTTCAATAATAGTCTTTGCATTGAAGAAAATGTCGCATTAATTTCTGTCTATTTTTTCCAATAATAGTACATAATGTCCCTTCATTGAACTAGGCTTGCCATTTGCAGTCAAAAATCGTGCTGTTTATTTTGGCAAATTGATTCAGATATTGGTTTATGGTAAAAGGTTTATCCAACGTAAATAAAAAAAAATAACACATTATTAAATTTAAAAAACTGTTATTGCGGAACTTTTGGAAAAAAAACAATGTTGTCATATCCGAGTTTTAAGCTGTTAAAAATTGTCAACTCCAAAATCCTAGCTTTTCATGCTTCTTGCCCCGTTGGCAGATTTAAAGGACGGCCACGCTACATCCAAATATAACAACTCTAGAAGTTCACACAAGCAGACCTCGAATACAAGTCTGAACAAGTTTAAAACAAGTACCCAAGTGCATGCGGTGTCATACCTAACTAATACGGAGTAGAAAGTACCTGCGAACTACTCCGACCCTGTAACGGTAGGAAATTGATCGAACAGCTGTTACAAGTCTCGACGTATCTAGTAGTTAGTTACAGTCCATGCCACGAAAGATGAGACTTGGCGAGTGTCAGTATGGGGAGCTTGCGCAGGTACTAAGTGTACGAAATAGTTATCCATAATTTGTATATCTATTCAGAGATTTTTCGATGACATTGGAATTAAAACAACATACAAAAATTCTTCACAATATTTATTACAAAATAATACAGTTGGAGGTCAAGTCTCATCTTTCGTGGCACGCACTGTACAAAGAAGAATTTTATTAGTTTCTTAGAGAACTACTCGCTTCTTCGTCAGACTGGCTTATTTCAGAGTTAAGTTACTTCTTTGGTTACTGTTCCGCTCCCGTGTATCGTAGCTTGATGTTATATAGCCTATGTTAATCAAGGATAAAGTAGCCTTCTAGTGGTAAAAAAAATATATTGAAATCCTCAAATAGTTTTTGAGATTTTCTTTACATACATAATGTATACGCATGCAATTCTTTCCTCTTTATAATTTTAGTATAGAGTTATTTGTTTATCGGATTTAAGCAATTTGATAATCAATACTCGAGCCTTCTCCGGATGAGAAGAGGTCTTTGCCCCACAGTAGGGCATTAAATATAGGCTGGTACTATTTATATTTGTTTTAGAACGAGCAACCAGCTTCATCTTTCTGTCCCGCTTCTTGATATACCAAAAGAATATATTGGTGTATAATAATTTGACATTATGGTTCATGACACGCAGCCCGCTGACTGCCCGACAGACTTACAGCGGAACCTTTAAGGAATAGGGTTCCGTATGGCACCCTACAGGTACGCAACCTGTAGTGGTTAGTGGCCCTGACTGCTAAGCCGGAGGTCGTGGGTTCGATTCCCACCCAGAACAAACTTTGTGTGATGAGCATGATTGTTTGTTCTGTGTCTGGGTGTGATTTATCTATAATATGTATGTATTTATTAATTATATAAGTATGTATATCAGTTATCTGGTTACCATAACACAAGCTCTGCTTAGCTTGGGATCAGATAGCCGTGTGTGAGTTGTCCCAAGATATTTATTTATTTATTTATTTATTATTTAACCCTAAAAACCCTTCGAATTATTTCCCGGGAAAATGTAACGAAGTGGTATCTAATACTTCATTAATAATGAAAGGCCTGTGTATTAATTACGGAAAATATGATTATATTTTGCTCTCTCATTATAAGAAAATCCATTAGTAAATGTATCTTCGATTCATTTATCTTTTTCTCCGTACTCCAAATGTCTGACGCCATCTTTGATAATATAAGTAGGTGCCTATACAGGGTGGCCCAGTTCGTGAAGTCCAAATGAAATTTTCGGAACCTTTACATGGGGCTTTCAAAATATCACCCTGTATGTTCTGAGAAGCTAGACGTTTTTTTGAACAAAATTGGGAAGTTATTACCTGACTTCAGATTTAATTGATTTTCACTTTTTTTTCTTAATCATCTGGTGACTTCTGCCTATAGACATCTGCAATACTCAAATCAAATCAAATCAAAGCATTTATTTCAATTAGACCATTTACAGGCACTTTTGAATTGTCAAGAAGTTACAGTTTAATATTGAAGCTAGTTGCTCGTTCCAAAACGTAGGTCTCTATGGAGAAGAACGAGCAAGAAACTCCATGGACACTCTTTTCACTCAATTTGGTTTTTACAAAAACTTGGTTACAATATTCCTGTTGCTTCTATATGTGAAAACAATGAAGGTGAATATAAAAAATAACAAAACTATAATAAAGATGTAAGCCATGGCAGTCAAGAGATGACCAATCCCAACTGACAGCACCCGTTCACGAATATGACGCGTGCATCAGCACCATTTAGCTCAACCATCTTAAAGGGAACCAAACGACCCAACCCACGCGCCACCGTCAGCGGGACATTAAAGTGAGCATGACGAAGCTCTCAACTGCCATGCTCAGTGTCCAACACATAGTAACTTAACAAATAAATGGCTCCATGGTACTCACATTTACAAAATTGAAATAAATTATGTTAAATTATATAAAACTATAAGGTTTTTAGTGAACCTATTCGACTGATGATCCGTGGTATGTAATAAATAGTAATAAAATAACGGTAAACGTTATTAAGGTCAATCAAAATGAAAAAGGGGTAAGAAACATTCCCAAAAAACAATATCTATTAATTTGTGAGCCCGAGTCTCTGTGGAGCAGGACCAGCATTAAGCCAAGCATTCTTGTCATTAATATAATCTTCTAACTTATAATATGCTTGACTACATAGTGTGCGTTTGATGCAAGTTTTAAATTTTCTCTCATTTAGTTCGAGAATATCGAGCGGTATTTTGTTATAACATTTTACTAAAGGCCTTGCAAATACATTGCCATTCCAGTTATGAATTAATGTCTCATATGCCTGTAATTTCTCCGGCACCCAAACCGTCAAACCGGAACACAACAATGCTGCTTTACAAAAGAAATAGGTACGGTGGTTTACTATTGAATTTTTTAGTATGAAAGGGCCATGAAAGTGGCTTCAAAAATTTTAATTTTGGACGCCGCTTTTCAAAAACTCTCAGTAGCAGCTCGAAATTAGGATTTGTGCCCGGTTAATGTCAATAAGCTCGCCCTCTATTACATGGGACCTAGACATACCGATGAACTGTGGATGTACGTTGGTACATCACTTATTCCTCTTTATAGTGCGTAAGTAAGGTCTTACGACCCCAAACACCTTATTGCCAGAGTTTCTTAACCGCCTCAAGGGCCTCTAACATGGTTACCGATGTCAGTGATGTCCGAGATAAACTTATAAAGTACATATGAATTAGAAAAGTCATATTAGTACTTGCCCGTACATCACTGCCTAACCCTCCGGGGTATACAGGCGTGTCGATATGACGTCGCAAACTGAATCACTCTGTATAATTTCTCAATGAAAACATCAAAGCATTATCGAACGTTTTCATACCGTGTCAGTCGTATTCCTTAATGTGATGAGCAATCGTGATATCTTGTTTGTGGAAGTAATTGCCGACATATTTGATATTAAAAGTAAATGTTCAAAGAAAAAAATGGGGGAAGAAATAAATTAAATTAATGGAAACTTCCTCGTTTTTTATTCGCTTTCAATCAGGTAAAGGTCGACTTGATAAATGGGACGGGATTGCAACTTTTGTACCTATAAATATTTCATAAAAAAAACTGAACACTATGTTTTTAGACGATCTACGTGACTGGCCCGTTTATGTATATTATAATGTAGCTTCTACATTATAGGTATTATACAACACACACCTCCTACACCTCCTCCTCCATCACACCTTTTTCTCAAGAGGGCAGGCAGAAACTACAGAACTGTACCTGCTACGATCCTTACATACTCATTTCGTCTCCTCCACGTTCATACATCTGGTCATACATGATTTGACTTTGATAACAACACTACTAAAAACAGCTATTATAGCTTAAAACCTTCCAGTATAATCTACTAATGAATACGATCATTTTTATCAGGAAAACCTTTCATGCTGAAATGTACGCCTCTTGAGATTCAACGAAACACGCGAGTTCTGCTAACCCCTTAGGAAATAAATGGGACACATAACCTGATTCAAACTTCAATCAGTTGGAAGCGTCCCCAATACAATTTAAAAAAAGAACCATTATTTAATTCTCAAGAGTTTTACTAAGTCAAAAACAAAAACTGGATAAGTGCGAGTCGGACTCGCAAACTGAGTGTTCCGTACAAATTTGAAGGTACATTATTTATAAATATTACCTTTTTTTTACTGAAGTTTGATTTTTTCACGAGCTTCAAGAGACTGTAAACTAGAGTATATAGTTTTAATTTCAACTCGATACCGCCACGCATTCCCGAGATAAAGGGTGGTGACTGACAGACAGACCGACAAACAGACAAACGGACAACAAAGTGATCCAATAAGGGTCCCGTTTTTTTCCTTTTGAGGTACGGAACCCTAAAAATAACCTTTTGACACAAGTATCTATGTGAACACGAAATACATAAAAACCTCTCTTGAGACATAGATAGAGACAAAGGTTGAGCTACGTTTCCGAATTATTTTTAAAAAATTTGTTGGCTGGCAAACAAGCCGACGGCCCACCTGATGTTAAGTGGTCACCGCTGCCTATAGACATCTGCAATACCAAAGGCCATGCTTACGCGTTGCCATCCCAGAGACAAAGTTGAAATGTTCATGTGCCTGTAATTATACTATTACCCATACCATTCAAACCGGAACACAGCAACGTTGCTTTGCAGCAGAAAAAAGTATGGTGGAAGTAGTTCCCCGAAAGAGCTTCTTTACCAAAGAGCTGTACTACTAATTTTATGAAGTTTCCTTAAAACTATCAGCTTCTTCATCTACACATATATCTAAGTAGTCCTTTTCGCAATTATGTAGGGTCGGCTTCCAGTCTAACTGGATGCAGCTTAATATCAATATTTTACATGAAACGACTGTCTATCTGATGTCCACAACCCAGTTTATTTATTTATTTATTTTATTAGGTTCACCAACAATTGTTTACACATAATTGTAACAAAATTTACATGCTTAAAATAATCATATTGTGCAACAATTACTTATAGGCAAACACCGCATTCACAATTCAAATAATCACAAAGCTAAGTTACTGGGCAACACGATACCTCTTGGCAAGAAAACAACTGCTATCTCTTTCTATCTGTTCTGTGAATGAAAACTGAAATCAGCTGACTAGTTCGTCACTGTCTAACCTACTAGGTACGCAATTTCTGGGGTACGAAATTTCTTCACCATTGTAATCTTTAAACACAATACTACCTCCCATTAAAGCCGTGGCAGATATTTTTATAACACCTTATATAATATGCTATGCAAATAAAAATAAATGTTAATAAGTGGAAAGTATAATAAGAAAAGAAAAAAAAACACACACATACAAAAACGCCGAGAATTACAGCAATATTTAGTTGAATAACAGCCTCACATTACCTGGAAAATATGACCCGTTTAAGAGCGCCATAAAGATATATATTTCCCAAGAAACTTTTGAAGACATTTTGCTATTCACCCAGCATAAATCAGTTGCCAAGTAAACATAACCATTTCTTTCCCCTCCTTCCAGATAGTTCAAGATGTTGAGTCAAGCTCGATGGCTGATGCTGGTCATAGCAGCCGTGATGACGCTGCAGTCGAGAGGAGAAGGAGGCATCAGGCTTCCTGACCAACCACCTAAGGAGGAAGGTGAAGGAAGGAATCTGAACTTTGGAGGAGATCATGGACGATCGGTGAGCGAAATTTCCTCTGTAATAGTAGACATATTAATTTGGACCTTATGACTACATACATACATATATACCGTCACGCCTATATTCCTCAAAGGGCTAGGTAAAGGTGTACCAATCCACACCCACAGTTTGCCGATCCCATACAATAGGGGCGTGCCTACTGCCATTTACCGGCCAGAAATCCTAACTCCGATCTGTTACTAAGAATTTCATAGAAAAACCCAATAGAACTTTTATGTGTGTTATTTATGTTATGTTTATATTGTTCACTTTTTGCTCGACCTGGGAATCAAACCCAAGATCTCTAGCTTGGCAGTAAGTTGCTAACATTGGGACGTGTACATTGGTAGACCTCTGCCTATCCCTTCGGGTAATACAGGCGAGATGTGTGGATGTGCTTAAGAATTTTCCAAGTACCTATCATAAATACAACTTCCGAACTTCTCTTTCCAGCCTCAAGCCCAAGGTCGTGGTTTCCTAGACTGGCTAGGTTTCGGAGAAGACCAGGACCCTTACATCCAGCAGTCCACCCAGCAGTGCCTCAACGGCGACCTGGCTGACTGCTTCAAAGCCCAGGCTCTGCGGTCTTTTGATGACTTCTTTGATAAGCAGGCTTATCAGTAAGTAGATTATCAATTATCAATATTAGGTGGTGGTGGTGTAATAACTTATGTTTTACGAGCTGTTAATTAATGGTATTTGTGTATTTGACGCTTGGCTACCAAGCGTCTCGCGGTTGTAAGCATCCCTTTGTGTCTATTGACCTAATTCTGTTCAAATTATGGGTGTCAAATTTCAGATAACTCCGTTCAGCTCAAAGAGTGGCATACATCCTCACAAATTGCGTTTATAATTCTAATTATAGGATAAGAGATACATAAGAAATACAACCGATAGCCAATAGCTTAAAATTGCCAATAGTTTTAAATGTTTATCATTTAAAAATATTAATTACGCATCGATTAGACAGAGACATCCGACATGGATTGTGACGTCACATAACACTACTCCCATATAAATACCGTGTTAAATTTCGTTTTACTAAAAAAAGATAGAAACAAATCTTCAATGGCTGATGACTTTTTTAATTTATTTATTCGAAAAATAGGTTTACCAAACAGTTTATTACATGAATGAGAAAATTTTTTTTTATCATGCCTCTTCCCTATTGCATTGTAACTTAGATAATCAAGGAAGTAGGTCACAACAAAATACCAATATTAATCATACCCTCATTTGTTTTCCAGGCTATCAGAAAATGCAGTTCTAGTGAAAGTGGATTCTCAGGCTCGAGCACTGTCCCGAGAGCCACCTCAGCTGGAGTCTCAGCCTCGAAGTGAGGACTCCGATTGGGAAGCACTCATGAAATACGGACTGAGGAAAATTGAAAGGTAAATAAATAAAGGCCGCAAAGTTCTCGAATGGAAACCACGTACCGGCAAGCGCAGCGTAGGACGTCCACCCACAAGGTGGACGGACGACCTGCCCCCCTAGCCAAGTCAAAAACGATAAACGCAAACGCTGAGTAGGCTTTAATAGATCTTCAACTTTATGTGCTTGGTTTTAATTTGAAGATCTAATGAAGATTGCATAGCGTTTTCGTTCGTTCCAGTCGCTAACGCTTAGAAATCTTGAATAGATTTTCAACTTAAGGCTCTTGGGTATTAAGTTGAAAATCTATTGGTACCTACCGAGCGTTTACGATTATCGTTTGTGACTTGGCTAGGGGTGCTGATTAAGATCGCAGGAAGACGCTAGATGTAGGGCGCTCCCAACCTTTCAAATCTTTTTGGAAATCTATGGGGAAGGCCTATGTCCAGCAGTGGACGTCCTGTGGCTGATATGATGAAATAATATTCTACTGAGTCCTCCATCTCTGAAGCCCTTGAGGCGGTTTAGAAACTCTGACACTAGGGTGTGTGGGGTCGTTAGACCTTACTGCCCGCACGATATAGAAGACTGGGACATATCTAATGGTTAGGTAGGTACAACTACTCCGTTAGTCCCGTGGCGAGCGCGACTGTTGAGTGTGGAGTCCTGGGTTCGGTTCTCAGTTCGGGCAAGTGTTATTGGGTTTTTCTATGAAATTCTCAGTGGCAGCTCGGAGTTAGGGTTTGTGCCCGGTTAATGACAATAGGCTCGCCTCCTCTTACATGGGACCTAAACATACTGGCGCACTACTGATGTACATTGATACACCTCTGCCTAACCCTCCGGGGAATACAGGCGTGAACTAAGCTCACATAATACAAATCCATTATTATCTCTAAATCCTCTTAAATATAATCTTATAACAACACCACTAACGAACCAAAGTGTATGTAAGGTTCCATTACAAGCTTACACCGATAAATACCGTAAGTAATCCAGAATTATTTTCAAAACTAGCTTTTGCCTGCGAGTTCACTCGCATAAATTGTCTAACTGATCCCTAATGTTCATCGCTCATTTATAACAGGACTCACTTCTGCCCTTGACTTCGTTCGCGTCAAATATAACAAATTATCCCACGGGAACCGTACATTTTCCGGGATAAAAAGTATCATATGTGTTATTCCTCACTACAATCTATCTCAGAGCCAAATTTCATCCAGATTAGTTTAGCCGTTTAAGCTTGAAAGTGTTACAAATATCCATCCATCGATCCTCACAAACTTTCGCATAAAATTTACAATATTAGTAGATATTATTAGTTTTCGCCCCTTATTCCATGGGACCTAAACATATCGGCAAACTGTGGGTGTACATTGCTACACCTCTGCCTAACCCTTCGGGGAATATATGCGTGATGGTATATATGTATGTACCTAATATTAGTAAGATAAGTATAGGTACTCTCTTGGCAAACACAGTCCCACGCATTGCCAAAATTGTAGAACAAACTATAACTTCATTTGCATATTACAAGCTCCAAATGTAAGCAATAGAAAATAAATTTCGCAAAATGTTAAATGATCCATTTAAAATAAAATGTGAGCATGTTTCGAAAACTAAAAGTTTTGGGATTTTATTTTTAAACTTGTTTTGTTTCAACCATTTACATTCCAACTTAAAATTTAATTTCAGAATCAAATGTGTTATTCTATACTAATATTATAATGAGGTAAAATGTGTGGATTTGTGAGCCTGTAGGGGGTTATCTACTAAACCGATTTTAAAATTCTTTTATCTATAGAAACCCACGTTATTTACCCACAAATAACGTGGGTAAAAATATTTTTTCTATTTTAACCATAGGCTATATATTATTCCTATTATACTGGTCCTGGGTTCGATTCCCGGGTCGAGCAAAAAGTGTTATTGGGTTTTTCTATGAAATTATCAGTAGCAGCTCGGAGTTTGGATTTGTGTCCGGTTAATGGCAATAGGCTCGCCCCCTATTACATGGGACCTAAAATATACCGGCGAACTGTGGATGAACATTGGTACACGCCTGCCTAACCCTACGGAGAATACAGGCGTGATGGATGGCTATATACTATTTAGTAAGGCTCTCTATTATTGAGAAATTTTATTTTTATCATTGATTAAATTCTTCTTATTCCATCATCAGGTTCCTGAGATCAACTGCCTTGGAGATGCAACTAGACGATGAGGTCACGTCCCGTGGTATTATTGCTCCTCGCTTCATTGAGCAGATTGCTGATGAAGTGGACATCATCGAGGATAAGAAGGCACCTTTCCGTGAGTACCACATTTTATATGGCAGATGTCATTACTGGGTTGTGGAGGTCAGATAGGCAGTCGCTCCATGTAAAATACTGATATTCAGCTGCATCCGGTTCGACTGGAAGCCGACCCCAACATACTTGGGAAAAGGCTAGGCAGATGATGATGATGATGAGTGGCAATGCCGTGAGGGAACGCCCTAGAAAGACCTACCCTTACCTTATTGGTGAGGTTCTTCTGAAAGGTCAGGTGCGCAGTACTCGTAACCGGCGTGCTTGTATGACCAGATGTATAAATGTGGATAACGCGAAAGGAGTATGTAAGGATCGTAGCAGGTGGCGTTCCGTGGTTTCTGCCTACCCCCATGGGAAAAAGGCGTGAGTTTATGTATGTATTTTTTAGCTGGTCTTTCAGGGGATCAGATAGTCACTCTTTCAGAAAGAGAGGTACCTAGAGAGAGTGAACTTTAAACAAATCAAATCATTTGAATCTTAGATACGTCATTATTGGAAACTGGTATGAAATATACATAAATTACTTAAAGAAAATAACAATTATTAAAAAAGTGGCCAAATAAACATGTAACTTTAAAAAAAAATCATCAACATAAATTACATACACAAAGTTTAACAAAATTAAAAGTTTATTAGTACAACGTAATAAATATGTTTTTTGAAATTAAATTACATTCCGGAAACGGATGGAGGCTGTCAACTCCTCGGTGTATTTATGTGAATTGAGTCGTAGGTGAGCTGTTAGCGGAGGGGGATTTTCCTTTTAATTATTACCTTTTTTGGGTTTCCCTTATGTAAACAATTCCTAATGATTCCGACCTACACGTATACAATTAACACGTGGATAATTAAGGTATTATTATCGTCTCTGTATTAGTGAGAGAGTAAATTAAATACACTGTTTATCATAATCATAAGTATAAGAGAATATCGTAATAGGACAGTGTAAATGTGTGAGGGTGTGTGTGTGTGTGTGCAAGTACTAATGTGGGTTTTTTTTTTAATTTTATTATTTATAAACTTTCTAAGTACAGTGAATTGCCTCGTTAGAATAGTGGTCTTAAGCGCGACTGCTACGCTACAGAAATTGGGTTTGATTCCCAAGTCGAGCAAAGTATTATTGGGTTTTTCTATGAAATTCTCGGTAGCAATTCGGATTTGTGTCCGGGTAATGGCAATAGACTCGCCCTCTATTACATGGGACTTAAACATACCGGCGTTTGGGTGTTCATTGGTACACCTCTGCCTAACCCCTTGAGGGATACAGGCGTGATGGTATGTATGTATTATTACGAGTACCACAATAATCGTTTCGAACTCTCCGAAGTAACCTTTCAAGTAAAAGTTGATACGTTACACATATTTAGACTTCATCCCAGAATTTAATCATAGGTCTTATTGATAGGCTCTCGACTTCTAAAGGTATTTAATTCAAGTAAATACTTGAGCATTTCGTAAATGGCTAAAATTTATAGTAATTAAAAAGCTCGACTTTAATTTAGAAACCAGATTAATTAAAGAGTACCACTTAAAATGGTTTCAGTATTAAAATAAAATAAATGCTGAGGGTTTTTAGTAGGCACATCTGTGTGCTTAATGGTGATTAATATCTATAAATAATTTCGTAATTGTATTCATGTGACCAGAGAACTAGCCTATTCCTAAGACAACGAATCAACGTTGCCACACAACGTCACAGTGATGCCAGCCTTTTGGACAATCGTACCATTACGTTTATTTTACATCATAAATTTTTTCATGCAATCTGTTGTATGATGTGTCTTTATAATTCAGTCCAAACCTAATGGCGACTCTGAAGTTTATTCAAGTCAATAATAATGTGTGCTCCATGTAATGATTTCTAGATATACAAGGCGTCGATTTGCATCCTGGTCAAATTCAAGGATTTAACTATGCTCGTAATTCTTAACACGAATCAATAATAAAATAAATTGTTTTTGAAAGCTTTTTTTGACGTGATTTTCAAATTCGAGGTAGCCATCTCGCCAGAGGGTTTAGGCGCTATGTACACATTGATATAGCCGCGCCACAACTCTGCCTACCGCATATGCAATTGGGCGATTCTTAATTTTGAGAGAGGAGTATTCTGGAATACTGTTATTTGATAGTTGCAACTAAAAAACAAGCATTAATTATTAAATATTGGCCAGGTATCGTAACTATATTTGATTACTTCTATTTTTTTATGACAAGCTCCTAAAATTTGGCAAGGATGCAAATCAACACCTTGTATATTAACGTCATAGAAGTAATTAAATGGAGCTTAAATTATTATTGACTTGACTATACCTGCGCGAACCTGCACTATCTTTCAAGCTGCCATTTAGTTTGAACCACCTATACTATACTGTAACTATACAACTTAAAATTCATCTATAAATCTATGAAAAACTTTGTATTTGTCTTACACAGAGCAACCGAGCAACGAGTCAAAGTATTTTTATAGTTTTTGGGGCCACGAAAAATATCTACTATCTACTATATACTTTTTATCTTAGGACAACGAACGATTCCTATAGTAATCAGTCTCTATACTAATAAAACGGTAAACAAATATAAAACTTCAAATCTTTCTCCACAGGTCAACACAAGCTCAAGAAGCTGATCATCCCCATGTTGCTGATCCTCAAGCTGTTCAAGCTGAAGCTGCTCCTGTTCCTGCCTCTCATCCTCGGTCTCGCCAGCTTCAAGAAGTTCCTCGGATTCATGGCTCTTATCATTCCTGGTATGCTCTTCATCATTATGTACCCTCAATTTACCATTTGCTTTCGGAAAATTGTTAAATGAATTTGGCTCCTATACACAATGATTCAAGGTCGCTTGCTGACGGTCCTTTTGGAAATTAATGGGGGAAGCTTTTGTCCTGTGGCTGTTATGATGATCATGATGATGATGCACAATGGTTGAAATAAGAACCTAAATGATCTTATATTAGACTAGCTTCCGCTTGCGCCTTCCACTTGAAAGTTCAGAATGTTAGAAACAACAACCAAACCTCTGCCTAACCCTTCGGGGAATACAGGCGTGATGGTGATTGTTGTTTTGTTAGAAAACTATAGTTTGATAAAAACAATAGAAAGCGTCACTATTTCCAAGGGTCACAAGACCCTACCAGGGTTGCGGAATTCGTTCGAAAGAATCATAGCGGCCCTGGAACGCATAGGAAGAAAATCTTCCAGCTTTTTATTAATGATTTTATTTTTATATTCTAGGTGTCATCGGGTACTTCAAGTTCTGCAAGCCCAACTCCTCACCGTTCTCGTCGAGCCACTTCTCAGGTCCTCAGTACAGTCCTGCCGGCATCGGTCTTGGACCCTACAGGGAGCATCAGCCACAGTCACACTATGCTCCATCTCACTATGAAAGCTATCCCGTAAGTTTGATTTTTTGTAGATTTTTTATCATTTTTAACCGACCTCAAAAGGGAAGGAGGTTCTCAATTCAACTATTATGTTTGTTACGCGATTATTCCGCCAAGTATGAACTGATTTTAATGTTTTTTTTTTTTATTTCATTCTATTTTTTCCACTCTCTCTTCTATCTTGCAACCATGCCAACAGCCCAGGGGGCCTATTACTATCTCTTAAAATAATACACATACAGCTGTATTCCCCGAATTGTTAGTCAGAGGTGTACTAATGTACGCCCACAGTTCGCCGTACTGTCAATTTAATAGAAAAACCCAATAACAGTTTAAAACAGTATTATTTTGATATTACTGTGCCTTACGCACTATCGAGAGTTGAAAATCCGATCCGAAATTTACAAAGTAATATTAAAATGGTATTATTTTGAGGAGGTTATATAACTGTCTTATTAATTCTCATGCTGTCTCTATCACTTAACGGTTTATTGTAAAGACAAATATACTTCTAAGAACTTATCAAAGTTAAGTGTCGTATTTACGATTCATGTCTAAAAGAATTCTTATAACTAAAATAGTATATTTCTTTCTCACTTAATCAGCGTAGAAATAAAAAGGACAGCAAAAATTTTATGAAGAGTTTTTAATTTGCTCGCGTTGACAATAAGATGACAGTTGAGCGACTTACAAAAGTCGGCGCATTTCTACAAATGAATTCGCGTGAATGAAATCATGTTCTTTAAAATTAAAGAACATCATTTAATTCACGCGCCGTATTGCCGTATTATTATTGTTGTACCTTCACAAAAGCCAACTGAAGTACATGGCAGGTTATTTAAAGTTTAGTATCTAATAATATGGACATGTTTGGTGTAGTAAATCAGGTTAAATTGACTTCACTTTTTAGATAAACTACTAGAAAAAACTGCCTCGTTTGCCTAGTACTCCTAACCGCGACTGCTACGCTAGAGGTCTTGGGTTCGATTTCCAAGTCGAGCCTAAAGTGTTATAGGGTTTTTCTATGAAATTCTCAGTACAGCTCGGAGTAAGGATTTGTGCCCGGTTAATGGAAATAGGCTCGCCCCCTATTACATGGGACCTAACCATAACAGCGGACTTTGGGTGTACATTGGTACACTCTGCCTAACCCTTCGGGGAATACAGACATGATGGTACATGTATTTTCTTCGACTAAAAGTTTTCAGACACAAACTTATCCATTTTTTTCACCATCTTTTCAGGGTGGCCACAAATATGGATCCAGCGGCATTTCCTTCAGGGAACATGACGTGAGTCCCCAAGACCTAGCCTACCAAGGTTGGGAGTACAGGAACAAGCAGGGAGCTGAAGATATCAAGGCTGAGCAAGCTTAAGACTGAATAATTGATATTGTAAGCGAAAACGTAGGTAATAATGTTCAAGTCAGTTAAGAAAATATTGAAACAGAATCGAGATGAATACTGTCCTTGAGATTAGTACATGAGAGACGTTTGTATAATAATAATAATAATAAATATCTTGGGACAACTCACACACGGCTATCTGATCCCAAGCTAAGCAGAGCTTGTGTTATGGTAACCAGACAACTGATATACATACTTATATAATTTATAAATACATACATATTATAGATAAATCACACCCAGACACAGAACAAACAATCATGCTCATCACACAAAGTTTGTCCTGGGTGGGAATCGAACCCACGACCTCCGGCTTAGCAGTCAGGGCCGCTAACCACTAGACCAACAGGCCCGTCACTGCTTTATTAATAATTAAGAAGGAATAAAGCCATCATCACCATCATATCAGCCACAGGACGTCCACTGCTGGACATAGGTCTCCCCCATAGATTTCTAAAAGGACCGGTTGGAAGCGGCCTGCATCCGGGGTTTTTCTGCGGTCTTAATCAGGTCGTCTGTCAACCTTGTGGATGACAGACGACCTTATGAAGCCTTGATTGGAACAAAATAATTAAGGCTAATAGTACTTAATACTCCATATCTTTATTGCTTTTCCATATGTATTCTTAGTACATTCAAGAGTCAAAAGTAATTACATATTTAAGACACGTTTGTAAATTACACATAAAAGGAAATATTAGAACTCATTGCCATATAGGTATATATTTCTATAAAACCATCAAAGAAGGCATTAAATTTAATTAAGCTCTCTTAATTAACTATTCTCAATTCGCAAAGGAGCTTTACTTGAGATGGTATTTCGTGGTTTGGCGGTTTCTCTTCCATCTCAAAACCAAATTCTTGTGGAATTAAATAATTTTATGCCTACGCCTTATACTGCAGTCATATATTAGTACACTGTGGGAATTACTGCGTTGTATCTTGTGCAGTTATGTTCCCATTAGGCTATAAATTGTCTACAGAATTGCAGTTTGCAGTACATGTAAGGCTTAGAATGCGCATTAAACGTGAGCAATTTAAGATACTACGCAATGCTGAATCAAACGGCTATGGATACAATAATGGAACTCCATTCAACCAATCAAATGGCTTTAAATTTAAGCTCAAGTCAAGATTTGATCTTACGTTTTATCGGCATTAGTAACCATAGTAACGGGTTGTGATTGTAGCACCATGTTTCATGAATTTATTATTCATTCAGCTAGATAAAAAGAATCAATCATGATTATCGTAATTATCATCATTGACATTGTTATTATATTTTGTACCATTTACTGTTTTCTCATCAACTTTCTTTGTTCTTTTCATATCGTGCCATTGCTAATTATAGTATACTACTCTTGTACTACAAATCTTCATTATCCACATTTCGACTTCATCCATTGCTGCGTATAGTCCTCTCTTTGTTTGTGACAATGTCTACTCTTCTGTACCATTCTCATCCAGGTTTTATTCGTGATGGCAGCAATATCATCTGCCCATTTTGCCGTCTCACTCTCTCATCTCCTCGCGTCTCTCCTTTCTTCTTCATCTCCTTTCATGTCATACTATCATGATCTTACTCCGCCTGTCATCACCACTAAATCTCACAAGGTGCCCGCCCAATTAGGTAGATGATACCACTAATTGTCGTACTTTATTATGAGCTGTCAAAACGCAATTCCCCCCTAGATTGTGTGACAATACTAAACTATGACGTCACTTTTGTCATCTCAATTCACTAAATTGATTTCAAAGCAACTAGAAATTAAATTTTATAGTTATTTTTTTCATCGGGTTTTCACGGTTAAAATAAACTGCATTTTTTGTGGAGTGGTGTCTTGTTTAATGATGTCATCTACCCAATTCCATTTCAATACAATTGCTCAATTTCCAGCATCAAAGATCTTTATACGCCTTCGGATCTCGATCAATCTTTCATAGGTATAAATTTAAAGTGTTTCACTTTGAATTATTGTATGTCAAGCCAAATTGATGAACGCGCTTTTAGCCTCAATTCAGTAGTAAATTGAAAAGCTGTCTGAAGCAAAGTGCTATCGAAGTTATTTGATTCTGAAATATGGAGTAAGATCTTTCAATAGATTTGTTATTGAATTTTGCTTTTAACGATTATGAATAAATAGTATGTGGTAATGATTTTATACATAGCACAACAGACTTCTTTTTTTCTTCTTGTTAAGTCGATGATACTCGTAATTTTTAGGCCCAGTACGTGGCCACGTTTATCGGGGCATCAGGAGCGTTGTTAATGTCATTTGAAGTGCAGGTGTACGGACACTTTGGGTACTGCAGTAAATAATAGCATAGCAGTCATAACCAGTTATATACTATTCCCACTATTCGGTCTCTAGCATCTTCTCTGTGAAAGAGAGAGAGGGTATCGTAATCTACCACGTGTGTCATGTATGGTGGGTACATCAGAGTTCGAGTTTTACTAGTTCTATTACTGATGAGACGCGTAAAGCTGGGCTACATACTGTACTATCCCTACTAATATTATAAATGCGAAAGTAACTCTGTCTGTCTGTCTGTCTCTTCTTCACGCCTAAACCACTGAACCGATTTCAATTAAATTTGGTACAGATATAGTCTGGAACCCGAGAAAGGACATAGGATATTTTTCATCCCGGAAATCCCCCGGGAACGGGAACTATTAATTCACGCGGACGAAGTCGCGGACAAAAGCTAGTTATAAATATAAACATCGATTTGAAAAGAAGAAGTCGGACATTTCAATTGCGAACAGGCTTTTGTTCGCTCAAAGGCTTTTTCGAAACTAGCACGCAATACAATCCGATATTTTGCAGCCCAATTTTTTCAATATATTTTCTCTGCGATCTTTTGTCGTCATTTTCGCAATGGAGTAAGTCGTGCAATAAAAATCGCAGTGCGCATTTTCCTTTAGTGTCAATTTTAACTTTATCACCGTGAATATAAATATGATAGATTTCGCTCTGTCCAATCTAGTTTTTATATAAATCTTTTTTACGATATTGGAGCGAGATTTATTAATTAGATTGTAAACTTAGCTAATATATTTTTAGTATCCACGAGTGTCGTGATGGCCTAGTGGTTAAGGCGCCCGCCTCTCATGCACGAGGTTGTGGGCTCGCAACCGGGCACGGGCAAGTACCAATGTGACTTTTTCTAATTCATAATGTACTTTCTAAGTTTACCTTGGATATCACTGAGATCGGAAACCATGTCAGAGGCCCTTGAGGCGGTTTAGAAACTCTGACACTAGGGTGTTTGGAGTCGTAAGACCTTACTGCCCACACGATAAAGAAGAAAGTATCCACGCAAGTGTGTGGTTTATATTATGTAAAAGTTTAAAACAGATAGTATCTATCTTAATGTTTGTCAAGTTTGACTTTGTATAAATAATATTTTAACTATGTATAAACATTTATAGTCAGTAAGTGACGTAAATTATTTTTAGTTTTTTATTTTGTGAATAAAGTGTTTTATTAATTAAAAGTTGTTTTTATTACTTTGTAATTGGTGTCTCGTTGTAGGAGATCTTTGTGAAGTTTTGAAAGGTATTATTTATTGTCAAATGAATTTCGAAACTTAAAGTTACTAACAACTAGACTAGACTATTGATTATCTATTCTAATAGGTATTACAAAGACATAAAGTTTGTTTTATTGCTCTTATGATTGTAAGAAGTATCTAATTTATTTACAATAATCCTTCCACTGATTGTAGTAGTAGTAGTAGAGCTCTTTGTGATGGAGCTCCTCCGGGGAAGCGCTACCACCATACCTATTTCTGCCGCAAAGCAGCGTTTCTGTGTTCCGGTTTGAAGGACATGGGTGCCGGTGTAATTACAGGCTCATGAGACATTTCAACTTTGTCTCCGGGATGTCAACACATTTGCAAGGCCTCTGGTATTGCAGATGTCCATAGGTAACGGTGACCACTTACCATCAGGTGGGTCGACGAGCTACCCATTGCTCACCGTGGATAGGCCCGCATGAAGCATGGGTAGCACCAATTATTTTTTCACATAAGAAAAATAAAATTAACACAGCACGCAAATGATATATTAAAAATAAAAAGAAACCTAAAATTTTGAGCCTACATTACGACTTCTTCATAAAAATGTAATAGTAAATTAAATATTTTATTAAGACAATACACGAAACATAGTAAAAGGTCAACGTGATTGAAGATAAAATTAAATATTTATTTTAGTACTACTATAACCACAACAGTACCAAATATTCGTAGAATGTTAGTTCTGCTCACAGTTGTACTATTCTGTCGAAATCTTCTTCGGTTTTAGCTGAAGAGGAGTTGGACTGTCACAATCCCTAGCATCATTGAGGATGACAGCCCATCTAAAACCACCACCTAAACCAACTGTGATTTGTTCAGAATTAACTGTAGGTGTGCTGACAGCTTACCTCAAGCTGACTATAACTAAAGCCAAGGAAGTAGAGTAGAAATGTAGATGTCAATCCACTAATTGATCGTAGCAAGGCATGAACAATCAAATTAAGAAAAAAATCTTCTAAACACACTTCAGATTGCAAAATCTTTCATCTGTTTCTTATCCATTTGGAAACTGACATGATCCACTTGAACTTGAACATAATTGTCTAGTAGACACCATTAAACAATAATTCCAAGACGCAATTCTCAAAAAACAGTATGTTAACACTAACAAAAAAAAACTAAAAACTATTGAATTAATTTTTCAATAACTATAAAATTAGATTTTAAATTGCATTGAAATCAATAAACATTTAGTGAATTGAGTTGGCAAAAGAGTGACGTCATAGTTTAGTATTGTCATACAAAATCTATGGAAGAATTGCGTTTTGACAGCTCATAAAAAGTATGTCAGTTGATTGTCATCTACCTAATTATTGCAGTACATTTTTTATCTCTCACTAACTTTCGAACTCCACTCATTCCATCTCTTTCTCCACGATTTCCGCAACTGAAATATTAAAACTTAAATAATTAATAACCTACTTAACATTCTGCTACATTAACTGGCTCAGAGATTAATTAAAAGGGTACAAATTATTTATTCTATCAGAAAATCCGTCACGAATAATAATTCCAATTAATTTGAATAAACATACATTATTTACAATTCGCGAAATATGCTCTGGTTCCGTCGAGATTGCTAATTAACTGAAACGTGTCATTGTGTTATATTAATTAAATACGCGGATGCTGCGGTATTGCTGTTTTACGAGAGTAAAGAGATGAGAGGTTGCCAAAAGTTAATTTCTGAGAGATCTATATAGAGCTGTGGCTATAAAGTACACCGCAATTTATATGTATACTAATTTCAGCCCGCGACTACGTCCGCGTCAAAGTTGGTATATTATCCCACTGGAGCCTTAATTTTTCCGGGATAAAAGTAAGTATGTGTTACTCCATACTATAATCTATCTCAATGCCAAATTTCATCCAGATCTGTTCAGCCGTTTGAGCGTGAAGAAGAGACAAACATACACACACACAAACTTTCACCTTTATAATTCTAGTGTGATATCTCAACGTTTGCGTCTTTAGCGTAGTGGTTATAAGCGCTACTGCTACGCTAAAAGTCTTGGGTTCGATTTCCAGGTCGAGCAAAATGTGTTATTGGGTTTTTCTATGAAATTCTCAGTAGCTCGGAGTTAGGATTTGTGCCCGGTTAATGGCAATAGGCTCGCCCTCTATTACATGGGACCTAACCATACCGGTGAACTGTGGGTGTACTGTAACTGTGTGATCACTAGACTAAAGAGGTAGTAAATATGTTGCGTGTTATGTTCTTGCCTTGTAATTTTCAAGGGATCAAGTGCCAAAAAAACAAAATCATCACCAATTTCATTTTAATAAAAAAAAATCTAATAATATTATTCACAAATGATATGCTTAATGTTTAGAAAAAAACAAAATGGTGTAGCAGCCAGTTTTTAACACACTTTTCTTTTTAATTTCGATCCACAATAAAACATTATACTAAAAGAAAAAATAATATTTAGTTTATTTTATTAAATAGTGATTACATTTTACTTAACTTAAATTTTAAATTAAATATATACAGGATTTATAAATAACAATTCTGTTTAGTTTAATTGTAAAGAAACAAAGGTAACTTTTAGCACTTTATTACAAAACTTAAACCCACTTTCACAAAAAAAAAAACACTAAACATATTTAGCGCTAAATGTGTTTAAATTATCATTCTGTCTCTGTCACCTTCTAACAATGTGACACTAAACATTTAGACACTAAATATATTTAGTGATTTTGGTGTAAGTGGGTCCAAATCTATTTTGGTGATACTTTGATGTCATTATAATGAGTTCAATTTAATTTAGTACTTATTACTATTGCTATACGATCCACATCTTCTTGCTCGCCACACCCGACTCTGAAGTGTTGGCAGACGACTGGATAAATCATGCTAGTTTATTAGCAGCAACTGTCTATCTATTATCGATCTATCTTCTATATAAATAAAATTTAATTAGTTATAGTAAATAACTAAAAACAAGTATTCATTATTTATTGACCAGGTTTTATTTATTTGTGTTTTTTAAGACAACCTCATGAGACACGAGGATGCAAAACTGTATTTTGTGTATTCAAAGTTATTTCAAATTTTGTGCAATATCACTTTTACACATTTAGAGCTGCTTACACCAAAATCACTAAATATATTTAGTGCCTAAACGTATTTAGAACCATCATTGTATCCCTGTCACATTGCTAGAAGGTACCAGTGACAGATTGATAATAAACACGTTTAGCGCTAAATATGTTACGCATGTTATGTATGTGTTATGTTGTTGTGTTGTTAATATGTTGTTGTTTATGTTGTTGTTGTTGTTGTGTTTAGTGATTTTAGTGAAAATGGGTCCAAGGGCCACTTTCAACATGGATGCAATGATGTTCTAAATACGTTTAGGCATTAAATGTATTTAGTGATTTTGGTGAAATAGGGTCTAAACATTAACTACCAGTAGTTTTTAAAATGAGCATTTATGACATCAACATCGCCATCTTTCTTCCCTTTTATAAACTTCATCGAGTCAAAATCTTGCAGTATAAAGATGTCCCGTGTCTCTCTCTTTGGTCTTATATAGTTGTTTTTCCTCAACTGCATGTTACGATAAGGTAACGGGTACCGAGGTAGCTTCACCTGTTTGACGCTGTACTTCTTCTTAATCTTCTTATCATTCGTCCGTGGCGTTGACTCTGCTTTTCTGGACTTATCATCTCCCTCGTTGTACTCCGATTTCGATGACGGAGTCGGCTTACTCGACGTTACCCTAACAACGTACAGCTTTTTTAACTTCGTTTTTCTGCTTCGTATTATCTTCTGTATAGTTCTTTTTGGGGTTTTTTTCACTGCCTTTTTCTTCACTTTGTTTGAGCCCATCGCTGGTACTCTGACTGGGTTTTCTCCTTTCTCAAGGTATGTTAAGTTGAAGGGAAGCTGTAACCAAAATAAGATTAGTCACTTGAGTCTTTTCTCTCGTACTTTCTGCTACTATTGATAATGGATTTTAATGTTAAAATCTTATACTTGATTTTGAATCACGCTTAATTTGGAAGTTAATGTATTTTACAGGACTCCGGCTAACTACATCCATACATATTCTATCTACAAAATTGTATAGTTTTACTCCAGAAGAAGGCTTATGTTTTTTAATTATTACTGGTTGTTTGTGTACATGAGTTATATTATATTATTTGTAAAGGATACAGGTGAAACTCCTACACGAGGCCACGTTACACCAAGAAAAGAATATACATATAGACATAAAATAAATAAATGGGGACTACCCGACAGAAGTGAAAACTTAACGTCTCATTAGCATGTCGGTGACGCGAACTTATAAGTTTTGCCCCTACCAAAAAATCGGTCAAAGAGACTAAATAAAATTTTCACTTAAAAAAAAGTATTGTGCACTATCGAGTAATTCCTCTTAAAATAACCAAGTAGCTATTGAAAATTTACCGGCATTTTAAAACAGTTATAAATAGAACTTCAATTACAAAACTAATCATCGAAAATTTTGAAATTCCTTTAAGTGAGCAACAACCATTTAAGATCTTGACAAGGTACGTCCAAAACAAAACTCTATCATTCCAAAGGCCTACATTTACGTAATTAATTTGAATAAATCTTGTTTTCTCGGAAACTCGGATTGATTGGTCGATTACTACGGAAGGTACTTTTCAAACTGCCTCGTTAGCCTAGTGATCCTAAGCGCGACTGCTACGCTAGAGGTCTTGGGTTGGATTCCCAGGTCGAACAAAAAGTGTTTTTTTTTTTTTAATTCTTAGAAGTAGCTCGGAGTTGGGTTTGTGCCCGGTAATGGCTAAAGGCTCGCCTCTTATTACATGGGCCCTACATATACCGGCGAACTGTGGGTATACATTGCTACACCACAGCCTAACCCTTCGGGGAATACTTTACAAGAGTTTAGGAATAGACGGGCCACAATTTAGCAACTTAAATCGACAATAAAAACTGTGCTGTTTATACGATGAAGTTGCTAATACTATATTTTGTAAGTGGCCTATGTGATACTTAACTTTGTTATCGTGATTATGAAAAGACTAGCTTGTGCCCGCGACTTCCACCGCGTGGTTTTTTTCACCTGTATTAACTTACGTCTTGTGTTATTGCTACGCTTTCGTAGATGTTGCATGATGTTAAATAATCTACTCTATTCTTCATAAATCTGGCTGATATTAAAATACTTTTTCCAGTCCGTTTGGACTTTGGTAGTTCAAAAGATGAGCAAGTTTAAACAAGCAAAATAACTAGCCTTATAATATTAGTATAGTTATTACCCACTATCTAACTCTTAAAGCAAACGCTAAATGTCCCAAGAGAAAGGTAGAAAAAACATCATGGAAGAAATAAGTGCAAAACAGCCCAACCCACAGAAGAAACGTAAAACAGTGTCAAGAATTGTTAGAAACAAACAATATAAAACATTAATTACTCCTTTATGAGGCGATCCGAAGTATTGATTCCAAAGGTGGTAGCCGGGAGACGATTTGATCCTTGCCTACGAGAAAAAGAGTGCGACAGATGAGTATGAGAAAGATGAATACACAATTTCAAAGCAACTTTTGTTTTAATTTCGTTAATGGTAAACAAGCCGACGGCCCACCTGATGTTACGTGGTCACCACTGCCTATAAACATCTGCAATGCCAGAGGCCTTGCAAATGCGTTCCCATCCCAGATACAAAGTTGAAATGTTCATGGTGTCTTTAATTTCACTGGCACTCAAACCCTTCAAACCAGAACACAGCAACGCTGCGTTGTGGCAGAAATAGGTATGGTGGTAGCACTTCCCCGGAGGAGCTCCTTCACAAAGAGCTCCACTAAGCAACAACTAACTACTAAGCAACTATTTGCAGCGCAACTGTGGTGAAACTAAATTATGTCCCGTCTGTAAAGTGTCGTCTCAATAATAATGTTTTACCGGTTTTAGTTTTCCGCTGGGATCCACAAGAGCTTTGTTTTCAATGGCATTTTTTGATACGTGCTGAAACAAAAATATTTTAAGTTAATATTTTATAAGTACCGGGCAAAAAGTGTTATTTGGATTTTTCCATTAGGAATTTCTCAGTAGCAGCCCGGAGTTTGGAGGTTGGTGGTGTGAAACCCCCGTGACTCGGAAAGCACGTAAAGCCGTTGGTCCCGGCTGTCATTCGTAGATCTTTGACAGTCGTTACGGACAGTTGGAAGCCAGAAAGTCTGACAACCAGCTTAACAGAGAGAAGAGGTATCGTGTTCTCCAGTATTTAAGTTGTGGAGGTCAGATAGACAATCGTTTCATGTAGGTAAAACACTGATGTTCAGCTGCATTTGGTTAGACTGGAAGCCGACCCCAACATAGTTGGGAAAGGCTAGGCAGATGATGATGATTTTATAGGTACCGTCATTTCTTTTTGTAACTATATTAACAGTGTAACAATATTTGTATTCAAACAGATTATACTTAATCTGTTTGAATTCAAATATTGAAACACTGTTACACACTGCGGTTTAACTCGCGTCAAGTTACGTCCTTGGTTACTGTTCCGCTCTCGTGCGTCATAGCGTGATAATACATACTTACATACACTCACGCCTTTTTCCCAAGGGGGTAAGCAGAAACCACAGTACGCCACCTGCTACGATCCTTACATACTCCTTTCGCCTTATCCACGTTCATACATCAGCTTACACATCATAATTATACTTATATCTTTATTGATATTATTATTTCTGTTTATTATTAAACCTTTTGATAGCAACTAAGTGTGAGTTCAATTTTACCGTAGTGGGTTTTATTTCAGCTTTATGTCGGCTTTGAGGTCTTGGGTTCGATTCCCAGGTCGAGCAAAAAGTGTTTATTGGGTTTTTCTGTGAAATTCTCAGTGGCAGCTCGGAGTTTAGATTTGTGCCCGGTTAAAGGCAATAGGCTCGCCCCCTATTACATGGGACCTAAAACATACCGGCGAACTATGGGTGTAATTAGTACACCTCTGCCTAACCCTTCGGGGAATACAGGCGTGATGATATGTATGTATGGGCTTCATATAATTGTCATAGAGTAACAAATATGCTCTGAAGTGTGTGCAAATTTTCCCAGTATTACACAATCATTGAGTTGTGTATAAGCGTCAGTGTTTCAGCACAAATGTTACAACACAATCATGTAATCACATTACGTAATACACACACGAGTTAACACGACATTGAATATGGTAACGTATTGTTTAATATACTAGCTTTTACGAGTGCAGTGCCCCATTAGTTTCGTGGTCGCAAGTGCGAGGGGTCCTGGTTTCGATTCCCAGGTCGAGCAAAAAATATTACTGGGTTTTTCCATAGGAATTTCTCAGTAACAGCCCGGAGTTTGGAAGTTGGTGGTGTGACGCCCCCGTGCCTCGGAAAGCACGAAAAGCGGTTGGTCCTGCACCTGATCTCTCTCTGGTCGTGTCGGATTTCCGTCCCATCGGGTTATGAGAGTTAGGGCAGAGGGAGTCCACCTGTGTTTGCGCACACACTTGTGCACTATAATATCTCCTGCGTACGTGGCTAGTCTGAATTAGTGGCCGGAATCGGTCTGGAGAATAAGATAATAAGATTTTTGCGCGTGTCTTCGTCCGCCTAAATATTAGCTATAGCGGACGCAGACGAAGTCGCGGAATAAAAGTTAGCCTATGTGCTTTCTTGGGGTTCAAACTTACCGAATACCAAATTTCATCAAAATCAGTTTAGTCGTGAAAGCATAACAACAGATAGACTGACAGTTGCTTTCGTTCATTTATAATCCTAACTTAATATTATAAATGCGAAAATAAGTTTGTTTATTACCTTCTCACGCCTAAACAACGGAACCGATACTCCTGAAATTTTGAATATACGTCTTCAGCTGTACAGATTAGGACATACGGTACCTTTCATCCCGAGAAAAAGTACTCTTCCCGAGGAAAATAACAATAACGTTATTATGACAATATGGCGCCACGTGTCTTTCGAATCATGATTAAAATTTTGATATTATCCGAAATTCGAAAACCGAAGTCGTGGGCAAAAACTAGTATTAATATAAATCGCGGCCAAGGATAACGTTGCTTTCTAAAAGAAAAAGTAAATAATTTTCAAAAATGTTTGTTCTCAAGGGGCAATCTCTGAAAGTACTGCTCCAATTACAAAAAGTCGGTTTATTTACTGACTAGCTGTTCCCCGCGGTTTTACCCTCGCTGCTCAGCATCTGTTGGTCGTAGCGTGATGTTACATAGCCTATAGCCTTCCTCAAGAAATGGACTAACCAACACTAAAAGAATTTTCCAATTCCAACCAGTAGTCCCTGAGATTAGCGCGTTCAAACATACAAACTCTTTAGCTTTATAATATTAGTATTTAAATAATATACCACAGTGGTCAAAGCGCCCGTCTATCATATAAATGAGGTTGCGTGTCCAAAATTGGCCAAGTACCAAAGTGACACTTACAATATTGGGTAGATGACATCATTAAACAACAATTCCAAAACACACCCCCACAAAAAAACCGTTTAGTTTAGCCCTGAAAACCCGATATTTTTTTTGAGAACTATAGAATTCGATTTTTAATTGCTTTGAAATCTATAAACAGTTAGTGACTTGAGATGATAAAAAACGTCATAGTTTAGTATTGTCATACAAAATCTATGAGGGAATAACGTTTTGACAGCTCATAAAAAGTATGTCAATTGATTAGTGGTAGTCGTTTCGAGGAAAACAACAATAACGTTATTATGATAATAGATAACGCCACGACGTGTCTTTCGAATAATGATTGATTTTTAAATATAACCGACATTTAAGAAGTCCGAAGTCGCGGGCAAAACCTAAAATAAAAAGCTTTATCACAAACTGCTATACATGCTGCGGGTTGTTCGTAAGAGATACCGCGCCCCCGGAACGCAAAGGGCACATGAAGGAACATAGACGGGTTTTAGTCAGTAAAAGTCTGACACTAAGGGCGGGGGAAGTTATTTGATGATTTCCCGTCTATAAAAAAAAAAAAAAAAAAAACTGCCATACTGCTATTTCATAAGTAGTTGAGTACGGACAAAGACGTGGGCAGAAGCTAATCATTATACTTAAACTTTTTATTTTCACTCAGAGAAGAGCGGTGTTGACTGATTACATGAAATATGTATGATTTCATGGAAAGATACTCGGTCCGGTCCGGAGCAAGTGGGAACGAGAAACAGACACCTCCTTCTGCGAAGCAGTTACGCTAGAGTAGGAGGTGGCGGGATGTCAGAGGCGTAGATTCGCGCCAGACGTCGGGAGCCGCGAGACGACTCCCAGCCACCGTAGACGCGGGCCTATGGACGGTGAGCAATAGGTAGCTCACCGTCCGTACGCTAATTAACGACAGGCCGTGTCGACGCCACGTTCGAGTTCCACGCGCGCCTGAAAGAGATGTCAGCCAACTCAGGGCCGATTCCTGCTGGGGCTGCGGGTTGTTCGAAAGAGATACTGCGCCCCCGGAACGCAAATAGCACAAGAAGGAACATGGATGGGTTCCCCCCCCCCCCCCCCCGCCCAGGGCGGGAGAAGTCATTAAATGATGATTTCCCATCCGAAAAAAAAACACAGCTGATTCAACAACGCGAACGAAAACGCGGAAAGATGCTAGTTTTATGACATAAGTACTTGACTAACAAACGGACGAGGTCGCGCGAAGAAGCTAATCATTATAAACTGTTTATTTTCACTCAGAGAAGCACGTGATGACTGATTATTTGAGATGTGTATAATTTATCACGGAAATTGTTACCACAACCGTTTTGCAGCGTCATTTATCTTTGTCTTCTGCACTAACGACCTATCTACTGTTAGTTCTGAAAACGGCTTTTTAAGACTTTTCTAACAGTTCTTTTGAAACGATCTTTTTTCTTGACTTTTGGGATGCCTGGTGAGCTGTCAGACCCAGATTTTCAAATGTGTTAGAGACGCAATTAATAGTAAATAGTCAAACTTATTGCTTTATATTGAAACTTGATATTAGTAATGATTAGTAGCGTCAGCCTTTTCGCGCGGTAGTGGCGCATATACATTAGTATTATTGTTATATTTTATTTTTATTTTTTTTATTTTTGTGTTGTGCGTCGCTTTCGCAACGAATAAATGGTTTTTCTTTCTTTCTTTCTAATAAGGTTAACTAAAATAGAAAATTGCAAATTAACGACTTTAATCACTTGAACTCTAAAAATATAAGCAATAGCTATTTATATTAAAAGATATTATAGTGCACAAGTGTGTGCGCAAACACAGATGTACTCCCTCTTCTCTAACTCACATAGTCCGATGGCGCGGCAATCCGATACAACTAAGGAGAGATCACAACCAACGGCTTTACGTGTTTTCCGAAACATAGTAATGTTATTGTATCACACAAGAAAAAAAAAAGTTTTTTCTTCCAAAGTCCGGGCTGCTACTAAAAAAATTGTTTGAAAAACCCAATAACACTTTGTGCCTGACCGAATGGGAATCGAACTCAAGACCACACGCTCAACAGTAGCGCATGCAACCACGAGACTAACAGGGCAGTCAAAACACAGAAACTTAAAACACAGTAAGGCATTAAATCCTTACTAATATTATAAATGCGAAAGTAACTCTGTCTGTCTGTCTGTCTGTCTGTCTTTCTGTCTGTCTGTCTCTTCTTCACGCTTAAACCACTGAACCGATTTCAATGAAATTTGGTACAGATATAGTCTGGGACCCGAGAAAGGACATAGTATAGTAAGTAGTAGTAAGTTTTCATCCCGGAAATCCCCCGGGAACGGGAACTATTAATCCACGTGGACGAAGTCGCGGGCAAAAGCTAGTAATATTATAAGATTAAGAGAGTTTTTACGTTTTTTTCATTAGGATTTTTTATGGGTTTTGATTTTTTATTATATGGCAATAGGCTCGCCCTCTATTACATAGTACCTAAACATACCGGCGAACTGTGGATGGACATTTGGTATACCTCAGCCCAACCTGGTGCTGATGCACGCGTCATATTCGTGAACGGGTGCTGTCAGTTGGGATTGGTCATCTCTTAACTGCCATGGCTTACATTTTTATTATAATTTTGTTATTTTTTATATTCACCTTCATTGTTTTCACATATAGAAGCAACAAGAATATTGTAACCAAGTTTTTGTAAAACCAAATTGAATGAAAAGAGTGTCCATGGAGTTTCTTGCTCGTTCTTCTCCATAGAGACCTACGTTTTGAACGAGCAACTAGCTTCAATATTAAACTGTAACTTCTTGACGATTCAAAAGTGCCTGTAAATGGTCTAATTGAAATAAATGTTTTGACTTTGACTTTGAACCCTTCGGGGAATACAGGCGTGATGGTAAGTAGGACTAAATATAAGGGTTCCTACACATGCTCTTAGTCTTTTTAATACACATTTAGCCCTGTTTATACCTACTTATATTATTTTAATCAAAGTATTTTATTATCTAAACATACTAGGTATAAAAAAGGGTAGGTAGGTTTAAAAAGAGACACCTAATGGAAGAAAACGCGTTGAAAGTTTATAATTATGTACATCATTGCGATCATTGTTTTTGTTACGCACTATCCTGAGAACCTTTTAGTTACGTTTAGTTATAACTAAAATATTTATAGTAGAACCTCGATTATCCGAACCTGTATGATCCGTTCCCTCAATTATCCGAACCTCGATTATCCGATCCCTCAATTATCCGAACTTTGGCGAGAATTTGTGGATGAAAACGCGTTGCAGATATTCGTCAATTAAAAATTGTCTATTTTATAAGAAAAGCATTTGACTTTTTCTTGGTGTTTTAGTGTTTTTTTTTTATAGTGGCCAAATTCTGGGCCGGAACAATATAAATACTAATAAATACTATACTATTATAGTTTGTCATTGAAACGCTAAGAAGAAGAAGGTGTTTTATATTTCAAAGATAAATATGTAAATCAAATTTTAATAGACTGTACAGTTTTTAGGTGAAATGGTGTTGTTTTTGTTTGATCTGGTACCAAAAAACCCACATTTCGATTATCCGAACTAGTCTCGGTCCCAATTAGTTCGGATAATCGAGGTTGTATTGTACCTACGTTCTGTTGCATGACTCATAAGCACAATATTTTGGGTGCGTTACATTGCCCAGCAATTTTTTTTTATTAGTTTGATGGGCAGATGTAGCTTGTCTAATATAGCTTAGCCAAAGCAGGTGAGACGTTTATTTATCTCGGTCTGAATATGGCTATGGTATACAAATAAATGAATATGAATATGGATTTGTTTAGTTCTATTTCGAAAATCATCATTCACTTATTCTATTTGCGGTTGGAAAATATGGAATTTCAAATGTATTCTTGTTCCAGATGTCCCTATAAGCTGTCATTTTGATTTTCACCCCCTGTCTTTGTATACCAAAGTCAAAGTCAAGGTCAGAGTCAAAGTTAAAGTTTGACTCTGACTTTGACTTTGACGCTTAATTGGTCTACGAATTGACTAACGTACCAACTAACAAAGAACATAGGAGTCATTTACCTCACGGACATAAAATGTTACACCAGTCCAAATGACTACATTACACGCAAAAAGAAAAATATCAAATTAGTTGTATAAAAAGTTAATACAAATGCCAATCTTACAATTAATTTCAAAATAATTATGCTCTCGGGCAAAAATACTCATCACATTGCAATCCTTAGTCCGAGCTGCTACTGAGAATTTCATTGAAAAACCCATTATCACTTTGCTTGACCTAGAAATGGAACCCAAGACCTATAGCGTATCAATCGCACTTCAGGACAACTAGGTCAACGACGCAGTTTTTGTTGTGCTTACAACTACATAAATAACAAGATTATAATTGCCTTTTTTAACCCTTTATGCTAATTTTTCCATTGTTATATTAGTTTCTTTATCACTTATACCTTAATCTTCTTATCTTATTGAACATTGCACTACCCGCAACTTCGTCCGCTTCAAATTTGATATAAGTATTATCCCACAGGAGCATTACATACATACATTTATCCGTGATAAAAAGTATCTTTAGTGTTATTCCACACTACAATTTATTACAGTGCCAAATTTCATTCAAATCCATTCAGTTGTTTAATCGTGAAATAATGACTAACATCCGTCCATCCATTCATCTACCATCACAAACTTTCGCATTTATAATATTAGTAGGATAGTTTCTTACTATCCTAGGATATTAATAGGATTATTATTAAATCGACCTTGTAATTTCGGGTCGATTAATATTTTGATTCAAACTTATCATAAGATACTAATGAATACCTTCTTTCTAATATTCAGAATTAAACTATTAATACGTTTTACAATACCTGAATAAAAACAGAAATCCAACCAAAAAAAAAATTAAACACAATTTTTAATAAAAACTTACATGATCAGCAGCAGTTATAAAATTAACTAAAACAGAAAAAAATATTAAATACAGGATCATTATAATGACATCTAAACTTTGCAATGAGAGCTGGTCCACTAATGTGGAACTTTTATAAACTATTCTAGTAGTTAACCACTGTAGGAAAGGTAAACATCATTGTTAAAAGGCAATGTTGTTAAAAAGAAAGTTGATATTGAAAACTGGCGGATGTGCCCTTAGTCGGTTTTTAGCTCTCCTTGCTGCTTTTATTATAATTTCTTAGACTAAACATAAAGCATTGCAGAGACTTAAACAAAATGTGAAATGTTTACGTTAAAAATGAACAGATAAATGTTTAAAATAAAATAGGTAGTTTTTTTTGTGCATTTATTCGAAATTCGAAATTTGAAAATAAATTGTTGATTAAGTAGAATTATTACGTGGAAAATCTTGGCGTGTTAACTTAAATCAGATTAAATATTTAAAAAAAATATGTGTTTAAAATGTTTAACTTTTACATTTAAATGTTTAAGTGTTTTCTAGTGATATGATGTGGTAAAATATATCTATAATTCCAAGAATTTAACCTCATAGAGGCTAAGTGAACTGGCAGTAAAACAATAAATTGTGAAAATCTAAGTGTTTATTAAAATAATTCTCAAAGACTAAAAGTGCTTTTCCTACAAGAAAAATACAGAAGAAATATCAATCATTCTACACCAACCATTGTGACAATTCAACAAAATATACTTTCAAAACATGTTATTTCACAAAAAAACAAGTGTTTCATTATGAAAAGTGTTTGCAACGCATGAAAAAGGATTGATTTTTCTTACAAATTGTGTTAAAAGACTAGAAAAAAATGTTTCGGAGTTGAAAAACGATTATTTATAATGTGTAGGTAGACACATCAACCACTAAATCAATTTACTGTAAATTACATTCGGAGTGAAGTTGCAAAAATCAACATGTTTTTGATGGTAAGTTCTTCATGGTTTCTTGACTAATATTATAAACAAACATAACATACCATCACGACTGTATTACCCGAAGGGTTAGGCAGAGGTGTACTAATGTACACCCTCAGTTCGCCGGTATGTTTAGATCCTATGTAATAGGAGGCGAGCCTATTGCTATTAACCGGGCACAAATCCTAACTCCGAGCTGCTGCTGAGAATTTCACAGAACAACCCAATAACACAAAATCATCCAACCAACCCATTGGAAAAAGGAGCGAGTTTATATAAACTCAAAAACTGTGTATTTTCCGAGGTCTTCCAACCAAGGTTGGTTGGAAAAGCTCGGAAGACACATACACATTTTTCTTGCTTGGGTTGAATGTTGGTAACCACCCACATTCAAACCAAGCAAGAAAAATCCGCGAAAAAAAATCCAATACCACTTTACTCAACTCGGGAATCAAACCCAGGACCCCATGCTGAACACACGAGACCAACCGAATAGTAAAACAGACGAACAACATAGACAACAACACTTAATGTTGATTACTGTTCCCACAACTCTATTATTGTGCAAACATAATGGATGTAACCATTACTCTATGTCAAAGTTTCTCTGGATGACGGAGAGGCCTCCGCATTCATCAGAGATTGGATGAAATAGTTTAGAGTGGCCTTGTTAGCCTAGTGCTCCTAAGCGCGACTGCTACGCTAGAGGTCTTGGGCTCGATACCAAGGTCGAGTAAATTATTAAAAAACACGAAAATATAATTTGTGAAATAGTGAGAACTCGGAGTAACGCGTAGTAACGCTTCCTTGCAGTCAATTCATATTTGTATGTAAACCAAATCGACTACACATGCGAACGGTAGCCTTTGAAAAATCCATTCATCGATCAGACAGAAGAGCTACTAACATTTAACTTGAAATTCAAAAAAATGTGATAAGTTTTCAAGGTCTTAGAGACGTCTTAGGAAAAAAATAACAACGCCAATAGTACCTAGGTACTATTACTCAACTGGAGTTTCTGTGTTTCGGCACAGATTAAATAAGTACAGATACTTCACTCCATAGAGAAAACCCAACACTTAACGCTATAATTACCTACAACACGTTCGTGCGTGAGAGAGAGAGATAGCAATAACGCGCGTCATACAACACAGCGCTAGGGCAATCTATGCTGAGAAATGATTACACAAAAGAATAGGTGACTATAAAGTATTATTGTGTAGTATTATTTTATGTACTGAAATATGTATTTTCTGTACACTACAAATTGCATTGCGAGGTTTAGACATTATTGAAAGCGCGAGTATCGTTTATTTTGTTGCGGTAGGTATAGTACACTCAAGCGAGCGCGTGACAGCCGACTGGATTCGTTGCGCCCGGGCGCAGGCGAGCCGTAGGCACTTAAGAGAGTAACCTTGAACGAGTGACGGAGGCCTGATACTATTTCATCATTCCAGCTCATACCACTGCTCATTATCATCACGTTGGAGCCTGAACGCCTGGAATGTTCGCTGGTAATGGACGAGCCTTCCCAGCATGGACTGCACGTGTCAAACTACTGCCCCCGCATAAGGGGCTGCAAGGAAGGGACTCACGTCGCTTGCATGTACTACGACCCTGTAAGTAAATAAAAAAAAAAATAATATATCTTTGGACAACTCACATACGGCTATCTGATCCCAAGCTAAGCAGAGTTTGTGTTATGGTAACCAGACAACTGATATACATACTTATATAATTTATAAATACATACATATATCTATACTAATATTATAAAGCTGAAGAGTTTGTTTGTATGTTTGTTTGTTTGTTCGCGCTAATCACAGGAACTCCCGGTCCGATTTGAAAAATTCTTTTTGTGTTGGATAGCCCATTTATCGAGGAAAGTTATAGGCTATATAACATCACGCTACGATCAATTGGAGCGGAGCAATCAGTAAAAATGTGGCAAAAACAAGGGTAAAAAAATCCTTTTGAGGGCTTTCGTTGCGTGCGCTGCGTAAACGGTTAAAGCTACGCAAAAATAATGTATGAAATAATTGTTCCTCTTAAAATATACTAAAAAAAAGTCCGCGGTAGTACATGCCTAACATTTAAGGTTGACTCACTATAGCCATTTTTATGGCCAGAAAATTTGTTTTTAAATAATGCATTATTTGCGAAGGTGTTTTTATGAACTTAGTATTAATCCTTATCAACATAAATACGTTATTCATCACAATTGTTTAATTTTGAACAAAATTGCCCTTTACATCATTTAATTTCAATGAGTATCTTAGAAGATATCACAGTTTTAAAATAACTTCGCAGCAAAATAATGACTCTGCGAGACATTCCGTAACTTATACCTCAGAATAACAGATTATAGGCTACATAACATCGTGCTATGAGCCACGGGAACAGATCAGTAACCAAAAACCTAACGTAACGCGGGTGAAACCGTGGGGCACAGCTAGTTATAGATAAATCACACCCAGACACAGAACAAACAATCATGCTCATCACACAGAGTTTGTCCTGGGTGGAATCGAACCCACGACCTCCGGCTTAGCAGTCAGGGCCGCTAACCACTAGACCAACAGGCCCGTCAAAAAATAAGCTAAACATCATCTTCCTGCTCTTATTTCATGTTACTTCCTTCTGCGAAGCTGTAATGCTAGAGAAGGAGGTGGCGGGACGAGATAGGCAAAGAATCTCTCGTCCCAACAGCCGCCGTGGGAGACGCTCCGGGCGTCGGGAGCCGCGACACGACTCCCGGCCACCGGAGACGCGGGTCTGTGGAAGGTGAGCAATGGGTAGCTCACCGTCCGTACGTTAACTAACGACAGCAGATCGTGTCAACCCAATAACACTTTTTGCCCGACCTGGGAATCGAACCCATGACCTCACTCACAGTCATCCTTGCTACCACAAGACCAACAAGGCAGTTTATAATAAAGGTTTTATCGGCACCAATTTCATTTCCGTGACTACCTATTTAATCAACTGGAAATAGTTAGATTTTCTACTTGAGTCGTTGATTGTAACAATACGATTATCGGGACAAAGGGAATTAAATCGTAATCTGTTACTTTCGACCCAATGAAGGCCTAACACGCACACTTGAAAGTAGGTACGCATGTTGGAAATAATAAAACCCTCCCGAATTAATTTCGGCTTCTCGGTGACCGATATCAATGGAGGGATTATTCCACTTTGTTTGCCTGGGTAATAGCGCCCAGTGTCCCGTTAGTCCCGTGGTGGCAAGCACGACTCTTGAGAGTAGGATCCTGGGTTCGATTCCCAGGTCAGGTAAAAAGTGTTATTGGGTTTTTCCATTACGAATTTCTTAGTAATAGCCCGGAGTTTGGAAGTTGGTAATGTAACACCCTCGTGACTCGGAAAGCACGTAAAGGCGTTGGTGTTGCGCCTGATCTCTCCCCGGTTGTGTTGGATTGCCGTACCCATCGTAATATGAGAGTTAGGGAAGAGGGATTGCACCTGTGCTTGTGCACACACTTGTGCACCATGATACCTCCTGCGAACATGGCTAAATTGCCTTAAGATTAGCCGCCGTGGCCGAAATCGGTCAGTCACACCACCAACTTCCAAACTCCAGGCTGCTACTGAGAAATTCCTAATGGAAAAACCCACTACATAACACTTTTTGCCCGACCTGGGAATCGAACTCAGGACCTCTAAGCTCAGTAATCGCGCTTGCGCCCACTAGACCAACGGAACAGTTACTAAAATAGGCAATACTCCACTGACCTAACTTCCATTTATCGTCTAATATATCTCGAGTGCTTCCGCCCGAATTCTGGCAAAACAATATCAGTGACAATGTCTAATTACTTCGTTGTTTACTAAATATAGGCAGTGTAGGATGAACAAAAGAAGAATCTATTTCGGATAAAAGCTCTCTTGGAACTTCGTTTAATAATACTTACTAATATGAAAGAAATTATGAGGCTGCGGGTTGTTAGAAAGAGATAGCACGCCCTAAGATTTATATAGATTTTGTCCGACCGCATAAGATTTTGTCAGTAGAAGTCTGACACTTTTCTACCTACCTGCACAGGGCAGAAGAAGATATTTAACTTTTCTTTTGGACTTCGACCGCGACATCCTATATTATTAAGCAACCACGAAAACCTAACCTACACTTTTTGCCCGACCTGGAAGTCAAACCAAAGACCCCACGCTTAACTGACGTGCTTACGAGACCAACGGGGCAATTTAGCTAGCTTTAGAGAAATGACCAGACCAATCTTCTGATAATGACAAGCTAATACTCACATTAATGTGAAATGCATAAGGTCGTAGATTGCATCCAGCATTATCGAGGCTGAACAGCCTAGCTGCAATTAAGCTAATTACAAGTCTGTTGGAGTTCAGCCGAACGGATTGGATAGCAATTTGGAACCGAATGGATTCCAATTTTGTAGATAGTCTACGTAGATTACTACAAAATTACCGACAAAATCTCAGCCTTCAGCCACATGGCTGAGGGCCGAGAGAGAATCTAAAAGCTCCAGTTTTGCATTCTCTGGAAGAAGCAACCACAATTTTTGTAACCAAGTTTTTGTAAAAACCAAATTGAAAGAAAAGATTGTCCATGGAGTTTCTTGCTCGTTCTTCTCCATAGAGACCTACGTTTTGGAACGAGCAACTAGCTTCAACTTTAACTGTAACTTCTTGACAATTCAAAAGTGCCTGTAAATGGTCTAATTGAAATAAATGCTTTGAATTTTGAATTTTGAATTTTTTTGGAGTTTGTCATAAAAGGCATCACCTATACTGACATTATAAAGAGATTATGATGATGAATAATACGGATCAATACAATTGAATTGCCTGTTTGTAATTTCAAATTAACAGCTTTTCGCTAAATGCATAGAAAAGTACCTATAAGGTAATTATTTCAAAAATCAATTTTTATTTTTTTTTGTCTTTCTATCGGTATGTCTGTCTGTTCTCTGAAATGGCTGGACCGATATTAACGCGACTTTCACTAGCAGATAGCTAATTTTGATATAGATTTTTACTGTGGATGTACATTGGTGCACCTCTGCCTAACCCTTCGGGGAATACAGGCGTGATGGTATATATAGATTTTGAGATAGATAATTTTCCGACTTGTAGGCGAACAAGGCAGTTCGAGGGGTTTTATAATTCTTATCTAATCTGAAGGACAATTCCCGTAACTGAAAATGTACCAAAAATACATTGGAAACGATACGAACATTGATCACCACACACACACACGAATCATAATAAGCATTATTTGTTTGTTTGTTCAGAAAAGAAAGTATGGACCCCGTTGTCGGGACTCAATCAACATTACCATCAACGCTGTGATAGCCAATCAACTACTTGAAATAGCGAATACGTAAGTAAAAATTTATTCATTTAGATCTGCGAACTCTTCGTGTCGATTGACTCGTTTAAAATTTTATCCGACCAATATCGAGCAACCTGTACAGCTATCGTTGCTCTCGTTTAGATCTTGAATGGTGCAGGTGGTTGTGCATGACGGGCAACTAAAATGGTGGCGCATGTCCTGTGATGGTGCTTCTCACTGACACTGCGTTTGCGATGGCTGAAGAATGCCCAATTTGACCAAATTAGTTTTACAGCGGCCAACCTGGGTCCACCATAGGCCACTGCAGTTCTGTTCCAGGGGGTAGATGGTCTTCTGGGATGATGAAGTGTGGAGGGGGTAGGGTTTAAGCATCCAATATGCACACCTCAATACCTCCACTCATTAAACTTATTCATTTAGGTAACCAATGACGGTACAATGCGAGGTGTATTATGATGATATGATGATGTGATCCAACCGATTTCGGGCAAGGCGATTACTTCAGCTCCGCTGTAGTTGTCGTTCGTGTGCTCGCATGTGGCTTATGTAACCAATCTTCTTTGTGAAGATCCTCGCACATTAAGGACATGTGAGCACAGCATCTATATAATTGTAGTTGATTGCCGCAGGTGGCCGGGCTTTCATTTGGTCACGTTTGACATCAAGCGATGACAATGATCTTGATGTCAAGCTTGTATAAAGATACATCACAACGCCGTCAACCTAAAAAAAAACAATAGTAAGGAAATAAAGAAACTATAACTGACATCGTTGCTGACATCAAATCATTCCTCCGTCAACTGGAAATGTGCTGTAAAGAGTGATGGCATTGCCACGTTGTTGATGGCAATGCTAAGGTAAAACCCACACCGTGGGTCACGGGAAATAGCAACCAGCCGTTTGTATAATTCCTTAAAAAGGCTATGGGCATACGGAACCCACTGTCCGGGGGTTTCCACCCCAATTTGTTGACTATAACCATTATTGTCTCAAATTTCAGGATAAGAAGTAAAATTGCCAACGGCGTTGAAACTGGTAAAGATGGCAAACGGTTGCCGAGAGGATATGGAATAATGCGACTGGTATGTTTTATTTTATCGTAATTGAGCGTAAAGAAAAGATGGATGGATTGTGTGAAGAATGATATGAAAGAGAAGGGAGTCAGTGATAGTATGACGGCTGACAGGACGGCATGGAAGAAGAAAACGTATTGCGCCGACCCCAAGTAGCTTGGGATAAGGGCAGGAAGAAGAAGAAGAGAAGACCGTTGTTCTGACAAAATGAGCACTGTCAAAGTCAAATCATATTTTATATTATATTTGACGGGCCTGTTGGTCTAGTGGTTAGTGGCCCTGACTGCTAAGCCGGAGGTCGTGGGTTCGATTCCCACACAGGACAAACTTTGTGTGATGAGCATGATTGTTTGTTCTGTGTCTGGGTGTGATTTATCTATAATATATGAGTTGTCTGGTTACCATAACACAAGCTCTGCTTAGCTTGGGATCAGATAGCCGTGTGTGAGTTGTCCCAAGATAAAAAAAAATAAAAAAATAAAAATATTTAGGCAATTAGAAACTTTGAAATTCCGCATTTATAATAGCATTAAGAAAAAACAAATTGTGTGTTTACAGAAATGGGACAATGAACTAGCAACGTTTGCGCAAATGTTAGCCAATCAATGTATTCTGAGACATGACATGTGCAGAGCAACCAGTAAGTACTTATGGTACTTGATCCCATAGTCTCAAATCTTATTACAGGATTTTTTTTTAACCAGTGCGTAAATTTTGCCGTAATAAACTTCAACACGTTTTATTAAACACGTATATTTTATTTTGATATGTCTTAGTACTAAAAAAAAAGTTATCGCTTACGAAACATGTTTACTTAAAAACCATATTTTATTGTCACTCGGCGCTAGCGCATTCCCCACCCCCTCACCCCAGCCATGCGCCCGGGCGGCGGCCGCGAATTTTCAATGATAGTATGGCGAATAGTTTATGTCCATGTTTTGCTTATTTCAAACTCGTATAAGGATGAAATTATTTTTTATTTTTTTTTAACTAATCACGGAAATGTGTTCTATTACTGACACTGAACTACCAAAAAAAATTTACGCACTGGTTTAAAACTTTTCCTGTATATAGGTCTTTCTTTCTTCTTTATCGTGTGGGCTGTAAGGTCTATCGACCCCACACACCCTAGTGTCAGAGTTTCTAAACCGCCTCAAGGGCCTCTGACATGGTTATCAATGTCAATGACGTCAAAAATAAATTTGGAAAGTACATATGAATTAGAAAAAGTCGCATTGGCACTTGCCCGTGCCCGGTTGCGAACCCACAACTGGGTGCATGAGAGGCGGGCTCCTTAACCACTGGGCCATCACGTCGGGTGGTAGTGTTAATAAATAAAAGCAATTACATGCCCTATTACATGGGACCTAAATATACCGGCGAACTGTGGGTGTACATTGGTACTCCTCTGCCTAACCCTTCGGAAAGTGTGTGTGTCTATTATTTACACAAGATATTTAAAAAAAAATTAAAAAAATGTTTATTTCAGGCATTAATATGGGTTCATATTAATATTACAATGAATTGTTAGATTAAAGTATTACATTACAATATATTATTTTATCACAGAAAAATTACAATTAAAAATTAAGTTCAGTTAACCATCATAAATATACCATCACGCCTGTATTCCCCGAAGGGTTAGGCAGAGGTGTACCAATATACACCCACAGTTCGCCGGTATATTTAGGTCCCATGTAATAGGGGGTGAGCCTATTGCCATTAACCGGGCACAAATCCAAACTCCGAGCTGCTACTGAGAATTTCATAGAAAAACCCAATAACACTTTTTGCTTGCCCTGGGAATCGAACCCGGGACCGCTTGCACAGCAGTCGCACTTGTGACCACGAGACCAACGGGGCAGTTTGAATGATTTTATTTTAATTTTAATTGAATGTTAATTTTATTATATTTTAATTACATTTCAATTTTAATGTTATTCTATTTTAATTTTAATCGGACTGTAAGGATCAAGTTATCAGAAAGAAATAAATGAATTTTATTTATTTAAAGTTAATCAATCATTCAATTTTGTTTTTTTTTCTAGCTAAATTTGCGGAACCCGAGCAGATCATTGTCATCGTCCGCTTTTTTTACCCAAACTGGATGCCAAACAAAGATGGTCCAAAGGATAACCGGTTCTCACCAGGGCTTCCGACTAATCCGAAGTTAATGTACTCCGTCACGCAAGGGACCAGATCCTGGTACATACACAGGACTTATGTTACGGAACAAATGGTCAAATCTTACCCTGATTACACTGCGTAAGTGGTTTTTATACATATCTATTTATTAATGTATTAAAAAAAAACGTAAAAAAATAATCTTGGGTTCAATATTCCAAGGTCGAGCAAAGTGTTATTGGGTTTTTCTATTAAATTCTCAGTAGCAGCAGTGTGATTCTCTAATCCGCAGTGAGATTACAAAATGGTATTCCGTTAAACTCGATCACGCCGGTGACGTCACCACGGCGAACGAATACTAAACCAATGACAAGTTGGTTCGTTATCGAAGTGAGCGCGATCACTTTAGAGAGACTCGTTTTCGAGTTTGCATTTTAGAGAATGGCACTGCTGCTCGGAGTTAGCATTTGTGACCGCTTAATAAGGCATTAAGTCCGCCTTTGTACTTTTTTGTACATAAAGTTTAAATAGCTAAATAAATAAATAAATGGCAAAGGTCGGCCGCCAATTTGCGCCGGGCCTTACAGTCCGATGGGATGGCAATCCGACACGACCGGAGAGAGATCAGGCGCAGGGCCAACGGCTTACAACGTGCTTTCCGAGACACGGGGGTGTCTCGGAAATGGGTTTATTAACACTTTGCCCGATCTGGGCATCGAACCCAGGACACCACGGTCAATAGATGTGCTTGCGTTGAGTTGGAGAAGAGGGAGTGCACCTGTGTTTGCGAACACTCTTGTACATTATAATATCTCCTGCGTACTTGGCTAGAGTCCATTGAGATTAGCTGCCGTAAGAAAAGTCGGTCTGGAAAATAATATTATACTTACCTACAAGCTAGTAATCTCATCATCTGCCTAGCCTTTGCCCAACTGCGTTGGGGTCGGCTTCCAGTCTAACCGGATGCAGCTGAATACCAGTGCTTTACATGGAGCGACTGCCTATCTGACCTCCACAACCCAGTAACTGGGCAACACGATACTTCTTGGATAGACTGGTTGTCAGACTTCTTGGCTTCTGACTATCCGTCACGACTGTCAAAGATTTACGGATGACAGCCGGGACCAACAGCTTTACGTGCTTCCCGAGGCACGGGGGTATCACACCACCAACTTCCAAACTCCGGGCTGCTACTGAGAAATTCCTAATGGAAAAACCCAATACCACTTTTTGCCCGACCTGGGAATCGAACCCGGGACCCCTTGCTCAGCAGTCGCGCTTTGTGATCACGAGACCAATGGGGCAGGCCCTACTAGCCAGTAATCTACAGCTCTTAATTTGACCTGAGGGTTTTTTTATTTTGATCCCTAGAACACCAACCAACACGTCAGGAAAATTGTACCTCGATTTAGTCCATGGTCCTACTACACATATGGGATGTGGCATGTCCGGATATACCGCATACGATTACTACAAGCATGAAGTCTTTAATGTAAGTGAAGTTGGATTCAGTGCTATTTTGTTAGGCGCTTTGCGGACGACGGGGCGGGGCAGTCGGCAGGGCGTAAGTTACTATGTGTGGGACACTGAGCATGGCAGTTGAGAGCTTCCTAATGCTCACTTTAATGTCTCGCTGACAGTGGAGCGTGTGTTGGATCGTTTGGTTCCCTTCAAGATGGTTGAGCTAAATGGTGCTGATGCACGCGTCATATTCGTGAACGGGTGCTGTCAGTTGGGATTGGTAATCTCTTAACTGCCATGGCTTACATCTTTATTATAATTTTGATATTTTTTATATTAACCTTCATCGTTTTCACATATAGAAGCAACAAGAATATTGTAACCAAGTATTTGTAAAAACCAAATTAAATGAAAAGAGTGTCCATGGAGTTTCTTGCTCGTTCTTATCCATAGAGACCTACGTTTTGGAACGAGCAACTAGCTTCAATATTAAACTCTAACTTCTTGACAATTTAAAAGTGCCTGTAAATGGTCTAATTGAAATAAATGCTTTGACTTTGACTTTGAGTCTTTTTGACCGCGAAGCAATTGAGACTGTGTCTGACCGTCGTTGTCTGTGGCTGCCCCCACCGCAAATGTACCTCACAGAGATGCCAGTGCCCGCCGGGCAACGACGCTGCGGTCTTTTTGCCCTCTATGTGCGTTGGTAGTACAGCCCCTGTAGCGGCTGTAGCCATGTAACAAACGATAAACGCAAACGCTGAGTAGGCTTTAATAGATCTTCAACTTTATGTGCTTGGTTTTAAGTTGAAAATCTAGTGAAAATTGCATAGCGTTTTCGTTCTTTCCAGTCGCTAACGCTTAGAAATCTTTAATAGATTTTCAACTTAAGGCTCTGGGGTATAAAGTTGAAAATCTATTGGTACCTACCGAGCGTTTACGATTATCGTTTGCGACTTGGCTATTGGGGCTGGATTTTCTTTTGCACTATCATTCGCGGTCAAATTAACCGGCCCGGCCCGCCGTGTGTTCGCGCCATAAGGTTACCTAGAATCAAAGCAATAAATAAAAATAAAAAAAAAGGTTTTATTCTTTCAAAGCAAAGATATTCATATTCATTTATTTGCATACAATAATATCAATAAAGGTGTTACAGTAGATTTTAAGTTATGGACCCTGTAAGGGCACAGTTACATAAGTTACAATACATTACAATTAAATTCAATTTAATCATTAAAATTAAATAATAGCTTTAGAATATAACAATTTTTATTCATATTAAATATCTTTCGATTATAAATAACATAATTACCTCATAATTAAGTGCCTCGTTAGCCTAGTGGTCCTAAGCGCGACTGCTACGCTAGAGGTCTTTTTTTTTCTTTTTTTTTTTATAGACGGGAAATCATCAAATAACTTCCCCCGCCCTATAGTGTCAGACTTTTACTGACTAAAACCCGTCTATGTTCCTTCATGTGCCCTTTGCGTTCCGGGGGCGCGGTATCTCTTTCGAACAACCCGCAGCCCCGGCAGGCATCGGCCCTCAGTGGCCCCATCCAAGTTTGCTGACATCTCTTTGAGGCGCGCATGGAACACGAACGCGCCGTCGACACGGTCTGTCGCTAGTGACCGTACGGACGGTGAGCTACCCATTGCTCACCGTCCACAGACACGCGTCTACGGTGGCCGGGAGTCGTCTCGCGGCTCCCGACGCCCGGAGCGTCTACCGCGGCGGCCGCTGGGACGGGGGATTGTCCTCTCCCTCTCCCGTCCCGCCGCCTCCTTCTCTAGCATTACAGCTTCGCAGAAGGAGGCGACTGCTTCCCATTCCCTCTCGCTCCGGACCATGGCCTGAACCAGTGCCGGACGCGAGAGGTCGCCGCCGCCGATGGCCGCCACGAGGACTCGGCGATGCTCCGCCCAAGCGGGGCAAACCGCCAAAGTGTGTTCGACCGTGTCCTCCGGGCGATCCTCGCAGTGGTGACACCCGGGCGTTTCCTCCCGCCCGATGAGGTGCAGGAACCTCCCGAACTTTCCATGTCCGGTGAGGACCTGCGTCAGGCGGTAGGTGAGGGCGCCGTGGCGCCGCTCTAGCCACTCCTCAAAGAGGGGACTTACCGCCTCAATCAAGGCGTGCCCTGCACGAGGTTGCGACAGTCGTTCTCTCCATGTCGCCATGAGATCGAGCCGGAGGTCCGTCCGCAGGGCGGCAATTTGCCGCGGCAGCGGAGTTTCCCCCCGGCCTAGTGCCTCCGCGCGCCACTCGTGTAGGCGCGCGAGGACCAGCGCCTCCAGATCCCACGGCGGCAATCCGGCAAGGAGGCTCGCTGCCTCGCCGGAGATCGTGCGGTATCCGCGGATGACCCTTATGGCGATCACCCGCTGGGACGCGTTCAGGTAATGGGCGGCAAGCCGCCTCAAGCCCCGCGCCCACACCGGGGCCCCGTAAAGGGCCATCGAACGCACGACTCCCGCGTAGAGCCTCCGGCAGGAGGCGTTTGGCCCCCTCAAATTGGGCAAGAGCCGCTTTAGAGCGGCCGAAGCCCGTGCCAACTTGGGAGCCAAACGTCGGAAGTGCTCCACGAAGTTCCATCGGCTGTCGAGGACAAGTCCCAGGTACTTCATCGTCGACCCGACGCCGACGGAAACCCCTCCCACCGTGATTTGGGATCCCGAAGGTGGCACGTTCCGAAGCCCATGGAAGCACAGGACCTCGGACTTGTGCAAGGCCACCTCGACGCTAGAGGTCTTGGGTTCGATTCCCAGGTCGAGCAAAAAGTGTTATTGGGTTTTTCCATGAAATTCTCAGTAGCAGCTCGGAGTTAGTATGTATGCCTGGTTAATTGCAATAGGCTCGCCCCCTATTACATGGGACCTAAACTTACCGGCGAGCTTCTTTTTCTTTTTTTTTTTAAAGACGGGAAATCATCAAATAACTTCCCCCGCCCTGGGCGGGGCGGGAGGGAGTGTCAGACTTTTACTGACTAAAACCCGTCTATGTTCCTTCATGTGCCCTTTGCGTTCCGGGGGCGCGGTATCTCTTTCGAACCACCCGCAGCTACCAGCGAGCTGCGGGTGTACATTGGTACACCTCTACCTAACTCTTCGGGAAATACAGTCGTGATGGTATGGTGGTAATCATATTTTCTTTCTTCATTCCCAGACCGTTCAGATTGTATGCAATTTCTCAGCTCGCACTAAGAAAGGTACGGCTGTTTATGAGACGTCTCCTCCAAACGGCAAGACAGGGTACAGCCCTAAGTGTGGTTGCCCCCCTGGCACTAGGGAAGATTTTGAATGCCTGTGCAACGAGATCACTATCGAACGTGAGTTTCTGTACATATACAATACTGATTTATTTTAAGGTTTCCGTACCCGTTTCGTACCGTAGCGAAGTCTTCTATAGGGTCCCGTTTTACCCTTTGTAAAACGACAAAAACAGCCTTACTTATAAAAATAACGCTAAATAATACTTAGCTACTTATCAATTGATTAACTCTCAAATCCTTGACTAAAAATCAATTATTTTTCACATAGCAACCACTTTCAACGGTGTCTCAGGTGAAAAATCTTACCTATAAACCTGTCCGTCTGTCTGTCTGTCTGTCACCAGGCTGTATCTCATAAACCGTGACAGTTAGACAGTTGACATTTTGACAGATGATGTATTTCTGTTACCGCTTTAACAACAAATGCTAAAAACTGAATAAAAAATATATTTACGGGGGCACAGAATATTTAATTATAAATAAAAAAAAAAAAAAATATTGAAGGGAGCTCCCATACAACGAAAGTGTTTTCTTGTGTGTTTTTAATTGGATGCGTATCATCAAATGACTTATCCCCCCCTGGGCGGGAGGGAGTGTCAGACTTTTACTAACTAAAACCCATCCATGTTCCTTCTTGTGCCCTTTGCGTTCCGGGGGCGCGGTATCTCTTTCGAACAACCCACAGCCCCGGCAAGCATCGGCCCTTAGTGGTCGGTCCCTCCGATTGATTTGCTGACATCTCTTTGACGCGCGCGGGGAAGACACGGTCTAAGAGGTGATGTCGAAGTTAATTTATTTTGACCTTTCCAGGCAACTGCAATTACGCTGAAAATGGAAATTGTGAACCAACACTAGTTCTGCTACCTATATTCACGATGGAGGACGCACCATCAGATAAATTGTATGAAATAGCCGAGGACATAAAAGATCCTTTGAAGGATTTTATTTTGCAAAGGTACGGTTTCATTTTTTTGCCTTTTATACATGAGATATCAGCTGTGTGATTCTGTAAGACCTCGTTCTAAACTTCTAATTTGAATCCACTGTAACTTTCTTGATTGGCATTCTAAAAACTCGGTTGATAATTCGAATTTACACTAGCGCCACTCTTGCGAGCGTGTCAGCGAGTTGAACTAAATTGACAGGGAAATTTTAACAGATAAAGTATGAGATCACGTAAGAAGTGGCATTCTATACGGTAATTCCACCGTCACTTCGACGCTCACTTCGCACTTCAAAGTGTCAAATAAATCAATGTCATTTTGAACCTTAAGCGAAGTGACGGTGAATAGCGACGTGAGATGCGAAATCATGTCTGAATTTTACAGAATCGACGTACTGGTTCGGAGACCAATGTGAATTTTCCAATTCATACCCATTTCTGCCGCAAAACAGCGATGCTGCGCTTCGGTTTGAAGGGTGTGGGTGCCGGTGTAATACGGGCACATGAGACATTTCAACTTTGTCTCGGGTATGGCAACGCATTTGCCAGGCCCTTAGTATTGCAGATGTCTATAGACAGCGGTACCACTTAACATCAGATGGGCTGTCGGCATAGGCTTGTTAGCAATCAAATGATATTAGAAAATATAAATAAATAGTGAAGGAAACCATTGTTAGGATCACAAGCCTGAAATCGCCAATGCGCCTTGAGCAATCGTGTTGATTAATACTCATGCCTTCTTTCTACAAGAAGAGGCCTTTGCCCTGCAGTAGGATAACAGTGGGCTGGTATTTTTTTTTTTTTTTTGGTAACTGCCCCGCTGGTCTCGTTGTCGCAAGTGCGACTGCTGTGCAAGGGGTCCCGGGTTCAAATCCCAGGTCGAGCAAAAAGTGTAATTGGGTTTTTCTATGAAATTCTTAGTAGCAGCTCGGAGTTTGGATTTGTGCCCGGTTAATGGCAATAGGATTGCCCCCTATTACATGGGACCTAAATATACCGGCGAACTGTGGGTGTACGTTGGTACACCTCTGCCTAACCCTTCGGGGAATACAGGCGTGATGGTATATATATATTTTTTTTATTACTAGCGACCCGCCCCGGTTTCGCACGGATGCACATTAACGGTGGATATAGAATATCCACCGTTAATGTGCATTTTTCCTTTCATAAAAATCTTGTCCGAAAAATCCAACCGTTCTTGAGTTTTGCGCTTAGCAACACATTTAGCCATTCATTTTTATTTAATCTGACTTGACTGACTGACTTACTGACATAGTAATCTATCGACGCACAGCCCAAATCACTGGACGGATCGGGCTGAAATTTGGCATGCTGGTAGATGTTATGACGTAGGCATCTGCTAAGAAAGGATTTTGATCAATTCTACCCCCAAGGGGATACAAACAAAATTTCAACCCCTATTTTAGGGGTTGAAATTTTGTATGTAACTTTGTCAATTTTAAACCGATCGGGCTGAGACTTTGCATGCATAAAGCTACTATGACGTAGGCATCCCCTAAGAAAGGATTTTGATAAATTCTACCCCTAAGGGAATAAAAAAGGGGATGAAAGATAATAGATGATTAGTGTCTTTTTACACCCATTTTAACTACCTGATTTTATTCAATTTTATAGAGTAAACAATTCGGATAACATTGACTTCAACGATAGATTCAAACAAGAACTATCAGAGGACGCTTTCGACTTCCTCCACGACAAAGATTACGAGGTTTGTACTATTGGTAGTAGAAAATAATCTATGTAAAAAAATATTGACTGCCTCGTTCGTTGGCCTAGTGGTCTTAAGCGCGACTGCTATGCTAGAGGTCTTGGGTTCGATTCCCAGGTCGACCAAAAAGTGTTATTGGGTTTTTCTATGATTTTTTCAGTAGTAGCTCGGAGTTTGGATTTCTGCCCGATTAATGGCAATGCCTATTACATGGGACCTAAAAACATACCGGCGAACTGTGGGTGTACTTTTGTACACCTCTGCCTAACCACACAGGGTTAGGTTAGGTTAGAAAGCACGTAAAGTCGTTGGTTCTGCGCCTGATCTCTCTCCGGTCGTGTCGGATTGCCGTGCCATCGAGCTATGAGAGTTAGGGAAGAGGGAGTGCATCTGTGTTTGCGCACACACTTGTGCACTAAAATATCTTCTGCGTACGTGTCTAGTCTGCATTAGGATTAGCCTGCGTGTTAAAAAAAAAGACATATTTTTTTACCTGTTTTATTTGTGGAAGGAAAAGTAAAAACAAAAAAAAATCTAATTGATTTCATTTTTTTCTTCTAGAATGACATTGGGTTTACTCCACAAACACGAATGTCTTCGTATAAAAAGTAAGTACCTTTACATACCTAGTACATACATACACACATACATTATATGTATACATACATACATAAACTCACGCCTTTCCCATGGGGGTAGGCAGAAACCACGGAACGCCACCTACAGTAAGTAATTTATAAGCATTAATTTCTTACCACATCAGTTGTGTAGTAGATGCCATTCAATAATATACGTAATTCTAAGACACAACTTCTTTAAAAAAACACTTTATTAAGCCTTGAGAACCCGATTAAATGTTAAGTAACTATAAAATTAGATTTTGAGTTGCTTTGAAATTAATAAATAGTTAATGAATTAAGTTAACAAAAAAGTGACGTCATAGTTTAGTATTGTCATACAAAATCTACGGGGGAATCGTGTTTTGATAGCTCATAAAAAGTACGTCAATTAATTAGTGGTGCCATCTACCCAACTAGGGTCAGTTCACGCTGAGACGCTACGCGACGCGAATTTTAATAAAGCTACTCAAAATATGACTCTATTTACTACACGAAAAGATACACATTTCATTGTTTGAATTCATAATACGTCGCACCTTCTCACATTGAAATTGACACAATGAAATGTGTATCTTTTCACAGAAGGAATAAGAGCGAATTTTCACTTAGCAGAAAGTATTAAAACCTCTACATATCTTTACTTATGGCTTTCCTATAAAAAAAAATCTTGTTGTCTGATACTCAGTCCAGAATAGAGAATTCATGGTTTCAGTTTAAGGATAGATGTCCCTTACGCCCGATATAATAATATTTCCTACATAAAAAAGACGAGTATTCAAAACTGCATCTTGTATATTGCTCAACCATTGTTTGCTGATTGGAAAAAATTGCTAAAAGCTCCACCTCTGCACGAATAACTCAATCAGTATACTCAATACTCAATACTTTATTGCTTTCCATTTGTACATATAGGTCTTATAAAATATTGTCAAGATCATAATGGACCCTGTCGGGCACAGCAAAGTTAGGAGAGAGGATGAAAACCAAGTAGCAATTCATATTATGAAATATATACATATATCATCATCTAGCTTTTACCTCGGCCAGAGAATTGGCATTGCCATCCAAGGTGGCATTGCCACCAGTCTTATGGGCACTTATGTGGTTCACGGCGATACGGAGGAATTCTTTGGTTTCTTTTTTTTTTGTTGTCATTAAGGGTTTCCATTTTTAATCTAACTTTAAGGTCGTAAATACATAATTATGTTAATAAAATAGACACCACTAATGGTTTATCATACATGTAATTGTTTTTACAGTAATCACAGGTCAAGAGCGTATTTGGGTCCAGATTCTAAGCCTCCGCCCCCACATCCCCCACCGCCCCCACCGCCACCCAGACGGCCGCCCCACAGGCCTCCTCCCAAGCGCCCTCGAGTCTCACGCTACCAGACCCGCCATTCGCCCCCACGAATACCACCGCGGATCCCACCACCACCACCCCCACCACCAAAAGACGAGTACAATAAAGAACTTAAGATTCACGAGGATCCAATATTGGCATCGTGTGATGAGAAACGGACTCGCCCGTTACCGAGACTGCCAACAAAATATAGACCAGTGACAAAGGTAAAGCTGGATTTCATTAAAAAAACAGAATTTAAAAATTTGATCAACCAAATTAATATTAATGTATCTTTCAAACCTCTTTTTTCAGAAAGCAAGCATATTCACAAAAATACCCCAGTTCCAATTGCCACAGAGTAGAAGGATGTCTTCCCAATCGGAGAACGTTAAAAGTAATAGCAAACAAAGAAGAATAAATTCTAATTCAAATAAAGTAGTCAATGATTATGAACACCGTGCAATGACAGAACATAAAACATTCGACGAACATAAAGAACAAAACGAACTGAAAGGAAAAACAAAGCACCGCATAGAAGATATGACAGAAACAGGTGTAGTTACTGAGACTGGTTTAAATAAAGCTGAAGAAGTAGTCATAAACTTTAACCAAGACTTAAAACAAAAAAATTACACCAAGTATAATGATAAGGACATCGATATTAAAGATGACAATGATAACAAACTACTTACTCTTTTAGATAACTTGGAGCAAGAAGTCAAGCATGTTGCACTCGATGGTAACGAAAGGGAATTATTCGATGTCAAACTAAGAAAAATTTACGGTACCGTCATAGGCAAAACTGCAGCTATACAGTTCCCAAAACCATTCCTACTAAACACTGCTCGTGCTGAAGAACCTGAAATCGAGTTTGGAGAAACAAAAAGTGTTGATAAGGTAGAACGCAAACATGGAGATGATAAAGTTGTACACGAACCCATAAAACGCGCTAAACATCATCCGACTGTCAAAAACGTAGCAGTAAGAAGTTACGGTTATCTAGGCCATCATCGAAAAAATAAGCTAGATGATAGCTATGTAAGTGTTAAGCCTAATGAAGTTTACGATCACATTTACAACGATAACTTTGATGATTCATATGGCGATATGGACTACAAATATATGAGTGATGGTCACAAATATAACGAAAACTTTAATAAAAAGAAAAGTGACAACATTTTAGATTATGAACATAAAGACGTTCAACATAAATTTAATGAGAATTATAATCATCAACATCATTACCATTTAAAGAAACATAATGATGATATACCTGCTAGCATGAAGAAATTTGAAGTCACTAAAGCTGTTTTCAGAGAATTTGGAAACTCAAATGAAGAAACACCTAAAATTTCTGCACGTCATTTATCAGCCAATGAAGGTATTTCTGATAGGAAAGGCTTGATAGCCAAAGACATAGAAAAAATAAAAAGGACAGAGAGAATCCATAGAAACAAAGCGAAATCTTTAAATTCGCACATCAATTTCGATGATCCACTAGATTTTGAACGAAGGAAATATTATCAAGACAGACTATACAGTATCAGGAAAAAGCTCCGCTCTCGAAAAAATAGGCGTGACGTAAGTTTAATTAATCTTTACTTTACATACATACATACATACATAAACTCACGCCTTTTTCCCATGGGGGTAGGCAGAAACCACGGACCGCCACCTGCTACGATCCTTACACACTCCTTTCGCCTCGTCCACATTCATACATCTGGTCATACAAGCACGCCGGTTACGAGTACTGCGCACCTGACCTTTCTGAAGAACCTCACCGATAAGGTCAAGGTAGGTCTTTCTAGGGCGTCCCCTCCCGGCATTGCCCCTCACATCTGCCATGTAAATCCCTTTTGTTAGTCGCCTTTCATCTTTACTTTAATAGGTATTATTAGAGGGAATGGGATGCAGTCACCTCATTTTGCGAAGCTGTTCTGCTAGAGAAAGAGGTGACGGGATGGGAGAGGCGCAGAATCTCCTGTCCCAGCAGCCGCCGCGGGAGACGCTCCGGGCGTCAGGAGACGCGAGACGACTCCCGGCCACCGTAGACGCGGGTCTGTGAACGATGAGCAATGGTAACTGGCTCACCGTCCGTACGTTAAATAACGACAGACCGTATTCGTGTTCCACGCGCGCCTCAAGGAGAGGTCAGCAAACATTGGAGGGGCCACTCTGGGCCGATGCCTGCCGGCACTGCGGGTTGTTCGAAGGAGATACCGCGCCCCGGGAACGCAAAGGGTACACGAAGGGCGGGGGAAGTCATTTGACGTAATTGGTTATTAATCTGGTTATCTGACTTCCCGGCTTCTGACTACACGTAACGAATGCCCAATATATACAAGACAGGAAAATAAATTCTAATTCTACCCAGACATTTGGGTTTTTTTATAATTCTCTTAAATAATGTCCATTATAATTTCAGTCCAGTAACGATCGATCCCGACGGACGCACTCAAAGAACCGAGAAAGCTCCAGGACAAAATCGAAACCAGACAATTTCTACGTGCCCGAAAGACCCGGGTTTTTGCATGGATTCTGATGATGCAGAAAGTATGGCTACTCATGTGTTACACTGGCTGATTCTAGTTTTATAAACTATAATAATAATCGTGTATTAAGTAAAGAGTCACAAGTAAAATAAAATAAAATTAAAAAATAGTAATAATTAAATTATAACTAAGTACAGTTAATAAAATTAAAAAAGGAAGGTCATATGGCATCAAAAAACTCATCCGCATCGCTGTCAACGGGACAAGTGCCCAAAAGGCTGGCAGCATTGCCATGTTCTATGGAAATGCTGATTCTTTGGCCCAAGAAAAGGCCAGCCCTCTGGTCATGTGAAGAATCGACCAGTCGCTTGGCGATGTCTTGAAAAACTAGATACGGGTGCGTCTCGTGCCGAAAATCTCAAACATGTTCTTAATTTTTTTTCGTATTTTACTCGATTCAATTCCGGGTGTGGCAAGCGTATTTACAAAACTCTTTAAATGCATGTGTTCTTTTTAAAAATAAAGGAATGTTTCCTTTCAGTAAAAGCTGTGTTCAGTATTTAAAGTACTTTCCTTCTAGATACGCTTCGAAAATTCAACCCTGTATATAATATTATAAAGATGAAAGATTTTTTTGTTTGTTTATAACGAATAGGCTCCCAAACTACTGGATCGATTTTAACAATTTTTTTACCAATAGATAGCTACATTATTCCTGAGTAACATAGGCTACATAACATCACACTACGGCCCACGGGGGCGGAGTAGTATCCAAACTAAATCGATTCGGGTGAAATATGCCAGGCGGACCAAGTGGCGGGCAATTCGCTAGTAATGATTATAAGTGAATTCTATTGTAACAATAGTTTAAATAAACATTATTATAACTTATGTTTAAGTTACATTTTAAATGTAAGTACAGATTTATGTGAAATAAATGCAGTTTATGAATACCAATATATTTTGTTTGACTATCCTCATGTACAGTCACAAGCGTAAACATGTATCTACGGGTTGTTCGAAAGAGATACCGCGCCCCCGGAACGCAAAGGGCACATGAAAGGAACATAGACGGGTTTTAGTCAGTAAAAGTCTGACACTCCCTCCCGCCCCGCCCAGGGCGGGGGAAGTTATTTGATGATTTACTGTCCATAAAAAAAAAAAAACCCCGGAACCCAAAGGGCACATGAAGGAACATAGATGGGTTTTAGTCAGTAAAAGTCTGCCACTCCCTCCCGTCCCGCCCAGGGCGGGGGAAGTTATTTGATGATATCCCATCTAAAAAAAAAAGCGTAAACATGTATCCACTTAGCAACATTCTAAAGCAATTTCTTCGCAAAGGATTGATGAAAATGTATTGGTGTTACAAATATTATATTTTGGATCCCATACTAGTATGAAATCGCTCTTATCTCCACGTTGCAATCGTTAATTCAAGAGAAAATCGCTTTTAAATTTTACCAAGTGTACACATGTTTATGCTTATGAGTGCCTGCTGAACATACAGAATTCTTTTATTTTTTTATTGAAAACATAAATCTCTTTTCCTTAGAACGCAGAAAAAACATTGCAACAAATCATTATGTCAAGTGATTGATAAAAATATTTATAATTTATGGTATGGATTAGAAACAATAAACCAAAAAAGCTTTTTTTTTTATTAAAAAATAAGCTAGAGAAAGAAAATGACGAGACCCTTATTGTTGGGCTGCCATTTTAGATTTGTTTCTTTACAACATAATATTTATTTTTACATTACCATCATACCATCACGCCTGTATTCCCCGAAGGGTTAGACAGAGGTGTACCAATATACACCCACAGTTCGCCGGTATGTTTAGTTCCCAAGTAATAGGGACGAGCCTATTGTCATTAACCGGGCTCAAATCCTAACTCCGAGCTGCTACTGCGAATTTTATAGAAAAACCCAATAACACTTTTTGCTCGACCTGGGAATTGAACCCAAGACCTCTAGCGTAGCAGTCGCGCTTAGGACCACGAGGCTATCGAAAGCAGTCAGTTAAGAGAGAGAGAGAGAGTTTTAAAAAATATTATCAACTATCGAACTGCCCTTGACTTCGCCCGCGTAGCTTATTTCAACCGCGTGATGTTACATCTTTGGTTACTGCTCCGCTCCCGCGGGTCGCAACGTGATGTTATATAGCCCATGGCGCTCACAAATACTGTGGCTTTTATGGGTAAAAGAATTTCAAAATCGGCTCAGTAGATCCAGGTTTACCACATCACAAACTCACGAACTTTACCTCTTTATAAACAAAGAAAAGAAAACAATTAAAAAAAAAAAAAATTTCACTTCGTTGTTCTTTTTTCAGTAATTTTGATTCAAAAAAACTACTAAACTAATTTTAAACTAGTTTTTCAAATCATTTGACAAAAGTGGAATTTTGAGGTAACAAACATAGAAAAATAAATAGAACCGAATTGATAACCGCTTTCTTATATGAAGTCGATTAAAAACAATTCTAAATTAAAAATTATTTCAATACACGAATCATTTTACACATCATCATCATCATCATCTGCCTAGCCTTTTCCCAACTATGTTGGATCATTTTCACATACCGCTTAAAAAAATACAACCGAATTGAGAATCTTCTTTTTTTTTAAGTAGGTTACAAAGAGAAACGTAGAAAAATCAGTAACTATGGCCAACTCAAATAAAAAAAGGATACAAAATAAGTGTAACTCAACATGGCCTACTTACTAAAACAAATAAAACAAAATCAGTTTCCGCTAGCAAAACAATTGATCGTTTATTGTGTTTTGAAGCTAATCTCAACCGATAAAGCTATTCATAAAGTAAAAAACACAAAAGAAAATACAACGGGAAACACAAAGGAACATTCTTACTGTCGCTAATCAGATGCGAACATTTTTAAGAAATAACAGTCACAGTTAACTAAATAACATAGTGGCATCGAGTTCATAAAAATATTTATCAAAGTTCAAACCGAGTTCATAAAAATTATTATTATTTATAAAAATTTAAACCGAGTTCATAAAAATAAAAATAATTTATAAAAATAATAGTGAATAATACAACAACATTGAAAACTGTCAGTGACAAGTGAAATTGAATTGTATTAATTACTTACAATAGGAATTAAATTTGAAAATAATAAAATATTTTAAATAAAACAACATTTTTACCATTGTAACTAATTCTAAACCAAATCATAGGACGTTGAGACTTGGACCAAGAAAAGAAAAGCCAGCCATGAGCTGAGATACACAATAATTTAATCGACAGTGTACTTAAATTTGGAATATTAAATATGATTTTAAATGTAAGTCTTTTGCAATATTTTACTTCTTCTTCTTCTACAAGAAGAATAATTTACATCAAACAAGGCAAGAATATATCTTTTCCTTCTTTCATTCCTTTTTTTCTTAATCTACATTTTTCCTTATTTTACTTGGTTACAAACAACCTGTAACAGAATAAACGCAAGATCTGAAAAATCAGCTACTGAATTGATTTCAGCTATTTTACAGCTATATTGGGAGTATTTATGGACAGATTTTAATTTCACGTATTGTCATCTATACTACGGCATTTTCATGTTTTGTTAACAAACGCGACCAAAAAAATTCATGCATATTCCCTATTTTCATGATTATTTAATTGAACTCTTATATTGATGTTAACAAGATCTAATTTATGTTACAGGTTTTTCTAATCGTCTTCATAGTAAAGTTATCACGATGCTCGTTGGTTTTCGACGCTTTGTCTCAGAACACACTGTATGTGTCCAGTTACTGTCCTGAAATGAAAGGCTGCATTGAGGGGACTCATGTTATTTGCCAGTATTATAACCATGTAAGTCACTTTTTTACAAGCTTTTATTTAATTATAATATTTTTTTGTCTGTAAAACCTTGCAAGTTAAATTTGACCCACTTCCCGGTCTTCGATTAAGCTGAAATTTTGCACACATGTGCACTTTGCATGACAATATAATATAATGATGTCAGAAAGCTAGTAAGATGATGGACCCGGAAGGTGGCCATGGGAACTTAATCAAATCTTACAAGTAAAATTAGACCTAATTAAATAAACCAGTGTTCTATTGAGCTGGTAATTTGAATGCATTTACACATTGCACGACAATGCAATATAAAAGCTTGTTAATTTTTTTTTGATAGAACTTGATTAGTTAGTCAGTTCCACCTTTGATGGGACCTTTTACCATCGTGGTAAAGAGCGTGTATACAGAAAGTGGGCAACGTCGCAAATAGCTGTCAAATATTTCGCTGTTTAGATTAATTTGTCAATATTACTGTATGAAAATAAGAAATATGACTAACTAATGAACTAGAATATTGATTATGAAATGTAATAATTGATATCGTAACACCGAATATTTAGTTTTAGATGTAAAAAAAGTATTTGAAAACTTTACAAATGCCTTTTTTGCACCTAAAACGGTTACAACATCAAATTCAGTGTTTTAATTACAATTCATGATTGATATTCTAGTTCATTAGTTAGCCATATTTCTTATTTTCATAGAGTAATATTGAAAAATTAATCAAAACAGGGATATATTTGACAGCTGTTTGCGACGTTGCCAACTTTCTGTATACGCGCTCTGAAAGGTTTGGAGCTCAGTACTGCGTTACCGAGTGCTAGCTATCCAAGATGCACTAGATGTTTGGAATCCCTTTACGATATAAATAATTCGTCTCAGGGAGGCCCCTTTCCTCTCTACAATAACCAACGACTGAAACTTGCGTGAAGACTTATTATTGGTATTGTGTAATGATAAAATATATTCTATTTTATGCTGTTGAGTTTCTAAATAGTGATTTCATAAAAAAATAAACCTATATTGTACTTCATCATTTGCTCAAAAGATTTGTTTTTTCCACAGCGTCGTCCATTTGGGCACCTTTGCAAAGACTATGTAAAATTATCGATCACACCCAATGTGGTGCATAAAATACTTGATGGAGTAAATAAGTAAGTATATTTGTAGTCATTTACTTTAGATAAATGCTTTATTGAATCCTAAAAAATAAACCATTCCAATCATTCATCATTTCATTTCATTATATTAATTGGTTAAATCCTAACTAATATTATAAATGCTAAAGTATGTCTGTTTGTTTGTTACCTTTTCACGCCTAAACCACTGAACCGATTATCCTGAAATTTTGCATATACGTTGTCAGATGTATAGATACGGACGTAGGGTACCTTTCATCCTGAATAAAAGTACTGATCCTGAAGAAAACAACAATAACGTTCTTATGATGATAGATGGCGCCACATGTCTTTCGAATCATGATTGAATTTTAAATGTAACCGACATTTACGCAAACGAAGTCGCGGGCACAAGCTAGTAATCTATAAATTCTTGATTGAACGCTGGATTCTGATTCTTACTACCTTCTGCTCGCGTACTACTTCGCGTACTCGTGTGTCGTACCGTGATGTTATATATAGTCTGTACTTTTCCTCATAAATCTGGCTATATTTTTTTTTTCAATCCGAATAGTTGCTCCAATATTAGCACGTTTAAACAAACAAAAAACTCTTTAGCTTTCTTATTTATTTGTATATCTATGGATGCTTATTTTGTTTCAGAATAAGAATGAACCTAGCAGTTGGCAAGGAAACTGGCAAGGATGGGCATCTGTTGCCAAGAGCATACGGAATGATGAGAATGGTATAGTTTGGTCCTACAGAACATTTTAGATACTAAGGTTCTTTGAAAACTAAAGTGCTGTTCAAATTCAGTTCCAGTTCTACTAGAGTAGTCGACTTTCTCGAGAAATAAGTCGTTCGCTGCACCCACAAGGTGGACGGACGACCTGATTAAGACCGCAATAAGACGCTAGATGCAGGCTGCTTCCAACTGGTCCTTTTAGAAATCTATAGGGGAAGCCTATATCCAGCAGTGGACGTTCTGCAGCTGATATGATTATGTAATTCTCCAGACCGATTCCGGTTACGGCGGCTAATCTTAATGCAGACTAGCCACGTACGCAGGAGATATTATAGTGCACAAGTGTGTGCGCAAACACAGGTGCACTCCCTCTTCCCTAACTCTCATAGCCCGATGGGACGGCAATCCGACACGACCGGAGAGAGATCAGGCGCAGGACCAACGGCTTTACGTGCTTTCCGAGGCACGGGGGTGTCACACCACCAACTTCCAAACTCCGGGCTGCTACTGAGAAATTCCTAATGGAAAAACCCAATAACACTTTTTGCCCGACCTGGGAATCGAACCCGGGACCCCTTGCTCAGCAGTCGCCCTTGCGACCACGAGACCAACGGGGCATTATGATTGAACCACTAACCAAAAGCGTGAACAAGTCCCTAAAGTAAGCTAAAGGATGCATTTGTATTACAGCACTGGGACAGTGAACTGGCAACTCTAGCGCAAGTATTTGCTGATCAGTGTCTTGGTCTGAGGGAGGACGAATGCAGAGCTACTGGTAAGGTATCTACAACTTACTAGAGGCCTACGATGTTATCCTCAAGGTTTAGATTTCCGGCCACCGTAGACGCGGGCCTGTGGACGGTGAGCAATGGGTAGCTCACCGTCCGTACGTTTGCGGATCTGTGGACGGTGAGCAATGGGTAGCTCACCGACCGTACGTTAACTAACGACAGACCGTGTCGACGGCGCGTTGGTGTTCCACGCGCGACTCAAAGAGATGCCGATGCCTGCCGGGGCTGCGCGTTGAATGACCCGCAGCCCCAGCACGAACGAAAGAGATACCGCGCTCCTAAAACGCAAAGGGCACAAGAGGAAACATGGATGGGTTTTAGTCAGTAAGAGTCTGGGACTCATTTGATGATTTCCAACCCGAAAAAAAATATACCAAAAGACACATCATATAACCATTAACTCTGCATACTGCCTAACAAACTAAGTAATGAGAGCTTTTAAGTTTGGTCCTAGACAAAAAAAAATTGCAATGAAAAGAAGAATCTTTCGATTACGTTAAGTTTTTTTTTACATCCCGTTTATGAAGCTGGTGGTACGAAAATCGACTTTCTAGAAGGACTTAGGGAGGCCTTTCCCCAGCAATGGGACAGTATAAGCAAGGGAAAAAATTTATAGCTGATGTTTTATTTTTGCAGAAAAATTCACAAATCCCAGCCAGTTTATAACGCTGATCAATTTCAAGGCTCCCAATTGGGAATATTTAACACATAACAATACAGATCAAGGCTTGAGCTCGGAGAAGATAAGTTCTTCAATAGGTAAAGCATTGAAGTCTCTGCACGGAATTAAGAACCTAATCACCGCAGATGACATTAATGACTGCCCAATGCTCGAGACGTAAGTGATAAGCAAATCTTTTATTCATGTTAATTTTTTTTTTTAGTTTTCTCGTCTTCTGTATTGTTAATGGCGCTATTTTTTTGAAGTGAAAACTTCTTTAGCGGCGTTGTACACTTTTTTTGTAATGGGTAAAAAAAATTAAACTCACGTCAGGACCCGTGACCTGATCGAAAATAAATATTGCAATAAATAAATATTGTATTATACCACATAAATGATAGTACTTTTATACTGATAATTAAAGCAATTCGTGCAAAATTACTAACCTAACCTAACCTAACCATTCCAAAATATCAAAAATTCACAACGTTAATATTCAAGTTTTCACTTCTGCCGGACTCCCGGAGTGTTTTTTTAATATATATTTTTTAAACCATATCTCAAATTATTACCACTAAGTATTAAGAATCCCGGTATCCTTACACTCGATGAATTTCTTGGAGAGTTCCTGGCTTTTTGATGATTTTTTACGGAATAGATCGATAAGTGTGAGAGTAGCAAACCTCAAACTCAATTCACCTAAATTCTCCAAAGGGTCACTTAATTCAGAATAGACCGGCTGATGCTAAGGAAGGTTTTCAGAGCCGCACTGCACATTACCTATATTGATAATCTTTAAATTAATCATTTAATCTTTCAGGGGCCTATATATGCCATCACGCCTGTATTCCCCGAAGGGTTAGGCAGAGGTGTACCAATGTACACCCACAGTTCGCCGGTATATTTAGATCCCATGTAATAGGGGGCGAGCCTATTGCCATTAACCGGGCACAAATCCAAACTCCGAGCTGCTACTGAGAATTTCATAGAAAAACCCAATAACCTTTTTTGCTCAACCTGGGAATCGAACCCGGGACCCCTTGCACAGCAGTCGCACTTGCGACCACGAGACCAACGGGGCAGTCACCTATATTATTAATAACAATCTTTTTGCCAGACTCCCCAACAAGGGATCCAGGAGTTACCTGAAGCTAATCCGGGGCAGAGCAACTCACATTGGATGTGGAATATCAGCCTACAGGAGATCCCAAGTGATTAGTAACCGCTCACAACGTATTTATAACGTAAGAATGTTTTATTTACTCCCGATACGATAAACTAACATACATACCATCACGCCTGAATCCCCCGAAGGGTTAGGCACAGGTGTATCAATGTACACCCACAGTTCGTCGGTATTTAGGTCCCATGTAGTAAGGGGCGAGCCTATTGCTATTAACCGGGCACAAATTCTAACTCCGAGCTGATATTGAGAATTTCATCGAAAAACCCAATAACATTTTGCTCGAACTGGGAATCGAACCCAAGGCCTTTAGCGTAGCAGTCGTGTTTAGAACCACTAGGCCAACGAGGGAGTTACGATAAACTTATCTTTAAGAATGGTTGACTTTTAATTCACAGTGCACATTCAGAGTGTGCCTGTAGTCACGAATAATAATTGTTCAACTTTTATTATGAGACCAACTTTAAAATACGAAAAAAATATCAGCTACCTCAAACATTTTGTTAACTAGGGAGACGTTAAAAAAAACGTTATGCAACAAAAACTTCAAAGACTTATTAATGCCTCAGGTATTCTCTACCAGTTAACCAAAGGTAGTGAAGAGATAATAATTATAGGTGAAAAGATATAATAAAATATACCATCACGCCTGTATTCCCCGAAGGGTTAGGCAGAGTTGTACCAATGTACACCCACAGTTCACCGGTATATTTAGGTCCCTTATAATAGGGGGCAAGCCTAATATATAGGTGTCATTTTTTGTTATAGGATAAAACAACTACATATTTATGTTTTAGACCATTCAACTAGTGTGCAACGTGTCGGACGGGCCGCAGCAGTCGCAGCCAATATACCAGACGGACCCACCGATACCAGACACTGGTTTCACAGAAAAATGTGGCTGTCCTGATGGGTACCGAGATTCCAAAGGGTGCTTATGTGAAGAATACAACCACAGTAACGTTGAAAGTTAGTTGTACATTTGCTTGATGAACCTAGGGTCCCGGGCTTTTGAAAGGCGTACCAGGAGTCATAGCCAACTCGCAGAGGTCCCTTAAGCGTTCTTAAGATGAAATGAAACACCAACTGACAATTATCCCTGTATGCACTATACAAGTGCACTCAGCAGGACTATTGCAGGACATGGAAACAAAGATTAGGACTATGGGTTTGGATGGCTTAAGGGGACATGTTGCTATGGAAGGACTATTTTTATTTTATTTTAACGAAACTAGTTCGAAACTCTACAAAAAAAATAAGGTTGATTTGGCTCAAATAACTCAAAGACACAGCTCTGCCCAGCCCTGAAACAGTGAGTCGGGGTCGCGGCAGGCAATGGAGGAGATGGAGGGACGAATGGATAGATTCCTTCAAAACTGGAGGAGTGAGACACGGAAGCGTGAAGGATGGAAGGAGCGGAGAGAGCCTATTACCCAGGAGTGGGCAGAATAGGCTTACAAAAATCTGTAAATTATTTTTTCTTTTACAGATACTGAGGTTCAATTTCAGCAGTCACAATTTGAGCATTCGAATAAATATGGTAAGTAATTAGCCTAAACGAGCCAACACACGACCTCTCAATAAATTAATTAATTACGTTTTTTAAAAAGTAAAATAACCTCCTGATGTTAAGTGGTCACCGTCTATAGACATCTGTAAATATCAGAGACAAAGTTAAAATAGCTCATGTGCCTGTAATAACACCGGATACACCCATACCCTTCAAACCGGAACACGGCAACGCTGCTTTATGGCAGAAATGGGTCAAACTAAAACTTGAGATTTGCAGATCTCCATGTTAACAAATCTAACAAGACCAAACACGACTAGAATAGTTTGTTCTGTAATGAAGTTCCAGTGCCTGCCTTTCGGGCCTATCATCAGATCGATGGCATTCAAAAGTGCCTTTTAATGGTCGAATTGAAACAAATGATTTGACTTTGATATTGATCAGTCCAACGGTAGCTGAACTTATCATATTGTCAAGGATATTAAATTTTGTGAAGTTTCACATCAATACGACAATGAGAAGTTAACTAAATTCGACTTTCAACATTTTGTTGAAGCTAATATAAAAGCGTGTTGTAAAAAGCCTCCTCGTTAAAAATCAGTGGTGAAAGTGAAATCGATGTCCACTACTGGGGATAGGCCTCCCCTAAAAATAGCCACAATGACCAGTCCAGTGCTGCCCGCATCCAGCAATTTCGCGCAACCTCTACCAGGTCAAAAATTTATCAGCCTTCTCTCTTTAACTATAGGTACTAGAGCTCATAGCCAGTCCCATGAGGAAGACGGGACCGTGGAACCTTGCGATGACCCTAACGGAGTTTGTGATAGTAAACAAAATACAGTAATGCTACCAATATTTGAAATACTCGACGCTCCCATTGAACCAATGAACTCTTATGAACCAGAAAATGATGCTGAAATGCAATTTCATAACAGGTATGGTTCCATTTTTATTATAATACTAGTAAACCACCCCGGGTTCCCATGGGTGCAACTTTTCGACTTTCCCGGTGGAATTTCCAAAAAAAAATCATACATGTATATAAATTTTTTTTTGGAAATCCCCCCGGAAAAGTCGGGAAATTACGACCACAACAAAAAAAAATTGCAGAATTGATCCAGATGTTTTTGAGTTTTATGCTTAGCAACACGTTGGTGTCGATTCTGTTATGCATAAGCTAAACTTAATTTAGACTATTTCTATCTTTTTCTCTCCAATCAAACAAGAAAGGGACGGACGTGAATAAGACTTGTCAATTTTAGTTGATCTAAAACCTCTATACAATTATAGTTGACATGTCAGAACGCATTGATTAAAAACACGGAAAATTTCAAGGCAAAACTAATTTGACATCTCTAACTTAGTTCTAAGGTATCACCGTCCTTTTCTTTCGCTGTATGTTAGTAAGAGATGACAATTCTCTAATTTTAGTTTAGTTTGTGAACAAAGGAATCGACACCATTTAGGCCTTAATTTTAGTTTAAATTTTATTTTAAAAGATTGAAGAATAATTCTGCTGTAAATAAATAAATAGTAATATCATTATTTATGTTCTCAAAATAAATAAGCATTGTCACTTAGCATTATTGAATATTTTATTATTTTTCTCTGTTTCACAGATTTGGTAACTCGAGTTTTATTCCGCCATCAATGGAGGAAAAAGAAATTTTAAATGATGAAATCTTTCCAGAGGTATTATTATTTACGTTTATACAAAAACTTTATGAAATATTATCGTTATGCATAAGTTTTCAAGAAACCACTATTGTTAACAATATCAACTTGTTTCAGGAACATAATGAATTTACAAAGAACCACCATCATAATAACAGGAATCATGAATTTCACAGAGGGATCTCAAAAGAGTATCATGAAAAAGAATTTAAAACCCATAATAATGTAGAAGTTAGCTACGAAAGGACAGCAGAACATGTGAATCGGGGATATAGTATCGAAGACAATGTTATTGACCGCGAACCTAGAGAAAACAGTGATTATGATGATAGAATTGCAATCAATGATGCATCTAAAGAACACACAGAAGATGAAAACACATTCTTGAATATTCTAGACCGTTTGGAAAGAGCAGTAAAGAACGTTGAACTCGAAGGTCACAAACGCGATGTAGTTGATTTAAAAATGAGAAAAATTTATGAAGCCGCGCTAAAATCAAAAAAACAGCGTGCCAAAATAGACGACAATGAATCAGAAAAAATTGAAGAATTAAAAAAAGTCGCGGATTATTTGACACATAAATCGGATGCCGAGTTTGGAGAAAAAAATTCTCATAATGATAAAGGAGAATCTATGTCCCATTACAGGGATCGGCAAGATAAGGAGACTGATGTATTAGACAATTTATTTGACATCATAAATAAAAGACGCGGAAACGGCCAGTTTGACCATAAAAATAACTATAGGAACAAACATGGTGATATGACTGAACATAATGAAAATAATGTATACGCTAAGTATCCCTCATCAAGAAAACAAGAAAGGCTTAATAGATACAATAACAATTTGAGGGAGTTAAATAAAAGAAAAAGTAAATTACTTTCCGAGTCTCATCGCGATGATGCCAAAAACATAGGTAGAATGAAATTAACTGACGATAGACCTATAAAAAAGATGAGTAATAAAAGAAAAATGCGTAATTTTAACATGGATCAACCTGTCAATAGAAAATATTCGCGCCCTGAGCACAATGTGTACAAGACACGTGTTAAACCTCTGGGTTATAGAAGAGTTTTTGAAGTAAGTACGAATTATGCCAAAGATTAAGATTAGGATAGATATTTATTCAAACAATAATTTATGATGGATTGTACATACATACATACATAAAATCACGCCTTATCGGTGAGGTTCTTCAGAAAGGTCAGGTACGCAGTACTCGTAACCGGCGTGCTTGTATGACCAGATGTATGAATGTGGACGAGGCGAAAGGAGTGTGTAAGGATCGTAGCAGGTGGCGGTCCGTGGTTTCTGCCTACCCCCATGGGAAAAAGGCGTGAGTTTATGATGGATTGTGAGAAACATAATATTATCTTTATAGAACTGTATAAACTGCTTGCTTTATACAAAACGTAGTTTAGTCTATATTGACTAGATTATAAACTATTATCCAATAATAATTCAAAGATACAACTTCTCTAAAGATATTTTTTTTATAAACTGTCAAATTCGATTTTTAGTTACTTTTAAAACAATAAACAGGCAAATTAGTGACGTCACATGTCGCTATTGTCATACAAAATCAGCTTTGACAGCTCATAAAAAGTATTTCAATTGATCGAAGCCGGAATCTAATTGTATGAGGGTCCTCGCCACTGAAGAATAAATAAATGATCATCATTCGCCATTCATCATTCATAAGACATTAATAATAGACATTTTGTATATTATGTTTTAATTTTGATTGTTCTTGAGTTATTACCTATTTCTGTATACAAATTAATTATATTTTAAAACAAGGCTTCCTCTCTCCTAGCTCTATGTTGCTGTGCCCTACAGGGTCCATAATGATCTCAATTATACATATATTTACCACCTAAGAAACATAAAGATATTGAGTATTGAGTATCTTGGAAAATACACTGCCACTTTATCAAAACTGCCACTATATAATAAGAAATGTTTAGTAATTTCAGACGGAGAACGAACGACCGACATTACCAACAACGACGGCAAAACATGAAAAAGTCAAACTTGAAATTCACATAGGAGACCAATTACACACATGAAAAAAGTACTGAATAAAGTACCAATATTGTGAAATTATTGAAGAACACTTCTAAGTGTCAAAGATATAAAAAAGAGTTGAGATGTGACACTCTTTATTCTTTTGGAATACGCGCCTTTTTTGCCAAGATACATGAGCACTCAATGCTAGCATTTAACAAGTGACTATCAGGAATTTGAGACAAGCGTTTAGGCATAAAACAAGACCAAACGGGCGGCAAGAGTTTAACCTTCAAAGTTATTTGCTCTATACTGTTTTTTCACAAAATAAACTCAAAATAACGTAGATATCAAGAAAGCAAACGTTCGTTAACTACTGATATTTGTAAATAGAAATAAAGTTGTATGCTTAGCATTATGTGATTAAATAAACAATATTTATATTTTTTTCCTTTAAGAACATGTTTTTATTTTTTAATTTATCTTCTCCGCCCCATAATTATTCAGAGGAAGCAATTCTAACCACTTTTAGGATCAATCACAGTCTAATCTCATCTAATTAAAAATGCTTATAATTTACATACCTGCAAATTGTGATATTAATTGTCACTGAGATAAGGTTTCGACTAGATTTTAAACATTTTTATTTGGCTCTCTGATTATAGATAAATACTGTAAAACTAGTCAATAAAATGGCGCATTAGACGGTTGCTGGATGTTAAATAATAGATAGACACTTTGTAAGCATACCCGATAAACGATAATATGGTATTTATTTGAGAAACGTATGAGGCGAAGGGCTACGTTTTCATACAAGTCTGAGAAGAGAGCACGACACGTGCGATTTTTCAAAAAAATATATTATCTTTCTTACTTATATTTGGCTTACTCCCTATGAGAGAGAATAGACCTTAATTAAAAGCGGATTGTTAGAGGATCAGGAAGAGAAAGCTTAGTAATACATTAACATAGGAATAGATATTTATTGGGGTTTGATAATTTTAGTAGCTGAGATGCTGATGCAAAATCATTGATGAATTAAAAGTACATTTGAGATGAAAAAACTGATGAATGAAAGTTGCCATCTATTTAAAAACACTTCAAGATTATAAGCTTTTGAAGTATATAATTATATTCCCCGAAGGGTTAGGCAGAGGTGTACCAATGTACACCCACAGTTCGCCGGTATATTTAGGTCCCATGTAATAGGGGGCGAGCCTATTGCCATTAACCGGGCACAAATCCGAGCTGCTACTGAGAATTTCATAGAAAAACTCAATAATACTAAGCTTTTGAAGTATCAAGACTATTTGAGTAAACTGGCTACCGAAGAAGTATCCGAAGACTTTCAAGTTCTTACAACACCGAAAAGTTTCAAGTGCAGTATCGAATCTAACAAAAAAGATGGTTAAGAGAAATCGTGACCATTTGAAAGTCTACAGGCTTCAGGAACCTTGTTTGCGAAAACTATTCCAAAATGCGATAACAATAATGATCAATGGTGTTTCATTTCATTTTAAACCCGGAGGGCTTATGCGAGTTGGTGGGGGCTACTTGTACGCCTTTCAAAGGTACGGGACCCTAGGGTCCCGAGATACAGTGAACAATGATCAAGACCGTTAACACTGCAAGGGTATCTCATACAAACTGTCAAGTCTAAAATCTTGGAAATTAATTAACTGATTTCATTTAACGTAAGATACTTAAGTTTAAAGAATGAGTAGAGAATATTTTTGAAAAGGAATTCTGTAGCTTATGTAGAGCGACTAACAGTTTACTGTTGAAAACTTTCTGAAGCGCTCTTTGAAACAGTTTTTGTCGGTTCCTATCTTTCAAGATTTTGGAATTAAAAGTTTTGCATGAAATACCGTACAGTGTAACCAAAGTACGTTGTGATAGTTCAGGGGGCATACCGCCATCTTAAAACAATACAATTTTAATGTTACTTTATAATTTTAATTGTTGGATTTTGAACTCTCGTTGCTGAGCCAACAGTTGAAAATCCAACAGTGCTACCAAACCAAGGTAATATTAAAATAATAGTCTTATAAGAGATGGTGCTAGACTCCCAAGTAAGTAAGTGTCTGCAGGCAAACATTCTCATAATGTAACACAAAAAGTCGACAATACAGATATCACTAAAACGAAGAAATAATTGAAACCACCAGAACAATGCCTTGAGAATGTTTTCAACTAAATGAATGGCGATACGTCTAGATAAGGATTAGAGAAAACAAAGAAATAAAACAAACAAAAACAAGAAAGCACAAAGGAACAGAAATTCACGGAAAACAGAAGTGCCAAGTAAAATACAATATTTTTCAAATAAAACGTGCGAACGTTAAATAAACTTACAATAAATAAACATACATTTTGAAATAACAGTACAACAGAGAATATAAAATAAATATTAACATTAAATTAATTGAGCTGAACAAATAAAATGATAATTTAGTATGTAAATTAAATACAATTAAATTAAAACACTGTTTGTCTGGATGTGCCATGATTTCGTGAAATTATTGAAGATAACACAAAAGTTAAATTTTATCGAAAATATTGTGCGGAGCTGAATGATTTCGATATTATGTCTACGTCGTAGGTATTTGGGAACTTAACAATGATTTTAAATGTAAGTATTAAGGAGACTGTTTCGAAAGTCAGCTCAATACAAAAGTAGACTATGTCTAGTCTAGTTTGGTGTGCCATAACAGTTAATATTCACATTCATATTCATTTATCTGCATACCAAAATATGTTATTAGGCTTTAAGCTAAAGTACAGTTATTAATATAAATTACCAATCCACTTAAGTCACCCAAATTTATGGTCGTATTCTATGTTTCCAAATCCTGCAATAGTCTTGGGCCAGCCAAGGGTTATTCTTGGATGCCCTTGTATAGTGCATACAGGGATAATTAATTTATTGTCGGTTGGTGTTCCATTGCATCTTAAAGCCGTCTAAGGGTCCTATGGCTCGTCGTACGCCTTTCAAAGGTCCGGGACCCGAGTTCATCAAATTAAAATAAAGTTATTTTTTTTGCTTTATCTTATATTGTACCTTTTTTTAACTACGCCAATCTCTTTATCAAACTCCGAGCTGCTACTGAGAATTTAATAGAAAAACCCAATAACACTTTTTGCTCAACCTGGGAATCGAACCCAGGTAAATTATATTTTCTACAATTAATGTTTTATTATTCCAGGTTATAACATTGGTCTTTATAATAATAAAATCAACAAAATGTTCCTTCGTGCACGATGTGGTAAACCAGGACTTGAGTTACATATCCAAGTACTGTCCCAAACAAAAGTACTGCAGAGAGGGAACTCATGTCGTGTGCATGTACTACCATCATGTAAGTACTTAAAGACTGGCCGGCCAAGCCATTTTCAACCTTACGTTATTAGTTTAAATTCCTATTTTATATTCTGAAGAGAATGTTGAGATGGATGTGTGGTGTGGCCAGAGTAGATAAGGTAAGGAAAGAGTATATTAGAGAAAGTTTAAAAGTAGCACCAGTGACAGAAAACTTGAAAGGGAACCGTTTGTCTTGGTATGGTCATGTGAAAATGAGGGATGAGGCGCATGTGACCAAAAGAGTTATAAATATAAATGTTGATGGATGGAGAGAAGGAGGAAGACCAAAGAAAAGATGGATGGATTGTGTGAAGAATGATATGAAAGAAAAAGTGAGTGAATACAGACATGACAGTTGACAGGGCGGCATGGAAGAAGAAAACATGTTGCGCCGACCCTAAGTAACATGGTATATGGGCAGGAAGATGATGATAATAATGATGATTTCTATTTTATATCCTTTTCTACATTAGAAGGGTTTGATTGTCCTCCACGCAGGTTGACTTATTTAAATATACAGAATAACTTTTTTTACTTTAAATTTTAACCAGAATCAAGATTTTGGTCCTCACTGCGGAAACCCAGCAAAGGTTGAATTCACTCCCACCATGATACGCCATCTACTGGCGAGAGTTAATGAGTAAGTAGTTTTTTAGCATACAGTGTTTAATCAGTATCACCCTGTCTTTGAACATTTTCATTCGACAAAACTAAAGGTTGGCTTTTGTCATACATTTATGGCATTCGCAAATAAATAAAAAGCCAGCTTTTGTTATTCCCGTTGATCTGAGCTTCGGTGAGGGAGCAAGTTCTCAGCTACCATGTTTTTTTTTTCCATTCTATAGATAATGGTACGGAACCATTCGTGCGTGAGTCCGACTCGCACTTGGCCGGTTTTTTATATTACCTATGCTCATCATAAGATATCGACTTTAAAATTCCTAATGCCTAGTTTTTATTTTTTAGTATAAGAGGTAGAGTAGCATCAGGCATGGAGACAGGAAAAGATGGTGAATTTCTACCGAGGGCTTTTGGACTGATGAAATTGGTAAGGATATATTTTAGATCCCATGTAATAGGGGGCGAGCGTATTGCCATTAACCGGGTGCAATTCCTAACTCCAAGCTGCTACTGAGAATCACGTCATGATGACCATGAATTATCGTCGTCGTGTTATGCTATAATTTAAAATAAGAATCTTATTACAGGAATGGGACAGAGAATTGGCAATTTTTGCACAAGTACTGGCTAATCAGTGTCTTGGAGGGAAAGAAGATATCTGCAGAGCAACTAGTAAGTCAACTGCATTCTCAGATAGGTTCCACAGTTTACTGATCTCAATGGCTAGTGTTTGTTCATCATCATTCATTATCGTGTGAGCAGAAAGGTCTTACGACCCCACACACCCTAGTGTCAGAGTTTCCAAACCGCCACAAGGGCCTCTGTCGTGGTTACCGATGCCAGTGATGTCCAAGATAAACTTAGAAAGTACATATGAATTAGAAAAAGTGTCATTGATACTTGCCTGTGCTCGGTCGCGACCCACAACCTCGTGCATGAGACACACTTTGTTTGTTTGAACGATCTTAATCTTAGTAACTACAAAACGAAAAAAAAACTGTGTGCTTTATATAGCCTATTTATGAAAGAAGGTTATGCTACTTATATTATAAATGCGAAAGTTTGTGAAGATGTATGGATGGACGGATTGATGTTTGTTACTCTTTCACGCTTAAACGGCTTCACGGATTTGAATGAAATTTGGCACTGAGATGTTGTGTGCACATAACCACACACATAAGATACATTTTATCCCGAAAAAATGTCTGGTTCCCACGATCAAATATCAAATTTGACGCAGGCGAAATCGCTGGCTAGTAAAATATATAACATCTACGACACACGGGAACAGAGCAGTAACCAAACCACCAGTAGCTAGTAATAATAAATTCTCCCAACCGAATTCCGATCACGGCGACCAATCTCAATGAAGACTAGCCACACGACCGCTGACCTTTTTCTTTTATACATTCTTAATATTACAGAATGGTTCCCGAACCCAAGCCAGACAATATTCCTAGTTCGATACAAATATCCTAGCTGGGACTACATGCGACCAAGCTCTAACTATACTAGAAATGGCTTGAATGAAGAAAAACTAATTTTTGCATTGGGGAAGTTGATGAAAAGCACGCATGCCTTAAAGAGAAGTGTGACTAGAGATATTATTACAAGCTGTCCACACTTCTACGAGTAAGTATTCTACAAAAAAAAAACTATTATTGTTCCAAAAGACGTCTTCTTAAACAGAGAAGGCACGAGCACTGATATGACATACATTAATTTTAAGTCCAGGTATTCTTACGATGTTTTCTTTCATCTATGTTAGTGATGTCTAAGATAAAAAAATATTAGAAAGTAGGTATTCAGCCAAAGATTACCTAAAAATAAAGCCGTTTTTAATGTAACAATTCATAATCATCATCATATTTCATCATCATTATCATTTCTTGCAGACTTCCAGACATTAACTTGAAATATTATCTGAATTTAATACGTGGTGGTGCTACACACATCGGTTGCGGTGTTTCGGCTTACTCCGACAGATATACCAAGTACATTGAAAATGGATCTTTAATGAATGTAAGTGCTTTTTAATGTTTTAATTCGTTCACATACCATACCATACCATACCATACCATACCATACCATACCATACCATACCATACCATACCAAACCATAGCATCGCGCCTGTATTCCCCGAAGGGTTAGGCAGAAGTGTGCTAATGGACACCCTTATTCCGCCGGTATGTTTTAGGTCCCATGTAACACAAATGCTGACTCCGAGCTGCTACTGACAATTTCATAAAAAAACCCATTAAAACTTTGCTCGACCTGGGAATCGAACCCAAGACCTCTAGCGTAGCACTTGCTCTCAGGACCACTAGGCTACCGAGGCAGTTTAAATAAGTTCATGATCATCATATTAATCGAACGACGTCCACTGGTGGACATAGGCCTCCTTTAACCACTCTGCTCGACAAGATTTTGACATTTGACACATCCGTTGGCTCGGAGGGTTGTAACGGATCATGTCATGAAATTCAAGAAATTACATGAACTTTCAGCATTCAAATTTACACGATAAAAAAATGTTCGCAGCTATTTAATAGAATAAGTTGGTGGCAAATATCTTTAATTATGACTTGAGGTCAGTCAGACCGCTTCAAATCTCCGCCAAATTTGTGTAAATTAGGTATTACTACACCCTATCGAAAAGATAGGCCACTTAGATTAGCTGAAATTAAGTACAAAAACAAATTCATGCTTGCTAGAAAGATGCAAAAGGACAAAATAAAGATATTTTCATTCCAACTGCATTATTATTTTAGGCATTATCCATACTTAGGTACTTAAAAACTAAAAGCAAATCTTGACAAAATTTACACAAAATTGTGTTGCAACTTGACACTTCTTAGTGTTGACCGTCTACCTAAGTTTCTTATTTCGATTTGAAAGTTGCGTTCAGCCTAATCGATACTCGAAATAAAATTGAGGTTGGCAAAAAAGAGTAGGAACTGAATAAAAACTCTTTGGTTAATCAGGATTTATAATTAAAAATTTTAATAAACATAAATATAGTCCTGAGATTTAATTTATTTAGATAATTTTAACGACTTGAAAAAGGAGGATGTATATAATTTAAAAAATACATAATTATACATATACATATCTGTCAAAATTTCAACAAACCTTTTTTTTTCCTTTTACTTAGTCCTACGAGTAACTTTAAAAATTTCCTCATGAAAATCTGTTTGTCTGTCTGTCTCAACTAGTCAATTTTAGTTTAAGCTAATTTGGACCAGCTACGTTAGTGAGTCAACACGAAATTTGTAGGTAGGGAATTCGTACAGAAGCTGAGACGGATAGCAGCACGGAGTTTACGTGACAAGCTGCTGTACTGCAGGTTGGGATATTTAATTACAAAGACTGTCACTTTTTTGGGTTCCATACCCAAAGGGTGAAACGGAACCCTATTACTAAGACTTCGTTGTCTGTCTGTCACCAGGCTGTATCTCATGAACCGTGATAGTTAGACAGCTGACATTTACACAGATGATATATTTATGTTGTTGCTATAACAACGAATACTAAAAAGCAGAATAAAATAAATAATTAAGGGAGCTCCCATACAACAAACGTGACTTATAGCTTGTTTTTGCTCGATATTGATATCGGCAACAGCTAGACGCTTGATATATTTACAGAATATTTAGTAATATATTCACTTTAAAATTAAATATTTAATTAAATTAAAATAAACATTTTCTGTTTTTTTCGTTTTCATATATAATGGTACGGAACCCTTCGTGCGCTAGTCCGACTCGCACTTGGCCGGTTTTTTCAAACTAGCTAAATAACGAGTATTCACTTGAACGATGTCGCTGGCCTAACCGCGACTTCGTTCGCGCCAAGGTTCGTTATCTGCGAGGTTTTATTTAATAGCGCGGAACCCTATTTGTATTCTAAAATAAAGGTACCCCAAGTTATTGCTTCTAACAACAGATATTTGCAAATCCAAGATAATTATGTATTTCCCATCAAAATCGTTTCAGACGTTTTGGAGATTAGCCGGAACAAACGGATAAATAAACAGACAGACAGAAAAAAGTTTTGTCTATGTACCGTGTAAACGTGTATCAAACTTTCTCAAAGTAGGTAATGCATCAAAATTTAAATTCGCAATAAAATATTATAATATTGAACAATGCACGCTAATGAAAAATTAAAAATCTAAAAAAAAAACTATGTGGTCTTACCACAGTCTTACGTCATTGGTCCTGTCCGGTGCGCCATGTATAAATAATAAATAATTGCAATGGCTAACATATATAATACTTATTTTTAATATACTAATATAAATTAATAATGTGATTTAAGCTTAAAATATAATTTATTAATTTTTTTAGGAATACATTTCTAATATTCGTAATTATCAGTACCTACTCGGGTCGAATCAAAAACAAAAAAATCGATTGGCATAATTACAGTTCCACATCACTGCAATTAAAAAAAAACAATAATGGTCAACATTTCGACAATTTCTAACATAAATGAGTTGTGGTAATGAATATTCCGTGTAATTAAACCCGTGTTTGTAAATAACGTTAAAACCTGGACATTTTCTTGTGGTTTACTATATTTTGAATGACATTTGTCATGTTTTTAATGTAAACTAAATGTTTTTATGTGATATTTGTGTAAAATAAAAAGTAAACACGCGCGATTGGCGCGAAGTTTCGACTTTGTGTATCAAAAACTTTGTTACCATTACTGATTTATGTTGAAATACGGATGAAATCGACGTACAATTCAATAATGAGTTATTTATTTCTCCTGTAGAGGAGAATGGATGTCAGAAATCAGTCTTTTTTATGTTATTTAGCCTCGACTTCCACAGTCATCAAAATGGCGGTAACTGTGTTTTCACACATGTATTTTTAAGAGGTAAATTTATATAATCGCATGCTGAAACGAAAAGATTGAATGCCGCTATCATGTAGGCTTTTTATCAAACCGTCTTAATTAATGCTAACTCGTGAGATTCGACGACTAGCATGATCAATATTTACACTAATTGACTAGGATGGCGATACATCAATTCTCGGGTCCAAGTGGACGCGTTACCGAGCCGGCGGAGGTTTCTGTTTTCGGGTCCAATCGGATGCGCTCCCGAACTATACGGTTAAAGATACCTACAACGACTGTTCCTGCACAGCCCGCATCAAGCGATTTACAGCGACCTTCATCAGGTCGTCGTTCCACCTCATGGGGGCTTTCCCACACTGCGCCTTTCGGTGCGTGGTTGCCACTCGAGAGCCCTCTACCGGCCAAAGTCGGAACTTTGGATGGTTTTTATTGTATGAAATTACACTTGTCCCAATCCAGAGTGTATATACTGTCCCTGCTTCGTCTCCTGGATCTTAGAAAACCCCACGGTCAGCCCATCTTCCCACACTTTTGCTCAATAGCTTTATTGCCGTTTCGTACAATTTCTCCATTGTTCTAGGGGTTCTTTCGGGTAACCAGATGTGTGGCTCTAGTATGTTGAAACGTGGGCGAAGCTTTAGTCTTCAGTCTTTGGGTAACAAGCAAAAGACGCTATTGGTTTACAATGGCTTTACTTTAGTTACATAGCTTTACACAATATAAAAACACCGCTCTTAGAGTGAACCGACAGGTTCAGTAACGTCAGCCTTCCTCCAGTCTAGCTCGCCACGTCTAGCACTGCTCTCTCAAGTATTCTGTCAACACACTGCGTCATCGACGCCCGCCCAGGTACTAACTCCATTCGTAGGTACCCTGGTTCCCACTAGAGGGCGTTGAAATACTCCATCCAAAGCCGATTCTCGGATGGAATCATCCTCTTTTCAGAACCAGCAAATAGATTTCAATCTCCGACATATATAATACATAACTATGATGATTTCAGCGAGTTCAAATAGTGTGCAACATCTCAGATGCTCCGCGGGTCAGACAGCCTGTGTATAAGATAGTACCTCCTATACCTGGCCGAGGGTACAGCAAGCGTTGTGGGTGTCCCAGAGGCTTCAAGGAGACACGCAACTGCCTCTGTGAAATAGACAAGAGGTTTTGGAAAGGTTTGTTTGAATTTTCTTACTTACACACAAACCATCACGCCTGTTTTCCCCGAAGGGTTACGCAGAAGCGTAACAATTTACACCCACAGTTCGCCGGTATGTTTTAGGTCCCATGTAATAGGGGGCGAGCCTTCTGCGGGTTGTTCGAAAGAGATACTGCGCCCTCGGTACGCAAAGGGCACATGAAGGAACATAGATGGGTTTTAGTCAGTAAAAGTCTGACACTCTCTCCCGCCCTGCCCAGGGCGGGGGAAGTCATTGGATGATTACCCAACTCTAAAAAAAGAAGGGGGGCGAGCCTATTGCCATTAACTGGGCATAAATCCTAACTCCGAGCTGCTACTAAGAATTTCATAGAAAAACCCAATTACACTTTACATTTTTTGCTCGATCTGGGAATCGAACCCAAGACCTCTAGCGTAGCAGTCTCTCTTAGGACCTTACGCTTAGGCCACCGATACAGTCCTTAATAAAAGTACAATAGAAATTATTTTCGTTCAACCAGTTATACAATATCAAATCTCTTTAGTAAGTTGCCGGCCAAACTGTTACTGGGGGGTTTTCCATTGGAATATTCACAGTAACAGTTAAGAATCTCGTTTTAATGTTTTTTTTTTAAATCATTTGTTTTTAGCTTATGCCGCCAAAGCAAGAGATAACAGCCTCCGATCATCACACTACATAAAGACAGACAAAGGTTCATTTATTTCATTCAATATCTTCTTCTTTATTCATTTTTTTTTATTGAGCTTGTTTCTGCCAAAAGAAACCAACCCAAAACTCAATTATATACGTCATAATAATTAAAGGTATAATGTTCATTATGTTATTATTATACATGAAAAACCAGTCATTGAACATTCAAAAGTTATGCTTAGATTCGATGTAAAAAAAAATGTCATATAAAATATTTTAAACAAGCATTTCAAATTGCATTGTCACGCAAATTGCACTTTTACACAAAATTTCCAGCTCAATCGAACATTGGGAAGTGGCTCAAATTTAACTTGTAAGATTTGAGCCATTTCCCGATGAGTGAGTTTTTTTTTTCTATTTTATCTCTTGTACAATAATTTGCACCTGCGAACATATCTTGCACCACCTTTGGTTGACTGGTAAGGAATGCCTAAGGCATTAAGTACGTCTTTGTACTTTTTTGTTCCATATAGTTTAAATAAATAAAACCTTGTAAAAATGTGTAAAATTGTGACATGTTGGTTCGTAATTCAAACTTTTTAAACTTTATGTCAGTTTTTATTTAACTTTATGTGTACACGGTTACTTTTACATCGTTCTGAAGCCGAAACACAGGAACTCCAGACGAGTAATAGGTACTATTGGTGTTGTTATTTTTTTTAAGATGCCTCTAAAGCCTTGAAAAATTTATCACATTTTTTTTTAATTTCGAGTAAAATGTTAGTAGCTCTTCTGTCTGATCAATGTATGGATTTTTCAAAGGTAGCCTTTCGCAAGTGTAGTCGATAAGGTTTACACACAAATATAAATTGACTGCAAGGAAGCGTTACTTCGAGTTCTCACTATTTCACAAATTAAATTTTCGTGTTATTTTTTCAAAATATTAGTGCTAATAGTTTCTGTTACTACGTTAGAGCTTATGGCTTTCGGTTCCAGAACGATGTAAAAGTAAGCGTGTATACAGACCAAAATAAGATAACATTAACAAATATTATAATTACATGTCCTATAGTACAATTAGGGTCATCACTGTGGCCTCGGAGAAAGCACTACAGGAATCAATTAGTGGAACATTTGGAGCATGAATCGAGCAGAGAAATGGAAAATGATGAACGTTACGACCAAGTGATGGTACCACAGAAGTCTCTATTTCCATCTGTACAGGGAACTTCAGAAACAACAGGCAGGCAAGCCAATGGAATTGAATCCCCACCTTTCTTTTCAAAGTAAGTTGAACTTTAAAACGAGAGTAGTAGAGTTTATTGTAAGTAAGCTCTTTCGAGAAAGTACTACCACTTTACCTATTTCTTCTGTGAAGGGTATGGGTACCGTTTTAATTGGGTATTAGACACAAAATTCAATTGACGTACTTTACAATTTTTTCTGGCAAAAGACAACTGTGACGTCACTTTTGTGCGGACTCAGAGGGCCTGTCATCATGATCATCAACAGCCTATCGCAGTCCACTACTGGGCATAGGCCTCTCCCAAGGTGCGCCACTGAGCCCGATCTTCAGCTCTCCTCATCCAGTTCTGCCAGCCATCTTGCGCAGATCGTCGCTCCATATAGTCGGGGGCGTCCCCACTCCAGAACTCATCTACTCCATCAGTTATCGGTACTACGACAAATGTGACCAGCCCAATGCTACTTCAGCTTGCTAATCCTTGAAGCTATGGCGATCACTTTTTAGTTCTCTGGCGAATTTAGAGAGCCTGTCAATAGGAGTCAACCCACAAGTTTCCAATAATTAAATAAAATACGTCAAAACATTTCAATATACCAAATAGGTTACGTTACTATCCAGCAATAATAGTTCAAATACCTCCTAAACTTATTTATGCTAGTAATAAAAAAATATCAGCATTAAAATATCCAAAATCATCACAATTACTTAACACTGACATTAGTTGGATCGTTTTGACAGAACTAACCCTAACTACGTTCGAAATTTTAACACGTTATTAATTATTTTACAGTTATGTCACTTCCAACGCAAAAAACAAAGAAGATGAAAAAAGTATGCGGAGTATTAAGTTTAGTGACGAACTTTCTAAGGTAATCATTTTTTTTTTGCCCTAGACTAGAATTTTGAGAATAATACACGGATTAGAAGGGTCATACATACATACCATCACGCCTGTATTCCAATTCCAAGGTAAGGGTTAGGCAGAGGTGTACTAATGTACTCCCAGTCTGCCGGTACGTTTTAGGTCCCAAGTAATAGGGGCGAGCCTCAATAGGCTAATCCATTCTAAATGGCAATCCATTTACCGGACAAAAATCCTAACTGTTCTCCGAGATGCTATTGAGTGATAAGTAGTTACAAATAGGTGTCATTACATAGAAAAACTCAAGATCACTTTGCTCGACCTATGAATTGAACCCAAGAGCTACTCCTTAGCGCGACTACTCCCTAGGTTAACGAGGCAGAAAGGATATGGTAACGAAAACTTTTACAATTGAGTCCCAGATACCAAGGAAAACGAAATTTTTCGCCAATTGGATGTCCGGATAAAAAGAAATCTGCTATGCCATACATTTTGACCGTGTAATCGTAGCATTGTTGTATGGTTTAGCGATATATAGGTATATATGTATATACCATCACGCCTGTATTCCCCGAAGGGTTAGGCAGAGGTGCAACCATGTACACCCACAGTTCGCCGGTATATATTTAGATCCCATATAAATTGGGCGAGCCTATTGCCATTAACCGGACACAAATCCTAACTCCGAGCTGCTACTGGGAATAGCGATGTTTTTTTAATAACCTACTCAAAATTTTAACTCAATCATAATGCATTGTCAGTACAGTACAAAAGTACTTACAGTAATGTATTAATCCTAATGTGTACACATTCAAAAATGATGGCAAGGTTCAGATAGGTAGATATTTTAACAACGTATTACTTTTGTTGCAGCTACAGGAAGCAATAACACCTAAAAAGAAAAAGAATTATTTTAAATTTAACAAAGAGTGCAATCATAAAACTAGGAAGTACTCTAGAAACAGGCTGACACTACCTGTAAAATCTGTAAAAAGTATTGGAGATATAATATATAAAGTGCGTAGTTATGAGAAACACGGAGCCACAACTGAAGGCACATTAGATGTTGTTGAAGAAAGTATTGTTGACGACTATCAACATTTAAAACCAAACCACGATGATAGTACTGAAAAAATTGTCCAAAGAGAAGAAGGAAATAAATATCCTGAATTAAGTCAAAACAGATTGCTACACATTTTAAATTTCTTAGAGCAAGAAGTCAATAAAATAAAATTCAACGAGGATTTAAAAAAAGTATTTTCTAACAAAATGAGAAAAATATATGAAAGTGGTCTAAAGAAACCCGAAGACACTCCTTCCTTAGACGCACTTGCCGAACAACTAGATGTATATAAAAAAGATTTGAACGAACTTAAGGATTTTCTGGAACATGAAAAAAAAGCTGCTGACGTTGAAAATAAAAATAAACAAAACCAGAATCATGATTATATGGATCATGATGAATATCATGAAATAAAACATTTTAACAATATGGCTGACTCGCATGTTCCTAGCAAAACTGAGTTAGCAGAGCATCGAGATTATGAAATTATTAAACAAAAAGATAGTGTATATGACAAGCTCATTATAGATCATCAACATAAAAGAGAGGCGAACCGGGCCAGGGAAGAACATGATAATAATGAACCGCAAGATAATATCGAAAGGATAGACCTAGGAGCGTTTCCACCAGCCCCAAGTAACGAAGCAGAAGTAATAATTGCAAAACCAATTGATTATAATGGCTTAGATAATTATAACGACGAAAAGGTGGAATTAGAACAGAGTCCTATTAATGAAAAAAGGAACAATAACATAAATGCTATCAATGGAATGCGCAGACGACTTGACAAGTATATAGGTGTCAATAGTTCAGGTAGAAGCGCAAGTACACATCACGTTTCAGATCTACCACTTCATCATCATTATAATCGGGCGAACCAAGTATGTACTTTATTTATTTTAATAATAATTAGTTATGTTGACTTAAGTTACTGATTCGTCAACGTCCGTCAGCGTCTATTCAACTGGACCCACGTAATGTTCCACCCGCACCCCTCTGTGACGTCACGGGGAAGTTAAACATCCCTCTCCCTCCACTGACCTTAGGAGGCCTACAGTGGCGGGCCGACACCGGTCGGGGATCGCGAAAGACCCGTACATTCCCGAGATCCCCGGCGTTAGTGTGGGAAGGGAGAACCGGGGGATATTCAGTCAGTAAAAGTCTGACAGACCCCTTATTATTCACCCTTAGACACAAAAAGGGTCTGATTCACCACTTTTCAATAAGTTCCGATTTAAATCCATGGCCGATCATCAAATAGATTCTGCTCCATTTTAAGGGATCCGTTACCAAACAGTCCCCTATTACTAACTTCACTATCTCTCTCTGTGTTTTGTCGTAGGTGTGATTTTTTATTAAGTTTTTTTTATTCCAGTATGAAGAAACGCTAATGAATATAGATCCGCTGCGGCCCTCAAGGCATTCGAGTGAAAGTGAAGTCATGATTTGAGTCAAGTGTGAATTCAGGACAAGTCTAATAAACAATATTTGATAATAACATGGTCATGGAATGTAATGATTACGATGGAATGGCGAGCTAAGCGGGCTGTCAATATTGTATCCTGTAAATTTATTCGAAGCAACGTGGCTGTGTGCTGCACTTTTATTCGAAGCACCACAGTGACGGCACTGCGTACTGCGGTTTTACTCGAAGCACAACAACTCTACGCAGATTTTTTATTCGAAACACCGTGGCTCTAATGATACGATGTTTGAAAAGACACGATGCTTCGGATGCGAAGCATTGTGCCTCGGAGTTACAGTTTTATTCGAAGCACCGCAGCTCTTTGTTACTCAAAGAAAAAATAACACATTCAAGTATTTTTAAGGAAATGTAATTCAAACGAGCCTGTAAATATTTAATATTGTGCCTATTTATTAAAATAATTTGTTTAAAATATTGTGTAATTTGACAATATTTAAAAACTTCTGTTTGTCCCACCAGTAGGACAACTAGGTGGTGCAGAATAGAATAATCTAATTCTGTTTAAATATTAACATGAAATTATTAGTTAAAGTGAAATAAAAAAACTGATATTATATATTTTTTTACAAATTGTGTTTGTTTTGTAATTTCTTTCATAACCCAATTACGTTGAGTATTTTACATGGAGCGCTTGCCTATCTGATCCCCACAACCCAGTTACTGGGTAATACCTCTTAGTAAGCAGTTGTCAGATTTTTGGGCTTTTGAGTTCCCGTACCGAGTAATTCCTACTGAAAAAACCCAATAACACTTATTGCCTCTATTGGAAATCAAACCCGGGAAACCAGCTCATCAATCATCAATCGCGCTTGCAAACACGAGGCCAACGGAGCAGTTACCTTAAAAAGCAGGAAACGTAAAAAGGCCTCAAATGTGAGTGGCAACGCTGGGAGGCCCTAGAAAGAGCTACCCTGACCTTATTGGTGAGGTTCTTCAGGAAGGTCGGGTGTGCAGTACTCGTAACCGGCGTGCTTGTATGACCAGTCGTATGAACGTGAACGAGGCGACAGGAGTGTGAAAGGGTCGTAACAGGTGACCTTTTGTGCTTTCTGTCTACTCCCATGGGAAAAAGGCGTGAGTTTATGTGGAAAAAAAATGAAATTCTCCGGCCACAGCGGCTAACCTTAATGCAGACTAGCCACGTACGCAGGAGATATTATAGTGCACAAGTGTGTGCGCAAACACAGGTGCACTCCCTCTTCCCTAACTCTCATAGCCCGATGGGACGGCAATCCGACACGACCGGAGAGAGATCAGGCGCAGGACCAACGGCTTTACGTGCTTTCCGAGGCACGGGGGTGTCACACCACCAACTTCCAAACTCCGGGCTGCTACTGAGAAATTCCTAATGGAAAAACCCAATAACACTTTTTGCCCGACCTGGGAATCGAACCCGGGACCCCTTGCACAGCAGTCGCCCTTGCGACCACGAGACCAACGGGGCGGGGCAGAGTTTATGTATGTATATATGAAAGGTTTTATATTATTTTGTTAATCGACTTACAATAATATTCAACGTGCTAGTACCTACCTAAAAGCTAAAACATGCTTAAACGTCATAAATAATATATCCACTACCACATCAGTACAGCCACAAAACAATTGAGCTTATTTTCTGCCAAAATGAGCCAACCCACAATTAATTAAATTAATAACGTCAGACTAATTCAATGTGCCAAATGTAGTAAGTGCTATTCACTAATAACAGTTCAATAGTACACCCAAAACTTACTAAGAATAGATTTAAAATGAATTTAGCGTAAAACATCCAAAAACATTATAATTACTACGAAACATAAGAAAAACAATTGAGGTAGGTTGATTCGTTTTCGCAGAATCCAATTTTTTATCACAAAACTCATTCACAAAAAAACAACAAATTTTTCTCAACGAAGAAATAAAATTCGATGGCACATCGACTGTGGCTTATCGCAAAAAATAAAGAAATCGTGAACAATGACTAGGGCCGTTTTTTAACGGTCTTTTTTTAAATATCGAACACGGTGAAAAAAGGACCAATCGCAACCGCCGAACGAATCACGATCGAAAACAATTGACAGTCGGCAGTTCTTTATAAGAACTGGTTCATAAAATGGCGGGGCTCTTGAATTTTTTAATATTCTCAATTTTATTAGTTTTCGTGCATTCCAAGGACTGGCATACGAAACAAGTAAGTAACAATTTATTATTTTACAGCTATTATTTTAAAACCAGTTAGTCAGCCATAAATTTTGAAAAACGAATAATCAATTCTATTTTAAAAATCTCATTACCGGTGTTTCCATACTATAATTATAAATGCAAAAGTAACTCTCTGTCCGTCTGTCTGTCTTTTACGCTATCCATATTTCATAAAAATCGATTTATGTCCGATTCCTAAAACTTACCGACCGGTATTAGTAGACCATACTAACAAACAAATGCCTTCAAGTAGACCATACTAACAAACAAATGCCTTCATATTTATGTAATTGGAGTTTATTTTTCAGCATCTTCGGGTAGGTTTATATCCATATTGTAAACATTTCTTACATTCAAAATTGTCACTAGAATTAACAAAAACGACCAGTCAAGCATTCAAAAAAAAAATACGACTATCCGTTTTGCATATTATTATATAGATAGTGCAATCCACGAAGACGCGCCCCACTACTATTCCTTCTAACCGTTTATAGTATACTAGCTGTGCCCCGCGGTTTCACCCGCATTACGTTAGGTTTTTGGTTACTGATCCGTTCCCGTGGCTCATAGCGTGATGTTATATAGCCTATAACCTTCCTCGATAAATGGGCTATCCAACACAAAAATATTTTTTCAAATCGGACCAGTAGTTCCTGAGATTAGCGCGAACAAACAAACAAACTCTGCAGCTTTATAATATTAGTATAGATGTATGTGTGCAACCTTCCGTCAATGTTTGAGTGTTGTCGGTACACACTAATTACCTATGAGTGCATACGCACACTACAATGAATAGACTAATCAGGACAGAGCGTCATGGTCAAAATGAAAGATGCTGGAAAAGTGGTGGGGCGCGTCTTCGTGAATTGCACTATCTGTAGGAACCGAGCATTAGTGGTTTAGTCAAGTTACCAAAGTTTATTTAACCACTGAACCTATTTTGATGCAATTTGGTACAAAGTATGTTTTAACCCCAAAAAAGGTCATAGGTTTCTTTAACCAACTTCAAACCTCAAGGTCATAGGGTTCTTAATTCGCTTTTACTCCCCAAGTATGTCTATGGTCGCGATAACCGATATTCACGTAGAATGTAGACGAAATCGAGGGTAAAAGCTAGCCTATACTAAAATTATGAAGAGAAAAGTTTTTTTTTTTTTTGGTGTTAGCAATAGGCTCGCTGTCTAAATATACCGGCGAACTGTGGGTGTACATTGGTACATCTCTGCCTAACCCTTCGGGGAATACAGGCGTGATGGAATATTATTATTATTATAGAAAAGATTTTTTTGTTTGTTTGTATTGAATAGGCTCCGAAACTACTGAACCGATTTTAATCATTTTTTCGCCAATAGATAGCTACATTATTCTTGAGTAACATACGCTACATAAAATTACGCTTTGACTCACGGGAGCGGAACAGTAGTTAAAGACGTTACTTAACACGGGTAAAAATATCCACGAGGACGAATTCACAGGCAGTTTGATAAGCTGTTTCAATATTCTGTGTACGAGATGTAGAACTTCAGAAAAGCCAGATTGCTATTAATATCTGTCTAGACAACTATTAAAACTAATTTGATAACTCTAACTTAGTTTTAGCGGTCTGTCAGTAATAGATATTAATTATCGAATAATTTAATTTTAGTTTGTGCCATCATTTTTCATATATTTAAGTTGATCCCATATTAAAAGTTGGTCGTATTCATGAGTAGTGACCCCCCTTTTTTTATAGACGGGAAATCATCAGTGTCAGACTTTTACTGACTAAAACCCGTCTATGTTCCTTCATGTGCCCTTTGAGTTCTGGGGGCGCGGTATCTCTTTCAAACAACCCGCAGCCCCGGCAGGCATCGGCCCTCAGTGGCCCCTTCCAAGTTTGCTGACATCTCTCTGAGGCGCGCGTGGAACACGAACGCGCCGTCGACACGGCCTGTCGTTAGTAAACGTACGGACGGTGAGCTACCCATTGCTCATCGCCCACAGACCCGCGTCTACGGTGGCCGGAAGTCGTCTCGTGGCTCCCGGCGCCCGGAGCGTCTACCGCGGCGGCAGCTGGGACGGGGGACTCTTCTCTCCCTCTCCCGTCCCGACTTTGACCCCCTTTTTTTTATTTTTTTATAGACGGGAAATCATCAAATAACTTCCCCCGCCCTGGGCGGGGCGGGAGGGAGTGTCAGACTTTTACTGACTAAAACCCGTCTATGTTCCTTCATGTGCCCTTTGCGTTCCGGGGGCGCGGTATCTCTTTCGAACAACCCGCAGCCCCGGCAGGCATCGGCCCTCAGTGGCCCCATCCAAGTTTGCTGACATCTCTTTGAGGCGCGCGTGGAACACGAACGCGCCGTCGACACGGTCTGTCGCTAGTGAACGTACGGACGGTGAGCTACTCATTGCTCACCGTCCACAGACACGCGTCTACGGTGGCCGGGAGTCGTCTCGCGGCTCCCGACGCCCGGAGCGTCTACCGCGGCAGCCGCTGGGACGGGGGATTGTTCTCTCCCTCTCCCGTCCCGCCGCCTCCTTCTCTAGCATTACAGCTTCGCAGAAGGAGGCGGACTTTGACCCCCTAAAATAAGAACATTCTAACTGTATCATCATTCAAGGTCATCACTCATTTTAACAGTACGGCACCGACACGGCAAATAATTTGCCATTCAAAATAGGGCTTTCAATCATGTTCATTAAAATATATTTTTTTAAATGACAAGATAAGAAAAGGTTCGATTTTTGGAGACGGATTTTGACCGGGCCGTTTCCGTGCTGGAACGGTGATGTTAATATGAGCAATGACCATTAAATTCAGCCCATGTAGAAGTATTACCATTTCACTCTTACATAGCAAATCAAATTGCAGTTTTCTCTATCTTTGCAGACACCGGACGCTAAAAACAAGGATGTTAAAGGTTTTATAAACCTATTCAACAACCAGGGTGTTACGGCAAAGAAAAGGGTAAGAACCTATACACAATATACTATCACGCCTGTATTCCACCGAAGGGTTAGGCAGAGGTGTACCAAGCCTGCCACACTATTCCCAAACCACTGCAACTCCTGTAAGCCAGAATACCATGCCAGGGGTGTACTAATGTACACCTACAGTTTGCCGGTATGTTTAGGTCTTATGTAATAAGGGTGAGGTTCTTCAGAAAGGTCGGGTGTGCAGTACTCGTAACCGGCGGGCAACCTACAACGAGCTATGGAGAGGGCTATGCTCGGTGTTTCTCTACGTGATCGAATCCGAAATGAGGAGATCCGTAGACGAACTAAAGTCACCGATATAGCCCACCGGATTAGCAAGCTGAAGTGGCAATGGGCAGGCCATATTGCTCGCAGAGCAGATGGCCGATGGGCTCAAAAAGTGCTAGAGTGGAGACCACGGACTAGCAAGCGCAGCGTAGGACGTCTACCAACAAGGTGGACACACGACCTAATAAAGGTCGCTTCCAACCGGTATATGTGGAGATCTAAAGGGGAGGCCTATGTTCAGCAGTGGACGTCCTATGGCTGAGATGATGATGATGATCGTAGCAGGTGGCGTTCTGTGGTTTCTGCGTACTCCCATGGGAAAAAGGCGTGAGTTTATGTATGTATGTATGTAATACGGGTCGAGAATTTCATAGAAAAACAGCAACTGGATCTGGGAAAGACCTCTAGCGTAGCAGTCGCGCTTAGGACCACTAGGCTAGCAGAGGCAGTTAAATACTTCATTTTATTTCAAACTCATTTAATATTTTTCATTCCTTTCACAGTACGTGCGCCACATAAAAGCAGCAACCGAAAATGTTCTAGAACATATCATAAATGAAATAAGACATAAATACATGAGCGGCAGCTATAACCCAAACTCCTCAATTCCTCGTCTGATAAGGAACCTGAACAGAGAACTAAGAAAGAACGAACAGCTGAAACGACAGAAGGACAAAGTAAAGCACAGAACGAAGATGGAAATCAAGAAGACTTTACGAAAGAAATTAATTTAGATTAAGTAACATACACACACATTACATACCATCACGCCTGTATTCCCCGAAGGGTTAGGCAGAGGTGTAGATACTGTTCGCCGGTATGTTTAGGCCCCATATAATAGAAGGCGAGCATGTATGGAGGGGAAATAATTATAATGACAGCGATATTAATGTAGATTAAGAAAATTGTGTTTATGAAATGTATAATTTATTAAATTAAATAGTAAAGTTTCCAATAAGGACATTTGAAAGTAACGAAAACTGCTGGTTTGCCTAATTAAGTAATGTAAGCCCTAACCCCTTCCTTCCTTCCTCCCTATTTTTTTTTTTTTTAAATGGGACAAGCCCTCCACACTATTCCCAAACCACTGCAACTTCTGTAAGACAGAATCAACAGTGGCGACCACAAGAAAAGCGCCGAGGCAATGAAGCTCGACGAGTCCCGGAGAAACGATTCAATTGTCTTGGATCCCGCAACGAAATTAATCAGAAAAGATTAGCGGAGGAGTAAGAAAAACATAATTTCCACTTCCCTCCAAACTAGCAGGAGACAGAACAGAATTAGGCCAATAGGCACAAAAGGATGTTTACAACTGGGAGAAGCCCAGATTGCCAAGGACCACGGATTGCAATTATCCTTCCTCCCTTCCCTAATCTTCCTTTTTCCAAAGACATAACTAAACGCGGGTGACAATCAGTGCCGTACCGCCGTAAAAGGCGGTGCCAGCGGTGCCCAGGCACAGGGCGTAAACCCTGGTGGGGCGTAGAAATGATCAGACCAGGACCAGATTTTTTTTCTCCAAGGGCGCAGTCGTAGAAGCTTGCTCAGGGCATATAAAAGGCTAATTACGGTACTGGTGACAAGGGGGAGGGGGGGGGGATACCCCGCGTTGTCACAGGCGTTCAGTTTTGTCTTTGGTTACTGCTCCGCTCCCGATGGCCGTAGCGTCATTTTCTATACGTATAAACCTTCCTTTGTCATTCTATCCATTGACGAAAACCTGAAAAACTGAACTTGAGAATGGTAATTATGAACGTTACGAATATTAAAAATGTAGTGTATCTTGATTGGAAACGGTGAATCGGCAAGCATATGATGGGACGGATCGGTAGAGGACGATCTTCGCAGGGTAGCTGGTAGTAACTGGATGAGAGTGTTTGCTGAGAATTGTGCTTAATGGCATGCAAGTGGAGAGACCTATGTTATGCAGTGCAGTGTGTGTTGTGCAGTGGCCGGTTGCAGGCTGATGATGATTTACAACTTGCAATTTTTACTAACTTAATTGATAAACTATTTATTGGTTTCAAAGTGACTATATATAAAGCTAATGTTAAAAAGGCTTAAATGAAGTGTATTTTAAGTATTAGTGTGTTGAAATTATTGGGTACTGCGGTGTTATTCTGTAAAACCCTCCTTCCGTGAAGTGAGCGTGTGGCGACCTGTCAATCCCTAGCATCGTATAATGTCAGTCCAGTTTTAGCTCACTTCACCTTAATTCACTGAGGCAGATTTCTTACAGAATAAGCCGGCTGGTGTCAAATACCCAATTCTAAAATAATAATTGTGTTATTTAGGTTCGTAGTCTAACAGTTGTTATTTTTAACCCCCGACGCAAAAAGAGGGGTGTTATAAGTTTGACGTGTCTGTCTGTGGGTGTGTGTGTGTGTGTGTGTGTCTGTCTGTCTGTGGCATCATAGCTCCCGAACGGATGAAGCGATTTCAATTTAGTTTTTTTTTGTATGAAAGGTGACTTATGTGCGAGTGTTCTTAGGCATGTTTGATGAAAATCAGTTGAGCCGTTTAAAAGTTATAGGGTTGAAAGTAGGGAAGAAAAACTAAAGATGATTTGTCATTTGGGTTATTAAATTATTAGGAACCTATGTATTTACAACTTAACAAAATCGACATTATAATAAGTATGTACCTATAAAAAGTATAAAATAAAAAATTAAATTAAAAATTTAAAAAACCCCCGACACAAAATCCTTAGTGCCCTCTAAAAAGTAAAAAAATAAAATACGTCGCGTTGGGGGACCGCTCGGGACGGTCGTACCCTAAATGCAGCATCATCGGTTTCGGGTTTTTTAAATTTTAAATTTAATTTTTATGAATTGTTTTATTGAATAAAGCTACAACTAAACTAACTATAATTTAACTAACTAAAAACTAATTAACGCTACACTGAACCAATCTGTGACTGAACTATAATTTTCTCATAAAACGCTAGATGGCGATATTAAGACTTGGAATCACAGTATTTCTACTACATATAATTATCTTCTGATAACAGCCAGTCAGCCAGCTTCATCATATCAGCCGCAGGACGTCCACTGCTGGTCATAGGCCTCCCCCATAGATTTACAAATTTTTCCTTATGAAACTACGCAATTTGTTTGGTGGTCGCAAACGAGACTTCTGAGCAAGTCCAGGGTTCAATTCCCAGGTCTGGAGAGGAAAAGTCAGAAGCACCCCGGAGTTTAGACGTTGCTGGTGTGACTCCCCCATGCAAAGCACTTAACATTTTTGACCCTGATCTCTCCCTGCTAGTCTCCCATTTCATCGAACTATAAGATTGAAGGAAGGGAAAGTGCACCTGTATTTGCGCATACACTTGTGCACTTTAATATCTTAGACCGCTAGATCATCTTCACTAGGGTTGCAAATTCCTTTCATTGTTTTCCTATTTACATTTGAGTTGTACCAGCATCCGTATTTCTGGCACCTAAGATTGTTGCTAATTTGTTTGTTTTAAGATGTATGGATACCAATGTAATGAGTTATCACAGAAAAAGCTAAGACACCTTACAATTTAAAATAACCTGCGAAGTCTCTGATAATGCATGTAAAATAAGTTCACAAGTGGTGGTAACCACGTTTTTTTTGGTGTGCTGTGGCAATCCTTATGAACTTCCTCCTTCTTGGGGGTGACGAAGGGACAACCCGTGCCTATCAGTTGGTCCGTCAGTTTCTTTGCTGAATTTACCAATTCTTGATTGCCATGTATTCAACATAAACACAAAGGTCAGCATAGAAAAAGAGAATAGATGGATGCAATTGGTAAACAAAGTTGCCTTTACCAATATCGGGCTCCCATACAAACCTTTATCCCCTATTTCAAACCCTTCAAGCCTTTTTTTCGGGACAAACCGTAGTTTATGTCCTTCTCTAAAGTCCAATCAATATCTATACCAAAATTTCATCAAAATCGGTTCATCAGTTTAGGAGTAAGAGCATAACAGACAGACGAGAGCATTTATAATGTTGGTAGGCTTTTTGGGTTCGCATGTGAACATTTTAGACGTTGGGGAAGTATGTGCAGCTGATTCGAACAATGTACAGTCGATGCAGTACACAAGTCCGGTCTACAGTGGGGACCACCGGCAACTTTTATGTGTCTGTCGGCTTGCATTAAGGGTCGGCCCTCAGCCCTTACCTATTATTGGTAATAAGGGACGAACGGAAACCGTTTGTCTTGATATGAGCATGTGAAGAGGAGGGATGGGACGCATGTGACCAAAAGAATAAAATTATGAATATAAATGTGGATGGATTGAGAGGAAGAGGGAGGCCAAAGAGAAAAGAGTCAGTGATATCACGACAGTTGACAGGGCGCCACGGAAAACGTGAATGTAACATGGGATAAGGGCAGGAAGATGATGATGTACCATTTTGAACTATAGCTTAATTTTAAAGTAGAAGTCGAAAGCAGAAGTTAGTAACAAATAAAATATAAACTCAATTTAATTAAAGCTACTCGTTCATTTTAATATGTACAATAATATCAACAGGTTTTCTCCGTCCACCTTCATCAGAACTGGAATTGTTAAAATCCTTTTGTAGTATCTTAACAAACTTCCTTGTAACGCCTTTATGTTTCTTCTTATTATTTTTCCTTCTATTAATTTTGCTCAGCTCCGGTTTGTCTACAATGCCGTTCGCTTCTGTTATTTGTTCGTTTGACCCACGTTTGATTTCTTTACGTTTACCCTTACCCTTTCTTTTCTTGTGTTTCTTTATTGGTTTCTTTTTTTTAATACTTTCTAGTTTTTCAAGCGGTATTCGTTGAGGTTCGGTAGTGTCACCATCATTCTGAAAAAACAAATAAAATTGATGTTTGTTGTGATGGCCTAGTGGTAAAGGCGCCTCTCATGCAAGTACCGATGTAACGTTTTCAGTGCATACCTATCTACTTTTTAAATTTATTCTGGACATCTCTGACAACGGTGAAAGAAAACATCGTGAGAAAACCTGGACTTATAATTTTATACATGTCTGAAATCACCATGCCGCCTTGAGCAAGCGTGGTGACCAATACTCGTGCCTTTTCTGTATAAGGAGAGGCCTTCGCTCTGCAGTGGAACAATAATATAGTCTAGTATTATTATATTATTAACTACAAAGAAAACAAAGATATTAAACTCCGCTTTTAGTTACATTGATTTCTCTTTGCCGATAGCTCGAGCATTCTCTGCTGTCTACAAAAGGCGTCTTGCAAAGCCTCGTGCAACTATTGAACAGGGAAATATTCAACATAGTATACAGAATGTTGGAATGCAGCCTTTGTGCGCAAGCTACAGAAACTTACTACTATTTAATATTGATTTTAATATAACCAATAATGGAAGGTCGTTGAAGTTCAAGAAATGTTTTTGTTTAAAGTTGTAGATTTGCTCTCCGGAATTTAGCCTTTGTTTATTACTTGTCTTGTCTATTTGTCGTTTCAATATTATCATAGCAACAAAATGTCCTCATGGTCCATTGGTTAAGATGGCCCGCCTCTCCTGCATGAGATTGTGGGTTCATTATTACAAGTACCAACGTGATTGGTTCTATTTCAAATGTCCTTGCTTAGTTTGTCTCGGACATTACCGACATCGGTGAAGGAAAACATCGTGAAGAAGTCGGGACTTGTAATAAATATAAGTCTGAAATCGCCAATCCGCTTTGACCAAGCCTAACTTCTCATACTGAGAAGGCACGTGACCCCACACTTAGCAGTCGCCCTTGCAACCACGAAGTCCATGGGGCAATCAAATAATATTAGATTCCAATAATAGGTATAGCAGTAAGGCTCTACCTATTTGATTTATGTATAAATCAAGATGCGGGCCCAGCATATCCCTGCTAATCAGCAGGTTGTAGTGACACTCGGCAGGGCCCAGAGCTGATAGCCGATGGGGTCATACAATTCTCAAATGGAGACCACGCACCGGTAAGCGCAACTTAGGACGTACGCCCATAAGGTGGACGGACGACCTGAATAAGACCGCAGGAAGACGCTGGATGCAGGCTGCTTAAAACCGGGCCTTTTAGAAATCTATAGGAAAGCCTATGTCCAGCAGTGGACGTTCTGCGGCTTATACGATGATGAGATGCGGGCATCGCTGGACCGGTCATTGTAACTAACGTCAGGGGAAGTCTATGTCTAACTGTGGTCGTCGTCATTCGTCTGATAAATGAAGATGATGATGATGATGATGATGAAATAATTTGTGTTCATTGTGTGACAGTCTCATCTCGCCTCAATCATTTTACAGCCGTTATTGAACTTACTTGTACTTCTTTAGAGCAGTTACTGACGTCATTAAGTATGCTTATTGAAATATAATTTTTATGCTTCTCTCTGGTATTTGTTAAATTTGTTTTGACATCTTCATTGTTCACTTTACTCTTCTTATGTTTTTTATGTGTTGGTGTGCCCTTTCTGAAGGCGTTCTTTATGTCGTCTATAACTTTCTCGGAAAACTGTGATATCATATTAAATCCATTCTGGGATCCCCTCTTCATGTCGCCCTACAAAATGTATGCATATGTTCTATTGTTTGTTTGCGTTGTATGGAATACGGAATTAATGCATTTTAAGGGAACTGCCCCTCGCAACTGATTTGCGAAATAGGTATTGGAGAACTTGAATTGCTATCGGGCTGCCCTCGTAAACGAAATACCACGTGCGAAAGAGACAATCGCAGGATAAGATGATTTCAGTCAACAAAAATCGTCAAAATCAAGGTCAAAGTCAAGTCAAAATCAAAGTGTTTGTTACAATTAGACCATTTACAGGCACTTTTGAATTAAATTGATGTATCGTATTTAGATCGTATAATGAACTACTAATTTTTTTTTACTAACCATTCGGCAAGAAAACACACTATAGGACCGTTTCGTTTTTTAGTTTTATACCATCAAATTTGATTCCTAGTCGTTTTTTTGGGGTTGTTTCAAATGGGCTTTTTTATTGTTTGGTTGATCATAACGTATATAAAAATCAGTTTATCCAAATATGCCATATAATAAAAGTCTCACAGCATCAATCCGCATTGAGCAAGCGTGGTGATCAATGCTCGTACCCTCTCTGTTTAAGATAAGGCTCTGGAGTGGGACAATAAGATGCTGGTATTATAACTATGTATTCTGATGAACTTCATATTGTAATTCCTATATTCAAAATTATTGTATCTTTTTAACTTACATTTTCATAACCGTCTTCACTTGCATTGTTTTCAAAATAATCTTTTTTGAATTTGGTAAACTGCATTAACCAAAGGGCCTTTTTTACTTTTCATAAAGGTACGCGCCTTTTGTACGTTGGTAGTGAGTGGTTTTGCGAAATTTTTAAAATCTGCCTATAAAAGTATGATTTTATTAAATACTAGCTGACCCAGCAAACGTTCTTTTGCCTTAATATATATATATATATATATATTTTTGGGATATGAAAAATAGATGTTGGCCGATTCTCAGACCTACTCGATATGCACAAAAAATTTCATCAAAATCGGTCAAGCCGTTTCGGAGGAGTATGGCAACGAAAACTGTGACACGAGAATTTTATATATTAGATACACCTTAAATAGGTTCAATGTTTAATATTTTATCGATTTCAATTTGTAGTGTGAAAAGGGAAACTATTTTATTTAATTAAAATATTACTGCAGGCCTCTTCCAACCGGTCCTTTTGGAAATCTATGGGGGAGGCCTACGTCCAGCAGTGGACGTCTTGCGGCTGATGATGATGATGATGATTTAAAACATAATTACCAAAACGTCGTCCGTTTTTTTTTGTAAGTTATTATACCATCTTTCAGCTGAACTTATATGTTTATCAGCTTCTACCTGTAAATAAAGAATAGTTAGTTTGTACCATCATACATACCATCACGCCTGTATTCCCCGAGGGGTTAGGCAGAGATCTAAGCCTAGTAAGCCTAATGGTCCTAAGCACGACAGCTACGTTAGAGGTATTGGGTTCGATTCCCAGGTAAAGCAAAAATTAATATTATTGGGTTTTTCTATGAAATTCTCAGTAGCAGCTCGGAGTTGGGATTTGTGCCCGGTTAATGCCAATAAGCTCGCCCCTATTACATGGGACCTAAACATACCGGCGAACTGTGGCTGTACATTGGTACACCTCTGCCTAACCCTTTGGGAGAGTATATATGGTAGTTAAACAACTTGAAAAATTGTTTAAAATTAATATATTTTCATATTAGGTAGGTAGGGTATTTCGACTATGCGGCAGTGTGGGTAATTCCAACTATGGAAACAATAGAATAACATATTTCTTCAAAATACCACCTCAGACATTCACCTACATGGTTCTCATAATTTGACCATTATAATAAACTGTATGGATGTATGTAGGCAGTCGCTCCATGTAAAATACTGATATTCAGCTGCATCCGGTTCGACTGGAAGCCGACCCCAACATAGTTGGGAAAAGGCTAGGCAGATGAGATGAATAAACTGTTGACCTTTAACTTGAAACTCTCATCTAGTCAAATGGCGGATTAAGGTGCGTATTTTTAATCTATTTACTGCTTCTTTTTCTTAGCGTTTCGATGACAAACTATATTATAATAAATAATACTGGTAAAAATAAATTATAAATTATATTGTTGCGGTCCAGAATTTAGCCACTTTGACTACGTTGTCGGTGGCTACCATTAAATCTTCCACGATAGACGTATATAGGAGGGGGGGGGGGGGGGGCGTGCCCACCCCGGAATGGTCTTGTGCCTACCCCAGGCATTGCATCGCATCGGCCATGGTATCTTAGGGGCCCGGCCCCCCCTGAAAACTAACTCTAGATACGCCAATGCTTCCACGATGATAAACACGAACACTGATTTACTGAATAAACATCAATTACAATTATAAATTAGAAGTTACTACCATTAGTTGCAATTCAAACCCGACCTTCTTAAAATGCTAGCTTTTGCCCGCGACTTTATCAGCACAAAAGTCTGTTATCGCAGACGCAGACAAAGTCGCTAAATTTCAAGACACGTGGCGCCATCTATTATCATAAGACCGTTATTGTTGGTTTTCACAGGAACAGTACATTTTTCAGGATGAAAGGTACCACTATGTCCATTTCTGTTCTGACAATTTAAATGCAAAATTTTAGGATGATCGTTAAACTGGTTTAAAGGCTTGAAAAAGTAACCAACTACTTAACTTATTTTATTTTTGCATTTCTATTATAATACTAGCTCCTGCCCGCGACTTCCTCCGCGTCAAATTTGATATATTATTTCACAGAAATCGTACATTTTTCCCGAATAAAAAGTACCCTATGTGTTATTTCACACTACGGGCCAAAACACATAACCGCGTTGCGGCGCCGCGCCGCGACTATCGGCTGAAGCGTCGGCAGTGGCGTATCCAGTTTCTTCTTTGTCGTTTATTTAAAACAGAGTAATGTCTTTTTAATAACAAATAAGCAATAAGTTTCTCACGATGGTCCATGGCAGAGACACGTCTATCCATAATCAAAAATCACGAGGAACTGGATACCCTACCATACGACAATAAAATGCTCTTTTTCGCGACGCCGCGACGCCGCAACGCAAACCGCCGATTTTAGCGGCGCGCGCCGCAACGCGGTTATGTGTTTTGGCCCTAAAATCTATCTCGTTGCTAAATTTCATCCAGATCCGATCAGCCGTTTATGCGTGAAAGAGTAACAAACATCCATCCTTCCTTCACAAACTTTCGCATTTTTAATATAAGTAGGATAATAGGAAATAGGATAGTTAGGATAAAATTTCACTTACCTCGCTTTTGTGATTTTGCACTACTAGAACAGCCAACAAAATAGCCTGACATGAAATTATACACAAATTCATGACCGCTCGTACAAGTGATTTGGCGACAAATGCAACAACACTGACTTACCCATGTTTTCATTGTTTACTTAATTGTTTCCTGTACAATCGTTGTTTACAACAAACTGGCAGATAAGAAACCCCCTTTTTTCTTAATCGTTGAATGGCATTTCAGAAGTTGTCAAAATGATTTTTTTCGTTCTTTTTCTTTATCTGCCATTAATACTTAGTTCCATGAATGGTGTGTTTCTACAATCACGATACTATTGTATAGAGGTTTAAAGAATATATTTTATTTCCCATCTTTGTGGTGCCAGTCCTGAAAATCCTCCATTTCAGGTAGAGGAATATATCTTTAAGTGTGTATGCGTACTTGCCTCCGGAGGGCGCAAAACGATCTACGGCCACCGTGATACTTGGGGTCACGTCGTCCGTGGCCCGAATAGCGTAAGGCGCGAGAGTAAGTGCAGCCAGTGGATCACGGGACCCACCTTGCTGTGGAGGCAGGTCAATACACGCCGGGGTGCGGAAGAATGCTCGAAGCGAACCCCGTACCCAGGCCAAAGGCAGTTGGAAGAACACCGTGGGGCTTCGACGGTAATCCGATACACTCCACCCCCTTTCCAAGACGGAGGCAGTCCGTGCCTCGAAAATCACGCAATGCCGTTGGTCCCGACTGTCATTCGTAGATCTTTGACAGTCATTACTTCTAGTGAATAGTCAGCAGCCGGGAAATCTGACAACCAGTCGTACGAAGAGGTATCGTGGGGCCCAGTTACTAGGTTGTGGTGGCCAGATAGGCAGTCGCCCCATGTAAAATAATGGTATTCAGCTGCATCCGATTAGACTGGAGGTCGACCCCCACATAGTGGGGTAAAGGCTCGGCAGATATAATATATAAATAAGAAATAAATAATGTTGCCATTTTAATTTGTTAGCTTTTGACGGCACGTTTTTTCTCTTTTGGCAACCAGTCAGATGTTAATTTTGCTCAAATGTCTGACAGCCGACTTGAAAAGCTTAGTAATTTCAGATAAACGACCTTTTCCTCTTAGTACGAGAGCCCACGACCAAAATTTTTGTCTCATAGCAATACGGCCAAAACCACATCAAATCGATAGATACGATTATCCTGAACTCGAAAATACCAATATCAGACATTTTCCGCGTAGCGTTTGATCTGACCGAATTTTCAAAATTGACAAAGAATTTTACCGAACTGCATCATAGCAATATGACTGATTTGCAGACTGTAGTTGAATGATAGTTCAGAAATACCGGAAACATATTTTTCAGACGTTAGTGGTGTAGCGCAAACCCGTAAAATCACTTAAAAAAATTAAAAATGAGACAAAAAAATGTCTCATAGCAATACGTCTGAAAATGTTTTTTATTAGTAAATTTTGGTTATTTGATGCGAACAAAACAATTTTCAGACGGAAATGTGAACGCATTAAATTTTGAGACCGTTTTGAAAATGTTAACAAATTTTACCGATCGGTATCATAGCAATATGTCTGAAAATTGTTGGACATGATAAAATAAGTTGTCCCCATGTGCAAAAAATTTATATCAGACAAATTAAGTGTAGCACCTTCTCTATCAGACAACTTTTCGATACTCAGATATCATTTAAAAATCGTATTGAGGCATCTTGAATTTTCTGTTAGAAACCAATGAATACGTTGCGACCCTGAATTTATTAGATGATAATTAACAAAGAATTTACCCGAAACCGTAACATTGAAGTTGAAGGACTGAAATAAATCGCACAAAAGGAAACTGGGATGAAGTTGAAAAAAAGTATATGCTACACTTAAAGTGTCTGAAAACAGGTTTTTGGTAATCATGGCAGCAATACGAAAAGTTGAAAAAAAAAATTATCCGTATTGCTATGATACAGGTCGGCTAAATTTGTTGACATTTTCAAAAATGCGCTCAGGCTATATGCTACGCGCAAAATGTCTGAAAACAAACTTTTTCGTAATACAATTATAAAATCTATGTACATTTTCACTATCAGACGTATTGCTATAATACCGACTGTCTTTTTTTTTTGACACAGCAGAAATGGCCTCCCACGCAGTTGCTACACTTTCGACCGTTACTACACACCTAGTCGGGTTCAGAATCATACAATCTAACGATTTTATAGGGTTTTTGCCGTATTGCTATGAGACATGGTTTTGGTCGTGGGCTCTCGTACTATCTACCTCATAATATTATTTTGGTGCTAAAAAAAAGTCTGGAAAATCTTTTACCGGCCCAACCCTTAAAAAATAAAAATAAATTACCCGTTACTTTTTGTTCATGTATCGCAAGTTTAAAGGGTTTGTCCCCACGACCAATAACCGGCCCGATTCCTGGTTTTGGGGGCAAACGCTAAAGGAACACCTGATTTTTAAGGGTTCTGCATCATAATAGTCAAAAAGGTACGTCAGCGCGTATGCAATTCCAAGTAGTTTAAGTCTCATGCAAACATGAACCTTAACTATTATGTAGAGGCCTGAATTTTCTTTAGCACGTGTGAAATGCTCTCCAGCTCAGCCCGTTTGGCGGCAATCGTACATGGTACTCTGCAAGGGTTGCGGAATACTGTCAGGGTTGCAGAACATATTCACTGAAAGAGACATATTCACTGTGGCCTTGGACCGCAAAGGGCATTAGGAGGAACACGAATGGGTTTCAGTCAGTAAGAGTCTGATACTCCCTTTCGCTCCGCCCAGAGGTGCCCAGGTACTGACCCTAGTAGGCCACGTCTGTTTGGATCTAACCTACAGTATAATATATTTTTTCTGCTTAATATTTGTTGACCTGGTATTTTATTAAAGTAGCAGTGCTAATAGACTTCCCGCCTGAAATCATTGACCCGGATGGTTTTGAAGACACGGTTGGCGTAATGGCCGAGCGATCGGCTGCTGCGGTGCGTGTCGCGGGTTCGAATCCCGCACGGAACAAATATTTGTGTGATCTACAGATAATTGTTCCGGGTCTGGTCGTTTGTGTATGTGAGCTTATGTGTTTGTAAACGCACCCACGATACAGAACAAATTCCTAGTGTGGGGCAACGTTTTTCTTTTATATATAAAAAAATATTTTTATTGAAATACATTACATACAGACAAAAACAGTCGCCAAGTTTTTTTTATGAAAAATTCCGTTATGGTACTTTTTTTACAACAGTAATATTTTTACATAAAAATACGATAAAAATTATATCTTGTTTATTGTTTTTCTATCGTTATTAATTTATTTTACAACTTAAGACCATAATTAAATTATAACAAACTTAAAAAAAAAGGCTTTTATGGTGTGTTTAAAATGACAGAATACCTATACACACAGTAAAAAATATCGCCATTTCAGCTTCACCACAAACATTTAAAACTAAAAACCGATGGCCTACATACCAATACTGCTACAGTCAGCTCGGCAGAGTCCATTCAACCTACATTTTACTTAGAACTAACTTTTCCCCGCGATTTTGTCCACGTGAATTTTCTTACGGTTCCCCGCTTTGTTGGAGCAAAATACAGCCTCGTGCACTTAGCGAAAACCCAGCTTCATATTAGAGAAAGAATTTTCAGAATCAGACCAACAGTTTTGGAGTTAAGCACGATCAAACGAAAAACTCTTCAGCTTATAAAATTAGTACCTAACTACATAGAGATTTGTCTAAATTGGGTGAAAGATACCACTAATCATTTGACGTACTTTTTATGAGCTGTCAAAACGCGATTCTCCCTTAAATTTTGTATGACAATGGTGCCGATTCCCTTGTCCACAAACTAAACTAAAATTAGAGAATTGACATCTCTTACTAACATACAGCGAAAGAAAAGGACGGTAATACCTTAGAACTAAGTTAGAGATGTCAAATTAGTTTTGCCTTGAACTTTTCCGTGTTTTTAATCAACACGTTCTGACATGCCAATTATAATTGTATAGAGGTTTTAGTTCAACTAAAATTGACAAGTCTTATTCACGTCCATCCCTTTCTTGTTTGATTGGAAAGAAAAAGATAGAAATAGTCTAAATTAAGTTTAGCTTGTGCATAACAGAATCGACACCAATACTAAACTATGACGTCTCTTTTCGTCATCTCAATTCACTAACTATTTATTGATCAAAGCTAGTAAAAATCGAAATTTTGTAGTTGTTTAAAAATTCATCGGGTTTCAGAGATAAAATAAAGTGTTTTTTTTGTGAAGTTATGTCTTAGAATTATTGTTTACTACCTACCCAATTGTCACGTTTCCTTATTTATTGTCCCAAAAAAAACCACAACGTCATCAAAAAGGTCAGAGGACCTGAAATAACAGTAAAAATATAACAGTCCTTCCAATGTTTTCTTATTTTGATCCTTCCCGGTCATTGACAGCCAGATTTCACACATAACTGGTAATTATATCTCCATCTCTATCACACGTATACCACATCCCGTGCCAACGACAGAGAAAAGAAATAGAAACGGTACATCTTTCTTATGGTATTGGAGTTCAGAGTCAAGGACGAATGCACTCGGCGCGAGAGAGAGATAGACATATACATTCGATAAGGACAGCGATGTGGTCTTGAGTTGGACCAAAAAAGATCGTGGAGTCGATGCTCGCACGCCGAACGCGGTATTTGAATTTAGAATTCCATTTTTTTTTGTCTAAGTGTTATAGCGTAATAAAAACATTTTAGCTATTTTCGCGAGTGGCAACATTCCGGTTTAGATAATGAATGTACGTGTTTTACAGTAACCGGTAAATAGTCATGGACTATCATATCTCTGTGAGAAATCGTGATTTCCGATAATAATTTATAAATAAAAAGATAATTGAGTATTTATTTATTATAACACGTACCGTGATAGTGTGAGTTGGCTGTTTGTACATAGTAGGATATTAGAAAAAAAAGGTAAGTTTTAAGAAAATATTAATTTAAATATAGAATAACATTGCTCCAATTTTCTGGCGCCACGTAACGTTTTATTTTTAAACAATGTTCTTTTTTCAAAAATGAAATGTCCTTTGTTTGTGGCAGTGAATATAATTTTGATACATTTTATTTAATAAAAACAGTGAAACAAAAAATATCTTAATCAAATTACTTGGTTCAGAAATCCTATTATTAAAAATAATTGTAGGTGTGTAAACTATTGAATACCATGTCATATTATTTCAAACCATTTTTATATACTAGGCTCATAAACATATTTTTTACTGTAAAATTTTCATGTTATTATCGGTATCCGCAAAAGATAAATTTTACATAAAATAGGTCACCAAAAGAAAACGACTAGCACAGTTATCACTTACAGATTTAATATTTTTTGCTAGATTTTGCTACTCTCTGACTACAGTTAATCAGTAAATACCTTTATCATCGACTAAGCTCACAGAAATTGCCTCTCGATGAATTTAGGTGATTTGAGTGTGAGATAAGCTGTCAATCCCTAACATTGGCAAAAATTACATATTATTTTCAGTTCACATAAATTCACCGAGGGATATTTTTAAAGAATAGACCAGCTGGATATACTGGATATAAAAAGATTATAATTTAAGTATACAGTACGACAGTTCAAAAATAGAACATACTTATAATGAAGTGGGTGTACATTGGTACACCTCTGCGACTTATAATGAGTACCTACTAATAAAAATGAACAACATTGGGACAAACTTTGAAATTTGAAAAAAGAAACTGCTGTTCCATACATTTCGATCGTGCTAGTTGCATTTTTGTAAGAAAAAACCCTTTTTCATTCATATTTCATAGTTGGTCCCAGTGTAAAATCGATCAGTTAGATGATTACAGTCCTATCTTTCACCTTGGATACGGTATAAAACGACAAATTTTTCACACATCTTATAATCAATTCTCTACGCCTAAAACATACATTCAACATTATTTCTGCGATAGCCATTAATAAAGCAAGTAATAACAAAGATATCATAAAAAATATTCAAGATAAAAGATTTCAGGAAAGTACCTTTGCATTTCTTAAGGGGTCACCATTTTAATATTAGTTTGTAATTTCAGTTGTTGGATTTTCAACTCTCGGTGCTGAGCCGAGCGTTGAAAATCCAACATACCGCAAGGTAAAGTAATATCAAAATAATAGTGTTTTAAGAGATGGTGGTAGGCACCAGGTTACCACCGGTACCGTTAATACCACAAACCACAATAAGCCATGGCAACTCGCAAAAAGATTAATGCTTATATTATAGTTATTATGGAAATTATTCTATATGGCTACACCGGATATTCTGAAGAGGTTATGGTATTCAAACCTGGCCCATAGATTTCAGAGTAACTGTTAAATCATTAATTATAAAAATTGAGGTCAATTCTAGTAATTAATAAAAATGTTCAAAATCTAGTCGCAAGAGATTCCGACTAGATTTGACATTTTTGCCAAATTTAAACTGAGATTTGATTGCATCGTACAGTTAGTATAATTACCCCCCTTGACTAGGATTAGACATACGATTTTTTGCTCTATCCTAACTTATTCTAATAAGTTAGGATAGAGCAAAAAATCGTAAAGAAACCTACAATGTTATTCTGTAAATATATTTCCAGTTTTGGAATAGCGTATAAGCTACTTTTCATCCCTGAAAAACGTTCGGTTCCCGTGGAATAACATATCAACTTTGACGTGAACAAAATCGAGGACGGAAGCTAGTTCATAACTAATTACGAGCGTCAAATACCTAAGTACAGCCCAATGACACATTTACCCATTTAAATATTAATATTGTAAGCAAAATCATAAATTGTAAGAAAATTAAACAAGTTAGTAATCATAATTGAATAATTGCTGACATGATCAAAACTGTTTGGTCGGACTATTACGTGTTAAGTGTAAATAGTAATGAAGGTGCTTACTTGTCATTATTGATTACATTGAAATAAATTAGGAATGTTCTTGTGAGTCATTTTGTCATTGTAGTTAAGTATTATTTTACATAAACTGCAAAATGCGGGTGTACTGTTCCTGCCTACCTTTGGGGAATACCAGCGTGATGTTATGTTATTTACAATAAAATAAATATGATTAGCCAATTATTGTCCCACAAAAGGCAAAGGCCTTTTTTAATACAGAGAAGGTATGAGCATTAACCACCACGCTTCCTCAAGGTGGATTGGCGATTTCAGACTTATGTTAATTTTATTATGTTTTGCTGCACCGATGTCAGTGATGTCCAAGATATTTTTTTTACTCAATACAAAAAAAAAATGCTACTAGCTGTAACAAAGAAGAAGAAAAAGATTGCGAATTTGACAAATAAATGAAAAATCGAGTACCGTAATAAAATACCGGAAATACATGACGAAAATACATTCATTGACGGGCCTGTTGGTCTAGTGGTTAGTGGCCCTGACTGCTAAGCCGGAGGTCGTGGGTTCGATTCCCACCCAGGACAAACTTTGTGTGATGAGCATGATTGTTTGTTCTGTGTCAGGGTGTGATTTATCTATAATATGTATGTATTTATAAATTATATAAGAATGTATATCAGTTGTCTGGTTACCATAACACAAGCTCTGCTTAGCTTGGGATCAGATAGCCGTGTGTGAGTTGTCCCAAGATATTTATTTATTTACATAAAACATACTAAAATGTATACTGTAGGTGTACATTACTACACTTCTGCCTAACCCTTCGGAGAATGCAGGCGTGGTGGTATGTATGTATACTAAAATATAAAAACAATTTAGAATTTAAAAAACAAAAAAAAAATTAAGCGAAGGCGAGGCCCAGAAAGAGGTGACCAGATAATTTAAACGTAAAGATCCGTTACAAATATAACTTTCCAAAAAAGTAAAAAAATAATAATTGGTATAGGCTCAAAAAGTAACCTACAAAAATGTATAACAGTAGCAATCTAATGACGTAAGACTGACATTAAGACTGAATAGTCGCGAACAAAAACTGTGGGCCGTCGCGATTATAATACAAGTATCAAGACAGGTAGGTCAACGACTTGCGGCAGGTTATGTGACGTCAGAGGTGTACCGCTACGTACCGACGCACACCGTGACACCTAGGAGGTTGTATCGTTGTAGTTTCGGTTATTTGAATACAGTTTTAGGATAGTTTAGTCACCTACTGATACTTAAGACTTAGGTATGTAACTATCCAGGCCGATTCCGGCCAAGTACGCAGGAGATATTATAGTGCACAAGTGTGTGCGCAAATACAGGTGCACTCCCTCTTCCCTAAGGGTCTGCCCCCACGACCGAAAATCGGCTCGATTATCGGGCGGATTTTTTTCGCGCGCGAAGAAATCTGTCAAAAAACGGCCCGATAATTGGGCTGATTATCGGTCATGGGGGCAGGCCCAAACTCTCATAGTCCGATGGGACGACAATCCAACACAACAAGAGAGAGTTCAGGCGCAGGACCAACGGCTTTACGTGCTTTCCGAGGCACGGCACTTCGGTATAACGGCTAGAAGGAAGACATCCCAGGGTAAACATTTTTCGTAGGTATTAAAAAAAAATTGCTGTTATATTGCTGCTGCATACATTTTGACTGGCTAAGTGTTCCACGTTTGTAAGGAATTGCTGATTTTTTTTCTTAATAACCAATGAAAAATTTCAACTTTGTATGAAAAATGGAATAGTATAGAATTATGGTACTACATCCATGGTAAAAGTTCCTTTACGATAAGCTTTGTAACCCGTATTTTCTATATAAAAGTCGTCAAAACATCCTCTGTATCCTTCAGTCAGCAGTCATCTGTTAATTAAAAATCTTTCCTTATATGAAAACAGAAATATAGCTAAATATGTAAAATAAGTATTTGGTTACTGCTCCGCTCCCGCGGGTCGCAGCGTGATGTAATATAGCTTATGTTACTCAGGAATAATGTAGCTATATATTGGTGAAAAAATTGTTAAAATCGTACCAGTAGTTTCGGAGCCTATTTGTCACAAACAAACAAAGAAATCTTCCCTCTTTATAATATTAGTACAAATAATCTCTACACATTCTACAAAGGTTAACATTATTTTAAAACCCAAACACTAAATTCTTAAAACGATATCAACATAAATAAAAAACCATCACGCCTGTATTCCCCGAAGGGTTAGGCAGAGGTGTACGAATGTACACCCACAGTGCGCCGGTATATTTAGGTCCCATGTAATAAGGGGCGAGCCTATTGCCATTAACCGGGCACAAATCCAAACTCCGAGCTGCTACTGAGAATTTCATAGAAAAACCCAATAACACTTTATGCTCGACCTGGGAATCGAACCCGGGACCTCTTGCACAGCAGTCGCACAACAATAACCTACATTCACCAAACATTTTCAAAACCTTGCTTGAATCATAGATATTTTAGCCTAAAAAAACCAATAACGGTCAGTAAGCTACCAGGAATCGAGTAAGTACTTATTGCAAATATAATCTAACACACCGTTATTCAAGATACCATAGCAGCCGATGCGATGACCAACGTGACGAATACTTAGCATACTACAAAACATCGGTGACGCATACTAAGTTATTCCATTGAGTACTTTTACGAGAATTCGATAAAAGCTAAAGAAAGTTTTTCTGTTTCTTAGAAAAATGTCAAACTGATTAGTAAACAGGTAAATGGAAATATGAGTCAGGGTTAACTAATTTCAATATGGGGTTCCGAGAAAAATTCTTCTCTGAATAAAACAGTCGCTTCCCACCGTCTGTACGCTTAGATCTTTTAAACCGCGCAACAGATTTTAATGCGGTTTTCACCAATAGATAGAGAGATTCAAGAGGAAGGTTTATACGTATAGAATATCACGCTAAGTCCATTATCAAAGACGTTACTGACCGCGGATGATACCGCGGGGTATAGCTATAGTTAGTAAAAATACAAAGTGAAAAATAAGTTTAGGCGGTTTTACTTCTGTTTGTTGGTTTGTATTGCTGCCGACTTCAGAAAGTATAGTTATTTTCAACCTACTTGAAATAAAGAGGAGGTTCTGTGTTGTATATAATTATTATATTATAATGTATAAAAGTTTCTTTGGCATCGCTCCAAGAATTTATAATAAAATCCCTGATCAAATAAAAACATTACCCGTTCACTTCACAAGTTCAAGAAAACTTTGCGAAAAATTTTAATTGATAAATGTTATTATACAGTTGACGAGTTCTTGAACGATTAATTAGTAGTAACATCGACATTTTCTAATGTCATGTACCAATTCTTTGATGTTTTTTTTTTTAATTTTATTTTTTAAACTAAACATATTTGTATGTCTTACCATAGACAAAACATAGCGCACTGCATTTATCTATAAGATCTTTATTTTTTTGTTACCTATGTTTTACAAATAATAAATGATTGATTGATTGATTGATATGTATGTATCGATGTTTTCTTCAATCGTAGACCGACTTTATAAAATATTTATTTGATTGAACGGGTATACGTTTGACATAGTTCCATAATTCATTTTGTGAAGATCTAGCAGCAAGCTAGATAAATACCCCGCGGTCAAAAAAGTAAAAAAAAAGTCAAATCATTTATTTCAATTAGGCCAATAAAAGGCACTTTTGAACGTCATTACATTAAAAAAAAACATTAATATTGAATCTAGTTGCCCATTCCAAAAGGTAGTTTCGTATGGAGAAGAACGGGCAAGAAACTCCATAGATACTCTTTTAAAAAACAATGTATTACAATAAGTTGTATAGTTACATTCATTCCATAAAAATATATAAATGTCAAAACGATCTAACAAAAATAAAAAGTCACTCAAAGTACTACAATACATACTCAGTGCCACAAATTAGAAATGAAAGCTAAATTAATTATAATATTTAACGCCAATATTGTGATCGTAGATGATCACTTCTAACATTTCAAAGACAACGAATCAGTGTGTGAGTTATACTCAAATGTAGAATTAATGTCGAGGAGAAAAACAATTATTGGTCTAAACAAATTAGTTTTATGATTAAATTAGCAACCAGTTGATTTTGTCAAACCAGTGTAACTGAACGCGATGTCATTTGCGTTCAGTTACAACTTTGGTCACTATTCCACTCCCGTTAGTCGTGGCGTAACGTTCTAAAATATTATTATTGAATCACTATCTATTCATTAAAACCGCATTTAAATACGTTGCGGAGTTTTCAATATGTAAGCGTACAGAGGCACAGACGGCGGGAAATGACTTATTTTTATACTATGTAGAGATTGATTGACATAAATAATATCGCTGATTGTTTAATGACGGGCCTGTTGGTCTAGTGGTTAGTGGCCCTGACTGCTAAGCCGGAGGTCGTGGGTTCGATTCCCACCCAGGACAAACTTTGTGTGATGAGCATGATTGTTTGTTCTGTGTCAGGGTGTGATTTATCTATAATATGTATGTATTTATAAATTATATAAGTATGTATATCAGTTGTCTGGTTACCATAACACAAGCTCTGCTTAGCTTGGGATCAGATAGCCGTGTGTGAGTTGTCCCAAGATATTTATTTATTTATTTATTTTAATCCCGATACCTTTCCTTTCCTTTCGATTCCTTCCTTTTTTTCCGTTATTTCATAATTTAGTATTTGTTTTCATTTTATTTATTATATTTTGTTGACATTCTGTATTTTATTTGTAGTGTTGACATTTTGACATTTTTTTATTTGTATATTGACTTTTTGATAAATTTTACTTGCATTTTTGTTGTCATTTTTTTTAATTTTAATTATTTGTGTTGTTGACATTTTGATAATTTTTATTTCTACATTTGACCAGGTTTTACATTTGTCATTTAATTTTTTTATATTATTTGTGTGACTAATATCAATTTGCATGCCAGAAGGTAAAATGTAGCTGATCATTTATTTATGTTTAATATCCAATTCTGTACCTACATTTAGAGCAAATAAAGTTCTGATTCTGATTCTGATTTTGTAACTAGCAGCGGTTACTTTAGGACATATTACAATCATCTACATCTCTTACATCCATAATACCGAACATAATTAGTACAAGCACAGAAGTACCGTTCGGTACCCCGTTTCGACACACAAAGGTACCATTAAGTACTTTCAAATCGTTCGAATCCAACTTGATTGTCCTATAATTACACCTCTCCAACTTAATTTTAACTTTGAAGTTTAGAAATAAGGTTGCTTTTCTATTGTACTTTTGTTCTGTAGGTAGTTATTATACTTATTATAAAGTGGTTTAAGATCTATTGTATTCTTAGTACAAAAGAGAAGACTAGGATTATGATAGACTAGCTTTCACTTTTGGTTTCGCTTGCTTGGTGATTGTAAGCGGTATTGTTACACATTACAAACATACAGCCTCATTTCTGTAAATATAGGCATTAGTTTTCTAAGATTTGAAATGATGTTACGATTTTAAATGACTATTGTACAAGTCTAGATAGAGAGGATTGGAAAGCAAAAAGGGATGCCTTTGCTCTACTTATACAAGCTGTTGATTTGCATTCTCGTCAAATTTTAGGAGCTTAATTGTCATAGAAAAAAAGAAGTAATCAAATATAATTACGATACCTGGCCAATATTTAATAAATGCTTGTTTTTTCTATCAAAAAATAGTATTCCAAAATACTCTTCTTGCAAAAATCAGCATCGCCCAGTTGCGTATGCGGTAGGCAGAGTTGTGGCGCGGCTATAGCAATGCGTGCATAGCGCCTAGACCCTCTGGCGAGATGGCTAGTTCTAATTGGAGAATCACGTCAAAAAATATTAATTTTAAAACAAATTTATTTTATTATTGATTCGTGTTAAGAATCACGAGCATAGTTAACTCCTTGAATTTGACGAGAATGCAAATCAACAGCTTGTATAAATTAATTATAACTCGAGTTAATTAAGTATAAGGTTTCTTCACGATCTTTTCCTTTACAGATGTCAGTGATGTCCAAGATAAACTTAAAATCTTTACAGCAACGTATTTCAACAGTAGTATTCTCCACACCGATTCCGGTCACGGTGGCTAATCTCAATACAGACTAGCTAAGTCGCAGGAGATATTATAGTGCACAAGTGTGTGCGTAAACACAGGTCAGCTCCCTCTTCCCTAACTCTCATAGTTCAACGGGACGGAAAACCGACACGACCGGGAAGAGATCAGGCGCAGGACCAACGGTTTTACGTGCTTTCCGATATACGGGACTGTCACACCACCAACTTCCAAACTCCGGGCTCATCATCTTCCTGCCCTTATCCCAAGTTACTTGGGGTCGGCGCAACACGTTTTCTTCTTCCATGCCGTCCTGTCAGCTGTCATACTATCACTGACTCCCTTCTCTTTCATATCATTCTTCACACAATCCATCCATTTTTTCTTAGGCCTCCCTCTTCCTTTCCATCCATCCACAATTAAATAATGAACAATCAATCAAATCAAATCAAATCAATTCAATTATGAATTATTAACTTCCAAACTCCGGGCTGCTACTGAGAAATTCGTAATGGAAAGACCTAATAACTCTTTTGATCTTATCTTTTTCTATCTTAATAATACTCCAGTAAAGCAATTTGATGAAATCTGATGTCTACGGTCCCGGAATAAGAGTTTAATCTGATTAAAAAGTTTTACGATGCAGTTGTTAGTTAACTTACAATAAAGAGTGTAATAAAAAACTTAACGAAACTGAAAGTTACATGTTCTTAAAATCATTGCGATATATCATCCTAACCAATATTATACTTGCAAAAGTAAGTTTGTCACCTTTTCACGTCTAAACCACTAAACCTATCATCCTAAAATTTTGCATATACGTTATCAGGTGTACAGACACGGGCATAGGGTAGGTTACGTAACGAAAATAACCCTCCTTTTTGCTTCACCGTAGTCGGGTAAAAAGTACAGTTCCCGAGGAAATCTACAATAACGTCCTTATGATAAAAGATGGCGCCACGAGTCTTTCGAATCATGATTGAATTTTAAAATTAAAAAAACACGTGGGGAAAGTCGCGGCAGAAGCTAATCCCGTGTATTTTCTACATCTGGACCCGACATCTGATACAGATTTCACTTTTATATCACTCGATGCAGGTATGCCAGAGAAACACAGGTCTTTTGAAGCGTGAAAGACGATCTTACTATCTTTTATTCATAATTATAAGCCTGCATGCAGTGGACAGTTTTTTTGGAAATCGATAAACGGTTATTAATGTTGGCATTCAGCAAAGTTGTGGAAAGAAAAACGTATTAATTAGTTTGACATCTTTATTACTAGTTTCTGCCCGCCATTGAATCTAAATGTCGGTTATTACGAATGCAGACGTAGTCGCGGAATAAAAATGAATAGTTTAAAAAACACTAAATAACACGCTTTAGCTTTTAATCGTGGTCAAAGTTCATTACAAGACCTTTCTAACAAGTCCAAACACGACTATGATACGATATTATTCATCATGGAACGCTAGTGCCTATCTTCCGGCTTCATCATCAGACATTGAAACCTAATCATGGTCAACGTTCCTTACAAGACCTTTCTAACAAGTCCAAACACGGCTATGATACGATCATCCATCATGAAGTTCCAGTTCATATCTTCCGGCTCCATCATCAGATCAGCTCGACAGTACCATGTTATTGTATTGTTATCAAAATCGCATACAACTGCCAATTTTCATAACGCTACGAAGAACGAAACGAACGAAAATCTTTAGAAGATGGTTAAATTAGTTTTCTTAGGTTTGATTACATAGTTACATACATACAGGTCAACCTAATAAAAGCGTGTTAAAAAGTAGCCTTACTTGGGGTTCAAACTTATCCCGTAAGCATCTAAGTAGGTTTAGGAATTTAATCGTGAAAGTGTAACATACAGAGTCATTTACGCATTTATATAATACCTATAGATTATCTATATTTTGTAAATTTAAACCAATTACAGGAAATCAATTTGACAACTTAGTTATTATGATAACATAAATCTGGCTTATAAATACTAAAAGCTATAGAACATCAAGCTATGATCCGCGGGAGCGGAGCAGTAACAAAAGACATAACGCGAGTGAAAAAAAACAACGAAGTCGCGGACAGAAGCTAGTCTATATCTATAGGTACTTTAGGGGCAGATTCGACCATGTCCACCAAGTACAGTCAGCCATTGCATGTCGTGCATCATCATCTGCCGAGCCTTTTCCCAACTATGTTGGGGTCGGCTTCCAGTCGAACTGGATGCAGCTGAATATCAGTATTTTACATGGAGCGACTGCCTATCAGACCTCCACAACCCAGTAATGGGTAATACGATACTCTTGGTAAGACTGGTTGTCAGACTTCTTGGCTTCTGACTATCCGTAACGACTGTCAAAGATCTACGAATGACAGCCGGGACCAACGGCTTTACGTGCTTTCCGAGGCACGGAGGAAACTCGCTATGGTAAATGGTCACCCATCCACAGACCAACCTCGGCAAGAGTGGCTTAACCCGGAAGATCGGTCTATGCGGCTGTAATTATTTAGCCACGAGCTCCTCAATGCATGTCGTGCAAAAACCTGATAAAATCATTTCATGTGTACTTTCTGCAGCATCCTGCGTGTTTCATCTGTAAATGTACATTACATTACACGCATAGGTACATTGTTTAGTATAACACGCAAAGTCACGGGCCGTTGTGTTTATTGCTGAACACGCTGAAAACAGTATAATTATTCCGCAGGAATTGTGAAGACAGCTTGCAGATAGATTTACTTAATCACTGTATATTTTATTGTACGGTCAGCATCAAAGTCGATTAACAACGTTACTTTTACACATCATTTAAAAAGATACGAAATTACCCAATTCGCTGCTATTTAAAATTTTAGGCAATCTATCATTTCGGATCGGATCGGATTTAAAAATCTGGAATGTTAATTTACTTTTATTATTAACTGAATGGAAATCTTGCTTGGATTTTGCCTAGAGTCCTATTTTATTATTTTGTAGTTTTATTTTTAAAGTTCCTGTATTATGTTTTAAACTTTGCCCCTCACTACGATTATATCCTGAATCATGGGTGCGTTTACAAATATGAACAACTATCTGTAGGTCATACAAATATTTGTTCCGTGCGGGAATCGAACCAGTCGCTCAGCCTAACTGCACTAACCGTGTCGTCAAATGGTAGGTATAAGATAATGGAAGGGTAACGTAGTGTTTCCCTTCTAAAGGTTTGGCAAGGCTACCATCTTCCGTGTTATGATAATCTTATAATTTCTGGGCCTAGTATGTGGGCACGTTTATCGCGGAATCAATAGCGTTGTTAATGTCCTGTAAAGTCCTGTAAAGTGCAGGTGAAGGGTTCATTTTGGGCACTGTAGTAAGTGCCCCATTGTCTAATTAGAAGCGACACATTCATTGGGTATCAGTGCGATGTATAACCCCCCATTCTGCTAGGTTACGTTTACAGCGGCCTACTTGGGTGCGCAGTCATTAAGCGCTTTCCAAAATGACAACTAATTAATTGTCTAAACACCAACTATGCATTTGAAGGAAAATGAGACTTCGTCGCCCATATTAGAGTGTCTATTTGCTATTCCAATTTCCACATTCATGCATACTTAATAACCCACTTAATGTCAATGAACTTGATAAAACGTTAGGATTTTCGCTTCCTGTCATGGCGAAATTTTCAATACATAGATACGGGTTATAAAAAGATTCATCATATAGCAGTTAACTGCGCATCATACCTACTTTACACGTTTATTTTTACATCGTTTTAAAACCGAAAGCCATATGCTCTGTAAAAAAAAAAATGTAATTCTCCAGGCCGATTCCGGCCACGGCGGCTAACCTTAATGCACACTAGTCACGTACGCAGGAGATATTATAGTGCACAAGTGTGTGCGCAAACACAGGTGCACTCCCTCTTCCCTAACTCTCATAGCCCGATGGGACGGTAATCCGACACAACCGGAGAGAGATCAGGCGCAGGACCAACGGCTTTACGTGCTTTCCGAGACACGGGGGTGTCACACCACCAACTTCCAAACTCCGGGCTGCTACTGAGAAATTCCTAATGGAAAAACCCATTAACACTTTTTGCCCGACCTGGGAATCGAACCCGGGACCCCTTGCTCAGCAGTCGCCCTTGCGACCACGAAACCAACGGGGCAGTCAACTATCATAGTAACAGAAACGATTAATTATTTATGTATATAATTGCATTAGGTTATTTTTTTTATTTTTGAAAGTATCAAATTTTTGTTCTTTTAGGTACTTATGAATTGCACCTGCCACGTTATCTCTTCTCCACCTTTAGTTGACTGGTAGAGAATGCCTAAGGCATTAAGTCCGCCTTTGTACTTTTTGTTGCATAAAGTTTAAATAAATAAATAACGATTGGCACTATTATTCTTAGAAAAAAACACGTAAATTTAATTTCTGGAATAGTGTGAACTCGAAGTAACGCTTCCTTGCACCAATGCATAATTGTGTGTAAACCTTATCGACTACACATGCGAACGGAAGCCTTTGAACAATCCATGCATCGATTAGACAGAAGCGCTACAAACATTTAACTGGTATGACATAAAAAGTTATTAATTTCCAAAATCTTTGAGACGTCTTAAGAAGACGAATTGGAAATTTTGGCATCAGTGATCTCTATTTTTGTCAGTAATTACGAAACGTATAAAAATGTGAGTTGGTGTTCTGAATAGTTCATGATGAAAGCCTTATTTTGTTAGTTTTCATTACATGATTAAGTAACTTTAGTAACAGAGAAAAAAATATCAAACATGCCTCTTTTTAAATAGAGATTCACATCTTATGGGCAAACGGGACCGATTTTAGCCTCTCAACTTGCTCTGTAGACAAGTCTATAAATACTCTTTAAAATTGTAGAAGGATTTTCTCAAGTTATCATTTCCGACTAAATAAAATAACAATAAGCTTACTTACCGGGGTGTGTGCGGGTTGCGGGGGGCGCGCGCCTGCTCTAGAATTATTGTTAAACAATTCGTCACCTTAAAGTAAAATATCAATGCCAATAAATAGTAACTATTACTCGACTGGAGTTCCTGTGTTTCGGCTCCAGAACGATGTAAAAGTGACCGTGTATAGTGTAGCTCTTTGTAAAGGAGCTCGTCCGGGGAAGTACTACCACCATACCTATTTCTGCCGCAAAGCATCGTTGCTGTGTTATGGTATGGGTGCCGGTGTGCGGGTCTGTGGACGGTGAGCAATGGGTAGCTCACCGTCCGTACGTTTACTAACGACAGACCGTGTCGACGGCGCGTTCGTGTTCCACGCGCGCCTCAACGAGATGTCAGCAAACTTGGAAGGGGCCACTAAGGGCCGATGCCTGCCGGGGCTGCGGGTTGTTCGAAAGAGATACCGCGCTCCCGGAACGCAAAGGGCGCATGAAGCAACATAGATGGGTTTTAGTCAGTAAAAGTCTGACACTAAGGGCGTAGGAAGGTATTTGATGATATACCACCTATAAAAAAAAAACAAAATGGGTGTCGGTGTAATTACAGGCACGTGGCACATTTCAACTTTGGCTCTAGGATGGTAAAGTACTTGATCGGTTCAGTGGTTTCTTCATGAAAGCGTAACAAAAAGACAGACAGAGTTACTGTCGCATTTATACCGTACCATCACGCCTGCATTCCCCGAAGGGTTAGGCAGAGCTGTACCGATGTACACCCACAGTTCGCCGGTATATGTAGGTCCCATGTAATAGGGGGCGAGCCTATTGCCTTTAACCGGGCACAAATCCAAACTCCGAGCTGCTACTGAGAATTTCATAGAAAATCCCAATAACACTTTTTGCTCGATCTGGGAATCGAACCCAGGACCTCTAGCGTAGCAGTTGTTCTTAGGACCACTAGGCCAACGAGGCAGTCCGATGAGTAATATTAAGTATGGATTTGATTTCGAGGCCTTAGAACAGCAGGGCCAGACCAAATTTTCTTTTTTGTTCGCTACAGCCATAGATTTTATACATGTTTCGATGATATGGTGACCATAACTCGTGAATTACGACAGACCGTCATAAACGCGACTTCTAAGCAATAACCATAAAACTGTCGGGTGAATATACATATATACTCCACTAAACGTAGGTACAGGAAGTATATAAAATACCTACTAGGGTGTCCCTTATATGGGTGAAAAAAAAATTTTTTTAGATATCGAAATGCATACCTTCTATTTCTTTTTAGACTACCCAGACTTACTTTAATACAAAATTTCATCTTCCTACGTCAACGTTAACCCGTGCCGACAGACCTCTGAAGATTTTGAAAAATTATGTTTAAACCCTTCAGATACATCACAGATAAATCAATTGAAATATTATTTTTTTATGATATATTTATTAAAAGAATATAAAATTACAGATCAGGCAGGATTTTTCCTTTAAGGTTCTCTTTTTTACAGTCTAGATACAGATTTATATGCTCTTGAACACAGCGTAACACACGCTGATGCTTCGGAACGGATGAAAATTGAAGAATCTAATTTTTTTTACAAAAACAAAGAGAAGCAGGGCGTCCCAGGTGTTTAGCGGGTGTAGGCAAAACGTTAGCCGAAAAAGAAGACAGCTAAAGACAAAGTAAATGAAATGAAGAGAAAAAATTATGTGAGCAAATGTGTTTAGGAGGTTTAATGTCATCTGTTACTACGCAAGATTTTATTCAAACGCAAGGACATCACGATCAACTTACCAGCTCTGGTGGAAGTCTTAAGGAACCCTTGGCATCCACCTCTCAATTGGTAAGTTCTGAAGCTACTAAAAAAGAGGAAGGAAATACTTTATCACGCCTAAGTTAGTTGCAGCTTTGGGTAGATGTTAATTAAGCATAAGGGATTCTGTCTATATACTTCAGGCAGTAGTAGAAGCACTAGATCTTTACTGTGATGATTTTCCAATAAACAAATCGTCGAATATAAAACTGTTGACAAATTGATCTCCAAACCAGCCCTGAGCAAGTTTAGTCAACATATATTATTTGGTACTTGTTAGAAGAAATTGCCGTTTTAAAAGTTTAATATTCGACGATTTGTTTATCGGAAAATAATCACAGTTAAGATCTAGTGCTTCTACTACAGCCTGAAGTATATAGACAGAATACTTTATGTTTTATTAACATCTATCTGAAACTGCAACTAACTTAGGCGTGATAAAATATTTCCTTCCTCTTTTTTAGTAGCTTCAGGACTTACCAATTGAGAGGTGGTTGCCAAGGGTTCCTTAAGGCTTCCATCAGAGCTGGTAAGTTGATCGTGATGTCCTTGCGTTTTAATAGAATCTTGCGTAGTAACAGATGACGATAAACCTCCGAAACACATTTGCTCACATAATTTTTCTCTTCATTTAATTTCCTTTGTCTTTCCCTTTCTTCTTTTTCGGCTAACGTTTTGCCTACACCCGCTAAACACCCGGGACGCCCTGCTTCTCCTTTTTTTGTAAAAATATTTAGATTCTTTAATTTTCATCGGTTCCAATGAATCAGCGTGTGCTATATGAAATAAATTATCTAAATTGTTTTTAAAGTACTTCTCACAGCGCTTGTATTTTTTTTTTCATCTCCCTCCTGGCATGTTGATGATCCACAAGTATTTTTACACAGTTAGGTATAGCTCTGGTAGGGATTCTAGCTATTTCCCAAAATATAATACACTCCCGAATAACGACATTAGCGTTTTCACTAACAGTCATTTAACTTAGCGCATGTTAAAAAAAATACTGAAAGAACTTGACGATTAGACGGTAACTTTGCGCCTGTTATTTGATAATTTACGTCATAAACTAAGAAAACACATTTTTGATTGCTTCTTAATTTCTCTGCCATCTTTTAAATGTAAAACAATACGTGTTAATCGCGGGAATAATTGAGAATAAATAACAAATGCCGTGAATACGCACCGCTACTGCCGCGCAAATGTATGAAACATGATTCGATGCAACTCGGCACGGGTTATCGTACTCCAAATAAGGTAAAAATTTATTTCCGAGTGTTTTAGAGGCAAATGAACAAAACTAAGACCTATGCGTTAGAAATTTAAAACTTTGAAAAATAAGGGACACCCTAATACCTACCTAATGTATTTGTTTGGCAAATTATATGAAAAAATCGTCGATAAATTAAATAATAATGTAATAATCATTTCAGGAATTTATTCCCGTATTAGCATTACGATGCAATTAATCTGTTCCTGAAATTGTTTTTAGAACTATACTTAAAAACGATTTTTTAAATAAACAATAAATAAAGTTCAAAAAATTGAGTTATTGTAAGAACCGTGTCAGTAAAAAGCTGTTATTTTGACATTACAAACAGACACCTCCTTTGTAGGTATTTATTTGTATAGATTTAGGTACACACACACAGACACCCCAAATATAACATCACAACAGTAAAACCACAATTATGATTTAAGTAAGGTAGCAAAAAATGGTATAGCTATAAAAAAAAACCATCACGCCTGTATTCCCCGAAGGGTTAGGCAGAGGTGTACCAATGTACACCCACAGTTCGCCGGTATATTTAGGTCCCATGTAATAGGGGGCGAGCCTATTGCCATTAACCGGGCACAAATCCAAACTCCGAGCTGCTACTGAGAATTTCATAGAAAAACCCAATAACACTTTTTGCTCGACCTGGGAATCGAACCCGGGACCCCTTGCACAGCAGTCGCACTTGCGACCACGAGACCAACGGGGCAGTTACACGGGGCGGTGCGGGGGGATATACCTATAATAGTACCTAAACCCAAAAGAAATACTTTACATACTCCAATCCCTTTCCTCCTGACTGCGCAGCTTGAACTTAAAACTTGAAGAAACGGCTGGTTTTACCCAAATTTACAAATATGTTAATTTTATTATAACTTAATAATTCAGAGGTTCTTAAAAGCAACAAAAAACTTAAACAGTTTTTTGTGGAAACTTCTTTAGCGGCGTTGTACACTTTTTTTGTAATGGGTAAAAAATATTAAACTCGCATCAGCTGTGCGATTCTCTAACATGCAAGCTCGAAAACGAGTCTCACTTCGATAACGAACCAACTTGTGATTGGCTTAGTATTCGTTCGCCGTGGTGACGTCACCACAGCGAACGAATACTAAGCCAATCACAAGTTGGTTCGTTATCGAAGTGAGACTCGTTCGTTGTTAGAGAATCGCACAGCAGGACACGTGACCTGCGGTGTTATTCTGTAACACCCTCCTACCGTGAAGTGAGCGTGTGGCGACCTGTCAATCCCTAGCATCGTATAGTGACAGCCCAGTTTTAGCTCACTTCACCTTAATTCACTGAGGGAGATTTCTTACAAAATAAGCCGGCTGATCGAGAATTCGTAAGATTTTCAATCAGGTCACGTTTCCTGACGCGAGTTGTCATGTTTGTGTACGATAGCGCAATAAATAAATATTGTATTCTACCACATAAATGATAGTACTTTTATACTGATAATTAAAGCAATTCGTGCAAAATTATTCCCTAACCATTCGAAAATATCAAAAATGCACAACGTTAATATTCAAGTTTTCACTTCTGCCGGCACTCCCGGCGTGCAACCCGTCGTTTTATTTATTTTAAAACGTGACTCGAAGACGTGACTCGTGACGAAGGGCCTCTAAGGTAGCCTTTTTCATAATCATACATTAAAAAAAAAGTATTATAAGAATTAACGTTAGTTAATTTTTACAATACTTGTTTTTTGTTGGTTGGGCTGTGAAGCCCATGTTGTTCATTCATCATCATCTGCTTAGCCTTTTACCAACTATGTTGGGGTCGGCTTCCAGTCGAACCGGATGCAGCTGAATATCAGTATTTTACATGGAGCGACTGCCTATCAGACCTCCACAACCCAGTAATGGGTAATACGATACTCTTGGTATGACTGGTAGTTAGACTTTCGAAGCCCATGTAGTTAATTCATTTAAACAATCTGAAGCAAAACCACCACTATTTCATAAAGGTTTGTAAGCTATAAACTAAACGCAACAAATTCTTTCATTTCAGAAGCATGGCGCGACTAAGCATACTCCTCGTGATAGCTTGCCAGTTCCTAACGATCCCATACATCAGGACTGATGATGACATACCCTTCATGGACCTGGCATCCTCACTACTGCAGAACATGGGAGATGGGGGTGGTAACAACATGAACGGCTTGGCAGCTATAGGGAACATAGTCGGGAATCTTATGCAGGGAGATAATGCCAAGAATTTGGGAGCCATTCTTGGGCAAACTGGGAATGGCAATGCTGGGGATATGTTGTCAGGTAAGAACAATTCATTGAAATTTTTTTTATGTCCTTGGATGGCAAACCAGCCCACGGCCCACCTGATGCTAAGTGGTCACCGCTACAAATATAGATATCTACAATCTACTGCCAACCCAAAGGCAAAGTTAAACTGTCTCATTTGGCTGTGATTACACCGGCACCCATTATTTTTAAACCGGAACACAGCAACGCTGCTTTGCAGCAGATATAGGTATGGTGGTAGTACTTCTCCGGACGAACAATTCATCATCTTCGAGCCCAAATTCAAATTCAAATTCAAATCATTTATTTCAATTAGACCATGTACAGGCACTTTTGAATTGTCAAGAAGTTACAGTTAAAGTTGAAGCTAGTTGCTCGTTCCAAAACGTAGGTCTCTATGGAGAAGAACGAGCAAGAAACTCCATGGACACTCTTTTCTTTCAATTTGGTTTTTACAAAAACTTGGTTACAAAAATTGTGGTTGCTTCTATATGTGAAAACAATGAAGGTGAATATAAAACAATAAAATATAATAATAAAGATGTAAGCCATGGCAGCTAAGAGATGACCAATCCCAACTGACAGCACCCGTTCACGAGCATGACGCGTGCATCAGCACCATTTAGCTCGACCATCTTGAAGGGAACCGAACGATCCAATGCACGCGCCACCATCAGCGAGACATTAAAGTGAGCATGACAAAGCTCTCCACTGCCATGCTTAGTGTCCAACGCATACTTAGTAACTTAACAAATAAATTAAGGCTCCATGGTACTCACATTTACAATATTGAAATAAATTATGTTCAATTATACAAATCTAAGGTTATCAGTGAACCTATTCAACGAATCAACTGTAGTATGTAAGAAAAAAGAAATAAGAATTATAATAACGGTAGACGTTATTAAAGTCAATAAAAAAGGTGCTTAAGAAAAACATAATTCCTTTTTGTAAAATATGCATATTAATTTGTGAGCCCGAGTGTCTGTGGAGCAGGACCAGCAGTAAGCCAAGCATTTTTATCATTTATATAGTCTTCTAATTTATAATATGCTTGACGACATAGTGTGCGTTTTATGCATGTTTTAAACTTTCTCTCATTTAGTTCGAGAATATTGAGTGGTATTTTATTATAAAATTTTACACAGTACCCCATAAAAGAAGTGTGTACTTTTGACAATCTAAAACTTGGCTGATCTAATTTGTTCCTATTTCTAGTATTATAATTATGTCTATCACCAACTTTATTAAAAAGATGAAGATTTTTCCGAACATACATAATGTTTTCATATATATATTGACAAGGCACCGTCATGATATTAATTTTTTTAAACAATTCTCTTAAAGATTCGCGTCTGCAAAGATTATAGATGGCTCTGACAGCCCTCTTTTGCAGAATAAAAATAGAATCTATATCTGCAGCCCGCCCCCAAAGCAAAATACCGTAAGACATGATGCTATGGAAGTAGCTGAAATAGACTAGTCTCGCGGTATCCACGTCTGCCAATTGTCGGATTTTTCTGACAGCGTAAGCAGCTGAACTTAGCCGCCCTGCAAGAGATGTTAAGTGAGGACCCCACTGCAGTTTTGAGTCGAGCGTAACTCCTAAGAAAACTGTCTTGTCGACGAATTCCAGTATGTCCTTATTCAATATAACGTTACATGCACTACTTCTAACGTTCGGTAACGCAAATCTAATGCATTTAGTTTTCTTCTCATTCAATACTAAGTTATTTATCGTAAACCAATTATGAACCTTAAGCATAGCGTTATTTACGTCGTCAAGGTGCTGTGCCCGTCTGTTTACATTAAAAATCAATGAAGTATCATCAGCAAATAACACCATTTTAGGTTGGTTTTTCAGTAAATGAGGTAAATCATTTATGTATACTAAAAAGAGGAACGGACCCAATATTGAACCCTGCGGAACCCCCATCTTTACTTTTAAGCCTGATGAATTTACACCATTTATTTGAACGTGCTGTAATCTATCATTTAAATACGATTTCAATAAGCTAAGGGCTAGTTGACCGAGGCCGTAATGTTCTAGCTTCAAGAGGAGCGTGTCGTGATTTACGCAATCAAATGCTTTTGAGAGGTCGCAAAAAATACCAATGGCATCCTGTGAGTCCTCCCATGCATCAAAGATGTGCTTAATTAAAGTCACACCGGCGTCTGTAGTACAACGTCCTCTGGTGAAACCATACTGTTGATCGTGTAAGATGTTATTACAGTTAAAATGATTAAGCATTTGATTGAGGATCACTTTTTCAAACACCTTGCTGAAAACCGGCAAAACCGAAACAGGTCTATAATTATTGGTGTCTTTGCTATCCCCGGATAGCCCTTATCCCATGTTGCTTGGGGTCGGCGCAACACGTTTTCTTCTTCTATTCCGTCCTGTCATCGCCATGACATCACTGACTACCTACTACGTACTTCATAACATTGACGATTATTTTCTAAAAAAACAAAATTGAGCAGCACATGAAATACGCATATCGAAAGCCTCACTCCATAAGTTGTCAGTTACTAAAATTAAAAAAAAAAACTATTTCTCCTCAAGATTGTATAGATTTTTTTAATCGTTTTTCTAGGGATATAAAGAACAGGATGAGGAGGAACTATTTGTTCCTCATCCTCCATTGAAAGGGGAGGTTCCTATTTTTGAACAAGTATTTACGGATATACAAAACACTACTTATAAGACAGATAATATATCCTCAATCCATAGAACCACGAACACTGAATTCTTCAACAGTTCAATGACCGCTTGATGACCATTTTTAAACCTTGCCAAATAAAGTATTGGGTTGGGCGATAGATGTTTCCGTTGTAAAATAATTATCGGTCATTTCCTAGCATTAGTCTTGTGTACGATATAAGGTGGTCGGCTTATCCGATACCACTATGTTACTTAACATTTTAATATGGCTGTTTTGACGAGACATAGGTAGGTACAGTCGAACAAACTATTTGGTATAAGTATAGGCAATATTCTTCTATTACACTGCCAATATTTATTTTTATTGTACCCAAGCGTAATAACTTTTTAAGACATTATGACACGCTTAAGTGAGTGATGCCAAAGAATTAACTGCTCAGCCCACTTACAACATTGTTTAAAAGTAATTCAAAGTTAGCTACCTGTATACCAAATACTTTATTCGACTTTATTTTTGTTAATATTGGTTTTTTTTTAACTCTTTTTTGACTTACACGAATTTTACTTGAGCATGTAGGTACCTAGGTATATATAAATAAATACATAAATAAATATTGGCGAATGTGGGATGAATAAGAGCAAATACCTATCTGAGCCATTTGCATGTAGGGTGCAAGTGAACAATAGTGCAGCAGCGTCACGTTGACTTGTGCAAGTCTAAACTTGTGCAATTATATCGTAACGTGTATGGCTACCAACTCAATTTTCTAGAAGGTTTCCAAGGCTAAACATCGACTTCATTATTTTACCTCCAAACTCCAAAATATCTTGATGAATACCACATAATTAGCAATAAAATAATGGTGACGTGAATAGTCCCGTAATTACAAGGTAATTAAATCAAATCAGCCTGAGTTTCATGTGTTATTCACACGAGTAACAATTAAGGCTATTCAGCAGTTAATTTACTTGACTGATAAGCATTCTTCCACGCCCTAAATAGACTTAATAAAATACTTGAATGTTAGCATTAGTTTACCTTTCACTCAGCGTTATTTGAATGTTGAATTGAAAAGGTCTTTATATAAAGTAATTACGATTGTAATGTCATTAGCAAAACCTCACGCAAAAATTGACGGTATTATAAACACCTAAACGCTAAAAATAAAATCTACTAGCGAATCAATTATAAAAGATAGATGAGATTTATACTGAACGCCAATTTTACTAATTAAAAACGTTTACAATTTAGTCGCAATCTCATCTCAGCGACATACAATTAAAAAAAAATGTACGTGTCGTAAACTAAAAAAATCGATTTTTTCTAAAAGTTTGTAGAATTGCCCCTCTAAAACCTTCATCACAGAAAACCTATATTCAAATAACAGAACAACCAACTTTTTTACAGGTCTTGGCAGCTTACTAGGAGGTCAAGATGGCAAAATAGATCCAGCTTTAGTAGGATCTATGATATCCATGTTCGCCCAACAGATGGGCACCACAGAGGCTCCAAAACCAGCGAGAAAGAAACGAGAGAACACCGAAGGAGAACTCAATTTAGAAAGCATGATGAGTCTGGCTTCTGGCTTACTCGGCAACAAAAATGCTGGAGGATTTATGCCCTTAATCATGAACGCTTTAAGCTCACTATCGGATACAGAAGCCCAGAAGCGTGCAGATGACCATAAGGACCACGCTTCATTCCTCCCACCATTTTTGGAGAAGGCTCACTTATATTGGGACATCTTCATCAACTCAGAAATAGGGAAGACTATTTGGGAGAAGTCGGGTTTGAAGAGGACGCTCAAAGCTTTTACTGGTCCTGATGGCAAACTGAGCTTCCAGCAGATGTTCAAGAACTTTGAAAACCATTCGTTCAGGAGGCACTGGATCAAGGCAGCGGCCAAGTACTTGACAGATATGGTAGTACACATCGCCAAGCCTGAGGTTTACAGCAGGTAACTTTCTCTCTGAAACTACTAATTGGTTAGTCTCGCAAGTTTGGCGAATCATAGTTTTAAGTCGAGCGATTTCACTCTGACTTTCGAGATACTTGGCCAAACTTTAAATTGCTTTAAATGGTGCTGACATTGGTAGATTAAAGTTCTGTTTAAAACTAACAATTAGGACAGAAAATTAAATAGGTTTTGGAAAAGTTAACGTTATACTAAATGCAGATACTTCTAGTCACTTTCAGCAAAAAGGTTAATTTGACCCTCACGAAATACTCTAACTTTTGGGATAATAATTCAATTAAGAACTAACTAGTTGAGCCCTGTGTCAGCTACAGTAATTGTGTTCATTTCAATGGAGGCACAATTGATTTCGATATAATGCGGCATGTGTTTCGTGGCTAGAAGGTAATTTGCAAAATGTTATTGTTTCTGATTAGTGTCCGAGTAGGCGATACGAAATTAATCATTTTTTATAACAATGAATGATTTATAGCTAAAAGTGTTTTGACTAGGGAAGCTGAAACAAATTAAATTCATATATCGCTAAGAGCCTTCTCGGCTTTAGTCTTTACGAAGACGAACCTCCGGTTTTTCGACTGAAGATCAACGCAAAACTAGATGACAAACGACCTATCAAGTGATTCTTTGACGAAATTATCAACAGCTTACTTACACATGTAAGGTCCTGTGATTTTTGATAATTCTGTTAACCAGTCACTACACATTAATTTTTTGTTCGAGAAAACGGGACAAAAGGGGCTAAGGTATGTCGAAGCTTTAAAAAAATCTTCAATTTAGTAGATTGACGTTATTTAGTTGTAAAGCCAAAACTAAGTAATGCTAATCTATTAAATTAAACATAGTAAAAAGAAAGGCAAACTGTATTAAACCAATGAACTCATAAAATTTAGAATTTTAAGGACAAACAAGCACTTTATTTATAGAAGTCTCATTTAAAAGGGTTCCCATCGGAGCATAGCTTTTTATATAAATCTTCATTCCACACTTTTCCAGGTACCTAATCTCAGCTCAGTACATCACCAACAGCTTCCTCGACTCGCAAGGTCTGCCGAAGAGCACACACTTCAACGTGAAGAAACCTGAACAGTCCATCACCACGCTACTGAACTATGTGCTCAAACGGTACCTGGATATGGACACTGATGTGACCGAGTATGTTGTGCCGGCTGTGGAGTATGTGAAGGTAAGGGAAGAAGGGAGAATTGGGTAGATGACACCACTAACCAATAATTTCAAGAAATAACTTCACAAAAAAAAACATTTAATTTTAGTACTAAAAACCCGATGATTTTTTAAATAACTATAATAATCGATTTTTAGTTGCTTTGAAATCAATAAATAGTTAGTGAATTGACATGACAAAAAAGTGACGTCATAGTTGAGTATTGTCATAGAAAATCTATGGGGGAATGGCGTTTTGACAGCTCATAAAAAGTACTTACGTCAATTGATTAGTGGTGTCATCTACCCAATTTTGCAAATGGATGATTCAAGGATTCGATTAGGGGGAGTTAGGATTTGTGCCCGGTTAATGGTAGTAGGCTCGTCCCCTATTACATGGGACCTAAAAATACCGGCAAACTGTGGGTGTACAATGGTACACCTCTGCCTAAACCTTCGGGGAATACAGGCGTGATGGTATGTGATTCAAGCAAGGACAGTATTTTGTTCTGGTTGTATCAATGGGTGCCTAGTTGCTGCCTTTTTACTATCTTTCAATAAGTTCTAATTAATACAAATTCTGTTCCACGTTTATATCAATAGTTCCTTTTGAAAGACATACCACCACGCCTGTATTCCCCGAAGGTTTAGGCAGAGGTGTAGGTACCTACACACACAGTTCACCGGTATATTTAGGTCCCATGTAATAGGAGGCGAGCCTATTGCCATTAACCGGGCACAAATCCAAACTCCCGAGCTGCTACTGAGGATTTCGTAGAAAAACCCAATAACACGGCTCAACCTGGGAATCGCACCCAAGACCTCTCGCGTAGCACTTACAACCACTAGGCTAACGAACTAACGAGGTTCTGTATTTTTTCCAAAAAACAGAAACATCTGTGTATCTATCTATCTACATACTTGTAGTATAAATATTTTTTCTCCACAGCAAACCCTCAAAATGGCGGAAACCACGACGAAGACAATGTCCTCCCGAGGTGACTACAACGCGATAGCAGACCGTCTGACCGACACCCTGAACCTGGAGGTCATAGAGCCAGTCCTGAGGGTCTACCGCGCGTACCAGCACTCTGTGAAGGCGCCTCACTGCCAGGAACACCTCATGTGTCTCGTTAACAGGCACCATGATCATGATAAGAAGGGTAAGTGAATACTTTTGATTTCGACACCATAAAAATTAGTTAACTCTAAAACTACAGTAAGTATTCAAATATAAACAAGAACGATCCCATCAGACAATTGTATGAAAAATCATAAACGTTTTTAATTTATTGTACCTAGGTAAGTATAATTTTGACCAGCTTTTGGTGCTGTCTGGCATGATCATCATCATATCAACCGCAGGACGTCCACTGCTGGACATAGGCCTTCCCCATAGATTTCCAAAAGGACCGGTTGGCAGCGGCCTGCAACCAGCGTCTTCCTGTGGTTTGCTGTCGGTACAGCCACAAATTTTTCGTAACCAACCAAAAAAAAGCATTCTTTCAAGAACTATAAGCAGTTTCTAGTAGGCTAGCCGCACACACGCAATAATATTGACAATAAAGTACGTATTGTCAATAATATTGTGTATGTGCGGCCTGTATTGCGGTATTTTTCTATAGATCTTGAAATTCTGACAATATTGGATTGTCAATATTATTGTGTGTGTGCGGCTAGCCGTACAGTATAAATGGCGTGTTCCATACTGATATTCATCAGAATATTTCAAGTTTATCGTCACAAAAAACAGTAGGTAATAAAATGAAATAACAATACCTACCAACAACAACATAAAATAGGTAAAAATATTATTATTCTAAAGGATATTGCGTGACGAATGTAACTAAATTCTGCGCAATAATCAACCACACACATCTATGTTAATTATGGGCGTTTTTATAACTTCAAACTTAAGCTTTTCCTGTTTTTTTTTTTATTAGCACCGCTTGCTTCGTATTAATTAAGTACCTTGAGGTGCCTAATTGTTTCTCTGGCGTTAGTAAAAATGTATAGGTAAAAACAAATAGGTAATAATTAAAAATATAATTATGTTTAATTGTGCAGCTAGCGTTAGTGCCCCAAGGGGAGGTACTATGTATATTTGGTGTAGATTCGCGTTATTTGGGCAAAGAAAATCTTCCATATTTCTTTTTTAAATAACGTTAATTTGATATCAGTAAAATACAGCAAATACTGGTAGAAATACCTACGTCAAGTGCCTTAAAAATCAAAAGCTAATATCGACTGACAACAGTCGATGGCTAAAGACTCAACGCTCTTATTACAGCTCCCACAGCAAATACTTTCCGAAATCAGGCCTTTAAATATTGCGAGTTAAAATATTTTTTTTATAATGTCAAGGTATAAGGGTGACGGCTAGCGGGCCGTGCTCTGTCAGCTTACAGTTGGATTACAGTGAGCGATGTCCATTAGGCATAGACTACGAATAACAAGTATTAGGGCCCAAGGCCAAATCCTACTTACTTTTGATGTAACCCCATTATATTCAATCTATATCTTCTTCTTTTCGTGTCCATTGACTCGTATCAAATATTGTCCGACCAGTATTGAGCAACCTGTACAGCTCTATCATTGCCCTCGTTTAGATCTTGAATGGTGCAGGTGGTTGTGCACGACGGGCAACTAAGGAGGTGACGCATGTCCTGCAATGGTGCTCCACACGTTTGAAATGGGTGAAATGAAGAATGTCCCATTTTACCAAATTCCTGAAAACTATATTTTGTTTGTATTTCCCAGGTCTGCCCGGCTTCAAGGCTGGTCTTACGAAGCTTAGCAGCCTAGCAGCGTCTGCAGCACTCAGTTTCCAGAACGGGAAAGGATTCTTCGACCTGTACAATGCTATCCAGAATGACGTCAATTGTGAAGTGAGTATAATAAATGACTAGCTTTTGACCACGACTTCGACTGCGTGGTTTTTTTACCTACGTTATGTTATATAGCATGAAACCTTCCCCGTTAAAAGGAGTGTCCATGGAGTTTCTTGCTCGTTCTTCTCCATAGAGACCTACGTATTGGAACGAGCAACTAGCTTCAATTCTAAACTGTGACTTCTTGACATTCAAAAGTGCCTGTAAATGGTGTAATGGAAATAAATGCTTTGACTTTGACTTTGGACTAACTAATACAAAAATATTTTTTTTATTCGAACCTGAGATAAGCGCAAACAAACTCTTTAGCTCTATTAATATTAGAATAGATTTACAAGAGTCGTTTAAAAAAATGTCTTATTAACCTCTCTCTTATTCTATCTCTACTATGTCTTATTAATCTCTCTTACTCTCTCTCTCCTATGTCTTATTAATCGCTATCTTCTACGTCTTATTAATCTCTCTTTTATTATCTCTCTCCTGTGTCTCATTAATCTCTATTTTACTCTCTCTCTCTCTCTCCTATGTCTTATTAATCACTCTCTTTTTCTCTCTCTCTACTACGTCTTATTAATCTCTCTCTTATTCTCTCTCCTATGTCTTATTTATCTTTCTCTTATTAATCTTAACTTATTTGTTATCTTTATCTCTGTTTCAGGCGGCGTACCCTGCTGACTGCTCCGCGTTCCACGAACACGAAATGAAAGTAACCACAGAAGTGTACCACAGTGAATTATAAGCCCTAGTGTTCTATTTAGACAAACTGGATTGTTGTAATTGACCTAACACTTAGGTCACTTTTGAATGTTAAAGGTTGGATAGGAGGTTGAAATTGATATTGTTTTTTTTTTCTTTCGTTCATTGAGACTCATTTTTACTTGTAAGGCAATGCAACTTTCATTTAGCTGTTTTCCATTCACTTAAACAATCATTTACCATTCAAATGAATCTATATCTTTATTATTCATTTATCGTCATTTCATCCATCTGTCATCTATTCTTACTTAAAAAACTAGCTGATAAAACCCATTTCATAAACCATTCACGTCAATCATTTAACACCTAAACGTCATTGAATAATTAAACATTTAAAATAATAAATCATTTAATCATTAGGTCACTCATGTTTATCTTTTGATCACTATTCATTGCAAAGATTTAAAATTGCTCATTTCATTAAAATATTAATTTGTCATCATTACCACATTCATTTATGGGTTATTGTCAACTAACATCGTAATACAACAGTTCACCAAACCATATCATAAAAATATTTCATTCATATTAATTAGGTAATTTCATCACTCAATAATTTCATTTTCATTTATTCACTATTCAATCACAATAATTCACTCCATGTTATTTCTTTTTTTTAATTTGACAAAATTCACTTTTTTCACACGTGTTTTCATTTATTATTTTATTGTAAAATATACTTACGGTAATGTGACTTAATTATTTAAATATTTTATCGTGATACAGTTGCTTTTATTAATTCTAAACTATTATTTTAAGATGTCGTAAAATATTTTCCAATAGACCGTTTTTACACAAAAAATATTTTTAGGCATTTTGGAATTTAGTTAATTGGTGAAAATTAGATAAGGATTCCATTTTGATGATAAAATAGCTGAATTAAAAAAAATGTATACTTTTCTTTTTTTAATTTAGTAAAATCAATAAAAGAATCATTTAAAATGGAATATTAAAATGTACTTATGTAAACATAGAATTGATAGTTACTATAAAATTGAAATTAAGTAAAATAATTTTAGTTTTTTGCTGGACATTTTGGTGCTAAAACTTAAGTTGCATTTAATTCCCTCTGTCTACCCTAAAAATATAGGGTTGCCAGGGGTATCTAGATAGATAATAATATATTGAAATCTCGAATATATATAATAAATAATTTTTACCTAATAAAAAAATCTATATTTATATCTATTATTGTTACTTTTAGATTATTTTCGCAAGTCTTGAATGTCATTTTCAATTTAAAAATGTACATACATTCCACATTGATGTAAGATATGAAATAAAACATTAGACTGAAAATTTGTATCATTTATTTAAATGGAAGGTACCACAGTTTGCAAATTACATTCTGTTCAAAAACTAAAATTACTTACAGTGGGAGAAATCATGCATATTGGTGCTTGTTTTAGTAAATTATTATAGTCACATAATTCACTTCATAATTATTATGTAATTCAAAAATCAATTCACACTTTAAATCTTTTTTTAAGAAATTTTAACAAATAAACAGAGCAAGTTTTTTCATATTCTGAATGAAATTATTGACTACTTACTAGCTTCTACACACGACTTTGTCCGCGTGAAAATAAAGATCACACATGTCTTATAACACTCGGCAATAGTGCAGCTTTTTATCAGTAGGTAAAATATTTTTACTTGTACAAACAAACAAATTCAGCTCTTTATAATATTAGTATAGATCAATTTATTAACCTTAAAATCTTATTATTTATTGTAACACAATTAAATTCAATCCTTTTAAATATTTTAATTAATATACCTAATACCAGTTACATTAACTTTTAAAACTTTTGATGCTGAATATACAATAATTAAATCGCGAAAAATACCTACTAAAAACATTTTCATAATTATGTCAAGAAATAAAGTTAATGGCAGTATTATAAACTAATAACATAATTAAAATGAAGTTATCTTAAAAAAGATACAACATAATGTAGATTTTAAAATTATTATAATAACAGGCAATAATCATATTATGTAATAATTAATTTTACTAGATGATAATTATATTAAATGAAATGTTTCTATTCTTTAAAAACGTGTAATAAATGGAGTCGAGAAATGTTACAATGGCGTTTTTAGGTACAGTTTAAAAGAAAAATGAATGGCACAAAAAATCAAGTACATATAATTATTATTATATTATAGGCATTTTTGAAGTTGGATTGCTATATCACCTTGGTCCAATAACCATTTTACGTATATTTATCTCATTTTTATCTAAAAATAAATTACAGGACTAGGTACTAACTGATATTGACTACTTTTCTGAGGTAAGGAATTATTAAGTGAAAGGATTTAATTTTGATGTTGTCTGTACCATTCAGTGCTGTTGCTGCAACATGCAATACAACGCGTTGCTAGTACAATTGCCAACAACATTAATTTACTTATTATCTTGGTGCTATCTATTTTCGGAGTATAAAGTGTAATAGATTTAACTAAAATATATTATAATGGACGGTTTTTTTTTAAGACTAGAATATCTTCCTTTTTAAATTGGAATCATAAATTTTAATTGGTATTATTTGGTAGTGATACTATTATTAAGATAATAATATTGATAGAACTTCTAATAATGTTAAGCGTAATAAATAAGTAATATTAAGACAGATATAATTTATTTCTTAGTTGGGATGTTTTTGCAGACCCACTCCATGCCCTCCTGGAAGGGAGAAAGAGACAAAAACAATTTTAAAAAACGAACTTTTCATCATCTTTCAACGTTGTCCGTAGCCACTGCCGTGCCAGGGGCGTCATATCTGCGGGTTGTTCGAAAGAGATACCGCGACCCCGGAACGCAAAGGGCACATGAAGGAACATAGACGGGTTTTAGTCAGTAAAAGTCTGACACTCCCTCCCGCCCCGCCCAGGGCGGGGGAAGTTATTTGATGATTTCCCGTCTATAAAAAAAAAAAAAAAAGGGGCGTCATATAAAAATATTGAATAACGCGGTGTGCTGTGTGACGCTATGTCCAGCGTGAGCGACAAAGACGACGCGACACGCTTAGCAAAATTATAGTGCAGTGCGATTTTCTAAGTCTAACTTCGTGATTAGAAAGCTGATGAAGCCGTAGTGACATTATAAAATGGTATTCTCACAATACACGATCACGCTGGGTGGCGTCACCACGGCAAGCGAATACGCAACCAAGGTCAAGGAGTTCGTTATCGAAGTGAGCGCGGTCACTTTCGTGAGACTCGTTTTCGAGTTTGCATTTTAGAGGTGCGATTCTCTAAAATGCAAACTCTGTACCTAAAGTGATCGCGCTCACTAATTATCTCTATATTTTGTAATCTCACTGCGGATTCAGCTTTCGAATTACGAAGTGAGGCTTAGAGAATCGCACTACTGTACTTCTCCATTATTCGAGAAGTAATGACCAAAATCACGCAGGACACTTTGTCGCGTTGCATCCATAGGCGTATATAGGGGGAGGGCCGGGTGGGCCGGGCCCACCCCAGAATGGTCTTGTGCCCACCCCAGGCTGTAGGGCTCACCTTCCGCCTGACCGCATTGCATCGCATCGGCCATGGCATCTTAGAGGCCAGGCCCCCCTGAAAACTAACTCTAGATACGCCAATGGTTGCATCGAAGCGTGTCGCGTCGTGTTCGTCGCTCACGCAGGACACCGCGCAAGGTCAATGACACACCTAGCCCGGTATATAAAAGTTATTGAAAAACACGTGAAAACTTAATATGACGCCTGTGTCGTGGCATCGAACAAACCAAAAAGGAGGTGGCGATGAATCGATTAAACACTATCTGATTCTGGACTAAGCGACGAAAGAAATCGGTCCGATAATCGGTCGTCTGCGAAGACACATAGGTACCTAAAGTTCAAGCATGACATTAAAAAGGTTTTGGTCTTGTAGAAATATGTACCTACAGATAGTGCAATTCACGAAGACGCGCCCCACCACTTTTCCAGAATCTTTCATTTTGACCATGACGCTCTCTCCTGATTAGTCTATTCATTGTAGTGTGCGTGTGCACTCATAGGTAATTAGTGTGTACCGACAACACACAAACATTGACGGAAGCTTGCACACATATACTATAAACGGTTAGAAGGAATAGTAGTGGGGCGCGTCTTCGTGGATTGCACTATCTATACATAGAGATTTTTTTTTTTATAATTGCACTACTATCCACCGTTTGTTTCTTACACAAATCAACTATTTGTTAGAGAGTTTGGTAGAGGGAAGTGTAATTTTAAATTGAAATATCTCTAGCTGTAAAAAAAAAATACCTACCTTGACTCCGGTGCCATTAGTAGCAACACACGCCTGTATCTGCCAAGTGCGGTCTCTGATCAGATGTAGACCTAGATGCTGCGCTATCTCACTGGCAGGCAGAGCTGAGAAGATTATAAAACACTTTTTAAAACTAGGCGTGTGTAACTCTTTACTGAACCGACTCACTGTTCCGAAACATCATACTGATCTGAAAGATTGGAACTTGAGTACCGTTTTAAATGCATCATTTGGAACACTGGATCACTACTTCGCGAACCGGATGAACGCGAGCGACGTCGCTCTCGCTCGCGAGTGAGAGATTTGAGAGAGACACAAACAAAGTCAAGAGCCGCCACCGCTAGCTAGCGACGAGTGATTCACTGAGGCACTGAGCCACTGAGCGAGATTATGTATCTCGATCCACTGATCGAGATACATAATCTCACTGAGCCACTGCTCAGTGACTCAGTAGTGAACCACTTGGTTTTAATATGTATCCCGCTCACTCGCTAACTAGCGGGAAGCGGCTCTAGATTCAATGCACATAACAATGCCCACTAAGGTGCTTACATAAATCAAATACTATTAGGTTGTTTTTTGTATGAAATAGGAAACTAGGTACGGTAGTTATCATTTTATTTTGACAAAGCTTTTTGAATTGTGTATGTTCGCGCAAATGAACAAACAGCTTCAGTAAAGTATGAAGGGAAATCGATTTTAATCAATTTGTTACAGTTTGCACATTTCTCTAAATAAAAGATCAACTTTTTGTCATCTAACATTTTTCTGCCTTAGCTTGACAGCGACGCGACGTAACAGATCATGATTCAAAACAGTTTATGTTTGTATCTTTTGAGCCGGTGCCGATGTTCCAATTGTTCCAAATGAAACATATCAGTGATCCGGAACAGTTGAGTGATACAGATGCAAATGATCCAATCGCAAAAATGATACACTTTGCCCATGCCTATTTAAAACTACTTCAATATTTATTTACAAAAATGTTGCATGCTGAAAGGCTGAATATAGCTGCTCGAATTTTTTTATCTAACATCTATATTTGTTACCTATATTCACAATAAATAAATTTGAATTTGAATATGTATTTGTTAGTATCATGCTAAAACAGAATAAATCATTTAACCTGATGTGCATGCTGGGGGTACAACAAAAGTCGATTAACAATGTTACTTTTACATATCATTTGAATAGACATGAAATAACACAATTCACTGCTATTAAATTTTTGGCATTTCCTAAGAGTTAATTTTATCTTAGTTTTAGATCCATTTCATATTTATTTTGAATATCAAAGGTGCCAAATAATAAGGATTAAAATTTTGAAATGTTAATCGACTTTTGTTACTGACTATACAGTCAGAATCAAAAGTAAGGACAGTTTTTTTTTTGTTTTTTGTTTTTTATTACCTACTGATATATTTTACAGGATAGCATTTTGATTCTGATTAAATAGTATTTGCAGCTAATTAAAAATTAAAAGCTTTGCTTATTAAAATGAATGATCACCTTCAGCCAAGTCCTGTTTATTAGCATAAACCAGTAAAGCTACTCCACGTAACTTCTCATCTTCCAGCAGTTCTGCTAACTCCTGGCCTGTCTCCTCGAGCCTTTGATGGTCCGAGCAGTCTACCACATAGATCTAGAAATGTATGGGTCACAAATTTACTGTGCTACTTTTATAAGAATTTACCTTTGGTATCTTATACAAACTTACTGAAAGTTTGTATGAGATCCCATACAGCATAATATAACCTAGTAGGTATTTTTAAAATATAATATCATGGTGTTACACTGAAACTAACTAAAAACATCATTCAAGATTAATTTTCAAACTCGTCAGTCGAAATTTTTATAGGAACTTTAATGTTAAGTTTTCTTAGGGAAAGAATACCAACCAAAATATCGGTATTTTCGAAATAATTCCGCCAGTAAGGTCTTATCTTCCTCTGCCCACCGATGTCCCAGACGTTTAGCTTAAAACCATTGGACAATACTGATTTTATATTGAACCCAGCAGTCGGAGTAACATGGTTCACATCTTCCGATGCCAGTTGCTTTAGAAGAGTAGTTTTACCAGCATTGTCTAGCCCAAGAAGCAGCAGACGCAACTCTTTATCAGGATTGGACCGCAGCTTTTTCAAAATATTCAGAAGGCCCTAGAAATTGTAACACGAATCAGCACAACGATAAACATTTTTTACCACAAGAATTGGGTTATTTTGCTCAAAGTACCATCATGAAGATAATCTTTGGAAGGTTGACTAGGTTAAACTTGAGTTATTATTAGTAAAAAAGAATGTTTTTCATCGTAATTAAATTATTACTTCGCAACTTGCGTGAATTGAAGGAAATTTGTTTACATGTCGCCGTTTCCATGGTAACGGGTCGAGATCAACGTTCCGTTGTTCTGAATCTGACGAATAAAATTATTAGGTAGTAAACCTCATATTAAGCACGGTAAAAAACATAAAAAAAATTGTTGGGCTTATTGTTAACTTACGGTTTATATAAAATTGACTTTGATTTTATGACTAGATAAAAAATCGATATATTAAAACAAACTCGCGTGTATTGAAGTATAAAAGTAGGTCAATGAATCGTTCAGAAACGTTTTTGAAGACCAAAGAAAGAAATGGCGTAATAGAACTTAAGTAAACAATAATTTAATATATTATTTTTAAGGAATATAATTGGAAAATAATGTATTTTCTTAAATCACTAGTACTTGCAACGAATTAAAGTTTAATAACACACATTAAAGCTTTTAATAATTTCTGAACGTCAAATCATTTGTCAACTTTACGCTTGCCCATGTTGTTGCGTGCGCACGTGTTTACTACGGCTTTCCAAATTATAACAAACTACATTTAATTTTCTAAAATGGGTAAAGTAAAACAAGAGCCCGTCGATCAAGAAGAGCAAGGAGACGTCAGCATTAAATCTGAGCCACAAAGTTACGACGACAAAGTTGAACATTGCAGTGTGATTGCAAAGCCCATGGCACCAAAGAAGCTTAGCAAAAAGATTTACAAACTCATTAAGAAATCTACTTCCCACAAAAACTACATGCGGAATGGGCTAAAGATCGTACAAAAGCAATTGCGGCTTGGTGAAAAAGGGTAAATAAACATGTTGATATGAAAATTTTGAGGTTATGTAAATACGCATAATTTGGTCCCGCGATAAATTGTAGAATGGCACAAAGCAAGGCAATCTGAACTGAATTACTACAAAATATTAATATGTTTGTGTTACTGTCTCAAAAACCATTATGCGTGCTGCAATATAATCATTCATTTTCTCTACACAAGTTACTCAATGCTAGGGTTACAATGCACCAAAAACATAAAACATTCATTGCGCAAAAAAAAAAAATGTTAATAATAATTTCTGCATAATTTTTCAGGCTCGTCTTCTTCGCCGGAGACATATCACCGATAGAGATCATGTGCCACTTACCTGCAGTGTGCGAAGAGAAAGACATCCCGTACTGCTACACACCGAGCCGTAAAGATATTGGTGCGGCCATGGGCACGATGAGAGGATGCGTCATGGTCCTCGTCAAAGAACATGACGATTACAAGGACTTGTACGACGAGGTCAGAGGAGAAATAAAGCTGCTTGGACATCCCATTTAGGTTAGGATTATAGACCAGTATTTTGTAGTTATGAAACATTCAGTTAATTGATATTGTGGTTTTAGATACTGTACATATAGACATAAACCTATGTCATATTACAAGTTGCAATTATTGTTTCTATCTAGTTAAAGATTGATATTTGTATGCGTAAAGGATTTTTAAAATTTGTGCATTCTAGTTCATTTATTGTATACCTGTGTGAATGTTTAACCAAAGCAATTACCTATTGGTTCCTGGATGTTTAAAAACCTATCCCCTGTTAGCCCCTGTAGCCTATATACACAATTATTGTTAATGCTTTTCCTTTTGACAATATAACATATTTGTTGTATTATTTTCATTGCAGACAATTGTATGTTGACTAGCATATTGACGGTGAAGAATCAATATCTAATAACTAACATTTTAGCGGTTTTTACATTATTGCATATTCGTAGATAAAAAATGTAAAAGAGCTAATATTTGCAAAGAGGTTAGGTCTTGAATTATGAGATAAATTTACTTAAATATACGCAACTTTTAAATTCAAATGTTAAACTATAGAAATGGAAAAATTTCTTTGTTTCTTGTAAAATCATGGTTTTGTAGTTATTAGATATTGATACTTCACCGTCGATATCAGAAATCGCCTGTAAGGGCCTACACACGTTGCAGTGCCATACTGCAACGCAGCACTCAGTTTTGTCTCTTTGCAAAGTGTCATACTATTGTACTGATGAACAACTATTTTGAACGTCTCAACCACATAATCATGCTGGACATAGGCCCCCCCATTTCATATGACTTCTCAATATCAAATATACCATAATCAAAGTTGTATTGCCAATAATAACTACAAAATACTATACTGTTAGCTTATGAAGTACTGCTTTGTCAACACAAACTCACAGATTCGTAAAAAATCTATGAGAAATGTTTTGACTTACAGTACATGCTCGGCTTCTCATAAGACTGATTGATGCAATTTATTTAGCACCTAGATAGTATCAATCAGATTTTATTATTATACTTTTCTTTAGTTATAAGATTAGGTTAAGTAGAAAATATTGGTGTGCGAGAAATATTATTGTGAGACAGTTCTTGTGTACCAAGATTTTTATTTTTAATATAGACAAATATTATTACTTATTTTTTTGTTTTATTGGACACTAGTGACCTGCCCTCGACTTTGTCCGTGTGGCTTATTTCACTCACCATGTTGTCTTTCTCCCATGGGTCGTAGCGTGATGTTATATAGCCTATGTGGCTTTCTTTGGGTAAGAGAATTTTCAAAATCGGTTCCGAAGATCCAGAATTTTCCCCCTATAACCTCACAAACTACTTATTTATAATATTAGTATAGACCAATGCTAGCATTGGCAAATAACGTGGCAATGCTGCCAGCCTCTTGGGTTGCCCCATTGACAGATATGCAGACAAGTGTTTTGATGCCTTATGAGTTTCCTAATTTATAAGATTTGGGTTTTGATTAATAAGTAAATAAAAGGTTATGTCAAACTAATTTATACAGTAACTATGCTAAAAAGTCCCTTTTTCTATCAATGTAAATTTCTTTTTTCTTATTGTGTACACTTATGGCCACAATTTTTGGTGCTTTAATTTCTTACAATTTTAAATAGTTTGAACCTTATGTTAATGGCATAAGATTTTTAGTTTGTTTTGTGATGTCTACTTAACAACTTTCAGAAATGTGTTTCATAGTTAATTCGGTATACTTACAAGGTAAAGACACAACCTTAAATTCTTGATGATAAATAAAACACCAGCATTTAGTTACACATACATTTAATACACTTATTAAAATCTATGGGTACGTAAAAAATGGCAGATTGTCATTATTACTGACAGTGAAGATTGGCAAAATACAATTACTTTTTAATTACGCACTAGGATCACTAAAATATCTAAGCTAGAAGTCTAGATTAGCTTTAAGGAGCAGATTTCAGTAGATTTGAGATAGCGGGAGACAGTTCAGCATTCTCAGTACAAAATTTAAATAAAATGCTGACCTGTCATTATATCCATTTACATAAGACATTCAATTTTAAATTCTTTGCCAATCGTTTTAAGGTATCTTTTAATTTATGCTTTTGGTGACGGACTGCAGTGGCGCTCTAGCAGTGCGGGTATCAAAGACTTAAATTGGAAGACCCTTTGGCCTAATTTTAGTAATACTTTGATGGTAAAAAAACAAGTTTTTTTTCTACTCATTTGTATGTCTAAATCTAAGTTATAATCAAATTAATCTATTGTAAAATCTACTGAAATCTAACCCTAAATAATAGTAACTAGTAATTGAAGCAGTATTTAATTTTATAGATTAACCCTGCTTTTGAATGAGTGCCCAGTAATAATGTATGAGATCATAGTAAATATTCATTAAAATATTACACTTGCTTGCAAAAAAACTTGACCAACAAATAAATATGATAACAAGAATGAAAAATATAATCATTGTGATAGTCTGTGACAGAAATTTTGAGCCAATTATATAAAGATTACTTGTCCAACTTTGCTGTTTCATTTCATTTCACTTTTGACATTACCAGAACCAGGCATTAACAGAATTGTAAAAATAAAAGCATAAAAAGTAAGTTACACACATTCGTTTTGACTGTCAGTACCTACTTTATAACAAATGATTTCCAAAGTAGTCTCTCCCAATTTTTTTTGCAAGCAAGTGTACAACACAATTATAAAAATATAGGTAGCATTATAATGGATTTTTTTGGATTTACGGCGTGCTTGTAAAAATCATATTATATGTATTTTATATCGTGATTATTAATTATTACATAAGAAAAACCGGTAGAATGTAGAGAGTGATAATGACATTTTTGTACTTCAAATTCTTAGGAGATTATTTAAACTACAAGTAGTAGGTATGTTGGATTTGTTTTAAGTAATTTCTAGATAATAGAGGTTGAACTTGAGTTGGTTAATTATTGTGGCTTGGAGTGTAATTATGATTGACTGAATTTAATATAGACTGCCTCGTTAGCCTAGTGGTCATAAGCGCAACTGCTACGCTAGAGGTTTTGGGTTCGATTCTCAGGTCGAGCAGTGTTATTAGGTTTTTCTATGAAATTTTCAGTAGCAGTTCGGAGTTCTGTGCCTAACCCTTCAGAGAATACAGGCGTGGCGTGATGGTATGATAATGATGATGAATTAATTATAAAATATCTGAACACTATCACTATTAATTTATGGTTAAGAGAGGTCAAAGTAAAAATCTCCCATGGTAAACTTAGGTAAAGTGAGTTGCCATCCAGAATTTTACAGAATAGCACTGCTGACCTCGCAAAAAGTGTAGCAAGCATACTACACAATGCATATGCGACTCTTAACTAAATGAAAAGAAAAACAAAGATTTCCCTAAAACAAATCCAACATAAATCATCACTTAATATTACAAAACTACATAGATGTGTTAAAAATAATCCTTCCATCGCGTCTAAAAACAAAGCCGTAATCCAATTTCGATCTTACGACACTCACTTAAGGTTTGAAATTGTTCGCACAACTAATTTATGCTAAACGCTTAAAAAAAGGGGGTCTATGATCGTTGTGCGTAGAAAATGGCATCACTAGCAAAATGTTTGTGATAATAGTATCACAAATACTATTATCACAAACGTTTGTGATACTATAGTAATTCAAAGCATATGAGTAGTAACAGTAAGGCGTTAGACACATTTAATAATAAACTATATTAGTAGGTTCATAGGGTGAAAAGTTAACCGGCTAGGGACGAGTGAATTGAATAGGAACCATGAAGGGTATGGCAAATTTAAACCTTCTATGTATTAGATATAAAATTCAAAATCAGTTCTCCAACATTTGATGTAAATGGCCTATAATATTTTTGATCCAGGAAATGATTACGAAAAGAAATCAATCCTCTACAGGCATCCCCATGAGTATTGAATTTTATGTCACTGAAATTAAAGTTCATTATTCAACGTCATTGAATTTTGTCCTTGGTATTTTTTTTTACATTTCTAATTACGCCCGTACTGTTACTATATTTTAACTCAATGCGTATTCAAGATAATTGACGAAAGATTAGTTTCCTAAAATTTTGCTAGTTAAGCCATAGACTCAGGATTTTTTATACACTTTGAAAACTTATTCAGCATTATTGTTACCAAAAAAAAAAACAAAATGTCTGCCATGACGAGCGAGAATTATCACAATCTTAAATTGTACAAAAACTCTTAACATTTTAATTACATATATATTTCCTAGCAAACATTTCATTGAAAATGTACCCTATTGCAACGATTTTTTCTTTGCCTTCCTAGTTTCAATGATTTCAAGTCACACAGCTGTTTATGTACGATTTCCACCAAACACTGCTAAAGAAAATTCAGCCTTCTACATATTAGTTAAGGTTCAAGTTTGCAAGGAATTTATACTGTCTGGAACTCGGTTAGCTCCGCGCGTTGGTCCAAGCAAATATGAATCTTAACTGTTACGTTTAAGCCTGAATTTTCTTTAGCACAGTGTTGGTTCGTGGAAATCGTACATTAAGGCTTCGACTTGACACTGAACACGGCCTTTATTCCATTAGGGTTCCTTACACATTATTACCACACTCGCAAACAAAATTACGTACCCACTACACTCAACAATCGATTAAACTCTCAACACACATCACTTACACTACTACGGTCAGCAAAACAATCTAATGCAAAAAAAAAACAAGTCAGTTTTTTTTTATATATCATACTAGCGAATCGGCCCGGCTTCGTGGGAGTGCAAATTTCCAACATTTCCGGTGGATTTTCCATTTTTGTTTTTAATTCTTACTATCCTTTTCCAACTAAATTTTAGGTAAATCTAATTGGATTAATTAGCCTTTAATGCGCACGGTGTGAGCTTCTGTAACGGCGCCCTTAATTTTTTTATTTCTGGTCCTGCCCCCCTAGCCAAGTCACAAACGATAAACGCAAACGCTGAGTAGGCTTTAATAGATCTTCAACTTTATGTGCTTGGTTTTAAGTTGAAGATCTAATGAAGATTGCATAGCGTTTTCGTTCGTTCCAGTCGCTAACGCTTAGAAATCTTTAATAGATTTTCAACTTAAGGCTCTTGGGTATTAAGTTGAAAATCTATTGGTACCTACCGAGCGTTTACGATTATCGTTTGTGACTTGGCTAGGGGGGCTGGTCTGATCATTTTTGCGCCCCTCCAGGGTCTGCGCCCTATGCCTGGGCACCGCTGGCACTGCCCTAGTTACTGCACTGATTGAATTTACCTAAAATCGATTCGAAAAGGAGAAAATCCTTTTCCAATCCAAAAAGAAACTCTTTCTTGAGTTTTGCGCTTAGCACGTTAAGCCAGCCATTATTTTTTATAGAATTACTAGAAATGACATGTGCTGGACTGTTTTGCTGATCATACATGGCTTGGTAATGTTACGCGTGGTTTGACCGTACTGATCACAGTTCTGATAATTCCTATCACAGACTACACCTACCGAGCTCCTTTAAGCAATACTGACACACCTATTCACTTTTAGCTTTGGATTTGAATTTGTGATATTCATCCTGTTTGAATAGATTATAAACTGGTTCGCTTCAATCACGCCTGTATTTCCCGAAGGGTAGGGTAGAGGTACACCCACAGTTCGCCGGTATGTTTAAGTCCCAATATAGGCTGTATTTTTATGCTCTATTTGACAGTACTAGCTCTAGCTATTATACAGCACACGCAACACACACAATCGCTTCGAAAATCGAACGGTTCGCTGCCAGCGCGCCGGCCCTCGATTCGTCACCTTTTAAGGCCTATTCAAACCTGAGCGATATTCGCTGCCGCTGTGGGTAGAGGTACATACCGCGCGGGTTTCGCTCAGGTATTTAGTATCAAGTACCGCGGCTACAGCGACCTGAGCGATATTCACTGCCGCTGTGGGTAGAGGTACATACCGCGCGGGTTTCGCTCAGGTATTTAGTATCAAGTACCGCGGCTACAGCGACCTGAGCGATATTCACTGCCGCTGTGGGTAGAGGTACATACCGCGCGGGTTTCGCTCAGGTATTTAGTATCAAGTACCGCGGCTACAGCGACCTGAGCGATATTCACTGCCGCTGTGGGTAGAGGTACATACCGCGCGGGTTTCGCTCAGGTATTTAGTATCAAGTACCGCGGCTACAGCGACCTGAGCGATATTCACTGCCGCTGTGGGTAGAGGTACATACCGCGCGGGTTACGAACGGTAGCGAATACCGCTTAGGTCTGAACAGTAATATTACCGCATACCCACTGGGTTTTCTCTGCCGCAGGCGGTAGCGAATACCGCTTAGGTCTGAATAGGCCTTTATTAAGGCTTATATAATATAAATATTTTTTATAGTGACAAGTTTGTCAATGTGTGTGTAATTGACCCTAAGGCTCTAACTTCAATGGCAAATTGTAGCGGCTTCCTGCTGTAATAATAAGAAGCTAAGACCTTAATTTCTGATCATACAGATTCAACAACAGATAGACAATGACGTGAAATTATAATTTCATTCATAGCGCTTGATATAATGTAACTGCCTTGTTAGCCTAGTGGTCTTAATCGCGACTGCTAAAGGTCTCGGGTTCGATTCCCAAGTCGAGCAAAAAGTGTTATTGGGTTTTGCTACAAGTCCAAACTCCGAGCTGCTACTGATAATTTCAATCAGTAGCAGCTCGGAGTTTGGACTTGTGCCCAGTTAATCGCAATAGGTTGCCCGTTGCGTTGCGTTGCGTTGTTGTTGTAGGAACTGCCCCGTTGGTCTCGTGGTCGCAAGTGCGACTGCTGTGCAAGGGGTCCCGGGTTCGATTCCCAGGTCGAGCAAAAAGTGTTATTGGGTTTTTCTATGAAATTCTCAGTAGCAGCTCGGGGTTTGGGTTTGTGCCCGGTTAATGGCAATAGGCTCGCCCGCTATTACATGGGACCTAAATATACCGGCGAACTGTGGGTGTACATTGGTACACCTCTGCCTAATCCTTCGGGGAAAACAGGCGTGATGGTATATATAGGTTCGCCCCTGTTATATGGGACCTAAAGATCCCGGCGAGCTGTGTACTGCGTAACCCTTCGGAGAATACAGACTTGGTGGTATAATATTAGTCACAAAATCAAATCCAATTTTTATTCGTCACACTCTTAACTGAACAAATCTATATAAAATTATAAGCAATAGAATTCGGCGCCTTACTTACTACATTACTTACTAAAGGGAGGAATAGTGATGTTTCTTATAGTGTACAAAAATATTTTGATGAATAAATTATTTAAACTAAAAATGTTAAAAAAGATGTTGCCTAGTTCGGATTGCCAGATTTTTTTGATTGAATTTAATTACGTATTTTGTAAAAGTCTTGCATGCAAGATGCTTGCAGTGAAGTCAAGACCCTTTAAGATACCATAGAAACTTTCAAGTACAAAATATTAGAAATTAATATACGGAACATACATAAGTCAACAAAATCAGTAGAGAATATGAAATAAAAAAGATTTTGAAGCTTAAGTAAAACGATTTAAAGTTTACATTACCTACAACACGCTTGTGTGTTTTGTTCAGCCAAAAATAAATTATATACAGTCCAAAATGGCGACACTAACGTGAAATTCATGATTATAACATTTTAAATTAAAATGTTGTTATATGATTAGTCTCTCTCAAATACTTAATTAAAAATACTTTGACAATCACAAAGCCACATAGCAGATTTAGTTAAAAGTTCACACACATTCAAAAAATCATACCGTATTTTTTATACTAGCAACCTTCAACATAGAAAAATATTCGTGACTGGCAACCCTGGCAGTAGATAGCATAGTACCAACAATCTTTTCATAGAATTCTTTCGTAAAAGACCCTAACATGAACTACTATAAGCACCAAGCTACACTACCTTCAAAACTGCACGCATTTCAACTTGCTATTTTAAACTTTACTCCTTTGTGTTTAGGTTTAAAATCGTACAGGCGGTGAGTAGAAAAATATAACCATAATACTTATATTATTGTTCTGCGAATTACAAAACCCGGCGAAAACCCAACATTTATTTTTCGTCCACAATTACCCATCTTTTATTCCCATTCTGAACTACACAGATTTACAGAACAACGATCTTCATGCAAAATGAGATCTTAGCATTAAGAAATTGAGCTCAAATTTCCTTACCTTAGCCGCGAGCGCAACTCAATTTACATATTAATGGGAAATAGACTAAAAACTATGTTTAATAAGGTCGAATTTCGCTCTGCGCTTAGTGACCAAACACTGAGGCTGGTGTTTTCATACCATGAATAAAAAAATAAGTGCCTTATTTTAAACCGATACTTAATAATTATTGAGAAGTAGAAAAAACATTTTAAATAACTAATTATAAGTTGCTTATTAAAGACTTAAAAGATTACGAATTATTAATTAAATTATGTTGATTACAAAGATTTTTATAAAAATCAGTTATTGATAGTTTTCCTACTGATAGACATAATAATTAGCAAAATACGAAACATAAGCTTTATATACTCAAATAGTTAAATTCAAAGAAAATATATACTGATACAGAACATTGCCAACAGACGTTATCATGGTGTCTTGCATACCAAATATTGTTAGACAAATCTCAATACATGTACCTTTTTTGATTGATTAACTTACATAGGATGACTAGTAATAAGTGACCGATACTTAAGGCCTACGCAGACCAGGACAACACGGCAAAGGAATTAGGTTTTTACCAATGGACATTCAAACGTATCGATATGAAAATACGACATAAATTGTCATGCTTTAAAATTTGAAAATCCCTTTCGATGATTGTAATCATGATAGCAAACAACTTACCCAAAAGCTTTTTTTTATTTGCGAAGTGCTACGTTCACAAATTACCAGTCTCCTATCTAACGCACTGGGCCCGCATGGTGGATTACGGCCAGTCCCTCTAGCAGAAAGAAGGCCTGTATCCCAACAGTGGGATTTTATAGACTCATTATGCCATTCGTGAAGTAATACCTTTAAAATGCTTGCGCAAGAATTCTACATTACACAAACGCGCTGATTAAAAATTGAAACATTTTAAAGTCACTAAAACCATGTACAAAAAAATTTGTCGATAAAGAAATGTACTACTCAAGATTTGTTAAACAATATTTTAAATACCCAAAGTAGTAAATACCTGAAACACATAACCGCCATTAGAAACACCAGCCTCCTTCAGACCCGAGCCTCGTACAATACATTACAGTATATTATATTATGTGCAACGACGACTATTCTAATGAGCAGTGTTTAAGTGTAGACGTGGAAAAGTATCAGTATGGTCAGTATAGTGCTCATGAAGCACATCGATACTGGCAGGAGCACCGCAAAACGGAGGGACCTGGAACACGATAATGACGTTTATAGTTCAGGTGTTAGAGTCTATATCTCAACGATGGTTTTATGTCAAACTGTATTAATAAAGTAATGTCAAAAGTGACATAAAGAGAGACTTTTTTGTCAAAAAGTGACACAAAGAGAAACTTTTGATGTCGATAAGTGACGTAAAGAGTAACTTTTTATGTCAAGAAGTGACATAAAGAGTAACTTTTTATGTCAAAAAGTGACATAAGAGAGTTGAAATAATGGATAATATTTGGAATTTTTGCTTAAACGGGTTCGGGGCCCCTGTTGCTGGGGGGGGGGGGCGTATCTTTGATGCGGCTGATACGGCGGTAGCTACGCCCCTGCATGTATATTTAAACCCTCTGAAAAATGCACAGTGTGTATTATGTGTCATAGTTACCTCCAGTAAGGCAGATGTCAGAGCGGCGGCGGGTGCGGGTCGAGCGCGTGCAGGGCGGCGGCGGGCGCGCGGCACAGCGCGGTGCTCGCGTCGGGCGCCGCCGAGCTGTCGCGCCGCGTCTTGCCTACATGCACACTGACATTTACTTCATTATGTACTTGTGAGGCCCGACAACACTAGGATTTACGATAAGGCGCAAAACACACGGCGGGGTGGGCCGGGCCGGACAATTTGACCGTGAACGATATTGGAAAGGGAATCCTATACCACCAACGCACATAGAGGCAAAAAAACCGCAATATTCCCGGTGAGGGCAGCCGCGGGCAATGACGGTCAGACGCGGTGCTTCGCGATCAAAAAGACTGTCCCGCCCCGTCGTCTGCAAAGCGCTTAAATTAGCATCTGCCCGCGACTTCGCTCGCGGCCAAGATATAATATCCGACGGAAACCGCACATTTATCCGGCACAAAAAGTTACCTATGTGTTATTCCACACTACAATCTATCTCAGTGCCAAATTTTAATCCAGATCCGTTTAGCCGATAGAGCGTGTTAAGCTCCAGCAGACCGAATGCGTATGCGTAGACGTGCACGTACCACTGAGTTGTAAATTTGTAATGTATAGAACTGTATGTGACATGGCACACCGCTTGCGTAACGTAGACGTGTACACGCATACGCAAGCGGTGTGCCCTGTCAGTCGTGTCACATACAGTTCCATACATTACAACACAGTGGTACGTGCACGTGCACGTCTACGCATCCGGTCTGCTGGAGCCTTAAAAATAAATAACATCTATAAATCCTTACAAACTTTCGGATTTATAATGTTAGTTAGGACTACCTCGTTAACCTAGTGGGGTATTTTTCCTTCCGAAAAAAAAACTGTTGCAGAGGAAAACGAACAATTTTTAGATAGATGGCGCCACGTGTCGTTTGAATCATAATGGAATTTTAAATATACTCGACATCTACGCGACTTATACAATTGGGTAGATGACACCACTAACCAATAATTTCAGGAAACAACTTCACAAAAAAACATTTAATTTTAGCACTAAAAACCCGATGATTTTTTAAATAACTATAAAAATCGATTTTTAGTTGCTTTGAAATCAATAAATAGTTAGTAAATTGAAATGACAAAAAAGTGACGTCATAGTTGAGTATTGTCATAGAAAATCTATGGGGGAATGGCGTTTTGACAGCTCATAAAAAGTACGTCAATTGATTAATGGTGTCATCTATCCAATTATGCCATAAAATATAGTCTCACTCGGTTATAAAGTAGCTTCCTATCTGTGAAATCATTTTTATAATCGAACCAGTACTTCTCATATAACTAAAATAACACCCCTCTTTGTGAGTCGAGGATTAAAAACGAACAAACTTGTCCTCTTTATATTCGAATGATTAAGGCAAGTGTTTGGGGATGACCCACAAAGAAAAATAAATAAATTCAAAAAATATAACCACTTTATTGTTTTTCACTCTTATATGATTGCACTTGCCATGTTATCTTTTCACCACCTTTGATTGACTGGTAGAGAATGCCTAAGGCATTAACCGCCTTTGTACTTTTTGTTGCATAAAGTTTAAATAAAAAAAATAGTCCTCCACAAGGTTATAGTCGACGAAATTTCAGACGACTTTTTATGTGTTCCTAGGGGTGAACAAAAACAAGTTAAAAAAAAAACGACGGCTTTCACTCCGGGAGTGCCGGCAGAAGTGAAAACTTGAATATTAACGTTATGCATTTTTGATATTTTGGAATGGTTAGGGAATAATTTTGCACGAATTGCTTTAATTATCAGTATAAAAGTACTATCATTTATGTGGTGTAATGCAATATTTATTTGTGTACGTTAAATTCGTAAGATTTTCGATCAGGTCACGTGTCCTGACGCGAGTTTAATTTTTTTTACCCATTACAAAAAAAGTGTACAACGCCGCTAAAGAAGTTTTCACTTCAAAAATATCAAGTATAAATCAAAATCTAGTAGCACTCAGCTACAATTAAGTCAGTACCTATGTAATAAATGTAAGGTACTCACTGGTGAAACACAGGCATCCAGTCTGCTGGTTGGCCTGTAGCGACGTGGTGGGTCTCAACTCCTTCTGTTCTTTACTCTGCTCGTTTACACACTTCTGGTAGTAGTCGAACTCTTTCACGTACCTAGAGAATTAGAAAATAAATTTAGTCAGGCCACTAGCTATTTTCGCTGCATAAAAATAAGGTGTAAAATTTAACACCAGGTTTTAGTTTTAATTGTAAGGAATTTGATTCGGTTTTTTAATCATATATATTTCAGAGATGTAATTTATTTTACATTTTCCAAAATATGCAAAAGGAGAATTAATATGCCGATAGTTAAAAAAAAATCGCATAATTGGGATAGGGATCAAAGCAAGTTTAAAATGTTTTAATTTGTTTAAAGGAGTTTATATGCCACATTGGAATGATCCAATGTGTAGCATATAAATCTAATAGATAAACGCCATTTCGAATTTATGTGACGCCACATTAAATTCAAAATGGTGGTTTACAGGCGACACAAAACACGTAATCATAAAATAAATTGAAAGTAATTATATCATGTTTGTTCATTAAATGAAAGTTCTTAATAAGCACATTTCAAAAAGTAAATAATTTGTATCTTCCAAATAATATTCATAGTCAAAGCATATATTTCAATTAGACCATTTACAGGCACTTTTGAAGTGTCAGTTTGAACTTGTTTTTGTTGTTGTTTTGCTCGTCTATGGAGAAGAACGAGCAAGAAGCACAGTGGTACGTGATACACACCAGACGGGAGGCCAGCGGTTGTCGGAGAGGTAGTCGCGCGAGGGCTGCGACAGATGGCGCGCGCGGCACACGCGGTCGTACGCGCCGCACAGTCGCCACATGCACCAGTCCGCCAGGTTGTGTGCGTTGTGCAACTGCGGGGCACATTGAGCAACTACAGTGTGCAAATACACCATCAACAGATAATTCCGAAAGTAAACTTCTATAAAAAAAAACCTTTATTTTATTCCTAAAACCGATTACATTTGGGTAGATGACAACACTAATCAACTGACGTACTTTTTATAAGCTGTCAAAACGTGATTCCTTATAAATTTTATATGACAATACTAAACTATGACGTCACTTTTTTGTAGTGTCAAATTACTAACTATTTATTGATTTTAAAGCAACTAAGAATCTAATTTTATAGTTATTTAGAAATTAATCTGGTTTTCAGGCTGAAACAAAATGTTTTTTTTTTGAGAAGTTTAGTCTTAGAATTATTATTTAATGGTGTCTTCTTTTTTTTTTTTTTTTTTTATTTAGCCTGTACTGTCCCGCTGCTGGGCAAAGGCCTCCCCCAATTCCTTCCATTTGCTCTTTTCCTGGTGTCTTCTACCCAATTAAAATGTTTGGTCGCTTTTAAATCAATAAATAGTTAGTCAATTGACTTGACAAAAAGTGACGTCACAGTTTGGTATTGCAATACAAAATGTACGGGGGACTGGCATTTTGATAGCTCGTAAAATAAATGTCAAATGATCATTGGATTGATCTGGAAAATTTTGAGTAAGTTACCAAGACCGACTTGCAGCGTAAACAGATATACAGCACATTTTTCAACAACAGTTTCAATAGAATTATCGTGTAACAAAGTAATAATAATAAATTCGGTTATTTTATGTCCATATTTTGTTAATAAGAAATTCAAGAAAAAAACAGTTGAATAATAAACAGACACTTTAGCCTTTGCCCAGAACTAGGACAGAATAGACTAGCAAGAAAAAACACTAAGAAATATTGCCCACATCTAAAAAAGTAACGGTAGTTTCTAATGAAGTAATAAGATAATCAGTTACCTTGACAGGTTCCAGTAGCGACAGCGCTATCTCGACGACTTGGTCATCATCACCACACACTCTGACAATAAAACCACTTAAATGAACACTAAAAAGATATAAATATGGAAAAATACATATACACCAAAATACATATAGATTGTACCTATACAATCTACATGGACTACATTATCATGACGCTGTGCCATCACATTTTTTAATTTTTGTTTGTCTGTTTGTTTTGGTTAATCAGCTAAACCGATTTTGATGAGGCTTTTATTGGCAAATAACTAATGAATAACTTGGGGTTATCTTTTTAGAAAGAGAATTTTATTGAGGTTTCTCTCAAAAAAGATACAAACAGTGATAACGTGTTAGTTAGTGCTAGTTTAGGTAATGACGTCATAGTTTGCGTACTGGCTGAGCAGACAAGTGAGAGTGTCGAGGCTTATTTATTTAACCTTTTGAACGCTAGAGCGTAAACACATCGGCGCCACTGCTACGCTAAGCTACAAATTCAGCATTTCGATTAGCAATTTTCGATTATGGTTTTTTTCTAGTGAAATGTAAGAAATGAATATATCTTTATGCTATTTTACAATATTTCATTAATGTAGTTTTAAATAATAGGAAAGAGAAACACAAAAAACTTAATTTAGGAATTTTTTAAGTAGAAAATAAGTACTTAAAAATTTCGTTTTTTTGACGGCTGTAGACGTCCGTCGTTGGCGTGTTTGACACGTTTTCGTTTGTCGGCTATAGCCGTCCGTGGCGGGCAAAAGGTTAAACTTTATGCAACAAAAAGTACAAAGGCGGACTTAATGCCTTAGGCTTCGATTCCCGCACGGGATAAAGATGGGTATTTGCCCCGTGTCTGGGTGTTTGTGTGTGTGAGCTTATATGTTTGTAAATGCACCCACGATACAGGAGAATTTTCTAGTGTAGGGCAAAGTTTAAAAAAAACCTTTACTTTTCTAGTATGACCCACCTGTCACTCTGCTGCAACTGGTCTATGACCCTGGCCTCCACCAGGTTGACGAGGCGGTTCATGCACAGCCTGTTGGCCAGCTCCAGCAGCTCCAGGCACCGCGTGGGGTCCACCGCCGGGATCTTGTCGCTGTAGATGTAGCTCAGGAGGATGTGGAACGCGTACATCTTCACGCCGGGGAACGAGATCTGGGCAAGGCAGAAGAGTTGAAGGTTCATGGTAGATTGTTCTGCGTACGTATGATTATGTTTCTGGCCGATAATCAAGGGAACGAAGTCGCGGGCAGGAGCTCGTCTTACAACTATTATAAACTAGCTTCTGCCCGCGACTTCGTCCGCGTCACAGTTGATGTGTTATCCTACGGGTACCGTACATTTTCCCGGGATAAAAAGTAGCCTATGTGTTATTCCAGACTATAATCTATCTTTGTGCCAAATTTCATCCAGATCCATTCAGCCGTTTAAGCGTGAAAGAGTAACAAACATCCATCCATACATACAAACTTTCGCCTTTATAATAGTAGTAGGATGTGAAACTTTGGATGGATGGATGGATGGATGGATGTTTGTTACTCAATCACGCCAGAACGGCGGAACGGATCTGGACGAAATTTGGGACAGAAATGCAATATAGTCTACGAGTAGAACATAGTCTTTTAGTCTTAGTCTTTCTTTTTTGCCGTTTTTATAGATAATGGTGGGGAAGCCATCGTGCGCGAATCCGACTCTCACGTTGCCAGTTTTTTTATACTATAGGTAATGTATTGTGTTTTATGGGTTAGTTGTCTGAAATAAAGGACTAAATAAATATGGTGCATAGGTCACTGACCACCCTGGAGGTGCTCTCGCGGAAGTGTCCCTGGAACATGGCCTTCATGGGGTCGCAGCGTGCCATCAGCACGGCGCGGTGTGCGAGGTGGATGCCGTCGTCCAGGTCAAACGTCACGTCCGCGAACAGCGCGCGCTCCACGTACATGTCGCGGAGACGCGCTCCTAGCGGCTGCAGGGGGAAAAATAGCCCTTCTAAATAAATCTTTATCGTGTGGGCAGTGAGGTCTAACGACCCCACACACCCTAGTGTCAGAGTTTCTAAACCACCTCAAGGGCCTCTGACATGGCTACCAATGTCAGTGTTGTCCAAGATAAACTTAGGAAGTACATATGAATTAGAAAGTCACATTGGTAGTTGCCCGTGCCCGTTTGCGAACCCACAACCTCGTGTATGAGAGGCGGACGCCTTAAGCACTAGGCCATCACGATACTTGCAAATAAACACACTTAAAAACGCTTCAAAATAAATAAATAAATTCTTTCTTTCACCATAAGCCATCAAATCACCATCCTAAACTAGGTGTATGTGCACTTCTTAGGAGTCGGATAAACGGTGCTGACGTAAGCTTCATGTTCGTGAACGGGCGCTGTCAGTTAGGACTGTCTTTATGCTTTTGGCTACATTTTTCGCAAATAAAAACAACGAACATGATTCTTAGTATAGTATACCATCACGCCTGTATTCCCCGAAGGGTTAGGCAGAGGTGTACCAATGTACACCCACAGTTCGCCGGTATATTTAGGTCCCATGTAATAGGGAGCGAGCCTATTGCCATTAACCGGGCACAATTCCAAACTCCGAGCTGCTACTGAGAATTTCATAGAAAAACCCGTGAACACTTTTTGCTCGACCTGGGAATCGAACCCGGGACCCCTTGCACAGCAGTCGCACTTGCGACCATGAGACCAACGGGGCAGTTAATAAACCTAAATATATTTTGCATACATACTTTTTACACAACTCATTTGTATACCTCTTAAACTCACTTACCGTATGAAACTGCAGCATAAATCCCTTGTCGAACAACAGGTGCTGGTCGAGAATGAACTGGCTGAGCTTCGTGAGCTCGTGGAAGCCGAGCAGCTCAGCTGCCTGTCTGATCTCCTGGTAAAGACATTCGTTCAACAGTCAAGGATGTGTGCCTTCTGACGTGTAAGAAGTGTAAGCCCATAGTTTGGATTATGTTCTTAAACAAATATGTTTTCATAATGTGTTTATTTTTCAAACAACAACATATTTAAATTACAAACTATGTACAGTTTATAAATAAAAAGGAAGCTCATAGGGCATCAAAAAATCAATATTTATTAGTGGTTTATTAGGCCTACAATATCTTGTTGAAAAATAATTAGGTATATGAAATTATTTTCGTTTTGATAAAAAGAAAAAAATACAAAAACTTTCGAAAAGCTTTCAGACAGCCAAAATCTATAGGATTGATAAAATAATTTAATACAAACTAACTTGTGTGTCATTTATGTAGCTATATTAATAATAATATGGTGATAAAACTAATGAACACAAAAATAATAATAGAAAGATTGATACTACACTTTCTTAAGATATTTTAATCGATATTATTCTTAATATTTGTTCGCTTTAGAGCCACTGCAAACCGAGCATACGCAGTTTTCTTTTTTAAGAATAATGAACGAACATTCTTTACAAATAGAATTGAAAATTGTGTGCAAAATATAATACCACCCGGCAATTATTATCGTGGCGGCAGTTACGCAATTTTCCATCCTATTTCTGTTGGGTTTTAGTTCATTATCAATTGATCTATGAAAATTGAACGAGCATTTTGCTGTTTCGTCCAACTGATTTTTTAATTTTTTTATTGATCTACTTCAGAAAGCGTAGTAAAAAAATATGATAAACTACAAAGAAATACATCCACAACATACAGACAGAGTGCTGTTTTTATAATAATAATAATGGTCAAATAATTATGAATTTGTTTTTAATGGCATAATTTATTGCAATAAGGTTTACCAGTAACAATCCGATAGCAGCTGACTGCAAAACATTTTTGTTATTATAAAATTAATAATTTTATATTATTTTTAAATTTGCAATATATTTTATTTGTAGTGGGCAATACAATAGAATAGGAAACGGAAGCACAGAAGAGTAGAAAAATGTTAAATATAAATTAATTAAATAGTTGTCTCTTTATTAAAATACACAAATTAATTAAACATACTTAATCATTAAACATTTTAATCCAGAGACAACCAAGAAAATAGCAGAGGTCAATTTAATAATATTATAATATTAAATAATTACTTAAAATACACGTAATAAAATATAAATATATTTAAATACAAAGCTAAAGCTTATTTGGGTTTAAAATTTAATAAAAAGTGATTTAGTGACAAAGTGATATTATTAAAAAATCTTATACCGTCTTATCATCTTATCTTATATCTTTACTTAATAATTTGGGGGTTAAATGGGTGCCGGTGTAATTACAGGCACATGAGACATTTTAATTATGTCTCTGGTATTGCAGATGTCTATAGGTAGCGGTGACCTCTTAGGGTCTTATCACACTAGCGGTTTGCGAGCGGCTGCGAGGCGGGGCGGGAGCGTCGCGAACACGCCGCGGACACAGCGAACACGTCGCGGTCGCGTGGCAAATTCGCAACGTTTTTTGTCGCGTATTTGTAGCAAATTAACGTCTTACAAAATGGCGTCCACACTGATATTCTCGGCGATCTCGTTGCGCATCCGCAATGAATTCGCTGCGCATGCGCCGCGTGTTTGTTGCGCGCCCGCTCTGCTTTGAAAACGCTCGCATTCCGCTAGTGTGATAAGGCCTTTATCATCAGATGGGCCGCTTGTTCGCCAGATGGCTTGTTTGCTATTCAATGACATAAAAACGCTCTGGGTACTTCAACTACGTCTTGAAACCATGGTAAAAGTTTTCATTACAACATCCCTTCTACCCCATATTAAAATCTTAATCTATTATTTTTGTACTTAACATTTTAGCCTAATGCAAAAAAAAATACAATCTGGGGGCCTACCGCCATCCCTTAAAACATTACCATTTTGTTATTACTTTGTAATTCCAGTTACTGGATTTTCAACTCTCAGCGCTTAGCCGAGCGTTGAAAATCCAACAGTGCCCAAGGCAAAGTAAAATGATACTTTAAAACTCCCAATTGACATAAAAAATCAAATCAAAAATTCCCTATCACTCCATCACTAAACCACTACAACTCCAAACCTTATACCTACAGCGATAAAGCTCATTGTCGACTGACCTGCTGTTTGAACGCGCTGCTATCCAAAGCGCCGGTGTATATAAAGTTGACAATCTCTTGCATCACAGTTTGGGAGATGAGTTTGCTCATAGTCACTATGGTTTGCGTTTGTGATGTCGCGTGTTGGATCTTGTCGCACTGGGGAGGTAATTGGAGAATTTATTTATTTATTTATTTATCTACTTATATCTACCATTGCCGGCTAACACAATGAGATAAATGGGCCATACCATCACGCCTGTATTCCTCGAAGGGTTAGGCAGACGTATGCCAATGTGCACCCACAGTTCGCTGGTATGTTTAGGTCCCATGTAATAGTGGGCGAGCATATTGCCATTAATCGGGAACAAATCCTAACTCCGGACTGCCACTGATAATTTCATAGAAACACCCAATTTTTTGCTCAACCAGGGAGAATCGAATCCAAGACCTCTAGCATAGCAGTCGCGCTTAAAACCACCAGGCTAGCGAGCCAGTTAAGTCTCAATCCCAATTTGTTTTTTTATGCTGAGATATTGATACTATGTAAATATTGTATGCTAAACCTCCTTAAAACTCTCGTCGTGGACTGTCAAGCTATCTTTCTGAATATAGAACAGAGTTAATCACATGACTTCTTAGTTAGAAGTAATAAACTGAAAGAGAGAGAGAGAAAGCGGGAGAGAGGGAGAGAGAGAGCGAGAGAGAGGGAGGGAGAGAGATAGATAGAGAGAGCAAGACAGAGAGATAGAGAGAGAGAGATAAGAGACAGTCTGTACAGCATTTACCTTTACAACTCGAATAGAGATGATAGCGGGATGGTTGACTTCCCGGTATAAGTCCGGGGGCTTTTTACAACTGTCGCTCAGAGGCAGGATCTGACACGACGAGCGGCGCTTGATCTGATCCCATACCCTGGAAACAATATTATTATTAATTGGTTTTCACCCGCGTGAATAATTTTTGAGAATTCCAAATTTTTTTACACTAAACTATAGCCTTTAGCAGTCAGAGATAACGTAAATTCATATTAGAGAAAGAATTTACAGATTCAGGCCAGTAGTTTCTAAGACTAGAGCATTCAAACTAACAAACTTTTTTAAGTTTTACTAATAATTGAAATAGTTAGTCGTTATTAGAACGTTATTAGCGTCGTCCAAAATTTTGAATGTATACAATTGTTCTAGCATATAAAAGCAAATTTTGAAATGTTATCTGATTTTGTTAAAATTATAAGACTTTCAGCACGCGTAAGCTGCTGTGATTGATCGTTAATAAGTCAGTGAACCAATCACAGCAACTTACGCGCGCTCGACAATTTATTCAACATTAAAATTTCGTTCGAGAAACCCGAGGGCAGTCTTGTCTTGTATTATATTATATTCCATACCTCATCTGCTTAGCCTGGTCCTGTCGTATTAAATACTCGGTGTCCTCGTTAAACTCGCCGGTAGTCGCCTCGCCCATACTGCTCACCTATGACACAATCGTTTATGTAAAACAGCTGGTATGACACGCTTCAAACTTAATGACGGCTCGGATGTTCGCTGCGACTGCAGGAGGTATAGTCAAGTCAATAATATTTTCCGCTCCATTTAATTACTTCTATTACGTAAATATATATCTAGATAATTACATGGAGCATACATTATTATTGACCTGCACTCGCAGCTAACTTCCGAGCGCCCATTCAGTTTTGACCGGATTATAAGTATCTAGAAAAATTATGGGGCCGACTGCGCAGGTGAAGCCCCATCTGACTTGTATAAAAACCTACGCAACCGCACCCCATATATCCAACTCTTTCTCGAGTAATCCCATCCCACTAAGCCTGTAGCTTTTTTGTCCCTAAATAATTAAGAACCAATCCAGTCTGTATCCCATGCTGCCTTCTCTCGCCGACGCCCTAGGCGACAACCTCCTAGATTGCTGAACTGACCTGACCTGCAAAAATCCAATCCGAAAAAAAATCCCCATATGCTGCTCAAATGACACAATTATCGTTTTTTGTGCATAAGCAAGATGTCTGTTATAAATAGTTGCATTTTATACTTTTTTATACCATTGAAGATGGCATACAAGCTAACGGCCCGCCTAATGTTAAGCACTAAAACCTCAAAACCTCAGGGACTCGTTGGAGTTATCTCACCATGCTGCTTTCGCTGGAACTCCTGGCCAGTTCAGCAGACAGGCTGACACAGTCACTGGTGAGGAGGCGGTGGAACGCCTCGCACGCCGCAGCCATCATGAACCGGTGCACCGGGAAGCCTTTAGCGCCGCAGATTATCACCATGTCCGAGAAATACTGGCGATGAAAATTATGTTTAGAACCTTTTATGTCTCAGACTGTGTTACAGAAAAGTCGATCAAAATGAGGACTTGAATTAAAAATAGATCAATAGTTTTTGGTTTGTTTAATGCCATTAATTTAAAACTATACTTCCCATTGCATCTAAATTATGGTCAATGGTCAACTACTAGAGTAAACGATCTCTATTTGACCTCTCATGCATTTATTATACAACAGCAGAGGTCAAAAGTGTGTAGAGAAAAAAAAGACAGGACTTTGTTCATGAGCAGTGCTATTCTATGAAAATCGCCTTCGATTAATTTAGCAGAAGTGAGTTTAAGTTGAGCTGTCATCCCAAAGATGCTATGGATGTCAGCTCATGTTTATTCAGGCTGGTGGAAAGATAGTACAAAACATACATAAGTACTAATATTATAAATGCGAAAGTCTGTTACGCAGTCTGTCTGTCTAATTACACATTCACGACTAATCTACTTTCATCCCCAAGAAATGACATAAGCCACTTTTTATTCGCGATTGCCGTCAAACCGACGCGAACGAAAATAATGGAACATTCTGTAATCCTAATAAATATACGTACATATAAAAGTACCCCCCTCGCCCCCTATTACATGGGACCTAAATATACCGGCGAATTGTGGGTGTACATTTGGTACACCTCTGCCTAACCCTTCGGGGAATACAGGCGTGATGGTAACATATAAAAGTGTAACATCTTACTTCATTTACCTGTTGTCGCATGAGCGTGGTCATGTTCTCTAGGTACGTGCTGTTCACTACTGCTACCTCCGGCTCCATCGGGCGGGGAGGTCGGAATGGTGCCTGTAGACAAACAGTCAGTGCAAAATAGGGTTACCTTTTGGAAAGGGTAACTAAAATCAAATCTTTCTTTTAGTAAATGACTTTAAAAAGAAAACAAAGAAACAAAGTAAGTGATTTTGGAACTTAAAGATACTGCTTTGGTTTCTTTTTTTTTTAATGTAGCTTAGCTTATAGGTACTTAGCGTTTTATACACAGCCTGGTATGAAATTAATGTGTAATCAAAATGAGCCAAGCAAGCCATTCAACTGCTTAACAGATTGATATAGCAGCTATACCTATATTTGGAATAAGGAAGATTTGAAAATTGAAAAATCGAAGTCTGTCTTAAATCAGGAAATTACAGGTTTAAAAAATATTTAATATTTTGAAAATTTTATCCATAAAACGTTTTAATGGCTTGTCTAAGCTATAGATTTTTTTAAATACCGATAGTCAAACATGATTCAAAATGCGAATAATATACAATACATTGAACTGAAGATTACGCTCAAATAGTCTTCCAATCTCGAATCAAATCAAATCAAATCAAAGCATTTATTTCAATTAGACCATTTACAGGCACTTTTGAATTGTCAAGAAGTTACAGTTTAATATTGAAGCTAGTTGCTCGTTCCAAAACGTAGGTCTCTATGGAGAAGAACGAGCAAGAAACTCCATGGACACTCTTTTCATTCAATTTGGTTTTATCTCTTTTCATTCGAGTTACTGGAAAGGCTTTCCAAGCTTGGAATAGTCCAAATAAATAAAATCATTCATGAATTTCCACAAACATCCTACCTGCAACAGCGGCCTCTGCACCCTCTTCAAATTGGTCATCCAAAACCGTTGCTGTCTCCGTGCTATGAGGGCAGCTCGGATGGCGTTCTCGAATACCTCGTTGACCCCGTAGTAAGTGAACACTGAGGTCTCGTAGTAGTATATGCCGAACTCGTGGGCTAAGGCGCGACCTTGGTCTGGCATTACTAGGTCGCTTTTTCTTGGTGCCCTATGGAATATATGGGAAGAAGTTAAGGCTAAAAGTATTTCCTATAAAGAATCATGGTGATTCAACACCAAAGCGGATCGACGACCTAATTGTAATGTTCTTCAGACCGATTCCGGCCACGGCTGCTAATCTTAATGCAGACTAGCCGTAGCTACGCACTGCTGTAAGGCGCTGAATTCAGGCCGCTTCCAGCCGGTACTTTTAGAAATCTATGGGGGAGGCCTATCTCCAGGAGTGGATGTCCAGCAGCTGACATGATGATGATAATCATGGTGATATTAAAAAACCCGCCAGTTTCGAGCCTGCCACATGAAGAGTTCCGCTCCACAGTACAATACACTACTTACAACGCACAATGGTCCATTGTAGGACTAAGTGCGGAAACCAAACCCCCTAACATAGAACATACACTACTTACAAACAAAAAACACGTTTTTTGTATAGGGACTCCCTTAAATTTTTATCTTTATGTTATTGGTTTTTATAGTGGCCATGACAACACACATTTTAAGAATATTTTAAATGTCTACCTATTATGGTTCAAAAGACACAAACCTGTGTCAGACGGCCGGATAGACCGACAGCATAGTCTTAGTTAAAGGGTTCAATTTAGTAGGAATGATTTAAGAACTCTTTACTTTACTTAGTAAGTCTTAAAAAGAGAAGAACTTTCTTAGTTTATAAGAGGTAATCTCCGGAAGCACTAGCAACTAGCTCCCTAGAGTAAATATGTTCCTTGGGCACTAGTCATTGTATGCATACAAAGTCTTACCTTATGAATGGGCTGCGATCTTTACAGTAATTCAAGTAAGTCTCATCCCTGTACATGTAACGAAGATCATTCTTACATCCCACTAATAATATTGGTGTGTTCGGGCAGAACCGTCTGAAAAATCAGAAAACATTTAAATTTTCTTTCCCCACATATTTTTATGATTAAACAAAAGAATGTTACTTACCTTATTTCAGGATACCACATTGCTCCACAGTTCCTCAAAGATATAGGGTTTGTTATGGAGAAGCAGAGGAGAACAACATCGGACCTGAAAATTTAATGAGCTCTGAGTAGGGCTGCCATCCGTCCGGGATTCCCCGGATTTGCCCTAGTTTAGAGGGCGTCCGGGGGACGTCCGGGAGGGGTTGTCAAAAATATCCGGCAGAAACCCGGACACTTTTAGTTCAATTGAAAGATAGACCGATTAATGGAAACATAAGCGATAAATAAAATAATAATAATAATCCTGGGATGTCCGGGAAAATAACTAAATTTCATTCAAATGTCTGGGGTTTTGAAGTTTTTGCCCGGCGTCGACAATTTAGGTAATGGCAACCCTAGCTCTGAGCTTCCATTTGGTTTTCCCTACATAGGTCGAAAGATAATCGTTATTGAACTAGAACAAATATTATTAAAGTAGCCTATAAAGGGACATTGTTCTTTATTTTTCAGACATAAAACTAACTTCTTCTTTCTTTCTTCTTTATTGTGTGAGAAACAAGATCTAACAACCCCACACACCCTAGTGTCAGAGTTTCTAAACCACCACACAGCAATAATTAAACTTACTTAAATTATAATAACAAAATTACAAACTGTTCAGTAAATAAGCATAGACTGCTCAAAAGAATATATTTTTACAATTTTAATTGACAAGAAACCCGGAAAATAAATAAATAATAAATAAATAAATAAATAAATATCTTGGAACAACTCACACACCGCTATCTGATCCCAAGCTAAGCAGAGCTTGTGTTATGGTAACCAGACAACTGATATACATACTTATATAATTTATAAATACATACATATTTTAGATAAATCACACCCAGACACAGAACAAACAATCATGCTCATCACACAAAGTTTGTCCTGGGTGGGAATCGAACCCACGACCTCCGGCTTAGCAGTCAGGGCCATTAACCACTAGACCAACAGGCCCGTCATTCAAAAGATTAATGTATCAAGATTACCTTCCATAAGCAAATCTCCTGTCCTTTTCATGGTCACCGAACGTGTCCCATAGACGAAGTGATACGTTTACACCGTCTACAACTTCCCATGATCTTTCAAGAACCTGTTTATGAGGAAAGAGAAATATTTCTATACTTTATTCCGCACCCATATGTACGGTTGCCGGCATGTAACATGGCAAGAGTAGATGGTTGTAGGTAGTAGCAGTAGGTAGTCGGTACATGCGCAAACTTACCTCCACTATGCCAAACCTTGGCAAGTTACATGCCAGCAACTGTACTGTTAGAAAACCTTAATTCATTGAGATTCTAGTCTTCTTCTTTATTGTGTGGGCAGTAAGGTCTAACGACCCCACACACCCTAGTGTCAGAGTTTTTAAACCGCCTCAAGGGCCTTTGACATGGTTATCCATGTCAGTGATGTCCAAGATAAACTTTGGAAGTACATATAAATTACCAAAAGTCACATTGGTAAGTACCAATGTGACTTTTGTTTTGAACTTTTGTTGTGAACCCACAACCTTATGCATGGGAGAATTTAGTAATTTTGTAGTATTTTTGAAGCCGCTAAAAGTAGTATTCAACTCACATCCTTATATATCCGGTACTGGTCGATAGCCCATACGGTAGGCACATGTGTAGTCATGAGCTGTGACAGTGACACGTGCTTGTTGCAGGCACGCGCACATATGAGACGTGTCTTGCCAACCGCTGTGTCCCCGACAACTACACATTTTACCAACTCCTGGTGGGGTTGCTCGTTGTCCATTATCTGGAAGTAAGTTTTATTATCAATAACTAGTTTCGTGCAGGACTTTGGTGTCGATTCTGATATGCACAAGTGAAACTTAATTTAGACTATTTCTATCTTTTTCTTTCCAATCAAACAAGAAAGGGACGGACGTGAATAAGACTTGTCAATTTTAGTTGATCTAAAACACCTCTATACAATTATAGTTGACATGTCAGAATGCGTCGATTAAAAACACGGAAAAGTTCAAGGCAAAAGTAATTTGACATCTCTAACTTAGTTCTAAGGTAAAACCGTCCTTTTCTTTCGCTGTATGTTAGTAAGAGATGTCAATTCTCTAATTTTAGTTTAGTTTGTGAACAAGGGAATCGGCACCTTTGTCTATGTAAATTTTCTTACAGGTCCCAATTTTTTTGTACAGTTAAGTACTGCATATAACTACCAGGAATAATGTAGCTTTGGAAATAGATTTTTTCAGAAACAGACTAGTAGTTTCAGAGATGTGTGGTACAAACAAAACTATTGTGTTTTATAGATGGAAGTCTGATCCTGATGAACCTCCACTGCTGGACAAAACCACTTAGAAGGATCGCCAAATTATGCGGTCGTTTGTTGGTTTTTGGACCAATGAGTTTGGAACAATACCTCTGCTGGTTTGCTTACAATTGAAACCAAGCTGCTATTTATTTATTATCTACAAGACTATAATATTGTCACAATGAACGATTCAGTCTATATAAGCAGATCTAAGATATAGGCTACAGGTGAGAATTACTATTGATTAGAATATTTTCCACAATACAGCCGACAACTTTCTAAAAGAGATGCAATATTCCAAAAATAATAATTTAAAATTGTTCTTAAAATTGATATTGTTTGGAAAGATAAACATTACCTAAAAACATTGCGACAGATCCCATTTTAAATTTGTTTTCGTTAGAAATTGGAGTTTAAACAAAGAAAATCTATCCAAAAACTGAAATAACTTTTATTTTCAAGCTCAATTATTTTAATAAGCTATGCATTAATTATACTAGAGCACTGGTTTAGTTCATTTGTGCACAATTAATTAATTATTGTTATGACAATTACAATATTAAAAAAAAAACAAAAGAACTAAGAAAACAAAACAATTGATAAATCAAAATAATATTTTGAATTCGAAATGCAAAATCAAGTGCTGTCAAAATTATTTTGACAATTGTTTGACAGAACATTTTGCCGAAATTGAAAATCGCGTTCAAAATAATCATTAATTTTATAATTCCTCATTTGATTTTATTAACACTCACAATCAAAAGTCGGGTCGTAAAGATTTTCGTGTAAAGACATCGTGAAGATATTTTATGGAGACCAGCACCGGTCTTTATGACTATGCAGATTTATTTTATAGCCTGTAGATTGTATAACTAAAGAAAGGCCTCAAAATGTCTCTTACCTAGTGGTAACGATTTATAATTCTTCGTTTTAAACTATCATTAAATTAAACCACATTCATAAAATTGATAAAACGATACAGCAAGATTTTAATTCACTTACGTTTTCTTCAATGAATTCTTAATTGATTCATCCACTTGAAAACCTTTGTGACCACTTTCAAATCATTTGGACATAATCACTCACAAACACTAACTAAATATGACCACTAAAACAGAACAAATTCTGCATTATGTCGTTTAGATAGGTATTATTGCAAAAAAGATTATCTTTTCACGATATTTGAGGCAATGGAGTGAAGTTGATTTTGTAGCATTGCAGTGATCTGCGCATGTTGGACGTCTTGCGCAGAACTGTAAGAACGCGTACAGGGCAAGTTCATTTTAATTTTGTTATTGACAATTTTAAGTCAACGAACTTTGTCGCTATTGTTGAACTTTGAATTATTTATCTTGAATACGGCAGCTGCTCAATACTCACAATTACAGTACCTATACAATGAAACACGTACCGTACCAATTGTAAATAAAATACTTCCTTTTTATTACTTATGGATGCGTTCACTCACTCACACAATACAAGAGCCCGGTGTATTGTGTAGAATATTTAGTAGTGCCCAAGTATTTATGTACATTCATTGTATGTGTATTTGTGTTCATTTTTCGTTTTATAGGACACCATTTCCATGTGTCTACTTGAATATAAAATAACTACATAGAAGAATGTTATTGTATTCAATAAGCTTGATTAGCAGAATGCCTATTTATTTATATATAGCAAAATTTTCTTTTAAGGCCTTTATAGGTACCTATTTGGATTTAGGCGCTCGCTAGCACTCTATGTAAAAATGTATTGTCCTGACTCATTTGGGTCACGGCGGCTAGCCAAGTATGCATGTTATTTATAGTGCCCAAAAGTGTGCAGGGACACAGGTGCACTCCCTCTTCGCTATCTGTCATAGTGCGGTGGGATGGCAATCCGTCACAACAGAAATAGATCAGGCACAGGACCAACGGCTTTAAGTGCTTTCCGAGCCACGGAATTTTCACACCACCAAATCCAAACTTCGGGCTGCTACTGAGATGTTCGTACTGGAAAAAGCGAATAACACTTTTTGCCCCACATGTCCTTCAAAGAAGGTTAAATGCACTTGAAATGTATTAAAACTTTTTTCACTACCTACTGCAAATTTTGTCTAAGCAGCCATTAAAAAGAGAAGAAAAATAATGACTGTCATCTGCAGTCTTCTGTCAGCGTTTTGTTGTATGGACGTGATGATTTTACATAATTGCAAAAATGTGTTTCGTCTACACAAAGACGAGAATTTTAGCAATAACAACAACTAAATAAAAAGCCACTAGAATGGCTTTTTTCGCACTTCTATGGAAGGCGCGAACTATAGAAAACTATAGGAACAACTATGAAAAAGAGAAGATCAATTCTTTATTGTTGGGGCAGACACACTTGGAACAAACTTTGTCCCAAAGATGGCGACACTATAGACTGGACACTAAACAGAGAATTTCAAGAGTTTTCCAGAACTGGAACCCTGGTGGGAGTGCAGTTTCCAAGTTTTTCTTATACTTGGCCACAGATCAAACTTTTCCAAATTTCCTTCTCAAAAGTGTGATGGGTTTCGTAGGAGGCATAATATTGACGTATCTTTGCTTCATGTTCTTTGTCTTCCAACTGGCTATTTCTCTGATCCACGCGACTATCATGAGTTCTATCATTGGAGTTCTGTTGACTTTGGGCCTGGCTTTCAGCTATAGGATTAGGTATGTGTCTTTCATTCTATTGGTTATACTCATGGGTTGGAAGGGCCATCGAAACTCATTTATTGAATACTCAAACTCCACCACCACCACTCTACTTACTCCAAGTCGAGCAAAAAGTGTTACTGGGTTTTTCTATGAAATTCTCAGTAGCAGCTCGGAGTTTGGATTTGTGCCCGGTTAGAGGCAATAGGCTCGCCCCCTATTACATGGGGCCTAAATATACCGGCGAACTGTGGGTGTGCATTGGTACACCTCTGCCTAACCCTTCTGGGAAAACAGGCGTGATGGTTTTTTTTATGTTTTTTATTGAATACTAGCGAAGTATCCGCGACTTCGTCCGCGTGGCTTATTTCACCCGCTTTAAGTTATGTCTTTGGTTACTGCTCCGCTCCCGTGGGTCTCGTAGCGTGATGTTATATAGCCTATGTTACTCAGTGATAATGTACCTTTCTGAGGGCAAAACAATATTTGAAATCCCTCCAGTAGTTTTTAAGTGTATTCGTTACAAAAGTCCAAAATTACAAAACTTTCATCTTTAAAATATTAGTGTAAATATGATCTTGGACACCCCCAGAGTATATTTTTTGTTTAATCGAGATTTGATACCCAGCCTTTTTATACCGAGTCACGATGTATGGAGCAGCAGACTCTTCTTTTAATAACCAATAAAATTAATATTTAATAGCTTTGAAAGTAATAATTAAGTAGTAGTTAGTTATGTTTATACAAGTTTTCGATACGATGCCCCTTTCACCCCGTCTCTACATTACTTAGTTCATTCCACCCTGTTAATAGCTCAGGGCAATAACATATAACCAGACGAGTACCAGTTAAGTACCTACTGGGATTTATTGGCAGAGATGTATTGAATGTTTTCATATCACATTTTTGCCATCTTTTATCTCAAATTCTGCCATTAGTAAACTTATCTTAAATTCCCAGGCGTAGCTGCCGACTAAATAAAAAAAATAGATTTATGAAAGGTACTACTACAGTCAATGTCCTCAATGTCATATGCACAATTCAATAAGAATATGTCCAACACGAAGATGGAGTCCACAATTACTGTTGCCCATGCAAGAGGGCTGCCATCATCAAGTTGACGAAGCTGGACAAAAACTTCATAAACTCCAGATATTTAGGGAAAATGAGATATTTTCCAGGCGTAAAATATTTTAAAAATTGCTCGATACAAGCCGCTTCCAGCCAGTCCTTTCGGAAATCTATGGGGGAGGAATAATATGTCCAGCAGTGGACGTCCTACGGCTGATATGATGATGATGATAAAGAAAAAAATATTGTTTGTTTTCAATTTATCAAGATTTTTCTGGGATCCCTTGAAAATCCGCAAGATCCCGGACAGTCTAAACAATAAATCCATAGCGGAATACCGCACAGACGGCAACCCTAGCTTACAACCATAAATTAACAGCTGCAACAATCAAATTAATTCCTAAAGTCTCCAATTCATTCCAGGTGTCTAGTCTTCCTGCTGATCCCGCAGTTCTTCTCCCGCGTCGGGCGGTATACCCTGACCTGCTACGCGCTGGTCCTCATTCTCACAGGGCCTGCTACCAACACCCTGAAGAACTCTGAAGTATTATCGGAGTCTATGGCTTGTAGTCAAGTGAGTTTCTTTTGTTTATTAATCACGTCCATTGTTTTCACATATAGAAGCAACAAGAATTTTGTAACCATGATTTTGTAAAAACCATTTTGAAAAGAGTGTCCATGGAGTTTCTTGCTCGTTCTTCTCCATAGAGATCTACGTTTTGGAACGAACAACTAGCTTCAACTTGCTGTAACTTCTTGACAATTCAAAAGTGCCTGTAAATGGTCTAATTGAAATAAATGCTTTGACTTTGACTTTGAAGTGCGTATTTTTTTTTGGGATTGGATGTAGAGAACTATTTTTAATTCCTAGATATAAATAGAAGGGGGTTTTCAGGCATATATGTCTGTCTAAGGCCTAAGGCATCGTCGCGCCTAAACGGCTGAGCAGCATTTTATTTTTTTTACGTATGAAATATATAATTCCGTTTAGGCAGTTGCAGATTATCAGCTTTTTCTAGTTGATCAATGGAAGTGAGCATCTTCCAGAGGTCGGATTTAGTTTTGTTTATCTTAAGTTTAAAAATGTATTATTATGTAACTTCACTTAGGTTTAAGTTGTCGACAGCCAAAGCTACTTATTTTTGAGAACATGTCTATTTGAGAAAAAATAATTGGCTTTGTAAGTCGTGACAAACTTTATACACAAATAATATTTATTTCTTATTAAATAAATGCCTACTTCGGTTCAAAGATCTTTTACATACCACAAGAGAGCCCTTCAAAAAGTATACCTTAAAGCAGTAGGTAAGTATTTTATTGACAAGAAACCTGTACACCTTGAGGCTCGGCCAAAGCACTCATCTGGTACTTGATATTCAAAGTACTCAACATTTGAAGCCCTTTTTCTTTCTGAACATAAGTCCTTCCTTCATGAGCCGTCTGCTGTGTAATAGCAGAGCTCTTTGTGAAGGAGCTCGTATGGGCAAGTACTACCACCATACCTATATCTGCCACAAAGCAGCGTTGTTGTGTTCCGGTTAGAAGGGTATGGGTGCCGGTGTAATTACAGGTATATAAGACATTTCAACTTTGACTTTGGGATGGCAACGCATTTGCCAGGCTTTGTTATTGCAGATGTCTATAGGCAGCGGTCACCACTTATCATCAGGTGCGCCGTCGGCTTATTTACCATCCATTCATATATAAAAAAATTAATTCATTAGGTACTTAGTACCTATGGTGTACTGAATTTGGGCAACATTACGTACTAATAATTTTGACCTTACACAAAATTAGTCCTATTGAAAGGAATTCAAAGGCAGTAATTTGGGATACTTACATGACATACGGCAAAAGTAAATTATATGATCAATTCTCCTTTTTTCTGAGTTTATATACAAATAAATAAAATTAAAGTGTTTGTTCGTAATGTAATTTTTTCCCAGGTCGAGCAAAAAATGTTATTGGGTCTTTCTATGAAATTCTCAGTAGCAGCTCGGAGTTTGGATTTGTGCCCGGTTAATGGCAATAGGCTCGCCCCCTATTACATGGGACCTAAATTTACCGGCGAACTGTGGGTGTACATCGGTACACCTCTGCCTAACCCTTCGGGAATACAGGCGTGATGGTGATGGATGGTCATTTTTAAAAAATATATAAAACAGCCTCTGCCCTCGGTTTCGCTCGCGTGGCTTGTTCTCCACTCGCGTTAAGTTGGTTACATCTTTGGTTACTGCTCCGCTCCCGTGTGTCGTACCGCCACGTTATGCCAATAGTACTCTTCAAGAATCTGGCTATCATATACAATAAGATTTATTCTAATCCGACAAGTAATTCCAGGGATAGGCGGGTTGAAAAATACTTAATTATATTAGTATATAGATAACTGTCGTCATTTGGCCGTTATTTTTCCTAATGCTAGAAAAAATCCGTACTAATATTATAAATGCGAAAGTAACTCTGTCTGTCTGTCTGTCTCTTCTTCACGCCTAAACCACTGAACCGATTTCAATGAAATTTGGTACAGATATAGTCTGGGACCCGAGAAAGGACATAGGATAGTTTTCATCCGGGAAATCCCCCGGGAACGGGACCTATTAATCCACGCGGACGAAGTCGCGGGCAAAAGCTAGTAGTATATAAAGTAACATCGAAAGATTCTAAAAATACCCCAAACTTCATCTTACTAAGTAGTTCCTTTAGTTTTTCATCAGAAGTATTAAAAAAGAAGTTATCTCCAATATTCGGAGGGTGTCCCGAGGTCGCTAGACGCCAATAAATTGCGAAACTTGGAATATAAGTAGCAAACATGTTGGGTGCTTAACCTCATAACTCAAGGCTAGTCTTCTGTGCTCAAAATAGAATGAAAAAGGTTTAATAAATTGTGATTTATAGCTGTCTGTAAAATACTCGTTAACCAGTAACTGTCGGTTAGATATAGGAATCGGTTATCCATAAAACGGTAGTTTGTTTAAACGTACAAATATACAGAAATACAGGTCCGATTTGAAAAAAACCTTTTGTATTATATAGCCTGTTTATTGAGAAAGTTTATAGGCTATGTAACGTAACGCACGGGAGCAGAGCAGTATCCAAAGACATAACTTAAGGCGGTGAAATCGTGAGGTGCAGCTACGTTGGATAAAACCCAGAAGCCTTTAGGATATCTGGAATGCTAGAGGCTTCGCAGTACCAGCTCCAACACGAAGCAGAAATGACTGTGTAATGTGTCATGTGCCTGCACTTGCAGAACATAGCGACACTGCCTGGTTAGCGACAGAAATAAATTCCGTAGCAATAGGTAACTACCTACTTCCCTTTGGAGGGGTTTGACGCATTTGGTGCACTTCTCAACTTGTACACCATGCTCAAATGGTGAACTTTGCAACTGGTGCATTTCTCATATGGTACACTTCGCAAAAGGAGCACTTTTTAAGATGAGTGGAGATTTGGAAAAATTGACTAAAAATGAAAGAATCTTTGGTTTTGCGTAGGTAATTTTCTTAAAAATACAATCAACAAAGTAATTTTAATTAATTTCTACATACCACCATAATATTTTTATTTTTTCAAAAATAAAAAAGGCACTCGGAAGCAGGGACTTGAAACGTTACTCAAAATAACGTTACGCGTAGTTCCAGTACCGATAATTTGTACCGTTCCACCAGGATCGTAACAAAATTAATACCTTGGCTATAACGATACTGACAAACGGAACGAAATCTTAAAGTGTTCACTAACAATATTATCAATATATCGTTATTAGTATAACGATATAATAACGTTATTCATTCATGAGACTTATACAGAAAAAAAGTTAAAGCTGACACAATCACATAAATATATAGAAGTAGGCAGATGTCGGGAAAAGATGCGCACTCTCGAACGAATACAGTGGTGGCTTGTGCCGAGGCTACCGGGCGACGACGGAGCGGTAGTCAGCGAGAAAAGTTCTTAAGAATAACGTTACAAATGAATCTGTAACGTTTCACCTGTAACGTTATTACAAGCGGATAAGCTTAATGTTACTGATACCTGTAACGTTACTTAAAATTTTGTTCTACGAAAATGATATTCTTTAACGTTTCTTTCTTGTAACGTTATTGGTATTTTTAAGTTTTAGTATCGTTACAAATTTTGGAACGTTATATGATAACATTAATGATAACGGAACGAAATTCATTTCGTTTTCAAGTCCCTGCTCGGAAGTGATAAAAAATATAATTATACCATAAAAAAATACCATCACGCCCGTATTCCCCGAAGGATTAGACAGAATAATTATATTCTGATTATGTGGAGTTTAATTAAAATTATTTTGTTGATTGTACTTTTAAGAAAATTACCTACACAAAACCAAAGATCCTTTCATTTTTAGACATTTTTTTTCCAAATCTCCACTTATCTTAAAAAGTGCTCCTTTTGCGAAGTGCACCAGTTGAGAAGTGCAGCAGTTGCGAAGTGTACCATATGAGAAATGCACCAGTTGCTAAGTTCACCATTTGAGCATGGTGTACAAGTTGAGAAGTGCACCAAATGCGTCAAACCCCTTTGGAGAACATCTTCTTGTCTATTACGAAACCGTATCCTAGTAATTCCTATTCCTACTAATATTATAATTCCTACTAATATTATAAATGCAAAAGTTTGTGATATTGGATGGATGTTTGTTACTCTTTCACGCTTAGACGGCTAAACGGATCTGGATGAAATTTGGCACTGAGATAGATTGTAGTGCGGAATAACACATAGATTACCTTTTATTCCGGAAAAATGGTTTTGTTCGATTCGGTCCGGATGAAGCCGCGGGCAGAAGCTAATTAAACATAAAGCCAACACTAATTTAAAAAAAAAATAAGTTACCTTAAATTCCCTGAACACCACTATCCTTAATTTCAGGAACAAATAAAGACAAGTGTACACCAACTGAACGATATCATCAAAAATCCGGTGAACGCAATGAAGGATTCTATAAAGCTGATGGTAGACCAACTGAAGGTGATCACGGCGACGGTGAAGGAAACTGCGATAAGGATCGATCGACTGGTGCTGAGTGTCGGTAAGTTATAAAGCCGGGCTTCAACTGGGAAACAGTTGAAACGAAACATGTTGCACAATACGGCTGCCGTAGGACGTCTACTGCTGAAAAAGGCCTCCCCCAATAGATTTCTGAAAGGACCGGCCGGAAGCGACCTGCATCCAGCGTGTTCCTGCGGTCTTTATCAGGTCGTCTGTCCACCTTGCCGGTGGGCGTCCTACGGTGCGCTTGCCGGTGCGTGATCTCCATTCGAGAACTTTCCGGCCCCATTGGCCATCGGTTCGGTTTGGTCTCTGAAATGTATAAATGATTTAATTTTATTTGATTCAATGCTAGGTGCTGCAGTATACATCTTTTTCCTTTGATGTTTTAAACTCTTTTTCACGGTTTAATTGGCAACAATATTGTTGCCAAGTCTGGGCCCGGCTTTTCACAATTCTCAGTAAAAAAATATGCGTAATCGATATATATGTCATGTGTACATTCTCATGCTTTATCATGGTCATAGATTAGAAGACAGCTATCAATTTGCATAACTTATACTCGTATATTTATTACTAGCTGTTGCCCGCGACTTCGTTCGCGTTCAGTATTTTTAAGTTAATAGTGTTCATACTGTTTCTGTCTAACTCCTATGTGACATAGCGTGATGAATTGTACTTAAGATTACAGCTCAGGTTACTGCTAACACAATGCCAAAAGTTTTGTTCAAATCGGTGCAGGAGTTAAAAATTTATACGCGTACATACAAACAAATAAACAAACAGACAAAAATTCTAAAAACCATTTTTTTGGGTTCAGTAGAATGTGTTTAACATGTGAAAATTACTCTTTATAAAAAATTTTGAATGTACAGAATTGGCCTCGTTACGATTTTATTATGTATAGATTCAGAGGATTTCCAGTAACTGCGTGCGTACCTAGTAGGGTGTAGGAACGTGGATTGATAGGAAAGAAAAAATAGCGATTAGTTTTATGTTCCTTTTATGGTACTTGGCACCAGTGGGTAGATGGTCACGTTTTTTAACCGACTTCAAAAAAAGAGGAGGTTTTCAATTCGTCTGTATATTTGTGTTTTTTTTTTGTTGTTTATGTATGTACCCCGATTACTTGAAAACACACGGACCGATTTGAAAAAATCTTTTTTGTTTGAAAGGGGATACCTCACAGGTTGTCCCAAAATGGTAAAGATCGGATGAGGATATTCAGAGTAATAAACAGAATTGCACCTCGAGAGTGCAATAAATTTCTCAGTTTTCGTTTTCTACCAGTATTACCGTTCCTTCATAGATTGGGATGGCAGGAAGAAAAAAAAAACAAAAAAAAAGACAACCGCCTTCAACTGATTTAGTTTTAGGATTTGAATTATTTTTTTCAAGGACGTACTGAATGATTCAGATGATGATGATGATGGAGTAGCTCGTGGCTAAATAATTACAGCCGCATAGACCGATCTTCTGGGTTAAGCCACGCTTGCCGAGGTTGGTCTGTGGATGGGTGACCATTTACCATAGCGAGTTTCCTCTGTGCCTCGGAAAGCACGTAAAGCCGTTGGTCCCGGCTGTCATTTGTAGATCTTTGACAGTCGTTAGGGATAGTCAGAAGCCAAGAAGTCTGACAACCAGTCTAACCAAGGGGTATCGTGTTGCCCAGTTACTGGGTTCTGGAGGTCAGATAGGTAGTCGCTTCATGTAAAACACTGGTATTCAGCTGCATCCGGTTAGACTGGAAAGCCGACCCCAACATAGTTGGGAAAAAGGTTAAGCAGATGATGATGTACTGAATGATTCTAAAATTCTATTTTCCAGCCCACACCATCCAATCCTGCTATGCCTGGCTCCAGTCAATAGTAGACATGTGCAACGCCAAATTTAAATCCCCCTACGATCGCTGTTACAATGTCATACAAAATGGCATAACCCGTTGTCAGGAGATGCTGCACCCTAAAGTGTCAAAGTTCTGCAATATAGCTTCAGTAGCGAACCTTGCTTGCTATTCGTTGAAGCCTTTCACAGCGTTCTGTTGTGCAACTGACTTTATGGATGAAGCTATTCTGGCGAGCGTTAAGAAAAGTAAGTTTTTTGTCTTTGTTTTTGTAGAAGTCAGGAAGTCTGACAACCAGTCTTACGAAGAGGTAAGAATTAAAATCCGTTGCGCAGTTTCAAATATCTAAGCGTACAGGCGGTGGAAAGAGACTTTGTTTTATACTATGTGGAGAAGGAAGCAAATCAGAACTGAAAAACGAATTGCAAACAGACATACATACATACCATTTTTATGGTTAGGTAGAGGTGTACCAATGTACACCCACATCACGTCCCATGTAATAGGGGGAAAGCCTATTGCCATTCACCGGGCACAATTAAATCGTAACTCCGAGCTGCTACTGTGAAACAAACTGAAACAGAAAACATAACAGATACATTTTGTTATGAAAAGTAACGCTCAAGATGTTTTGATGTTCAATAGTCTTAATTGAAGTCATGAACTCGTGACTGAGAGAATAATTTGAAGGTCTAAACGACGCATCCTGAGTTCAATAGTCTGTTGTTGTTATTTGAACTACAAGAACGAAAATGATTAAGGATCAGTTAGCACGCAATAGCCCTCATTTCTGTGGGAGATATGGGATGAAAGATCGGATGCGGGGACATCGTAACGAAAACTTACCATGAATTCAATAAGTGGCTTAGATACATAGACATTCTCTATACAAGGCGTTGATTTGCAAATTCAAGGAGTTAACTATGCTCGTGATTCTTAACACGAATCAATAATAAAATAAATTGGTATTGAAAAATTTTTTTTTACGTCATTTTCAAATTCGAGCTAGGCATCTCGTCAGAGGGTTTAGGCGCTTTGTACACATTGATATAGCCGCGTGACAACTCTGCCTACCGCATACGCGACTGGGCGATTCTGAATTTTGCAAGAGGAGTATTCTGGAATACTGTTATTTGATAGTTGCAACTAATTATTATTGGCGATATTGGCCAGGCATCGTAATTATATTTGATTACTTTTTTACTTTACTTTTATGACAAGCTCCTAAAATTTGACTAGGATGCAAATCAACAGCTTGTATAAAAGTATTACGTTGGTTATTTAAAAAAAATCTGCTGTACTCCGACACGAGAGCGGGGGGTTACGAGAGTTAGGGAAGAGGGAGTGCACTTGTACACTATAATATCTTCTGCGTACGTCGCTAGTCTGCATTAAGAATAGCCGCCGTGGCCGGAATCGGTCTGGAGAATTACATTTTTACATCTGCTGTACTGCTGCTGCAAGCGCGCCGCCCGCAATCTGCCACCGTTTTTTATCTTGCCATTGAAAAAACTATTTTACGGGCACGAATTAAAGTCCTAGCTTAAACAGCAAATTGTTGGAACTGTGCTATAACAATGACAGTTGACATTATCCTCTCTAGAGCTACGGAACTTCTCGGAGCGCCTACGAGCGATGTTCTTCGTGGAGGTCCACATCCAGCACTCGTACACTTACAGCAGCAACACCAGTCAGGTCGCCGCCGGTATCGTCACTGAGATCAGGAACAGAGCTGATCCTATGCTGACCTGGCTTTCTTGGAGCTCCTGTGTCACCAGCTTGTTTTTACTGCTTATTATATTCAGGTAAATTCATCTCATTCTTTTTTTGCGTTGAGATCTCATTCTTTTTCTAAAATAAATGTGGCATAAGTTACTCTTTATGACATCAGGTATCTGTCTGAGGAGATTAGGCTTCATCCGCCTAATCTCCTAAACGGCTGGACCACTCACAGTGACAGACAAACAAAATTAAAATCTTTTCTTCTTTTTGTTTCCGTTTAAAAGATTTATTTTGTAAAAATCTGATATTTTAATTTTACAAGCAGATTTTAATACTGTTTATTTATTAAGGTTAAAACACAAAAAAAAGTACAAGGGGCCTTAGTGACCAGATCTGAGCCATTCTAATGTAATTTGTGATAAGGAAATTAATAACTTTTCCATTCTATTGTACATTTACCACCCGTCCTACTTATTCCAGAGCAAAATACTACCAGCACATGTTCGAAACTCGCTCCCGCTTCGACAACTGTTACGTGACGAAAGAATTGCAAGAGTTGGATCTATTGAGACAACAACAAGGCAGAGAAACCGTCCTACCTCTGAATAGAAGAGAGCGTGCTAAGTATATCACAGTAAGTGACTTAATGTACCATTTCCACCAACCGGGCCGCGACGTTGCGCATTTCACACTGTGCTAATGAAAATTCAGGCTAGTACATAATAATTAAGGTTCATATTTCTGAATCGATTCCTATTAAAGGTTTTTTTTTGTTAAAGGCCGTGTTCATACCAAACTGACTGTCAGCCGCCGAAAGTGAGCGAACGTTACGCAGTTTATTGTATTTCCATACATATTCACTTTTTCGTTCACATCTAACCGACGCCGACGATACGTTATTACGCTATGCGTAGACGCTGACATTATTATTACCGTTTATTTACACGTTTACAGTGGGGCTCACAGTGAGCCTGCTCACATTCGGCGGCTGACAGCTAGTTTGGTTTGAACACGGCCTAAGTCGGTTGACTTTTTGTAAATCAACCTTAAGCTCTTAAGAGACGGTTATTTTTTTATCTATTTTATGTTTGACCATAGATTCTATTTACAACTGCGGTTCAAAAAGCCTTATTGCATTGACATAAGTTTTAAAATCCGTTAAAATCTATCTATCAACAGAGAGGTGGCTATTATTTACTTACTTTTTATTATTTTAGGATGAAATAACCTATTTTTTTTTTAATGTACCAGCTGAAATCGTTTGTGTAGCCGATTCTGAGCAAATTACTTTCAGGGTGTGCATTTGTGGCCTTACTTATAAAAATAACGCTGATTCATACTCAGCTACCTCTTATGTGACTGACTGAACGATGAAACACTATTTTAATCTGCCAGCACTTAGACGGTCAGCATAGACCATGACCAAATTATTCGATTAAAGAACGAAATCGAACGATCAATTGAGCATAATTGTCAAAATTTACAATAGAATCCATAGACCAAAAATGTCATCGTCACAGCTGATTGTAGCCCGCCATCTTACTTCCGAACTATACTTAAACAACGGGTCGCCGCTGTTTAAATTTTCTGTCACTTAGGCAACATCTCAACGCTGATTAACGTTTATAGGTAAGATTTTTCACCTGAGACACCGTTGAAAGTGGTTGCTATGTGAAAAATAATTGATTTTTAATCAAGGATTTGAGAGTTAATCAATTGATAAGTAGCTGAGTATTATTTAGCGTTATTTTTATAAGTAAGGCTGCATATGTTAACATTTTATTTTATTTCACAGACATCATCGTTTCGTCTCGTGTCTTCCGAGAAGGTTTACCTGAATCGTTCAGCAGTATTCATGGCTATCACTACCTTCAAACTGCTGATACACATGGTGGCAGACTATAGTTTGTATTGGGTTCTTATGACCATACGATACCATGGACGGTTTCAATCGGAATTGTTGCGTGAGCTTAATGATTTTTAATCCATACTAGGTTTAAAAAGACACTTAATGAAGCCAAAGTTTACATAATTATTCATTCATTTATTTATTTATTCATTCATTTATTTACCTCCACGACCAATTTTTTGGTGCGCGCTGTAAATCCTCATTGACTTCCTCCGTCATGGGGGTGACTCAGGGGCATGCTGGACTCTTACCGGCTAAAACCACCCTGGTGTTCCACAAGTGCCCACTGCCGGGGGTGCAGGATTCGCATAAGCATGCCTCTATTATGCAGCCATAAGGAAAATAGTCATAACTAAATGTTAAATAGGTTCCTCCTCGACCCCGTGTACTGTATGCAGTATGCACCCATAACCAAAATGTTTTGTGTGCGTTCCACGCCAAAATAAAAGCAATTTTGAACCGACTTCAAAAAAGGAGAAAGTTCTCAATTCGTCTTTATTTATTTTACGATATTATCAATGTCAAAAGTCAAATCATTTTATTTCAATTAGACCTAGTAATATTGAATCTAGTTGCCTATTTCAAAAGGTAAGTTTTCCAAAAGTAATTTTTGCACAATATCATTTAGTTTGTTGAGCAGTGTGCATAGTTACCTAACGGCTATCTCGTGTCTTTTTACACCCCTTTATTTCTCAATGACTTTACAAAAAACGTTATGATAAAAGATATCATTTTCAGCTGGGATCCCATACTCTGGAGCCCATGTGTTTGGAACTGGTTTTGTGGCAAACATATTCGAGTCCCTCGTGGAGATCTTGGATATACCGCTGTCTTTCCCGGCCCCTTCCTCAATATCGTGCTTACCAGACCCTTACTCACCCGATTTGAGACGTTATACGCAGATTGGTAGGTCACTATTTGAATTGAATCTATACTATGTAATATTATAAAGCTAAAGAGTTTGCTTGTTTGGTTGAACGTGCTTATCTGCGAAACTATTGGCAATACCGTTGAGTGAATTTTCAAGCTTATTGTTATAGAAAAATCTGTCAGCAAAGCTAATCCAGCAATAAGCTCACAGTTTTCTTTTATTTTAAGAACTAAAAGTAATAACAATAGGGTTGAATTTTGCTTAATTTGTATGTACGATTGAAATGGCGAGCGGAATTTATTTCAATATCAAATAAATACTTGATTACTTCTACAATAAATTGCTGTTCTATTTACGTTCACGTAAGGTAGCAATTAGACTAGACTTCTCTTTTTTTAGGAGTCCTCATTTTCCTTCTATGGTTCTTCGCACTCTTCGAACCTTACGGCCTTCGTCTCCGTCATCTGATCATGGGGCACTACAGACCTGAACGGGCTAAAGCTAGAGCAACTTGGTTGTTCAACCATATCTTAAGAACCAGAGGTAAGTTATCTTTGTACCCTTACTATCATTGACTCAATTATTGCTTGATTATTTAAATTTTAAGTGAGTGAGTGTGATTTTCAGTCAGTTTTATGAAGTTCGCTAGAAGGAAGCTACATCGAGAGTACAAATATTCGTCAGAAGCTTCGCTAACTTTTCGTCAATGGATTACTGATCTTATTCCGTAAGTACCAATGCCTTAATTACATTAGTACTTCACAAATGGAACACTTACTTCATAGGAAGTATTACAAAATATATGTAGCAGTTTTTGTGCAAGAAACATTGCATTCACGTATTATCCTGATATATTTTTAACGAAATGTTGTAAAACATTTTTTTTTATAAAGTAGGTATGGACTTTCTTACCCATTCTTTTCCATCCGAAATTTCCTTTCGGAAAAGGCAATTAGATTCTTTTTTCTTGTACTTATATGATTTCAAAGGTGCCTTTTAATGGTCTAATTGAAATATATAATGTTACTTTGGTAGTTTGCAATATGTAGACCTAAGTTTATCGACATAGCTCTCAGATTTGCGAATCTCTACTGGCAGTGGGTTAAAGCACAAAGCTCGTAGAACACAAAGGCCGTTGGGGTTGCAAGGCTTTCTAGTGGCGACCATGTACCGGATGGTGCAGTGTGAGAAGGCTTACGAGGTGAACCGACGAGCTGGTGAAGGTAGCAGGATACAGCTAGACACGGGCCGCCCAAACCCGGTCATTTTGTTAATCTTTAGAAGAGGACTATGTCCAGCATGTCCAGAAATGGATGTCGTTCGGCTGTTATGATGATGATTTTGCAATTTTAACGTTATAAAATAAATGTCCTTAGTTTTCAGTGCCTCAGAACATTGGTCGGACTAGGTCCAAGGCAGGAACATTGTTTACTATGTGGAATTACCTCTTGTTCGAGCGATCCCGACTCTCAACTGACGAAGTTAGACTGGATTTTAATAATTATTTAGTTTTGACTTTAGATTATTCGCTTATTCTGAATTGCCCCGCTAGCCTCATGACCGCAAGCGCTAGTGATGAGCGTGGGATCCTGGGTTTGATTCCCATTATGGCCAAAAAGTGTTAGGTATTGGATTTTTCCATTACGAATTTCTCAGTAGCAGCCTAGAGTTCGGAAGTTGGTGGTGCGATACCCCCGTACCTCAGAAAGCACGTAAAACCATTGGTCTCGGCTGTTATTTGTAGATCTCTGACAACCGTTACGGATAGTCAGAACTCGGGAAGTTTGAAAACCAGTCTAACCAAGAGCCCATTACTAGGTTATGGACGTCAGATAGGCAGTCGCTCCATGTAAAGCCCTGGTATTCAGTTGCATTCGGCTAGACAGGGAGGTGACCCCAGCATTGTTGGGAAAAGGCTTAGCAGTTAGTTTAGCATATTTGCCCGTGTGCATGTTCCTCGTCTAACTTTTTCTAACTTGGTAAACGTTCATTGACGTCCCCGCCTTAGAAGAGTGTTGAGTGGTCTGTCAGACTCTTACTGACTAAAAACCACCCTAGTGTCCTCTTCCTACACTTAAGTACGCCAGGGATCTCGGATCTCGATCCCCGGTTGAATCCCCGAAGCTGGTCCAAGCTAACCTCTTACTTCTGGGTAGATGTCCAACCCCTGGATGTCCTGGCGTCTTCTGCATCAGCTGCTTCACTGACATTGGCGAGCTGTGCACTATTTGTCTGTCACCAGCCGACTATGGTGACTTCAGTGATATCAGCTTAGAAAAGTAAGTTATCTTCTTTACATTGTATAAAACAACGTCAACTCCTATACGCTTTTAAACTACGGAACGGATTTCAGCAATAGATAGACTGATTCAAGAGGAAGTTTTAGGTATAGAACATCGCGCTACGACCAAGGGGAGCGGAGCAGTTATTGAACGCGGGTGTCTCCGCGGGGTTTATTATAGCTAGTTACTAATACAAGGTGTTGATTTGCATTCTCGTCAAATTTTAGGAGCTTGTCATAAAAAAATAGAAGTAATCATAATTACGATACCTGGCCAATATCTAATAAATACTTGTTTTTTTTTTAGTTGCAAATATCAAATAACAGTATTCCAGAATACTCCTCTTGCAAATTTCAGAAGTAGGCAGGCGGTAGGCAGATTTGTGGCGCGGCTATATCAATGTGTGCATAGCGCCTAAACCCTCTGGCGAGATGCCTAGATAGAATTTGAAAATAAAGTAAAAAAAAAAATCAAAACCTAGGTATTTATTTTATTATTGATTCGTGTTAGGAATCACGAGCATAGTTAACTCCTTGAATTTGACGAGGTTGCAAATCAACGCCCTGTATAATAAAGATGTTTTTTTTTGTTGTTGTTTATTTAATCACACATCTCTCGCACCACCACTTAGAACGGAAAATATATTTTTGTGTGTGATAGCCAGATTCATGAGAAATAGTATAAGCTATATAAAATCACGTTATGATACACGGAAGTTAGTTAGTGGTTAGTTATACACGGAAGTGGAGCAGTAACCGAAGACGTGACATAAAGTAGGAAAAACAACACGCAGATGATGTTGCCGGCAGAAGCTAGTAAATTTTAAATTATAATCAGTGTGTTCTCAGGAATGTCGTATTTGATATAGTTTTATTTATTTTTAGAGGTTCTTCAGATGATAGTGACAGTGACGTCGAATTAAATGAAGGAAGAATGAATGAACACGTAAGTGAAACAAATTATATTATATTTATGTACTAGTGGGCCCGGCAGACGTTGTCCTGCCCCAAAAATTCGGTACAAAAATCCAGTTCCAGCCTACCAACCTACTTACTCTACCTACCCTACCTCTACATACCAACCCTACCTACCTACCCATATGCTTACTCTACCTACCTATCTACCTACCCTATCCCTACCTACCTACCCTACCCCTACATATGTACCCTACCTACCCTACCCCCACATACCTACCCTACCTACCTATCTGCCAACGGGATAAAAAGTATCCTATGTCCGTCTCCTGGTTCTAATCAACCTCCCCGCCAATTTTCACTCAAATCGATTCAGCCGTTCTTAAGTTATAATTAGTGTAACTAACACGACTTTATAGATATCGCAATTTTCTGTCACCCGTGTGCGTTGGTGTATTGGAATTCTTAAGTTCCATTATCCCGACAAAAAAGTCCGTCACAATGTCTGTCGTGAGCGCAGAGGCTAAGTTAGATAGCAACGACACACAAATTGCAGCTTTGCATCCTAATCAAATTCCAGGAGATTGTCATAAAAGACATAAATAATCAAATAAAACGACGACACCTGGTCAATCTTCTATACAAAACTCGACAACGGCTGGAGCAATTTGGCTGATTCTTTTTGTAGACCGATTTTGATAAAACATACCTCAGAACCTAGGAAACCTGCTTTCAAATAAAAAACCGCTTTGAAACCGGGTCTTTCGTTAAAAAGCTACGATGCCTCTTTTTGAGTCGGGGATTAAAAAAGACAAATGATACAAACTTTAATGCAATTTCCAGACAACATTACTATCAAATATTGAAAATGGTCACAGAGTATCAACGAGCAGAAACGATGATTATCGAAGATGGGAATTATTTTCAAGAACTATGGGACCCAGAGGACCACTAGATGCTATTGCCTTACTACGTACTTATAAGAACAACCGAAAATTTTTCACCGATTTGTTTAAAAAACGATTGCGAACAATTCAAAGTAGTATGAAAAAACATCATCGAATTAGCAAGTATACACTAAATTGGATCGCAAAACTTACCCCTGAAAATACATTTAAAGATTTTCCTAATAATGAAAATTGTAACTGTTATTCAAATTTTACTGATGCGTATGGTGAATTCGAAGAAGTCATTAGTAGATCCAAGTCTATTGGAGTTAATACTGATAGAAATCGTGGTGTTCTAGTAAAAATGCTAGTGAACAGTTTTACTAGACAAATGTCCAAATTCGGGAAACCAGATCCGAAACAATATAAAAAACTACTTCCCTTATTTACTGAAGTAAAATTTAAACATCATGGTAATATACAAAGAAACCACCACATACAGAAAAATGCTCACATAGAAAGAAGCAAAATAACATTGTTCTCAACAAAATATTTTCACAGTCATAACTTGACGATATGCCAAAGGAATTTAAAAGCAATTGTAAGAAGTAAAAAAGACAATAGGACCAAAACTAAAATGAAAAGGTATAATGAACCCATAGGTATAATAAAAGCTGCCAGGTATTTCCAAAGCAGTAATGAAACAAGTGTTTCGAATCAAAATAGTGGTAATACATCAAGCAGTTCTCGTACTGAAAGTAAGAGGGAGAGTAATAACTCAAAGTCAGAAGGGAAGAAAATTAAGAAGAACTTTTCTAAAATTAATAAAAAGAGACCTAGAAGAAAGAAGGAAGGCATTAAGATCATAAGGAAAAATTCCCGCCACAAGATGACTAGATTTCAAACTTTATTTTCTGATTACTGGAATTATCTCAAATGCTGTCTAATGCCTTGTACAGCACAAAAGAGATCAGATATTTCAATTCCTAAAGTAAAAAGAAACCATAAACGTAGAAAAAAACGAAAACTTGGCGTTGATTTGAATGAAGCCGATATCCTAAATGATTGTTTCGTAAAAAAAGATTTTAAACAAACAAGGAATGTTAGGATATCAGCGTTTTTAGCTGAATTCGAATGGTCTAAAAAAGATTATAGAAAGAAAAAAGATTTTGTTGAAGAAAAAGCTTCGTTTGAATCCGTAAATATGACGCCTGCTCCTAATACAACTACTAAAATAGTTAATGTAAGTATATCTGGTAAAGATCGCGGGAAATCGCTGGATGCGGGCAGCGTAGGGCCTCATTTACGGAGACGCGCGGCGTCGCGCGTCGCGTACGGCGTGGAGTCTTGCGACGCATCGTACGATTTGTCTGTTTACGGAGCGGCGGCGCGTCAAGCTGCACTTATCATCGCACGCGTAAACACAAACGTACAGTACGGCCGACGTATCTTGGCGAGTCTGAAGTAAGGCGATTAGCTGCGCAGTAGACAATTTTGTTCCTAAAAGATCTATTGCGCAGAGAAACGGCTAACTTCAGACTCGCCAAGATACGTCGGCCGTACTGTATGGCAATATAGGACGTTGTTCATGGAGACGCGGGGCGGGACGCGTGGCAGTGCCCACCGCTGCGCCCGCGGCGACTCCTCAAGCGTGCGCTGCGGCGCACTTCTGTTATGATGTAGAATTTTCTTCCAATAAAAAAACGATAATATCGTACTCCATTGTGACGGTGACTACGTCTGCGTTCTGCAATTTCCAAAATGACTGGCAGAAGATTCCGCCGCGGGCATCGCTTCAACGAGAATTGCCGCTGCGTGTGCCGCTGCGTGCGCCGCTGCGTGCGACGCGGCGGCGGTGCCAGCCGCGGGCTCGGCCGCAAAAAACGCTCAATTTCAAGCACACGCGTCTAAAATCGCTTCTCCGTAAACGCACTCATACAACGCCATATGTTTGAATTCAGTCTCCGTAAATGAGGCCTAGGACCGGTCAATGTCATCTTTAGGGGAGGCCTATGTCCAACAGTGGACGTCATTCGGCTGATATGATACTGATAATGATGATGAAGTACATCACTAGGACGTACCAGATAGTTTTTCGTTAGGAAAGTATGGTTACGATTTCCGAAAATAATTGATTTGAAAAAAAAATAGGATTTCTTTGGGATCCCATTAAAAAAATTGATTAATTCGTCGTAAATTTGATGGTCTCGTAGTTGACGTAATTGTTGTAAACGAGCATTTCAAAATTGTTAACTCATGAACATTAGGTAGATGTGACGATCTACATGTCACCTGTATCATCATCATCATCATCATATCAGTTGAAGAACATCAACTGCTGGACAAAGGCATCCCCAAAAGATACTATACAGGGTGGAATTTTATATTGCTGCCTGGAGGAAAAGTACTCTAAATACTTAGGTTAGCAAATTTTTCTCAAAGGAAACATTCCTTTATTTTTTTAAAGAAACAAAACTGCATTTAAATCATTTTGAAAATACGCTTGCCACACCCGGGAATCGAACCGACAAAAATCCGAAAATCTGTATCTGAAATCCACCCTGTGTATATGTCACCGGAAAATAACAAGATCCGTAAGTTTATCAATTTACTAGGAAGTTTATAAACTTTCGTAAGATTCTAAACGGGAGATAAATTGTAATATTTTACGTCCACATTTTCGTAAATTGATAAACTTACTGAACTCACTCGTAAAATAATAAGTAAGCAGTAACCAAACGCTACGCGCGATCTGATTGGTTGGCTGTCACGTGTCACTTCTCCTTCCTCCTATGAACACAAGCATTGCCACTATGCACATTGACCAATCAGAGAGCAGTGTGTTATTTTACGTATTTCAAAGATCGTATATTTAAAAGAGTTTCTGTGATTGGTCGAACCATATAAAATCTTACGAATAGATATTCGTTAGTTTATAAATTTACCGTATGACGTCGGAAATTGATAAATTTACGAAAATGTGGACGTAAAATATTACAATTTATCTCCCGTTTAGAATCTTACGAAAGTTTATAAACTTCCTAGTAAATTGATAAACTTACGGATCTTGTTATTTTCCGGTGACATATACATACTATTCCAATCTTCTAAATTGGCTTACCCGCCCTTCCAGATGGTACAGTTAAAAAGTTTGCCGTTCCAATGGCGCGAAGCACCTAAACGCGAATATTGTAAGTGCGGAAACGACAAATGTCATTGTGGAAAAAAGACGACTGTTGGTAAACTATTCTCAACTGTATCCAGACGTAAGTAAGAACGACTATTACATACCTAATGAAAAAGAAATAAACATACATACATTTATACATACATACACCCAAAAAATATAACACTCCTAGCGCAATCGAGTAACAATGATGTAGTTCCAAGGTATCAAGTTTGTTATGTTATTTAATTAAAATTATTTTGTCGTACTTACCTTTGTATAACACAACATACCATCACCCCTGTATTCCCCGAAGGGTTAGGCAGAGGTGTAACCAATGCACACCTACAGTGCACCGGAATGTTTAGGCCATTGTTAATGGCAATAGGCTCGTCCCCTATTACATGGGACCTACACATAGCCGCGCACTGTGAGTGTACATTGGTACACATTTGCCTAACCCTTCGGGGAATACAGGTGTGATGGTATGTGTGTATATTAAGTATATTATTGAATAAATAAATAAATTGTTTACAGACAAGCTCTACCCTAAAGATGCTCTACAGAAATTTCGCAATAGATTAAGTGTGATGACACCATCTTCAAGTTTGGTGAATAGGATGCTGAGCACCATCAGAACTAAGGGAGCCGAGAGTTCTTTCAGTCGCGGTAAGAACTACCATACTACAAGATTTGGTTTAACTCAGAATTATAACAAGTGACACTGTTGACTAAAATTTCTAACATGGGCCTGTCACACACATTGCGATAAATGTCCCTAATTAATAAAAAAGAAAAAAATAAAAAAGTCTGTGAGAGATCTAAAAAAAAAGGTTTAAGTATTGTGATTAAACCTAAGATCCGATTACTATTCATATAACTGTTAAATTAGATTTTTAGTTGCTTTAAAAGCAGAAAATGGTTACGTTTCTTTTACGAAAATGGTTACGGGGCACCCAATGTGTACCAAAAAGGTGTTACAAAAATTTTGCTGTCTGTCTACCCATCCGACTGTCACAGGGCTGTAGCACTGGAACCGTCACGGACATTTGAATTGTTGACAGAGTGCCAGCCACTGTTACAAAAATCTTTAATTTACCTTTAATTATGCTCCAATTTAAAAATATTATGGAGATAGTAGTAGATATTGTACGGTAGCACGGGAACTCTTTGTGTGCGAGATTTACTCTCATTTTGCCGGATTTTTCTTTTGCATAATATAAAATCATGGTCGTTTTGATTGCAGAAACTTCGATTTGCATAGCGAAACGTCCAAGTGTCTATAATTCATTCAATAAAGATTTGGGTCAATACTCAGAATGTAACACCATTGATGACCCACGATCCAAGTAAGTTATGGAGGCCATCTTGAAACAGTACCATTTTCATTTTTCTTTGTAATTTCAGTCGTTGGATCTTCAACTCTTGGCGCTAAGCTGAGTACTGAAAATCCAACAGTGCGCAAGGCAAAATAGTATTTAGATGGTATTGTTTTAAGACATGCTGGTAGGCCCCCTTTTTTTTTTTGGAACTTCTCATTGTTGTCCACCGCCCTGGTGGTGGCGGAAGGGTCTGTCAGACTCTTACTGACTAAAAACCACCCCGGTGTTCCCCTCCCACACTTACACCGGGGATCACGGAAAGGTAAGCGCTTTTCGCGATCCCCGGTCCCCGACTAGTGCAGGCCCGCCACTACGGGCTTCCTCAGATCAGCCCCCCTAGCTAATAGATTTTCAACTTAATACCCAAGAGTCTCAAGTTGAAAATCTATTAAAGATTTCTAAGCGTTAGCGACTGGAACGAACGAAAACGCTATGCAATCTTCATTAGATCTTCAACTTAAAACCAAGCACATACAGTTGAAGATCTATTAAAGCCTACTCAGTGTTTGCGTTTATCCTTTGTGACTTGGCTAGGGGGGCAGGGAGGAAAGGGACGTATTGGACTCTCTCGCGAGTTGAATAAGGGGGGGGGGGGGGGGGGGCTGAACGGACGTCTGGTTGGTCCAACTCCCAAGAGCCTAGTTGCCAGACCTATGTAATTTCAGATGGGCTGAAAACCCATGGCAAGTGTTAAAATAAGTTTATTAATAAAACTGAAGAGTTTTTGATTTGTTTGAGCGCATTAATCTCTGTACCTAACTACCGGCGGGATTGGATATCTTTTTTGTGGATGATAAGGTCTGGTGGCTCCGTGGTCGTAGTCTTTGTTAATTGTTATAAATAAAATAAGTAATGAAATCTACATTTTATTGATTCTTTCTTAATTTTTATTTTCAGCATTCTAGACACTGACGTCTTATTTAAAAATGTTAGATACGACTCATTGATACAGGTAAGAATAATAACTAGTATAATAAAATTAAAAATATCAAGAACCCCCCGACAGAAGAATAGATATCCCTACCACAGCTAACAAAACGCTGATAACCTTGAAACAGCTGCACCGATTTAGATAAAACATATCTAAGAACCAGCGCTGGGAAACCTGCTTTTAAGTAAAAGAAACCGCATCCAAATCGGTTCACCCGTTTAAGAGCTACGGTGCCAGACAAACAGAGACGTCAAACTTATAACACCCCTCTTTTTGAGTCGGCGGTCAAAGTGAAAACATTTATTTCAATTAGACCATTTATGAATTGTCAAGAAGCTACAGTATAAAAGAGAAGAACGAGCAAGAAAATTATGCTTTTTCTTACTCCTCCGCTAATCTTTTCTGATTAATTTCTTTGCGGGGTCCAAGACAGTTGAATCGTTTCGACTCGTCAAGCTTCTTTGCCTCGGCGCTTTTCTTGTGGTCGCCACTGTTGATTCTGGCTTACGGAAGTTGCAGTGGTTTGGGAACAGTGTGGCGGGCTTGAGCAAGAAATTCTGTGGACACTCTTTTCTTTCAATTAAAAATCCACCAGGGTTAAAATTGTACCCCACCAGTCGGGAACATGGTCCATGCTACCGGCGGCGGCGGTCAGGTTTCCTGAGAAAGGAATCTACGAACAATACACATCGTGTCTACCGCTTTTTGAATTATTATGATTATAATTATTATGAAAAAATATTGTTGTTTTTCTAGGATCCTTCCAAAAGTGTTCAAGAAGTTAACACGATGATTCGATCTGTGACGCTTCCAGATACTGATGAACCTTGTAAGTATTTGTACATCCTTACAGTCATCACAGGAATATCCTCGACCTGTTTTGACGGGGTCAAACGATTACCTATCACAAAGACTATCATCATTTGAATATTAATTCTTAATTCCATTTTATTTCTTTTGGGGTCATAAACAGTTGTATCGTTTCTCCGGGACTCATCGAGCTTTATTGCCTTGGCGCTTTTCTGGTGATTGCCACTGTTTGATTCTGGCTTTCTGGATTCTGGCTACAAGCAAAAAGATCTGCGTGGTTTGCCCAAGAATTTATTTCTAAAGTAATTAATATTAGATGTATGAACGTGAACGAGGCGAAAGTAGTATGTAAGGATCGTAGCTGGTGGCGTTCTGTGGTTTCTGCCTACCCCAATGGGAAAAAGGCGTGAGTTTATGTATGTATGTAATTAATATTTTCTTATCTTCTACAGTCTTTTCTCAAACTTCAAGAGACTCCAGAAAAAGGATGACTAACGCCTGTAAGTGTGACATGATGGGTGACATACAAAGAAAATGGGAACATGTGAAAAAGTAAGGTTTTTTTTTTTTTTTTTTTTTAAGGCATCCTTTGTTGTAATTGGCTATTGATCGTAGGAGTACGATGCGATTTCATACCACGATGGTTTATCTTGGATATCCCTGACATAGTTGAAAGAAAATGTCGTGAGGTAACCTGGACTCGTGGTTAAAATAAGTCTGAAATTAGGATACGGGTAGGATTGGTGCCCGGTAAATGGCAATAGGCTCGTCTCCTATTACATGGGACCTAAACATGTCGGCGCACTGTGGGTGTACAGTGGTACACCACCGCTTAACCCTTTGGGGAATACAGGCGTGATGGTATGTATGTGTGTGTAAGTCCAGTATTATCAATCCACCACTTGACACAAGAAAGCAATATAGGGGATATTGCTTTCTTGTGGCTTTTCAGTGTTATTTATCTTGATAAGCTACGAAGTGTTTCTTTAGGGATATGAATGATCAGAAGTACACGCTAAACTTAAAAGCAAAAACATTTTTACAAAAAGACAACCCCTTTCAGAAACGACAATATGTCGAAAAATAATTTTAGTTTTGGAAGTCGGCGGCTTTAGTTCTGTTTGCTGTTATGTATTGCTACCTACTTCCAAAACTAAAGTTGTTCATTTTTTTTTCAGTTTTATCAGTAAAAGGTAGCTGTTTTATAAAACAACAATTATTTATTATCATTATAGACAGAACATTATCAAAATAAAGAAGTTGTGCTCCACCCTGTTTGGTGCTTCGTGCACCAAGAAGACTTGTCCGCACTTAAGACTTCAAAAAGAAGTGAAAATAAAAGAAAGCCCCTTCGCAACAAGAAGAACTATCAACATGATTACCTGCGGGTGCCAAACACTCAGCATCAGAGAAATAGATACCCAAGTCTCAGATCTAATGCCGAAAGAAAGAATATTACAACGAACACCAGAAAATATACGTTTAAGAAATTTTTCAATGACGAAAATTCTAGAAAATAAAGGCATTAATACTCAGAAAATCATTCGACGGCGTCAAGAAACAGATGGAGTCCAAACAGATACTTTATTTGTGGCACATAGTACGCAAATATCAGAACCAAGTGTATTTAAAAGACCAGTAGACAGTAAGTCTTGTGAAGCTCAGATTGATGAACGCATGAAACGACTTGCAGTTGCTACTAATACGAAGTTTGAATTTGGAGGACCTTTAGTCGAAAAACCTGTATTCGAGAACGTATTTGGCGATAAACCTAAAACAAGTAAGTTTTCATGATTTATTTCAATCAATTAATTAATCTTTACAGGTACTCAATGAAGGTCCTAGGTAAATAATTTAGTTTAGATCTATGTCCTAGCATTGGAATTGGTGTACAAATATGTTAGTTTTTTTAGTAATAAATGAATCTATAGAAACTATAAGGCACTAAGCAGAGGGAGTAACTTTGATATTCGTATTGCGGCTGCCGCCCTCGGAACGCAAAGGGCACAAGAAGGAACATGGATGGATTTCAGTCAGTAAAAGTCTGATACTAAGGGCGGGAGAAGTCAATTGATGATTTTCTATACTTACGTTAAAAAAATGCAACTCGCAAATAGCTGCTTATATCTATACCTAATAGAAAAAAAAACTATTTTCTTATTTCGACAATAGATAACCAGGTTATTAGGAAGTAACTAGGTTATATAACATCACGCTACGACGCACGGGAGCGGAGCAGTAACAAAAGATGTAACTAATAAAAATATCAACGCGGTAGAAGTCGCGGGCAGAAGCTATATCTGAGAATCTTCTGGCAACGGAGATATTGAAGGATAAGAACAAGTTTGATATGTTACATGTTGTTGCTCTGTTAGTAATGATAATTTTGACAGATAACTGACAATGCGATAGGGTAGTCGACAATGCGAGCTGGAAGTTTGTATGTATGTTACCAATTTTATTATTTCTAGGGAACAAAAAAATACTTATGAAACCTGAGATGATACCAAGGTAAGTTATAATTTCTTTAGTGCTTCCAATAAAGAGATTTTCTTGATTGTCGAGAGTGAGAAGAGTCTTTTGATTCACCTACAATAAACCACGAACCGCAACGATCAAAGGGTTTCCGCATTGAGCGGCAAAGAGATAAGGATATCTACAGCGTGTAACGGAAAGGGTATATCCATACAAACGGGGTGAACAGTGTATCCGGTACTAAATCTCTATACAAAATTTCAGCTCAAAAGCAAAAACTTTGATAAAGGTTATTTTATTTTTAGTTATAACATTTTATTAAGTTTAAACCATAACAAACGTGTCAGGAGAAACAAATCTTTTACGGAGTTGTCATTCAATAAAATACCACATTCAACCAGATGACTGCGACATATATTGTTTTTCAGTAAGTAAATTATGTATCCAATCCTTTATGAGAAATAAAGCTGTTCTTAAACCTGAACCTGATATATACCCTTTCCATAGCACGTTGTATAAAAATGATAATTAGGTACTGTTGTTGTCGTGCCTAGCGGAAAAACGCTTTTATCGGTATTATAGCGATGCTTACTTGGAAAAGCGCGTGCTTGGTACATACAAGTTATTTATAATAAGCACACTAACAGCACTGTTGCTTTACAATTCATCATTATCCATTTTACTTTCCTTAAATCGTTTCTTTTCTACCATTTTCATTTTTTTTTCTTCATTTTCTTTCTTTTTTTTGCTATTTCATTCAGTATATAATATTTTTTTATTTTTGGCTGAGCAAGCGGTGCCATGTAATCGCCTATCACACTCAAACACTCGCTTCTTGCTTTGCGTTTTTTTTTGTCTTTGGCGGGATAAGTCCTGCTCGTATGAAGATCGAATGGGATGTTTTACCTTATCGACGACGGTCAAAAATTCTCTTTTTGTAAAAGATATTTAACTATACAACTGACTAACGACCAGCACAGACAAAGCAGTATTATGCGCAGTTTTCATTCATTAATTAGTACCCCTTAGTCCCTTAGGACTAAACACCCCTTATTGGTGATTAAGAGATAGTTAAAAAGCACTAATATAAGTAGTAAACATTTATTATTTTCATACATTAGCACTCCTCGGTTTTTCATCCCCATGCTTGAGGATTGAAAAAATCCAAATTCCTTTCTCAGTACTCGCCTAACGTCATGAAAAAAGTCGTTTGTAAAATTACTAACGTAGTGCGCACTTAGCCTTATTCATCGCAGTGCGCTAAATTTAGTGTATTTCTGTTGTTGCTTACGATTTTTGCAATGGTTTTTTATCATAGTGCGCGCTTAGCCTAAGAATTTTGTGAAGTTGCTCGGTATCGAAAAGTAAACATTAAAAGTTATTATTGCAGAATACTGTTGTCTGTGCTACCTTTAAACAATTCATGGTATCTAAAAGAAAACCACGGTGGCAAGGGCGGACCATGATTTTGTGAGGCCCTAGACCACCCTAGACTAACACTACTTGGGCCTACCTTAATCAAACAACATGCTATGATGACAAATAACTGTTATCTATAATAAAACTTACAATGTAGATGTTTTTTATTTATTTACAATCTGGTCCATTTGTCATCAATGGGGGCTGGGGTGGGGACCCTTAATATCCTCGGGGCCATGGGGTCCCATATGTCCCATACCTAGGTCCGCCCCTGCATTGTGGTAGCATCATAATATTAATAAGCCATCCGTCGCCATTTTGTTTCTTTAGCTGCGGCGTACAATGTAACTGGAACTAAATGGGTATAGCTCTTGCAATTTACGAGCGCGCATCGACACTCTTACGTCATTGTTATAAGCTATAGATTGCAATGACTGACGACGCTTTCATGAAATATACCGACTATAATGTTATAAGCGGACATTTAAAAAAAACTAAAAAAGGAATTTGGAATACGGTGCAATAAAGTCAAATAAAGTGGCGCCCTCTGTATTTGTTCCAGTTACCTACGCTGCAACTTTGAAGAAAAATCAAAATGGCGGCGTGGGGCTTCGTAAACCACTTACAATGCAAGCTTCCTTAGACAAATGTTTGAACCCATTTAGTGTCTGTCAACCGGATAGCTGTTACCACCTTAATCGCTTCGCAAAGTGTGAAGAAGCGGAGCGACTTGGTACAAATAGAGTTGATGATGCTGATGATGCAAATGATGCTAATGAACCCGAAGATAATAATGAAGTCGATGAGGCGGATGATATTAATGTTGATGATAACAATGTTGATAATGATGATGGTGATATTGGTGACAATTGCGAATGCGGTAAGTCCATGCGCTATTTTCGGTTGAGAAATTTATATCTTTTGGTATTTGCTTTTTGAAGCCGTCTCCAACATAGTTGGGAAAGGGCTGAGCAGATGATGGTACTTGCTTTTTGCTCGCGAATTCGTTCGCATGAATGTCAGTTATGCTGGGGTATTTTTTTACTCAGTACCGTATCTATTTTCATAAAAACCTGAGTCCTTACTGCTCCTTATAACTTCGATTCAGTTAAGTCGCTTTGGAGATTACCCGGAACAGACTTACAGATAAATAGACAAAATCCGGAAAAAAAGAATCTGGAAGAAATTGGGTTATTACCTACCCGATGCGTAGAGTGAAGACTGCAAAGAACATTGGGTATTTAGAGGACGGGCCTGGGCCCCCGACGTTAGTGGGGCCCACAGTACCCAATGTAAAAGAAGGACCTGATCGTTCTGAAGCTGCGTTTTTTTAAATTCGGGATGGATGAGCTCTTCACTCTACTACGTCAGAGGTGATAGACAAAGTCTACGATGGAGTAAGCTTACCCAGAAGAAACCTGTTCAGTCTAACTTTGAAGAGATTAGGGTTGAATGCGTTCGGAAATACAGACACAGGTAGAGAGTTCCGCTCCTTTGCAGTGCGGAAACGATTGAAAACGTTTTGTGCGAATAAGATTACAATTAACTAGATTAGGCTAGACCTAGATGAACCTAGTCCTTAGATTAGATATAGATTATAATTTCAGTGTATCAAAATCACTGCCTGGTTAGCCTAGGTCCTAAGCGCGACTGCTACGCAAGAGGGTTCGACTCCCAGGTTGAGCAAAGTGTTATTGGGTTTTCTATAAAATTCTCAGTAGCAGCTCGGAGTTATGATTTAAGTCCGATTAATGACAATAGACTCGCCCCCTATTACATGGGACCTAAAACATACCGGCGAACTGTGGGGATACATTGGTACACCTCTGCCTTACCCTTCGAGGAATAAAGGCGTGATTGTATGTATGTGTGTGTGTTTTTTTTTATGGGACAAGCCCGCCGTTCTATCTCCAAACCACTGCAACTCCTGTAAGCCAGAATCAACATTGGCAACCACAAGAAAAACGCCGAGGCAATGAAGCTCAACGAGTCTCCGAAACTGCAACAAAATTGTATTTGTGTGACTATCGAGGTCTGGCTGGTAAAAATCCCCAACATTTTCCACAGAGGAAGGAACAGCGACCAATCAACACAACACATGTACTTGCGCTACGCAACACATGAGCAAAGGCTTGAAAATGTCGAACAGGTCGTACCTGATCAACCCGACCACGATAAACGGCAAATCTGTGATCCCTCGAATTAATAAGAAGACTCTATATAAACTTAAACAGGGTAAGTAGTTAAGTACACAACAGTTTTTTAGCTCTTGACAATTCAAAAGTACCTGTAAATGGTCTAATTGAAATAAATGCTTTGACTTTTGACTTATATACTAATATTAATAAGAGGTAAAGATTGTGAGGTTGTAGGGAGTAAATCTCTGGATCTACTGACCGATTTTAAAAATTCTTTTACTAATAGAAAGCCACATGATTTGGAATATGCCCCACTACTTTGATGGGTCAGATTGCACTAGTATAACATCTTAGTGGATTCAGTCCCACCAGAATCTGGCATCCTGGTATCCCTAGGGCTTAATCTAGGCACACGGCAGTGCGTCACCCAAGATCGCGAGCACTGGAGTGTGTATATTGCTCGAACCATTTCTATTTTCGACCCTCCACTTCCCCATTAACCAAAAATTATGGTACCTACGTACTTTTCTAAAATGCGAAGAGCGTTGTATATTCCCACAGCTATGATTAAAGCAACATCTATACCTATAGAACTTGGCACCAGTTAGATCTCAACTCTTTTATCAGTACACCGATTGCCCCGAAGGATTTTTCAACCGTACTTGGCCCCCTTTTCATCACATATATGTTTTTGTTGGAATTTTATCAAGCAAACAGAAAACATATAATTTTTTTATTATATTAATCAGCTTTATTTGCAGATGCCGCCCGCAAAAGGCTTAGCTGTAATAGGAACTTTTACAAGAAAGGTAAGGAGTATTTACCTTTTATTAATTACTAAAGAACTGCTGATGAAGTGATATCTTTTTATAGCTCTAGCGCCAAGTCTATTTGACTATATAATACTAATAATTCAATTCATTTTCATTTTTACTCCATTTAATAAAATATTCGAAAAAATAAAGTTTCAATGATATTGTTGTTTCAATGTAAGCACATAATAATCTCCGTTAATTCACGATAAATATAAAGTAATCCTACTATCCTTACTAATATTATAAATGCGAAAGTAACTCTGTCTGTCTGTCTGTCTGTCTCTTCTTCACGCCTAAACCACTGAACCGATTTCAATGAAATTTGGTACAGATATAGTCTGGGACCTGAGAAAGGACATAGGATAGTTTTCATCCCGGAAATCCCCCGTGAACGGGAACTGTTAATCCACGTGGACGAAGTCGCGGGCAAAAGCTAGTAATATTATAAATGTGAAAGTTTGAAATGATGCTTGGATGTTTGTTAGTCAATCACGCGAAAACAGCTGACCAGATTTTGATGAAAACCAATTTTCATCAAAATCAATCATTCAATCAATTTTTGCCAACACAGATAGACTATTTCCTAGATTAACAAAAAGGATACTTTTTATCCCGGAAAAATGAACGGTTCCTGTGGAATTATTGGTCATCAGAATGCAGTTATATAACACAATTACCGTTATTAGTGATGCAAGTGGAATTTAGATCTTAGGACCAAATGCTTTTTTGTTTATTCAGATGCAGAAACCAGTGTGTCACTGATTGAAGAACCGTCGCAAAAAAGCGACCTATTGCTAAGCTTAGGCTGTAAGTATATTTGATATCTATCTACAAGGTTCAGTGTACTCGTAGCATCCTCGTCCAATTTGAAGAGGCTTTCATAAAAGAAATAATCTTTGAGTTATAGTTGTTACTGTTTTTTGTTATTGTTAAGCATTTCGAAATATATCTCTTTATAAGAACAGAATCGCCCCTTTGTGTATGTAGGAGTCTGTAATGTGTCGCGCGTTTATATCAATGTGTGCACGGCAAGATGGCTAGTCCAAATTCAAAAGCCACACAAAAAAAAATTGTGACTATAATTACTAGTATAGTAACCTTATTGAATTTGACCAAGATGCAAAACCACACCGAATATCCGTGTTCAAAATTCAGTCAGAAGAAACGCATGAAAAACGAGCACCTTTTAGCATAAAACCACTCTTGAACCCTCATTTCAGATGGCATGAACGTAGCCAGAGCAATGCACGAAGAGTCATCAGACAACATTACAGAGAGATCAAACAGCACCGTATCCATCAGAAGTGACGAGAGCCCGACCGACACGACAATCTGCAGTCATGCAACCTTCAACTACGACGGCACAACTCAAAGAAGGCGACATACCAAAGTCATCACGAAAGCTAACCAAGGCACATTAACTGATAAAGCCAGACTACGCGACACTGGAACGATCACCAACGACTGGTGGAGCCCTATAGTTGAAAAGAAAGAGCAAAAGAAGAAAATTGCTGTTGAAAGGCAGAAGAAAGAGTGGAAGGAGATGAAAGAGATTAGAAGGAGGAAGATCGTTAGTTTTAAGAGCAGGACGCAGATTATACCAACTAGTAAGTACCTGGAGTTTCATTCTGCCAAAACAAAATAACACTCGTTAATTTCTCCCTTTTTTCCAAATTTTATCTTGGAAATTGAATGTTATAAAAATTTAATCTGTTCTAAGCATAAGTTTGAGATGTAGTTACATTGAATTATCATTGCTAAATAGTATGTCATCAAACTTAATTGTTTTAATTATTGAGAAGTTGTGAGTTGACTCATAATGACAGAACTAAGAATATATAAAAGTAGGAATTACTAAGGTTGTGGAAATTAAAACTGATAGATTTAGCGTGGAGTGACATAAACCTGACAAATCGAGGCAGATCGCAGAAATCATTCCAGTCTGTCAAATGGAAGATAAAGGCATGAAGCGTTTAAATCTACGTGCTAGTCCGTTGTCAAGTCTATTTTAGTACCTAAATAGTGGTGTTTAAATGACTAAGAAAGATGTTTACGCAGTATGGTGACCTCGCCAATTTAAGTGTACCTATACGACTCTCTAACAATTTGATAAACGCCTCCTATTTAGCAGTTAGGCAGGGCAGGTAAACTGTTTATTTAACGGGTATATACAGACACTTAATGAAGGTCGAAAAGTATAATTTAGGATTTACGACGGATTTAGACGACACTGTTGACGCAGTGGCTAAGCGATCGACTGCTGCGTTGCGTGTCGCTGTTTCGAATCCCGCATGAACAAATATTTGTTTGGCCTACAGATAGTTGTTCCATGCCTGGGTGTATGTGAGTTTACGTGTTTGTAAATGCACCCACGATACAGGTGAAATTCCTAGAGTGATGTCACTTAACTTAGAAATAACTGAAATCGATGTTGTAGCCGTTTTGAACAAACTACTTTCAGGCACTGCGTTTAATATATTACACGTTGTATATCCGTTTACATGCTTACTTCATTGAATGGCTTTGTTTTACAGTTGTGTTACCCAGCATGAGGGACGTATTGACACCTTCTCGGTATCTTTTAGAGGTAAGCCAAGAGTCGACTTACCTTTTTCTATCTATAAGTACAAATATTATAAAGAGGTAAGATTTTTTTGTTTGTTTGTATCGAATAGGCTCCAAAACTACTGGACCGATTTTAAAAAAAAATTCACCAATGGATAGCCACATTACTCCTAAGTAACTATGACTATTTAACATCACGCTACGACACACGGAAGCGGAGCATTAACCAAAGACGTAACTTATGGCAGGTGAAATAAGCCGCGCGGACAAAGTCGCGGGCAGTTGTTAATATAATGATAGCTTTTTTTTGCAACTTCACCGTTGACGTGAAGAAGCTACAAGCACTCGTTCTAAGTGACGCTGGATAAGAGAATCTGGAAGGTGTTGGTGTAGACCAAGGCTGCTCAACGGCAGGCCCGCGGGCCATGTTGTGGCCCGCGGATGGATTTCAAATGGCCCGCTTAAGCAAGTGTTAAAAATCCCGCTGAAAAAGTGTTCCTTCTTCATCCTTGTTTTTAACAAACTCTTTTGTATTGCTTTTGCACAAATCCCAAACGTAATTAAAATAGGAATTGTTAGTGGCCCGCCGAAAAATTCCAAATCAATGTTTTGGCCCGACCGATAAAATAGTTGAGCACCCTTGGTGTAGACCTTTGCCCAGCAGTGGGACATAGAGCCAAAAAAACTGTATAATATTGATAATGATTATAATTTACTGCTGCGTGTACTGCTGGAGAAATAATATCTAATATATAAAATTCTCATGTCACAGTTTTCGTTGCCATACTCCTCCGAAACGGCTTGACAGATTTTGATGAAATTTTTTGAGCTTATCCGGTATCTATGAGAATCGGCCAACATCTATTTTTCATATCCCTAAAAAAAAAAATATATATGGCAAAACAACGTTTGCTGGGTCAGCTAGTAAATATATAATTTCTTCAGTACCATAATGTTTAAAATATGGTAGTAGATACTGTCTGCGAGGCGTAAGCTGAGCTTTACATTTGAATGGCCCATATAGATAATATAGGATAGGTGTGACGTCGGCCTAGAGTGTGACGCATCTTTTGCTTGGTTGAAACCGGCTTTAACCGGACGCAACTCTCTACTTTTGGTAATCACTCACACAAATGCAATTCTCAGCTTATGCCTCGCGGACTGTACCCTTTTCAGGCGAGTACCCAAAGAGAGCTTCTTTATCGTGTGGGCAGTAAGGTCTAACACACCCCAGTGTCAGAGTTTCTAAACCGTCTCAAGGGCAAATGACATGGTTACCGATGTCAGTGCTATCCAAGATAAACTTAGAAAGTACATACGAATTAGAAAAAGTCACATTGATACTTGCCCGTGCCCGGTTTCGAACCCACAATCTCGTACATGAGAGGCGGGTGCCTTAACTACTGGGCCATCATGACAGCAAAAGAAGAAAGCGAGTAACTACAGACAAGTATTACAATTTCAGTCCCAGAAGTATTACAACGAGCTATTCGCTGACGCGTACCGCCGCCCGCAAGCGACATACGTCACTCAAGTGCCGAAGCATTATGAGAAGGAGAGGACGCGCTCACCTGTGGGAAGTCGGAGAAGTAAGCTGTTTAACTAGCCGCCACCATTACTCACTATACATTACTCCATTACTCCCGGGGGCCTTTCTTACTCCTCCGCTGTTCGCCTGTATTCCCCGAAGAGTTAGGCAGAGGTATATTGGTACACCCATAGTTCGCCGGTAGGTATGGGCCCATTTAATAGGGGGCGAGCCTAATTCCATTAACTGGGAAGATATCCTAACTCCCGAGCCGCTATTGAGAATTTGAAAGAAAAACCCAATAACAATTTTTGCTGGAACTGGGAATCTAACGAAAGTTCTCTAGCGTAGCAGTCGTGCTTAGAACTACATTTTTATATATTGTCACAGATCACCTCCATCGTAAGACGAAGAGGCTAGACGAATGCTACTCACCAATAAGACAGGTAATTATGAAATGGACTTGTCATTTACCCGCTTTTGACTAGTTGCTTCCAGTTTTCACCATCCCACTGCTTAGGAGAGTCCTCCATAATCTACACATACTAATATTATAAAACTGAAGAGTTTGTTTGTTTGTTTAAACGCGCTAATCTCAGGTACTACTGGTTCGAATTGGAAAAATCTTTTTGTGTTGGATAGTCAATTTATCGAGGAAGGCAACAAATTATACGGAAGTAATAATATCACACCATGAGCCATAGAAGCGAAGCAGTAACCAAAGACGTAACTTATGACGGGTGAAATAAGACACGCGGACGAAGTCGCGGGCAGTTTGCTAGTCATAAATAAACTGTTACATTTCTATGTGCAACCTAATTCCTCAACACTACTTTCACAGATATCTCCAAGGAAACGTAAAACTGATCAGTCTACAAGGACATCAGATTCACCTCGACGCAAACCTACTCATCGCCATGATCGACAATCAAATAATAGGTCCGTATTACTACATTTTTAAGTACCCTATCGGTAGAATGGCTCTGGTTCTTTGTCTATACTAAATCTATCTTCTATCTATATAAATAAAATTTGATGGCTTAATGCGTTGCTAAGCTCAAAACTCAAGGACAACTGCACCGATTTGACTGTTCTTTTTTGTCTTCGTAGTTATATAGAAATCCTCCTTCGATAAAGTCGGGAATTTTGCACCAGTGCGAAGCCTGGGTGGTTTGCTTGTTCTGGGCCCCCGAAACTTGCATTGCCTAGGGGCTCAACAAGGTTAATCCGGCCCTGCTAATAAACAAAAGTTTGTGTTCATTCGTGCGAACACGGCTTCAGAAATAATAACTTCAAACTTGCAACTTTTTTCATTCGGGTTTTGTGGAAACATGTTACAATTTAACATACTTAGATATCGTTAAAAATATCTAAGTAAGAACACACCAATAAAACATAAACCAGCTTGTTATCCCACTGCAGACCAAAGAAGTTCTTTTCCCATACAGCGGATTGCCAGTTTCGGACTTATACACATAGAAGTCCAGGTCTCCTAACGATATTTGCCTTCACCAATATCAATGATCTCCAAGATAAACTTAGAAAAGACATAATATGAATGAATTGTAAAAGACGTATAAATTAACGTAACTTTAAATATTTTTTCAGACATCATGGAAAAATCTTGTCTCCCACCAAACGAGTGTAAAATACAATTTGACGTGGTTACATCGAACACGTGAAAAACAATTTGCTACCTACTGGCAAAGTGATTTACAAAGAATTAAGGAATTTTGTTTTAAAAATATTTGATAATTGTTCATGTAACGTTGTATTTAATATTACTGCCCTGTGATGTAGGTACAATACATTATTGTGTCCGACATTTGGTATTGTTAAAATTATGTGTGGTATTATGATGTTGTGTATTTTTGAATGCGAAATAAAGTTTTTTCTTTTCTTCGAGTACTTTTTCTTTCAATCTTTAGCTTGTCAGCGTCAGGATGACTGGGCTAAGAAATATTTTGGAAGTATTTTTTTTTATTAGATACGTTTGTTCTGGAGGTCTCTTACCATGGACCTTATTGCCAAGCTCAAAGCAGCCCAACGAGCTATGGAGCGGGCAATGCTCGGAGTCTATCTGCGAAATCGAATCAGAAATGAGGAGATCCGCAGACTAACCAAAGTTACCTACATAGCTCAGCCCGAAGTCTTAGTGGCAGTGTGCAGGGCACATGGCACGCAGAACTTTTGGCCGATGGGGCCGCAAGGTTCTCGAATGGAGACCACGCACCGGCTAGCACAGCAGAAGACGTCCACAAAGTGGACAGACGACCTGATAAAGACCGCAGAAACGCGCTGGATGCAAGCCATTTCCACGCGGTCCTTTTGGAAATGTATGAGGGACATCAATGTCCAACAGTGGACGTCCTGCGGCTGATATGATGATGATGATGATTTGAGATGGTTTGCTCTTCACCCTAGTCTAGGTCAGAGGTGACACAGACAAAGTGGACGATGAGTGAGTTTACCCAGAAGAAGCTAGTTCACTCTTACTTTGAATAGATTAGGGTTGAATGAGTTCGAAAATACAGAAGTTTGAAGTTTCCTATATCCAGCAGTGGACGTCCTACGGCTGATATGATGATGATGATAATGGAAGTTTGAGGAAGCTAAGTGTTTGTACCCATTTGACACTACTAATAAAAAAACACGTCGAAATTTCTTTCGTTTTCCGAACTATTCCACATTACGACTGGCTTACGTGACCGAATTTCTTTTGGGAGAATTGATATCACCAAACACATTCACTATTGTATAACAACGATAGTTTACGATAGTTTTGTTTTATTTAAGACTTGAGTATCATCTTCACTACTACCGTGCCTATTGTTTCACTTAACAAGTCCAAATATTTTTGCCAGAGGGTGATTCTGAAAAAAATTCGCTATGATTGAACTTGGGAGTTGTGGCTGTCGTTATGGTATCATGTAGAGACCAATAAGTCTAAAATTTGGTTCATTTTCATGAGTACTTTCACCAACTGAAAGATGTGTGTTGAACCCATGAAGTTTACAACTAATTTCATTAGCTGATAGCCATTTTATTAGAAAGTAAATAGGGTAGTAATTGGAAGACGGTCTAAGAAGTTTGTGCTAAAAGCATGAATATTTGCGGAATTGCACTCCGCTCTGAGCGGAAAAAGTCATAAATATTCCCTATTTGTTGGTCACTATTGTTGGTTACTATTGTCCTTTAGACTTCTTTCCATCTCCATCCATTATTCTTCCCAATAGTTGATAAATATCAGTGTAAATAGAATTGGTGAGGTATTATTGCAGAATATCCCTCAACACTTCGTCGTTAGGCCGCACTTAGGCGACACCGCGGGTAGTGACTGGTGTGCTCCGGTACAATGAACAGCTACGCGATACTTCTCTGGTAATATTCATGTTCTATTTACTTATTTACACACATTTTTAACCCCCGACTCAAAAAGTGTTAAAAGTTTGACGTGTCTGTGTGTCTGTGGCACCGTAGCTCTTTAACGGCTCAACCAATTTAAACGCTGATTTTTTGAAAGTAGGTTTCCTAGCAATGGTTCTTAGATATTATGTTTTATCAAAATCGGTTGAGCCGTTTCAAGGTTATCAGCTCTTTTGTTAGCTGTGGCAGGGTTCTTCTTGTGTTTCTATGAATCGACGTTGTCAACTATAAATTGGAGGTTTTCAATTCATTTATATTTTTTTTTTGTGTTTTTTGCCTGGTAGTAAACAACAATTGAAGAGAAAACAGGTCTGCGCCGGGAAATAACGTTTTTATATCATAGGATTGCAAATAAACCGATGGCCCACTTGATGTTAAGTGGTCACTGCTGCCTATAGACTTCTGCAATACCAGAGGTCTTGCAAATGCGTTGCCATCACAGAAATAAAGTTACAATGTCTCATGTGCCTGTAATATTACAACAGCACATATTAGGTATACCCTCCAAACCGAAACACATCAACATTACTTTGCGGCAGCAATAGGTATGGTTGGTGGTGGTATTTCCTCGGGCGAGCTTTTCACAAAGATACTACTACTACAATCCTAGTACTAGGGCCGAAAATAAAAGAATCACACACTTTTACAAGACAACGGTGATTCTAGTTCGGGGATGGGGAGGTTCTGATCAGTTAAGAACTGGTTTTCTAGCCGTTTTACACGAACTACCTACAAACCTTTTCCCCCATCTTAGCTTTGCTACAATAACATAATTTATCAAACATGGTCGAAGTGGCCGCGTTTCTGGACTAACCCTGAATTGAAGATGCATAATATTTGCATGACGATCTCTTCTTGTTTATCGTTGACCTTAATTGTAATTTTTTCTATTCGCAGTGTCTTTATCTTGATATGTGATGTGGATAGTAAGAGTAAGTCCCGGCCGTTCCCTTCAGACTTCCTGTTCGGAGCTTCTACCTCCGCCTTTCAAATAGAAGGAGGCTGGAATGAAGATGGTAAGATTATTATTTTAAGATATGTTTTTTTAAATGTACATCCAAGTAATGAGTTCGAAGCAAAATTAGCGTGTATAGGAACACCTCATCAATTCCTGCCAAAACAGTCCATTATAGTTTAGAGCAGGGGGTTTCAAAGTGGGGGCTACAGAGACCAACAAAGGGGGGCGTGGAGTACCAGTGTAGATCAAGACCTTATTTACACAGCAGAAGGGTTGACGCCCTACAGCATTTCATACAAACTAAGTTACATACTTAAGTTTAAAAGTTAGACATATTTTATTCATGTTTTTATTTACTATCAGTGTAATCTTTGAAAATTAAGTAAAATTATATTACCTGGACAGGGGGACACGGATGTTTTTTCTTCGTAAAAGGGGGCCACGTCGTAAGCAAGTTAGGGACCTCTGGTCTACAGGTCCATAGCAATAGGTGTTATTAAAACTTCTTTTTTTTTCTACACCACAGGTAAAAGCCCTTCGATATGGGACGATGCATGCCACACGTACCCTTCGCCGATCAAAGATGAGAGCACAGGCGACGAGGCAGCAGATTCCTACCACAGATACAAGCAAGATGTGACGGTAGCTGCAGACCTTGGCTTAGACTTCTACAGATTCTCCATATCCTGGCCCAGGATCCTGCCAAATGGATTCGGTGATAAAATAAACCAAGTAGGGGTCGAATATTACAACGACCTTCTAGACAAACTTATAGCCAAGAATATCACTCCAATGGTAACGATGTACCATTGGGATCTACCGAGCAATTTACAGAAACTAGGAGGATGGAGCAACCCTTTGATAATCGACTCGTATGTCGATTACGCGAGGTTTTTATTCGAAAGATTTGGTGAGAAGGTGAAATATTGGATCACGATCAATGACCCTAAAGATGTGTGTGCTGGAGGCTACGGTTCTGATAAGCTAGCTCCATTTGTGAATATCACGGGAATTGCGGAGTATTTGTGCGCTAAGAACATTCTGTTAGCCCATGCTGAAGCATACCATGTATATGACGATGAATATAGGAAGCTGCAGAAAGGTAAATTATGTTCCTTCTTATTATTTTTCGTTTTTTAAGGATGGGGAATCATCAAATAGCTTGTTCTACTCTGGGCGGAGCGGAAGGGAGTGTCAGACTCTTGGTGTCAGAATCCGGCTGGTAGTTCCAGAGATGTTTAATCAAACTAGATTCATTATTACCTGTCTCGTTGGCCTAGTGCTCCTAAGCGCGACTGCTACGCTAGAGGTCCTGGGTTCGAATCCCAGGTCGAGCAAAAAGTGTTATTGGGTTTTTCTATAAATATCTCTGTAGCAGCTCGGAGTTTGGATTTGTGCCCGGTTAATGGCAATAGGCTCGCCCCCTATTACATGGGATCTAAAAACATACCGGCGAACTGTGGGTGTCATTGGTACACCTCTGCCTAACCCTTCGGGGAATACAAGCGTGATGGTATGTAGGTATGTATTCATTATTATTATTAACTTATCTCTTGTGTTGACCGTATATCCTATATTCTAGCAAAGTAAAGTTAACATTGATTTTTAATCCCCGACTCAAACACAGGGGTGTTATAAGTTTGACGTGTCTGTGGCACCGTAGCTCTTAAACGGGTGAAACGATTTGAATGCGGTTTTTTTATTTGGACACAGGTTTCTTAGCGATTGTTCTTAGATATTTTTTATCAAAATCGGTTCAACTGTTCAAGGTCATCAGCTCTTTTGTTAGCTGCTATAGTGATCCAAATTCTTCTGTCGGGGTTTACTTGAAATTTTTAATTTTATTATTTCAAGGTTCGATTGGAATCTCCATTAATTTTATGTGGTATGAAGCCGCGTCTGACACTGCTGATGATCACCAAGCCGGCGTTGATGCCAGGCAGTTTGAAGTAAGTAACAAAAGGCAAATGTATTATCTAGTATTATTTTTTAGCTCTGCCCTTCTGTCTCTCATAGGGCATCTCACATTTCAAACCGTAAAAACGGACACTTCAATCTTTTCACAGAACGTGTATTGCTATGTTCGCTTTAACAACAACTGATAAACAAATTAGTGGTCCCAATGTTAATATGAAGTTATGTTTCTTAAATTGAGGAGAGGAATTGCTAAATTAACAAAATTATATGATCACAATCTCACTATCACATTCATACACCACTTTATCATTACACTCACATCTCAACTTACCATTTCACTCTTTATCTCACCATCACACCCACACACCTCACTACACGTATTCACGACACTAGCACACAGACACACCTTGACATTTACTTTATAACTACTTTTATTTTGTTTGGTTTCTTTTATTCTATTAATTTTTATATTGTTTTGTTTTATTGCTCTAAATTTTACTTCCACTTATTAAAAGTTGGAAATTTGATTACTCTCCAACCTCAAATTCTAATGTCCTGATTTAAAACTTATGTAAGCGCAACTCAGGCCCCCAAGATACAGGCGCTGCCTAGTTTGGGGACCGCCGTACAATTTAAAACACTTTTTTAAATTTAATTTGTTACATAGCGAACCATAGGTAATATTAAGTACTTTCATGTTTATTCTGTGTTGTAACAATGGACCAATAAATTATTCTTATTTTTAAATAGGCGATTAACTACTAAGATTTATGTGTCTCTTCTTCCAGTGGGGCATGTACGCTCATCCAATATTCACCAAAGACGGTAATTGGCCAACTGTAGTCCAAAAGAGCGTTGCCTACAAGAGCGCGGAACAGGGGTATCCCAGATCCCGACTGCCCGACCTATTACCAAACGAGGTGGCGTTACTCAAGGGATCAGCAGACTTCTTGGGCGTCAATGCGTTTTCTACGAAGTTAGCGTACAGGGATGCTTCTTTAGAGGGCATGTACCCTGTGCCCTCTTACATGGATGATATGGGGGTTGTGCTTGTCAAAGATCCGTCGTGGCCGCAGTCACAAAGTAGCTGGTTACAGGTAAGTATTTAAGTCTACAGTTTTTGGAGACTTAATTTATAAAAAAATTACATTGATGTAGTACTATTCCTGAAGGCCAATTCTACTAATATTAAACGTTCAAAAATTTAGTCGCAATCCCATCTCAAACTCAAAGTCAAAGACAACAACTATCGATCTCAAAAAATGCAGGTAATTTAGCTTTTTTGGCAGATTGAAACTGAGATTAGATTGCGGTCGGTCCTAAAAGTTGGTAGAGTTGTCTTCGCAATCATACCTGCTTATGACGGTCTCTATTGTGTCACCTAACTTTTTTATCTATAATTTAAAGTGCCATAACTTTTTTTGTCCTAATCATCATTTGTCCGAATGATAACTTACCCGAACTTAATATCACATAATATCACATGCCATAAAATTTAAATCCCTAAATATAATATATGTCATAAATCCGTTTGTCATAAATATTACAATCAATAATATACAAAAGACATAAAGCCTTTTCAGATAAAAGTTATAAATCCTAAATTCAAATTACATAACACTTTTTTAAAATAATAAAAACATTTTTTTTTTAGATTTTAGAATTTTATTTTTATCGTTTTTGCAAGCAAGCCAGCATGCAGCATGCAAGCCAGCATGCAGCATGCAAGCAAGCATGCAGCATGCAAGCAAGCATGCAGCATGCAAGCAAGCATGCAGCATACAAGCAAGCACGCAGCATGCAAGCAAGCACGCAGCATGCAAGCAAGCAAGCAGCATGCAAGCAAGCGTGTAACATGCAGCAGGCATGGTTTCTGTCACGGCTCCGGCGCTGCGGGGCTCCGGCGGTCCCATGCGAGCTTATCGTCGCAGATGATTTCACGCTCACCACCGCGGCTTCGGCTTGCTGGCCGGCCTCGCCGGCCAGCCTCAGCCGCGGCGGCGAGTGTCAAAACCACCTGCTCCTCAGCTCGCGCGCCGCCTCGCCCCTCCGCGCCTACGCGATTTTAAATTACACTCTAGGGGTAGGGCAGACAAGACTACGTGGAGTCGGTTTTGCAGCGATTCGTTTCTGTCACTAAAACCTATTTTTTAACCCCCGACGCAAAAAGAGGGGTGTTATAAGTTTGACGTGTCTGTCTGTCTGTCGGTCTGTCTGTCTGTCTGTCTGTCTGTCTGTCTGTCTGTCTGTCTGTCTGTGGCATCATAGCTGCCGAACGGATGAAGCGATTTCAATTTAGTTTTTTTTGTATTAAAGGTGACCTATGTACGAGTGTTCTTAGACATGTTTGATGAAAATCGGTTGAGCCGTTTAAAAGTTATAGGGGTGAAAGTAGGGAAGAAAAACCGAATGTCTGTAAATATACTCGAGTGGGGTCTCAAACTTAACAAAATCGACATTATAATAAATAGGTACCTATAAAAAGTATAAAATAAAAAATTTAATTAAAAATTTAAAAAACCCCCAACACAAAAACCTAAGTTCCCTTTAAAAAGTAAAAAAATAACAAAAAAAATACGTCACGTTGGGGGACCGCTCAGGACGATCGTATCCTAAATGCAACATCGGTCCCCCAACGTGACGTATTTTTTTTGTTATTTTTTTACTTTTTAAAGGGAACTTAGGTTTTTGTGTTGGGGGTTTTTTAAATTTTTAATTTAATTTTTTTTAGCAAATGTTTTAGGACTAAAAAAAATATTATAACTGAACATTCGGAATAATACACATTATGTAACGCAATACTTAGGACATATGACTTTAGGTCATGTAAATTTAGGAACTTCAAATATTATAGTACTTGATATTATGACAGAATACTTTTAGAACTAAAGATAATTATGTTACACAAAATTTCGGGATTTTTAACATTATGGTTACTGAGGTTTATATCAAACGTGTTATAGATAATGATTTTCGGACAAACAATTTTAGGAGATGTAAGGGACTCCCGCTTATGACAGTATAACAGGTACCTACCTATAGATCAAATTCTAGAGTTTTTTTCAAGTTTAGTTTGTTTTGTCTTTAATTTATGACATTGTTTGGTCACTGAGTTGAGATTGCGACTGAACATTTTTAGTTACCTACGGGAATTGGTTATTGATTCGGTTGATTGGTGGTAAAATCCGATTATCTTAACATTTTTTTTATTAACTGCCCCGTTGGTCTCGTGGTCGCAAGTGCGACTGCTGTGCAAGGAGTCCCGGGTTCGATTCCCAGGTCGAGCAAAAAGTGGTATTGGGTTTTTCTATGAAATTCTCAGTAGCAGCTCGGAGTTTGGATTTGTGCCCGGTTAATGGCAATAGGCTCGCCCCCTATTACATGGGACCTAAATATACCGGCGAACTGGGGGTGTACATTGGTATACCTCTGGCTAACCCTTCAGGGAATACAGGCGTTATGGTATATTTATATTTTTTTTTTTTATTATTTATTATTACGGCACATCAACAACACAAACACAGACATTTACAAATAACAGAGAACAGAGGCATGGACTAGTGTTTACGTCAATTACAGCCGTGCACAGCATTCACAACAAAAGAGAAGAAAAAAAACACAGCATTCACGATACAAAAAAAAAACAATAATAACAGAAAACAAAAGAATAACAACTATAGCTATAATCTTGGTAATAGAAAGAATACCGTCATTAACTTAAAAATTAAACATTGGCGCTGATTCGCTTGTTCACAAACTAAACTAAAATTAGAGAATTGACATCTCTTACTAACATACAGCGAAAGAAAAGGACGGTGATACCTTAGAACTAAGTTAGAGATGTCAAATTAGATTTCCTTGAACTTTTCCGTGTTTTTAATCAATGCGTTCTTACATGTCAACTATACCTAATGGTATAGAGATCAACTAAAATTGACAAGTCTTATTCATGTTTTTTGTTTTATTGGCGAGAAAAAGATAGAAATAGTCTAAATTAAGTTTAGCTCGTGCATAATAGAATTGACCATTGACTAAATTTGAATAATTTCAGGAGGTACCATGGGGATTCGCCAAGCTCCTGGTCGAAATAAAAGCTCAGTACGACAACCCACCAGTGTTCATTACGGAAAATGGCTGGTCTACCGCCGGAGGCCTGCTCGATGAAGACAGGATTAACTACATGAGGACCTATCTAAACGCCTTACTGGATGCAGTGTACGAAGGCTGTGATATTAAAGGCTATAGCATGCGGTCTCTAATTGACACTTTTGAATGGCGAAGTGGTTATTTGTAAGTATTTTAGATGAGGAAATTGTAATAAATGTCCAATTAAAAAAAAATAAGTAAGTAGTCGAGGTCCGCCAGAAGAGAAAATATAAACTCTAGCCAAGTAGCAAACGATAATCGTAAACGCTCGGTAGGTACCAATAGATTTTAAACTTTATACCCCAGAGCCTTAAGTTAAAAATCTATTAAAGATTTCTAAGCGTTAGCGACTGGAACGAACGAAAACGCTATGCAATCTTCATCAGATCTTCAACTTAAAACCAAGCACATAAAGTTGAAGATCTGTTAAAGCCTACTCAGCGTTTGCGTTTATCGTTTGTTACATGGCTACAGGTGCTGCCGGCTTATTCTGTAAGAAATCTCCCTCAGTGAATTAAGGTGAAGTGAGCTAAAACTGGGCTGTCACTATACGATGCTAGGGATTGATAGGTCGCCACACGCTCACTTCACGGAAGGAGTGTTTTACAGAATAACACCGCCTGATCAGAAAAGCGGACTGTAACGAAATAGGTTTCAATCTTTAGATAGCCTCTTCGCTCACGATCGAGATTTTAAGCGACTTTTTTGTCGGCGAAAATGGAACATATATGAATTCTAAACACACGGCCGACAAAAAGTCGGTTCCACGAAACTATAAGTCGGACGTTGACGGAGAGGCTTAACGCTAAAATTCACTCGCTGGCAAAGACGTTTCACGTTACACCAACGGCCGTGTGCCCTGAGTCCCTGACATAGCCGCAGCCGATTCTTTTACTAAATGTAACGCTTATGTTTACAGGGAAAAGTTTGGGCTATACGAAGTGGATTACTCAAGCTCAGACAAGATGCGGACTCCCAGAAAGTCTGCATTTATTTATAAAGAAATTATCAGGTCCAAGATTCTAGATCCGGACTATGAACCTGAGAAGTTTATTGTTGAAGTGTCCAGAGTTCAAGAAACGCGATAGAAAGAATAGCGAATTTATTATTTTTAAATGTTACTTGTCATGTAATTTAACATTATTTAAGCTTAATTGTATCTAATAAAATACTTTTTCTCCTTGTTTTAAGTTATTTATCTTTATTATTTGACAAATCAACATTTTCCAATATGCTTCTAAATCTGAGGTTAAAACAAATAAAAATGCCTATAAATATTATCATTTTCAAATAATTCGTCACCATTAAATGTTTAAAGGTGATCGCAGTATGGATTTATAACTGCCCAATTTATTTACACAATAATACAAAAGGCCTTTTATTCTTACTGTAACGAAACCCACAAATATACAAAAACAAACGCGCATCGCATTATTCAAGTTCTTGGTATTTATTTACCTATAGGATGAAATGCACTTCATCATCATCATTACAGCCGGGCTTCACCAATTGATGGTTAAAGACCACTCTTTAGATATGTCCCACGACACTCTCTGCCAACCTCATCAAGTTTCTAACCGTCATGGTGAAAATAGGCGACATTTTCACCATGACGGTTAGAAACTTGTCCTCATTAGTAAACAGTTTGAGAGTATTTTATACAATTTTTAAAATGCAAACTTAAATGTTTTTATGTTTATACTAAATAATTCTAAATTGTAAAAAGAAGCCATCACTAGTTTAGTCAACTTCCGAAATTAGTAAGAATCGTTCATCACTAGTGCCGTGTCAAATTTGTTTTGTTTATATGTCACGGATTGACGCGTCAAACGTAGTTTTACTGAATATTAGTAAAAAAATGTGCGATATAAACGATAATCCTATAAAACTAAGTGTTAAATGGAATGGCAAGGAATACGAGATACCGGAGTTTTCGCCCTCGGACTCGGTGGCGATGCTCAAAGTCGCCATCGAAAATGCCACGGGTGTACGACCGGAAAGGCAAAAGCTTCTAAATGTTAAATTTCAGGGTAATTATAACGTGTTTCTTGTCATTATAATAAATTTCATGGACGCGACGTTGGTTCAACATTCATAATTTGTAATACTAACTAAAGTTTTAGCTGTATATCTCTTTTAAAAATCCCATACAGTTACGAGTAGCAGTTCTTTATGTAATATCATACCGGTATAGACGTGTAATTCGTGATGTTTCTCGGAAATGCACACAAATGGCCTACATTTCGCCGACAATTTTGAATCTAGAACATGCTCATACACACGGATGTAAAAATAATTATGATTTTTTGACAAAACCAATGAATGCTCACATGTCCTTTGTAAAAGGCTTTTCTATACGTCTTTTTAATTTTGGGTCAAATACTTGCTAATACTTACAGCTACTATAGAGTAGCACAGTGTATTGAAATGCTCTGGGACCAACAGAAACTCAAAACCATGTTGCAAATTCAATGCACATGCTTGGTGTCAATTTACAAACTTCTTCAAAGTTATGAAAATAAATCTGACACACTAATATACAGTTTAGACTTAATCAGCATTATAAACAATGTTTGGATAGCATATTTCACAAAAACAATAATATTATACAGCATTGCTGTGTTCCAGTTTGAAGGGTATGTGTGCTGGTGTAATTTATAGGCACATGAGACATTTCAACTTTGTCTCTGGGATGGCAATCTGGCATGCATTTGCAAGGCCTCTGATATTGCAGATGTCTATAGATAGTGTGACCACTTAACATCAGATGGGCCAGCAGCTTGTTTGCCATGCATTGAGTAGTAAAGTCCATTCCTAAGAGAGCCCTGTTGTTGAGGAATCATTTTTATTAAACAGAGCTCCCCTTTGGTTGAAGTTTTTATTAAATCATGCTGCCAGTTAAATGTTCTGCTGACCACTCACTAGGTTGTGAATTAGCAACCAAGCATCATTATTGAGCTCTCTATTTATTAACAGTGGTGAAGTTTTGTCAGTTAAAGTATTATATATATCAATGCGTTTCCTGTAGTAAAAAACCCATAATATATGCTGTAAGGTGAATCAGATATTGCATCATCTAGTTAATAAAATGAATAATAACCAAAATGCATCATCATGCATCAATTTGGCCATGGCCACATTTGCATGTTTGGACACAAAGTAATAACCGAAAGATGCACGGATCATGTCTCCATAAATAGAAAAGACTCATAACATACCATCATGTCTGTATTCCCACTGTTACGTCCCACGACTGTTGAGCATGGGGTTCTGGGTTCGATGCCCAAGTTGGATAAAAAATGTCATTGGGTTATCTATGTTAGGGGGTTTGGTTTCCGCACTTAGTCCTAAAAAAATGACATTGGGTTTTACCATTAAGAATTTCTCAGTAATAGCCCGGTGTTTGGAAGTTGTCCTCTCTTTGCTGTAGTGTGTTGTTCTCTCTCCGCTTGTGTCATATTGCCATTCCATCAGTCCATGAGAGTTAGGGAAGAAGAATACACTTGTGTTTGCACACACATTTGTACACTATAATATATCCTGCACTACTCCTGCGCTGCTATACTTGGAAACTCTGCATTAAGAATAGCCGCCGTGGCTGGAGTTAGTCTGGAGAATTCATCATACGTCCCACTAGTCATCAGGCTTGTGTGGCTAGTGGTACCCAGTTTTTACTCTAGTCAACCACACCATGTAGTAATAAACCTTTACTGGATGTTATAAAGTTCACAATACAACAAAATACTTATAATTTTCTTCAGGTAAAGTAGCAACAGACAACTGCACCTTATCTGACCTGCAATTGAAGCCAAATCTCAAGATAATGATGATGGGCTCTCTAGAGGAAGCGATAGCCGGTGCACAGACCAAGCCGGATGTGGGGGACGAGGTGGTCAATGACCTCGATATTGAAGAGGATGAGGTTGATGTTGAGAATCAGGAGGTATGTATCTATACTGTGTTTAAAAACAAATTGACGGAAATGTAAACAAATGAAAATGTTGGATGTTGTGGTTTGCCTTCAGAATTGTATAGGTAACCACTCTCCATTCGGATGGGATGGCTCATCGGCGTAAAAGCCAATTTACAAGCGAATGTAACTGCCTGTTCATATTTTTATTAGGTCATCACAATAAAAGGACTGAACTGTGAGTAATGAAATTCCAGAAATTTGACGAAAAAATAGCTTCGGATTTGGATAAGGCTATTTTTTAATATATTAAGGTTATTTTTTAACCGACGCGGCCGAAGTCACGAGCAAAAACTAGTAATTGTTCCAACACAAATTCTACATAAATCATCTTCTCATTCCAGATATACCTAGCCAAAATAAACAAGCGTGTCCGAGATTACAAGATCAATATTCTGAACGAGCCGCGGCCCGGCAAGAAGCTGCTCGTTCTAGATATTGACTACACGCTGTTCGACCACCGGTCTGTGGCCGAAACAGGTGAGTTTTATAACCTTATTGAAAAAGGAAGGGTCATAAAATAAAAATAAAAAACAAATCTAGTTTTGATAGGTTTTCGAGATTTAATCTTTGGAAATAGAAAATGGAAATGTGACTTACAATGGTTGTGAGAAAAATTCTTGTTCTGCTGTTCCCTTTGCTAAGTTTTTTAGGCATCTTTACTATTAGGCTACAAGCACTCTCTACTACCTGACATACCACACTCCTGATCATACCGGGTAGACCTTTATACAAGAAAATACACAACTACTGTGTTTGTATTTTTTTTTCCGCTAAAACAGCTAAACAGAATTAGCTGAAGTTTGGCACACATGTAGATATGAATCTAGCTTAATTTTTGTGTGTAAAAGCTAGTTAAAAATAATACCATGTACTCCTTTTTTCCTTCTTCTTTTCAAATGCAATGGTTCTAGCAAATGCTATTTGTTTTTGCTTAGACTTTTTGGGCCTTGTAGGTGGCCATGTCAGTGGTATTTTATTATCCTCTGAAATTCTCTTCCCTAATTCCAGGCTACGAGCTAATGCGTCCATTCCTCCACGAATTCTTAACATCGGCATACGAGGACTATGACATAGTGATCTGGTCTGCCACCGGGATGAAGTGGATTGAGGAGAAGATGCGTCTGCTGGGAGTGTCCACGCATCAGGAGTATAAGATCATGTTCTACTTGGACTACCTCGCCATGATTACTGTACACACGGCCAAATATGGCACTATAGATGTGAGTTTATAATATTTTATTATTTATTTCAAGTATCAAGATTCGTAGGGAAAAAAAAATAAAAAAAAATGACAGTATTATTTCCAATTCAATTCAAACATTTATTTCGAATCTTAAATTTAAAGTTCGATGCCGAGCAAGTATCAATGTGACTTTCAATTCTTATGTACTTTCTAAGTTTATCTTGGATTTGCATCGGCCTAAGGTAGACTGGTAGAAAATGTCCATGGCATTAAGTCCGCCTTTGTACGGTGTATTTTTACTTTATGTGCATAAAGTTTAATAAATAGATATAGTATAGTTTAAAAATAAATTAATTGTACCTAATCCCTCAATTTTTATTTTCCAGGTAAAACCTCTAGGCGTAATATGGGGCAAGTACCCCCAATACAGTTCGAAAAACACTATAATGTTCGACGATATTAGGAGAAACTTCATTATGAACCCTAAAAGTGGGCTCAAGATCAGACCGTTCCGCCAGGCACACTTAAACAGGGACAGGGATCGAGAGCTTCTACACCTGTCTACCTACCTTAGGGATATAGCACAGTATTGCGAAGACTTTGATCTCCTCAACCATAAAAAGTGGGAGAAATACAAGCCTGATAAGAATAGGACTCAACAGGCAGGGAGCAAGAGGAAAGCAGAGGATAGCACGCCTTCCACGCCCAAAGAATGACGGTAATAACTACCCAGGCCGGAGCCCCGGTCTGCGAATCGCCTTAATCGCTTATAAGACTGCAGTACCGCTAACAAGCTTAAGACTAAAACAAAATATTCGAAAACTAAGTCAGACATTTAAAATGTTAAGAAGAAAATGTTTTTAAAACAATAATTTCTAATTATTATTAATACATTCGTATGAAATTAAGGCGATTTGCGTTTTATTTAGTAATTTCGTTGATCAATATTATATTGTGGTTGATTTCAAATAACGATCTTTGTGTTGCTATTTAAAAATATATGATATTATCTAGAACAAATAAAAGTTAATTATGAGACTAATAAGGTATAGTTAGTTTCAACAATGGCGCTAGTGGACTCGTAATATATATTTTTATAGCAATCATTTGTGTAATTCTCAATTTGAATATTTTTTAGTTCATTAATTTTATACTTGGCAACATTTTGAAACTGCCCATAAACTGCTCACAAACATAACTGTAAGCCTTCATGATACTAAAATGGCTTCTGTATAAATATGGATAATCGATTTAAATAAAAACTCAGTAACAACCCAGTCTAGATTTGTCCCCTATGTATAGATGATATAGATTTATATGGCCCCTAAAACATAGCATGGTGCACCAAATTGGAGAATAAGGCGATTGGCACACTGCCCCGCATCACGGAGCGTAGCGCGGGAGTGCGTGCAAATATCTGTGTTTGTATAGAAAACACGCGTAGTGCAACACACAGAAAACGCGTTCACGCGCAGTGTTGCAGATTACCGGCCCCCCTAGCCAAGTCACAAACGATAATCGTAAAAGCTCGGTAGGTACCAATAGATTTTCAACTTAATACCCAAGAGCCTTAAGTTGAAAATCTATTAAAGGTTTCTAAGCGTTAGCGACTGGAATGAACGAAAACGCTATGCAATCTTCATTAGATCTTCAACTTAAAACCAAGCACATAAAGTTGAAGATCTATTAAAGCCTACTCAGCGCACCACGGAGCGTAGCGCGGAGCAGTAAGGGGATTGCCTACAAGTTTTTTAAGATATTGCCACGAATATATTCCGATTTAAATACAGAAGCCATTCGATATTTAAGGCTGTATGTCATGACAATGTAGATGATACAGGTAAACCCCCGTATACATTGGAAACAATGTTTTGCTACATTGTTGCTCGAAATAATCTTCGAATATGAAACATTAGCATAACGCTAGCAACACCACAGCATTCTATGTTGCCAGAAACATTATTTATCGCAACTCAAAACTTTCTGCAAAACAATGGTGTTGATTCTGTTATGCACAAGCTAAACTTAATTTAGACTATTTCTATCTTTTTCTTTCCAATCAAACAAGAAAGGGACAGACGTGAATAAGACTTGTCAATTTTAGTTGAACTAAAACCTCTATACAATTATAATTGGCATGTCAGAACGTGTTGATTAAAAACACGGAAAAGTTCAAGGCAAAACTAATTTGACATCTCTAACTTAGTTCTAAGGTATCACCGTCCTTTTCTTTCGCTGTATGTTAGTAAGAGATGTCAATTCTCTAATTTTAGTTTAGTTTGTGAACAAGGGAATCGGCACCAATGTTTCGCAACATTGTCGCCAGTAACACTGCAATGTTCTATGATACAACAATGTTGTATGTTGCCAGGAATTTTTGCAACGCAGACATATTGTTTTTGCTACACAAAAACATGTTGCATAAACAATGTTTTACAACATTGTTTCTTCTAGCATACGGGGTATAACGAAACATTGCATTTAATGCGTTGTATTTATACGAGGTCCTATTTTATTAGTACCAGTATTTTTAAAAGGTGTTTTTTAAATAAGTTAGTTAAAAGAGTGACAGTTTCTGTATGGTTAAATATAACTAAACCATTTCAGTACAAAATTATGATATCTAAAGTTAAAATATTGTTTATTATGGCGTTCGTATACTGTAACATTTCTGTAATCTTTTTTTTTTGCTTTCAATATTTTTATTGAACAGCGATTTTTTATTTATGTTCTAATTTTTTTGATGACAACAGATAAATGTTTCATTACATTTAAAATTGCAAGAATATCTATACTCATTAAAAAACACCAACTAAAAACACTGGTACTAATAACCTAAGACCTCTATAGTCTTAATTAAAAATAAGTAAATTCTTGAACTCCAAACATAATTAATGGGTTGTGATGCTGTATTGGTTCAATTTTAAACTCACATTTTATATTATACCTCAATGACTCGTAAAGAGAGATTTTATGGCTCATTTACACGTGGAGGAATTCTATTTAACGTTTCTCAAATGAAAAATGAATGTATCTGTGTACCAAATTGACAAGGGCGCTTAAACAGCTGTGATTGGTCAACTGCATTATCAGTCACCAATTACAGCAGCTTATGCGCGTTAAATTATAGATATCTTAATAAATAATAATAATAATTTTGCGAATGATGTTCACAATACTAACATAAGTGCAAACAGTACGTACAACAATTGAATACTTATAGCTAGGAATCAATTCGTATTTGAAAATCGAAAGCGTCCAACAAAAATCTCGAAATATCGACAGGCGAGAAACTATTCGTGTGTAAATGAGCCTTATGGTGGCGTTTCACATGGCGTATTTATTCAAATATTCATGTTACTGGAATAATGCAAAATATACCCTATGTTTATTGGAATAAAGTTGTATGTAATTAGCAAATATTTGCAAAAATACGCCAAGTGAAGGGTCAGCGTTAAAAATCTTTTTATTGTAAGATAACGGAGCCGATGTGTAGAATTATATTCCTTTCTGTTCATGTTACCTATCACGAGCGCTCTGTCATAAAAGTATTCGATTCAAATCGATTTTTAAATTTGGAAACTACTATGGTTACATTTCAGGTTAATTTAATAAGTACGACAATCACAATAAGGCCCACTTTCACCAAAATCATTAAACATACACTCCCGGACTCCTAAATCGAGCCACCTAGCATAATGATTTAGTAACGTCCATAATTTTAAAAAATTGTATTAATGATCAAAAAGTTTTTATGCAAGTTTGTAGCTGGCATAATTAGGGTTACCATATCTCAGGATTTGTCCTGAGATTTCAGGATTTTTGAACTCTTCTCAGGATTGCGGCTGGATTTTGCAAATCTCATGAAATCTCAGGATTTTTTGAATTTTCAATAAAATACAGCTTACATTTTGAAGATCTCTTTGATAAAAAATTAAACAAACTAAAAATAATCTTCCTTTGGTAATAATTGCACAATTAAAATCAGTACTTATTTATCCAAGTAGGTACTTAATCAGATTTATCATACTTAATATGTGATGATACATTTTTAAGTAAGATCCACAATGTATAAAAACGATAGTATTACGACTTTATTAAATTGTTAAGTAAATTCGAGAGAAAATTTAGATAATGTAAAGGATCTCAGGATTTTTCAATGAAAATCAGGCCTTTTCTCCGGACTTTTAATTTTTTCATCTGGTAACCCTAGGCATAATCAACATTAGGCTCATGTACTATTGTTCTGAATTTGATTTTTCATTCATTTTCATTCACAAACTCATTATGCTTGGTGGCTCGATTTAGGAGTCTGGGAGTGTATTATTTAGCACTAAATGTGTTTAAATTATCATTCTGTCTCTGTCACCTTCTAACAATGTGACAGAGATGCAATGACGTTCTAAATACGTTTAGGCACGGACTACACGCCATGATTAGGCCGTGTTCGGTAGTGAATTCGGTGAAAGTCGATCTTAGCATCACTTATTGATATGAATAAAGTCTTCAAATAAAAAAAAAAAATGAGTGTTTAATGGGTAATTCCAATTTAAAAATCGACCGAATTCATGTATAAGCCTCACCGGGAGCATTCGCCTCTAATGTGATACAGTTACAGTTCAGTAGAGCGATTCTCTAAAAGGCAAACTCGAAAACGAGTCTCACTAAAGTGATCGCGCTCACTTCGATAACGAACCAACTTGTCATTAGTTTAGTATTCGTTCGCTGTGGTGACGTCACTGGCGTGATCGTGTTTAACAGAATACCATTTTGTAACCTCACTGCGAATTCAGCTTTCGAATTACGAAGTGAGGCTTAGAGAATCACACTGCTGATTCGAGCATTACATCAATGAGTGCAGAGAATGATCATCAGTCAATAAGTCAGTATTGTATTGAATGCTCAAAATCGAATCTGGGATTGTTATAAAGCCGGACTTTTAATACACATCATCGCATCTTTTATATAATGAAAGTACTCGTAACTACAAACAACTTTTACTATGAGACACATACATACATACATACATACATAAACTCACGCCTTTTTCCCGTGGGGGTAGGCAGAAACCACGGACCGCCACCTGCTACGATCCTTACACACTCCTACACACACATACATACTATGAGACCAACTCGAAATAATGGAGAAAAAAAAATCAGCTCTACAAGAGTGTGCTACAAAACGATCAAAATGTATAGAACAGCTGATTCTTATTTTCAAATATCAAAGTTGGTTCTGTAATGAAAATTGTTCATATTCCTTAACATTTTCATCCATAGTCAAAGCATTTATTTCAATTAGACCATTTACAGGCACTTTAGAAATGTCAAAAAGTTACATAAAAAATGAAAGCTAGTTGCTCGTTACAAAACGTAGGTCTCTATGGGAAAGCACGAGCAAGAACTTCACTGACACTTTTTTCAATTTGGTCCCTCTGGAATATTCACAGTGGGTTAAAAGTCAGGCTGTATTACTAAACGGTTTTATTTAGCTTGCCCTGTTTATTTATTTACTTGTTTGGGTCGAATCTACTAATTGAAATTTTACCCCCTTCCTGCAGTGCGATTCTCTAAGCCTCACTTCGTAATTCGAAAGCTGAATCCGCAGTGAGATTACAAAATGGTATTCTGTTAAACACGATCACGCCGGTGACGTCACCACGGCGAACGAATACTAAACCAATGACAAGTTGATTCGTTATCGAAGTGAGCGCGATCACTTTAGTGAGACTCGTTTTCGAGTTTGCATTTTAGAGAATCGCACTGCTGTTGACGGATTGATCTGAAATTTGGCACGCACCTTTAGTTCTGATGACAATATCATTTATAGGCGAAATTTCCCGGTGAGGCAAGCCCTTTAGGCGATTGGCACACTGTCCCGCATCACGGAGCGTGGTGCGCGGCGACGGAACTTTGGTTGGCCTCAACACTGCGCGTGAGCACGTTTTCAGTGTGTTGCACTACGCTTGTTTTCTATACAAACGCAGATGCTTGCAAACCACGTAAGAACACGCACACACGCGCCACGCTCCGTGATGCGGGGCAGTGTGCCAATCGCCTTAAGGTGCTCCCTCACCGGGAGCATTCGCGTGTAATGTAACGTTACAGATTTGAGCATTACATCAGTGAAGGAGGAGAACCGAGCATTACAATGCGCACCTTGTAATGATACAATGTGTAATATCTTGATACAACTTGTAACATCAATGCGCTCCACTTCCCCCAGCCCCCCGCCCGCCCGCTCAGAAGCCTACGTGACAGTGACCGCTTCGTCTGACATCTTGCTATGAAATGCTCAAAGTCGAATCAATATGTTACATTTCACACAAATGCTCGTTATTCAGGGAGGTATTATTGTAATGTAATGCTCAAAGTCGAATCTATAATGTTACAATACACGTGAATACTCCCGGTGAGGGAGCACCTTTATGTTTACTTCGCGCGCTCGTTCCAGACTCTCTGCATGATACAGTATACCGAATATAGCGATGATACATTTTATTTTCCTCGTCTATCAAACATCCATTGTAATAAATAATTTATTGTTATAGTTACGTGTCGTATACATCCGAAATACATTCTAGAATCTAGACAATAACAATACCATGGGCTTTTATTTTTATACCTCCAATAGGGTGGTTGTGGCTTGAAAATTCGTCATTCACAACTGAAATTACAAAGTAAAATTATTTTCTATTGTTTAATTTTACTTTGCAATTTGAGTGGTTGGATTTGCAACTCTCGGTGTTGAGCCGAGCGTTGAAAATTCAACAGTGCGCATAGCAAAGTAATATCAAAGTGGCACTGTTTTAACTGCTTCGCCTGGTGCGTTTGTGATTTTCATATATGAACTTCCAGATATGCATTTATTTAAGAGCTTCCTTCCCGGTCGAGCAAAGTGTTATTGGGTTTTTCTATGAAATTCTCAGTAGTAGCTCGGTGTTAAAATTTGTGCCTGGTTAATGGTAATAGGCTGGGCTAAAACATGGGACCCAAACATACCGGCGAACTGTGGGTATACATTGGTATACCTCTGCCTAATCCTTCGGGGAATGCAGGCGTGATGGTATGTTATGAGCTTCCTGATCTCACGAGATCACCTCAAACGCAAGCACGCCACCTTCTTACCTCGCGTAGCCCGCTCGGTGCGTGGCGCGTTGCTAGGCGACGCGATTTGTTGACGGGCACGCGTTTACAATGAGTGGACTTCTAGCGATCAGGCGGTGCCGTGGAGGCTGTAGCAATTGGATATAAGACACCACTAACGAATAATTCCAAGATATAACTACTCGAAAGAAATACTCTATTTTAGCCCTGAAAAACAAAACATACATAAACTCATGCCTTTTTCCCATGAGGGTAGGCAGAAACCACAAAACGCCACCTGCTACAATCCTTACATACTCCTTTCGCCTCATCTACATTTCAAAAACAATTTTTCCTGTATCGTGGGTGCGTTTACAAACACATAAACTCACATACACAAACACACAGAACAACTGCCTGTAGGCCAAACATATATATGTTCCGTGCGGGAATCGAACCCGCGACAAACACCGCAACAGCCAATCGCTCAACCACTGCGCTAACCTTAGATTTCTAGTTCCCTGAAATGATTATCGAGTCAATTGAGTTGCTAGAAAAGTCACGTCTCAGTTTATATAATGTTTAATTTCCTTACCAAAAACTATGTTACAAATAAAATGTAAAATTCATCTTATTTCCGACAAAATGAGCCAACCCACAATTACTGAACAATTCAATTATTAACGTCAAAGTCATTCAATATATATATCCAAATTACTATCTAGCAAAAGCAGAATAAAAATAAATCAGCGTTAAATATTCTCTTTGTTAACTTTGATGTGGCTTGGTTCCTTTTGGCGGAATTAAACCCAATTCTCAATATTGTGAAATGTCCAGCCACCCTTTCAGTTAAAACAGTTTTAGTTTCTTTTAGCTATTGAGTTCATTCAGGTAGTCAGTTATTATATTTTACAAAATAAGTCAAATAGGTAATTGTCCATTTTATATTAGATCTATAAGTAATGGCCATGTAATAAACACCAATTGTACATAATTGATACATGGTCACTGTCTAATTAGATTATTATATTTTTAATTTATAAAATAAAATATTTGGAAAATCAATTTTTGGTCGTTTTTATTTATGAATAGCAATACCCTGAAAAAAATACACTGTTTTAGTAGTAGTAGAGCTCTTTGTGAAGGAGCTCGTCCGGGGAAGTACTACCACCATACCTATTTCTACCGCACAGCAGCATTGCTGTGTCCCGGTTTGAAGAGTATGGGTGGGCGTGTAATGTACAGGCACATGAGACATTTCAACTTTGTCTCTGGGATAGCCAAGCATTTGTAAGGCTTCTATATGTATTGCAGATGTCTGTAGGCAGCGGTGACCACCCAAAATTAGGGGGGCAGTCGGCTTTATTTGCATCCAATGACATAAAAAAAAGAGTCGAAGACAATAGCGGTTAACCACTTCTCAACCTTATTACTAAGTGCCTAAGGGTAAAAATTGGTTCACCATGGTCCGTAATTGTACCTACTCAATGCATAAAGGATAAAAGGATAACAAGTACCTAAACCGAATTTACGTACATAAACCAAGGCAGATATTTGTAAACACATTTTACCGTATTAATTTAATATAATGAACCACATTGCAATCCATATTAATATTTATTATCCTAACTAATATTATAAATGCGAAAGTAAGTTTGTTTGTTACCCTTTCACTCCTAAACCACTGAATCGATCATTTTGAAATTTTGCTTAAGTACGTTGTCAGGGCAGGGGTACAGAAGCGGACATATGAAGGTACCCTTCCCTTGCCTACCCTATCTAAAGTTCTTATGATAATAGATGGCGCCACGTGTTTTGAATTAGCGTCTCGAATCGGCCCGATTCTCGTTCCTTTCTTCTCGCTGACGAAGAAATCTGTCAAAAATCGGGCCGATTATCGATCGTGGGGACCCTGGGGACCCTTATGATTGAATTTTAAATTGAAGTATTTCCTCTGCGTCCGCGACAACTGACATTTGTTACGCAGATGAATTCGCAGGCAAAATCTAGTTAGTTATAAAGGCGAAACTCAGTTTGTCTGTCACGAATAGAGTGCCGTAAGAAATAAAAATGTACCTACTTAGAAACGTATAACTGGTAGAAAGTAAGGCATTAAATCCGCCTTAGTACAATGTATTTTTTTTTACAATCTATACTTCTATACTTATATTATAAAGCTAAAGAGTTTGTTTGTTTGAACGCGCTAATCTCAGGGACTACTGGTTGGAATTGGAAAATTCTTTTAGTGTTGGATAGTCCATTTCTTGAGGAAGGCTATAGGCTATGTAACATCACCTTACGACCAACAGGTGCTGAGCAGCGAGGGTGAAACCGCGGGGAACAGCTAGTAAGAACATAAAATTTAATAAATAAATGTAAATACCTCGGAACCCGGTTCCACTGCATTGATTTTCTTGAAACTTTTTTTTGCATTGTTAAAATCTTAAATAAAAAAGTTTCTAAAGGACATATGCTACATTTACGCGGACAAAGTCGCGGATAAAAGCTAGTTTAATAATTAAAATAAATCCCATTGTACCTAATAATTAATAAATGCCTAGTTTAACAGGAAAACAACACGTCATGACGTTAAACAATAAATATAGTTAACGAGCATACGGACAACCACAAGAATGGATGATCCAAATAGAATCAGACATAAAAATTTTTGGTTGCGAACAGCAAGGGTCAGCGCAGACACAGTAATAATATGCTCAAGTATAGGTTTTTGAATTGATGTTTATGACACACACATACCATCACGCCTGTATTCCCCGAAGGGTTAGGCAGAGGTGTACCAATGTACACCCACAGTATGTTTAGGTCCCATGTAATAGAAGGCGAGCCTATTGCCATTAATCTGGCACAAATCCTGACTCCGAACTGCTGCTGAGAATTTCATTGAAAAACCCAATGACATTTTTTGCTCGACCTGGGAATGGAACCTAAAACCTTTAGCGTAGCAGTCGTGCTTAGAACCACTAGACCAACGAAGCAGTCTTACTTACGTTTCATTAATAAATACAAGGTTCAAAAAATGCAACACTGTAATAAAGGAACAGACAGACAGATGAGCAAATTGACAGCAATTCAATTGGGTTCCGTTAGTTCCCTATAGGTTAGGAACCCTAAAAATCAAGTATATTGTAAAGTAGTAAAAATCAAGTATATTATTATACTCTATCTGCGCAGACCCTAACGGGGAAAAAATACGTGACGTCATAGACTACACAATAAAAGTAAAGTTATCGAGGAACATTTAATTAAACTATTAATAATGTGGGATTTTCAAGGAATGAGGAATGGGGATTTTATTTTCTGAGGAAACTAGGTAAATATCTAATTCCATGGAGTTTCTTGCTCGTTCAATTCTCCATGGAGACCTACGTTTTGGAACGAGCAATATTATCTTCAACTTTCTTTAGAGGTTACTTCTTGAAAATTCAGAAGTGCCTGTAAATGGTCTATAATTGATATAAATGCTTTGACTTTGAATTAAACATTTAATTGTACCTACTAAAAAATGCTTCGATTTTAACTTGTACGAAACTAGGAAAGCATGACGTGCCCTAGTAACATCTGAATATACACACTTGAAATGTAATTCTCCAGGCCGATTCCGGCCACGGCGGCTAACCTTAATGCAGATGCAGACTAGCCACGTACGCAGGAGATATTATAGTGCACAAGTGTGTGCGCAAATACAGGTGCACTCCCTCTTCCCTAACTCTCATAGCCCGATGGGACGGCAATCCGACACGACCGGAGAGAGATCAGGCGCAGGACCAACGGCTTTACGTGCTTTCCGAGGCACGGGGGTGCCACACCACCAACTTCCAAACTCCGGGCTGCTACTGAGAAATTCCTAATGGAAAAACCCAATAACACTTTTTTCCCCGACCTGAGAATCGAACCCGGGACCCCTTGCTCAGCAGTCGCGCTTGCTACCACGAGACCAACGGGGCAACGGCCCTGCACACTAGCTATAAACCCGTATGTGTCACCCGCGTTCAGTTACGCCTTTGGTTACTGCTCCGCTCCCGTTAGTCATCGCAGGGTGATGTTCTTTGAGAAAACCTTCCTTTTGAATCACTCTACCTATTAATGAAAACCGCATTAAAATCCGTTAAGAAGTTTAAAAGATCTTAACGAACAGAGTGACAGACGGCGGGAAGAGACTTAGTTTAAAAGTACCTACCTAGGTATGTTGGTCACAATATTATAAAGCATAATAAACTAGGGTGCTAGTTTTGTTGCAATTCATATAGGTATTTAGCTCGAATGTATATTATAACCTGCACTGCCTACCCAAGTACCACATTTACGTAATAAGTACCTACTATTTTTAGATTTCCATACAATCAAGTTGGACAGAGCAACGCGGGGCCTTTTAGTATTTTGGCGATAAGAGCAATGCCCTTGATTTTGACATTTCGATTCCAGTGTTGCAAGAGTTGTTTTTAAATTACCACGTTTTGCCCGATTTACAATCCAATTTGCGGTGCAGTAAAAATTAGAGAAGCTTTAATTATCTAAATGAACTGAATTATGCAAAGTGCATTTTATAGTTATGACGTCATAGGTATTTAATATAAATTCTATTTAACTAAGTACGTATTTTTAATCACTTTAGTTCCATTGTTTTTTTTTGACTGATGAGTACGACTATTATTATACATTTAAGAAAAGTAAATTAATAAGATAAGTGTATTAATATTTAGCGTAAGTACAGTTTTATGACATTTGTAGAATAAAAATAAAAACGTAATAGTTCAGGCTCTGTTTTTGCACAAGTTTTTAATTTAAACAAACTTACATAATATTTTATCATTATTTATAAGCTTTGTGTTTAGATTAAGTTATTACAATTAAAATAAAAGATTAATAGTGAAAAACAAACCTATGTGTTAAACAAATAACCCGTATCTCAATCCTCAACATCGAAAATACATGTTGAGTAGGTAGATAAGTAGGTTACTACATAACAAGTAGATTCTCCAACACATTCGGTAGAATCCAGTCTTGTTTATTGCGTGGCATGAGTCAGACAGTTTCACAGTTAGTGATTATTACTACAGACAGTCGCTGGGTCTGTGTGTGCGCCACGATAACTCGTATTAGTTACCCGTAGCGTGGCTATTTCCATCCAGTATTATTATGCCGCGGCGTCGGACAATACGTTAACAATAGTGGACGAATGGAGAAACGTGTTCTCAATACTTTATTAAAGTCTTGAAGGGCAAAGTGACATTGTTTACCAGTTTTTTTAAGGCGGTTTGGTTTAACGTGTTTATTCAGTTGAAGTTCGTCAAAGGATTTTTGATAAAAACTGTGAGTGAATTTTACAATGTGATATTGTTGTATTAATAATAACAAAACCACTGTATTAATGAAACAGGATATTTTGAGCGATGACGTCATGTTACGGGAGAGGCCAGAGGTAGAATAAATTATATACAGTTCCAAATAAACAACAAAATGTCGCATGTGATATCGTCCCAACCGTCGGCGACATCGCCGTATCAACCCACAGCAATGCAGGAGGGCAACGGAGGTGATAACCCACCAAGGATACACAGAATAGACAGCGAACAACGCGATGACTGCTGTATAAACACAAGAAACAAAAAAGGGTGTTGTTTATTCGTGTGCACACTCCTGTCAATGTGTTGCCAAGGTTGCCAAAACTGTGCCGAAAGATGCTGTGACTGTTGTGCGAACTATTTGAACGACTGCTGTGAAGACAAGCCTAGGGAGAGGAATCAAAGGATCTATAACAAACGATACATGAACTCAGGAAATAGTTACTATGACAATACCGCAGATAACGATGATTGGGGTATTACTAGTCTTTCAGCTCAACATATGCATGTTGGAGTGGGCAATCATCATAGTGAGCCTGCACAAGACTTGATGTCGAATACTAATGATGATTACAACTCGACTACTCATCATACGAGTGGTTATGACTCTGGAACTCATCACGGTTCGGGTACCCATCACTCGAACAGTGCCCATGACTCGGGAAATCATCACTCGAGCAGTGCCCATGACTCGGGAATTCATCACTCGAGCAGTGCCCATGACTCGGGAATTCATCACTCGAGCAGTGCCCATGACTCGGGAACTCATCACGATTCGGGAACACATCACACTAGCAGTCATGATACTTCAACTTGTCACGATAGTGGCGGAGGATTCGATTCTGGGGGTGGTTGTGATTCTGGTGGGGGCGATTCTGGAGGTGGTTGTGATTCAGGCGGCGGGGGTTGTGATGATTAATAAATTACATTTTTGATAAAATATTTTTTACTGTAATATGCACCAAGTTGCATAATACAGTTGTTGATAAATTCCTATCTACGTATACTTAAATTATATTATATTATATAAGATATAAAACGTGTCTTACTTGTAAAACAAGGCTAGCTAACCTATTTTCTAGGCGAGCCCTTAGAGTCTGGCGACGCCAGGCCCCCATTTATTGTGGTGCCTACTAAAATGAAACACAAGAAAAGATTAAGTTAATTTGTGATTTATAAATCATCATATTAAAACATACTGGCGAACTGTGGTGTATTGGTACATCTGTGCCTAATCTTTCGGGGAATACAGGCGTGATAATGGTATGAAATCATCAGATTTAAAACCGATGGCGGGCAAATTCAAATGCCAGGCAGTGGGTTTAGGGTTGGCTAGCCTTGTTCTAAAAGGACTTACGTCCCTAGAGTTCGGGTTTTCGGATTCTCTGAGCATTTTTTGATACTCTGTCCGGGCTTGGACTGGGCACTGAATTTATTGTAATTACTACCTAAGTGCTAAGTTCTGTGCTTAATTAACTTTAATGTGTTTTATGTACAATCAATGTTTTATGTCTAACCGTGTGCTTCTTGTACTTAATCGTAAAATGAAATTACTTACCTGTGTAATTAATTGTATGTTCTTAATGATTACTCTACGCTTGTTTTAGAATTTTGGGTCTACAGATGCCTTTAATACCTAGGTCGTAATCGCTATTGCGTCGCCCCAGAGGACATTATTATCTTATTACTGAATGTATACTCTTTAAATGTAGCATAGCACGTAGTTATTTAATCTGGTACCTTAGGTTACTTTGGCTCAAAGCGTTATCAAAAGCTTAAAGAAAAAGAACTGAGAAATTTGCGACAAAAAGTGCCTTTTGGGTAGGTACTCATCATAGCCCATAACTATGTACCTACATCTGCAGCAAACAGATGGTCACTTTCATATTCGAATCTCCCTGGAACCATGAGGTAAAACCTTTTTTTTTATTTAAGAGCCGTAAGCACTTACCTATTTGTTTGGTATTTTTTACCATAAGATAAGAAAAATGTACTTAGATATTTTGTAATTATAACTCAAGTGTTACCTTAATATTATGTGCCTATACGTGTACTAGTGGTATGTACAAACAAAATATTATAAAGTACCTGGAGCACTGGTTTCCAAACTTGACTGGGCCGCGACTTACTTAACAAAACGTTCCAAATTCAGGAGTCACCTCTTGGTTTTCATGCAGGAAAAAAGAGCATAATTATATTAATGAAGGCCTCAGGACCCAGCCAATATTCGCTCGCGATAGTCGCGCTCGCGACTCATACTTTGGGAACCACTGATCTAGAGCCTAACTTGAAGTCTTTTTATAAAAAATAAACTATAACAAAGGCTAACCTAGTTTACAGTCTTGTTTACAGGCGTAGTAGTGGTGAATGACATGAATGTACACATCAAATGTTCGTATTTCATCATCTGCCATAACATGTAACAAGGCTGTCTCTAATTATCATAAATTGGTACAAGTCGGTCAGTTTGTTAGTGTAATAGCAGACAACAAACGAGGCATGATATAAACAATTCGGGTCTGGTAATATGACATAAATCGAGTTTAAGAAATAGTTCAGCGTTGTAGAGCACTGTCTGTATATCTTCTTATTTAAAGGCCAAATTCTACTAATAAAAACGTTCAAAATCTAGCCGCAATCTCATTTCAGGGACAATCAATGTCAAAAAATGTATGTAAATTAGGGGCGTTTTTGACAGATTGAGATTAGATTGCTGTATAATAATAATAACTGTAAAATTCCTCCCCTGTTTGACAATCTCTGTCTTCAGTGTGTCATATTTACTGTACCTTAGTACTCATTATTTTTGTGTACGTAATCAGTTTTTTGTCAAAAGACGCACAATGCGTGACAAACATTTGCTGAGATTTTATAGCATTTTCACTTTGATTACATAAGATTAGTAGTAGTAAGGTAATAATAGTAAGTACATATGTATACAAGGTGTATTTTTGCAATGTCGTAAAATTTGAGAAGCAACTATGCTAGTAACTCATAGTAACTCAACACACGAATAAAAAAAAAATAGGTATTTTTTGTAGGTTGTTTTCGAATTTGAACTAGCCATTTTGCCGCTGGATTTAGGCAAGTGGGATGATGAACCCGCACTTACACAGTGCTATAGTCGCACGACACTGCCTACCTCAGAGGTAAGTAGGCGATTCTGTTCTTTAAAAGAGGTGTATTCTGAAATTCTGTCAAACATAAAAAAAAACAAGTATGTATTAATTCTTGACCAAGTGTCGTAATTTTGTTTGATCATTAGTTATCTTTTTTGTCTTTTATGACAACCTCCTAAAATATTACAAGATTATAAAACCTTGGACCTTGTATAGCCGTAAAATGTATTTACAAAAGGAAACTATTTACACTAATTAAACAATCTAGGTAAATAATGTTATAGGATAGGCCTGCCATGTACTATAATATTAAAATAAGCTACTATTAATGTTGTGCATTTTTGTATGTTGTATTTTATGTTCTTATTAAAAACGTATACTATTACAACAGTAAGTAATTGTGTTTTATTTAAATGCAGTTCAATGTTACCATGTAATTTATTTTTTCCAGCAATTATGGGAAAATAATTGGGATTATTTGTGTGAAACTTAAAATCGTTGATTAACGACGAAATTCTATTCACAATTCATTTTGGAACCGGCTTAGTATAAACTCAAAGGCCAGTTGGCATCTGCAAGCATCTCATTTTATTACAGTTTTTGTCAATTTTTAAATTGTCTTTTCTACGCGACTGCGCGACGCAAAGGAGCCGGTCTAGATTTTTAATGGGTCTCGACTTCTGATTGTCAGACGCTATGTTACGCATTCGATTTTTTTTTTTTGTGTATAGCACATTAAATTATTTCAATGATGCTGTAATTCAATGTACTACATTGAATTGCACACACACTTAACAGAACTAGACTAATGGATTTGTTTTTCTTTCCACATACAATTACGCCTGTATTCCCCGAAGGGTTAGGCAGAGGTGCACGAAAGTACAACCATAGTTCGCCGGTATGTTTAGGTCCTATATGTAGATATATGGGGGGATTTTCTTTTTAATTGATATACTTATTTAATTAAAGTTCACTTTTAACGCGTTCGATATATTTTTTTTAATCAACATCTATCACTAATTAAAATTTGGGATTTTATCAAAATTCATTCCAAGAATATAGTGTGAAGCACACAGACAGACAGATTACCTAAGTATCGCATTTAGAACAATATCTAATTCAGACGTTTGCGCATAAATAGGTACTTAGGTAATGACGTACATGAATGCACTTCCATTTCTCAGAACGACTGGCTCTTTGCCACTGTACTTATTACCGATTATTGGCTTGGTTTCCCTCCATCTGGGTAAGTGCATCCTTGATATGATTACCGTCTAATACGAGTACAGTGGTTCTTAATCAGTGGCCCCTTTTATTCGTGACAGAATTTTACTGATTAAAACCCACCCATGTTCCTTCTTGTGCCCTTTGCGTTCCGGGGGCGCGGTATCTCTTTCGGACAACCCGCAGCCCCGGCAGGCATCAGCCCTTAGTGGCCCCTCCAATTGATTTGCTGACATCTCTTCGAGTCGCGCGTGGAACACGAACTTGCCCTCGACACGGTCGGTCGTCGTTTAACGTACGGGTGGTGAGATACCCATTGCTCATCGTCCACAGGCCCGCGAATATGGTGGCCGGGAGTTGTCTCGCGGCTCCCGACGCGCGCCCGGAGCGTCTCCGCTGATCAGTGGTCCCTAAAAGCACCAGATGTAGTTCGCAGCGTCATCGTATAAATCCATTTTATTAATTTTAATGTTATAAATGCAAAAGTAACTCTGTCTGTTACGCTTTCACGCCTAAACAACTGAACTGATTTTGATGAAATTGAATACGGGGTAAGTTTGCACCCCAAAAAAGAACATAATTATGCTATTATTTACTCCGAGACTTCGTTTGCATCCGCGATAACCTACATTTACGTAGGCGGACGAATTCGCGGGCCAAAGCTAGTCGCCAAACAGTTGGTGGCCGATTGCAAGACAAGAATTTTATCAAATGCTTCCCCGACACTTAAACATTAAGAGCTACTTACTGGTCTGATGCTGAATTTTACGCAATCATCAAAGTGTTTCAGAGAATTGTCGGTTTTGAATAGGAGCCAAACGTTTTATGGGGCGCTAGAATTGTGAAAATAAACAGTCCTGTTCAACATGTATTTTATATCACAATAAATTTATAGCTGATTTAATTGTGTGGCATTATTTTGATACATCACATATTCCTTCACGCCTGTATTCCCCGAAGGATTCGGCAGAGGTTTACCCATGTAGGTACACCCATAGTTCGCCAGTATGGTTAGGTCCCATTCCCATGTAATAGGGGGCGAGCCTATTGCCATTTAACTGGACACAAATCCTAAGTCCAAGCTGCTGCTGAGAATTTCACAAAAACACATGCTCTATTTTAATTTTTTAAATCAATTTTACTACCCCATTTGCTATATTAAAATCCTGATTAATATTATAAATGCGAAAGTAAGTTTGTTACCTTTTCACGTAACCCACTGAACCAATTATCCTGCAATTTTGCATATACGTTGTCCAAAAACGGACATGCCTTTCATGACAAAAAGAAGTACCTACTAAGGTAACGTTCTTATTATAATAGATGGCGCCACGTGTCTTTAGAATCATGGTTGAATTTTAAAACCAACATTAACCGAAATTTTGCGGACGAAATCGCGAGCAAAGGCTGGTAAAGAATACAAAAGAAACTAAATTATAATTCTAGTATGTAGTATCTACGCAAATTAATTATCGACGTACACAACAACAAAAAACCTATCTTCATTGAAAAGTCACAGGTCAAATAATTGTTATGCTTACACAGTCATTCAGACATACGTAGGTACCTACATTTATCATGTTTATAAGTCAAATAAATTAGTAGGAAGGCCCATCGGGTTCTTGGATTGTTCCACTAGGAATGTCAAAGTCAAACCATTTATTTCAATTATAGCAAACCATATAAATACACTTTTAAGTTGTCAAGGAGTCGATCAGTTTGTCAGAAAGTTTAGGCTAGTTGCTCGTTATTGTCGTGTTGTTCGTGGCAATAGGCTAGCCCCCTATTGCATGGGACCTAAACATACCGGCGAACTGTGGGTGTACATTGGTACACCTCTGCCTAGCCCTTCCAGAAATACTGGCGTGATGGTATGTATGTATGTAGTTGCTCGTTCCAAAACGTAGGTGAGTCTCTATGATGAATACCGAACTAGAAACTCCACAGACATACATTCTTTTTAGTAGGTAATCTTTTACAAAGCCTCGTTACATTATTTTAGTAGCAGCTCAGTAGGTAAGTATAGCCAGGAGTAAGGAAGTTGGTACGCACGTCATCTCATAATTCATCCCATTGGACTATGAGATTGAGGAAAAGGCAGTGAGACTATGTTTGCGCGCACACTAATGTACGATTTCCACCAAACGGGCCACGTCGGAGCGCATTTCACACTGCTAAAGAAAACTCAGGCTTCTGCATAATAGTTAAGGTTTATGTTCGCTTGGAATTAATACTGCCTGGAACTCGGTTAGGACCGCGTAGGTATGCCGTTCCAAGCAGTATAAATATGAACCTTAATAATTATGTAGAAGCCTGAATTTTCTGTAGCAGTGTGAAATACGCTCCGGCACGAGCCTGTTGGTGGAAATCGTACCAACATAATTGTCTACTGGGAGATTTTGTATCTCCAGCGTCCTTGGGCTACCGCTGAGACCGCTGAGTTACCTCTGAGACCGCTGAGTTACCGCTGAGATTAGCTGCCATGATGGAAATAAAATCAACGGGGAAAATAAAATTGTTTTATGTTCGCAATCAATCGCACTGACGCTGTAGCTATCTTTATATCGAACCAATTAAATAAACAGATATTTAATCAAGAAACAGTGGATGTTTATTCCAAGTTTTTTATGCCAATCTAAAAATACTGGATACCAGGGAGGTGCCCTAACAGGCGTTGCACAGGGAGGGTTCTGGTGCGGTCTTTAAAGAGGAAACGGAACCCTCTCCATGTGCTGATGGTGTCCACCGGGGTGGTTTTAGTGAGGTAAGAATCCCACACTCCCCGGTCTTATCCCCAAAGATCGGGCGCCTTTAGAAGGTTTCCCCACGAAAAAGAAAAAATTACGTACGTCTAAGATAATTGTATTTTGCTTTGCAGCGCAATGGATGTTTTTAATAAGAAATAGTTGCCCCTCTTTAAGAATTTCTCCTGTTATATTGTGACTGGGTTTAATAAAGTCACATACACTACACACACACATACACACTTTTGTAAGGCCAACACAAACAGCCAGAAGCGGGAAAATTACCTGTATGTAGCCCTTTCAAAAATTAACAAACCCACGACACGCATCACAGGCCGCAGCAGTCAATGGCTTAGCCAATACGCCAATCATACCAATCATCAGCATTCAGCGAAACTTCCCAATTCTACCAGAAGGAACAATCAAAGTACCAAATAAAGATAAACGTGCACTTATATAGTTTCAAATCGTGGATCCGAAACTATTTTCTCGCATCCTTCAGACCGTATTCAGACCCTAAAATAATATGAAGCAAAGCGCAAGATGTCAATTGAAATATTTGTTCGTACAAATTGAACTAAGTATTGAAGCACAAATAAAGTACCTATTTATGACATACAAATAATTCTCCCCCATTCAATTTACACTTTAGCCTCTGCGTCAGCGGTGTGAAACCAGCAAGTAGGTTTTTTTTTACATATCCGCTAGATATTTGCCTTGTGGATGTCATTTTATTAATGGATTAGGTACCTACCTACTTAATTAATTGTACCTATAAAAAAATAAAATAAATATTTTTGCTCATGCAGACCGAACGGAAACTGAGCTCACTAAGCTCAAACAGTTTTCATTCATCAATTGAAAATTAACTCTAACTCAACAATTATAGAGATGAAGATTGTGTGTAAAATTTAATTCAAAGCGACATTATTATTTTGCATACCCAATTTTCAAGTTTATTAAAGTTAGTTTTAGTTCATTATTAATGTTTTTTTTTAATTTGTGCTGACTGTTGCGCGTGTCTACTTTAGACTATCATTAGACACTATACTAGGAAAACTTAATCATTGTACGGACGCCAGCACATTGAGCTATCACAAACTGTAAAAATTTTCCAATTAAATATTATGAACCTTACCTTTTTAACATGAAGTTGAATATCTATCAAAGTAATTTGACAGATTGGGAGTTACCCCAATCTGTCAAATGTGCTGTGGCCTCGGCCTCTGTACATGTCATATTTTGTTCACTCATCACTGACATTTGAAGTTAGCAGGTTAGCAGTAGGAGGGCGCTAGTGCTGACTAGTACTGTGCAAAGTGTATTACATTATGGTAGCGGCTTTCTTAGTAAACGAAACGAAACTGTAAGTAATAACAGTTAGCAGTTAATAAAACGCGCTAATTTAGTAATGCCCATTAGCGAGGTTTTCAGCAGTAATCTAAAGGCAGATTTAGACAGGGTCAGTGCACAAGTCAGTTATCGGCGCAAGTGCCCGCACCTAGAATGACTTCTAAATATTCATATGCGAATTTACAAGTCAGCGCTGACTTCCCGCCACTGTACTGACTTGAAATCAATTTATACGGGGTTTTTTTCGGGTCAGCGCTGATTTGTCTCGATTTCGGCGCCAGTCACTGACCCTGTCTAAATTTGCCTTTACGATCATGTGTATGATGTGAGAAAAATACCAGTGATTATTCTAATACATGTATGTATTGTTAAAATTACTGTATTTTTGGTAATATAATTTTACGCGACTAGAGTCTACATTCAGTATCTTTCAGTCTAGTATGATCTAACGAGATATTTATTGAGGTAAAGCAGATCTTATTAAACGCTAACTTTAAAATACCTAACGATAGTGTAACGTCTTCCGACGTTGAGCAACGCGTTTTTCCAGTGCAGTATGCACTTAGAATTTTGACATTTAATGATTCCTCTCTATTTATTATTATACTCTGTGGGATGGGATGTGGGATGATGGGATGATTCAACTGAGTAGTGCTAGTGCTAGCGTAGCGTTGTATAGTTGTACGAATGAGGAAAATATTTACTTTATTTTTTTTCTAAAAAATGTGAAGCAAACTATTGTGTTTAATAAAAAATTACAATAAATCTGTCCATAATAATCTAAGTGAATAAACTAAAGTGTTTAAAGTGCAATATTGAACAAGTGCATCTATTATTAGAAGTGAGCGAACATTATACAAAACAAAAATAAGTTGCGGTTTCAAGTGCAATTAATGTCTTTACTAAGATATATCTACAGTATAAAAACAAGAAAAGTTTCATTAAGTTGCTAAGAACTTGTTTACAAAATCTGAGAAGTAAATGTGTACTTAATTATTTTTAATTTAAGTACTTGAAACTAATAAATAATCTTCGAAAATATATTTGAGACTGACTCAAAAAGAAAAGAATTATTGTCTACTAATTCTAAAGAAATAAGAAAACAATTTGAATAACCAGGTAAATAGTATACAGGGAAAATAAATTACAATGGCAGATACCAAAATTATTAAATCAGCAACGGAAGCCAGTGCTGTAATTATAACTCAGCCGTCACTAAATTCTACAAACACCACAGACCCAAACCAAGTCCTGGAAAACGGAACAAACGTTGAGTTTATTGATAACGAAGCAGACGTTATAACAAACCAACCATTAATGAATAATTTGTCTGAAGAAGAACAGAATCAGAAACAAAGGTTCAGCCAGTTTAATCCGGGACCTAAACCACTAGAAAACGTACAACAAACAGCAAACGAAGATAACTGCACATGGTGCTGTTTTGCTTGCACAGACTGTGCATGTGATTGTGCAGAAATTTGCGTTGATTGCGGTCCATGCTGCGTGGAATGCTGTAATGATAACGGTGACTGTTGTGCCGGTTGCTGCGATGGGGGATCCGGGGATGTCGGTGTAGATGGAGGAGATGTTGCAGGCTGCCTCGAGTGTTGTGGAGCTTGCTTTGAATGTTGTAATGATTAGTTAGGACATATTGTCAGTTACGCAGAAACGTTGCACTGTGCAATAGGAGTTTGCAGAACATCCAGTTGATATTTGTGAAGTCAATGTTTTACTTTGCATAGAAATTTGAGACTTTTTGATTAATTAATTGTTTATTTTTCAGTAGGACTAAGGTTTTTATGAATTTTTAAAGACTATATTTTTTCGACTTATTCGGCTGCTTTTCATAGTTATGTTTTTAAATATACTTATGATGTTATTGTTAAGTCCTTACAGTTTATGTAAAACAGTTATCAAAAATCAATAGTCTAGTATTGTTAATAAAATCTCACAAGAAGGGCCTATCCCATTATGGATACAAAACTGCTTGCAGATAGAAGAACACAAAAAGAAAGTTTTGTTAAATTGATATTGATCACTCCAATTATGTTACATAGGTAGCTACATACATAAATGACTTAAGCCCCCAACAGACCTAGCTATAATAATATTATAGCACAACATAACTTACGATATATTACGGTTATAGTCTAGAGTTCTAGACTATAACCCTCAGCATCCCTGGTAGTGCCTGTCAGACCTACTACGGAAAATAAGAGTAATATTTAAATCAAATTTAAATTCCCCAAGTAACCACTCTCAGTAGCTGGCCTTTGTGAATTACTCGACTTCGCCCACAACCTACGAGTACCTTAGTAAGGAGTGCGCTCCTGTAGCCGTAGGATATATGCCAAAAGTACTGGTCCCGCCAGAAGCACAATGTCAGGTAAAATTTAGCTACCAGGCATGCCAAGGGTTAAAAGAGTTTCAGGGTCTTTAATGCATTTCTACTCAGTGTAGTCAGCTAGAAACTATCAACCTCATTTAGTTTAAAAACAACTGAAAGTGTTATTTTTATTCTAGGTATTTACAGAATTATCTAATAATTCATTTTAAAGTGCCATATATTTTTAATCAGGACCTCTTTTATAGAGATGAACATATTCTTGTATTATTTTGTAGCTGTACTGCGGTTCCAACACCCGTACACGGTAACGATTAATGAATTTATGGACTACATTTGTAAAGGTCTGATTCTGATATTTAGAATTATTGTGAGTCAGTTTGATCGAAAGCATTTTTAATTTTATGTATGGTGCTATAAAGTAGCTATTTAATAGCCGCATAAATCCTCTCTATAATTTTAATTTGATAGATTTCATTTTAGTTTGTGTGTAAGGTGAATAATTTTACTTATGAAAATAGTCTTTATTTGGAACTTAAAAATACATAAACATAATGGTAACAGGTGCTATAATGTAAAACTGTGACATAGGCACGCCCAACTGGTTCTTTTGTTTAAGAACAAAAGAACCAGTTGGGCGTTAAAAATAGTTCAACGTTTAAATATTAATTAATTAATATACTTTGTTAAAAATATAATGTTACTAGCTGACCCGCCACGACTTCGTTCGCGTGGTATCCTACCCCTACCCTACCCTACCCTCTCAACTATCCTATCTCTCAAGTTGGATCGAACTGCACATGGTGTGCGAATTTTATTATAATCGGTTAAGTGATTTAGGAGTCCATTGAGGACAAACATTGTGACACGAGATTTATATATATTAAGATAAACTTTTGCTATGTAGTACTTATATGTGCCAATTGATGTAAGCAGAATATTATTATATTTTCTTTACATAAGTAAGTTTATTAATAGAATTCTTTGGTTAAATGCTGTAATCCTGGCTTTGTTGCCTAATACTTAAGTCTGAATTGTTATGATGTATATTATTTGTTATTATTATATAATAGGTAGGTACCAAAGGGTTTTCATACTCCCCAAGACCATTAGGGTACTATTTCTGAAGTGTTTGTGTCTTAATATATAAACTGTTGAGATGAAATAAAAAGGTTGATCATGGTTGAACAGCTAGAGCTTCCACAGTACTTATATAACTACTTGTATGTTATTTTGATAAGGTATTTTACTCAAAAACTATTTTATGTATGATTCGTTATATATATTTACAAAGTGCATTTAGCTTAATATTGTAAACCGGTAGATAAGTACCTATTAATGATACAAATAAGTAAATTCTTTTTTCAAAAATGGGATATGTCTGTCCAAAACTTGTCATGCCAATATACACTTACTTACTATGAGAAATAAGAGCTAGTTCAAAAAAAAAAAAAAATCCTGACAGGCATTCTCAAAAGTAGTCTCGCGTTATTTCGCGATGATACAGATTATAAATAGAATATTGTTGTAATACCATCACGCGTGATGCCTGTATTCCCCGAAGGGTTAGGCAGAGGTGTACCAATGTGTACACCCACAGTTCGCCGGTATATTTAGGTCCCATGTATATTGTTGTATTTATACTTATTATGGTGCATTTCATACTTTATACATAAATGTACCTACCTACATAGTTATAAGGTATAATGTTACTGAGTAATTTGATACAAATAATGAAATGTTTTTATATATAAGTACAAGAGAACGCAGGGAAATGCAAGTGTTTGAGGTAAGGAATTAAAAGCAAAATGGATTGTGTGCCAGTTTCGGAATTTGTTGGAAGGAGTCACTGTGGCCCTGGTACACACAGGGCACAATAAGAAGAACATGGATGGGTTTTAGTCAGTAAGAATCTGACACTCCCTTTTGCAAGCCCCTTAGTCCATTTTCCCAGAGCGGAAGAAGTCATTTGATGATTTTATGTGAAAGACATGGATAGCTAGAAAACGGATAAGGAAAGGCAATGAAGTACATAAAAGAGACTTGTTATAATTAATTATGTTGCAAAATGGTAAACAAACTAAGTACAACATTAAAAGTATACTTTATAAATAGATTATATTTGACAAACATAACATACACATACAACACACATACATACATATTTTTTTATATTTTGTCCCTTATTACATGGGACCTAAATATACCGGCGAACAGTGGGTGTACATTGGTACACCTCTGCCTAACCCTTCGGGGAATACAGGCGTGATGGTATATTTTTTTTTATTATTATATTTGTTTGCATAAAATGTGGTACAGAAGAACTCTGAAATATCAATAGTTTCCACATATTTTGCTTACTCATATTCAAGAAGCTCATTATTATAAGTTTTTTTGATTATTTATTTAATTATATGGTGTCACCCGCTTTCAGTTACGGATTTAGTTACTGCTCCGCTCCCGTTATTCGTAGCGTGATGTTCTATACGTATAAACCTTCCTCTTGAACCACTCTGTATATTGATGAAAACGCATTAAAATCCGTTGCGTAGATTAAAAGATCTAAAGGCCTATTCAGACCTAAGCGGTATTCGCTACCGTCTGCGGCAGAGAAAACCCAGTGGGTATGCGGTAATATTACTGTTCAGACCTAAGCGGTATTCGCTACCGTTCGTAACCCGCGTGGTATGTAGGTACCTCTACCCACAGCGGCAGCGAATATCGCTCAGGTCGCTCTAGCCGCGGTACTTGATACTAAATACCTGAGCGAAACGCGCGCCGTATGTTCCTCTACCCACAGCGGCAGCGAATATCGCTAAGGTTTGAATAGGCCTTAAGGGTGCAGACGGCGGGAAGCGACTTTGTTTAATACTATGTAGAGATTTTTGAGATCATGTGACTACAAATAAAAGGGAATCTCAAGTACCTAATCAAGTTATACATGTACTTACAGCAGTAATATGAGTTTCTATATTTTTCATACGTATCCTTTAGATATACATAATTATATAAAAGTTATATACCTTGTTTATTCGAAAATTGTTATTAAAGTACATTTAGGTACTGAAATCAAACAAAATGTTGTTTTATTTAAATTCCTTGTCTTTTTATTTAGATCTAGAATGAGGAGAATGGAAATATTGCAATAATTATATGATTCATATTCGTATGAACCATTGTGTAAACTTGCTATGGAAATATAAAAGTTATAACTTGCTTATTGGAATATTATTAAAGTTGTTAAAAAATACTGAAATCAAACAGAATGTTATATTATTTAGTATCCTTTCTTTTTATTTTTTCGCTTGCATCTGGAATGAGAAAAATGGAAATATGAACGTTATGACTATAACGATATGGCTGATATTCGTATGACAAAATTTTCTACTATAGAAATAGAAAAATTATACCTTGTTTATTGGAATGTTACTAAAGTTATTATACTGAAATCAAAGAAAATGTTGTTTTATTCAAGATCTGGAATGAGAAAAAGGAATATGGACCTTGTTAGGATAAAAATATGATCCATATTCGTATAAAATGCAAACTTAACTGAAAATAGTTAAATTGAAATAGATGAACAGTTTGAGGGATCAAACATCGATGTACCACTTACCCTTGTTTGCAAAAATAAATGATTTGATTTGATTTGAAGGGTTTAAAAAATAAAAAATCCAAAAATATTTTTCACGTTTTAATCACACCAATCACAATACACATAAAATGACTAGATATACATAAGTAGTAGAGATATACAACAATAAAATAGTTGAAAATTGCTCATCTAAAGAGTATTTTAGATAGACACAGACATAATCGATAATTAATCTGTTACCGAGTGACGTAAGGCGGCCATTTTGCATTCATTACAGAAATGCATTTCTTTTTACATTATGCAGACACAATGCTTAGATTTTTTCGGTACAAAATTTTAATTAACAACCTGTATTTAGAAAAAATTGAAAGGTCATTAAAAAAATCAAAAATATGAATATGACTAAACAGGAAATCAAAGTATTTGACCTGTAAAGCTGAAATTCGGCAGGTAGGAGGCGTCAGCTAAACACGAATTTTGTGACGGCTTTTTGCTATTTCTCCTTATTACAACTTTCCCCGCCCCGTTGGTCTCGTGGTCGCAAGTGCGACTGCTGTGCAAGGGGTCCCGGGTTCGATTCCCAGGTCGAGCAAAAAGTGTTATTGGGTTTTTCTATGAAATTCGCAGTAGCAGCTCGGAGTTTGGATTTGTGCCCGGTTAATGGCAATAGGCTCGCCCCCTATTACATGGGACCTAAATATACCGGCGAACTGTGGGTGTACATTGGTACACCTCTGCCTAACCCTTCGGGGAATACAGGCGTGATGGTATACAACTTTTAGTGTTCCGTTGTATATTTTATCAAATCTTCGAAACTACTAATCCGATTCTGTAAATTCTTTCTCTACTAGAAAACTACGTTATCTCGGAATGCTACAGGCATACAAAAAAAAATAAGAATCCGTAAAAAGTTTTATGCGAAAGAAGTGTCGGGCGAATTCTTAATACAGGCCACTTACATAACTCGATAACAAAACATAGTCTATAATAGAACGACTAAAATGTACTAAACTATACACGACACAGCAGTTTCATAGTGAAATAACGCGAAGAGCGATGTGATCTATTTCCTATAAATATACAAACAATATTATATAATTATCATACAAAACAATTCGGCATTTTGGCAAAATACGCTCCTACGTATAAATTTTTCATGCAACATGTAATTTTCTATATTGTAGACCTCAAGTTGGATGGTATGTTTAATTCGGATTTTACGTTTGTGCCCGCCCTGCCGGGGCTGCGGATTGTTCGAAAGGGATACCGCGCCCCCGGAACGCAAAGGGCACAAGAAGGAACATAAGTATATGGGTTTTAGTCAGTAAAAGTCTGACAATCCCCCCCACCCCGTCCAGGGCGGCAGAAGTCAATTGAAGACTTGTTCCCGCATCTCCTAATGAAGTCGAGAGTTACAAATTTTTCCCATCATTACAATTTTTTATGTTCTATTGAAGATCAAAGTTTCAAATTAACCTTTTCTTACGAAAACTACATAGTTTGACATGTTCTAACTACTGCGCACATGAGCACAATGTTTTACAAGGTTTACATTGCGCAATGCCATAGACAATGATTTCTCACACCAGAAACAAAACTTTAATATTGTAAGACGGGAAATCATCAAATAACTTCCCCCGCCCTGGGTGGGGCGGGAGGCAGTGTCAGACTTTTACTGACTAAAACCCGTCTATGTTCCTTCATGTGCCCTTTGCGTTCCGGGGTCGCGGTATCTCTTTCGAACAACCCGCAGCCCCGGCAGGTACAGAACCCTTCATGTACGAGTCGAACTCGCTCTTGTTAACCGGTTGTTTTTTTGGAACCGATAAATTGGACCATTTGGAGAAGGCATAAAGTTCAGTGTTGTTTGAAAAATGCATCCAAAGATTGTTATTATTATAAAATAAATTCTATGTATTTTATTTTTCTAGGTAAAAAAATTTAATCTTTAAAAGGTAAGTTTTTCTCAATTTCTATAATACGATTCGGAAACCCAGCTGTAGGAAAGTTATGTAATCTTAGGTATATTCGTATAAAGATGGACGAATACAAATATTATACTTGTTATTTTATTCTGAGGTCTACAACACTATTTTGCGATTATCTATCTAAGAACTTGATACAACATCGATAATATATTAAAATCTCTCAACTTTGGTGTTCTTTACTCTGTATTATAGTTACTAGACAACTAGATTTTTAAATATAGATTGCGTACATGTATATTTATACTAGTCACTGATTAAAATACGACAAGGTATAATAATATGCATTTGAGAATAAAAATCGTATCAATTGGGTAGATGACACCACTAACAAATAATTCCAAGACACAACTTCACTAAAAAAACACTTTATTTTAGCCCTGAAAACCCGATAAATTGAATAACTATTATCATCAATTTTTAGTTGCTTTGAAATCAATAAATAATTACTGAATTGAGTCGACAAAAAAGTGACGTCATAGTTGAGTATTGTTATACAAAATCTATGAGGAATTGCGTTTTGACAGCTCATAAAAAGTACGTCAATTGATTAGTGGTGTCATCTACCCAATTATAGGATCCAAGAGTCAATGAAAATGTATCATTGTTTCTTGTTAGCTTAAGGTTCAAATTCAATGTATAATTAGGACAATAAACGTTTCTTCAGCTGTCTTTTATTATGCCTACATTACAAGGCTGTTTAGACCTAAAGGCTACGTTTTGGCAAAAAGTATTTTCTGATGTGGTTATTTAGGGCTCTGCCGGACCGCGGTAATTAGAATGAACTGCACAATTAATAACGATAATATTCTATAAATAATCTTTTACCTCGTATTTTGTGAAGCTATCGCTGAAATATTTTCCTTGTGTTGGTGGAGTTTTTACAATTTTTTTTAGTTTTGGACACCATTAAACAATAATTCCAAAACCCAACTTCTTTAAAAAATACTTTAATATAGCCCTTAAAACCGGATTCATTTTTAAATAACTGTCTAACTCCATTTTTGGTTGCTTTAAAATCGATAAATAGTTAGTGAAATACATTTGGCAAATAAGTGACGTCATAGTTTAGTATTGTCATACAAAATCTATGGAGAATCCCGTTTTGACAGCTCATAAAAAGTATGTTAATTGATTAGTGGTGTCATCTACCCAATTTACAATGTGTAAGCAGTTATGGGAAACAAGCTTATAGCCATCTGCAATACCAGAGGCCTTGCAAATGCGTTGCCATCCCAGAGACAAAGTTACCTATATGAATATGAATAAAATATATGAATTTGACTGTATAATAATCTATAGCTCTATACAATATTCAATTGCTGTGTGTTAGTCTAGCAAAACTAGGTAACGGCTCGACCGTTTTTGGATAATTGCCTTTTTGTTCTCTTCGTCTAATAAACTGAGGCGGTTTAGATAACAAAAAAAATATGTGAAAATTATGAAAGTTCACCGGATCATTTTCTGTCATAATATATTGTAGATTTTTTCTAAACCTTAATGACTAGAATCTTATTTTATATAAATAATTAAAACAATACATATAAATCGGTATAACTACTTATATTATACCCAAAGATTTAAAGTCTTTGCTTATTTCTAATCATTAAACATTTAATTAATGTACTTTTAGTGACGTTTTAAAATGATTAAATATACATAAATATTTAATTAAGTAATGTATAATTAATGCTAATACAGGTACCGTTGAAACTCACGATAGTGACAATGATATGACTTTAAGTTTACTTAAAAACTATTTTATTAATTTTGAAACATTTAAGTTTTTGTCGTAGTGATGTGTAGCAAGAATTTGAAATGGCAAAATGTATTCTAATGCCTAGATATTAAGAGTGTTTAAGCCGCTCGTATCGTAGTTAATTTAACACTAATTCCACAGAACTAGATACAAAATTTTCAACTAGATATGCCTATGGCACTAGGGACTACGGTTTTAAAGTTACTGATTTTTCACTGCCCCGTGTGTCTCGTGGTCGCGTGGGTTTCCTAGGTTCGATTCCGAAGTCGGGCACCGAAAGAAGCACACTTGGAGCATGAGAACTTCGACGTAATTGGCAAGAAATTGCACAAATATAGTGCAAGATGAAGAGACATCAACTCTTAACTAGTGTAAAAAGACACGTAACAAAGCCAAGAGTTACTCGTATATATTTTTCCTATCATTGCGATAATGCTTTTGTTCTGAAGTAATCTGTGAACCAGAGGGTTCACAGATTATATGTGAACTATTATTGGATAGATATGTTATAGAACTCGTCGTAACCGTTATAGTTTATTTTTACGAAAACAAGATTTAAATATTTTTACTAAACAAAAAATGTCCTTATGGGTGCATGCAACAGTACAGGGGCTGTTGTATGCACCCATAAGGACATTTTTTGAGTGCGTTACGTTGCATGTTGTGTCATAAGCATTGATTTGTTACCCCACTTAGACATCCATTAAATTCTTGTCACAAATGACTACACCAAGAATAAATACTAAATTACTAGATATAAGATTTCATAAAAGCTTATTATCAGGAAGAAATGTGTCCTAACAATATTACTAGTATAAGTTATTTATGTATTTTTTTTTATATACGTTATAAGTTTTTATACCAATAAGATCTTATAATACAGTTGAGATTTGATGGTAATCTCAGGAACTACTGAACCGATTGCGAAAATATTTTTGATGATATATTAGACATTCTTGAAAAAATAGCGTATACGTTTTATGAGCGGCACATGTTATTTTGGAAGATTTTTTTTTAGTGATATTTTTTTTATACAGTGTGTAAAAAGACACTTTTTGAAGCTTTAAGTAACATCTTCCCATCAATAATTGTAATTGGTTTTTGTTCTTGACCATACCTGGGAACCTTTTGGTTGTTCAGATATTGAAGGTCAAAGTTCCAACTATTTTTAAAGCTTTTTTTACTAATGGTGGGTCCACACGACACAGACTTTTGTCTGTACAGATATCTGCACAGACTATAAAGTCTGAGTAAAAATTTTTACTCAGAGGTCTTTACCAAATGTCTGTGCAGACTTTTCATCAGTTCAGACTACGATTTTAATGAATAAATTAAGTAATTCAATAATTAGAGTTTTGCTCCGACAATCGTACAGACATGTACGCAGACTTCCGACTTTTCTGATACACCGACATTTTTCTGTACTGATTTGTTGTACAGACAAAATTCTATAGAAGTCTGTGTTAAGTCTGTGTCGTGTGGACCCACAATAAGTCAAGTTTGAAATGTTATATCTAAACTTTAATAACCCCATGACACTTGTACTACTACATGCTCCCGTAAGTATAATGCTTGGCGTACGTTACATTGTGCACGACCTCAAAACAGTGATTTTTCACTCCAAAAACAAGTCGTTTCCCAGAATTTTATTTTTTGTTTAAAGTAACTTAGTTTGATGATCAGTATGCGTAGTTAATCCATTCGGTTCGGGCCGACGCACATGCGCATTTTTTTTAAGGGCATGCTTGTTGCCCGCACTGAAAGGGCCGCTATGTGGCGTGTCTTTTATCAACCTGTATATACATGTATAAATATATTTGTCATGAATTTTGTATTTCTATATATCATTACATTTAATTATTGATATTATATTCTACATAATTATTAAGTACAAGTTTAACTTTAGTATAATTTTGAAAGAGTTTTGCCGGATTTTTTCTGTTTAACTATGAAGATAGATATATTATTATATATTATAAATCTATATTATTAGATGGTGGGCGAATGATTCGTATTTGATTATCACAATAGTGATGAGCATCCTATTATTATTTCTGGAGGGTTTATTATTAAGTACTTTAATATAATATACATCTACTATATTTGAACGCGTTATTGGGAATAGTATAGACACCGAACACAATCTATTTCTTTTTCTATATATTTTTTCTTAATTTTTCATGTAAGTATAGTACGACGCTAGTCTTGGCTAGTCTGAAGTTAGTTATGCCCGATTCCTAAAACTTACCGACCGGTATTAGTAAAACATACTAACAAACAAAAGCCTTCGTATTTTCGCTGTTATTGGAGTTTTTTTTTCAGCATACGGGTAGGTTTATATCCATAATTTTTGTAAACATTTCTATATTCAAAATTGTCACCAGAATTGTCACAAAGAGGGGAGATACGACTCTTCGATAATGCATGGCATTATTAAGAGATGTATCTCTCAGAATAATCTTGTCTTAAAAGAAAATAACAAATAAGCTTTACTAACATAGTCATAAGATTTTATGTTTACTAACCCACTATGGATATTACTTGTCCGAAATAAAGGTTATTTTATTTTTATTTATTTATTTAAAAGAATTACGACTGGTAAGCTAAACTATCCGTTTTGCGTGAAGGAACCGAGCATGAGCCGAATATCTGCGCAGTAGACAAATTTGTTCCTAAAAGATCCATTGCGCAATCAAACAGCTAACTTCATGACTGACAAATATAAATGACTTTCAGATATGGTGTTAATTTGAAACACAGATTAAAACCTTTTTTTTCTCATACTTGATTACTGATATTGATTACTTGATTACTATGATTAATAGGCTCGCCCCCTATTACATGGGACCTAAATATACCGGCGAACTGTGGGTGTACATCGGTACACCTCTGCCTAACCCTTGGGGAATACAGGCGTGATGGTATATTATTTGATTACTATGGTATTGTTATTGTAAATATTTGGTTGTCTGTAACGCTAGTATAATTGTATATAGCTTTTAGATAATGTCTATGTACATAATATGTTGATTTATTACGTTAAGTTCACTTATTGGATTTTAGATATGTTAAGTATCTAAAACACAGACTATTTTTTATTTTTTTAAGTTATCTTTTTTACATTTGATCTCTATAGTAATAGAATCTTATTATAATGTAGTATAGAACTCGCTGAATACTTAATTTAATATTTATTATGTTTTTTATTATATTTACTTTAATACACGCAAAAGAACACTTAAATTGCAAAAAAAGTACCCTGTGGTAAACCCCTGACTTCTAATTAATATTATTAAATTAATAATTATTTAAATAAATTAAATTATTTATCTTATCAAATAGAAATGAGAAAGAGCGAATATATAGCAATTAAAATTATAACTTTACTAAGACTAGATGAGTATTTAAATTGTTATAAGTTATTATAATTTTAGCTATGATTGCTCTAAGTTTAATAATTATTGTATACATAATAGTATTTGTAAAAATAATTACAATCAATAAACATACATTTTTGGAATGTCAGAACTAGATTGTCAAAGAGAGATTATACAGGATTTTTTAATTATTACCTTATATCTACTGAATACAATTTAATAATTCAATTATTATAATATATATATTGACTAAAACGTTTTCAAATACAATAATAGATAATGACAATAAATTTAACGTGAAAAATATCATAATTATATAATATAATAAATATGATTAAACTTTATAATTTTTAAATATCTTAATTTAGAAGTAATTGGCAATTACTTACTTTATGATGTAGGGAGTAATTTCTATATATTTTTTCAAATCTCTTTATCAGGATTTAAGTAATTGAGGGCAATGCGGGTAGTTTGACTAAAACTTTCTATAGATAAGTTCAAAGGGCCCTCGAATCAGTATTAATTCAATATTACTTTGCCTTGTGCACTGTTCGATTTTCAACGCTTGGCTCAGCGCCGAGAGTTGAAAATCCTACACTGAAATCACAAAGTAATATTAAAATAGATACAGGCCGCTTCCAACCACTCCACTGCTGGACATTTCCAGGGCTATGATGATCAAAATGGTACAGTTTTAAGAGATGGTGGCATAGGCTCTCGTTTATTTTTAGATTTCGTTGAATACATATAGTGACTGCCTCGTTGGTCTAGTGGTCCTGAGCACAACTGCTACGCTAGACGTCCTGGGTCCGATTCCCGGGTCGAACAAAAAGTGTTATTGGGTTTTTCTATGAAATTCTCAGTAGCAGCTCGGAGTTTGGATTTGTGCCCGGTTAATGGCAATAGGCTCGCCCCCTATTACATGGGACCTAAATATACCGGCGAACTGTGGATGTACATTGGTACACCTCTGCCTAACCCTTCGGGGAATACAGGCGTGATGGTTTATATTTATATATATAGTGACATAAGATTCCTCAATTACTAAAATCCTATATAATTAATTTTAGACAGTATTATAATTATAATGATTTATATATCCGTCTCCTTGAATATATTGCTAGGACTGTCAAGATTGAAATGTATGTACCGTGAGTTGGGTGAGTCTGCAACCGCTTCCGTAACAGTCTCCGGATCTTCAGGCTTGATGTGCTTCGGAGATGATTCGGAATGGAACTCCTGGCGGAAGTTGCCTGTAACATTAATTAATATCTATTAATATTTGTGCTGTTTTCATAATTTATTTTGAACTTAATTTAGAGTGCACAAGGTGGGTTTTTAAGTGATGATAAAATGTAGCAAAATTATAGGCATAAGAAATCTACATAAATCTAGTTTCAAATTACTGCAATATCTAAGGGCGCGTTCCCATTATGTCGTGACGACAGATTATCGTGTCGTTTAGCGTCGTGGCTTGAAAATGAATTTAAATGGAAGTTCTCACAACACCATTTAATGTTTTTTTGCAGTGACGAGATTGTCAAGATGAGAACAGTTACAGACGACCGTCGTCTAACGATAAATTAATCGTCACAACATAGTGAGAACGCGCCCTAATGGCAACTAAATACATTAGCTAACATACACAAACAGTGCGAAATAAAAATAAACTCAATACTTACAAGCAAAGCACAACGACAACATCTAACTGAAAAATAACACATTACTATAAAAATATACTGAAGCGCTTTTTCTTACTGTTAGAAATAACTTTTTCTAAGGGCCTCCGCCTACGTCCGATTTTTTGTAGGAACGATTATTTATCGGACCGTTCAATAGATCTATAATTTCGTGGGACGGATTTTTTGCAGGACGTGTGCGTTGGTATATTAGAATTCATATGTTCCAATCTCTCCGACAAAAAATCGGTCAAAAAGTCGGTCGTGGGCGGAGAGGCTAATGACAGCTTTCTTATTATGACACTTTGTTTTGAATAATGTCTGAATATTATAATATACATAGATGTAAAATGTACAGGATGGAAGACATGTACGGGACATCGTAGCGAGAACTTTTACCATGGATCAGTACATAATTACAGAGATAATATTTTCCTCGGTTATTAAAAAGAAAGTTGCTTTATTTACATGGTCAAAAGTATGACATTTTTACCATGAAAGTGTAGCATTTTTATATGAAACAGATGGTACAGCTGTTTTTATTTTTATAACCGACGAAAAATATTATTTATGTGCTGACGACAGGTAAATGTTTTCATTACAATATCTCTTCGCCCCGTTATACCTAGGTACAGTAAACTAAATATTTGATGAATTTAGTTATTTTTAATCATTTTTTTTTGTTCCTAAATTGTCATACAAATACTGGAAACATCATTAATTTATATAAGCAACAATGCTGCCTAAATCACAGCCAATAAATCCATGCACACACATAAAATGCAAATCTTTTGTCAAAATCAAAATTTATTTAAAAATCAAATGCAAGATCAAAAAAACAAAATAAAACTATAAGGTTTCAGTGCAAATAACGTTTATTAACGTGTCCACGCTTCGTTGGAGCGTGACTTATAAATACGCGACTTACGTTTAACTTGAGTAAGCAGTGGAAAGACTTCACGGAATATTATGACCAGCCCTCTTGTCTATGTTAACTAGTCGTTTTCAGTAAAACTATGCGACACCTAAGTGTAATAGAAATAAAATTGGGAAAGATCTAAATGGGCATCAAAACAGTCGTACGGATATACAGAGTGTAATAAGACACAAGTTTACTAAAACCGCAACTTATAAAATTTGTGGAGCAAATCATAGTTTTATACCTATTGTAATTGAAAGAATTTCAATTAAAAAATTTATTAATTGAATTAATAATTATTCTTCTTCCCTCATTGCGATAATTTTTTGTTCTAAATCATACCTAGTTCCGACTTGATTCTACGTACTTATAAGAACGAAAGTTTTTTTTTAAAATTACATATAACTAATCTTTCAGTACCCACGGCCCCTGCACAGTAGGTGTATTAACAACTAAATTATGTGTCTTGTTACACCGTATTATTAAGAAAGATTTTCAAGGGTCGGCTCCTCGTTGACAGTTGAAATTCTAACCTCGCGCTTTTATTTCGGCATTACATTTAGGTTTCGGCTAGTGTAAGTGAAAATGGGTTTGTCCCTACTTCTAATCTAATTAAACAAGAAAAGCTTTGACAATAGTTTTTTAAGTCTTGGTCGAAACAATTTCACCTGAACCCAAAGCCCCGAAAATATATATGTAGGTAATGATAGACTTAACTTTGTAAATAATTATAATTAATAAAATAATTTAATTAAACTACAATAATTTAATAATTAAAGTAAAATGGCAGTTCTAATTATGAAAAAATCCTTTCTAACACTCTTCCCGCGCCACCTCCAACCAGTCTTGGTACTAACTTGGTACTTTATTACTATTAATTAAGTCAATAAATATTTTTAATTATTAAGTATGATCTATGCCTCGAAGTGAGACTAAAAGGGCCCGTCAAAAAATCGTAAGGTCTTACCACTGCAAAAATAATTAAGTTAAAAGTGTTGCCAGTCTTAAATAAAATAGTGACTTTAAACCAAAAAGTAATGGTAACTACAATAGTGACTGTTAATTTTATGTTAATTTAGAATGTTAATAAACCAATAGTAAGATTATTATAATACTTTTATGTTAGTGGTGAAACTATTTTGTTGAACGATTCTAGGACAAATGTAATTATGAATGACTGAGACCACTGGTTGTGTTTCCACTTTGCCTCACCAAGCGGGTACCTTGCTGTGACAAAGTAGACTGCCTACAATTTTGCAGTGAAATATGTCCCACTAATTTAATTTGATGGGGCAGATTCTACTATTATTAAAGTCTTAGTGAATTTTGCCCCATTGGGGTTGACATAAATGATCTGTCAAAGTGGAAACACTCTACCTCTGACTAAGTCCACCCCCCTCTTTCCATAAACAAAAAAATAATGTGACAAATTGTCAAGCACGTGTGCTGTGATTGGTTGCCAGAATTATCAACAACCGATCACAGCAGCTACGCAGACTTGCATTAATTTTAAGGTAAAGAATATCGGGGAAGTGGAATTTTGTTTGTATGAAGGGTAAGAAAATGTATAGAACTCTAAAGTGAGTGATAAACATACGAACAAGTACTAGTACTTAGGGTGACATTTGGGCAAATACACTCACTCGAAAAAGCATAACCCTTTTTCTGACGCAGTCGGGTAAAAATATCATCGATTTCAATAACTACGTGAATATACTGTGTACAGGCGCAGACAGACCAGCAAAATATATTTATTAGGTTTAATTGATTAATTTATAATGAACTAGAATGTAACAGCAATAGCGTTGAAATCTATGGAATCCATTAATCATTTGACATTACAAGTGCTCAGTTCGAGTAGTTTTGCCTGAGAGCGCTTAATTTCATTGCTCGACTAGGATGGCGCGCAGTGTTCCGTGTGTGTTCCGGAAATGTGTGATCGCTGTGCCGAAAATAGGGATAGCCGAATATAGGGAAGAGTCCGACATAACCCTCAGTTCTTCCATACGGAAAGTATCCATGAGGATTTCCTAATGAAGAAAATAGTTTCGCTCAAAACACACAAGTTACTTTTTATTAGATTTTGAAGCACGCCTGTTTCTACTAGCTCGTACATCTATCGCTCGCTTCATAATTATTCGTTACGCACGAGTATTTCACATTTGTTCCGAATTAGTAATTTCCTAGAAAAAGTCAACAAAATTTTTAGAAGAAACACATACACTATTTTTATATGTATGTATTATTTTAAATCGCTTGAGCATACAGACTAGACTTTATATAAACCATTTGGTATAATTTTTATGTTAAAATTAGATGAGTTTTATTGCATTGAGTACTTTACCCCCTCTAAATATAAAATAATAAATAATTTATTATTAGTAATAATGGAATTTAGGAATAATAAGTATTAGGAATCATTGATTAATGAATATGCCTTGTCTTATAAAAAAAAACAAACAAGTCTAGGTAACTCTATGGATTCGAATATCGAACATTTTTAGAGTGGTGACTTGGGGGTTTAGTTGATTAAAAATATCGATGATTATAATATTATCGACTAGTAGTAAGCACATAGTTTATACCTAAAAACCTAAATAAAACAAAAAAATATGTTAAATTAAGATTCAATTGGACATTGATATGTTTTCGTTAAAATGCATGCGGTATTAACTTTTGTTACCATGCGCGTCCATGGTAAGTATATTACCATATTTGGTCAAAAAACAACCTTTTTCAAGGTTAATTAATTACTAATAATAACAAAAAAAAAAAGTCAAAACAGTGCATTACAATAAGAAAAAAAAAGTAGAAACTGCACAAACAATGCATTGTCAAACGATTATTACCTTCAATTTTTTTTTTACTAAAATATAAAAAAATACTAAAATTTTTAGTCAAACCGTCAAACGTTAAAAATCGAAGATAATAATCGCCAAAAAAATCGACTAAACAACAAAAAATAATCGAGTCACATAACTATATCTACAAGCTAAGTGCAACATTTAGTCAAGCCACTACAGTCACACTTGACGCTGCGCGCGCGCCGCCTACAGAACCCGTAACACTTCAAGGCGAGGCAACACAACCCTCCCTTCTTACTAGCCTCCGACTTACAAGACTCACGACTATTAAGTCTCTGCAACTCCGGTATAACCTTAACCTTATCATCTTTATCATTCAACAACTTATCTAATCGACTTTTCAATTGAGTGGGGGAAACACTCCGATCTCGATTCAATTTAGTCGATTTATTAATCGATACTTCTGTCACTTCGGGGACGTCAGAACCGGTTGACGGTTCGACGTTTGGGCTGTGCGAGTCTATGCTCTCTGGTGTGTAGGGATCGACGCAGCGTCGGACACAAAGGAGTGTATTATCGATATCATTGACGTATACCCCGTCATAGCTACAGTAGTCAGCGCTTGTGATTTCTACGTGAGGTATCCTAAGCATAGTTTCGTTTAACGACCCCGTTCTAGTTCTCAGTAATCTATTCTCGTCTATAAATTTGTCGGGATGGCTGATTGAAATGTCGGGTAGTTTGATCTTTTTATTAGCGTATAAGTCTGGGTCTGTAGGGAGGCGCGGTAGGCGACGTAGGGGAGGTACGGGGAGGAGAGGGAGGAGGGAGAGGGTGGAGGGGAGGCGGGCTGCGCTCGCGCACAGGGAGCACGGGAACAGGGGGCTGCAGCACTCCAGGGTACCTCGGTCACTTTGGAGCATCACGCGGAGGTAAATCGGCTGTGGAAGAAAGTGTTGAATGAATTAGAGTTTTTGTATATTTGTTGTATAAATAAATTGACAAATTCTTTTTTTCTTTTGGTAGTAGGTGAATAGTGAAATAATTTTGATAGATTTTTCACATGGTTAATGCAGCAAACAGTGGGTACATTTTGGTTTTAAGAAAGAGTTTTAGTTAGTTTTAATTAAAGTTACATAATTAATTTCGAAAACAAAAGGAAAATCGGGTGTTCAATTTGGTTTTTGACTTCGAAATAAGAAAACAGAAATTAGATATTTAGTTTTTTTTCTATATAATTGGTCTATATTTTTCATATTCATAAGATTTTTATCCCATTAAAGATAGTTAGAGCGCCTTCACACTAGCGTTGGTCACTACGTGGCGCATGCGTCGCGTAGTCGCGACGTCTGCGCTGCGCATACGTTCATGAAACACCTACGCTGGACCAACGCTAGTGTGAAGGCGGCCTTAATAATTAATAATCACTAGTCAGTATCTGGGTACCTTGTGGTCGCCCATGCAGACGGCGGGCCCGAGCACGCCGTATGCCGGCCGGCGCCGGGCGGCCACGTCCCGGCGCGGGGCCGGCTCGCCCTCCGACTGGTTGCGCACCAGCCGGCGACGAGACCCGCCGCACTCGTGCATCCTGATCAGGGGATAGGGTTATTGAACATAAAAGAAATGATTCAAAATGAAACATAAGTCTTGAAGATTATTCGATAAAAGAAAAACTAAAATACTGCCTGCCCTACATTGAGGATTTCTCCACAATCGTGTATCTACATCATTATCAGCCGCAGGACATAGGCTTCCTCTACCTACACATTTCCAAATGGACCGGTGTGTTTACAAAAATATGGAGTCACATACTCAACCAATATTCGCCACTTATTAACCCCCGACGCAAAAAGAGGGGTGTTATAAGTTTGACGTGTTTGTCTGTCTGTCTGTCTGTCTGTCGGTCTGTCTGTCTGTCTGTCTGTCTGTGGCATCATAGCTGCCGAACGGATGAAGCGATTTCAATTTAGTTTTTTTGTATTAAAGGTGACCTATGTACGAGTGTTCTTAGACATGTTTGATGAAAATCGGTTGAGCCGTTTAAAGTTGTGGGGGTGAAAGTAGGGAAGAAAAACCGAATGTCTGTAAATATACTCGAGTGGGGTCTCAAACTTAACAAAATCGACATTATAATAAGTAGGTACCTATAAAAAGTATAAAATAAAAATTAAATTTAAAATTTAAAAAACCCCCAACACAAAAACCTAAGCTCCCTTTAAAAAGTAAAAAAATAACAAAAAAAATACGTCACGTTGGGGGACCGATGTTGCATTTAGGATACGATCGTCCCGAGCGGTCCCCCAACGTGACGTATTTTTTTTGTTATTTTTTTTTTCAATTATCAACCTTAAATTATACGTAAGTAAAGTAAATCTAAATTGATATCTAAGTCAATGTCAATTGCTATAAACAGTAAAAGGTTTAAAAATGATTGCAATGGAATTTGAACTTTGTCATATATGTGTTAGAGTTTGTAATCCCAACACATGATTTATATCAGATATTTCCCTTACCTAGCACTGATAGCTTGCTGCACGCTGGTGGGATCAGCAATACTCTTGCGACTGAAGTTGATCCCCCCCACGGGCACCGACAGAGCGTCTATCTCCACCATGCTGCCTTTCTTCTCCAATGTCTTGCCGGGACTGCCCTGGAAAATACGAAAATGTGTCAAAAAGAAATTATAATAGAGACTATGCATGATATTTTTAATCCTCTTTCATGTAATAAACAGTTTAATAATATTCTTTTTCGAATAACCATGAAATTAAAAAAGACGTTAGCCATTGAAACTTGTTTCAATCTCTTTCTAGCAAAACGAAATTTAACACGGAGTTTATATGGCCGTAGTGTTATGTGACGTCACAGTCCATGTCGGATCTCTCTGTCTTTTCGGCTAATGCTTATGTCAGCCGTATTTCTTGGCTAATTTTAATTTCACTTTACGTCATCTCTGCTACGATATCCATATTTTGATAATAAATGCGATAAAACACATGCATATTCACAACTTGCAACCTGCCACAGGCGAGATGGGAGAAAGCTTTTGGCCACAGGATGTGATGTATCGTCGCTTTCGCAGACAAGTACCACCGGAACGCACTAAGACTTAGTGATACTAACATCATTTTAAGTTTTATTTATTAACACAATTGTTATTATTATGTGTACTTAGGTTAAGGTATTATTCTATGGGTCTTGGTAACCTGAGAATAAATGGTTTATTATTATTAAAAGCTACTAGTATAATATACCTGTGTGCTCTGCCGCGCCGGTGACCCGGACCGCGCCGGGCTGCTGTCAGAAGATGAAACACGACCGCTGCTGTCTGTAGAATCTGTCACCGACATCCTGGAAGCGTAATTGAATATTGATTTGATCGGATGGAGGATTTTGTGAAACTAACTGAAAGAATAACGGTGATGTAGAAAAAGGAGTTTTAGTAGTAGGTAGCAGAGCTCTTTGTAGCTTGTCCAGGGAAATACTACCACCATACCTATTTCTGCTGCAAAGCAGTGTTCCGGTTTGAAGGGCATGGGTGCCGATGTAATTACAGGCATATGATACTCGGACATTTCAACTTTGTCTTTGGGATGACAACGCATTTGCAAAGCCTTTGATATTGCAGATGTCTATAGGCAGCGGTGACTTCTTAACACCAAGCGGGCCATCGGCTTGCTTGCCATGGAACGATATGATACAAGATATGATGATGTAAGTTCGCCATTACGGCTTGGGTACAACAATAGTACGACAATGTAGTGTAAAAAGCACGTGTGCGTAATAAGATCCTAAAAACAATGTAATACGAGTCACTTCTAGTACAGTATTATTTTACCTGCATTGCAAAAATTAGATTCAAGTTTATCTTTTAAAATTCTGAATAATGATTTATTTATTTTACGAGTGTTGAAGATGGAATATTCAAAAAATAGTTTTATTCCATTTATTCGAACCCACGACACGCAGCGCTACTGCGCTGCGTAGCCAACCGCGTCGTGTACTACCCAATAGTGTATAAAAGCAGACAAACCTGGAGGCATGCACATGTTTGTTGTCAGCGGGTCTGGCGGCGTCCTGCTGCTGCACCAGCAGCCGCGCCGACTGCGACAGCAGGATCCTGTCGCACCAGGATGGACATCTGGAATATACGACACGTAGAGTTACACCTGGACGTAAAGGGCAAATGTTTAGAAGAGAATGTATGAGCTTATAGTTGTACCAATACGAGCTATTTCAAAACATTTTATGTAATAACTGCCCCGTTGGTCTCGTGGGGTCCCGGGTTCGATTCCCAGGTCGAGCAAAAAGTGTTATTGGGTTTTTCTATGAAATTCTCAGTAGCAGCTCGGAGTTTGGATTTGTGCCCGGTTAATGGCAATAGGCTCGCCCCCTATTACATGGGACCTAAATATACCGGCGAACTGTGGGTGAACATTGGTACACCTCTGCCTAACCCTTCGGGGAATACAGGCGTGTTGGTATATATATATTTTATGTAATAAACTATGTGAAACTACTCCTTATGCAACAAAAAAAACTACGTAAAAAGTCAGCGTTTTAGACCAGTTTATCATGGACTACATAATATATAGTCCGCGCGACCACTGCAGGGTTAAATATCCAGCAAGACGCTGGATGCAGGCCGCTTCCAACCGGACCTTTTGGAAATCTATGGGGGAGGCTTATGTCCAGCAGTGGATGTCCTGCACTGATATGATGATGATGATGAAATATCCTTTATCATTATAAATACTTCGAATAAAAAGGTTTAAAATTTTAATGACAGTTGTTCGGTTGGGAGATCTACACCCAATTGGGTTTTATCTAGAAGTTTTAAAAAAAAAATTAAAAATTAAATTCGATTCTGGAAAAAGAATTTCCAAAGTTTTAAACTAGCCCAGTATCAGTACAGTAAATGAGTACATACCTGGTCTTCATGTAGTGTGTGGGCTGCTCGACATCCTCTTCGAAGGGATAGGAGGGCGGGAACTTGACGGGGAACTCATATAAGTGTGGCCGCAACGCCTCCAGCTCGCGGTCGTAGCGCTGGAGCTGTGGGACACGAGGATATTAAACACACCATTTGACCGTATCAGTCATGTATAGATGACAAACCAAAATGTGCTCAGTACGCCGCGGTCACGATCCCAAGACAGACGTTTATACTTATACGTAAATAAAACTTATAAAACAACATCGATACACACATACATACATACATAAACTCACGCCTTTTTCCCATGGGGGTAGGCAGAAACCACAGAACGCCACCTGCTACGATCCTTACATACTACTTTCGCCTCGTTCACGTTCATACATCTGGTAATACAAGCACGCCGGTTACGAGTACTGCACACCCGACCTTTCTGAAGAACATCACCAATAAAGTCAGGGTAGGTCTTTCTAGGACGTCCCCTCCCGGCGTTGCCACTCATATCTGCCACATAAATACCTTTTGTTAGTCGCCTTTCACTCATCCTGTCAATATGACCGAACCATCTAATACCCTTTATACCCCTTCATACACCTCATACCCTTCAACAACATCGATATAATTCGGAAACTTTTGTTTGTAGGTATTAAAGGATGGTAGCTTGGTGCTGTCGACACGTTTTTGCTTTTTTCACGTGGAGATCAATATTCAGATTATCAATATTCAGAGATTCATTAAAAACTGGTATGACTGACCGAAAAGTTGAGAGAGAGTCTTGGCGTGGGAAAGTAAAGACCATATCTGGAAATCTTCTGCCTACGAAAATATTGAAAGTATCGACTTTTTTACGTAATATCACGAAAAAAATGACAGTCCAAACATTGACTGACATTTAGTAATTAATGTCAGTCAGTGTTTATAATGTCGTAACTAAACTTTGAATACCCCCACTGCCCTTGCATCGTATTATGCAAGCGTAAATAAAATGTTAAGCGTGCGTGCGTGTACAATTTTTCACACGAGAAATGCGAGGAACCAATTTATGGTTCCTAGGAATGATTTTTACTCAGTCTTACTAAGTTTGTTGGACAGTAAGTTTAATTAGTTATTTAGATAATATTTTGCTTGTATCATCATCTACCTAGCCTTTTCCCAACTATGTTGGGGTCAGCTTCCAGTCGAACCGGATGCAGCTGAATAATAATAATATACATAATATTTTGCTTGTATATTATGTACAAATTGTGCACACTTACCCAGGGCTCTCTGAATATCTTCTGGTGGTCTACATGAGAGAACTCCTTCTTGCCAATAGTGAGGACAACCTTCCCATCTGCTGGTGACCTGTACTGTAATCGGGACGCGTCCACGTTGGCACCATTCTGGAGTCGACTGCCGGACAGTTCTTCTGTCACCTTCTGTAAGAGATAAGGCTTATTGCTTGATATGGCGTGTTTAGATGTAGGTAGAGCAGCAGTAATTTTCGTTTTTTTTTTGTAATAAAACAGGAAATACGCGCTCTTAATCGAATAGTAAAAAGCTATTAAATTATGCAAAACTGTCAAACTTATTGCAGTACAAAATAAAACCAACCAATGACGAAAAATTTTAACTGCTTGAGAACACATTAAAAACGTCACTGATGCCGCCTGAGGCCAAGTAATTTAAAAACAAAGTTTTATGTACAATTTCCACAAACCGGGCCGCGCCGGAACGCATTTCGCACTGTGCTAAAGAAAATTCAGACCTCTACATAATAGGTAACGTTCAAATTTGCTTGGACTTTATACTGCTTAAAACATGCGCGTGGAGCTAACCGAGATCCAAGCAGTATAAATTCCATGCAAACATGAACCTTAACTATTACGTAGAAGCCTGAATTTTCTTTAGCATAGTGTGTAATGCGCACCGGCGCGGCTTAGTTGGTGAAAATCCTTACTAATATTATAAATGCGAAAGTAACTCTGTCTGTCTGTCTGTCTCTTCTTCACGCCTAAACCACTGAACCGATTTCAATGAAATTTGGTACAGATATAGTCTGGGAGCCGAGAAAGGACATAGGATAGTTTTCATCCCGGAAATCCCCCGGGAACGGGAACTATTAATCCACGCGGACGAAGTCGCGGGCAAAAGCTAGTAGTACATAACTATAAGACTGTAGAAAATAATACCAAGTAGCGCGTTGGCCTTTACCATTATGTATATTGTACTTCTAGTCCTTACCTTCACAACCCCAGCGGTATCAGTCCTGAAGTTGAAGTCTCCGAATATGAAGTATGGTGCCGCGTTGACGTCAGAGTGTAGGTGACGCAGTGTGTGACGGAGCGCGCGCCGTCGGGAGCGGCAGTACACCTGGGACAAGACAGAGTATTGTTTACTGTTATATTAGGAACTGAGAAGATTCTCAAAGGGAAAGTTTTTATAGACAATTTGTTTCTACCCGTGACTTTGTGATCTTAAGAATCTTCATTTTTTTTAATAATTAAAATAGGCTATAACACTCATCAATAATTAAGCGAAAAAAAAAACAAAATCAGTCCAGTGGTCCTGGAAATTAGCGCGATCAAAAAAATTCTTCAGTTTTATAGATCATTCTCTAAGATGTTTTATACGTTATCAATGAGGGCTATATTTCGGCTATATTTGCAATAAAAAAAAACCCGTGAGAAAAATCATAATTAGGCGTTAGCTAGTAATTAATAAAGATTGACGTTATTCCTTTTTTTTTTAATTTAGAGGTGTTTAATTTGGAGTAGAAAATATGAAATTTACGCTACTAAAATGCTATAGCTAAATAAACTTACTGAAGGGAAGGGCTCAATAGCCAGCAGATTGGATGCGTCGTGGAACAGATGTATGTTGACGAACTCCACCGCCGTGCCGCGCACCCACCAGCGCGTGCGCAGGAAGCCTTTGCGCGACCATTTGCACTGGAACAACACATATTACATGAAAATATCTAAGGAGACTCATGACCTAGATGCTTCAGTTTTTTTTATCACAGTATTACGTTCTTCCGGGGTAGCAATCTTATCTGCATGAAAAGGATAATAATTTATTTATTAATATTTGTTCACAACCGTTAGTTGACTGGCAGAGAAAGCCTAAGGCATAAATATTGTTTTTTTTTTTAAATAAATTAAATTAAAAACATAAATTTTTACTAAGAGTATTTTTGTTTCTATTACAATTAAAAATGAATTAATAATAACTACACATGCATTACCTAACTCACGCCTTTTTCCTATGGGGGTAGGCAAAAACTAAAAAACGCTACCTGCTTACGATCCAATACTCCTCTCGCCTCGTTCACGTTTATACATCTGGACATTCAAACACGCCGGTTATGAGTTCTGCGCACCCGACTTTTTTGTAGAACCTCACTAATAAGGGGTACTCCGTAACAACGAAAACTTTTACTTTGCGTACGTTTGAATGCGCGGTAACATATACAGTGATTTTTCACAAAAGTCGTTTCCCATCAATTATGTGTACTCAAAATTGTTCTCAAAGTTTGATGTAAATGACAGTATGCGTATGTGATGTGTCTTGTCAATGTGCGTGTGGTGTGGGTGATCTTTTTTTAAAGTTCATCCAATGAGTTTAAAAAAAAGGTATGTGTTTGTAACAAAATGTAGAAACGTAGTGGTAAAATAAAAAAAAATGTAGAACCTGAACTAACAAAGTTATAGCGAAAAACAAGATCACTCAATCTGCCACTTTGAAGAAAATGCCCTATCACGTATCTCAGTATATACCAGTATTGTGGTTTTAATTTATATCTCAAATATTTGTATAAAAAGTGTAAAAGCTATTAACAATATTATTCGTTTCATTGGAATGTCCGGTTGCAAAGTTTGAATGCTTTATTTGGATCACTCAATCAACACACGTGCCCGTGTGAGTGATCTTTGAATGGCGGCCTTACACTAAATAACTACGTAATATTTCTTTTGGATATTATACCTAAGCTCGAAAGAAAATTGTACAGCATAAATCATACCTAAATACCTATTAATTCAAGAGCTAACGCAAATTGAAAATTTGTAAAACTGCCGATCTGAGTGATCCAGTTTTTGGCCTGTAAGTTCAAAATCAAAACTCGTAGACAAACGGAGCTTACACACGAAAACGTATTATTTTTTTTACAAATATTTGACATGTCTTCGGCTTTTCCAAGTACTGTACTTTAAAAGATATCGCAATTTTTAGATTTCTCAAGGAAAAAATTTGTAGGGTGTCCATACATTTGCTGCAATTATGGCGACCTGTCATATACTAGTACCTGGAGAGACGCCTACAGCATGACCTACATGTACGACGGAAAGTACTTGTACCATTATAGTCTGGGAGCCGACGCACGCTTCGGTTGTCACCATTGTGGATTGTATCAACAGCACATTTTTTCAAAATGTTCCCAGAGCGAGTGCCCAGAGGGGCACTCGCCTAGCTACGACAGTACAGCAATGGAAAACCAATTGAGACTTCAAAAAGTAAAGAATTAATTAAAGAAGAAAGATTAAGATTTACCAATTAAAAAAAGCACTCAAAAATATTAAAAAGCTGCACTGGTCAACGAGTTCCAACAGACTCAATATTTTCTGACCAGCCATCTTTCTGCGAAAATTGGCGAAGAGAAGCTGAAGTGACCAAACCTAACTCACGAGAAATCAATATTAAATTCATATATCTGTTTCTATTTCAATAATTAAGAAATACTTTTTGAAGTCTCAATTGGTTTTCCATTGCTGTACTGTCGTAGCTAGGCGAGTGCCCCTCTGGGCACTCGCACTGGGAACATTTAAAAAAAATAATATATAAAAAAAATATAAAATATACCATCACGCCTGTATTCCCCAAAGGGTTAGGCAGAGGTGTGCCAATGTACACCCACAATTCGCCGGTATATTTAGGTCCCATGTAATAGGGGGCGAGCCTATTGCCATTAACCGGGCACAAATCCAAACTCCGAGCCGCTACTGAGAATTTCATAGAAAAACCCAATAACACTTTTTGCTCGACCCGGGAATCGAACCCGGGACCCCTTGCACAGCAGTCGCACTTGCGACCACGAGACCAACGGAGCAGTTTTAAAAAAATGTGCTGTTGATACAATCCACAATGGTGACAACCGAAGCGTGCGTCGGCTCCCAGACTATAATGGTACAAGTACTTTCCGTCGTACATGTAGGTCATGCTATAGGCGTCTCTCCAGGTACTAGTATATGACAGGTCGCCATAATTGCAGCAAATGTATGGACACCCTACAAATTTTTTCCTTGAGAAATCTAAAAATTGCGATATCTTTTAAAGTACAGTACTTGGAAAAGCCGAAGACATGTCAAATATTTGTAAAAAAAATAATACGTTTTCGTGTGTAAGCTCCGTTTGTCTACGAGTTTTGATTTTGAACTTACAGGCCAAAAACTGGATCACTCAGATCGGCAGTTTTACAAATTTTCAATTTGCGTTAGCTCTTGAATTAATAGGTATTTAGGTATGATTTATGCTGTACAATTTTCTTTCGAGCTTAGGTATAATATCCAAAAGAAATATTACGTAGTTATTTAGTGTAAGGCCGCCATTCAAAGATCACTCACACGGGCACGTGTGTTGATTGAGTGATCCAAATAAAGCATTCAAACTTTGCAACCGGACATTCCAATGAAACGAATAATATTGTTAATAGCTTTTACACTTTTTATACAAATATTTGAGATATAAATTAAAACCACAATACTGGTATATACTGAGATACGTGATAGGGCATTTTCTTCAAAGTGGCAGATTGAGTGATCTTGTTTTTCGCTATAACTTTGTTAGTTCAGGTTCTACATTTTTTTTTATTTTACCACTACGTTTCTACATTTTGTTACAAACACATACCTTTTTTTTAAACTCATTGGATGAACTTTAAAAAAAGATCACCCACACCACACGCACATTCTTGTCACACCCCATATAGGTAAAATTCCGCGGACGTGTACTACACATGTTATTATACTCCACGTGCAAATGTGAATCCGAACAAGTGTAGATTATCCCTAACAACCTTTCTTAACATTGAAAAAGTCACTGTCAATGTTATAACTTGTCAATGTTAGTTATAATACAAGTATAAAAATAAATTATTAATTTTTATGCAACTAAAAAATATAAAGCCGGTCCTATTGCCTTAGACATTCTCTACTACTGCTTACCATCAAATCTGAGTATGTACATTGTGAATTGCAAATAAGTCAAGGTAAATCGATTCAATAATTTTCTAAGTAGGTCGTTAAGAGTCGGTTTTGAATGTCATTTACAAGAGAAAATTATTGAATCGATTTACCCTGGCTTAATTGCAATCCACAATGTACATCTTACATGGTAAGTAGTAGTAGTAGTAGTACAGAATGTCTAAGGCATTAAGTCCGGATTTGTATTTTTTTGTTGCATAAAGTTTAAATAAATTCATTTTTTTTTTACTTGTAATTCTAAATGACATTCAAAACCGACTCTTAACGACCTAATTAAAAGAAATGATTTTACTTGGACTGTGCAAGAAATTATTGAATATTGAAGTTTTTCAAGTATGGATGGGGGTCGTACATATATCCATTCTTTCCTAATTACTGTTTGTTTGTCTATGTTCCCTTGTAATCTTAACGGCTAAGAGTGAGTTGCAGTAAACAGGAAAAAAACATACAAACATGGTTTATAAATAGGTTAGAATAATATTGTTATGTAAGAGGATAAGATGGTTATACATTGTTTTATAACGACAACGGGAGTAAGGGTAATGTTGGAAATCGAAAAACGATGGCTATCAATCGTTTCCAAGATCATTATGTATTGGCATTATTGGTGCTTTCTTTACACACATACCATTACGCCTGTATTCCCTAGAGGGTTAGGCAGAGGTGTACCAATGTACACCTACAGTTCGCCGGTATGTTATAGGTCCCATGTAATAGGAGGCGAGCCTATGCCATTAACCGGGCACAATTAAATCCTAATTCCGAGCTGCTACTAAGAATTTCATAGAAAAACCCAATAACACTTTGCTCGACCTGTGAATCGGACCCAAGACCTCTACCGTGGCAGTCGCAATTAAGGCCACTAGACTAACGAGGCAGTTGCACTGGCAATATTCTATCACAACTGTATACTAGACCAAGAGTAAGAGTTTACCAAGAGTATCGTATTACCCATTACTGGGTTGTGGAGGTCTGATAGGCAGTCGCTCCATGTAAAATACTGATATTCAGCTGCATCCGGTTCGACTGGAAGCCGACCCCAACATAGTTGGGAAAAGGCTAGGTAGATGATGATGAACTGTATACTAGACGAGTTTACTAGTAGTCTTTTTGTTTACATGTGTGTGTACATAAATAGTTAAATATTTAGTAACTAAAACATGATTTTTAATGCTACAAACAATTTGTGAACATACTGTAATGAAGACATCACTATTATATTTATATTCAATCAACATCGGTTTGGTCTCCCAAGCATTAATTGTATAGCTATAATACAGACCAATTTGGACTCGAGCGTACCACTTTCACAGTCCAAATTACTTTGACCGAGCGACTTTGCAGTCGAAATCGTTTTCAAATGACGATCACAAAAGGAAAGCTGTTACCTGGTAATTAGGTTGTAGGTCAAATGTAACCGAGACATACAATCAATCGATAACAAGTAATATTAAAAATGAAATAAAATTAAAAATAGGAAGTGTTTTTTTTATTGGATAGCAAAAGCCCGTAGATATCTGCGGTACCAGAGGCCTTGCAAATGCGTTGTTATCCCGGAGACAAAGTTGAAATGTCTCATGTGCCTGTTATTACACCGGCACCCCACCATCTGCTTAGCCTTTTCCCAACTACGTTGGGGTCGGCTTGCCGTCTAACCGGATGCAGCTAAATACCAGTGTTTTACATGGAGCGACTGCCTGTCTGCCCTCGACAACCCAGTAACTGGGCAACACGATACCTTTTATTTAGACTGGTTGTCAGACATCTTGGCTTCTGACTATCCGTAACGACTGCCAAAGATCTATTAATGACAGCCGAAAGTAACGGCTTTACGTGCTTTTCGAGGCACGGGGGTGTCACACAACCAACTTCCAAACTCGGATAATTACACCGGCACCCACATACCCTTCAAACCAGAACACATAAACGGTGCTTTACCGCAGATAGGCATAGTGGTGGTACTTTCCCGGAGGAGCTCCTTGACAAAGAGCTCTACTAATGTGCTATGCTAATAAATATCTCAAAGGGTTCCAAAATGACCTACCTCGGGAAAGAAATGCTGTGGGAACTTGGCCTTCTCTTTAGTGGGGATCTTCTCAATGTTGCCAGCATGCACCTCCTTGCCCGTGGCCTCAACGTACGCCTTCTGCTCGAAGTCCCAGATCTTGAGGTCAGTGAGGGATGAGTGCGCGAAGTACATGTTGCCTAGGGCCTGGAAATTTAACACGTGCTTTTTTATAAAGGGGCCACTTTGACATAAATCTATACTAATATTATAAAGCTGGAGAGTTTGTTTGTTTGTTTGAACGCGCTAATCTCAGGAACTACCGGTCCGATTTGAAAAATTCTTTTTGTGTTGGATAGCCCATTTATCGAGGAAGGCTATAGGCTATGTAACATCACGCTACGACCAACAGGTGCTGAGCAGCGAGGGTGAAACCGCGGGGAACAGCTAGTCATTAAATACATTTAGTGCCTGCCTAAACGTGTTTATAACATCATTGCATCCCTGTCATATTTCTTTTTATTCGAGATGGGTAAGCTCTTGACTCTAGTCTTAGTCAGAGGTGACATAGACAAAGTCTAAGATAGTGACAGAGACTAGCTCTCAATATGTTAAGTGATTTGTGGTGAAAGAGTCATTGGCTGGCTAAGAAACAGATGCGTTGCCAACCCAGACACAAAGTTAAGGCAGCTAGGTAAAGTAACCAATAGTGGTTCTCTGCTGTGCTGCCTGTCGCGGGTTTCTTCCTGCACTGTTTGTGTATATATGACTTTATATGAGTGTAAACGCACTTACAATTCTTACTTAATAAAACGAACGTGTGAATTAGAAACACAATTACTGCGACTAAGACCTAGAACTTTTATTTTATTGCATCCATACATAAACATGAAACATATCAGTGTTCAATTCTACTGTTATTGATTTAATTTAATTACCCTATTAATAAAATTCTAGACCATTAGGTCATTAGAGGGAGCGGTGAATGCTTATTTTTTTTGGGACCAGCCCGCTACTCTATTCCCAACCACTGCAAATCCCTAAAAGTAAAAGCCAGAATCAACAGTGGAGACCGCCAGAAAAACGCCGGGGCAATGAAGCTCGACGAGTCCCGCAAAAACGATTCAACTGTCTTGGATCCCGTAAAGAAATTAATCAGGAAATTAGCTTTTTTCTTACTCCTTCGCTAAGGAGTAAGAAAAAAGCTAATTTCCACTTCCCTCCGAACAAGCAGGAGACTGAATAGAACTAGGCCACTAGGCATAAAGGAATGTTTACAACTGGGGGAAGCCCAGATTGCCAAGCAGGATGAATGCTTATGCGAATCCCGCACCCCCGGCCATAGGCAGAGGTGGAACCGTGGTGGTTTTAGCCGGTAATAGTCCGGCATGCCCCTCCGACACCCCCACGACGGCCATTACGTAGGCTCACAACTTTGCATCTTATTTTTTTTAAACCTTTTAAATTGCTCTTCACCTAGGTACATTGTTATTTTATCACATACAAAAGCAACAAGAATATTGTAACCGGGAATTTGTAAAAACTTGATTGCAAACTTGATTGAGTTTCCGTGGAGTTTATTGCTCGTTCTTTTCAATAGAGACCTAACTTCGTTTTGGAAGAAACGAGAAACTAGTTTCAACTTTCAAACTAGCTAACCGTTCCTTGGTAATTCAAAAGTACCTTAACCTTCAAAATGCTTTGAGTTTGACTTGACCTTAAACAGCTGTTTACGTCAAAGGAAAATTTAAATTTAGAACTGATGACTTAGTCTGTTGATAAAATGTTAATGAAGATTAATAATCCATACTAATGTTATAAATGCGAAAGTTACTTTTTCTGTCTGTTACGCTTTCACGACTATACTACTGAATCAAATTATATAAAACTAGCTTTTGCCCGCGACTTCGTCCGCGTGGATAATAGTTCCCGTTCTCGGGGGATTTCCGGGATGAAAACTATCCTATGTCCATTCTCGGGTCTCAGACTATATCTGTACCAAATTTCATTGAAATCGGTTCAGTGGTTTAGGCGTGAAGAAGAGACAGACAGACAGACAGAGTTACTTTCGCATTTATAATATTAGTAAGGATCAAGTACGGGGTAAGGAACTAAATAGACTTCTTCAGCTCCATTCAGATTTCGTCTATAGAAAATGCCAGTTTTGTATCGCATCCGTTCAGCCCCTGTAGCCATGTAACAAACGATAAACGCAAACGCTGAGTAGGCTTTAATAGATCTTCAACTTTATGTGCTGGGTTTTAAGTTGGAGATCTAATGAAGATTGCATAGCGTTTTCGTTCTTTCCAGTCGCTAACGCTTAGAAATCTTTAATAGATTTTTAACTTAAGGCTCTGTGGTATAAAGTTTAAAATCTATTGGTACCTACCGAGCGTTTACGATTATCGTGTGCGACTTGGCTAGGGGGGCAGACGCGGAAAGCTGAACGCAAGCGTACGCGTCCCTACTAGAATAGTGTTTTCTATGGACAACAGTTGAATGGAGCTGAATAAGCGTATTTAGACCCTAAGTTTGAACCCTTAAGGGTCAATTTACACCGCCGCGGAATGGAATGGAATTCTCGTAAGTTTGAATTATTTTGAATCCTCGAGAATGCGCGACGATTCCCCGGAAAACGCGTGATCTTTATTGGATCGTATTTAGTTTTTATGTTTTACAATTGCCATAAAGTTCATTGTGCTATGTTCATTATATGTATGTGTGGGTGTACATTGGTACACCTTCTGCCTAACCCTTCGGGGAATACAGGCGTGATGGTATATTTGCTATGTACAATTTTGTTGCAAAAAGTCGTTTCCATTTGTAAATTGAGCCTTAAAAAGGACATCGGCTACTTTTTTACCCGCGATTTCGTCTGTGTCCACGAAAACCGAGATTTACGCGGACGAAGTCGCGGGAAAAAGCTAGTGGGAATCTAAAAATACAGAACATAAAAATAGTGTTCCTAGAATAACTTGATATTTAGCTTGACATTAGATAAATATAACAACAAAATGCAGCCTTTACTTAAGAGTAGGTCATCGATCGCCGTGGACGGGGATAAAACCGAGTAACGGCCAGCATGGACATAATAACAGTATTTAATAATTAATTGATAACGAACTTTAATTCATTAGGATTAGAATTTAAAATCGCGGGGACAATAAAATTATTTATTTTAATTAGAGAATCAGACCATTAAAAGGCACTGTTGAAAGTTATTAGAAAAATAATTGAATCTAATTGCCCTGTCTAAATGGTATAGTTTCGTATGGAGAAAAATGAAAGTTTTATATTAATTTGTATTAAATTAATTCAATAATTATAATAATACGAAGGCAAGAAGAATTCCGCGCGGCATTCATTATCTTGCACGCAATAACGCAATTTTGGACTCTATTTCTGATGACTTTTAGTTCATTATCAATTGACAAATGAAAGTTGCTAGAGCTATACCTATTGCTGCTCTGCATATTCTGACCCTAAGGCCAGGTGCATACTGGTGCCACGGCAAATAACATTATTCAGCGTTCATACAATTTTGAGTAACATAAAAAGCAAGTACTTACCAAGAAACCCAAAAAAAAATTGTAACAATATAAAATATTTTTTGCTAAGGAGGTCTTGGGTACGATTTTCAGGTCAAACAAAAAGTATTATTGAGTTTTTCTGTGAAATTCTCAGTAGCAGATCGGAGTTAGGATTCGTGCCCGGTTAATGGTAATAGGCTCGTCCCCTATTACATTGGACTTCTTAAACATACCGGCGAAATGTAGGTGTACATTGGTACGCCTCTGCCTAACCCTTTGCAGACGTGTAAATCCAAAACACTGTAACTCAAGTTATAATTTTTCGCTATAAAAACGCTTATTTGATTTTCAAATTATAGTATAGATTGATTACTAATTCAAATAATAATTTGAAAAATAATAATATAGGGATGTGTATAAGCCTCTAGTCTAAAATATTAAATAAGAGAATATAACTTGAGTTACAGTGTTTTGGATTTACACGTCCGGAATACATGCGCTTTGGTATGTTATGTAATTATGTTATGAAGTAAGAAGGCTCATTAATTCAGTAAACTTTCATTCATCAATACTTACAGTAAACTTCTCCGGAGAACTGAAGTCTTCATCCAGAAATATCCTGATCTTATCGAACAGCCTCAATTCTGGACAGTCGCAGAGTCTCTGGACGAAGTCTTGCACGTACTGCATCGACTTCTCGTATGCCTTCCCGCCGACTTCCTGCAGGTGGAGAGCTATGAACTTCGGATCCATTCGGGAGACCGCTTGGAGGAACTCTGATGTCCATATTGGCAGCATTACTGAGGGCTGGGGAAGAGAAAAGAGATTTTAGAGTCGTTTTTGGCTTACTTTTTCTATATGAGGACGTGCGAAGCAGGCGTGACGTAGATTCGTTCGATTATAAAAAAAATGTTGTTTCAATTTATTTTGGGAGTTTTATTAATATCAATAGGTAACACTAAGTGTCCTGTAAAATTAAAGACTAAAATGCTACCTATAGGATAGTCGTATTTCTAATTCAAAATCCGGTCGCCCCGGGCCCCCGTCCTGGCTGCCCCCAAATCACAAGAAATTCTCTTTAGCAAAGCTGACAGTCTGTTTGGAGTTGGAAGTCAGATAGATACAAACAAAATACAACGTAAATTCAGTTATTGATACAATTTTAACCAAAATGCATATATGTATTATATCTATTCAACCAATATTATTTAGCTTTTCTCTCCCGGGCCCCTGACAAGCCTAGTCCACCCCTGCTAACTCCACCCACATTTCTAATTTATACATTTTTCTCATATTGTCACCCATACATTTAACATAAACCATGTAACCTATTGTCTTATTTTATTGTTTCTTTTATTTCACACTTCTAAGAGAGCAATCGCTTTGTTTTTCACCGCCTCTCAATGGAATCAACCTCCCGATCCCGCGGTGATTGCAATGGCATTTTTGCCACTTACGCACATGACACATACCTAAATTCTATTTGACTCAGTTGACTTTTGAACTAGCTCTCGAGAGGCGTTAATAATGTGGTTACGTAGCTTTGATAGTATTTTCGGAGACAAATACCTGCCTCGTTAGCCTAGTGGTTCTAAGCGCGACTGCTACGCTAGAGGTCTTGGGTTCGATATCCAGGTCGAGCAAAGTGTTTTTGGGTTTTTCTATGGAATTCTCAGTAGCATCTTGGAGTTAGGATTTGTGCCCGGTAATGGCAATTAGCTTCGCTCTATGGGACTTATAACATACCGGCGAACTGTGGGTGTACATTTTTACACCTCTGCCTCACCCTTCGGGGAACAGAGGCGTGATGGTATGTACGTTGGGGCTTGCTCGTATTCCAACCCACAACCTGCCGCCTTTCCAATTATTTTCCAAATCAACCTTTTTCAGCATCTATGTCACTGACTGACTATAAAAGAAAAGATCCACATCTAAAAATAATTGTTCCTTTCTTGTATGAGAAGGGGCCTTTTCTATGCAGTGGGGCAATTACAAGCTAGTACAACAGGCACAATGGAAAATGCGCTGTTGCCAGTTTTCCTCTAAGTGCATAAACCGCTAAAAGCCTCAACGAGTAGGGTTGTCAGGCGCCCGGATAAAGTTGGACGTAGTCAGGCTTTTTAGATGACTGCTTGTGCAGCTTGATTGACTTTTGTTAGTTTACATTTGATTCATTAGCAGTTGATTTCATGATAAAGCACCGAAAAAATCAAATAAGTACAATAGTGTTATCATTTTAAACTTCAAACATAACATCCGGCTTTTTTTACCCAATTTTAATGAAAAGTCCGGCTTAAACTTGCTGGTGGTTCGGCTCTCCGAATTTACTCTGGCAACCCTATCCACAAGCGATTATACCCACTTAAGTAGGCGTAGGTACGCCTGACGCACCCTTGGCTGTTGCGCTGGCAACCTTGCTGCCTGGTTAGTCTTTGCACGTGGTTATTTTCGTAAAACTCGTGCCGACATGAAAGATTTATCTTTTTATCCAATAGCTCCGCAACGAGTGATAGATAGCTCTAGAGATAGATTCAATACGGTGCGAAGTTTTTGGTATTTTTCTATTTGGCGTACCTATACTTAATCTGGTTCCGAGATAAATATGGCTACGTACTGGGGCCATATGACCAGATGTATGAATGTGGACGCGGCGAAAGGAGTGTGTAAGGATCGTAGCAGGTGGCGTTCTGTGGTTTCTGCCTAACCCCATGGGAAAAAGGCGTGAGTTTATGTATGGATGTACTGGGTCCAAGTACTTAAAAGAGATTTACCTAAAATCGATCCGAAGAAGGAGATCCGGTTCTAAATGAAATAGAACTCTTTAATTTGACTTGAAAGGCCCACTCTTCTTGAAAAGGTTTCACATTTTTAGAGGTTTTACTATCTATTCTAATATTATAAAGCTAAAGAGTTTGTTTGAACTCTATAATCTCCGGTACGGTCTACTTCTAAAAATTATTTCGGTAATAGGAAGCACCCTTATCCCTGAATGCTTATAAGCTATATTTATACCAAAAAAGGGATAGGTAAGAAAACTCACGTAGGCGATGTCTCGGGTCTAGTCTGGTTATAAATAGCTTATCTCATTCAAAATTGACACTACACGACGGTAAAACCAAAACGAAAGGTCGGGAGCCTCACAGACTATGATTAAGTAATGACTTGGACGATCAATTTGCCCTAGAAACCTTTTTACAAGAAATACATAAACAATAGGTCTGGTCATTGTGGCTATGTTTAGGGGAGGTGTATGTCTAGCAGTGGCAGTGCCGTAACTAGGACAGTGCCAGCGTTGCCCAGGCACAGGGCGCAGATCCTGGAAGGGCGCAGAAATGATCACACCAGGACCAGTTTTGTTTTTTAGGGCGCCGTCATAGTAACTCTTACAAAGCGCGCAAAAGGCTAGTTACGGCACTGAGCAGTGGACGTCATTTGGCTGATATGATGATATAAACAATAACTGGAGGGATGAAGCACAGGATCGAGAAAGATAGAAGGAGTGAACGAAGGCGTTTGCACAGGAGTGCCACAGAACAGCTTAATAAAAAAGTGTGAATAAACGCATCTCCGGACGAAGAATGAAGTTATTTAGCAATTCGGTACATGTTTACCTCAACAATTGGACGCACATAAAGCGAATACCAAGTACCTAATCATTATTGCTTGTACGTATATTTTGAGCAGATTCTAATTCACGATAACGTCGCCCCCTATGACATGAGAAGTCGGCGAGTCGGCGTACTGTGAAAGTAGGTATTTGATTGGGACAATTTTGCCTGAGGGTTAGGGCTGCTATATGCTAGGATTCTCTTGATTTATCTTAGACGCCCGAGGGCGAACGTAGGTCGTCTGAAAAGGGTTTCTAGAAAGTGTCCCGGGGAATTCCGATTAATTGAAGAATAAGCAATGTTTTTTTTTGTTAGTCTATTCTGTCCCATTCCTGGGTAAAGGACTCACTACTCCTTCCATCGTTCACGTTTTTGTGCCTCACTTCTCCAACATTGGAGAAATCCATCCAGTTCGTCCCGCCATCTTCTTCATGGCCTGTCGCGACCCCGACTCACTGTCTCAGGACACCAGCTTCGTGCTACTTGGGTCTTAGGTCTTAGCTTGTCCGGCATGTGGCAGACATGTCCTACCCAGTCCCATTTAAGCAATAAATTACAATAATCATGTTTTATTGTAAAATAGTTTTCTCAGCGGCGTCCGAACATTTCACATGGCCCATCTCACATCGTGTCCTGCGTGCCTTAACAGCTGCACGCAGGAAGATTTAATAGCTGCCACCGACAACGCCGTCAAAGAAATCTTAATTTCACCCACATGTTCGTGGTTTTTGAAGCTTTTGTCAGCAATGTGGATGATAGCAGCCCTACCAAAGCCTGAAAAGCAATCAAAACGGGAAAAACCGCGGCGAAATGAGATTGTATATTTGGATGGAAAATGATTGGAATCTGGGCGAAGGGAAAGCGATCGATCAGCGAAATTGGACGGTTGAATTTTCGCCGCTTTATTCCACTCGGCTAACCGACCTTCTCTACCGAAAAATTAATGTGAAAAATTGTCAAGCGAGCATAAGCTGATGTGATTGGTGGACTTAATTATCAACATCACACGTCTATTCTATATTTTATAACGGGTATTAAAAAACTTCATAACTTCACGAAGTCGAATGTTACTTGTTCTTTCAACCATTGTGATTGTTTATTTGTTTTAAACCATACTTAAAACACTTTTAGTAGCAGCTCGGTAGTTTTGATTTGTACCCGGTTAATGGCAATAGGCTCGCCCCCTATTACATGGGACCTAAATATACCGGCGAACTGTGGGTATACATTGGTACACCTCTGCCTAACCCTTCGGGGAATACAGGCGTGATGGTATATTTATATTTATTTTATTTATTTATTTATTTAAACTTTATGCAACAAAAGTACAAACTTTAAAACTTTTATTAAGAACTTTCTGGTTACGAAGATATTAAATTTCAAAGTTCCAATATTTTTTTTGCTGTGGTACTTTTCAACTGTTATATCTTTTTATGATCAGTGACATTGACTACCCGGGAGGCTGTTGTTCTTGAATTTGACCCCTTTTTCATATTTATGTTTGGTTGGGATTAAATTGCGCTTGGATAGGTACTACTGCCATTCTGAATACGAGAAAATGAATTCGTACATCTTAGAAGGCAACGTAGCATACAAGATCCTCGTATTTATATAAGTAGAAGTTTCTAGATACCGGCAAACTGTAGGTGTATATTGTACACCCCTGCCTAACCCTTCAGGAATACAGTCGTGATGGTATGTGTCAGAAGTTTCTACACTACATCCGGTGAGAATTTAATAACTGTCATGTTTTGTTGAAGCCAAACTCACTTCACATCTCAGTCGCTATTCCTCCTATTGTTATTAGAACGACTGTCAGGTTTTGTGCTATTTCCGTTACAACTAACCGCAACACAGCGACCAAAGACTCATGATTCTGTAATAAGAATCCCATTGACGATTCCTCAGTCGTATAGTCGCTGTCCCATCGGAATATGAGATTTTTTGTAAAAACAAAATTGAAAGAAAAACGTGTCCATGGAGTTTCTTGCTCGTTCTTCTCCATAGAGACCTACGTATTGGAACGAGCTATTAGCTTCAATTTTAAACTGTAACTTCTTGACATTCATAAGTGCCCGTAAATGGTTTAATTGAAATAAATGCTTTGACTTGACTTTGACTTTGAGAGTTAGGGAAGAGGGAGTGCACCTGTGTTTGCCCAGATACTTCTGCACTGTAATATCTCCAGCGTACTTATCCAAGTACGAAGTCGATTCGGTCTGATGATTACATATTCTCGCAGGCTCAATAAAATAGTGTCTAGACAACACTTAGTACACAGTTACTACATGATAATGGACAAGTGTTAATAAAAGATCCAGATACAATCTCAAACCTATCAGAGTTAGTCGGAATGTATTGATTTTCCTTCACGCCGTGACCGCGAGCGAGGCTCCACAAGCGTAGCGTGGGAATCTGCCCAGCTATAGCGGCTGACGAACTGGATGCGGATGCCGACGACGAATGGGGTATTGTAGTGTGGCAGTGGGAGAGGTGATGTCCAGTAATATATTTTTACAACCTTAGTATTGGTATTGGTTACTTAAAAAGTGGAGAAACCAAAAAAGAATCATTATAAACAACTTTTACTATGGAACTGATCCTAAAATCTACCACCTGTGATCTATCCTGTAATCTGTTAGTCCGCCTTTGTACTTTTTGTTGTTGTATGCTACAAAAAGCACAAAGGCGGACTTACAATTTAAATAAATAAATAACCTAGATCAAAAAATCGGCTGATCTATACATTTTATTATTTTTAACGTGTGTATCAGTAATTTTTTGTCGTGATTTCAGGGCTGAATCAGAGTAAAATTGTTTAATATTAAAGGGGACAAACCTTGATTATGTAGCGTTTTTAAATTACTATGAGACCAACCCTGTAATCTTGAAAAGAAAATCTGCTGATTCAAACATTTTACATTTTTTTCCGTAGGGATCAGCTATTTTTTTCCGCAATTTCTAGGTTAAAAGTTGATCATAATGACGAACTTATTCTCTACCTCTCTATCCCTTTTCTAATCTTTGTTGCTGGAGATATTTCCCTCAAAACTAAAGACCATTCATAACTAACGGACCAGCATCACCTTTACGTCATTTTCACAAACACGTATTAACCTAAATACATTAGTTAGCCGACGTAACGTAACACGACGGGGAATAGTGAATAGATTAACAATATATGACTAGAGAACAATGAGGTGGCTACATGTAGTTACTGAATATGCAAAGTAGGTAACACCAGTGAACGCGTGAAGTCTTAGTACTGTTGAATGTAGTATGGATTGGAATTCCCCTCTACGTCTGTTAATCTTTGATGCTGTTGGGTGGGGTTTGGAAAGGATCTTTTGAAAGGTCGGGTGCGCAGTACTCGTAAACCGGCGTGCTTGTATAAACATGGATGATGCGAAAGCAGTATGTAAGGTTCGTAGCAGGTGGCGTTTTGTGGTTTCTGCCTACTTCCATGGGAAAAAGGCGTGAGTTTATGTATGTATGTATTTAAAAAGGTTTAGACGCCAGAACCAACTAGCTACTTCCTGACACTTTCTTTATGCACGTGGTTTTTTTCACCCGCGTTAAGTTACGTCATTGGTTACTGCTCCGCTCCCGTAAGTCGTCGCGTAGTTTCATATAGCCTTTACTATTCCTCATAATCCTGACTATTATAAACAATAAACAATTATATAAATCCGACTGGTAGTCCACAGACAAGGTAGGCGGACGATCTAATTAAGACCACAGAAAGACGCTAGATGCAAGTCGACTCCAACCAGTCTTTTTGGAAATCTATGGGGGAGGCCTATATCCAGCAGTGGACGTCCTACGGCATATATGATGATAATGACTGGTAGTTTCAGTAATTAGCACTTTTACAGAAAAAACCTCTGCATATTTATTATATTAGGTAGGTAGTATAGATGTGGCAACAAGCCCGTTATAAACCGTAGAATGTAGAATCGATAACCGTTGGATGTAGACTGCGAGTATACGTATTTTTAAACGTAAGGTAGGATGCTCTGTGATTAGGTGGAGGGATAGTAGAGGGGTGGCTGGTATATACTCGCATTGTGTGTATGTACACCAAGCCTGACTGTGATGTGTGCGCGGAAGACTGGAAAACGATCTTGTCAGTATGTTTGGAGTATTGTGAGATAAGCCTGTGAAAGACGTTTAATATAATGGTTATTTATTTCGCTCAGAAAGGTACAATTTTGGTACGCAGTACCTAGGTTTCAGAAAAATTAAACCTTTGTGAGAGCTAGAAGTCTATACTGGGTTCGGGACCTGAATCACAGATCTCTACAGCAATGTATGTCTTTAGTGTACTTGGCCAAAACCCGTTTCATGTTTAAGTAGAATTTATGAAAGTGACTGAGGATTCACGAGCTATAGAAGAGGCCTAAACCTAGCAATAGACTACTATAGGCAAAGGTCCCAAGTCCAAGTGAAAGTCACCAGATTCGCGGTGACTTTAATTTTTTACGTGTATTTCGCGACCTTTTGTTTCGCCGACATACGTTTAGCCAATTATGTCACACAGCTGTCTTCACGCATGAATTTGTATCAGCTTTTCTACATAATTACATTGATCGGTTTGGTAGTTCTGCCGCGATATCCAATTAAATAGAGGCAGACATGTTTTTGTATTTATGTTTTTGTAGATAGAAAACATATAAGCTTTTTACTTACCTAGCAATTTCGATGGTTTCACCCATAGCCACAGTCCTCGATAAACGAGCTTTATAATAAGAAATTATTTTTTGCGAATCGGTCCAGTCGTTACTGAGATTAGCGCGTCTAAACAAACAAACAAGTCTTCAGCTTTATAAGTATAATAATTGCATAAGATATTTTCATTGGCATCGTTGATATTTTACCCTACAAATTAAGTCACAAATTATTCAGACTCCATTAACCACTTATAAAATGTCGGGGTCAGTCAGAAAATTGGGGACATTAAGGGCCTATGCCTGCCGGGGCTACGGGTTGTTCGAAAGAGATACCGCGCCCCCGGAACGCAAAGGGCACAAGAAGGATCATGGATGGGTTTTAGTCAGCAAAAGTCTGACACTCCCTTCCGCAAAAAAAAGTCAGAAAATTGAAGGTATCGAACTAGTTGCTTTCTCCTTTAAAGGGCCAACCGAACTATCAATAGACATGCTTACTAGTTACAAATAAACCCGATGACTATCAAAACTAAATATAAACAAGAAGAAAAACAATTTTTTTTGCAACTCATAATATTTCGTGCCAAAATAAATATGCTATCGAGTCCCGGCCTCACGGGCTATATTTAGCCACACCGCAGTAGTTGAATTAAATAAAGCGTTTATCTTATCAATACATTGTTTAATATATGGCTATCCTGACGCCTACGCGCTTTTGTTACAATTCAAATTACATAAAACGCGATTATGGTTTTTTTGCTGTTGAAAATTCCATTTTAGACTGGTGTTTGGATTTGCGATAGCAATTAGTGTGGTAATAATATTTTTTACAGGCGGATTTCCGCAGCTAAGTAGGTAGGTACTGTAGAGCAGGAGATATTATAATAAAAGGTGTTGATTTGCATCCTAGTCAAATTTTAGGAGCTTGTCATAAAACAATAGAAGTAATCAAATATAGTTACGATACCTGGCCAATATCTAATAAATACTTGTTTTTTTAGTTGCAACTATCAAATAACAGTATTCCAGAATACACCTCTTGCAAAATTCAGAATCGCCCAGTTGCGTATGCGGTAGGCAGAGTTGTCGCGTGGCTATATCAATGTAGATCAGGCGCAGGACTAACGGCTTTTCGTGCTTTCCGAATCACATGTAATGGAAAAACCCAATTACACTTTTTGCCAGACCTGGGAATCCTGGGGACCCAGGAACCCCCGCTCGATAGTTGTGAAAACAAGCATGAGACAAACGGGACAGTCAAAATGTGTAGTGGCAAGGCAACCGAGTATGGCCATTAAGGGTTCCGCATTAATCATGTAAAGGTATGTGGAGTATAAAGAAAAGTTTATTTTTTTGGGACTAGCCCCCCAGGCTTCCCAACCACAGCAACTCCTGAACGCCCGAATCAACAGTGGAGACCGCCAGAAAAGCGCCGAGGCAATGAAGCACGACAAGTCCCGGAGAAACAATATAACTGTCTTGGATTCCGCAACGAAAAATATGCGGAGTAAGAAAAAATATAATTTCCACTAGAGAAAAGTATTGTGACCGTAACAATACTGTGCGCAGTTGGTTCACATATTCCCTTCCCCTTCCTCAGCGGGAGGGGAAGGGAAACCCAACGCCCGGACCCTAATGTAAAGGTGCGTCCACATTAGTGACATTATGCTGCGCTGAACCGAACTCCGTGACCGTGACCGTGACAAAGTCTTGTCTGTGCTGATAGTGTGGACAGGATTTGTTACGTGAACAAATGTTACGATCATTTATTGTCTCGTACTCCCATACAAAATATTTCAACCAAAAAGTACGCCCGAACATTGTACGTGAAAATGATCGTACGGCCAAATGACACAGATCACGGGCTGATCCAAAGTGGATAGTTTTCAAAGGATGTTCGGTACTGTCTCGGTGCGCGGGAGACGTTCACAATGCCATTTTTCATCATCGCGCTTGTACCTGCCACGAGATTGATGGATCGGGCAAATGCATTTCAAGACAACATCCGCTGCCCCGCCACCTCTCCGAGAAACCATTGCAACAGCGTTTTTGAAGGTAGATGGTAAAGAAATTAACCTCCACACATCCACACTATCCGCAACAAATCCGCGGCGATGTCACGGTGTTCGATAAGGCGAAATGTCACTAATGTGGAGGCACCATTAAGGATCGCGACCCCGCCACCTCTGGCAAAGGTCTGAACAGCCCCGAGTCTGCCTCATGTCGATATGATGAGACGACCACGACAGACTCACATATTGGGTATAGGTTCTGTCGTAACAAATAAACCCTCGTCATTATTTGTCGTGATTTGTCACGTGTAATTTGTTAGGGTTCGTTTTCTTATTTATTGAAGTAATTGTAATGAATTTTGCTTTTTAATGCTGAATTATTTCCAACCAAAACTGTTTTTTTTTTGGTTATCGTAGTATTAGAGCTCTTTGTGAATGAGCTCGTCCGCTGAAGTACTACCACCATACCTATTTATGCCGGAAAGCAGCGTTGCTGTGTTCCGGTTTTAAGGGTATGGGTGCCGATGTAATGACAGGCACATGAGACATTTCAACTTTGTCTCTGGGATGGCAACGATTTGCAAGGCCTCTGGTATTGCAGATGTCTATAGGTAGCGGTGACCTCTTAACATCAGGTAGGTCGTCGGCTTGTTTACCATCCAAAGACATGACACATAATAAAAAACACATTTTAACTAAGGGACTATAAAATTATACGTTCGTACTATTTACTGAAACTAGTATAACACGCGGTGGAAGCAACATAGACCACTCCAAAGCTAACATTTATAGTTGTTTATAAAAATACAACTGTTCCATACATTATTCTAAGCACACATTTGGATGTACATAGAATTTTTATTACTGGATAGTAAAGTAAACATACTTCGCATATTGGATTAGTTTAACATTATTAATTTAATTACTGAGATTGCCGGTTGATTTTCATCCTTGACTTCTATTACAATTACCCGTCGTTCCAGTCTTCAATACCATCCATTTCGATAATCAGATTCTCCGTGAAAAGACACATCTGGCCTTCAGATTCGGTGAAGGTCACGAAAGTACTACCTGGAGCCCTGCCATGTTTCCGGCGCTTTAGTGTATAATTATTAAATGGGTCAAGTTCGGTAGTCTTGACCCCATTAGCTTCCCCCTGAGAATTGGCAACCGACCGCGCACGAAAAGGGTTAAAAGGTGAAGTTTTGTGTTTTTAGGCCGCTTGGGTTTACACAGGTCTCAATAGGGTTGCCGCTTGTACTTTAGAATCGGAATGCTTTATTTAAAAACGTAGGTAGTTAGTTATAGTAGAGTTGGGTGTCACAAAAATCGGTAGGTGCTCATTATCTTGCCATTTAGCGTAGAAAAAATAAATTGTGTCTCTGCGTCGTTTCATGAGTTCGTGTCGTCAAAGGCGTTTTCTTTATAATAAAGTATTGTAGGTACTTTATACTTTATGAGAGCAGAAAAGCACGTAAAAATATTTTATTTTACTTACTTAAATAATGCATTTTTTAAAGACTTTTTTTTTAACTACAAGAAATAAAACGCACTAACTCTTGAAACACACTATTTTCCGAAAGATGTATACTTTTTTTTTTTATTTAAAAAGGAATATTACTCTTTTTACTTGGAAAACACTGGCAGCCCTAGGCTCACCCCTCACAAAGACATTGCTTTTAATTTTAATGCCCTCTTTTCCCTCCGTGACTCTGAAATACCAACCACGAGCGAGCTGAGTAGACATTAATTCGCTCCATTTTTTAATTAAAAACAAGCGTTTTACACGTAATATTTACTTACTAAGGCTTTTTTCGTGTCAAAGGGTGATTACTAATTGCGTATGTCCTTTAAAATTAAACCAATATGCTATATATGGATGCCTGCCGGGGCTGCGGGTTGTTCGAAAGAGATACCGCGCCCAAGGAACGCAGAGGGCACAAGAAGGAACATGGATGGGTTTTTATCAGTAAAAGTCTGACACTAGGGCGGGAGAAGTAATGTAATGATTTCCCATCCGAAAAAAAACGAATCCAAGAGACCTCTAGCGTTGCAGTCGCGCTTTGGACCAATAGGCAACGAGGCAGTTAGCTTAAAAAATATCAAAGTATATTTTGCGTCAGGGAGCAATAGCTTCAGGACTAAAAGCTATACTCTTGATGATTTCATATCGGTAAAAAAAATGGTTTTTGTTAACATTTAGTTGTACGCCAGTATTCGACCGTTTGTCCCCATGAAAATCAGGGTTCGATACTACATCATATCAGTATGGGCAAGATAAACGTAGCTCCGTGATTTTAGTAACATAACAAACACGATTTGTTTCATACTACTTACATATTTTATACGTGTAGATAGGGACGCGTTATTTTGTTCCTGCTAAACCACTCGACAAGCCTTATCTAGTGCGATGATTCATTAATTTTGATCCTATATGTAATAACATAGGTATTCGGATTACAGGGTGGGGACAGAAGAGCGTACCTAAGCTGGCGCAATTTGCGTCGCTTGAATGGCTCGAGTTTATTTCACTCTTGAATTTTCAGTTCAACCGCGAAAGTTAAATGAGTTTGCGCTTATCTGTCCTCGGGCTTAAGTTGCTTCATTATTATCCGACTATGACAGAAAATTCAGTAAAATCACAACAGAATTTAAAATTCTAATTTTGAAAAAATAACGCTCTTTTTTTTCTAATATAGCGTCTGCTTTTATGAGTGCAAGTTCGAATAAGAATGCTGAGAATGTTCGAATAAACAAACAGGTTGCATAATATTCTATTATTATTTGTTTATTTTTCTTTTTAAGGAAGAACGAGGTACCTTTCCTGCTATGCACTCTTGATTGACTTGACGATAAAAATACCATTAACTTAAAGGAATATGTTATTTTTGCATGAATTCTTATTTGATAGTCATCATTTAAGGATCATTTTCTACGCTATTATGATAATTGCTTATGATTTAAAAAAGTATTATTAATGTACGACGACACGGATGACGTCAAATAAAGGAAAAAAGAGCCAATGACCTCACTATAGTATGTAAACAGGTAATTAAGACCTGTCTGTTTATTGTTCTTAATTCAGGAAAAATGGAAGTAATACTGGCATATAACAGGAACTTCTAAATGCATTCCTAAGGGCCCACGAGCGCGCGGAGTAAAGGTACGTATAGTAAATTCGATCCATTTTTAAATTGGAAATACCGAACTCGAATTATGTGCGAAACGGGCAACCAAACGGAAAATCGACTCAAATTGAATACTTTTACATTAGCGCACTCGAGTGCGTAACGTAACGTGCGTGTGGGGTCGTAAGACCTTACTGCCCACACGATAAAGAAGAAGAAAAGAAGAAGCGTACTCGAGGCAGGGCCCCCGGCCTCTTATACCGAGACATGTGCTCTTCAACTGCCTCGATAGCCTAGTGGTCCTAGGCGGGACTGGAGGTCTTGGGTTCGATTCACAGGTCGTGCAAAGTGTTTTTCTATGAATTTCTCAGTAACAGCTCGGAGTTAGGATTTGTGCCCGGTTAATGACAATAGGCTCGCCCCCTATTACATGGGACCTAAACATACCGGCGAACTGTGGGTGTACATTGGTTACACCTCTGCCTAACCTTTCGGGGAATACAGGCGTGATGGTATGTGCTCTTATACACGCTTACAGGGTTACAGGCTTCTTGTATCTACACGAATCAATTTATTTTTTTAATGTAATTTTAAAGCTGACATTAGTACCCACCGGCGATCATTATGTTGCTATCATTGTTTGAAATTAAAATTAGTGACTACTATTTTAAAATATTGTAGACCTTTACAAAGAGACACAGGGCTCATCACCCTGCCGGGGCTGCTGGTTGTTCGAAAGAGATACCGCGTCCCCGGACCGCAAGGGCACAAGAAGGAACATGGATGGGTTTTAGTCAGTAAAAGTCTGACACTCCCCCCGCCCCGCCCCGCCCAGGGCGGGGGAAGTCATTGGATGATTTCCCATCGGTAAAAAAATAAACAAAAAGTATAGTTATGTGAACTGTATTGGCATCGGAAAAAGAAGGTATTGGTTATTTATTTTTTACATTCACACCATAATAGCTGTTTACGCAATTGATATCAGGTATTTGTTTGGCATTGCAAACATTGCTCTACTTATAACAAAATTGAATTCATTCTTCAAGATCATTTTATTCAATCTTTCAAACGCCTTGTTGGTTTAATTTGGAGCAGAGTAAAATAAGCCACAATAATATTTGGTTGTGCGTAACTGCGTACATAAATCTCAGTTGAATTCCATACAAAAATAAAATTCACCAACTATTTATTGTTTTTTAGTTATACCTACTCAACTGCCCTTAGATTGTAAACCACAACGCTGATTCACAAACCAAACCGCATACAAATTAAATGTTTATATACTTTTCAATAACTATTACGCACAAACTGGTAGATACCTCAAAATAATTTAGGTAAAGGAAAAATAACAATACCTAACCCTTTTTTTTATAGATGGGAAATCATCAAATAACTTCCCCCGCCCTGGGCGGGACGGGAGGGAGTGTCAGACTTTTACTGACTAAAACCCATCTATGTTCCTTCATGTACCCTTTGCGTTCCGGGGGCCCGGTATCTCTTTCGAACAACCCGCAGCCCCGGCAGGAATACCTAACCCTTACTGAAGCATATTTATTTTTCTTTTTTTATAAATAACTAGCTTCTGCCCGCGACTTCGTCCGCGTCACAGTTGATGTGTTATCCTACGGGTACCGTACATTTTCCCGGGATAAAAAGTAGCCTATTTGTTATTCCAGACTATAATCTATCTTTGTGCCAAATTTCATCCAGATCCATTCAGCCGTTTAAGCGTGAAAGAGTAACAAACATACATCCAAATAGAATCACACAGCTGGGCTATATAAAAGTGTTTTACATCCAAATTTTTAGTGTTCACTCCAAGAAAACAATTTTTTAATTCCAAATGGAATTTTGTCTGCTAAAAGGATGGTATGCACAGTCGGAAAAACTTTGAACAGATTGGGGTCAGTCTAAAAGGTTTGTTTAGGTTGAAAAAAGCATTCTTTTTAACTTTATTTGTACTCTGTAATCTGGTGGGAGGGGGTGGGAGTGGTTAATCAGGGTAGTTTTTTTAGAAGAATAAACATACATACAATCACGCCTGTATCCCCGAAAAGTTAGGCAGAGGTGTACCAGTGTACACCCACAGTTTGCCGGTATGTTTAGGTCTAAGTAGTAAGTAGGTATTATGTGTACTAGCAAGTACACATCATACCTTCTTACCTACATATTCATCTAACTCTCCTCAAAATTCGAGCCATGAAAATAAGCCATACATCCATACATCCATACATACAAACTTTCGCCTTTATAATAGTAGTAGGATTTACTAAGTAATGCCTTTGCAAAAATATGAATAAGTTTAAGGAAAACCACACAAAATAGTCTCCCGTTTGTTTGTTTACATATTTCATAACTGTATATTTTATGTATAAACTATTTGGTTTAATATTGAAAGAAACCAACTGTGCAATTCTGTAGAAATCTCGCTCTGTGAATTTAGGTGAAGTACCATTTTAATATTACTTTGTCATTTCAGTTGTTAGATTTTCAACTCTAGGCGCAAAGTCAAGAGTTGAAAATCCAACACTGTACAATGCAAAGTAATATTAAAATAATATTTTTTGAGTGATGGTAGTAGGGTGTTGTCCCACTAAGCTAGAGATTACAGCTCACTTCAGCTAAATTCAACAACAAAGTTTTTTTTACAAGATAGAAGGACTGCATCAACTTGGAATGTAGACTTATGGCAAGAAAAATTCCTTTTTTAAATCTTTTTTTCTCTTTTTCTGCGGTACATACATATTGTTTTTGGTTCTTAACAAGGAAATGCAGCCTGCATTTCTTTATACCAACCAATATGTATTTAAATAAAATTAACTTGAAACCATTTTATAATAATGTTTACTCTACAGGTAATCTGACCGTGTTAAAATGTGACACAATCAAAAATGTACTCCTTAAATGTACCTATGTTTACATTGTTTATCTATTGTCATGCAGTAATGACTCACTTGACTTTTGAATTAAAATTGTGTCTAGCTATTATGTATGCAAATTGATGTAGCTTAGCCATAGGAGATTGATAAGTAAGTATCTAAAGTATCTAACGCAACAGACAAAATAATAAGTAAAAAATAAAACTGGAAATAGAATAGAAAAAAACAACTAGTAATGTATTAATTTGATACATTTGTTGCATAAATTAAAACCTCTTTGCATGAAAGTTGTGTAGAAAAACAATAAAAAAAACGCGCCAGTAAAACCTCTTTGGAGGCTTATCTGATCAACCAGCATCAAATGCATGAAGACAATTGTTTTATAATTAGAACAGTTATCTCACCATTGCACCGCGCGCTTCATTTTAATTGAATTAACATCATTAATTGCATTCCTTGTCACCAATTTATAAAAAAATGTTAGGACATAAATCATTGATTTTAGACATAATACTCACGTCTTCGAAAATAGATCCGACGTTGGCGGTCACAAGCAGCAGTGGCACTTTATCCGAACCCATTTTTTTGAACTTCAACATGTTCCTGAAGAGTTTTTATTATAAAACAATTCCTCGAACACGAACGAGGTTATTATCAACACAACGTAAGTTTTACCGCCGTTTATAATTTGGCGCGAACACGCCTTAACTAAAAATACTGTTCATTACATTATTAAGTTTAATTTAATACGTTTCCCCGTCAGAAACGAAAGATTTTGTACAGTTTAGTAAAATCGCCCGAGTCGCCCCAGCCCTTTCTGACATTTGTATGAATGAATGACATTTTTTACGCTCACACTTGCACGTATAAACAGCATACAACCCGAATAATTTACGATGTTTACAATTTTCTTACAAAAGCAATAAATATTTTGATAAATCCTACAATTTATTTTACTGATATTATCATTACAATAAAAATAATCAAACAGAACCGTAAAATCTGCACAAAATAGTGTTGAAACAATTTTACACTGATATTTTGAAATATCTGCTTCTGTAACGCTCGTAGAACGGAACGTAGTTTTAGAACTTTAGGACCTTTTGAATTTAGTCGGTTTTTGTGCCAATGACGTAGTTGCTAGTTTTACGTCACGCCTACTTTCAGGGCCGTATTTGCGTAAATAAATATGGGAAGACAGTATTAAACTCGAGAGGTCAAGAAATACGTAAGTAGTGACGGTGAAAATTAAGAAATGTATTTATTTTATTTAAGTACTAGCAGCACGAGGCGCATGCGACGTGTGTCGTTAAATTTAAGTAAAGACATTCCTAGGTTTTCATTCTAATTTATTACATTGTCGTTTAGTTATGTGTTAAATATAATTTTATGGGGAAACTTTGTACCCAGTAGTTTCATAAATATTTACGCGAATACGCCATTATGTGGCTGGATAAATAACTTTATAGACTAACGCTCGAAATAAATTATTAATGTCCTTGCAATGCAACCAACTAATGGGTTTACAATCTGAGGCCGAAGATTATATTTAAAGTTCTTTGAAATTATCAACTCGTTCCATTCTTTGATTGGGGATTTAAGTTATTATACATTTTAGGCGGGAAACATCATCAATTAAATCAAGTCTTCTGGCTTAGCCGCATTATGTATTGTCTATTTAAATAAAAACATATGCTTTAAAAAAACCTTACTTGTTATACAAAATAAAATATTTCCCGCTTTTCATTGAAACACTTGAAAATGAAACAAAACTTTTTGTTCCATTTTCATCTTCCTCATTTGTTTTAGAAATTCTTTTAGGATTCTGATTCTCTTTACGTAATTCCTATTAGAATTATTTTTTTCAAATAGGTTCTAACTTTAAAATAAGTAGGTTCACAGTAGTGATTTCTCTTTAGATTTTGCGCGCGCTTTTTAAATTCGCGCGCCCATATTTCAGTTCGATATTCCGGAATTCATCTCTGTATGTTTCGGGGCGGTCCTTCGGGCCGCACATGCGGACTACGCGCCGACAGCGCCCAATGTAAACGGCTAAAATAGAAATCGATTATTGTTTCTATTCCTGTGAATAAGGTCGGGTTGTTTCCTTAAATCTGTGTGATGGCGACCCCATAAATACTTGGTAAGTGAGATTTATAATAATTTGCATGATTTACTGTGGGATTTTCCTTTAAATCGATGGGCAGATTTTAACGTTTCGTCAAACGTTGGAAATTTCATGCCGCTATGACCATGAGGTTGTGAAAAATATTAATTACGGTAGGTTTTGTTAGTAAACAATAGTACCTATAGACGAAAATATATGTAAACCCGGGGTTACTATGTGGTATATTTTAATTAATTTGTTTTATGTGGCGCATACCATCACGCCTGTATTTCTCGAAGGGTTTAGGCAGAGGTGTACCAATGTATGCACACCTTAACAGTCCGCCGGTATGTTTAGATCCCATGTGATGTTTATGATGTCATAAATAAATTAGAAATGTCCTTTCTATTGTTCAGTTTTGTATTCGTTTTGATAGTCTGGAAATTACCTATAGCGAATTAAAAAAAAATATAATTCAGCTATTAAGTGTTATTGGGTTTTTCAATGAAATTCTCAGCAGCAGCAGAGTGGATTTGTGCCCGGTTATTGGTAATAGGCTGGCCCCCTATTACATGCGATCTATGGGTGTACATTACTCATACCAGCGAACTGTGGGTGTACATTGGTACACCTCTAACTAACCCTTCTGGTAATACTGGCGACATGGTATTGTTGTACCTATGTTTCATTCAATTCTCACTTTTTTTTAACTCTCCGTGGGAAGATGAGCTTAATTTTTATGTAATACCTACCTGGTTACCTAGATTATCTAGATTTTAATTGATTTAATTACAAGGACTGTCTTCCTGTGCTAAATGACGCACATAAGCAGATAATAATAAAGATTTGTCTGTCATCATCTTAATGACCTTAAGAATCATTTAATAATAAACTGTTGTGATCTTCCAATGATGTTAGTACTAAAATTTTAAAGTTTTAAAGTCTACAAGGACACTACCATCATTTATCTTTCTCATTGCAGATGAAGACTTTTCTTTAAATAAAATAGAGTTGCTTTTTAATTGATAAACCCGTCCCGAAGCCCCCTTTTCTTTGTCTAAGTGTCTTGCTCATTCTACTCCATAGAGTCGTACCTACGTTTTGGAACCAGCAATTAGCTTCAACTTTATGACTATCTGACCGACTCCTTGACAGTTCAAAACTATCCCTAATTGATTTAAACTATAATAAAAATACATGCTTTGTCTTTGACATAGCAAGATTAGTGTGCTAGCAAGCCAAGCCATTGTCTCCTAAAACCCTGAGTCAACAGGTCCTAAAGTCAGCCCGAAACCTATAGGTGACTCATGTGAGCTAAGTACCAGATGCCAAACAATCATAAAATCTAGCTCATATAAAATAACCCACAGATATAAGAAGACAGACAGACATAGAAGGGGAATAGGTACTGCCACGTGGTCATGTAATGTAATATGTATAATGTAAATGCAAATCTCGCGAGATTGGGGTTCAAGCGAGATCCCGCGAGTTTATGAATAACAATACTGCGAAATCTCGCGAGATTAGCAGTTTGGTGTGTTTTTTTTTTTTGCAAATAATAACAATATTTTAATAAATTAGGAAAAAAATAAATATTATAAGTATTATGAGATAAACAATTATTTTCACGAATTTTTTCAATAGACTTTTATGCATCAAACATTGTTTGACGTATCTGTCTATAATTTCAATCTCGTTGAACTCGCGAGATCTCGCCTATTTTTCGTTCGAGATCAATCTCGTTAAAAAAGGCCGAGATCTCGCGGGAACGAGATTGCATTCCCTAGTCATGTGGTACCGGGGGTACAATCTACTAGATTAAAACGCAATTAGCCGTACTACGTCGTTTATCAAGCGAGTTCTACGGGGTGGAAAAAGACACACCACATAAGCGTAGTTAACGAACTACGCTTACTGCGCATCAAACTGAGTAACATTTGACAAAATTATTGATGAGAAACGACTTTTTTTTTGGTGTGAGAAATCACTGTTCAGGTATGGTCCAGAACAAAATAATCATTTGTGACTTTCTATTCCGATACGTGTCCTTTTACAATCGATGTTATTTTTAAATATTTTTATTATAAAACCGCATGCCAGCCTTCAAGGCCGGCTGACAGGTCCCTAACAGAGTTTATCTCATAGGAATAGGTATATCTTAAAAATAAGGTTGCATATTTATTACTAGCCGTTCCCCGCGGTTTCACCCTCGCTGCTCAGCACCTGTTGGTCGTAGCGTGATGTTACATAGCCTATAGCCTTCCTCGATAAATGGGCTATCCAACACAAAAAGAATTTTTCAAATCGGACCGGTAGTTCCTGAGATTAGCGCGTTCAAACAAACAAACAACTCTCCAGCTTTATAATATTAGTATAGATGTTAAACCAGAGTCTCTACAGTACCTATCAATCACTTTAGATGTATGTAGGTAGGTACCTACTTTTAAAGTCTTCTATAAGAGGGTTTATATTATAAAGCGGAGTTGCTGAAAGCCTTCTCGAACTGCCATGCCATTTCCCTTTGTCTTATACCCCTCTCTCAATTGACTTTGTTATGCAAAAAATCCTCTTCTATTCCACCTCCAGGAGCTGCAACACTACTATTTACTTTACAGTAAAGTATTAAAATTATAAATTTCTCGAAAATAAGGGGTTTAACTAACTAGTCGGGACACCAGCGCCACACGCGGCGCTCGACGGAAAGTCTAGGGCGTAACGAACGATCGACCCGAGCTAGTGCAGCGTCCATCGGAGGCGGTTGTGCGGTGAACACGTTTTGGAAAATCTCACGGGTCTCGGATAGTGTGTGTTATATAAAGTTCTACTCATACTACGTGCCTTGGTAAATAATTGACCTAATTTTAGATTCTATTTGTGGCTATCTTTAGGTATATGTCCAGCAGTGTTCAGTCATTCGGCTTATATGATGATGATGATGATGCATAATTTGATTGCAATGAAAGTGGTTTTTCTATTGCGTTTAACCAATACTTTCCTATGTAATGTTGGCCCACTGGTTAAGGACACCGCCCCGTCATGCACGAGGACTACCTCGAGCGTAGGGATCGATAGCGGGCGACCACCAATGTGACTTTTCAATTCATATGTTCTTTCTAAGTTTATCTTATCACTGACAGCGATGAAGGAAAACATCGTAAGAAAACCTGGACTTATAACTAATATACTTAAGTCTGAAAATGTGACGTCACTGTTAACTCATCATCAACATCATCATCACATCAGCCGCAGGACGTCCACTGCTGGACATAGGCCTCCCCCATAAATTTCCAAAAGGAAGGACCGGTTGGGAGCGGCCTGCATCCAGCGTCATTACCGCTCATAAGAAGTAGATATATGTCAATTGATTGGTGGTGTCAACTACCCAATTAGTCTTATAACAATAGTAGGCATTCACAACTTACTGGACTTTCCCAAGCATTACTTCAGTATAAAAACATCTGTGGTTTTTTCAGCTGCCAAGATGTGCATTCTGTGCTTAATCCTGCTGAATGCTGCCGTGGGTTTGGTGACTACGACAGCGTTCGCAGCACACACGCACCATGCAGTCGAGACCGAGATGTTCGCCATCCCTATAAGCCCTAATCTCTTCAACTGGACGTATCAAGGTAAGGAAGCATGTCCAAGTATTTTTCTTACGGGTGGAAGGGATACCATAATGAAATGTATGGGTCAGCTGAACTTCCCCTGACCTTATTGGTGAGGTTCTTCAGGAAGATAGGATGCTCAGTACTCAACCGGCGTGCTTGTATGACCAGATGTAGGAATGTGGACGGGGCGAAAGAAGTACGTAAGGATCTAAGCAGATGGCGTTCTGTGGTAGGCAGAAACCACAGAACGCTACCTGTTACGATCCTTACATATCCTTCGGTCATTACCTCGTGTATTATATCCATGGTAAATGTTTGGTTTTTGAACGATGCCCTTCCACCCCGTATGAATATTTATTTTGGAAATGATAGGTCTTGAGGTGAGTCCTCTTCGTGAGCAATCCCTATTCTCAAGTGCTCATCCGCTGGACAAGAAAACTGGGTGAAAAGCGACTTACTACCACCGCTATATGTGGATGACGTCATGACTAATAGGTTCTACAACGTGGAGAATTTTCTCAACGTGAAGTACTTTTTAAAACGATCAAGTCATTTTTAGATCGACTTAAAATAATGCTATTTCCAATCCAGCTGGCACTGCCAGAGATTAGTGCGTTTTAACAAACAAACAAACAAAAGAGTCTTCAGCTTTATTTACCTACCTATGTACGTTTGCAAAAACGCAACTATTCTTTAAGAGCGAATTCGCATTGCGATTTTATTGCGAACGATAATTTATTCGCAGAAATGTGACAAATGAATTAGGATTAAAACGCGCAAAAGACTTAAAAAAAAAGTCGGAAGTGTTTAAGGCTCGCTCTTATAATCTTTTAATACCTACTGATCAATACATTGACGTTTCTTTCATTTACTACATTTTTTTATACTTTACATAAATAAGAATCTGTATTCGTAGCAACTAGGGAACGAACCTTGGGGAGTTGGCAACAGTGGGTAATTGATAAAGAGTATACGATTCAGTACTTGATTTTACACCCCAAAGAGTGAACAATTTTCTTCAGTCTTAAAAAAAAAAACTTGTGTTCCATATATTTTCACCATGTAGATGCAGAGTTTTTGTTTAGAACAGCCAATTTCATCGCTGGGAATCTACAAGCATGTATACTGGACCCATGGTAAAAGCGTCAAAATTTTCGTTGCCATGGTTCCTGTCCTTCCCTTACAATAGGTATTCAAACAGCGAAAATCCTCCGTCCGAAATGAAATATGATTCCAAGATTATTTCGCTAATTAGCTACGTATTTATATTTGCTGTCGTCATTCGACACCCCAGCAACCTACGTCTTTTCTTTTGTAACTAAGGAAAAAAACCCAAGGGTGGAAAAGGTCGATTTATATAAGAGACGGGAAAATTCCACTCTGGAAGGTTCTTGGGAAGGTTAAAAATAGCTATTCTTGTATGGTTTTGCTCCCATAACGCTCATTCCGTATGGGCCCATGTTGGGCGCCAGTTGAGATTTATCGCGTCTCGTGTCAAGATGTTTTTTGAAGAGTTGTTAGTCAATTAATTTAACTCATTTAGTGTATTTTATAACAAAAAAGGTGTTTAGTTTATTTAAATCTTAACCTTGATCTAAACAGTAACGGGATCTATTCAATTCGGCAGTCTATAGAATTTATATAAAGTCGTAATAATAATTCTTTATTCACAAACTGGTCCAGTGCTCCCGAAAAAGCGCGAACTTCAATGTAGACTGTGAGAAAAGGGTCAATTATTTGGTATTATTATTTGCAAATGTCCGGCACATAAAAAGTGATTCAGCTACCTTTATCAAAAGGTCGAGAGTCGAAATTCAAGATGGCGTTTATCTGTGTTGGTTTAAATTTTGTGCCAATATTGGCCACAAACATTTTATAAGGGCTTCGAGAACGTTCCAGCTTTGATCCTTCATAAATTGTTGGCCCAACATTTGATATGTAGGTAATGGCTTCGAGATTGTTCTACGATCTGTTGGGCCAACTTGCTTCCATTGCAACTTCGCGCATGTCCTGAGCCGTGTCCGCCCATTGCAACGTAGTACCTTAATCGATCATTCGGCCATTACTCATGTACGACGCTGTACACCTTTCATTGCGTTGTAATAATTATTTTATTGGCTTTTTAAATAGTTTCTAGTGGAAATGTAGCTTTTTCTTAGTGTTAGTGTCCTGTGAAGCGGTCTGCTGTGTCAGGTAAGAATTTATATACGCCTCCAGACAGATTTGTGATAATATTCAAGTACCTAAAGGACGCCATTAATTAATTTCAGTCTCAAAAATCAGAGTTGAATTAATTATTTAAATTCGGTTAATGAAGTGTACCATTGCTTGACTTTAACTAGTTTATTATTCAAATTTCGGGATTTTTAAAACAGTAAAATTTGTGACCACGCGGTCGGTTTCCTATATAACTTACGAGCCGTTAGTGGTAACTTTCGACAGCCATTTGATAAACGATTCGTTCTTATATAGGAATCGGGAAGCTTCCAGTATAAATTCGTAGCCTATCTAGTGTTTTTCATATTTTGAATAATTAAGGGGGTGTTATAATAAAAATAAAAAAAACGCACCTACCATTTGTTACTTTTATAGGAACAGAAAATTGACTAATTCTTTGTACATCGTATTTACCGAAAGGGCGCTTAAAATTTTCATTCAACACCTAAGAATTGTCAGCTATCAATCCTCAAGTCTTGAATTATTAAGTATCTCAATTAAAGGTACATTAGGGTGGACGTCTGAAAATCAATAGTCAATGCAATACGGCGCATGTCCTAGCGTACCTGGGTGGTAGGGGTATCTAGGGCATCCATATTGTGACTAATGGCTCTACTGATTGAAAGCTCGCGGACGGCGGAACATCAATTCAATTTTTACGACGTGACATTTGAATTAGTACTTCAATTTTTTTTTTTTAAAATGTAAATTAATTATTAGTGTCGTGTGGTGTGGAGGGAAGGTGATATGGTGATACAGGTAAGAATTTTACAAATGGTCTTCATTTTATCGTGATTGATAGGGACGCTGGTGGCGGCGTCATGGCGTCCAAGATGGCGGATTTTTGTTGGAGATTTTTATCACGTGTTTGGTACTTATGTTATATTTTATTAGAATAGATACTTGTTGAGTAACGGGGGCGGCGTTTAAGATGGCGGGCGGTGATATTGATGGAGAATTTTTATTGCGTCTTTGATAGTTGATTAGGTACTTGCGACAATTTTCTGTAGCCAATTAGGTAGGTAAGTACTTAATATTTTTTGTAGGTTTTTTTTACTGACATACACTTGTATCTAGATTCATTGATTCGCATGCTGTTATGGGAGGGTTAGGCTTTAATAAAATAATTATTTAAAATTATAACTACTTACGTTATTAATAAATAAAAATTTGCTCAACCAATTGGTTGTTTTTTCGGGATACTATTACTTTTATTTGGTTAAAATATCCAATTAAATAAGCACGTGTTAGAGTTATTTAGTGTGAACGACGCCTAAGAATCTACGCCGCGCTTTTGTTTCTTAACCGATCGCGATCCGTATGATCTGCGAAGATCCAGTACTGCGCGCTATTAAAACTCAATCTAATTAATAAAATTTCTAATTTAATTTAGTAATTCTTATCCAAATTAAGTAACATAGTGTGCTCTTATCCTTTGTTCTTTTAATATGGAAGTGATCGAGATGACGGGCTTATCAATTTACGTGATTGAAACACCTTATTAAATATTACTTTAAATATTGAAAGTATAATATTTTAATCCAGCTTATTACGCTCTGTCAGCCTCGTGGCGAACAGTCAAGCCTTTTTTCTCCTATAATAATTAGACAAAATTAGGTTCAATATAACTAAACCGCACAGAGTTTCTACCTACCTGACTTTTTCTTGATAGACAAAGTTAGATACGTTGATTTATGCAAAGTATGTCGAGACAAAGTATACCTTGCGGGATCCCATTTTTATTTTTAAATGGGGAGATTTAAATAAATAATTAAACATTAAAAAATATTTTGCCCAACGTATTGGCAAAGTTACAAATTCAGACTACATTTTAACTAGACTCAAAGTCTCTCCCCATAAGGTTTACAAATCAAATCTAACATGAAGTTAGTCAAAAGCCTTTGTTCGTCATATTCCCTCGGGAGTACTCACCCCACACCGAACTGTCTATCAAAATAATATAGGTACGCTGTGAAATCAATAACCACTGCAGTACAGCGCATGTCCTAGATTACCTGGGCGAGGCTGGGAGTCGCAGTTAGGACGTCCTCGGCGTTACTTGTTGCGATATCGATTGTCCTTCATCGTCACATTTTGTGAATTTTCTTTATCTTTCCTGTCTCCTTCAATTTTTTCTACAGTACCATTTAATTTATTGTGATTATTGAGTGATATGAGTGGTTCAGTGTATTTTCGCCGTCGACAAGCTGGCCAGAGTAACCAGGTATGCAGACTTGGACAGTTTTTCCTGGCCACGCCTTTATAGATTCTCGAATTTTCTTTGTGTAAAGTGAGTCTTGAGAAATGTTTTAAGATTGTTGAATTTAACGGGTTTTCTTTTTTTATTTAAATGTCGAACGTACCTACTTTTCGTGTGAGTTTTTTTTAAACGTTAATCTAGAATATTTGTAGGTTCCCGTTTTTTTATGGAATTAGGGTGTGGAAAGAAAATTACAAATAGTAATTTTAAACGGGATGCTTGTCTTAAATTTTCGTGATCACGTGTTCATGGGCGTAGGTCGACAATGGCGCACGGAAATACAAGATGGCGGCCGCCAACGAATTTCCGTGAACACGTTGCGGTAGAGGGTGTGGTGGGAAATATGGCGTCTGTTTTACGATCGATGACCACTGCAGCTACGGCGCATGTCCTAGGCACTTAGGTCATGCGTCGTGTCTATCTTGGTCGTTGGTATTGATTTGTTAGGCCCCGACTTCAGGAAATGGACACGCCCGGGCGGGGGTGAAGCTGCGGGGCTTGCGGGGGGGGATGCGGTACTCTTAGCGTTATTGCGTAACAATTATTTTAATGATTAATGTGACGTTTCTAAAGATTCTATAAAGCATTTATTATTATTAACTATCAAAGCATTACCACCTATAATTTCGGTATTAAATCTTCGATACGGGTTGGAAAATAAGACGCGATTTGAAAATTTTCGTATTTGGAACAAGATGGCGGCTTCATAGCGTGGCATGACCGTTGGGTGACGCCAACGTGGGCGTTGCGCTTACTGCGCATGCTCCAGTTGGTAACTGCGTAGGAATATGTACTTAGCGTTCTCTTTGTTCTCTATTGCTTGATGAACTTAGTACTTACATTGAAAGATTTTGACGATGCGATTAAATGTGAATATTTAATGGTTTCTACAAAAGGTTGGGTTTAGTTTTTATTCAGCGGATGCAGATGTACTTTAATTTCGCTATGTACTACCAACATTTTTTATTATAGCCTTTGTCAGAAATATGCGGTCCTTTAAGACAGCCCTCAAATAATTTACCACACTTTCGTCTTTTTGATGAAATCTCTTGCACTTAAGTTATGGTTGGAGACCGCTTCCTCTGATATAAGAAGGACCCAATCCTAGAAATAATGAACATTATATTACTTTACTGACCATTACCACTTCTTCTTTAGAATTCGACCAGCAGTACCGCTTCCACGCGTCCATGCTGGGCAAACCGGAGCTACCCTCGTGGCTTCGCTATATCTATAGTGGCAGACACCACTCAGGGTTCATCTTCGGGACACCACCAAGGGGCAGCCGAGGCCCACTTACGGTACGCTATAGCTTGTTTATGCATTGTGATAAAAGATGCTGGTGTTTAGTGGTAGTAAAGCTCTTTGTGAAAGAGCTCGTCCGGAAGTATATTTATTTCTGCCGCAAAGCAGTGTTGGTGTGTTCCGGTTTTAAGGGTACGGGTGCCAGTGTAATTACAGGCACTTGAGACATTTTAACTTTGTCTCTCAAATGTCTATAGGCAGCGGTGACTACTTCACATTAGGCGGGCGGTCGCATTGGTTACCATCTAGCATCATTATCATCATCATATCAGCCGCAGGACGTTCACTGCTGAACACAGGCCTCCTCCATAGATTTCCAAAAGGACCGGTTGGTAGCGGACTGCATTCAGCGTCTTCCTGCGGTCTTCATCAGGTCGTCCGCCCACCATGTGGGTGATTGCCATCCAATGATGGGGAAAACCTTGTATAGTCATAAAGTCATTCAAGCTAAGCTACATGTCCTTTGTATTGCCTTTCCAGCTCGAAGTTATAGGCCTGAACCGTCAAGACTATGAGACGCGGAGGGTGTTGCTAACGTTGGACATTCAGCAGAAGGAGAAGATGGCGCGCCATGAGGTCGAGCTCAAGATCGATAACCTGAATGTTGAAGATCTGTTGGATGAGCACAAGTGAGTTGGTGTATTACTGGTCTTTCTTACATACATACATACATTCCCCGTAGGGTTAGGTAGAGGTGTACCAATGGACACCTACAGTTTGCCTGTATCTTTAGGTTCCATGTAATAGATTCATAAAGATGTAACAATTTTTGTTTTTTTTTTTCCTTTGATTCAGTCTTTGCAAGTACTAGTCCGATTACAAAAGTTATGTCGCTGATGAAAAGCTACACTATTACCGAGTGTCATAGGATAATATGTTTTGCAATATATTTGATGACTTCCACGCAAACGGAGGCGCAGGTAGCAACTAGTATTTTTTGTATGTAGGTACTTGACATTCCAGTTATTGATTTTGGGCTTTTTTTTTTTTTTTTTTTTATAGACGGTAAATCATCAAATAACTTCCCCCGCCCTGGGCGGGGCGGGAGGGAGTGTCAGACTTTTACTGACTAAAACCCGTCTATGTTCCTTCATGTGCCCTTTGCGTTCCGGGGGCGCGGTATCTCTTTCGAACAACCCGCAGGTTGATTTTGTGCTGGAGGAATAACTAGCAAGACGACATTTTGGCATTTCAACATTACTATTTCCATTGACGGTTTGCCAAAATTATCTTACTTTGCAAAACAGTTTATCATTGGCATTGAGCCAAAGAAAGCAGATAAACAAATGAACGAGTTCAAGTTCAGCCATCGTAACTCCTGATGAAAAGGGATGATGCTATTTGTCCTGCATAGCTCTCTTTAATTTACTGGAACAAAAAAATACCATCACGCCACTATTTCCCGAAGGGTTAGGCAGAGATGTACCAATGTACACCCACAGTTCGCCGGTATGTTTTTTAGGTACCATGGAATAGATGGCCAGCTTCTTGCCATTAACCGGGCAGAAATCGTAACTCCGAGCTGCTGCTGAGAATTTCTTTGAAAAACCCAAAAACATTTTTGCTCGACCTTTGAATCTAACCCAAGACCTCCAGTGTAGCAGTCGCGCGTAGGACCACTAGGCTAACGAGGCAATTACTGGGACAAATGTGGGTAAAATATGGATGTCTCATGCTTATGGCTGTCTTCGAAATTTCCAGGATGACTCGTCTGAAAGACATCTTGCGGACGAAGCTCTGGACGGAGAGTAGCGGCGATCTGTACGCGACCTTCTTGGCATCTGCTATCGATCTGGGCGCGCGACTGCCTCTGAAACCCAGCGATGGAGAAGGGTATGTATTCTTGGGATCATGATTTAATAGGAGCAGTTTAACTAGGTTTAGTAGTAGGTAATAGGCAGTAGGTGTAATTACAGGCCATTTAGACATTTCAGCTTTGACTCTAGTATGGCAACGCATTTGCAAGTCTTCTGGTATTGCAGATGTCGATAGGTAGCGGTGACTACTTAACATCAGGTGGGCCGTGGGCGTATTTGAAAGGTTTCTTTTCTCGTAAGGATTGAGGACTGAGGAGAGGTCAAAAATGAAAACTAGACCACAAAACAGAAGTATACCAGGATTGAGCGGCAGAATAGGGTCATACATAACGAATAAGTAGTTACTATAACTTAACTTGTGAGTCAGTTACTAACATGAGGTTAAATTTCAAATAATGTGTGATATTTTGTAATTCGTCTCCATCTTACCAACTAGCTCTTAATAAAAATTTTGACCCCAGTGACTTTGTCATTCTTTCCTATTAATATATTTGAAGTATTTGGAGTCCTCGAACCAGGAACGGGAGTCGGGAATAAAACGACGTCCTAAACCCAGCAGTCTTACTTCTGCCCCCCTAGCCAAGTCACAAACGATAAACGCACACGCTGAGTAGGCTTTAATAGATCTTCAACTTTATGTGCTTGGTTTTAAGTTGAAGATCTAATGAAGATTGCATAGCGTTTTCGTTCGTTCCAGTCGTTAACGCTTAGAAATCTTTAATAGATTTTCAACTTAAGGCTCTTGGGTATTAAGTTGAAAATCTATTGGTACCTACCGAGCGTTTACGATTATCGTTTATGACTTGGCTAGGGGGGCTGTTTTTCCAGCAATAAAGTTTGATAGGCAAGCTTTACTATACCTTAATCCAAATCCTCCAATCCAATACCTACCACTACAAAGTACTCCTACCCATTCCAGGCTGGTAGTCCGCCTCGGTAGTTCCATGCCATTCTCTTTGGAACTGAAGAGGCTGCGCGAGGAGGTGCGTCCTCTGTCTCGTCTGCCGAGCTGTCCTCGCGAGTACAAGCGCACCACTGTGGAGAGACTCTTCAGGGATGCTGGGCTGACCCTAGACTGGTGCAGCTTTGAGCTGGTGAGTTATTAAACTGCCCATTAAACTGCTAAAAGCTGGGAAATGACTTAAATTTTTTATGTGAAAATTTATATTGTTTAGAGCGCAATCGTTTGTGCTTTCGGGTGCATTTAACAATGCATGGGTCGCGTTGGGAATTTAAAATTTAAATTAAACAAAAAAACAAACTGAAATTTTGACTTTGAATATCCCCATAACCAAAAGGTTTCTAGAAAATTATTGCAATGATGGGAAAAATATGTAACTTTCGGCTCCATTAAGTGTCTTTTTATACCGATTATACTTCTACATGGGAATTTAAAAAGCACCATCCAAGAAACTATAGAAAAATGGCGGCACTTATCAAGCCTTCTCACTCACTCCCTATACTATGCAAGTGAAAGAGCATGATAAATTCGTTTCTTTAGCCGCCATTTCCAATACCTCATTGGTGCTATCATGAACATCTCTCGTCATCTCTATCTGCAGTACAACACGGTGTACAACTCCCGCTCGACACAGCATCTGGAGTATTTGACGGAGGTGCCCAACACCAGCAAGTCTGCCAAGTCCTTCAGGGCGTTGGACACCAGGGTCGCTTGGACTGCACCAGACAAGGTATGTGGTATTTTAGTAATATATACCATCACGCCCGTATTCCCCTAGGGGTTAGACAGAGGTGTACCAATGACACCCACAGTTCGACGGTATGTTTAGGTTCCATGTTTCAGGGAGCGAGCCTATTGCTATTAACCGGGTACAATGCCTAACTCCGAGCTGCTCCTGAGATAACATAATAAAACCCAATTATACGTTTGGTCGACCTTAGCATCAAACACAAGACTTCTAGTGTGTCGCGCTTAGCACCATTATGCTAACGAGGCAATCGAGGAGAGTTTTATATACCATGTGCTCTAACAGGGTCCATAACTACTTCAGCTTTAAGCTTTATGTAGCATCTTTTTACACATTATGGTAAGCAAATAAATATGAATATAAAATTTATCTTCACTATTATGGCCATTTCCAGGATTCCCTTCCAAGTCGTAGCTACGGCAAGTTGCTCACGGCTGCGGTGTTGGTGCCACTGACCCTCATGCTTCTGTGTATAACTGCCCTAACTGCTGCGGTCTGCGCGCTTCATGCTACAGTGTAAGTTTGGCTTTACTTTCTTCTTGGCCCTTGTTTGTAGGTACTGTCAGAACCCCGAAAGTCAGACCAGTCTTACCAAGGCTTATTGAGTTACCCAGTATCTGAGTTGTGGAGGTTAGGTTGTCACTCCATGTAAAATATTGGTATGCATCATTATCATATCAGCTGCTGGACGTCCACTACTGGACATAAGCCTCCCCCATAGATTGCCAAAAGGACCGGTTGGAAGCGGCCTGCATCCAGCGTCTTCTTGCGGTCTTAATCAGGTCGTCTGTCAAAGTCAAAGTCAAATCATTTATTTCAATTAGACCATTAAAAGGCACTTTTGAACGTCAAAAAAAATTAAAACTAATGAATCTAGTTGCCCATTCCAAAAGGTTTGTCCACCTTCTGAACGACATATTTATTTTTAAACATGTATGTACATTTAATTTTCTTACTTACTTAGTATTTTATTTTTATTTTTGTTACTATTTCAGGCGAGATCCGGAATCAGAATATTTTCTAGATCATATTTTCGACATATTTTTCGACTTTACACGAAATAGGTTTGATAATATTTTATTTATATTAATCAGTGGTGACTAACATGCTTTAAAAAAGTTATATTTTTCAACACTAATATGCTCAATGTACCCTGAGAAACAAAGTTGCAAAACATTATTTGGTGTTGCAGGTTACAATGTTTCTGACGACATGAAATGTTGCAATGTAGCTGCAAACATGCAAATGTTCTGTATAAAAAAATATACATATATATACCATCACGCCTGTCTTCCCCGAAGGGTTAGGCAGAGGTGTACCAATGTACACCCACAGTTCGCCGGTATATTTAGGTCCCATGTAATAGGGGGCGAGCCTATTGCCATTAACCGGGCACAAATCCAAACTCCGAGCTGCTACTGAGAATTTCATAGAAAAACCCAAAAACACTTTTATGCTCGACCTGGGAATCGAACCCGGGACCCCTGGCACAGCAGTCGCACTTGCGACCACGAGACCAACGGGGCAATGTTCTGTATTCACAGTAAAAACATTGTTGCAACACATTGTTATTTGTGTTTGCTTGGCTTAACATAACCACTAATAAAGTACTACTACCATACCTGTTACTGCCGCAAAGCAGCGTTGCTGTGCCCCGCTTTGAAGGGTATGGGTGCTGATGTAATTACAGGCACATGAGACATTTCAAATTTGTTTCTGTGATGGCAACGCATTTGCAAGCTCTCTGGTATTGCAGATGTCTATAGGTAGAGGTGACCACTTAACATCAGGTGGGCCGTCGGTGTCGGCTTGTTTACTATCTAAAATTACTATCTTGTATTGTAACACTTAACCAATGCTCTCACATAATAAACACAAGATATATATATATACCATCACGCCTGTATTCCCCGAAGGGTTAGGCAGAGGTGTACCAATGTACACCCACAGTTCGCCGGTATATTTAGGTCCCATGTAATAGGGGGCGAGCCTATTGCCATTAACCGGGCACAAATCCAAACTCCGAGCTGCTACTGAGAATTTCGTAGAAAAACCCAATAACACTTTTTGCTCGACCTGGGAATCGAACCCAGGACCTCTAGCGTAGCAGTCGTACTTGGGACCACTAGACCAACGAGGCAGTTTTAAACACAAGATATTTAATAATAATCATGTTTCATAATTCTTTCAAGTCTATTTTGATGTTTTTCGAGTTGATATATTTTAACAGACTTTTGCACATCAAACAACATCATTTTCTTAAAGTAATCTACATGAATTACGTAACATTTTTCAGGGCCCACAAAGCAAATGTGGAGATGTGTCGTTACGGCACTGGCAACACTGAGCAAACCCAAGTAGCTGACAACACCAGCACCAAGAGTCTTGGAGTCAGGTTAGTACATACAAACCATCACGCTTGTAGACCCCGAAGGGTTAGGCAGAGGTGTACCAGTGTACACCTACAGTCCGCCGGTATGTTGCCTATGGTGCCTTACTATTTGCCTCATAGGCTGGGAAGCTCAAAGTCGCTCGAAGTCGAGAGGGCTTTGCTCAGGGTCTCTCTGTAAGATCGAATCAGAGCTGAGGAGATCTAAGGTAACCGCCAGTTAGGTATAATTATATGCTATCAATTTCTCGTAAATTTTCTTCCTTACATCGGAAAATCCCCTTAGAATCAGCGCCCTGGCAAAATTATTCTCATCAACCATCTTTGGTGCAAAAACCAACCAAAAACCCTTTACTTCCAGCCCCAACAACAGCCTAGCGCGTCCCTACAGCCCCAAATCAACCAGCAACCTCGCCAGCAACTACAACCGCCCGCAACCACCCCCCTACATGGGTTCCGCAACCAACTCCTTGCACCATCGCAAGTCCTCGGACCGGACTCCGTCAACCAGTGGCCATACTCCCGAACACCGCACTCATTTACTGGAAGAATCCCTCAAACTACTTAACGAGGCAAAAATCTGCAGCGAATTTGACAAAAAAGAACCGATTATTGACCTAAACGATGGCTCTGAAGATTATGTCCCGATCAAACCGGATGGAACCGGTTATAAAGCGGATGGATCCGGTTATGTGTCTATGAAGGATTTGGATGATATTGATGTTCCTGATTTGGCCAAGTTTGGGATCGCTGGAGCTATTCGTCACGAGGTGGTCGGCGGCGGACCGTCGGTCAAGACTTGGTTTTGTTAGAAACTTTTATTTTTCTTCGTTTTTTTTTTTAAACGAATGATGTGGAAAAAAACGAAAAGGTAGCACTTGGTACGGGCAGCCACAAAAGTCGTTTAACACTCTTACTTTTACGATATTACCATTTAGACACAAAATATAATACACTACTATTAATTTCAGGTAGTAGCTAAAAGTTTTATTTACTTTGCATTTACATAAATTGCGTTTTTTTTTAACGATACTGGTACACGGACTTTTCAAGTATCATTGGACATCATTGATCACGATTTCAGAGCATTTTGGTTAAATTTCGAACAATAAGTCCAAAATCATGACGGTATACGATCTGGCTTGTAAAAACTTCGGGCATATACGCCCGTGTATAACAGGCAAGATGGTGCTCAAATGTTGAACGACTTTTGTCTGGATCCGTACCTACAACTTAATTATAAGCTTAACTTTAAGGGTTGAAATTGGGTAGGAGACACCATTAAACAACAATTCCAAGACAAAACTTCTCTGAAAACACCTTATTTTAAACCTTTAAACCTGATTATTTTTTAAATAACCATTAAATTTTGTTTTAGTTGCTTTGAAATCATTAATTTCTTAATGAATTGATATGTCAAAAAAGTGACGTCATAGTTTAGTATTGTCATACAAAATCTATGGGGGAATCGCGTTTTGACAGCTCATAAAAAGTATGTCAATTGATTAGTGGTGTCATCTACCCAATTGCGGATGGTAAGGCCTGACTTCATGATACGGCATCATACGATAGCAGGACTAACAAATCCTGCAAGCAAATAGAGCTCTTTGTGAAGGAGCTCGTCCGGGTAAGTACTACCACCATACCTATTTCTGCCGCAAAACAGCGTTGCTGTGTCCCGGTTTGAAGGGTATGGGTGCCGGCGTAATTACAGGCACATGAGATATTTCAGCTTTGTCTCTGGGATGGCAACACATTTGCAAGGCTTCTGGTATTGCAGATGTCTGCTCGTTTACCACCCAGTTTGAAACTAGTCAGTTATCGGATTTAGGTCAAATAGTAGCAGGTGAATGGTATTTATTAGACATCAGGTAAGGCTGTGTCGGGGCATACAGTCGTTCGATTAACTTGAAACATCTATGTCAGTGAAATTTTGTGCAAATAATTTAAAACTTATTTTGTTACTTTCTGCTTTTCTGACTTGGTACCCGTATTTGATTTTGAATACGTTTTACGTTAAAAGTTAGATTTGATTGCGTCAATTAGCACTCCATTGATTTTTAATTTCTCTGGTTGAAATTTTAACTCTTGGCTTAGCGGCCGAAAGTTTGAAATCCAAAAACGCGAAAATTTGGCATTCCATCGTCACCTATAAGTTCTTGTGTTAACAGGTATTCGCACATTTAAAATTCAACTTAAAATTCATTTTGGAATCGATATTAAATAAATCTTTTTTTATTCGACTAGTCGGCATCAAATGAGTAAGAGGTTGTCGCAGTGATAGCGTAAGTAACTACTATAGGTAAAAAAAAAGGAAATTACATGATCTCTTAAAAAAGTAGATTAAACCGATAAATACATCAATAAATTATAAGTAAATTATTTATCATTATAAGTTATTATAAAAATAATTATAAGTAAATATAAAGTTCTTTGTCGTTGACCAGAACCAACGGCAATTAATTTTATGATTGTAAGTGCGGTGTTCTTTCTTATATACGATCTACCTGCATATCGAATGTTGGCATCAACGTTGATCGCATTATTTTATGTATTCATCGATTTTTTATTTTCTAATCGATGGAACAGCACAAAGTTATTCGACTATCGTTAAAAGTGTTTTGAAGAAGTAAATATCGATCAAACATCATCTCGATGTGCTGTGACTAAGAAATATTCTGTCACAGTCATTAAACACGATTTGAAACCGTAATAATCGATCTTTCTATTACATCCGGATTGTTTCTGTAACGACCCCTAGGCTAGAAAATAGACAACTCAATGCAACAGTTTAAAAAAAAAACAGCATCGCCCAAGCATCTATTAAGTATCGAGATATGTCTCTTCAAAAGATAGATTACCCAGAACAGGCTTCTTCTGGGTAAGCTCACTCCATCGTCGACTTCGTCTCTGTCACCTCTGACCTAGACTAGAGTCAAAAGCAAACCCAAATATCGAATAAAAAAAATGAAATAAAAAATTTGGTATCGATTATTCGAGCACGTAAAGCCGTTGGTCCCGGCTGTCATTTGTAGATCTTTGACAGTCGTTACTGTTAGTCAGAAGCCCGAAAGTCTGACAACCAGTCTTACCAAGAGTATCGTATTACCCATTACTGGGTTGTGGAGGTCTGATAGGCAGTCGCTCCATGTAAAATACTGATATTTAGCTGCATCCGGTTCGACTGGAAGCCGACCCCAACATAGTTGGGAAAAGGCTAAGCAGATGATGATATCGATTATTCGATTAGTTTTTTGTATCACCAATTCAATCGGCGTTGATCAAAATATCAATACGAGGGTAATCGTATAGTTGTAATAACACCCTTAATATTACATTTTATCTAGAATTTAATATTATGATCGAATTATTTATTCACTGGTGTAATCTGTCAGGTGTTAGCTGTCACTTTGTAAAATGAAAAGTTATATTTTTATTTACCCTTTTATATACAAGACTTAAAATATATTTAAATCCGGCCATACTTGGATTTGGTTAAGTCTAATAAAAATAAAATAAAAATTCTCTTCTTTTGAAATTCAATGTTGTGTGGAAATTAAAGTCAATCCATCGACTACTTTCCTGATTTTGCGAGGGAACACAAACATAATAAAAAAATATTTCTTTTTTCGGAAATATTAAAAATAAATAAATTCTTTAGCTATCCAAAATACCGTAGCTTCCTAATAACGAAACAATTTTCAGAATCGGACCAGTGGTTTCAAAAATTACGGCGTTCAAAGAAAATAAAGAAAATCTTAAAATAATATCAGATAGGTGTCATTGACCCTGCCAGTTTTCTCCAGTGTATTAATAAATCGACAACAAACAAATAGAGGTACAAAAAGCCACAGATGAAAGTAGTATTGTATTATAACTAGGTTTAATTACTATCTAAGTTGTAAGGAAAACATGTACATATAACACATTGTTCTAAAAATGACGCTGCGAGTTTTAGCTAAGGAAAATCACGCTTTATGCGTATAGATATAGGATTCGGAATAAGTTAATCATAATGATAGTTACGTAATCGTAAAATAAAGTTTTTTTTTTTTGGTAAACTCAATTCGCAAGCCTCTACAGGTGTTTACAAAGATTATGTTTGATAGTGAAAACTCAGTCTTTGTTCACTTTCAGTTTATTTTTCAAAATAATTCTACGTTTCTGCGTGCAGTCGGCGACATAAGTAGTTAAAAAATAGGTACTTATCCGAAGATTTCAAATAAAATTACTTATTTTTGAAACCTTGCTAATTACTTCTTGCTCAAATGCAAAATACAAGAAAATAGAAAAAGTATTATTTTTTAGCAACAATTGGGCTATTATTAAAACTTGATATAAATTATTATTTATGACAAAATACACTGTTTAGTGTATTTGGTTGAGTGTCAGACTGTAGAGTACCTATTTATAATTACTACGTCACCTATAATAACTGAGAATGAACCTACGTATGTTTTTTAATCGAATTATTTATTTTTAATTATTCATCTCTTTTTTTTTTTAAACTGGGTCTCTATCCTTTTAACTAGGTAGTATTAAAATAAGATTTAATTATTTGGGATTAGTTCTGTCAAAACGAATCAACCCACATCAACATTTTAACAAATAATCGAATTAAATGTAATGGTTTCACGCTGATTAATTTAAAATGTATCAAAAGCATAAGCTTGGAACATATTTGAACTGTTATTGATGGATGCAACAAATTTTTGCATATTCTTCTTCTTCTTAGCGCATCAATGGCAAATAAAAGAATAATCATAAAATAAGTAAACTCAATAATAAAAACAAAAATTTTGGCCTATCGAATTAGTTTGACGTCATTATTTTTTTTTTTAGAAATAGTAGGTTAGCTCATTTTTGCAGAACTAAACCCATTTATAAAATAGCATTTAGACAATAGACTACTGCTTAATGCAGTCGAATACGTGATAGATCGATGATAGATACATAATTAAGGAAACAAAAGAACTGTAAATATAAAGCGCTAACGAGAAATAATATGCTTAATATAAAATAATAAGTTTACCTAGTCTAAGCAGATTATTATTTGCGAGATTATTTTATGATTAACGTAATCGTTATTAATAATTAGGTATTATTATTTGGTTAAGTAGTACTTTTATTTATATTCTTAGACAGGATCGTTGCTTCGGTGACACGAAAAGGGACGGCCACAGGGTTTTATAACCGGGTAGGCAGCTATTTATTTCCAAAAATAATAAGTCTTTCGCAAAAATTAAAAGAAAAAACTTAATTTCTGATCATGCTTATTAAAAATTTCGGTCACCTCAAATATCTTATAAAAGTGAATGATAGTTACAGAACATGCGCTAAAATATAATAAATGTACATAATTGGGTTTTTGACACCACTAACCAATAATTTCAAGTCACAACTTCTCTAAAAAAGCTCTTTAACCCATGGAAACCGATTAATTTTCAATTTATTGTAAAATTAGATTTTTACTTACCTACTTTAAAATCAATAAATAGTTATTCAATTGAGTAGGCCGATAAGTGACGTCACAGCGTGCGATTGCCATACAAAGTCTATGGGAGAATCGCGTTTTCACAGTTCATGAATGGTGTGTATGGTGGTGTCAACTACCCAATTATTAATACCGATGTCATTGATGTCAGGATTACTTAAGTTAGGTTACAATTATTAGGTTTCTTAAGGAAAAATCTGTACATATTAAAAACCATTGATGGTATCTACATGAAAAACAAGGAATAAGTTATCTAAGGTTTAAATAGTCTAGTCTTAAAATAGGGTTAAATAATCTAGCCCTAAAATAATTGCCTATAATATCGTTAAATGGTTTAGTCTGTAAATAGGGTAAAATAGTTTAGTGTTACGGTTAAAATAGTCTTGTCTTAAAATAGGGTTAAATCGTCGTAAGGTTAAAATACTCTTTGTACTAAAGTAGGGTAAATTCATCGTTAGCTGGAAATAGTCTAGTCTTAAAATAGGGATAAATCATCGTAAGGTTAAAATAATTTAGTCTTAAAATGAGGTTTAACCGTCGTAAGGTTAAAATACTTTAGTCTTAAAATGAAGTTTAACGGTCGTAAGGTTAAAATAGACTAGACTAGTCTTAAAATAGGGTTAAATAATCGTAAGGTTAAAATAGTCTAGTCTTAAAATAGGGTTAAATCGTCGTAAAGTTAAAATAGTGTAGTCTTAAAATAGGGTTAAATGGTCGTAAGGTTAACATAGTCTTGGATTAAAATAGGGTTAAATCTTTGTAAGGTTAAAATAGTCTTGTCTTAAAATAGGGTTAAATTATCTTGGTTAAAATAGACTAGACATAAAATAGGGTTAAATTATCTTGGTTAAAATAGACTAGACATAAAATAGGGTTAAATCTTTGTAAGGTTAAAATAGTCTTGTCTTAAAATAGGGTTAAATCGTCGTAAGGTTAAAATAGACTAGACATAAAATAGGATTAAATCGTTGTAAGGTTAAAATAGTCTAGTCTTAAAATAGGGTTAAATCGTCTTAAGGTTATAATAGAGTAGACATAAAATACCTAGGGTAAAATCATCGGAAGGTTAAAATAGTCTTGTCTTAAAATAGGATAAAATCGTCGTAAGGTTAGAATACTATAGACTTAAATAGGGTTAAATGATCAAGTCCCGTAATGGTGTAAACTGGTCACGCGGTCTAGGGCGAACATAGGGTTATACCATCTAAGGTTAGGTTAGGTTTTAAAATAAGCTTCGTTTAAGTATAGTACATTATTAGTATTAAGTAATAGTTAAGATTAGAATAGTAACGTATCGAGAACTAAGCCTGTCTATGGATCTCTTTGACTGTCAAAATGTGATGCGTCTTGTCCAAACAATTGCAGAAACAAAGCTCGAAAAACGTCCGGCAATCTATATAATATTTCAAATTACATAAAAAATATGTTTTTGTATCGGAACCCCTTTTAATTAGTTTTTATATTTTGTTCTGCCATAATGAAAACTTACGGTTGATATAGGATGAGATAGCTGGTACATCTCGCTGACGGACAGACGGACGTACAGTCGAGGCTCAGTAATAGGGTCCCGTTGGTATCCTTCAGATACGGAACTCTTAAATCAATATTCTATTTTATTTTCGTCTAAAATTACTCTTTATTGCACATCAAACGGATTTATTTTAATGTTCATGCCATGAATGGGCAAAACATGGATTATTCCAAAGTCAAAGTCAAAAGTCAAATTATTTATTTTTATTTGCATGTTAAAAGGCACTTTTGAACGTCATTCACAAGAAAGAAAGAGAAACATAATATTAAATCTAGTATACAAATAAACCATGTTGCATCTAGTAAAACCTTTAAAATTTCTAAATTCAAATTACTAAAAAAAATCCCTATGATTAAAGGGTGTAAGAAGATACGTCACGTAGCAGTTAAATACGCATATTGACCATCGAACAAAGTAACTTTTTTTTTTGTATAAAAAAATATCGTTTTTGGTAGTGCGCCATTTAACTTGCGCAAAACTTTGTGCACACAATAGTAAAGCCGTCGTTTTTCAAAGTTTAGTTAACATTTCAAAATACAAAGTCAAAGTCTGATGGATTATATTATAACGCCTACTAGTTTGCTTATAGCAATGTGTAGTACTTACTATCTACTTTCTGTCATTCTAGGCGTCCCCTTTTGTGCAGAACTCAGACGCGTGTGGATGTCAATTTTTATTTTATTTTATTTCTTGTAAAAATATTTAATTCTAAAAGCCTTTACTTTCATCAAAGTCAAATTATTGTTTTCAATTCGACCATTAAAAAACACTTTCGAACGACATCATTGTAGGTAACTTGTAGAAAATATTTTTTCGAACGAAGTTGCTTAACGCAGCTTGCGACAGGAGTTACCTGGTAGAAATCATCACGTAAGGGAAAAGCGTGATGCCTTTTTCAGGCGACTATCTTCTTTTTATCTTGACTGCACATTTTTTAACTTGATCTTCTATTATCGTAACAAGTTTCGGCTCCTATGAGTGTCTTTTTACCCCCATAAGTATCGTAAACACGCATCTAGTGGTCAGAGCGACCGCTAGAACTCCTCAAATTCTAAAACCCACCAACTTTTGGTCTATAATGGGCGAGTCCATTACTATGAAGACAGTAATCTAGATCCATAGAAGGCTTACGCGTTCTCTAATGATACGTCAAGGACAACATGTAGCTTACTTATTAATGATAAATATAAAAGATACCCACTTCAACTGTACATATAAAAGTGGCGAGTATTAATAAGAATTGTGTTTAAAAGATGTGAATAGGTAGGTCTAGGTATAGGATGGTCTTGCATAGGAATATTCTTCTCCATTGGCCTTGAGTGTACTCAATTATGGTTAAAAAGGATTATATTGCTCAAAGAATTAAAATTTATTTATTTTATACCGCGTATGCACTTGGCTTTGTGTTCTCAACCGGGGAAGTGACCCAATACAACAACAACCAATGTGACTTTCTATTTTAATATGTACTATCTAAGTTTATTTTGAAAAACTTACATCGGTGAAGGAAAACATCGTAAGGAAACCTGGACTTATAATTAATATAAGTCTGAAATCGCCAGACCGCCTTCAGCAAGTGTGGCGATCAATACTCGTACCTTCTCTGTATAGTGGGACAATAATAGTCCGGTATTATTTTTTCCTTTACTATAAAAAAAATACGAATCACGTCAAAACTATTTGAATTAAAGTTTCCATGTTAACCAGCAAAATTACAAAATAAATTCATATATTTTATTATTACTAAATTAAATTATAGAAGGTGGCATTAAACAAAAAATAAAGTATTTCAGTTTTTGCAAAATTATTCCAAACGTTATAATAACAAAGTTCAAAACACTTCAAGTCACTCTGGGTAAGCGAAGGAGGATATTTCTGTGTTTTAATTGGCCCAAAGTTAAGAAAATGTACATATAGATGGCAATTAATTTCTCGAACTTGAAAAAATTAATTGCAAATGTCTGTTTGAAAGGACGAATTATAAATACAATCAAGTGACAATATTATTGTTATTCGAGTCTCCACAATAGACTTAAAATAAGTTTTATTATAAGTTAGTAATAATTAGGTAGACACGGTTGGTAATGAATAATACCATTATATTGGAAAAGAGTTTTATATGTATGTATGTATGTGTGTGTGTTTTTTTTGTTATTCAGTATATAACACAATTCCATTAATTTTTCAATTCTTTATTATGTTTTATTTTTGCATTTTAGAACTGAAATTACAACTGTTTAGTTCGTAGATGATAAAATGCACGATCAGTAACCTGCGTCCGCGCATGGACCGAGCGCACATAGTTGATACCTATCTACTGCGCCACTGTCACTCGCCGGTGGCGACTGCCCATAAAATAAGTTTCAAAGTAGACATCTTTCGTAAATAATAACTTATTTTTTATTATTAAACCGTATCAAATTAAAAAAAAATATGTATTTATTATAACTTCTTTAAGTTATTAAAAAATATATATCAGTGCGTACTATGATAAAAAACTTTTCCTTTATAAAAACCGAACATTGACGGGCAGAATGCTTCCATAAGTAGGTATATATAACTAGATAGGTAATAGACGTAAAAAATATATATTTTCTTATTAAAAAATAATAGGTTCTAAGACAATAAATACTATAATAATATTAAGCTAATTTGTACGTAAGCGAAGTATAAATAAGGCTTCAAATCAAGTGGGTGCAGGTGAGCTCTTCTTTGGTAGTTATATACGGGGATAGTAGAATAACTTTTATTATTATTGTGAATAAACGTTATTTTACTGTTGAATCGAGTCGTTTACCGACAAATGTAGGTTCTTTAATAAGTAGTTTATAAGGACTAAAACAATGTTTTATTTAACTGGGACAGTAAAAGGAAGTCTTAAACCGAAACCGATTATAGAAACTTTTCTTTTTGGAAGCATATTTTGTAGAGTTCTTTCTAAAGGAGCTCGTCCAAGGAAGTACTGCCACCTTACCTCTTTCTGCCGTAACGCAGCATTGCTGTGTTCCGGTTTGAAGAGTATGGGTGCCGGTGTAATTACAGGCAGATGAGACATTTCAACTTTGTCTCTGGGATAGTAACGCCTTTGCAAGGCCTCTGGTATTGCAGATGCGGTGACCACTTAACATCAGGTGGGCTGAATTTTATGTTAGATGCAAAAATTATTAGGTAAATATTACTAAATACGTATGTGTCAGTCAGTAGGCATATGCAAATAAACTTAATTTTCTTGCTATTTAATTCAGTTTTTTGAAGTATAATGCTGACATTGGTAGGTTGATGTTTCCTTATATTTTCCGAGATAAATAAAACAAGTTATACGGTCAAGGAGCGAAAATGTTAAGCAGTTAATAGAGTACTACTTATTTTCTTAAATTTAGATTTCTGTCACATGTAAAAGGGGGCGCATGTCGCCTTTTCGTAGGTCCAATTTTTATTAAACAACACTTATTTATTAACTTGCTAAAACAAGGGCGCGCTTAGCTGTGCCCCAGTCTGTAAAATTTCATTGGAATTTCGGTAAAAAAAAAGAAAATAAAAACACTTCTATTGAAATGTAATGTTGCAATTGCAATTTCAAGTCAATACATAGACTATTTTCTTATTTTTGCAAACAATAACATACTTAAGGCTAAAAGTTTATTTAATTAAAAATACAGCTTTCGTACCTAACGAAAGCTGTATTTTTAATTAAATAAACTTTAAGACATTTATTGCATATACATTAAACAGACATACAGAACAGAAAAAAAAAACAATAAAATAATAAGGTGCAAGTCAAAATTATCAAATTTAATAACATGGTTGGCGCAGTGGCGCAGTGGCCGATCGACTTGCTGCGCTGCGTGTCTTTTGGGTTCGATTCAAACAAATATTTGTACGACCTACAAAAGTCGTTCCGGGCCTGGCTGTGTGTGTATGTGAGTGTTAATCCATTCAGTGCGGCAACGCACATGCGCGTTTTTCTGACGTTTGCATGCGCGTTGCCCGCACTGAATAGATTAACGCACCCACGAACCATGAGAAATTCCTAATGTGGTGTATATAAAAAAAATGCCCTTTAAGTGCTTAACATTTTCATTCTGACTGGAACCATCGGGGTGTTATCCTATCCATTAATCTTAACATTACATACTTTATAAGGATTGTACATTATGATCAAGATCATGAATAAATGGAAAAAGTAGATAATTAGGTTAATACACAGGTAAAATGTCGTGAAAACGTTCTGTTATTATTTGTAAATAGATAGTTAGTTATAGGTACGTACAATATTTAGATAATAATTAATTATTCTTTTGTTTAATTAATTATTGATTGATTTAATTAATTAATTAATTTTTCATTTATTTAATTAATTATTGATTTCTTTAATTAATTATTGATTTATTTAATTAATTATTGATTTATTTATTTCATTTTTTTTAATTTAGTTATTTTTTTAAACTCGTACATTTAATTAAGTATGTGTGATCTCTGATTAATTTCTATTAGCGTTTTTATTTGTTATATTTCTATTTAGCAACTTTGTTATAGCGGAAACAGATGAAGACGCTTATTAAAAAAAAATAGTCTTTATCTAAGGATAAAGACTATTTTTTTTAATATAACAGGATAAGTCCAGGTCCTAGCTTTTTTTTACGATCGGTTGAATAATTTTAACATTCGCATTTATAATATTGGTTTGTATCCAATTTTGTTTGTTTAACCGTACACGTATTTTAAGATGTAAATATATTCGAAATGTAAATGAAGTTACTCCCACAATAACAGTTTTAAATCGGTTAGTCTTGGCTATTAAAAGTAAATAATAATACTTAAAATTAGACATAAGTTAAGTTAATTATAAGTATTTTTTAAGCAGTTTAGGATATATTTAGGTAGGTTATTATAAGACAAGAAATAGGAGTAAATATATCGCAGTGATAGTTCAATTATTAGTGTGTAAGGTATTATCCAATCATATCAATGTCGGCACACTCTGTTACAAATATATCACTACCATTTAATGGAAATCGCAAAATAACAAAAGAAAATATAAACTTGATAGTATCTGTGTAATTATAGGCACATGAGACATTTTAACTAAGTCTCTGCAATGGCAACGCGTTTGCAAGACCTCTGGGATTGCAGATATTTTAGGCAGCGGTGACCACTTAATATCAGGTGGGCTGTCGGTTTGTTTGCCATTTATTTATTTAAATTTCATGCAACAAAAAAAAACAAATACGGATTTAAGCATTCTTAGCCTTAGGCCTTAAGCCTTAGGCATTGTCTACGAATAAACCAAAGGTGGTGAAGAGATAACATGTCAGGTCATCAGGTGCAAATTAATGTATAAGGGAAAAGCAACAAATTTTCATATTAAAAAAAATAACTCGAAGCAATATATACCTATAAGTAAATTAAAAATCACACACGTACAAAATAACTAAAATTCTCTATAAAATTTCTTTAAAGTCTTGTCCAAGAAATTACGAATCCAACAAAAAGAATTGTCCAAATCGGTCCAGCCGTTTTGGAGTTTTGCGCTTAGCAACACTATTAGCCATTTTTTTTTTATACTTTTTATTGTATCTAAAATAAAATCACAAACAATTTCCTAATTTTTCCTTAAGCGTAAATAAGCTCACTTTGAGCCACAATTTGTTTGTCGAGAATCACATGACCGAATTTTTGCGATATTCAAAGAAAAGGTACTGTTATGTTAGTAACAGAGGTAGCAAGGCAGTTAGGTAATACGTAGGTTAGACTTAGAGTAGGCGGAGGATAATGTATATATTAGCCGCACCACAAATACGCGATTTCACTAAAACCATTATAGTTTGTAATTAGCGGTAAGGAGTGCCCGTAAGTTGGCGAAGTCGATGTAATTAGATTTAACGTAGGTAAGTTTATGTTGCTCATCCACAATAATGCACGAATAAGGATTCATTTTGTTTAACATTCATAACGTATCGTCACGCCTGTATTCACTGAAGGGTTAGGCAGAGGTGTACCAATGTAAATCCAGAGGTTGCCGGGTCCCATGTAATGGGGGCGAACCTATTGCCTTTTGAATATTTTTCCCTTATTTGAATTCGAATAACTATATCTCGGTTCTTTGAAAAGTATAGTATTGCTATTAAGGAAAGCAGAAAATCAGATACCAGTTATTTATTGTGTTTTCGCAATAATGACATACATTTTTTTTAATAATATTAAAAATGATTACATATGATGTCCAATTATAAGGCGTTCTTATTCAGATATAGTTTCAATTAAAAAAAAAAACACAATCGTTTCTCAAAATTGACTAAAGTCAGACAGTCAAAGCATTTATTTCAGTTAAACCATATACAAGCTCTGTTAAAGTATCAAGAAGTTACAGTTTAAAGTTGGAGCTAGTTGCTCGTTCCAAAACGTAGGTCTCTATGGTAAAGAACGAGCAAGAAACTCTTACTTACCGTCACTAACATTTGGAATTTATACAAAACTAGCTTTTGCCCGCGACTTCGTCCGCGTGGATTAATAGTTCCCGTTCCCGCGGGATTTCCGGGATGAAAACTATCCTATGTCCTTTCTCGGGTCCCAGACTATATCTGTACCAAATTTCATTGAAATCGGTTCAGTGGTTTAGGCGTGAAGAAGAGACAGACAGACAGAGTTACTTTCGCATTTATAAAAAAAAAAACAAAAATAAAAAGAGAACACATGTTCCGTTCTTAAAAGTAATAAACTCTATGAGTGGTAATTTTAAGATGCGTAATGGTTCGGCAAGTAATATTACAATAATATTGTAAGGATATTGTGGTATAGTTTATAATATCTCAGTGTATTTGAAGTCCGTACATTATTGTGGAGAAGCAATCAAATTAATTATAGGTTCTTTATAATCTTTAAAGCAGCCGTTTTCAAGTTTCCAGTGCCGAAAATTTTATAAAGGTTTGGTTTAACTTAAAATGTATACAAACACGGGACTTCACCCGCGTGCCTTCAAACCCGCGTTAAATTACGTCTTTGGTTACTGCTCCGCTCCCGTGGGTCACAGCGTGATATTATATAGTCTATGTTACACAGGAATAATGTAGCTATCTATTGGTGAAAAAATGGTTAAAATCAGTTCAGTAGTTTCGGAGCTTATTCGGTATAAACAACGAAATAATCTTTCCTCTTGAAACAGCGTTGCTGTGTTGGTTTAATTACAGGCACTTGAGACATTTCATTGTCTCTGATATAACGCATTTTGAATCTCTGATGCTTCTAGTATTTCAATGTTTTTTTAAAGTACGATTTCCATCAACCGGCCTGTCGGAGCGCATTACACACTGTGCTAAAGAAAATTCAATGTTCTACATAATAATTAAGGTTCATGTTTGAATGTAATTTGTACTGCCTGGAACTCGGTTACCTCCGCGCGTATGCCGTTCCAAGCAGTATAAATTCCATGCAAAAATGAACCATAACTATTACGTAGAACCCTGAATTTTCTTTAGCACAGTGTAAAATGCGCTCCAACGCGGGCCGGTTGATGAAAATCGTACTTAAGGCGGCAGTGACCTCTAACCATCAGGGGGGACAACCGCCTGATTGCCACCTAATAAAAAAAAATGGTGGCATTTCTTTTCACATCTTACATTTTTTATTTAAAAAGGTTTTTTTAAGGTTAGCAAAACACAATAAACAGATTGCGGCTGCTTTAAGGCATTTACAAGAATAGTCATTAATAAGTTAATAGTACGCGTGGCAGTGTAAATTAGTGCGGACGATACGGACGTGGAAAATACCAAAGAAATAATATAGTAGTGTGTATATAGATATCATAATTAAACATAAGTAATATTATGGAAGAGACGATGCATTGATACGAAAATAAATAAACTAGAGGTGAAAAGTACCACAGAAATGTAGTAGTGTGTATATATATAGCTATAAGATTTAAATAAGTAATATTACGGAAAGGAATTGCTATTCCCATGTAAATAAATAAATAGTAACAGTGTTGCAAATGTGTCTCGTTTGAGCTATAGTTAATCCTAAGTCGATGAAAAATTGTACATTAAATCGATACGGAATTATGCCAAAAATCTAGTATAGTTAGGATGACGATGATGATGAGGTTTTACACAAGCCTGTTAGTTACATTATAATCTTATTCTAATTAACCATAAGTACTATAGTCGGTGCCTACTGGCCTTTTTTGAAGTAATAATAATAATTTTCAGATAACTGAAGTTTATTCTTCTTGTAAAGCTAGGCAGAAGACCTAAATCTGTAGGGCCATTTATCAAAAATAAAACAATCTCTAAAAACTAAATCTTAGCCGGGCATTTAGAAACCCTACCAATTTAAATACGAAGTTTAACGTCTCAGGATTTGATGCTGTATTCTTAAAATCAGTTTCTATAATCCACATTGCCCAAGAATAGACAGCTACAACTTAAAAAAAAATGCTCAATAGCAGAAACGCAAATCATTGTCAGACTGCATACAAAAAAAAAGAAAAGCAAGATGATACATATATTTAATTTATTTAAAAAATATAAATCAATTATAGATTTAATCAAAAACCACATCATGTCCGTATCTTCATATGCTATGTTATCGTTAATATATATTTTTTAACTGACACTATAATAAAAAATATGCAGATCTTTAGAATTGAATCGATATTGTTCTTCCAAAATGTGTTTTGAAATCATACAACCATAAAAAATAAGTATGTTCACAAAACAAATTCAACACAAATTTAATAGATTTGACCAAAAATATGTTTAAATAAAATCCATTTGGTGTATTTGGGTCCTGTCAGTGTCTAACGTCTAAGTCATCATTGCTTAGTCGCAAATACCAGCTTGCCTCTGAAATTAATATTATTACTGGAATACAAGTCAGTAGACATTTTACCGATAGTTTAGTTATATTTTAGGGTAGATTAGGCAGTTAATAAGAATTATAAGATAATACTAATAATACCTCTTAGCTACTAACTTAATTTTAACTGCCGACAACCTCTTACTCATTCGAAAAACTTCTTAATTTATTTATTGAATTAAAATGTCGTTTTCACTCGTATAAGACGGATTAATTATTCTTAAATAATTAATTATAATATGTAGTATCAAATATCCAATGTAGTATATGGTAATTATGATCTTAATAATAGGTACCTTATTAATAGGCTAATGAATAATCTTAGGTAGTCTTAAGAAAAAAAGAAGCATTTTGTGAAATAACTATAAATAGATTTGAAGAGATGTTCCCAGTAACGGGGCCCGTAATTAAGGATACACTATGGCCGATTCCTATATCTTACTGACAGGTTAAAAAAAAACGCCTATGTCAAAAGTTTTTGTGGCTTGTACAAGACCTTGAAAAGTATTGCAATAACAAAATAAACATTTATTTATTTATTTAACTAGATTCTGCTCACGACTATTTCACTCACTTGTTACGTCTTTGATTACTGCTCCGACCCCGTGACACAGATTAAATAAGTACAGATACTTCACTCAGTAGAAAATTTCCAATACCTACTGCTATAATAGCCTACTCCGTCGCGTCAACTGGCGTCAGCAACCACTGCAAACTAAAATGTGCCTAAATGCTCAAGCGTACAGTTGTGATCGCTTCGCACCGCGCGATCCAACAACAATCGTAGGGCCGCCTCCTCGATAAAATTAAATTAACATAACTTTTTGTGTCTATGTTATTGAGAACTGTGAATATGTTCTGACTTATATGTGGCAGTTTAAAATTGTATCCTAAATGTTTATAAAATATATTTTTTTATAAATTGGTGCTGACTGTGCAATACATCTAGATAAAACATAATTATTCCTTCTTTTACTTGATTTGCACCCATCTACAGCACATAAGGCACCAGACGGCATCGTAGGTAACGAATGAAACTATTAAAATTGAACAACGTGCGTGCGTGCGCTTGCGAAAACCGCACTGAATTTGGTTCGCAAACGGCCCGAGACCGCTCGGCCGGGCGGTAGGCAATTATAGCGCGCAAGTACATAGAGTGACGGAGGCCTGCCCGTGAGTCGTAGCGTGAAGTATTAATTTGTGAACCCGAGTCCCTGAGGAGCAGGACCAGCATTAAGCCAAGCATTCTAGTCATTAATATAATCTTCTAACTTATAATATGCTTGGCTACACAGTGTGCGTTTAATGCATGTTTTAAATTTCCTTTTATTTAGTTCGAGATTATCGGGCGGTATTTTATTATAATATTTTACACAGTACCCCATAAAAGAAGTGTGTACTTTGGACAATCTTAAACCTGGTTGATATAATTTTTCTATTTATAGTATTAAAATTATGTCTATCAACAACTTTTTTGAAAAGATGAAGATTTTTTGATACGTAACCGTCATGATATAATTTTAGAATAAAACATAGGATACTTTTTATTTCGAAACAAAAAATGTACAGTTTCTGTGGGATAATATATCAAGTTTGACACGGGAAAAGACGCAGGCAGAAGCTAATATAAGTTTACAAACCTTTGTAAAAAAACTGATTGTCAAAATTAATTTCAAAAGACTACATACTAAAACAATAACGGACGCGGACGGTAAACAAGCAGTAAGTTATAGGAATCAGGCGTAATTTTTAAAGTAAGATAATTATAAGGAATAGTTCTAACAAAACAAATCCACGAAATGAACCATACAAAGTAGTTGTATATACATATTTAAAACGCTGTATTTTTATTCTAGTCCTAAGTTTTAGACGTATATTAGAACAGCGATGTTGTTACTGTAAAGTAATATAAGTAACACTTTTTTAGTATAAGTAAGGTTTCGTTTTGTTTTTTGAGCAATTGCTCGATCTGGCCTACCGAATCGAATCTCAAATAATATAGGTAGTTTCTTAAGTATACTCTTGCAAAATATATTGCAATTGATGTATGCAAATGTAAAATAAAGTAGAAAAAACTTAACTCATAATCATATTTACTTATATAAGAAATAAGTTAAGGCAAGTAACGATAAGATATTATTAAAATAAAATTACTTATTTAATTTTAAATCTTAGGGTTAGTCTATATAATTTTTATTTTTAATTTTGTATAATATTCTGAGGTCCTCTGAAAACTTGTATTATAAATAGAGGACGACGTACGAAGTCTACTCAATACTAAAGTATGAAAAACCTAGTCATAAAGTATTATATTTAATATTAAATAGGTTACAGAAATAGGTACAAAAAAAGTATTTTTCTTTTTGGTATATTTGGATGAAACATTTCTGCAAATATCAAAAAAATAATATTACTTTTTTAGTCAATACTAGAAGTCATAATAAACACCACACCAGCTTTCTTTTTTAAAAATCTTATAGGTTTATTCCTTTAGATTTTTATAATTAATAATAGAATCCAGAAAATTTAAACGTAGGTACTATTAAGAAATTATTGTAGGTAATTGTACATTTTCAGAAAAGAAGTTCAGAAACTCTCACAAATTATTTTAAGAAAAATAATAATGTATAAAATTAAATATATAATAATTAAATATAAAATTATATCTTTATTTATTAAAGCTTTATGCATATAATGTAAAAAATACACTTAATGCCTTGGGCACAATACATCAGGGCAGCTACCAAGAGTGACACTCCCTTCAGGAGGAACCACTGAGGGTAACAGGGGATGGTTCAATGCCCGCTCGGATTAAAGATAAATGCGTAGCGCTGCCGCCTCCTGGTCAGAAGCAGAACATATAAAACATCATATAAAACGATGTAGATTTTACGAAAAACACATAAAGATCAATAATATATTCTGATCTTGAATCTGCCTATTATGTTTTCTTTGGTGAAACTTAGGCACCTTTGTAACACGAAGTGAGCCATTATCAACCATGTTGATCCAGCGAAAATGCAGTACCTCTCAATCTCAAAAAAAATAATTGAAAACCATTCAAAATTAACAAGCTTTTATTTCTCGCATTTAATACTGAAGTATTTTTTATTAGTATAGTATTAAGCGACGATGGAACGGAGTACGACAGAATGGGACAAGAAATTCCTATTCTGAGGATGAATAATAGTAGTACGTCACCTCGACCAACCCCTTCGGGGGATAACAGGCGGGTGACAGTAGTTGTATTATAATGGGAGATATTATACATAATTTATTATAAGTGTACCTCATAAGTGGTAGACATAATTCGTCATAAGTGGTAGATATAACTTGTCATAATTGGTAGACATAATTTGTCATAAGTGGTAGATATAACTTGTCATAATTGGTAGACATAATTTGTCATAAGCAGTAGATTTAATTTGTCATAAGTGGTGCACATAGTTGGTCACAAGCGGTAGTCATAATTGCTCTTAGTGGTAGATATAATTTTTAATAAGTGGTAGGTATATTTTGCCATAATTCGTAGTATAGTTATAGTTTATAATCTTACTTTATAATCTTACTTTATACTAAGTACATGCTAAATGTGGCGCAAATAACTAGATAGCCAGGCTACAGAACATTTGTGCTAGTTTGTTATTCTTACAAAATAGACCTATTAATTTTATTACTCTTCATTTTTTTAATACTATTTATTGTGATATAATTTTAACAGATTTTGAAGATTTTTTATATGACTTGTGCCCCGACTGCAGCGACGTTTTAAGATCTGACTTAAGTTTAATGATTGTTTTGACAGCGATCAACCACTAATCAATTCACATACTTTTTAGTATGACAATAGTAAAATTTGGCGTTACTTATTTGCCAATTCGATTAAATTACTACATTTTGTTATCATGACAACTAATCGAATACTACGGGTAATTGTAAATTCATTGGGATGTAATTTTAGTTAAACTTCATGCAAAAAAGGTAACTACAATGACGGTGAAGAGATAATATCAAACTATGTTATCAAATTTAAAAAATGAACACAAAATAATGAGAAGTTTTTAGTAAAGGTTTTAGTAAATTAAAGTCTATTTTTTCAGAAGTTGTATCATAAATAAAATACTTGATTAAACTACCCAATATAACATCATAAATTGTCATAATAATGTTTGATTCTTTTATAAACTTATCGATGTCATTGTACCGTTCTGCGGTACTTATAATAACCAAAAAATGTTTTTTTGATTCAATATTTAATTGGGTTTTCCACTATAAACGCCACATTAAGTAATATTAATCTATTCATGTACATATAACACGAGAAACGATGAAGTATATGGCCCAAAGTATTTAGATTAATCTTCGTAAATGAAGTACCCTAGTCTTATTCATAGTAAGTAACTATATAATAATTTTATTATTTAAATCAACATTTACTCTTTTGGATATTATCACTATCTGTGTTAGATACATGTCTAGTTTGTATGTCTATTTATGGTATTTGAATAAATGTGGTAAAAAAAAATTGCTGTTTTATTTATGCATGTAACACTGACCTATAAAATTATTTACACTAGTAACACCCACACGCTACACATACAGGCACCTGCCACAACAGTCGGGCATAACAATTTTATAAAAACAACGTGTAGCTTATTTCACCGGCGGTTAGTTATGTCTTTGGTTACTGCTCCGCTCCCGTAGGTCGTAGCGTGATGTTATATAGCCTGTTACTCAGGAATAATGTAACTATCTATTGGTGGTATCTAAGTGGTTAAAATCGGACCAGTAGTTTCGGAACCTATTCGATACAAACAAACAAACCTTTCCCCTTTATAATATTTGTATAGATTCATAATTACTAACACTAAAAAAAAACTAATTCATAAAAAAATGGTAAGTAACATTTAATTCATTTAATTTTACACGAACTTGGAGTTGTACCTAGGACCTCTGATCAACAGTCAGTTCACAACTAAAGGCAAACACAATCAAAACAAAGCTTCATTATAGATTGGCTAAAGTCAGTTTAGCGACAAGGTTGGCGCAGTGGCTGAGCGAATGGCTGCTGCGCTGCGTGTCGTGGGTTCGATCCCCGCTCGAAACATACATTTGTATAATGACCTATAGATGGATGTTGGATGTTGACTGCCCCGTTGGTCTCGTGGTCGCAAGGGCGACTGCTGAGCAAGTGGTCCCGGGTTCGATTCCCAGGTCGGGAAAAAAGTGCTGTTGAGTTTTTCCATTAGGAATTTCTCAATAACAGCCCGGAGTTTGGAAGTTGGTGGTGTGACACCCCCGTGCCTCGGAAAGCACGTAAAGCCGTTGGTCCTGCGCCTGATCTCTCTCCGGTCGTGTCGGATTGCCGTCCCATCGGGCTATGAGAGTTAGGGAAGAGGGAGTGCACCTGTGTTTGAGCACACTCTTGTGCACTATAATATCTCCTGCATACGTGGCTAGTCTGCATTAAGATTAGCCGCCGTGACCGGAATCGGTCTGGAGAATTTCATTTTTACATAGATGGATGTTCCGGGTCTGGCTGTTTGTCTATTTGAGTTTATATGTTTGTAAACGCCGTTCGTGTTCCACGCGCGCCTGAAAGAGATGTCAGCAAACATTTGGAGGGGCCTTTCAGGGCCAATGCCTGCCGGGGCTGCGGGTGTTTCGGAAGAGATACCGAGCCCTCGGAACGCAAAGGGAACAAGAAGGAACATGGATGGCTTTAGTCAGTAAAAGTTTGACACTTTCTCCCGCCCCGCCCAGGGTGGGAGAAGACATTTGATGATTTCCAATCAGTAAAAAAATATTAAATTTAAAATTTAAAAAACCCCCGACACAAAATCCTAAGTTCCCTTTAAAAAGTAAAAAAATAAAATACGTCGCGTTGGGGGACCGATATTGCATTTAGGGTACAACCGTCCCAAGCGGTCCCCCAACGCGACGTATTTTATTTTATACAAACTAAATTGAAATCGCTTCATCCGTTCGGGAGCTATGATGCCACAGACAGACAGACAGACACGTCAAACTTATAACACCCCTTTTTTTGCGTCGGGGGTTAAAAAACCCACGATACAGGAGAAGGTCCTAGTGTTGGGAAAAGTTAAAAAAAAGAAATAAAATAAAGTCGCTCAATATCTACCAACCTATAATGATGTACTACTAGGTCATTGAAGAATGGTATATTTTGTAAAGAGGAAAGCAGATGCAAATATTAGTTAGGTACAATAACGAATACTTGAACATTACTTCTTTAAATTTGACGGGCCTGTTGGTCTAGTGGTTAGCGGCCCTGACTGCTAAGCCGGAGGTCGTGGGTTCGATTCCCACCCAGGACAAACTTTGTGTGATGAGCATGATTGTTTGTTCTGTGTCTAGGTGTGATTTATCTATAATATGTGTGTATTTATAAATTATATAAGTATGTATATCAGTTGTCTGGTTACCATAACACAAGCTCTGCTTAGCTTGGGATCAGATAGCCGTATGTGAGTTGTCCCAAGATATTTATTTATTTATTTTATTTATTTTATCTATCGCCAAACCAATGAACAACAATAACTAACACTGGTTTTTATGTTTTTGTTTGAAGGTGTATTTAAAAATACCTGCAGTATGACTTCATTATTTGGATATTGTACGTACTACTAGAATGGCTGTTGTTCCAAACTTCTGAAGGACAGCCGGTAGGTAAGTATAGAGTTGTATGGTGTCCTTGTCTCTCTGATATAAGTATAAGGGTTAGGCAGAGGTGTACCAATGTACACCCACAGCTCTCGGGTATGTTTAGGTCCCATGTTATAATATGGGACCCCCATATGCCCCATGGGCCCCCCATGGCTTGCCCCCTATAGGGGGCGAGCATTGATCATCGTGCATGCTCAAGGCGGATTGGCGATTCCAGACTTGATATAAATAATTATAGAATAGAGAACCTCGACATCCTCATCGATCATCCTCGTCGATAGAGAGACGACTACCTCGTTAGCCTAGTGGTCCTATGCGCGACTGCTACGCTAGAGGTCCCGGGTTCGATTCCCAGGTCGAGCAAAAAGTGTTACTGGGTTTTTCTATGAAATTCTCAGTAGCAGCTCGGAGTTTGGATTTGTGCCCGGTTAGTGGCAATAGGCTCGCCCCTATTACATGGGACCTAAATATACCGGCGAACTGTAGGTGTGCATTGGTACACCTCTGCCTAACCCTTCTGGGAATACAGGCGTGATGGTATATATAGAACTCTATCAACTCGGTTGGCGTAGTAGCTGAGCGATTGGCTGCTGCGCTGCATTTCGCGGGTTCGATTCCCACACGGTGTTTGCTTCATGTTATGGTCTAGTTGTTTGTGTATGTGAGTTCATATATTTCTAAACATACCCACGATCCAGGAGATATTAGTAGTGTGGGACAAAAAATAAAGAATTAGAAAAACAAGTTTTTAAGTTTAACTAATTCATATAACTTACAAATCAGAGCTGATGGTCGATGGAGCCGCAAAGTTCTCGAATGGAGACCACGCACCGGCAAGACGTGTACCCACAAGGTGGACAGACGACCTGATTAAGACCGCAGGAAGACGCTGTATGCAGGCCTCTTCCAACCGGTCCTTTTGGAAATCTATGTCCAAAAGGACGGGGGAAGTCTATGTCCAAGTGAATGTCCTGCGGCCGATATGTAACTTAAATATATGCCAAGGAATTCATTGCCGTTACTAAAATTAAGACATTTTGAAGCTTGTGTAAAGAACATAGTAAGATTGGTCTAAGATATGAGAGCAAAGCGTTTTTATAAATGGAGCCTTCTCGTAAGACAAAAATGACAATAAAGATGTAATTTACCAGTTTAATTTTCAACACAAAGATATTTCTTATAGCGAACTGCCCGCGACTTCGTCTGCGTGGCTTATTTTAACAGCGTTAAGTTAACGTCTTTATTTACTGCTCCGCTCCCGTGAATCGTAGCGTGATGTTATACAGGATAAGTTTTTAACCAGTGCGTAAATTTTTTTTGGTAGTTCAGTGTCAGTAATAGAACACATTTCCGTGTTTAGTTAAAAAAAAAATAAAAAAAAATTTCATCCTTATCCGAGTTTGAAATAAGCAAAACATGGACATAATCTATTCGCCATACTATCAATGACAACTCTTGTCCGCCGCCCGGGCGTATGGCTGGGGTGAGGGGGTGGGGAATGCGCTAGCGCCGAGTGACAATAAAATATGGTTTTTAAGTACACATGTTTCGTAAGCGATAACTTTTTTTTTAGTACTAAGACATATCAAAATAAAATATACGTGTTTAACAAAACGTGTTGAAGTTTATTATGGCAAAATTTACGCACTGGTTAAAAATTTTTCCTGTATAGCCTATGACACTCACAAATAATGTGGCTTTCTATGGGTAAAAGAGTTTTTAAAATCGGTTCAGTAGATCCAGAGATTACCCCCTACAACCTCACAAACTTTATCTTCATAATATTAGTGTAGATTCAAGTTATTAGGCTAATAAATATGCAAGTTAGACTATGGGAACTCGATTGCTTTAAAAATAACTTAAAGATCTTTAAGTGAGAATTTTCAATAACTCGAAAATAATTTTACTGTAATCTAAATAAGCCTGCAGTGCCAATCTAATAGCTAACAGCGGGGCGCGGGGGAAGACCGCCCTTCTCCTTCCTACGTACAGAAAAACCCATAAACGATAGAGGAAGACAGAAATAGGGAATCAATCAATAAACCTGCAGTGCCTGTCTATTTTTGGCAATATCGCCGGGTTGGGGGGCAGGCCCCTCCCCTTCCTCCAACGCACAGAATATTCTGGAACTAACAGAGGGAGAAAGAAGTAGGAATTACAAAGGTAGATGAGAGGTAAAATAGTGCATCGTTACAGCGCATGCCCTAGATTTAGTACATGTAGTTAGGGAGCTAGGTTTTGTGTCAATGTTTTATTCATGAGCGCTTTGACTTTGTATGTAAACCTTGATAGTGCATTTATTGGTAAACTTGTTTTTTTTTAAATTTTGTATTAACGGTTACGTCTTTTGAGTAGTCTGGTTTTCATTACGATTCATTCATTCATTCATTCATTCATTTCATTTCATTTATTCAGATAACAAAAATCCATTGATTGGGTTAGTAACAATAGACTTCTCTTTCTTTATCGTGTGGTCAGTAAAGTTCAACGACCCCACACACTCCAGTGTCAGAGTTTCTTAACCGCCTCAAGGGCTTCTGACTTGTTACCGATGTCTGTCATGTCCAAGATAAACTTAGAAATTACATATGAATTAGAAAAAGTCACATTGGTACTTGCCCGTGCCCGGTTGCGAACCCATAACCTCGTGCATGAGAGGCGGGCGCCTTAACCACAGGGCCATCATGACAATAGACTTGGCCTTAGTACTTAACTAATAACACATTTAAGTGACCTCATCAACGGGCTGTCATGTCTCCCGGCTATAGCTCGTAGAGTGGTCCTAATCCATTAGTGGTTTATAATTCAGCATCACGCCCGTATTCCTCGAAGGGTGAGGCAGAAGTGTAGGTACCAATGTACGCCCATAGTTCGTCGGTATGTTTAGGACCCATGTAATAGGGAGCGAGCCTATTGCCATTAAACGGGCACAATCCTAACTCCGAGCTGCTACTGGGAATATCATAGAAAAACGCAATAACACTTTTCTCGACATGGGAATCGAACCCAAGACCTCTAGCGTAGCAGTAGCGCTTAGGACCACTAGGCTAACGAGGCAGTTTGTCAATTCATTCATTGTATTCAGCAATCATTGGATGGCTAGGCGTACTTAGTAGAACAATCACTGGTTAATAGATGTCATTGTTCTCGTTGTGTCACTTTCGTCACAGGTGTGTGGTAATTCGCATTCTCCCGACTGGGTCACTGGTTTACGCCGAATAAAATGGGTCATGATGTTCATAGGGCAATCTATTTTCACATATTGAATAGCATATTATATCTTTTTAATTCTTACTTCTTACTAATCCTTTCTACTAATATTATCAATGCAAAAGTTTTTAAGGATGGATGGATGTTTCTTACTTAATCACGCCAGAACGCCTGAACGGAACTGAATAAAATTCGGCACAGAGATATATAGATTTATAGTCTACAATAGGCTTTTAATCCTCAAAGCAAAAATAGGTGCACAAGTGAAGTTTTTAGTGGGTGCAAGACACGTGGCATGCGTTAGGCATTTTCAATACTCACAAAAGAGGAATTTTTATTCTGTAAAAATGTATAGTTCCCGTGGGATAATATATTGTCTTCGACGCGGGCGAAGTCGCGAGCGGCAGCTAGTTGTGACATAATAAAACGTTGGTCTAAAATAAATGAGCATAATATAAATTACTGAGATCGCGGCTTCAGTAAGTAGCAGAGCTCTTTGTGAAGGAGCTCATCTAAATACTACCACCATCATCTTCCTGCCCTTATCCCATTTTACTTGGGGTCGGCGCAACATGTTTTCTTCTTTCATGCCAACCTGTCAACCGTCATACTATCACTGACTCCCTTCTCTTTCATATCATTCTTCACACAATCCATCCATCTTTTCTTTGCCCTCCCTCTTCCTCTACATCCATCCACATTTACATTCATAACTTTTTGGGTCACATGCGTCTCATCCCTCCTCTAAATACTACCACCGTACCTACATATTTCTGCCACGAAGCAGTGATGCTTTGTTTCAGTTCGTAGGGTGTGGGTGCCGGTGTAATTACAGGCATAGACATTTTAGCTTAGCGTTTGGGATGGCAAGGCCTCTGGTATTGCAGATGTGTATAGGCGGCGGGAAATATTTAACATAGCTTTTGCCCGCGACTTGCGTGGATTAATAGTTCCCGTTCCCGGGGGATTTCCGGGATGAAAACTATCCTATGTCCTTTCTCGGGTCCCAGACTATATCTGTACCAAATTTCATTGAAATCGGTTCAGTGGTTTAGGCGTGAAGAAGAGACAGACAGAGTTTTTTTTTTTTTTTTTATAGACGGTAAATCATCAAATAACTTCCCCCGCCCTGGGCGGGGCGGGAGGGAGTGTCAGACTTTCACTGACTAAAACCCGTCTATGTTCCTTTCATGTGCCCTTTGCGTTCCGGGGGCGCGGTATCTCTTTCGAACAACCCGCAGAGACAGAGTTACTTTCGCATTTATAATATTAGTACGGAGGAAGTGGGTTGTCGGCTGTTCGTCATCCATTGACATAAAATATAATTGTTAATCAATGGATTGGATATTTTGTTAAATCATTCTGTGTGTAAATATTACATATTGTAATTGTTGTGTTTATTTGAGAATCCAAATGTCACCGACCTCGCGGCAGCGCTAATTTCTATTAGGTCACTGTGACTTCTGGCTTACCGCTGAACCCTTTTGTTTTGTTTGTAATTAAGTATTAGGGTAACTGCCTCGTTGGCCTAGTGGCCCTAAGCGCGACTGCTACGGTAGAAGTCTTGGGTTCGATTCCCAGGTCGAGCAAAAAGTGTTATTGCTCTTTTATAAGAAATTGTCAGTAGCAGCTCGGAGTTAGGATTTGTGCCCGGTTAATGGCAATAGGCTCGCCCTCTATTACATGGGACCTTAAATATAGCCAAGAGCTGTGAGTGTACAATGGTACACCTATGCTTAGCCTCTTCGGGGAATACAGGTGTGATGGTTTGTATGTATTTGAGTACTACTATTATACTAAAGTACAAAATAAATAAACATTTTGTCCTTTGTAAGTCAGCTCAGGTAGATACCTACCGTAGTGTATCCTTCTAATTTAATAAATATTAAGATTAATACTCACTGACTAACTGCTGCTTGCTGTGCAAGGGGTCCCGGGTTCGATTCCCGGGTCGAGCAAAAAGTGTTATTGGGTTTTTCTATGAAATTCTCAGTAGCGGCTCGGAGTTTGGATTTGTGCCCGGTTAATGGCAATAGGCTCGCCCCATATTACATGGGATCTAAATATACCGGCGAACTGTGGGTGTACATTGGTACACCTCTGCCTAACCCTTCGGGGAATACAGGCGTGATGGTATATATATATGTATATATATATTAATACTCAAAAATAATATTAGAATCGACGTCTGTTTACTATCTCTCTAAAAAACTATAATAAAATAATAACCAAAAAATCTTGCATGAGTAATTATAGATGCATAACATGTATTATACGTACCTACACAATATATTAACATTTTTTTACGGTAGCTAGGTAACTAATATGAAATACTTAAGGTGACTGCGTGCCAGGAAAAAAAAATCGACCATAAATTTTCACAACAACAAAGATTTTGATTACTTCCTAGTTTGTTTATTACGTAGTCGACTCTCGGACTATCGCCTGTTGCATTCAACGGCGCATGTCCTAGTTCATATCATCTATGGCCTTCGGAGGCTGCGCTATTGATTCATTACCTCTCGAACCTCCATCAGCCCTCCCGTCATAGGTGAAGTATGGCACCTATCTACCATCAGAAACCTACACCGGAGAACGATATTGGTGCCCTTGCTGCCCTCATCATCTTTGTTGGAGTGTATCTAATTGTAAGACTCATCACACAACGTAAGTGCGTGTTCTTATTTTTTTTGAAAATAGAACGTAGAATATCCTAACTGTTAAATTCAATGAATTTGCTAACTAAGAAATAGTGTTACTTACTTAATTGAATTTAACCATTAGGATATTTTATTGTTTTCTTTTTTGAGTTTTTTTGTATTTTTCACTGCGTTTAATGTATGACATTTGCCATTCTTCACTTGCGAAACTGCACACGCGTATCGCATATAAATAATAATATAATGTGTATGTATGTGTGGCGAATAATTTTATTATTAATCATAAGTTTTGTGTTTAGGTCAATTATTATATTAGGAAAATTCAAAATAAATAAAATTACGACTTGGAAATACCGTGTGTATCAAAAATTATACATTGCGTTCAAAGAGTTCTTGTATATCGCTGGTGCACACAGTTTTGACCCTTATTCATATGGAGTTTAGTGGTACTTGACTATGCCGTTTTTTCCTCAGGGCTAACAAAATAGACGAGATACCTACCACAACGGGTGGTGGATGATATGGAAAAATGGCTCATTGCATACGACTTCGGACTTGCGTAAACGATACAAGTAAGTGAACTGCGGTGTTATTCTGTAAAACCCTCCTTCCGTGAAGTGAGCGTGTGGCGTCCTGTCAATCCCTAGCATCGTATAGTGGCAGCCCACTTTTAGCTCACTTCACCTTAATTCACTGAGGGAGATTTCTTACAGAATAAGCCGGCTGTACTTTTAAAATATTAAAGAATAGAATTGGTTAGCGGTGATATACCTAGTTGGATTGAAGGCCTAGTGGTAGTAATTTGGGTGTACAGTGATGTCCATGAACATGATGAGCATTTTTATTGTGTATGTGTACTCCTTTTGACTATCTTTCTTTATCGTGTGGGAATAAGGTCTAACGACCCCACATACCGTGGTGCTGACACTAGGGTATGTGGGGTCGTTACACCAGAGTCAGAGACCAGAGTCAGTGGGTGTTGGGTCAGAGGCCCTTGAGGCTCTTGAGACTCTGAAGTCTCAAGAGCCTCAAGGGCCTCTGACATGGTTACCGATGTCAGTGATATCCAAGATAAACTTAGAAAGTACATATGAATTAGAAAAAGTCACATTGGTACTTGCCCGTGCCCGGTCGCGAACCCACAACCCGGGCATGATAGGCGGACGCTTTAACCACTAGGCCATAACGACACTACTCTTTTTAACTTTTAAAAATAATTTTAAAATAAAATCATATTTAATTGCTACAATAATAATTATTATTTATTTAGTTATTTTCAGTACATATTAAATTACAGTATTAATATAAATATAAAAAATAGTAGCCCACCGATTTCGGTGACAGGATTCCTGAGAAAGGAAATTCCTACTTTTTTTTGGCATGGGAAACCATCAAATGAGTTCCCCCGCCCTGGGCAGGGCGGGAGGGGGTGTCAGACTTTTACTAACTAAAACCCATCCATGTACCTTCTTGTGCCCTTTGCGTTCCGGGGCGCGGTACCTCTTTCGAACAACCCGCAGCCCCGGAACTACCTACTTGCTCACTTCCCGGAACTATTATTATGACACTTATACATACATATATTAATTCTCGTGACCCACTGCAATTCCCCGACCCGTCTATTCTTATATTTTAGAAATATCTCAAATATTCAAGGAACTCTTCATAACGTAGTCTTTCTTACTTTACAGATTAACGTGAATTAAAAAATAACTACAAACAAAGAGATTATCTGCGTTTCCCTCGCTTGGTGTCACTTTTGCGTACGTAATAATCTTCTGTAACAAAAACAGCAAAACTGAAAGAAATCGCCACCATGATCGAAATAATCCTGATAGAATATTTATTCCCAATATTACGATTATATTTTAATTTAATCCTATTTATGTTTTATGCTAACAAATGTGTCGCATATGTTGTAGGGGCCCTATTTCTGTTGTGGGTGGACTGTCTTGTGGAAAAGTACTGGCAGAACAAACTCCGTTAGATTTGCGCTATGGAAAAAAGATCCTGGATTCTAGAACAAAAATCAAATGTCAAGTGACCTGATTGGTTGTTGACAATTGGGTAGATGACACCACTAATCAATTGACATACTTTTTATGAGCTGTCAAAACGCGATTCGCCCATAGATTTTGTTTGACAATACTAAACTATGACGTCACTGTTTTAACATCTTAATTCACTATTTATTGATTTCAAAGCAACTTAAAATCTAATTTTAGAGTTATTTAAAAATAAATCGGATTTTCAGGAGTAAAATAAAGTGTTTTTTAAAGAATTTGTGTCTTGGAATTACCGTTTAATGGTGCCTACTACCGAATTCAGTCAGCCAATCAGATCAGTTGGCAATTTGATAGCTAATTTTTCTGTTGATTTATGTTCTAGAATCCAGGTGTGAATGTCACCAACTCACATAATTGAATGAGGCAAAAAAATAACCATGCACACATTTAAAAATAAATATATTCCACTATCTATCTTAACTGAAAGGTCACTCACTGACTAAGCATGAAATCATGAAAACTTTTTGGCCTATGTAATCTGAAAGTACCTATCTTAGCTAAGAACAAATTTAACTTTGATTTCCACGAGCAAAGTCGTCAAAGGTAGTTGGTGTATATCCTGAATAGGGCCTATATTTACTTGAGTGACAATGGAGATGGACTGGCGCGGATGTACAGCCCACAAAACTATTTATATACAGGCAGCTTTATTGCAATTACTTTTAAACAATGTTGTGAGTGTGCTGAGCAGTCAATTCTTTTAAATAACTCTCTTAAGTCTCTTATATTGTTTTCTTTTTCTTTTATATTAAATAACCTTTTTGTTAGGATATCTGTGTGCACATGGTTTGTGTCAATGAACTTTTTTCTTTCTTTCTTTCTTTCTTTAAGTGTACGATACGTGCATACGATAAAAGTGAATATTGGCAGCGTAGTAGAAAGATGAATAATTTTACCTGTATACCCAATAGTTTTGTTGCCTGTACATAGTTTTGTTTTTTCTATGCCGAAAGGCATACAGGCAGTGAGCCCTAGCGGCCATGCTGGCGTAGTAGTTTGGTCAATCCTCTTTATGTAGTTATATGTGACTATAAACCCTGAGATGGGCGCTCTAACGTAGTATTCGCTTCAAATCGCTTTGTATTTGTTAAGAAATCAATTGAATGTAAATGACGATCGATCGATTGGTCGATGTGATGTGTGTGTATGTTGAATCTGTGTTGTTGTGTAGTGTCAAATTCAAATTATTTATTTTAATTAGGTCTTTTAGGCCCGCCATACACGGGCTACTAGAGCAGTAAGTCAGTGATAAACATAAACGGACCGCTCTTGTAGTCAGAGTCTGCTTGACCGCGCGATGAAGTTTCACCGTGCCGCTAACCGCCCGAAGCAGTTGCAACTGCTCGAGCTGTTTCGTGTATGTACGTACGTAGAAGGCTGTAGTTTACTATGCAGTCGCAGCTTGATGCAGTCGATCCTGTCTGCTTCAAGCTGTCCTTGTATGGCCGGCCTTAAAGACACTTTTCATAGCTATACGTTGCGCCTTCTTGCGACTGTAGTCTCTAGTCAAATTAAACCAAACATGTGACAAAATTAAATACACATAAAATCAGATAAATATTTATTGTTAAATAAATTACACTTAAATTTCTTAAAAATATAGTATCTATTGTAGAATAGTTGGTATTGTAAAACACAGTTTATATATCACACTATCTTATAACGTATAGAGATCTAGCATTTATAGCTTAAACTACATTTATTTGCTCAAAAACTAAGCTTTATTATCAAAAGTAGGTTTTATTTCTTAGTTTATAAAGAACATATTAGTTTTTAACAAAATGTCTTAATGTTTAACTATTATAGTAAGAATGTTCCAGTTTTATTTTTCACAGATTTACTTAACATTTAACAATACGTTATTACTATTTTCTTAACAAATCCGACCTCTAAAGAAGCTTTAATGTTTTTTAAAACTAGGGTGTAGCCTTTTCTAGTTAAACTAGTTTGAATTATTTTGTCCATTTTGTAAAATCAATTGGGATATGTTTTTTTATTGAAATCCTACCTTTTTGCTACAAAATATCTAGGTTGTGAAAACCAAAATTTAGACCTTGTTCAATAGTTTTTTTACTATACCTAGCTTTTGTTACACATATATTCCTAAATAGGCTGTAAATAGCATGACCAAATTATTTTGTTAATTTTGAAATAGGTAGCTCAGATAATTAGTTGCAAAAATAATTTGCAACTAGTTGTATTTTTATACACCCCTTTTAAACTTGAGAAAGAAATCTGTTTTTATATGACAGTTAAACTATATCTTGTTTGTTTGTTTCATATACATGTTTTATATTTTTGAATATTTCTCTATAAAAATTATTAAAAAAATATATTGAAAAATATAAAAAATAGTACCGATTTTGGCTAACAGGGTACCGACAGTATCGTTATGGTTATGATTTTTTGGAAAAATACAGGGATATTATTTGTATTATTACCAATATTGCTTAGTACTTCTAAGGCCTATTTTCCTATACTTATGTATTTTCTTCTGGTTGTTATTATGTAGTTATAATAATAATGGCCGGTCTCAATAACATAACTGCAGTTATATAAGATGAAATTTAATGTTTTTTTTTTCTTAGTTAAAACGATTTACCCACACTCGAGAGTTAATCTAAGACATCATAAATATTTTTGTTACCAAATAATTTAAAAAATCACTTCATTAAAATATTAATTGCTTCGAAGTCGCTCTCGAATTCTGTTCACAAAATTTTGTTAATAAAAAAAATCATGAATAAAATAATCATTTTCTCGTTTTGTTTCGACTTTTGTTTACACACAATTATTAATCTGCCATTTCATTTCTTACTTCAATAAAAAAGAACTATATTAATAATCGATATACCGAAACCAAATCGTTACTCTGCGGAACTATTAAAATTTCACGGTGTGTACAGACAACTATCTGAGATAAGCTATAAGGGTTTCTTGAACTTGTGTATCTGTCACGCATATCCCAATAGCATAATTTCCAACTCAGGTTATTGGGATCGGCTGAAAGTATATACTTACAGTGTTGTGTATTTCATGTTAGTATATAAGTTATAAGGTGTAAAAAGACACAACACAAAGCCGTTTACTACGCATACTTTAATTTGGCTTGTGTTTAAATACATACCAGAAATCTACCTATTTTACTACCGACATATTCGAAATACCTGCCAGAATGTATGAATTCTCACCAAAATGTGTTTCATGAAGTATCACAGGAATTAAGCAATTTTTCTTTTTATGCACTAAACATTAAAGTTTGAATTAGCATTTAAATTGTACTTATACCCCTTTACTATCTCCGTTATCAGATAGTTCTTAGGTATGGTTCAAAACAATCAAATGAACGCTGATGGGAAGACCATATTGTAACTTTCGTGTTCGTTTAATGTCTTTTTACACCCGTTTCGTTTGAATTGATGTCGTTTTATTGAGCTCATTTGAGTCATTGTAGATCTTAAATAATATGAATCTATGTTATAACTTAGAAATAAGAAATACCTTCATGTATTCAAAGGAAAACTCCTGCTCACTCGCTCAAACTTGGAACGTATGATATAATATCTTTCTAGCCTTTTTCCAACTATATTGGGATCGGCTTCCAGTCTAACCAGATGCAGCTGAATACCAGTGTGTTACATAGAGCGACTGCCTATCTGACCTCAACAACCTCTTGGTAAGACTGGTTGTCAGACTTTCCGGCTTCTGGCTATCCGTAACAACTGTCAAAGTTCTGCGAATGACAGCCGGTTGTTTTCCTGGTGCTCAAAATTGGGCTATGTGTTCAAATTTTGAGTGTATGTATGAATGTGTACACTGTCCAACTTTTTGGCAGTCAATGTTGTTGTTGTATGTCCGTGTCGAAAAACTTTGCTCAAGCATGATACATGACGAATCTCAATTAAAATTCTACCTTATTACACAGTCCATTGAACTGACATCAAGTTTAAAATAGAAATTAATGTTTGAGCATCGTTCAACGGGCCTTATTCAATAAAATATTCTACATTATTGTCTTAAATAATTGCGATGTACAATTTCTGTCATGGTTACTGTCTGTTGTTGTTATAAATTTATATGTGTAGATACCTTCTACGTTTGTTTCATTTATTGCCCTGGAAATTTCGGTGAAAACCTAGGAGGCAATTCAAATTTTTAGGAACAATCGCAATCTAATCTCAGTCTACATTTTTTGACATTGATTGCGACTAGATTTTGAAAGTGTGTAATTAGTGGACTTGGCTTTCTAAACTTATAGCATAATCATAATTATTTTGGTAACATATTAAACAATTTGATTTAAATCGAAATCTTAAAATACTAAATTGCGGGTTGAACACACAAAAGCTTAGAAATTATATTAAACACAGAATTTTTGCGAGGTTGAATAATAACAATAAAAACACACTAAATACAACTAATTACCGAACATCTAAATATTTTAGATTTTTTCAATCACAATTATTTTCTGTCTTATACTTACTTAACATTTAACAATAATTTTACTATATTTTTAAAAATAATTTGGAATCATTATAAGCTTAACTAAAAAAGTTCTTGGCAAAATTTTAAAGGAATAATTTTGTTAATACAAAATATCATTAAAAGTGGCAAGATACAGTATAGCGTACTTTTTCACTGTTCAATCAGGTATCAATAACAGAGCATACATTCAAAAGTATTACAAAGAAAGTCAACAAACTTTTCGAAAAACATATTTTTGAGCTCATTACCAATTCATCAAAAGTCAATCAAAAATTTACCTTAACATGTCCAGCCATAAGGTCAAGTTTTATCCAACAAAATTCTCGTATCTGCAAGTTCTATTTCTTACCAGCTCACCCATTTCACTAAAAATCATACCACACATAACCACACAATCTAAACTACACCTAATAATATTGCCAGTAAAGTCTAAATTACCTTATAAAGTATATATCACAGAATTAGTCCAGAGGCTTCCAGCAGACAACAGCTCTCATATCATCAGGTGCTTTTCCGAAGATCCTGTCGCCGTTGGGGTCAACGTACTGGTTTATTTGGTAATCCAGGAGAGTCTGGTAGCCAAGAACATCTGTCCCTAATTGCTGGAATATAAATAATTATATAATGGTTATGCCAATTTTTTGTACCACCACTGTGGCAAACAGGCATGATGCCCGCATGATGGTATGTAGCCACCTATTGCCTGTAATGTAAATTATAATTCTCCAGACCGATTTCGGTTTTAATGCAGACTAGTCAACTACGCAGGAGATATTACAGTGCACAAGTGTGCGCACTCCCTTTTCCCTCTCATAGTCCGATGGGACGACAATCCCTCACAACCGGAGAGAGATCACTCACATACAGTACCATTTTCACCAATGGGCACCTATTGGCACTTAATAATCTAAGGGCCCAGGGCTGCAGACCATACAGCCTACCCGCCCCTGCTCTCACTAGAATCGTGAATGAAAGAAAATACTAAGTATCGTTGTTTTTTTTACCTGAGTCAACGGGCTGGTGTTCGTAGTGAACACTCCATGGAAGCCCCTCTCTTTGGCAAGGTTCATGGTGTAGTTCTCCAACGCTCTGATGGCTCCCACGTTCTCCCGAGGAGTGAGGGTCTCTGCCGTCGCCATCATGAAGGAGTGGAGGATCGTACCTGAAAGGTAAAGAAGAAATGATAAGAACCGTTGGTTACAATCTTCGTCTTTACGTTGGTGGTAAAAATATCACAGTTTTATATTGGGAAGAATTCAAACTTATGGAAATCTCGGGATAGCTCTGCTGGAGCCTACATGGTATTTCTATCCAGAAGCCGATTCAGATTTTGCCAAATGTTTAGTAATCTGAATTGGGGTTTGTCTCCTATTCTAGAGCAGATGTTTCTCAATTGCGTAAACGTAAAAGATGATGGGAAATCGCTAAATGCGAGCAGCTCAGGACCGGTCATTATCTTTAGGGGAGGCCTATGTCCAGCAGTGAACGTTGGTCGGCTAATATGATGATGATGAAGATAAAAAGATGCTCAACACAGGGCTTTCAAAAACATATGTTTGAGATCTATTTTATTTTCAGACTTCTTCAGGATGATATGGTAACTCACCCTTCCCTGGTGGCAACATACTATCCCTCACAGAACCTTCGACGAACTCTAAGAAGATCATGATCTTCATGAGTCCACCTGTTTCTTCGGACTCCACGTCAGGCTCGTCGCGAGCATCGAAGTTCAGAGCTACAGCTACGGGGGCTCCTGATGCTGTGGAGCAAATGGGATGAGATGAAAGACAATCGGATGATGAACAATGTTATGATGAATGAGAGTATTTTTTGAACTAGAAGTAGTTGTGGTAAAGCCCTTTATGAAAGAGCTCGTCCGGAGAAGTACTACCACCATGCTTATTTCTACCGCGAAGTAGCGTTGCTGTGTGCCGGTGTAATTAGAGGCACATGAGACATTTCAACTTAGTCTCTGGGATGGCAACGCATTTGTAAGGCCTCTGGTATTGCAAATGTCTATAGGTAGGGGTGACCCACTTAACATCAGGTGGGCCGTGGGCTTTTGTGCCATGATCTAGCGAATTAAGGAACACAAATAGGAATAGCGTAGCATTTGAAAAGATATAGAGATCCTATTATGTTTTTATTTAGCATGATACATGCCAGTGGAGAAGGGTCAGTTTTCGTAACACAGAAACCGATACTACGCATACAATTTTACAATTCTGAATTTAACACCATATGTCAATCTGACTGGCTAATATATTCGGTAATAATATACAGTAGACACTACTGACTGTGCTATTTTTCAATGGCGCTAATGTAGGTCTTGTTCCAAACTTCCAAAGGGAAGCTAGTAGAAATTAAGTTGTATAGTACACTAGATGCAGTAAAAACTTCTGGAAATATAGAATACTTACAATTTTTCAACACAACGCTCAGTCCAGCATTGATGAGCGCTGGCCAAGTGTCGCTGATGAGTACTGCGTAGTCGTTCGTATCGATCTCGTGTTTCAGAAACTGCTCCAACTCTGCCTTGTTGTAGAACGATGATACTATCATTCTGAAAAGAGGAAAGGAGTTGGGACCAGTTAGTGATGCAGGAGTTGCAAGAATAAAAAAAAATACTCAAATATTTTTGATTGGATTAGCTCTTGACGAAAAATTTATCATTGAGAGCATTAGACGAAAGTGCGGAGTAAACGAAAAAAAAAAGTAAATTCGATTGAATTTTTTAATTGAAAGTATTTATTTGTGTTAAAGGCTCATAAATGATAGTAATAATATTGTATTACTATCATGATTTATGTGCATCATATGAAATTAAACTTAAATGGTGAACGATAGTCCTATTTTCAATTCGAAAACCGACTCGAATCAAATATACAGGATAAGTTTTTAACCAGTGCGTAAATTGTTTTTGGTAGTTCAGTGTCAGTATTAGAACACATTTCCGTGTTTAGTTAAAAAAAATAAAAAAAAAATCATCCTTATCCGAGTTTGAAATAAGCAAAACATGGACATAATCTATTCACCATACTATCAATGACAACTCTTGTCCGCCGCCCGGGCGCATGGCTGGGGTGAGGGGCTGGAGAATGCGCTAGCGCCGAGTGACAATAAAATATGGTTTTTAAGTATACATGTTTCGTAAGCGATAACTTTTTTTTTTAATACTAAGACATATCAAAATAAAATATACGTGTTTAATAAAACGTGTTGAAGTTTATTATGGCAAAATTTACGCACTGGTTAAAATTTTTTCCTGTATGTATCAGGCCTACTGACCAAAAACAAGTCGTAGGATAGATAACTTTAAGTTCATCCTCAATAAAACTATAAAAAGTTCTATAACTGATAATTATGATGCAGTATTTACCTACTATTAAGTCATTGTCACTTCATCATCTCTAGATTGAAATCTTTTTCTCAATTAATGCCAATATTGTCTTTTCCTGACACTACACATTCTTCTAGTATCCAGTATCATCAGCACCGAATCTCACATTCACCAACACTCACAGAATTCTAAGCTTTAACCAAACACTTATAAGGTCTACTTACTCAATAACCTGTTGCTTATGTTCATCAGCTAAGGGTTCAGCTGTGAACAGTTCACTGTCTTCATCATCGCGGTTGGGGCTGGTGCTCATGTGAGATAGAACCTCGCCCAGGTTAGCGGCACCGAGGAAGTCGCTGATGTCTGGAAGAAGAATTAAGAAGAATTAATAGATGATTCTGTCTGTGTCTGTTAGAAACTAATTTGGTTTGTTATCGAGTATATTAAAGGATGTTTGAAAGTAGCACCAGTGACAGAAAAGTTGAGATTGTCTTGGACGCATGTGACCAAAAGAGTGATCCATGTACATAAATGTGTATGGATGGTGAGGAAAGGGAGGTAGAAAGCTACATTATCCCTGATTAACATAGGCTATATAACATCACGCTACGACACACGGGAGCGGAGCAGTAACCAAAAACGATACTTAACGCGTATGAAATAAGTTCGTTAGTTATTTGCAAAGCTAAAAATAATCAAATCAAACTGACCAATAAAATACCCCTTATCCCTCAACCTGGTGATAGTATAGATGGAGTTGAGCGAGTTCCCGCCTAGCTCGTAGAAGCCGGCGCGCACGGAGATGGCGCCACGCGCGGCGCGGCCGAGCACCTCGCCCACCGTCTCGAACAGGACTGTGGCCGCTTGCATGTCCGACGGAGGTACGGACGAGTAGTCGATGTCTAGAGGGATTTCTGAATCGTCTGGGAAACAAAGAAATAGCGTTAGTTGTGAATTAGGCGATTCGCACACAGCCCCGCGCTACGCTCCGTGGTGCGTAGCAACGGAGCTCTGAGCTCTGGTGACCTGCAACACTGCGTGTGGGTGCGTTTTCTGTGTGTTGGACTAGGCGTGTTTTCTATACGAACACCGATACTGGCAAACAACTCGCGGTCCCGCGCTACTCTCCGTAATGCGGGGTACCTAGGGTGCCAATCGCCTTAGGTTCTTAATTTGTTTTTTTTTTTTATTTTGCTGCTTTTTTTTTGGTAAGTATGTTCATGATGACGTTCAAGCCGGCGGGCCCACCTGATGTTAAGTGGTCACCGCTGCCTATAGACATCTGCATCACCAGAGGCCTTGCAAATGCGATGCAATTCCAGAGACAAAGTTGAAATGTCTCATGTGCCTGTTATTACACCGGCACCCGTACCTTTCAAACCGAAACACAGCAACGCTGTTTTGGAGCAGAAGCAGGTATGGATTACTCGTCTTTTAAAAAGTCAATATGTTTACCATTATTGTTGGTGTTTTCATACATCTTGAGTAAGGCTTGGCGATCCACTTTGCCGTTGACTAGTAGTGGTATACTTTCCACTTCAATCACCTGCAAGAAAAAGAAGATTTAAGTTTCTGCAGTTTACATTAGAAATTCGAAAACGACGAACTGTTAAAACTGTATTGCCTACTGCTAACTTTGTTTACATTTTCATACGAAACTTTTGAACTAGGTATATTCATTTTTATTTTTATTTATTTTTCGAGTACCTATATGAGGTTCAAATTGCGTTTGTCTAATCAAAATAAATGAATTGGCGTTAACTTTTTTCAAAAAATACATCATCAAAAAATTCCATAAATCGAAAAGTCGAAGTCCTCTGGCCAAGGTGAAAGCCGGTCCTTGGGTCACGAGAGGTGTCAACCAACCATTTGGACAATTCCTATGAAAAGGCTATGGGTTCACGGGCCCCATGGCCCAAGTTCTTCCACCATAAACGGCTCAAAAATATTTCTATATACTTTACCTGCGGTATCATGTAATGTGTGAGTGAAGTCTTCAAGGCAGCTTCGATGTGTTGAGCAGCTATTCTAGCTCCAGGTTTGATGGTCACGAATGAAAGGATCTCAGGGTTTCCACGGTCAAGACCGTAGCACAGCACCACACCTAGACAATATCAAAAGAAAGTGATATTATGATTCTGATAATATTCTCTGTGTACAATAAAAGGGGCATTTAATAAAACAATGAATCGTTAAACTCACGATCATATTTTATTTAATATGTCATCAATATTTTCCTGCACGTATCTACTCCGTAATAAATTTATATTTGAATCTTTATTTATTTAAACCGTATGCAATAAAAAAGTACAAAGGCGGACATTAAGTCAGCCCTTGTACTATTCTGTTGCATAAAGTTAGGTAGTTTATGGTTTGCAGCTAACCAAAGGTGGTGAAGAGATAACATGACAGGTGCAAATTATTGCCAAGCATACCACACCATCTTAGTCTTGACACGTAATCGCTAAAGCCACAGTGAAACGACAATAAAATGCTCACATTTATCAACGCCATCAACCGCAGCTACAGCGCGATCTACTTCCTGCAGGTCTACTCTGTGTCCTCTGATCTTGATCTGCGAGTCTGTACGTCCAGCGAATAGGATCACTCCCTTCTGGAGCACTCCGAAGTCTCCAGTGCGGTAAAGTCTACCGAAATCTGGGGAAAAGGAGCAAAAACTGTTGTTAATTTTATTGTGAAATAAGAAGATCCAAACCAAAATTACCAACATAGCTCAGCGAATCAGCAAGTTGAATTGGGGCAGGAAACATGGCACGCAGAGCTGATGGCCGATGGAGCCGCGAAGTTCTCGAATGGAGACCACGCACCGGCAAGCGCAGCGTAAGACGTCCACCCACAAGGTGGACGGAGGACCTGATTGAAACCGCAGGAAGGCGCTGGATGCAGGCCGCTTCAAACCGGTCCTATTGGAAACCTATGGGGAAGGCCTATGTCCAGCAGAGGACGTCCTGCGGCTAATATGATGATAATTGATGAATTTTATTGTGCACATTGTGGATTCCTATAAGTAAAGAAATGTCATGGTTTGGTTTGTATAAATCTATATCTTCGATTGAAGATCCTAAATAAATAAAATTAATAAAATGCTACATTTTGTAAATCATATCGAAAAATTACACTCAGCTACACTCATAGATTGCGAAGTGGCTTGAGAAAATCTGGACCCTGTGGAAACGAAATATTATATATCACCAAATTTACCTGGATGCGCAGCATGAGGGTTATCAACGAACTTGTCAGCCCCCTGTCCGCCGACATACCCTGCCGCCAGGTTACGCCCGGCCACCCACACCTCACCAGGCTCTGACTCTATAGCAGGGTTCATCTCCTCATCCAGCAGGTACACAGCACAATTGTTAAGAGGAGCCCCTGTGAACAAAATTGATTCTGTCTAGATACGAGTACAACAATCTTAATAAGTTTGTACAAACTTAACTCAAGTAGAATCTTACATGCTCATGTAGGTACTTGTAATATGCATATTTTTATTATTTATATAAGACGTAGCCGACTTTACGTGTGAATTAGTTTTTAATTATGTTTTTGTTATATATTCGTTTATTAATGTATAAGATTATTTTGTGTATTATATCTATGGGCCTCAGTTGCCTGACAATAAAATGATTTATTAGGTGTCAAATCAAGATTCCAAATGTTGTGTACTAGATCAGTATCGAAAAAGTAAAATAAGGATAAAAAAAATATGGGGAAAGAACAAGGAATATATAAAAAAGTAACTAAAACTATATCGCAACAAAAAAATCCTCTCAAACTGGAAATGTGCCCAAAGACGGCATTGCGACGTTGGATGGCAATGTTAAGCTTCTGGCTAAAGGTAAGGTAAAAGCCAGACCTTGGGTCACGAGAAGTATCAACCAACCGTTTGGACAATTCCTTGAAAAGGCTATATATTTATTTTATCTCAACAAATGATTCATGGGTGTCTGTTAGATCCCATCCCATAAATTTACGCAAATACTGCTACAAAAACAGTTTAAAAAAATATTTCTTGTATCAATAACTCACCGATAGGGATAGTAGGATGAATATCCAGTTGACTAGTATTCTCCAAGACATAGTACGTCACATCTCCCATCACCTCGGTACTGCCGTAGAAGTTAGCTAGCTTATAGCCGTTGTGATCTCCGAAGTTCTTGAAGAACTGTGCTGCTAAGTCCTTGCTCAAGGTCTCTCCGGAACAGACCCACAGCTTGAGGTGCTGGAGCGGTCTTTCGGAAGGCTTGAGAGAAAGGTACATCAGGATGGACCGGAGAAGAGTTGGTACCAGTACTAGACGTTGGATCTGAAATAGAAATGGTGTAATTTTAAAAATAAAGGTTGTTTTAATAAACACACATACAATCACCCCTGTATTACCCGAAGGGTTAGGCTAGGTGGTAGGTGTAACCAATGCACTCACAGTTTGCCTGATGTTTAGGTTTCATGTAATAGGGGGCGAGCCTATTGCCATTAACCGGGCACAAATACTAACTCCGAGCTGCTACTAAGAATTTCATAGAAAAACTCAATAACTGTTTGCTCGACCTGGGAATCGAACTCAAGACCTCTACCGTAGCAGTCATAGTTAGGACTAGGCTTCAAAGAACTAGTTCTATGCTCGTAAAAATGCTATAAAATATTATAAGAAGACATTATAATTATTATATTGAACTTACTTGATTATCAGCCAAAACATTGACAAGTTTCTGAGGATCTCTGGTAGTTTCCCTGGACAGGATCAGCAAGGTTCTGCCATGCAGCAGTGGACCCCAGATTTCGCACACAGAATCGACAAAGGTCAAAGCAGTTTTCCACACGCAATTTACTTCGGAGTCACTGTAGGGGAACGTGTGGAATTGCCACCAAAGGCGGTTGCAAATTGCTGCGTAGGATAGACGAACTCCTGATGGGGGCAAAGAAGGTAGATCAAGTTTAAAACATTATGTATGTATTCTCCAGCCCGATTCCGGCCACAGCGGCTAATCTTAATGCAGACTAGCTAAGTACGCAGGAGATTATTATAGTGCACAAGTGTGTGCGCAAACACAGGTGCACTCCCTCTTCCCTAACTCTCATAGTTCGATGGGACGGCAATCCGACACGACCGGGGAGGGATCAGGCGCAGGATCAACGGGTTTACGTGCTTTCACGCCACCAACTTTCAAAATCCGAGCTGCTACTGAGAAATTCCTAGCGGAAAAACCCAATAACACTTTTTGCCCAATCTGGGAATCGAACCCAGGGCCCCTCGCTCGCCCTCGCGCTTGACACTGCGATACCAACAAGGCAGTCAAACATTAAATCAATGTTTGAACAGTACCGTTTGTCTAAAAGTTAGTTGTTAGTTCTCGAGTGACGATCACGCACCAGAAAACGCAGTGTGGGAAGGCCCTTCACGAGGTGGACCGACTACCTGGTAAATATCGTGGTATTGCCATTATAGTATCTTTATGGGAGGCCTATGTCCAGCATTGGACGTCGTTCAACTGACACGATGATGATGATGATGAAAAGTTAGTTAAAACATAAATCAGTTTGGTGAGAACTTGTACATGCAACCAAATGAATAATCTATATCTAAACCCTCTGACATAAAATCACCCAAATAGACAAATACCTTTCGGAATCCCAGTGCTTCCAGAAGTATACAACACAATAGCGATGCTGTCACTCCTAGCCGAAGCCAGTACTTCCATATCCTGGATGACATCGGCTGACAGTCCACTTGCTTCGTGTGCTAACTCCTCAAAGGACACCGCTGGGACACCGCTCCCAGAGAACATAGCGGGGTTTGCTGGAAAGTAAGAAATTTTATTTACTTTAGATTCTTTTAATGATGATGATGAGTATCAAATTAAAATACCTTAATTTGAATTTGAAACTTTCTACATGAAAAAGATAACAAAATATATTTTTGGTGGGATCAATAAGAAGGTGGAAAGTTCTTCATCCTCCGTTGAGGAGGGAGATCCAAGGAACAGGGAAGATCCTTCAACCAGATGACTGTTAGATTATGTCGCTGAGAACATAAATATCTTAGATACTACAGTTATAGTTCGTATGTTACACGATAGATGGCGCCACACATTCTATATTTTCCTATATGACTAAAAGTAAGTACCGGTTTCATCATAAATGATAAGAGCTGGCTCAGCGTCCTTGAGGATGTGCGAGATGCGAGCCTGAGGGAAGCTTGGCTCCATCGGCACGTATGCAGCACCAGCCTTCCATGCTGCCAGCAAAGTGGTGATGGTACTGGAAGAAATAGAAACAACTGTTATAAAAGTACTTACTTTCTTATTTAAGAGTAGTAATTATACGCGACAAAGTAAATAATATCATCCTTCGGAAACCGATTTTTTTTCGGAACAGAAACTAGCCTATGCTATGCTATTCCAGACTAACTATAATCTATATAAGTGCCAAATATTATATGCCAAATATACCAGATCTGATTAACCGTTTAAGCGTGAAAGAGTAACAAACATTCATCCATTTTCACAAACTAGTCTAGCAGTGGAGGTACTGCGACTGATGATGATAGAATGTGAGCTGTCAATTTTTGTGATGACAACACACCTCAAGCTCACTTTACCAAGGCTGATGTTTCTGGAATTGAAAGGTACATCCAGACTAGATCTCACCTGTGCGTAGGCTGCATACATACTGCGATGACGAAGTCTCCATCCCTGTTGGCTCCTGTGGGTCTTGCTCTCGATGTGATAGCTCTCGCGAGGGAGTTGGTGCGAGCCTCCAGCTCTGCGTAACTCACTCGGACACTACATGTCTCGTCTGCAATAGAAAAAATATCTAATTAGTACAAAGAAAAATGTAGGTTGGGATATACCTGTCAGGATTACGAAATCTGTTCGAAATAGTGAGGCACTGGTGAAACGGTGAGGCACTAGAACGCAAAGGGCATTAATTAAACGGGACAAGCCCGCCACACTTTTCCCAAACCACTGCTTCTCCTATCAGCAGTGGCGACCACCAGGAAAGTGAAGAGGCAAAGAAACTTGACGAGTCCCGGAGAAACGATTCAGCTTCATTCCCTGTACGAGAAGAGGCCTATTTCTAACAGTGGTAATAGGCTGGTGTTATTATTTATAATTGAAAAAACAAGAATAATGTTATCAGGATTTTGTAAAAAAATTCATCACACAAAAATAAATAAATAAAATAAATAAATAAAATCAAATAAATCAATCAATCAATAATAAATAAATTCATTCACAGGAATATGCGTGGAGTTTCTTGCTCGTTCTTCTCCAAAGAGCCTACGATTTAGAACGACCATCTAGCTTCAACTTTTTGTCTATTTGACCGACTCCTTGACAATAAAATGCTTTAATTGAAATAAATGCTCTGACTTTGACTTTGACCTGCTTTATTTAAAACTCATCGTATTGATACTCGACACAAATTCAGCTTAGTTCAGCCAAACGTTACACAATCTTTCAATAATTACATTCAAATCAATCAAATCAAATCAAAGCATTTATTTCAATTAGACCATTTACAGGCACTTTTGAATTGTCAAGAAGTTACAGTTTAATATTGAAGCTAGTTGCTCGTTCCAAAACGTAGGTCTCTATGGAGAAGAACGAGCAAGAAACTCCATGGACACTCTTTTCATTCAATTTGGTTTTTACAAAAACTTGGTTACAATATTCTTGTTGCTTCTATACAGGATAAGTTTTTAACCAGTGCGTAAATTTTTTTTGGTAGTTCAGTGTCAGTAATAGAACACATTTCCGTGTTTAGTTAAAAAAATAAAATAAAAAAAATTTCATCCTTATCCGAGTTTGAAATAAGCAAAACATCCAGGACATAATCTATTCGCCATACTATCAATGAAAACTCGCGGCCGCTGCCGCCGCCCGGGCGCATGGCTGGGGTGAGGGGGTGGGGAATGCGCTAGCGCCGAGTGACAATGAAATATGGTTTTTAAGTAAACATGTTTCGTAAGCGATAACTTTTTTTTTTAGTACTAAGACATATCAAAATAAAATATACGTGTTTAATAAAACGTGTTGAAGTTTATTATGGCAAAATTTACGCACTGGTTAAAAATTTTTCCTGTATGTGAAAACAATGAAGTGAAAGAATGAAATATAAAAAATAACAAAATTATAATAAAGATGTAAGCCATGGCAGTCAAGAGATGACCAATCCCAACTGACAGCACCCGTTCACGAATATGACGCGTGCATCAGCACCATTTAGCTCAACCATCTTGAAGGGAACCAAACGACCCAACCCACGCGCCACCGTCAGCGAGACATTAAAGTGAGCATGACGAAACTCTCAACTGCCATGCTCAGTGTCCAACACATAGTAACTTAACAAATAAATGGCTCCATGGTACTCACATTTACAAAATTGAAATAAATTATGTTAAATTATATAATACTAAGGTTTTTAGTGAACCATTGCTTGCTCAAGGCGGATTGGTGATTTCAGAGTCATATTTAAGCCAAGGTTTTCTAGCAATATTTTCCTTCACCAATGTCAGTGATGTCCAAGATAAACTTAAAATTACACTTCTAATATCCATAATTCTATACTAATAGAAAAAAGAGAATATATTTTTTGGCCCGTTTGTAACGAATAGGAGCCGAAAAAACTGGACCGATTTAAAAAAAAAACACCAATAGATACACCAATAGGCTAACATCACGCTATGACACACAGGAGCGAAGCAGTAGCCACGCGGACAAAGTCGCGGGTAATTTGCTAGTTTTGTATAAATTACACCAACTATCATGTCAACCTTTCTAGTTATTCAATTCAAAAAGTCTAATTGCACTATTACTCTTAAAAGTGTCAATAAAAAATGTGGTTCAAAGTTAATTTAATTCATTGACGTTAAATAAGTAAGAAATGAGAACAACTATTTTCGTTTTTAACATAAATCTCTAAGAACTGCAGAACAATAATTTTGCAAATTAATGTTATGTATTATGTATTAATGCGATCTCGATTTAATTCTTTGAAGTCACGCCCATTGCAATTATTGGCGGTATTTTTCTAATCATCTTTATAAGTTTAACTACACTACGCTCCATAGCGTGATGTTAAATAGCCTATGTTAATCAGGGAAAATTTAGCATTCATCTGCCTAGCCTTTTACCAACTAGGTATGTTGGGGTCGGCTTCCAGTCGAACCGGATGCAGCTGAATATCAGAATTTTACATGGAGCGACTGCCTATCAGACCTCCACAACCCAGTAGTGGGTAATACGATACTCTTGGTAAGACTGGTAAAAATTTAGCATAGGTACTAATGGTGAAATAATTTTTGAAATCGGTTCCTCAGTTTTTAGTTTTTTCGTTACTTACATACACACATACATACAAATACACATACATAAAAAAAAAATCCTCTTCATAATAATAAGTATAGATAACTACCTATACAGATTGTTTTTTTTTTTTAACAAAGTGATTCGTTAACCTAGTAGTCCTAAGCGCGACTGCTACGCTAGAGGTTCGATTCCAAAATCTAGTTATTGGGTATTTCTATGAAATTCTCAGTAGCAGCTCGGAGTTCTGATTTGTGCCCGGTTTATGGCAATAAGCTCGCATCCTATTCCATGGGACCTAAACATACCGGCGAACATTGATGTAAGTGTAACCCTGCTTAATCTTTCGGGGAATACAGGCATTTGGTATATTTTATGTCGAAAAGAAGAAGATCTAATAACTCAGCATCTACCAATAAATTTACTGACGGTAACTGATAAGTTTCTGATGGGGTAATCACACTCCACACCATACAATTACAAGGTAGTCTTATGATAATTTTATGTGAGAACCACTCATTAACGATATCTTGTAATCATTGCGACCTACTTTATCATTCATAACATCGGTAACTTTGTTGTTTTCGTGATTAATTCAATTGCCTTATGATTTATGTACGTTATTAATGGGATTAGATCAATGTTTTAATTCTTCTTCAATTAATTTTAATTCTGTTTCTAGTTTTTACTAAATTTTATTGTGATTACTTTGTAAGTCAGTTATTATTGCGCACTAGCTTTTGCCTGCGACTTCATCTGCGCATATGGCGGTTATATATAAAATTCAGTCGTGATTCAAAAGACACGTGGCGCCATCTATTACAATAAAAACGTTATTTTTGTTTTTTCTCGGGAACATTACCCTTTTTCAGAGTAAAAGGTACCCTATGTCCGTTTCTGTACACCTGACAACGTATATGCAAAATTTTAGGATGATCGGTTTAGTAGTTTAGGCGTGATAAGGTAACAAAGAAACTTATTTTCGCATTTATAATATTAGTTAGGAAGTTAGGATGCTGCGGTCTCCTATAAGTGACGTAGTAGGCGCTTTTCTGGCGGTTTGCACGGTTGATTCTGGCTTTTAGGAGCTGCAGTAGTTGGGAATAGTCTGGCGGGCTTGTCCCCAGTTCAAAAGCGAAAAAGTACACTTATGTAATACTTTTTGTTGACATTATACGTCATGATTTGTGTCTACCTTTTGGTGGATTTTCTAAATAAATAAACAATAGTTTGACTCACCAGCATAAACCAGCGCAGTGTTGTCACTTGCAGCGAGATGCGAGAGGTGCTGCGACAAGGGGGCGGCCGGCACCAGCGTGCGAGCGCCGCTTAATACCGAGACCCGAGGCAGAGAACCCATGGTTGACTATCTGTGGGCAAAAGAATATTTCATTAAGATATGAGAACTAAGGAAGAAGGCGCGGGATGCAGGCCGCTTCCAACCGGTCTTTTTGGAAATCTATGGGGGAGGCCTATATCCAGCAGTGGACGGTCTGCGGCTGTTATAAAAAAAAAAAACATCATCATCTGCCTAGCCTTTTCCCAACTATGTTGGGGTCGGCTTCCAGTCGAACCGGATGCAGCTGAATATCAGTATTTTACATGGAGCGACTGCCTATCAGACCTCCACAACCCAGTAATGGGTAATACGATACTGTTGGCAAGACTGGTTGTCAGACTTTCGGGCTTCTGACTAACAGTAACGACTGTCAAAGATCTACAAATGACAGCCGGGACCAACGGCTTTACGTGCTTTTCCGAGGCACGGAGGAAACTCGCTATATTAAATGGTCACCCATCCACAGACAAACCTCGGCAAGCGTGGCTTAACCCGGAAGATCGGTCTATGCGGCTGTAATTATTTAGCCACGAGCTCCTCCTGTTATAATAATATATATCCTGTTATAAAAAAAATATGGGAATATAATTATATATCTGTAAATTAACCCTTAACACAGGGGCATTTTGAATTCGATTCTTTTCGGGGTCACTGCGCAAAATAGTCCGCCAATAAAATACGTATCACACTCAACCAGACACGATGGACCTTCTATTGGTTAAATAACCACACAAATAGTTCTTATTCAACAGCTTGAATTCGTCCTGAATAACTCTCAATGTGTGTTATTGGATAATAGCCCAAATTGACCATCAATCACGGGCTAGGAATGTACTGTGATTTCGTTGAAGGAAACGATAACGGGTGGAATACATGAATGCGACAGATATGATGACGACGAAAGAATTGACTTTTAGAAGCGGTCGTTTTTATAAAAATACCATCACGCCTGTATTCCCCGAAGGGTTAGGCAGAGGTGTACCAATGTACACCCTCAGTTCGCCGGTATATTTAGGTCCCATGTAATAGGGGGCGAGCCTATTGCCAATAACCGGGCACAAATCCAAACTCCGAGCAGCTACTGAGAATTTCATAGAAAAACCCAATACCACTTTGCTCGACCTGGGAATCGAACCCAGGACCTCTAGCGTAGCAGTCGCGCTTAGGACCACTAGGCCACCGAGGCCGGCCGGCCGGTCGTTTTTCTAGGGATTAAAGTAAGTAAGCAAGTAAGTAAAAAACACTCCGGTTTTATAACTATACAGGATAAGTTTTTAACCAGTGCGTAATTTTTTTTTGGTAGTTCAGTGTCAGTAATAGAACACATTTCCGTGTTTAGTTAAAAAAAAAAATTAAAAAAAATTTCATCCTTATCCGAGTTTGAAATAAGCAAAACATCCAGGACATAATCTATTCGCCATACTATCAATGAAAACTCGCGGCCGCCGCCGCCGCCCGGGCGCATGGCTGGGGTGAGGGGGTGGGGAATGCGCTAGCGCCGAGTGACAATGAAATATGGTTTTTAAGTAAACATGTTTCGTAAGCGATAACTTTTTTTTTTAGTACTAAGACATATCAAAATAAAATATACGTGTTTAATAAAACGTGTTGAAGTTTATTATGGCAAAATTTACGCACTGGTTAAAAAATTTTCCTGTATACAATTTTGAATACTACATACAAAAAAGTACTCCACTTCCACTACTTCATACTTTTTTTCTTTTGGTTTCTCCACTTTAATTTTTAACTTTATTTATTTATTGAATTAACACACAGACAGTTGTTGACTGTTGTTCTTTTTTTTATTGATGATTGTATGTTGTTGTTTATTTTATTATATAATTATCATCACGCCTGTATTCCCCAAAGGGTTAGGTAGAGGTATACCAATGTACACCCACAATTCGCCGATATGTTTTAAGTCTCACGTAATAAAGAGCGAGTTCATTGTCATTAACCGGGCACAAATCCTAACTCGCAGCTGCTACTGAACATTTCATAGAAAAACCCAATAACACTTTTTGCTTGTCCTGGGAATCGAACCCAAGACCTAGACATAGCTACTGCGTAATTAACTGATAAATAGGTACATCAAAGCTGTTGCTTGAATGAACGACGCCTAAAACCTTGGGTTACTTAGCTTTTTGTGTAGACAATAATCATAAGTTAGCTATGTGTTTAGACATTAATTAAACGTTAATAGACATGGTACAGGTTCTTAGAGTAGCGAGATCTACGTCATCTTAGAATAGATGAAATTTTAAGAATAGACAGAAAAAAACGGTAATTTAAAAAACTAAAAAACCCGACTGCTATTCTTTAAAAATCCCTATAAAACAAGATAAATTGTAGCAGTCGGGACCCATTCTAGAAATGGAGGATTAGTGAATTGAGAGCATCATCATCTTCCTGCCCTTATCCCTATATTACATTGCAGATGGTCCCGAACGGGTCCCGACTGCTACAATTTATCTTGTTTTAGGGATTTTTAAAGAATAGCAGTCGGGTTTTTTAGTTTTTTAAATTACACCTCTCAAGCTAAAATCCATCGAGCCGTTCAGCCTGCAGAGCGTGCCAAACAATTATACATACAAACATACATACATACAAACATACCCTCGAAAAACATAACCCTCCTTCTGTCGCAGTCGGGTAACAATACGAAGTTTTAGTATAAAGATATTATTGTAAATCCTTATTGATTAGGTATTGACCAACACTTTTCAAGTTCCATCCTATAAAGCATTCGTCTGGCTGAAAGTATGGCTGAAAGTCTTTTATGCATAATAAAAAAATTAAATTAGATCGTTACTGGATACAGGTCTGTAAACCTTGTAGGTACCTACTTGACACTTAAAAAAATACACACACACCCAATCACGCCTGTATTCCCCGAAGGCTTAGGCAGAGGTACACTAATGTACAGCCACAATTCGCTGGTATGTTTAGGTTCCATGCAAAAAGGGCGAGCCTATTGCCATTAACCGGGCACAAATGCTAATTCCGAGCTGCTACTGAAAATTTCATAGAAAAACCCAATAACACTTTTGCGCGATCTGGAAATCGAACTCTCGAGACCTCTAGCGTAGCAGTCGCGCTTAGGACCACTAGGCCAACGAGGCAGTTAAAAAAATACCTAGCATTGAAATTAAGAAGTATACATACACTCGAGGACTTGCTATTTGCTTACTGTCATCATGGTTTCCTTTTTTAATTAGTTTCTTAGCTGTAAGTCATCCATGTTTCGTTAAATAAATAAATACCTTTCGAACTAAGTATTCTTTTTATTTTATTTACTCTCAAACTTTCGGCCATGTTTAAATGACGTACGTGTGGCGCCTCTTGGATCTTATACTACATAACTTATGTGTGAAACATTATCGACTTGTGAAGTACCTCTACTCAAAAAACAGCTTATTAGGAACTACCTCGTTAGTCTAGTGTCCTAAGAGGGACTGCTACGCTAGAATCTTGAGTTCGATTCGTAGGTCGAGCAAAGTGTTAATTCGGTTTTTCTATAACATTCTCAGTAGCAGTTCGGACACACTTAACACAGACTTCTATAGAATTTTGTCTGTACAACAAATCAGTACAGACAAATGTCGGTGAATCAGAAAAGTCGGAAGTCTGCGCATATGTCTGTACGACTATCGGAGCAAAACTCATGATTATTGAATTACTTAATTTATTCATTAAAATCGAAGTCTGAACTGATGAAAAGTCTGCACAGACATTTGGTAAAGACCTCTGAGTAAAAATTTTTACTCAGACTTTATAGTCTGTGCAGATGTCTGTACAGAAGAAAAAATCCAGGACGCTCAACAATTCAACGGGGCAGTCAACCAACCAAGATTCATAAACCACTTAGAGACTATAAGGAAATGATTACCATAAGTGCAATTGACTAGATTCCCTCATAAAAATGATGTTATCTCACCAGCTCATTGCATCAGTAAGTTGTTATAATCATATTATATCTGTATATTAAGTACAGTATATGTTTTCATTAGGCCTTCGTTAGTTTAATAAAATTGAATTATGTGATTGATCGTCATTACTGTTAAAACAATGCAGCAATAAATATAACGACAATTTGTCGCTCTTGACTTCATTAGAGGAGTTCTAAACTGATTGAATTGTATAATTATTCATTGATTTTGATAGTGAAGGATAAATGGCTTCATTGCAGTCTTTCTATGTGTTGTCATCTCGTCGCAGCGACAACTGTGGGTAGCCTCTCACTCCAGGACGTGATTCTGTCTTTAATCGGGAGTTAGAATGCTTGGGTGAGGAGGTCATAGAAACCAAGAAGGCGGCAGAACGGGAGAGGGAGGCTACTTCCTCCCATACACCCGCAGCAGACGCGAAAATTTCGATGCGAGATTCAAGACAGTTGAATCGTTTCTCTGGGACTCGTTGAGCTTCATTGCCTCGACGCTTTTCTGGCGGTCTCCACTGATGATTCTAGCTATTAGGAGTTGCAGTGGCCGGGAATACCGTGGCGGGCATGTCCGCAGCAGACCCAATAGATGCCGGAGGAGGTGCCGTGAAATAGGGCCTGATGGGGTGTAGAAGAATTCTCAGAGCGAAACCCGTGGGCCGGGGAAAAGTAGTTGGAAGAACATCGTGAGATTTTAGTAGGTAGGCGTCCGACACTCCCCTTCGCCCCCAAGGCGGAGAGAGACCATGAGGAAGACCATGATAGTATTAAATTTTGCCTATATATTATGCCATGTGGTAAATTAAGGGCTCATTTAATAGAAATGTCTTCTACTCCGCACAGGTGTTTGGTTTTGGTTTGTTTGATGTTTTGTGTTTGGTGGGTTTGGTTACACCCCTTCCTAACCCTTCAGGGAATACAGGCGTGATGGTATATTATGTGTCTTCTTCTACTCGGATTCCGACCTTGATTACATTTTTTTTTCTATGCCTTTAAGTCTGGTTCCGGTAAAACCACCTCTGTAACATCCGGAATACCGGTATTCAATTGTATCCAGTTAGACTGGAAGCCGCTAGCTAGTCAATCAAACAAAAATGGACGCCAAAAAAAACAAACTATAATTCAATGCTTTAGAACGCAAATTCGCGAGGTTAAATAATAATTATGGGTCTATTATTATTATTTGATAACAGAGCACAACAGAGGCATAATAGCAAAGTCCTTAGCCTGGAAAAGAAGTAAAACAATTGTGAATGAACCTGACCTACTTGTGTAATAGTGGATTGTCAAAAATACGCGACTGACCAGCACAGCGACGTGTGTGGAGTACCAGCCACGACATTGATATATATATATTTTTTTCAATTGATCATGTGTCAAGATTCGTGTTGTGTTTTTTACTGAGGAGCTACTTAGGTACTGAGGAGCTCGTGGCTAAATAATTACAGTCGCATAGACCGATTTTCTGGGTTAAGCCACGCTTGCCGAGGTTGGTCTGTGGATGGGTGACCATTTACCATAGCGAGTTTCCTCCGTGCCTCGGAAAGCACGTAAAGCCGTTGGTCCCGGCTGTAATTTGTAGATTTTTGACAGTCGTTACTGTTAGAAGCCCGAAAGTCTGACAACCAGTCTTACCAAGAGTATCGTATTACCCATTACTGGGTTGTGGAGGTCTGATAGGCAGTCGCTCTATGTAAAATACTGATATTCACCTGCATCCGGTTAGACTGGAAGCCGATTCCAACGTAGTTGGGAAAAGGTTAGGCAGATGATGATGATGATTCGTATTGTGTTTTTTGTTTAATGTTACAGTTGAAATAAATGTTGTTTATTTGTTTGTTAGCCTACGTTATCAAAACAGAGGTAAAAAAAACTTTTATATTTTTGAATAAAATTGAAAACTCAAATCTTTTATTTTTTATTATTACAGTTTTTGTTTATGTTATCTTGACCCAAATCTACCACTGGTAAGTTTTCAAAATTACTTTTTTTTTCGAAAAATAGATAATTTTTTGTTTGTTCTTTATTTATTGTTGTGTAAACACATTTTAGAACGTAATAAATCAACATTTTGCCTGTAGTTTTAACAAACAACTCATAATAAACACTAGTACAAAATAAAACAACAGACAGTCGACTCCACGGCCGCTAGCGCGCTTGCCGTAGGTCAGTAACCGCGAGTTACCTAACTATAGTTGACCATGATTTACATTACCACTTGTTTATGTACTTTTCAATTGGATTTCTTAAACTTTCATACGTTATTTTTAGCAGGTTTATTTATATAACTGATGGGTTTTAAGTTTATTTATCTTGGACATCATTGACGTTGGTGAAAGAAACCATCGTGAGTCAACCTAGACCTGTCTAAACTATACCTATACAAAAGCTAGCAATATCATAAATCTGAAGTGTTTGTTTCTCATCTCCGATATTACAGGTTCGATTCTGGCGATTCTTTTGATAGTAGACAGCTACGTTATTCCAGAATGCTGTAGCTGTGTAGCCTACCTATATTTTGCTAACAAGAAATTAAGGGTCCGTAAGAAAACATACGCAGATGAAGTCGCTCGCAAGCAAATAAATAAAAGTCTAGATCCCATAGTCCCATAGTCCAATCCGCCTCGACAAGCATGGCTTTTCTGTACGAAAAAAAGCATTTGACCTGCAGTGAGACAATAATACGCTTTTATCCTAATCTAAACTAATAATATAAAGAGAATATATTTGTATTTCTCTACTCATAAATTACTTTAAACCTTCTTACACTTAAGGAAAGCTACTAAAATTTAGACTACTGTCAGAATTTAGCTAGCAGCTAAATTCTAGCAGTATTGATAGAATTTATTATTTATACAACTAAATTAACCAATTTAATATGTTTAACCATTTAGTCTATTATTAACCCATTTAGTATGTTGTAGCTAGTGAAATGTAGAATATTATATGTGAGTGTGTATGTTTAACTATCGTCTTGGGTTGCCTGTAAAGATAGCTTAAATATGGTTAAATAAATAAATAAATATTTTTTCTGGTGCTACGAGTGGATCCACCTTCCATATAACAAGTGAAGTCGGGACGCACTACTACGACCTCTTACTAGTGGGGCTATAGTACACAATCACGTATCTAAATCAAGGCAACACAATGATAAGATCTGGTGTATTTTCCTGTTTATCTATTTCTTGGCTAACCCCATGTGTTTCGACATGACTTCAAGCCCCATTGACGTGGTTGTGAGTCCAAATGACTTTCGCAATGAACGCATCAGTAACGTCACAACTCACATCAATTGGTGATCATGATCATTCTGATGTTATTACCGAGTTTGTAATGCCCTATTGGCCTCATGGTCGTAAGCGCGACTGATGAGCATGTGGTCCTGGGTTCAATTCCCAGGTCGACAATAGGCTCGTTCTCTATTACATGGGACTTAAAACATACCGGCGAACTGTAGGTACACATTGGCCTACATTGGTACTCTTCTGCCTCATCGTTCGGGGAATACAGCCGTGCTGGTATGTATGTATGTATGTATGTATGTATGTATGTATGTATGTATGTATGAATCATCTTTTCAAGTCATCCATCAATCCAATTAAGATTCGTATTGTCCATTTTGCTTGCAATAAAAGGAAAATAAATGCTATGTCTGTCAGAGTACGGTTGTATATTGCACAAGCGATCGTTATGACCGGTGCGCGGCGCAACCTTCATGGTGTTTCAACACATTTGCCAGACTGAGCTCCAATTCGCACCTGTTTCTACTACTTAGGTACATTTAGTGGATACAGTAAGCAAGTTAGGCCCCATAATAAGACTTTAAAAGATAATGATTTGACTGATAGGAGTTATTGATCGAATAAGACTAATAAGACTGTCCTCTTGTCCGAATTTTGGTCACGCTGACAAATTTCAATGGAGACTAGCCAAACTGAAGATTTACGCAAAAGATTGCTTAGTGCACAAGTGTGTGCGCACTGTGAGACACAGGTGCACTTTCTCTTCTCTAACTCTCACAGTCGAGCAGTCCGATGGAACGTCAACACAACTAGGGACACAAAACTAAATTTATATATTTTTAAATTTTCTTTTAAAGATGCCATGGACGGTTGAAGGAAGACTTTCTGAAATAACGAAAATTTCTTCGAAAATTAATTTGGATTAAAACAGATTTAATCACAAACTTGGCCAGGCTATCAAACCACAATATAGCAACAAGAATATTGTAACCGCGATTTTCTAAAAACAAAATTGAAAACAGTGTCCGTGGAGTTTCTTGCTCGTTCTTCTCCATAGAGGCCCACCTACGTTTTAGAACGAGCAACTCGCTTTAACTTTCTAACTGACCGGCTTCTAGACAATTCAAAAGTGCTGGACCGATTTCTTCGAGATTTCTTTGTCGGTGAAAAGAAACTGTCAAAAATCGGCCCAATAATCCGATCGATCCGATTACAATCGGTCGTGTTCGGAGACGCTAATAAATGCTTTGACTTTGACTAATGTAAGTAAGGAAATGTTTCTATTAAATATCATATCAGCTGTTATGATTGATCAATCAAAATACCAAGAAACAATTGTGACAGATGACGTCAAATTTGACAACTGATTACTCCCGGTACTCGGCTACGGTAGTATTCAATAGAAATGCAAATTTTTAAAGCTGTTTTACCGCAACAAGATTTGGATCAATTTCCGCTATCAATCAATCAACTATAACCTATGTTTATCAACTCAACTATAAACCTTATTTCCTATACATATTGAGAATTATATTAATTACTAGTAGTGAACTAACTGTGACTTCGTCCGCGTGGCTTTATTTCACCCGCCATAACTAGCCGCCACTTGAGTCGTAGCGTGATGTATATGGCCTATGTTACTCAGTGATAATGTAGCTTTCTAATGGCAAAAAAACTTAGTAAAGAAGTTCCAAAGATTATTTTGGACAAACATCTTGGAGCGAATTTTTCATAAATTAAGATGCGGAATTGGGAATTTCCTCAGACGAAACCACAAGAAAAAGCTAGTCAGCAATGTTGAACTTGATTAAACCAGCCTGAGTCTCTGGAGTACCTCTTTTTCTTGAATACTTCTTTTAGTTTACTCTCGTAAACAGTGCCAATAGCTCGCGGCGTCGCATACGGAACGAATCAACGACCTCAGTTGACACTTAGCGGCGTATACAAAGGGCTAACTATGAGCGCGCGGACAGTACGGCATAAATGTATTGATGAATCCGCACGTTTGCCACTTGCCACAAACCAACCAACCCAACCAACATGACCCAACCGTGTTCGTGCGTTGGCCAACGCACAAACGTGTAGGTAGATGAATCTCAAGCGTTTGCCGAAAACTTCTTTGATTGGTGCTTTGTGCGTCAAAAACCAACACTCGATCGGATCGCTTGCAAACGCTTGCAAGTCTACACAAGCAAAGGCAAACGCTCTATATACTTATATGTTTGAAGTTGTGATGACTGGACAAGGTTTGGCAAGGGTCTGGACTCAGCATAATGTTATTACCTCGAGGTGATGCAAGAAAATAATATTTGGAACCACATGGGGGAGACCTTTGCCCAGCATTGGGACATTATAGGGAAGATAAAAAAAGAAAATGCCTCGTTAGCCTAGTGGTCCTTAGCGCGACTGCTACGCTAGGGTACTGGGTTCGATTCTCAGATCGAGCAAAGTGTTAACGAAGTGAATAACCTAACGGTTAGACGACCGCTTTGCAAATCGCTGGTTGTAAGTTCGATCCCCAAGGCAAAGGTCGATCAAAGTGTTATTGGATTTTTCAATCAAATTCTTAGCAGCAGCTTGAAGTTAGAATTTGTGCCCGGTTAATGGCAACGGGCTCGCCCACTATTACATGGGATCTAAACTTATCCGCGGATTGTTACACATACACTGGGCTCGGACTATATACATTAGTACACCTCTGCTTAACCCTTTAAAATCTGTGCAACATAGCTACTACACGCCTGTATTCCCCATACAGGCGTGATGGTAGCTATGTTGCAAAGACTAAATTGAATAGAGATCTACTGATCTACGTAAATGTATCGTGTGAACGGACCATAAGTTACAATTGGCGGGCGGAAACGTCATGTTTTTAATAAATACGCATTTACGGGTAATTCTGAGTTGGTGAGTTATGTTGATGATTTTAATTATTATAATTGTGTGTGCAAAAATGATATAGAGTTAGCAAGAGACTTACTTTTTTTAGGTGTTTTATATTTCGTTAATTTGAATGTCAAATTATAAAAGACTGTACTGTTGTTATGTGAAAAGGTGTTGTTTTTGTTTGATCTTGTCCCAAAAAACCACCATTTCGATTATCCCAACTGTAGTGCGATTCTCTAAAATGCAAACTCGAAAACGAGTCTCACTAAAGTGACAGCGGTCACTTCCATAACGAACTAAAACGCGATATACTAAAACTAATTGAAACAAAATTTAAAAAAAATGATTAAGAGTACACTTTGTAAACAAGCATATTACAAATTAGAGGATTATATCCAAGATAAAAATGCTTGGAAACATGCTGGTCCTGCTCCACTGGACAATTTAGTCTTGACGAAATCAACTGGTTGCTAATTAAATTAGTAATTTATTTTTGACTATTATTACTATTTCTTTTTTTCTCTTAGACAATAATGTTACTTTTGGTGATTACTATGGCTCACACACTGATTCGTTGCCTTTCAAATGTTAGAAGTGATCATCTTCGATCTCAATATTGGTGTTAAGTATTACAATTGGTTTAGCTTTCATTTCTTAATTCGTGGCACTTAGTACGCATTGTAGTACTTTGAGTGACTTTTATTGTTAACAGATCGTTTTGACATTAGCATATTTTATTATGGAATGCATGTAATTGTACAATATAATGTAATACGTTTTTTTTAAAAGAGTATGTATGGAGTTTCTTGCCCGTTCTTCTCCATACGAAACTACCTTTTGGAATGGGCAACTAGATTCATTAGTTTTAATTTTTTTTTGACGTTCAAAAGTGCCTTTTAATGGTCTAATTGAAATAAATGATTTGACTTTGACTTTGACTTTGAACCCACTTGACTTTGGTCGTGTTTTTGCTTGCCGTGGTGACGTCACCGGCGTGATCGTGTTTAACAGAATACCATATTGTTATCTCACTGCGGATTCAGCTTTCGAATTAGGAAGTGAGGCTTAGAGAATCGCACTGCTGGTCTCGGTCCCAATTAGTTCGAATAATTAAAGGTTTTACTGTATCGACTTTAATCGAATACTTTTAAATCGCCGCATTCGTGTTAGGCCTACTGCATACATAGTACTAAGTAGTACCTAAGTACTCAAAGCAAAGTCTGGTTTTGTAAATCTAGATAGGAACTGGTATACTGATCCATTAACCTAGAGGGTGTCCAAGAGTTTAACATTTCTAGGACATTTTCTAACAGGTTTATGTCTGAACTGAATTTGTGGCTATTGGATGTCTATTACTGGAGCTGACTGCCCCGGTGGTCCCTTGGTCCCTGACCGCTTTATTTAAAAGCTTGCTGGAGTAAATATCATTATGTTTTTAAATACGGCCATAAATAAAGAACTAGCTTGTAGTAGGTACTGATCTTGACCGTGGCAAACATGACTGTTGAGTGCGATTTGATTCTCAGGTCGGGCCAAGTAATCGGGTTTTCCTATTACGAATTTCTCGAGGCAGCCCGGAGTTTGGAAATTGGTACTGTGACACCCCCATGCCATAGAAAACACATAAAGTCGTTGATACTGCGCCTGAACATTACCCGGTCGTTTCGGATTGCCGAGCCAACGGGCTATGAGAGTAAGGGAAGGGGGACTGCGTTTGTGTTTGCGCATATACTTGTGCACTGTTATAATTATCTCGCTCGATTATCTTCCAGTTCCATATATAAAAGTATGTTCATAAGTCCGTTTGAATCCTAAGAGCAATAACGGAAATAAATCAAAGCACTGAAAGTTAATGAGCTATTCCACAGAAAAACAGAACAATGCAATTATCATAACGTCGACCTTTTTCGTGGAATTAAGAGCTCACTACCGTTTCCGGCACAACATGGGACAGTATCACTATCTCCGGAACTGTCCTTTGTTTTCCGGACTCGTGGTCACCCCACTCTAGTGTCAAACCAGTAAGGATTGTTGTGAATTCTTATTATTTTTACTTGAAGGTCGTATGCGTGATATTGGTGCGTGTGTGTACGTGAGAATGCATACATAGGATGTAGAGTTTCCGATGACCTTGTAATAGCGCAGTTTTTTGTTTTGAAAAGTGCGTTCATTGACATTGCGTTATTTTTTTTAATAAAGGTACTATTTTTATGCGTACTTCCACAAAAAAAAATAGAATATGCCGTCAGCCTTTTGATATCGTTGTTAGCGTTTATTGTAATGATGAGAGGTTGGAAACTATTTTGTTTAAATACATGCTTACCATGGCGCCTGAATTCACCGAAGGGTTAGGCAGAGGTGTGCCAATATGTATATTGGCACACCTCCACTCACAAGGCAATAGTGCCAACATCACGTAGCGAACTTACGGTGAACAATGTGTGGTTGCTCGTTCCAAAACGTAGGTCTCTATGGAGAAGAACCATCACCATCACGCCTGTATTCCCCGAAGGGTTAGGCAGAGGTGTACCAATGTACACCCACAGTTCGCCGGTATATTTAGGTCCCATGTAATAGGGGGCGAGCCTATTGCCATTAACCGGGCACAAATCCAAACTCCGAGCTGCTACTGACAATTTCATAAAAAAACCCAATAACACTTTTTGCTCGACCCGGGAATCGAACCCGGGACCCCTTGCACAGCAGTCGCACTTGCGGCCACGAGACCAACGGAGCAGTTATTTCTATGGAGAAGAAAGAGCAAGAAATTCCTGTGGTTCAAGTATAACCTTATTATTGTCGGTAGACGTCAACCGTTAGTACTTCTAGTAGCTGTATGTAGAGTCCTAAGAAACGCCACAAGGGCGTGGCTGACCAATATTAAACAAACATACGATCATGCAATCCTTTGTATACTTACATCAATTAATAAAATAATTAATTATAAATACTACTTTATTACCGCACGATGCAAATACCTACATTCATAAAACATCGGCCCTTACGAGGTATTGTAATTATTATGTAAATATTATCATACTTAATGATAGTACTTAAATAATTATTACTTGAGAGGTGTAATAAACACCTATGTTTTATTGTGGTTATGGTTTATTTTTCTGTTTTCTGATTTTATTTAGAACAATTATTTACGTAAATATTCTTTTGAAAAAATGTTTCTTATTGAAGAAATACAGGGACGCATTTTAAAAATATGATCGGTAATTTACTGATATTTACTTATGTAGTTTATTTGTTCCTTACCTTGTACCTTAAGTAAATGTGTACACTCAATAATTTGGAAAAAAATACTTAATAACTAGTGAGGATTCTATATATTCGTCGGTTCCTTCCAGCAAAATACCGCTAAACTAATCAGTAAATAAGTACTTAAAGATTTAACCTTACCACACAAATAACCGTAATCAATTTAAAGACTTCTCCTTTCGGACTAATCGGCACAATAATAGTAATTGACAGTTCAAGGGCGTTCTAAATGCGGCCCTGTATTGTGGTACATACGGAAACGTCAGTGCGTCTGTACGTTAACGTCTTAATTATTTCACGTTACACTGGATCGAGGAAGCTTTTGTTAAGATTACTTTAATTATATAGCGGTACATTATGTATTTGTAATTTATAAGTACTTACCGATCTATAAATAGAAATAATAATAACACCAGCCTAATGTTGTTACTTTACGGGCTTCGAATCATACAGAGATGTGACGAGCATTGATCACCACGCTCGCTCAAGCCAGATTGGCGATTTCAAACTTAAAGTAATTACAAGTTCAGATTACTTCAAGATGTTTTCCTACACTGATATCAGTGATGTCCAAGATAAACTTGAAAAACACATGTATTAATTTTCAAGAAAATGAAATCGGGGAAAAGGATTGTAGAACCTATAGAAAGACTCAATATTTTGACATATACAATTTTAGAACAGGGCCGAATCAAGGGATCTTTGCCTTCTGGGTCAAAAACTTTTTTTTTTCTGAAAATACCAATTCACTAGGGCGTACCGAGGGGAGAAAGCAGCTTCTTCTGAACCTGGATAATCAACCTTGAGCTCATACATTTAGCTGCTAAATTAATAAAATCGTGCGATTTCGCCCCCCTTGGCGTAATTCCCCTCTAGGTCAAAAACCACGCCCACGCTACGCCATTGATGTCTAAATATAACTTTGTAATTCTATTTAAGAAACCTGATCTTATCTATTGGATAACGGTAATTATCTACCTACAAATAATAAGTACATACCTGCCTACCTAATTTAGTTTGACTATGAACGTCTATGAATAAAATTAATTTTTGTACCAGTTTTTATTCTAATTACTATATTGTGTTTCCTAATACGATGTTGTTATTAAAGGAATATTCGTGTTTTCCTTGTTTTTTACTTGCATCAGTTAGTGGTAAGGATTGACAACAAAAACGTACGTAGGTGATTAGGATACAGTAACGTATGGCACGGTAAAAATGATTAAAATGTGGTACTAAGATTAAAAGTTAGTTCTCATATAATTATTAAAGCAATATCATGAAGAATTTGCATGGCAATAAATAAACAACTGAATTGACTAAATATTTACATATTTAAAACCAGCCAAAGATCTAATTTTATAGTTAACTAAATACGAGTATTATTGGTCTTCTGGGCTAGAATAAAGTTTTTTCGAAACAGTTGTGTCTCGGAATTATTGATTAACCAGCTATTGCACGCGACTTCGTGTTTCAGAAGCCATTTATTTATCTTTTATTAAGTGCCTAAATACAAAGTGCCATGGTTTTATAATTAGTAATGTCGGACTCCTATAACAACTTTAGTTTCCTATTTCAACCCCTTCAAGGTCCTTCTCCAAGCTCTGACCTATCTCTATACCAAAATTCATCAAAATCTGTTCAGCAATTCAAACGTTGAAGTTTAACAGACAGACAGAGCTACTTTCGCATTTATAATATTAAGTATATGAATACTGACAAACCACCCAGTTCAACTGCTGCAACGAACACTATCGAAACTGCAAATCACCTATTTCACAGGAGAAAAATTCAAAGTTTTAAATCGATGTACAAGAGTCGCGCAACATGCTCTGTATCGATTTTGTTCAATTAAAAACTTCTTCAATTACCTATGACTTTTTAATTTTATTTTTTAATTTATCCGACAGAGTTTTAAATTATCTTTTCAATAATGTAAAAAAGCAAAAATTTATTTTTTTGCAGTTTCGATAGTGTTCGTTGCGGCAGTCGAGTTACAGATTAGTACTACAAGTATTTCTTTATTTATGGCCGTAGTTAAAAACGTAATTATATTTAATCCAGCAAGTTATATTAAATTCTTAAATAAAGCGCAGACCGTAGATGTAGACAGCGATTATAAAAGCAACATAAATGGTGATTGCGAAACAACTTGACTCCATAAATTCTATGTTATTAGATTTCGAAATGCACTGGGCTGTGGTTGCAATTTTCATTATCTTTAAACAACCTACCATTTTCTACTTAAGCCGTAAATCTGTATTTTGATATATATCTAGGTGTGCCTATCGTTTTTGTTGTTAACCGACTTCAAAAACCTGGAGGTTATCAATTCGGATGTTTTTTTTTGTATGTTCGGGTGTAACTCCGTCATTTATAGACGAACTTGCAAAATTATATTCTTTGTAAAAAAAAAACTATTTACTAATATTACTATTTGGATTATAGAAAGTAGATACTAAAAATCCGCCTTCAAAAACTATAAAGTAAAAAATAACAAGATTTAAAAGTCGGCGGCAATACGAAACAATAAAGAGAAGCAAAGCCGCCAAACAGAAAATCTAAAGTTATTTTCCACTTTGAAACTGTTTGTTTTATCGTCCCTAAATATTAATTTTAATTAGCTGGCGAAATTTTACACGGGATGAACGTCTCTGATGTTTCCCCAGTTTACTTTATATAACACTGTGTTTACTCTCCCGTTGTAAGCCAATGAATACCGGATAAGAAAAAATATTTGATCGCTACTCTTCTTTCGCTTCTAGTAGCGGTTTCGATTCCCACACAAATATATGGCCCGATAGCTGTTCCAGGTCTGCCTGTTTGTGTATATGAGGTTTATATTATGTTTCTAAACGCACACACGATACAGGCCAAATTCCTAGAGTAGGGTAACGTTTATTAAAAGAAAAAACAAGGAAGATTTTACAGAATGTACCGCCTCCTCAACCTTGCCTTCTCTTAATAGTGTACAATAAAGATGATCACCACAATGGTTCTTATAAATGCATTAAAACATAAAACTTAACGAGTGCCACAATCTAATGCACAACCTTCGAGCCATCGCTAGATATTAGTTATAATGTTTTTATATTGAAATAAAAAAAAGACGATCTACCTTGAGACTAATTCTTGAGATTCATAGGAAGTGGGCAAGGTAACCCTTTTATTACTTATTTTTATACTTAGTTTTTTTTGGGACTAGCCCGCGACACTGTTCCCAAACCACTGCAACTCCTGTAAGCCAGAATCAACAGTGGCGACCACAAGAAAAGCGCCGAGACAATAAAGCTCGACGAGTCCCGGATAAACGACTCGTCTGCCTTGGATCCCACAACTAAATTATTAATATCATCCAGACCAAAATGGTGCACGAGTGTGCGCGCAAATACAGGTGCACTCCCTCTTACTTTACTTTCATAGTCCGATGAATGCATCCTTAAGATTGAAAAAGTATGACCAGTTGTATGAATGGGGACGAGGCGAAAGAAGGATCGTAACAGGTGTCATTTCTGCCTGGCCTAGGAGAGAGAAGCCTGTGTATGAGAAAAAGGCGTAAGTTTATGTATGTTATGTCATCCAACGTGGCAATGCCGAAGCCGCCAGTCTTTTGGGCACTTTTCTGATTGACGGCGATGTGGAGGAATTTTAATGCCTTATAGTTTAAGTTTCTTTTTTGTTATCATTAAGGGATTTTTTAAAATCTAATGTAGATAATTGTCAAACCAAACAAAATAAAATACCGTAAGTATGTATATAACTCTTCATCTTGAATCAATCGACCAAACAGTTCAAAAACAATTATCTTATTGGTTTTTTGCTGCAAACCTTGCACGGAAATGTCACAATCAATAAAGGAAGCTGATCGCTGGTCATGTGTCAACTATGCCGTAGTGTTGACTCTGAACTAATATGTACAGACCACAAGTCTGCAATACTTGCAATACCAAACGTTTACGTAATGTGTCAGACGAACGCGCTGCATTGTTTGATGTGTGATTGAGAATGTTATTAATGTAAACGAGCTTTTGCCCGCGACTTCGTCCGCGCGGGTAACCTGCGTTACGTCCTTGTTTACTACTTCGCTCCCGTAGGTCGTAGCGTGATGCTATAGAGCCTTTGTTATTCCTCACAAATCTGACTAACCGCCTTGTTAGCTTAGTGGTCCTAAGCGCAACGCTACTCTGCGCTACTCTCGCGTACTCTGCTACACTAGAGGTCTTGAGTTCGATTCCCAGGTCGAGCTAAAAGTGTCATTGGGTTTTTCTACGAAATTCTCAGTAGCAGCTCGGAGCCTTGGAATTGAAACATACCGGCGAACTGTGGGTGTACTCCTCTGCCTAACTCTTCGGGGAATACAGGCGTGATGGTATAATGATGATGATGCATGTGGCTATCCCTATCAGTATAAACGGTTCAGGCGTTTAGAAAATAACCTTTTTTAGCGTTACTTAAACTCGTTTGAAGGCAGCCTTGAAGACTACTGACCCGTCTCAAAGGCTTTGCTCAATGATGCCTGAATGCTGATTCAGGCATTCAAGTAAATAAATTTTACTTATTATTTTAATTCAAGGTTCGTCATTATGAGCAGTTTTGACTTACATAAACTAATACTAAATATTGACAATATAATCCTAATTAAATAAAACAAAATAAAGTAGGAGTAACCAATTACAACCAGTGGTATGTTAGTTTATGTAATAAAATAATCAAAAATCCTACTAAATAATCGTAATTAGTAGGTAATCGATAACCATATCGATTAACATTCGTCGCAGCAATCGATTTGACTCGGACTGCAAAATCCGCGCAGTTGGAGCCAATCGATTTAAACCCCAATGATAGTAGTGTCAAGGTACGTTTTAATTATTCCATTGTATGGTAAAATACTTCACGCCTATTGAGATAAAAGGGTCAGTCTTGCAGATTTTTTACTCGTTTGATGTAGTACAATTGGCGTCACTAAAATTATCGTTGTTGACTTTCCGATGCGCATGGAATTTTTCGTCGTCCTGGGTTCGATTTTCAGCTATGCTATTATGAAATAGGCAAATCACTTCGATAGTCATCTTGATAGTCACGCTTCAATTAGAATATCAAATCCTATTGAGAAACGTCAAGACACTCACTCGATATAATACTTCTCATTTACGTCATCATGTGGTGGCGCTAGTGTCGAACTCACTCATTGTAAGAATACGAAACTGAAATTCAGAAGTGATTTCGCAATTAACTTTTTAGAATAGCACTACAGCCCCCTAGCCAAGTCACAAACGATAATCGTAAACGCTGAGTAGACTTTAATAGATCTTCAACTTTATGTGCTTGGTTTTAAGTTGAAGATCTCGTGAAGATTGCATAGCGTTTTCGTTCTTTCCAGTCGCTAACGCTTAGAAATCTTTAATAGATTTTCAACTTAAGGCTTTGGGGTATAAATTTGAAAATCTATTGGTACCTACCGAGCGTTTACGATTATCGTTTGCGACTTGGCTAGGGGGGCAGATCAGCAAAAGTGTTATCAAGTTTTTTTGTTAGCCAGTACCTACTTTCCCACCCCTGGGTAAAGGCAATTTTCTTTAACATTGATGGATGACAAACAAGCCTACGGTCCTCCTAGTATGAAGTTGTGATCTCTGCCTCTACAAACCAGAGGCCATTCAAATGCGTTGTCATCCCAGAGACAATGCCGGGGCTGCGGGTTGTTCGAAAGAGATACCGCGCCCCCGGAACACAAAGGGCACATGAAGGAACATAGACGGGTTTTAGTCAGTAAAAGTCTGACACTCCCTCCCGCCCCGCCCAGGGCGGGGATGATGATTATTATTTGTTTGTAGGATACCTGATGATTTCGCGTCTTAAAAAAAAAACCCAGAGACAAAGTTAAAATGTCTTATGTGCCTTTAATTTACACCGGCACCCATACCCTTCAGACCGGCTGCTTTGCGGCAGAAATAGGCATGGTGGTAGTACTTCCCCGGACGAGCTCCTTCACAAAGAGCTCTAGTACTACTACTGCTTAGGACCAATAGGCTAACGAGGCAGATACAATACAAATATCGTATTACAAAAAATCTGATAGAAAGCTACGTCCATTGACGAGTGCTATAGGAAAAATATTTAACAGCATTCTTGACTACCACACGGGCGAAATCACGGGTAGAAACTAACTATACTAATATTATAAAGAGGTAACATTTGTTTGTAAGTTTGTATGTAGGAGGTAATCTCTGGATCTACTGGACCGATTTTGAAAATTCTTTTACCCATAGAAAGCCACGTTATTTGTGAGTGTCATAGGGTATAAAACATGCCTGCCGGGGCTGCGGGTTGTTCGAAAGAGATACCGCGCCCCCGGATCGCAAAGGGTACATGAAGGAACATAGACGGGTTTTAGTCAGTAAAAGTCTGACACTCCCTCCCGCCCCGCCCAGGGCGGGGGAAGTTATTTGATGATTTCACGTCTATAAAAAAAAGGGGTATAAAACATCACGCTACGACACACGGGAGCGGAGCAGTAACTGAAATTAGCAACGCGGACGAAGTCGCGGGCAGTTCTCTAGTTATAAATAAATTGCCTTTTTTCATTAGCACTAAAGACCTTTGGATTCTTTATGAAATAATTTATAACCCAAAGTGAAATGAGTATCAACAGCTAAGCGAGGTTGCTACAAGGCTGCACTGAAATGGAACAATCAATCAGTAACAAATTAATTATTATTATTATACTAGCTTATGCCTGCCACTTCGTACACGTAAATATCGCTTTTACTGGCTTTTTTTACGCGGTGCCCTATACGTCGATTTTGTAAAATTCAGACATGAACTCGCATCTCACGTCGCTATTCACCCTCACTTCAAAATGACATTGATTTATTTGACACTTTAAAGTGCGAAGTGAGTGTCGAGGAATTACGTATAGAATGCCACTTCTTACTGATCTCATACTTTATCTGTTAAAATTTCCCCGTCAATTTAGTTCAACTCGCTGACACGCTCGCAAGAGTGGCGCTAATGTAAATTCGAATTATCAACCGAGTTTTTAGAATGCCAATCAAGAAAGTCACAGCGGATTCAGATTCGAAGTTTAGAACGAGATCTTACAGAATCACAGAGCTGGCTGGAGGCCTTAATTGCCCTGGCTGGAGATCTTAATTCTAAGGCATCCACAGGAAAGTCTGGTTAAGCAGTAAACAACCTCCTAGGTTGAACGGCGAGATGCCATAGCGAAAAAAGAAAAGAAATAAAAAAGCGCGGTGCCCTTTCTTTTTCTAAAATAACAGTAGCCTATGTTGCTCCTTATAAATTCAGCTATCTAGGCTGTCAATAAAAGTAATGTCAAAATCAGTCCAGCCATTTTGGTGGTTAGATGGAACAAGACAGACAGACCAACAGACGGACTGAGAGAAAGAAATTTGATAATTTTTATTTTTGTGTTTTTAAGTAGCGTGCAGGCATTCTTATGTTTTCAGGAAAAAAACTGTTATTTTAATTTAACAAGCAGACATTTTTTATTTATATATATGTGTGTATAGATATAATTATAGTACATATTAATATGCTATGTAGGTAAGCAGGTACGAAGCTTCTTCCGCATTCAAAAAACGGTGTTATGTTATTTCCTTTTAGGCCGACTAGAAAAAAAGATAATTAAATGTTTACACTTGTTGGTTAACCTTTAACTATTAATATTTAACACTTTTTTATATAATTATATTTCAGTTAATGATCATTTCCTATGACACAAAATAATTTAAAATAAGTAATTGTTAAGTTACATCAGAAAACCTTAGCAGGTAGATAAATAAATATTTATGATTTTTTTTTTTCCTAGACCGTTTTCTTTTTCATTTTTGGATAAAAAATAAACTATTATTGGTTACAAGAACAAACATAATCTATCATCATCAAATCAGCCGCAGGACGTCCACTGCTGGATATAGGCCTCCCCCATATATTTCCAAAAGGACCAGTTGGAAGCAGCCTGCATCCAGCGCCTTCCTGCTGTCTTAATCAGGTCGTCCGTCCACCTTGTGAGTGGACGTCCTACACTACGGCTACTGGTAAACATAAAACCTACTAATAAATATGCAGTTTGCCCAAATGGCACCTACTTCTTCAAATTCAACAATAAAAAGTTTTGTCTGTCTGTCTACTAAACTTTCAGGACAAACCCTCTGAACCGATTTTGATGCAATTTCAGACGAAACGAGCTTGGTTGAATCTCAAGAAAGAATCGGTTTCGTTTTATTACGCGACTTCGTCTGTGTCCGTGAAAACCCGGATTTGATTGAGAAAAAGTCAATAATGACCTTACAAGGATTGAACTCACGCGCAATTCAAATAAGGAACCAACCAGGTTTACCGACATAATAATATATGCAAATAAGCTTCTAAAGTTGTATCTTGGACATCTCTGACATCGGTGAAAAAAAAACATCGTGACGAATCCTGGACTCTTCTTAGAATTATTATAAGTCTGAAACCGCTAATCCACCTTGACCAAGCTATCAATACTCTTGCCTTCTCAATACATATTTTAGCTTTACAATACATATTTGGTTGATATTATTTTTTCGTCGTTAGCCCAGTGGTCCTAAGCGCGACTGCTACGCTAGAGGCTTTGATTCCCAAGTCGAGCAAAAAGTGTAAATTAGTTTTTCTATAAAATTATCAGTAGCAGCTCAGAGTTAGGATTTGTGCCCGGTTAACGGCAACAGGCACGCCCCCTATTACATGGAACCTAAATATACCGGCGAACTCTGGCTGTACATTGGTACACCTCTGCCTAACCCTTCGGGGAATACAGGAGTTTTTTTTTTGTCGTTAGCCCATTGGTTTTTCTATAAAATTATCAGTAGCAGCTCAGCGTTAGTATTTGTGCCCTGTTAACCCCCCGCCCCACCCCTGCCTAACCCTTCGGGGAATATAGGCGTGATGGTATGTTACGTTATTTTTATTTATTTAAGCTTATAAGTAGAGGAAACCTTTAACTTCTATGAATGTGCCCTTGGAAGGTTGATATCTTGCGTCAGTAACTTCGACCACCTCTGATAGTTTTACTAATAAGCATGTTGTCATTCTGTCCGTGTATTTGTGTCCGTTATACAAAACATTGACATAATATTTTAGCGGACAATGTACTGAGACAGAAAGAATATGACCCTTCTTGAAATGACAGAAGGGCCGACATTTAAAACACACCCTAGCTTCTGCCCTCGACTTCGCCCGTGTGAAATAGTTACTTTGGGCAGCCGTTTTTATTTTTAAGATACTTATTTTATTCACTTTATATTTGAGTTTCATGGTTTCACCTTTAATTATGACAGAGTCCCTCACAAACTTTCATCCCCTATTACAACCCTTTTAAGCCCTTTTCTTGGGACAGTAGGTAGTCTATGTCCTTCTCCAAGTACTATATATATCTCTGTACCAAAATTCATCAAAATCGGTTCAGTGGTTTAGACGCGACAGCGTAACAGACAGACAGACAGATTGAAACATAAAACAGGCAGTTAGGTAGGTACTCTGCTCGTCCAAAAGTTACTCAATTTTACACACACACATACTAAACTCTTTCGTAACGTTGGTGCATGTGTGTGTGTGAAAAATAACAATAGTATGATAGCTTAGCTAACATTTTCCCATAGACAAAGCAGGTAGATGCCGACTGAAATAGTTTCCCATACAATATGTCGCCGAGATGACATAATTACGATCTTGAACTTTGGTGTCAAAGGTCACAGGTATAAATAACATACGTATTATAGAAATAAAAGCCTATTTATTGTCCTACTGCAGGGCGAAGGCCTCTTCTCATACAGAGAAGGCACGAGCTGCAATTACCGCGCCACTATTGATAAAATCCGTTACTTATTTTTAAAATACATAGGTACACTTATAGACAGTAGAGGCGCACAGGGCGCGTACAGGCAGATTAAAACCGTAGGAAAACGCTGGATGCAACTTCCAACCGGCCCTTTTGGAAATCAATGGGGAGGCGTATGGCCAGCAGTGGACGTCCTGCGACTGATATGATGATGATGAGTCCTACAGGAGGCGGGAAGCGACTTTGTTTTATACTATGTAGACTGATGACCTTCTTACGTCACACAATCATAACATAATCTTTAAGTTTTCTTTCGAAAAAAATACAACGAACAACAAAAACAGCGATTAACAATCAATTAACAATAATCTCGTTAAATCTACACGATACAAAAAATGTGGTTCTTTTTTTACTTACAACCGTCCAATTTAAACTGGTCTGTACACTTTAAGAGTTGATTTTTAGTGAGAGGTCAAGTTTGAACGGTTAGTGCTGACCCAAATGAGTTAGTAATTGTCGAAAACCTTGCATTACCACTCACTTCCGACGGCTTTGTGTACGAACTTCAAGGCGATGTGTTATGAGAGTCGGCAGACAATGTCTGGGCAGACGGCTGTCACGACGTGTCCTCAGGGGATCGTGGCTTTTGTACTTTGAACACTTGAGGGTCAGTCTAGACGGGGCATCAGCTTGAACAGTTTTGTAGTGGAAATTTGAAATGTAACGGTTTTTTGTTTGTAGAGAAATCCTCATGGACTGCCTCCGTCTCGGGGAAGGCGGACTAAAACCTCACGGTGTTCCGACACGAGAGACGCTTAGACCATTTTTCTGCACCCAAATATCGGAGTGTGTTCCTGGTGATATTTGACATTTACACATTACTCAAATTATTTTTATAATAAAATATAGCCTATAGCTTTCACGGATAACGTAGCCGATTAGCGAAAGAATTTTCAGAATCGGTCCTGTAGTTCCGGAGATTAGCGCGTTCAAATAGAAAAAAACAAACAAGCAAACAAACTTTTTAGCTTTATAAATATTAATTATATAAAATATAAGATTAACAAAAATTGTTTGAGCATATCGCTGTCGTCGGTATGATTCTCAAATGTGAAGTAACTACATAAGAATATGTTAGTAAACAATTTTGTAGTCAAGAGTACTTACCTCGTATACGAGTACAAGAGATGAAATTAAATAACAAGACCTCATCCAACAGACTACTTCACTTAATTCGTATAAGCCAGGAAGTCAAATTATGTTTTTTCGCACTCATCATTAAGTTTCATAATGCAATGTTTATTTGTAGCTTTTTGACTTTAACAACAAAATTAAATGCTAAATAGCGCATTTAATTTTGTTGATGAAGTAAAAAAAACTCATGACGTTTGTTTACAAAGATTTTGTAAATGCATTATGCATATTTTTCGTGTAAACTAATATCAACGTAATCTTGTAAACCATTTTTTTTTATTCCATTCTTTTATTTGTCTGCACATCTTTCATGGGGTGAAAGCACAAACACGAATAAGATTTAAAAAAAATTGCTGTTCCATTCATTTTTAGTTAGTTTTTTTTTAATATTATAGGGTTATTACCAAAGTAGTTCCTATACATAAATACTTTTCCCCCAGAAAAATAAGAGCTGAATTAAAATCCAACCCGAATACAAAAAAAAATGCAGTTCTCTTAAATATTTTCTAAAACTCGAAAATTCATTATTTTTTATTATTTGTGATGGACTTGCTCTTGATTTCCCTTTCGTGTATCTAGACAATGTCAGCCCAAAAGGAACCTTTTCGGCAATAAAACAATATTAAGTCCGAGCTACACGTATTCGCTTTTACGCCGCGTCGTGGTTAAGTGCTAAAATCCGCCGTCAACACAAGTACCAGCTTATCCGGGGCGCTCCCCATCTATTCGCCAATTGCTTGCGACCCTATAAATTAATTTAGATGCACATTCGGTGTGACAGCGGTGACGTGCATTTTAAGGTTAGATTTTATGCGAAAATTTAAATACAGGGTCAAGAGTAAAAAGGGTTTGGTTACGTTATGTTATTTCTGTTAAGTAGCCTCATTGCTTACAATCGACTGGGATTTAGTTGAAAAAGAGACGTTTTTCTTCCAACTCTGAATAAATATTAATGCATTCATAGTTTAGATACTTTGTTAAATATTAAATTATGTTGTATAGAAAGATACAAACACTTCAGCTTTAAAATAAAAAAAAAATATATAAGTATGCATAGAGACCTTCTTAATTTGATGACTTCATTCGATCAATAAGTCATAACAGCCAGCGTCATAGATGCATTCTTTTTTCAAATCAATGTTCTGCCGCCAAATTATACCGACGTCACTACGCGTCGCATTCAAAATATTTGATTGCGTCTGACGTCATTTAACTTGAACCTGGTATTTTACTTTTTTACTACATGTTTACCTATATGACAGCTTTATGCCAGGTTAAATACTTATTTCCTAACGTGGTTAGTTTATTGATATTCTCAGAATTAATTGACTCATTTAATCAAACACAATCATGCGATGAATGGGCCCTGAAATGTTGGAAAAACCCCAGCTTCTTGCATTGAAAATGAAAGTTTGTAAGCTAAATACAAGTCTTGGAATTAGTAACTAAACTTAAATTTCCGTGTTTTTGTATTGTAGGTGTTTGTTTGCAATGAGGAAATCAGAGATTTAAATAGTTTTTAAATAAATTAGCAATAAGCTTCGGCTTTATCCTGAAATATCAAACAATATGTTGTTGATTTATTGTGATTTGTTTTGTTGACAGTTTTTTATGTTAATGGGTGAAATCAGGTATCTGTTGACGTGGAGGGCTCTACCTATTATTGAAAAACACGTCATAATTGTTTGAAGTAAATATCATTATTTATGCCTATATTTATTCTGTTAACAGGCGTATTCCCGGCCTACCACGTTCTGCCACACTTTTCTTAATATTTATTTATTTTTAAAATCATCACATCTATGTATTACATAGTATAAACTTCATAAAAGAAATCGGGTCATTCAGCCTGAGCCCCTACAGTCCCTATACATATTTTTACATAATATTTGACAAGCTTCGATTTAAATTGTCACGCATTTTCGAAGCTAGGGATCAGAAAGGAATTTGCATATAGACCATCGTATAATAAGTGCCTGAGTATTTTTTGTTAAGTTGCAACGCTTCAAACTTTGACTTTTTCAATTCATATGTATACGTAGGTTGAAGGAAATACTTATCGTTAGAAAATCGAACTTATAGAGCCTGAAATCATGAGTCGCCAAGCTGTCTTGAGCAAGTGTATGCAAGCGTGGCGATTAATGCAAAAAAGTATTGATAAAAATAAAATAAAAACAGATTAATCATTCGTCTTTTAATTATAGTTGTCTAAAATCTATTTATAGATCTTTAAAGTTAAGCTTATGTAACTGTAGCTGTAGGTATTTAACAAGGACAGTAGAGTTTATTTTTTATTTTAAATCCAATTTTGATTGCGACGACTAAAAATAAATCTCATTAACAATGTTGTACAGAAAAACAGTAACGGTGTATCTAGTTTTTTTTTTAAGATCTATCTTTAGATATTTTTTTTATTATTCTTTTGGCTTATTATTGTCCCACTGCTGGGCAAAAGCTTCTTCTCATACAGAGAAGGTACGAGCATTGATCACCATGCTTGCTCAAGGCGACCGTAATCTCTTCAAAATTAGAGTGGTGACTTCTTCTGGGTAAGCTCACTCCATCGTCGACTTTGTCTCTGTCACCTCTGCCTTAGACTAGAGTCAAGAGCTTACCCAACTCAAATAAAAAGGGCGGTTTGGCGATTTCAGTAATATTTATTGTAACTCCATGTAAAGAACTTGACTTATTAGTATATCGCATGAATTCAGAAATGCAACAAGTAACGCACATTTCCAACTGGTTTGTCATCGCGCGAACCGCGTCGATTGACTGACATCCTCATTTAGTACTGTCATATCTGTCATCTCAATTTGATTTGTGTGGAAGATACGAAGACTATGTCAGAAATGTCGGGATCGTAGGACGCGGTTATCTGACGTTCTGCCTTCCGCGTATGAAAGGACCAAATAAGTACATTGAACAAAAGGACCAGCGTAGATTTTTTTACAAATAAATATTAAAGCTTTTTATGTTCTTAAAAAATTAAATTCAAATGATTTTAGATTAATCAAATATTTGAAATATTGTGCCCTTATTTTTTTTTTGTGTTGTACTTAATTGGGTACACTTTATTACTAAGTAGGGAACTAAAACTCTCATCTTCCAATTTTTCTAATGGCACCCTTATTTTTATCTCCTTATCTATATTATTCATAATTTATCTTTATAATTTATATAAAATCGGTCAACACGGACCGAGTCAACAATAATATAAAATAATAATTTCTTTTGTACACAAAGACCACAATATTCTATACCACAAAGAGAAAAAATAAATGCAGATAAATTATTAAGATAAATCCTATTCAGATTAAAAACTCCTTTTAAGAACATCTCGGAAGAAGATTTATAGGTGATTAAGTAAAGGTAGGTATACTTATCCAATTACTAAATTAAATCATGGTCTTTTTCAACGACTAGACTAACTGAACTAGATTTACTGTATCTATCTAGTTAACACGTAACAACTAACCAACCTTAATAAATATTTATCTAAGTACAGTAATTTTCAATACTCACCTAAAATTTAAATTACTTTGGAACTAAAGTAATAGGCGGCTATTCTAAAATGCATCGATTTAATTACGAATTTTGTAGTACGTAGGTAGGTTATAATAATTTTATAATTAATTCTACTTAACAAAAGCGGTTGATGCAGTTTTAAAAGTTGTTTATTTACCATTCAAAATTCATTGAATACGTCAGTTATTAATAATGAGTTATGAAAAGTTGCTGACATTTGTTTTATTCAAAATTCCTTTTCATTATATAAGAAATAATTTATGCTAATTTATTTAATTATTGCTTGTTAATGTTATGCAGGTAGATATAAAAATATGACAGTTGCATTTTTATATTGCAACACATCAACATAACAAAACATCTGTGGTACCTTGCTCCCTATGTTTGTAAAGGAAATAAATGATTAATGGGTGAAAACTAACGTATTCATTTATATAGAGCTTTTTAATTTATAACTATTTTTTATTTTTTTCCTAAACCTATTGTATTATAATTTTCCAACTAAAACCTCTAAATTAAAAAAAAAAACATAATAAATACTTACAAGTTTACCAAAAACACGCACCGACAAAATAAAAAAAAAACAACACACAATCACTGTCAATTAATTTAAATCTCGAACGTCACTACACGTCAATTTTCCCGCGCGAAAAGTTTTGAACGGTCAACGTTATTTTTTTAAGTTGCAAGTCTATGCACATGCCACGGTTAGTGCGCGGACTGCCAGCGCACTCAGCCTCTATCAATTTATATAGTCCTTGTGGTACCGCTTGGATGGAGTCTCGTCCTAGAATGGCACGTGCCCGCGGCCCCTTCTGCAGGGATTTATAACTGTAAGCTAGTATTTACTAAAATAGAATAAGTAGACACTTTTTAGGTTACATTTTCAGGAAGTAAAAACTTTAAATTTGGTTTTTCTCTAAATGCATTTTAACCGTAAACCGTTAAGCGTTTGCATTGAACTGTAAGTAGTTTTAATTATCAGCCTTTCACTAAGTATAGTAACAAAGAACGATTTAGTAAAAAAATATATGCTTAGGAACGTATTAATCTAGCAATTAAAGGTTAAAATGTACTACTATTTACTGTTTAATTTATTAAAGTTACTAGATGTTGCCCGCGACTTCGTTCGCGTTCACTATTACATGGGCTTCAATTTTGGTATCGCGTAAGCCTCTTCTTTTAAATAAAATTTCAAAAATAAAAGTAGGCTAAGTTACTCTTTATAACATATCTCTGCGAGTGAAAGTTTTTTCAGAATTGGTTAAGCCGTTTCAGAGAATGGCCGAAACAAACAGACGGAGAGACAAAAATTTTTTTTTTTTTTTTTTTTATGTAAGTACCGAATACGCTCTCATATGCATATAGTAAAAGCTGTTAATTTGAAATTACAAACAGACACTTCAATTTTATTTATTTGTATGAATAGATTTCTTCCCCTACAACCTTTTTTTTACCGATGGGAAATCATCAATTGACTTCCCCCGCCCTAGGTGGGCGGGAGGGAGTGTCAGACTTTTACTGACTAAAACCCATCCATGTTCCTTCTTGTGCCCTTTGCGTTCCGGGGGCGCGGTATTTCTTTCGAACAACCCGTAGCCCTCCCTTGCAACCTTGCTGTAATTCCAGCTCTATGCTTGCATACACAAAAAAAAATAACACTTTTTAGCTAGCAGAGTCAACAACTAAGGAATCAAAAGAAAAGGAAATTAAGCTGAATCATAACGTCAATCGTTTTGATATAATCACGACTAAAAATAACAGATACACAAAGTGCACTCGAATCTCAATCGGTGAATCCAAGATTTTATGTGCCCGACGAGTGCAGCTGTCGATCTTAATCGATTGCAACATTGCATGTAGTACATCTTAGTCGCGTAACACACTGAGAATATCAAAATTTATCAACATACAATTTGTCGGCACGGTTGGCACAGTGGCTTAGCAATAGGCTGCTGCGAGATTTGATTCCCGCACGGAACAAATATTTGTATGACCTAGAGATACTCGTTTCGGGTCTGGCTGTTTGTGTATGTAATTTTAGGAGCTGGTCATAAAAAAATAGAAGTAATCAAATATAAATACAATACCTGGCCAATATCTAATAAATACTTCTTTTTTTAGTTGCAACTATCAAATAACAGTATTCCAGAATACTCCTCTTGCAAAATTCAGAATCGCCCAGTTGCGTATGCGGTAGGCAGAGTTGTAGCGCGGCTATATCAATGTGTACATAGCGCCTAAACCCTCCGGCGAGATAGCTAGCTCGAACTTGAAAATCACGTCAAAAAAAATTATTTCAAAACCAATTTATTTTATTACTAGCTTCTGCCCGCGACTTCGTCCGCGTCACAGTTGATGTGTTATCCTACGGGTACCGTACATTTTCCCGGGATAAAAAGTAGCCTATGTGTTATTCCAGACTATAATCTATCTTTGTGCCAAATTTCATCCAGATCCATTCAGCCGTTTAAGCGTGAAAGAGTAACAAACATCCATACATCCATACATCCATACATACAAACTTTCGCCTTTATAATAGTAGTAGGATTGGTTCGTGTTAAGAACCACGAGCATAGTTAACTCCTTGAATTTGACGAGGATGCAAATCAACGCCTTGAATGTTCGTAAACGCACCCCACCCACGATACAGGAGAAACTCCTAGTATCTCAACGTGATTAAAAAAAAAACAAAAGAAAAACGACTGTTGTATTAATTTATATTCTAACAATGCAACGCAAACTCAAATCATTTATACGAAAAATATGCTTATTAAGTCCTTTCATGAGATACCAAACATGATTACTTTATTTTCTCATCACGTGTCCCCTGGTCTTGGGTTCGATTCCCAGGTCGAGCAAAAAGTGTTATTGGGTTTTTCTATGAAATTCTCAGTAGCAGCTCGGAGTCAGGATTTGTGCCCGGTTAATGGCAATAGGCTCGCCCCCTATTACATGGGACCTAAACATACCGGCAAACTGTGGGTGTATGTTGGTACACCTCTGCCTAACCCTTCGGGGAATACAGGCGTGATTGTATGTATGTGTATGTGTGTCCCCTGTAAGCGACTTTTTTGAATGTAATGTAACCTCACATAGCCTTTAACCAGCGGACGATCAAGACGCTTCCAACGATACCTCATTTGTCAAATTATGATGAATAGCTTAGAAGTTATGAGGGAACATACCTACATGCATACCAAATGAGCATAGAAGCAGCATTCAAGCAATGCCAGACGAAAAAAATCGAGGAAACCCCACACACGTGTAAATATTATAATATTTATTACATCACAATCAGCTGTGATGTATAATAAATATAAATACTTAACATAATCTACAATATCTACTAATATTATAAATAGGAAACATTTTTTGTTTGTTTGTTTGTAACGAAGAGGCTCCCAAACTACTGGACCGATTTCAACAATTTTTTCACCAATGGATAGCTACATTATTCCTGAGTAACATAGGCTATATAATATCACGCTACGACACACGGGAGAGGAGCAGTATCGAAAAACGTAACTTAACGCGGGTGAAATAAGCCATGCGGACGAAGGCAGGCTGGCAGTTCGCTAGTACTAATATAAAGCTGAAGAGTTTTTTTTCTTTCTTGTCTGGGACTACAAACCGGATTTGAAAAAATCTTTTGATGTTTAATAGCCAGATTAATGAGTAAGTAAACTTAGTATTTATTTTATTTTAACTAAAGACCATTTACAGGCACTTTTGAATTGGCAAGAAGTTACAGTTAAAGTTGAAGCTAGTTGCTCGTTCCAAAACGTAGGTCTCTATGGAGAAGAACGCGCAAGAAACTCCATGGACACTATTTTCTCACTTATTAATATTCTTGTTGCTTTTATATGTGAACACAAAACCTTAAATAGTCCCATAGAGTCTTATTTTGATCCATACATGAAATAGGATCGATTGGCATTAAAAAAAAAGATTTTTAGTATTTTAACATTTATTTCGCTAACTGTATTTTTTTTTCCAAAATCTGTGAATGCAGTTCAGAATATCTTATAAAGTTATGAATGGTCTCCTAAGAACGTTTTCCTGTAACTATAACGGTAAAATTACTGCTTTGTCTCAAAAATCCACCCTGTATAGTGTAAAATACTTTGACATTGTACTCATGATAACAAACAACTTTTCCGAAGAAACCCGAACAGCCTCGATTGTCTTGGGTTCGATTCCCAGGTCGAGCAAAAAGTGTTATTGGATTTATCTATGAAAATCTCAGTAGTTAGGATTTGTGCCCGGTTAATGACAATAGGCTCGCCCCCTATTACATAGGACCTGAACATACCGGCTAACTGTAAGTGTATACCTCTGCCCAAAATTCAAACATAAAATCACGCCCTTTTCCCATAGGGTTAGGCAGAAACCACGGAACGCCACCTGTGACGATCCCTACACACTCCTTTCGCCTCGTGCACATTCATACATGTGGTCATACAAGCACGCCGGGTTCTGCGCACCCGACCTTTCTGAAGAACCTCAACAATAAGGTCAGGGTAGGTCTTCCCGCCGCGGTAGACGCTCCGGGCGTCGGGAGCCGCGAGACGACTCCCGGCCACCGTAGACGCGGGTCTGTGGACGGTCAGCAATGGGTAGCTCACCGTCCGTACGTTCACTGAATAACGACAGACCGTGTCGACGGCGCGTTCGTGTTCCACGCGCGCCTCAAAGAGATGTCAGCATACTTGGATGGGGCCACTGAGGGCCGATGCCTGCCGGGGCTGCGGGTTGTTCGAAAGAGATACCGCGCCCCCGGAACGCAAAGGGCACACGAAGGAACATAGACGGGTTTTAGTCAGTAAAAGTCTGACACTAAGGGCGGGGGAAGTTATTTGATAATTTCCCGTCTATAAAAAAATAAATAAAAAGGGTTGGTCTTTCTAGGGTGTCCCCTCTGACCAAACCTTCGGAGAATACAGGCGTGGTGGAATCTATTCCCGAAGAAACGATTTTTCACGAACGAGCAGACGAAGTCGCAGGCAAAGCGCTAATGTATAATATTATAGGAAATCATACAATTTTTATGGTAATTTTATTAATAACTTCTATTTAAAAAACTGGTCTGTTCTGATACAGCGAAATGTCGAACATTTCATGATATGTCATAGATTGTAAAGTGTAGAAAAAAACGTAAACATTTTTTTGTTTACACTTTTTTATCTGTGGGGTAACTAAACGGGTACCTATTAGTGGACTATTAATTCTTCCGTGGCGTTGCTGTGTTCCGGTTTGAAGAATGCCAATAGGCATAAGAAACATCACAGGGTTTCTCTATCTTTAGCTATCTTTTTCTTTTGTTTGTTAGTTTTCACAAAGAGCTCTACTACTACAAAAAGTCTTAGTAGTCTGCCTATTACGGTTTCAGCTGAATTAAAGATCAAGAAAAACACGTTTATCCTTAGTCGCCATACCACTTTCCCTTCTATTTCCCTTCCCTTAAACTTTTTCTATACTTTATTTTTATTACTAGCTGTTCCCCGCGGTTTCCTTCTCGCTGCTCAGCACCTGTTGGTCGTAGCGTGATGTTACATAGCCTATAGCCTTCCTCAAGAAATGGACTATCCAACACTAAAAGAATTTTCCAATTCCAACCAATAGTCCCTGAGATTAGCGCGTTCAAACAAACAAACTCTTTAGCTTTATAATATTAAGTATAGATTTGTTGTTACAGCGGCCATAGGCTATTACAGTTCAAAATATACAGTCCAATGACAGACGGACAGACAGACAGCAGACCAATAGGGACCTCCCGTTTCGCACCCGCACTGTGCGGAACCCTATGAAATGACAGTTACATGGCATTCGGTAGTTAGGTACTGACAATGATTGCATGTATTAAGCAATTATATACTAGTTAAAATAGATACTAAGTATACTTCCCTATTTATGTTTAAAATGCAAAACCAGATTTAGTGGGCCCGCGGGCATAGCCTAAACTCTCTACTCTTAACAGTCTAACTTAATTCTTAACTAGCTATCCTAATACCCCGCAGTATCACCCGTGTTCAGTTATGTCTTTGGTTACTGCTCCGCACACTACTCGTAGCGTGATGTTTTTTTAAGTTTAAACTTTCTTCCTGTTTGTGAAAACGACATTGAAAGCCGTTGCGAAGTTTTTGTATAGGTTATTAATTTAGTTTTTTTTTTGTTATTGGGTTTTTCTATGAAATTCTGTAGCAGCTCGGAGTTTGTTGTGCCCGGTTAATGGCAATAGGCTCGCCCCCTATTACATGGGACCTAAATATACCGGCGAACTGTGGGTGTACATTAGTACACCTCTGCCTAACCCTTCGGGGAATACAGGCGTGATGGTATTTTTTTTTAATATTGTTCACAACAAAGCCAATGAATATTTTTCACTACTCGTATAAAGGCTACATAATAAATCATAAAGCATGTATCAATGTTTTTGAATCTGTCTAAGAATTTGGTCCTAGCTTCCTACCTAGATAATGCAGACAACCTACATTACGTTGCCTGCATTATCTAGTTAGGAAGCTAGGTGGAAACCATACCTGTGTAAATAATCTACCTACCTATTATCAATAACAAGCCCATTACCAATCGGGCACAAATCCAGACCCCGGGCGTCTACAGACAAATTCCTAAAACCCACCGGCGTCGTAACTATAAGCAGTCACCTTAGCAACCATTCAACCTGCTTGCAAGATTATGATGACACAGTAACAGTTAGGTCAACGTGTGCGAAGCCGCGGGCAACAGCTAGTTATCAATAATTATTCATTAACATAATAGGAACTGCCTCGTTAGCCTAGTGGTCCTAAGCGCGACTGCTACGCTAGAGGTCTTGGGTTTGATTCCCAGGTCGACCAAAGTGCTATTGGGTTTTTGTATGAAATTTTCAGTAACAGCTCCGAGTTAGGATTTGTGCCTGCCTAGGAATCGAACAAAAACCTCTAGCGTAGCAGTCTCGCTTAGGAGCACTAGGCTATATTAAGCCAATCAAAGACAAAGTTTAACATACTTAATTAATTAAATTGGTGACATATCGTGGGTTGGCTCATTCTAGCAGAACTAAACCCAATAAATCTTTAAGAGACTTGGGTCTTCAGATAATAAATTAAGTACAGACAATAATATATTCGCCAGGAAGCCAATTTCTGATTTAATTTACATATTTATGCAACTCGTGTAAAATATAATTTGTAAACATTTTTATTTGAGCCTTTTTTGTGTTTATTTTGTTTGTAATAAACGTGTAACGTTATTTGTGATCCTGTTTAGATATTGCGATAAGGATACTTATCAGTTTATCTATATTACTTTGATTGACATATTTTATCCGGGGTGTAAAAGACATTTTACATAACTACATATTAATACACATTATTCTCATTTATTTATTTTATGCACAATTATCTTGAAACTAAGTAACATTAGCACAATTAAATAACAGTTTTTTTTTAAGACGGGAAATCATCAAATAACTTCCCCCGCCCCCTAGTGTCAGACTTTTACTGACTAAAACCCGTCTATGTTCCTTTCATGTGCCCTCTGCGTTCCGTGGGCGCGGTATCTCTTTCGAACAACCCGCAGCCCCGGCAGGCATCGGCCCTCAGTGGCCCCATCCAAGTTTGCTGACATCTCTTTGAGGCGCGCGTGGAACACGAACGCGCCGTCGACACGGTAATTAAATAACAGTGGACAAGGCATCCGCCTCTCATGCACGAGGTTGTGGGTTCATGTAATTAATTGCATACAAGTGATAATGGTAGGAATATCATTTGTTTTTTTTATTACTTTTGTTTTACAAAAGCACAAGTTTATCAGTAAACTAGAGAGGTCAATGACCAAACAATGTAGATTGCTACGAGTATTATGTGTTTTCTTAAGGCAAGCTAAGTAGGTACCTAATTTCCTACTGAATAGCTAAGACCTTTTAAATAATTTTGTCCTTACGAATATGATCTACCTGCTAAATAGAAGTAGGAGGTCACTTGCGTCCAAGAAATTTTCCTGAAACATACTTGTGGGTATCCAAAAGTGCCATTATTCGGTCAGGTAGCGGATCCACCTAGAAAAAATAATCAAAGGGGAATTTGCCACCATACCATACCATCACGCCTGTATTCCCCGAAGAGTTAGGCAGAGGTGTACCAATGTACACCCACAGTTCGCCGGTTAGATCCCATGTAATAGGGGGCGAGCCTATTGCCATTAACCGGGCACAAATCCAAACTCCGAGCTGCTACTGAGAATTTCATAGAAAAACCCAATAACGCTTTTTGCTCGACCTGGGAATCGAACTCAGGACCTCTGGCGTAGCAGTCGTGCTTAGGACCACTAGGCTAACGAGGCAGGGGAATTTGCATCACAACTCCGACTGTAACAGTCATACGTCATTACACTGACGTTTCTACAGTCTGTCATTACACTGACGTCGGTCTGTCATTCGAACCAGGACCCATGGGGTTATATTGTTATTGCTGTGCAGTGCGAAGTAAATAGAATATTCTGTGAGAGCTTGTTTTTATTAAGAACCCTATCCTTCTGAGCGTTTCTTCAGCAATAGTTGTGATGCAAATTCCCCTGCCTCGTTAGCCTAGTGGTCCTAAGCACACGATTATAGATAAACCTATTTAGGTTTATCTATAATCGTGTGCTTTATTCCGAGGTAAAAAACCCTCTATCTATACTATGACGTTTTTGAACAGGATTTTTCACACCACTGCTTTTACCCCCTGCCAAAGTCACTATGTTCCAAACTTAGTAGTAGCCAATCGTTGAGAGGCTGCGGGTTGTTCGAAAGAGATACCCGCCCCCGGAACGCAAAGGGCACATGAAGGAACATAGACGAGTTTTAGTCAGTAAAAGTCTGACACTCCCTCCCGCCCCGCCCAGGGCGGGGGAAGTTGTTTGATGATTTCCCGTCTTAAAAAAAAACCAATCGTTGAGCTTACCCATATTGGGGACATTATGCAGAAAAGCTTTCAGGTTTTATACTATGACAGGTCTGGCAGTAATGGGCTTTTCAATAGATAGCCGCGAAAAAAAAACACATTGCAGATTAATAAGCTTTTTGCATAAATAAATACATACATAACATCACGCCTGTATTCCCCGAAGAGTTAGGCAGAGGTGTACCAATGTACACCCACAGTTCGCTGGTATGTCGGTGTGTGTTTTCCATTAAAATAGGGCGGTCAGTCTAATTAGGCAATAAATTTCAGTCTAGTCATCCCATGAATCAAACAAACTACGTCATGTACCTAAGATGCATTTTTCTCACTACGTCATAAAATTGAAATATTCCAATGAAATACAGTTAGGTACCTAACTCATTAACTTTTTATTTAATGAATTTATCCTCCTAATAAAAGTATTTCGTAATATTTAGTTTCTCAGATCGATATGAAAAAAAAAACATTAAGGAATTACAGGAAAAACATTGATTTTACTCCAAAAAATGTCTGGTGGGTTTTTACGCATCGATCCCTTGATGAAACTGTTGTTCCCAAAAAAGGTACAGTCAGCAACAAAAGTATTTTTTTAAATCCTTATATTTATAAAGCACAATATAAAAATAAAACCGAAATAGATCTAAAATTAAGATAAAATGAACTCTTAGGTATTGTGTAAAATTCTGAATAGCGGTGAATTGTGTTATTTACGTAAGTATCTATTTAGATGATATAGAAAAGTAACATCGACGTTTGTTGCTGACCGCACCTATTTTAACCTTATTTAGAAATATTTATTACGTACCGATCTTTAACGAAATAATACAGATGGTGCAGTCTGCATAACTGAACTTTTGGAACTTTTAGAGAACTGTGGGTGTACATTGGTACAGTTCTGCCTATCCCTTCGGGGAATACAGGCGTGGTGGTAAGCATGTAATTAATTTACAAGTGTTCTTTATGGCCCAATGGTTAATGCACCCGCCTGTCATGCAGTTTGTGGGTTCGCAGCCGGGCACGGGCAAGTACCACTGTGACTTTTTCTAATTTATATGTACTTTCTAAGTTTATCTTGGGCATCATAGACATCGGTAAAGAAAAAGATCGTATGGAAACCTTGGCCTGATAATTAATATAAGTCTGAAGTCTGAAATCACCAATCCGCCTTGAGCAAGAGTGTTGATCAATACTCGTGCCTTCTCTGTAGAAGAGGCCTTTGCTCTGCAGTAGGACAAGTAATAGGCTGGTTTTATTAATTTATTTACAAACTAGCTGTTCCCCGCGGTTTCACCCTCGCTGCTCAGCACCTGTTGGTCGTAACGTGATGTTACGACCAACCTATAGCCTATAGCCTTCCTCAAGAAATGGGCTATCCAACACTAAAAGAATTTTCCAATTCCAACCAGTAGTCCCTAAGATTAGCGCGTTCAAACAAACAAACTCTTTAGCTTTATAATATTAGTATAGATTACTTGTTTAAATACTACAAGTCTTGTTATAATGTAAACATTTTATTGCAACTGACTAATTAAACAACACATAATAAAACTATTAATCCAACGCAAGTAGGAAACTGTCACGTTACTTGTTGGTATGGCAAATTGTTTTATAATAATTATATTATTATCATAAGTCATACATTAACAGTAAAACATGCGTTGAACAAAGACAGTAAATAGTACGACTTTTTTAAATAACATTTATAATTTTAATTAATAATTTATAGGTTGGTAAAAGCATTCGACAATGGTGTTAAGAACGTTCAATAAAAACTAGAAAATATTTTTTCATTATTTAGAGAAACTAAGGTATTTAACAAAAACAACAGGTAAAAAATATTATGCTGAAAATATAATATGGGTTATATGGGTTTTTCTATGAAATTTTCAGTAGCAGCTCGGGGTTAGGATTTGTGCCCGGTTATAATGGCAATAGGCTCGCCCTCTATTACATGGAACCTAAATATTTCATTTCAACAATATAACATAGTAACTATTTGGCTGTTTTATTTCTATTGCTATTACAAATCCATACTTAGTATTAAAAATGCGAAACGTAACTCTGTCTGTCTGTCTGTTACACTTTCACGATTAAACCACTCAACCAAATTTGATGAAATTTAGCCTATGTCCTGGGTATTTTTTATTCTGCGACTTCATGGTAACCGACATTTACGCGGACGAAGCCGCGGGCAAAAGCTAGTGCATTATAATTGAAATGGTTAAATATTGATTTTTACTTTGTCACCTATGCACAGTTTTCGACGAACGACAAGTTCTTTGAATTGTAACCTTGTGGACTGGGTATGGGAAAAGAACCGCCTACTAATTGAGCGAATTAGTTCATTCCAATGCACATTTAGCGATAAATAATGAAGAATGAAGAGCTATGTCTACTGCCGTCTGGTAACTGGTAAAATTTGAGTCATTGTATGGTTTTACCATTGTTGTTAACACGTGAATGGACTCTGAAACAGGTGTCATTACAGGATAACGTGAATTGCACTTTTTAGACTGAAAACTTGAATTCAAAATCGAATGAATGTCATTTTCCTTGTATGTAAGGATCGTAGCAGGTGGCGTTCCGTGGTTTCTGCCTACCCCCATGGGAAAAAGGCGTAAGTTTGTGTATGTATGTGCAAGGAACAAGTGGTATGTACGGTCCACAAAAGAGATAAGTAACCGGACCGTCTCATATAGTTAAAAATTACTTTCAAACCGGTGGTCGTTTTAAAATCAAAATTTAATTTAATTAATTAATTGTTTATGTTCTATTCATAAAAATAAAATTCATTAAAAAACTTCTGTCGGTTTTTGAAAAATTTTGAATTTATTAGGCGGCCCTGGTTACTTATCTCTTTTGCTGACTGTACATACATACTTTGTAATTTTATTATTAACTAGCGACTTTCTCCACGAGACTTATTTCACCCCCGCTTAGTTATACCTTTGGTTACTACTTGTTATGTTACTCAGAAATAATGTAGCTATCTAGTGGTGAAAGAATGGTTAAAATCGGTCCAGTAGTTTTGGAGCCTATTCGACACCAACAAACATACAAATCTATCCTCTTAATAATACTCGTATTTGTCTAGATTGTATGTTTTGTGTTCAGATTAATTTTATAGACCTGATTAAGACCGCAAGAAGACGCTGGATGCAGGCCGCTTCCAACCGGTCCTATTCGAAATCTATGGGGGAGGCCTATGTCCAGCAGTGGACGTCCTGCGGCAGATATGATAATGATTACTGTTAAGTTACAAGGTTTTTTTTTAAAGTTTTTTTAACAAGTTACAGGAAAAAGGAATTTAGCTGCTCCTTCCTTTCTCGTACTTTTAAAATAAATGACCTATAATTATCTATGCTATTTTTAGATATGACAAGTCGACATAAATGAACTTCAATAATGTTTTAATTAGGTACATTTTCCGTATTATGTCACGTTTATTTTTTGTTATATTGTAGTAGTGCTACTAGATTATCCTCCATTAGCGTCTCCCCACCCGACCGGGAATCAGCCCGATTATAGGAGGCGATTCTCAGTCGTTTCTTCTCGCCGACAAAGAAATCTGTCAAAAATCGGCACGATAATCGGTCGTGGGGGCAGACCCTTAGAGGTCAGATGCACGGTGACAGATGGAGCGCTGCAATCCTAGACACAGCATGTATTCTATATTCTGTATTCTCTATCACCTGAATGTAATGTAATCCTCCAGACCGATTCCGGCCACGGCGGCTAATCTTAATGCCGACTAGCCACGTACGCAGGAGATATTATAGTGCACAAGTGTATGCGCAAACACAGCTGCACTCTCTCTTCCCTAACTCTCATAGCCCGATGGGACGGCAATCCGACACGACCGGAGAGAGATCAGGCGCAGGACCAACGGCTTTACGTGCATTCCGAGGCACGGGGGTGTCACACCACCAACTTCCAAGCTCCGGGCTGCTACTGAGAAATTCCTAATGGAAAAACCCAATATCACTTTTTGCCCGACACGGGAATCGAACCCGGGACCCCTTGCTCAGCAGTCGCGCTTGCGACCACGAGACCAACGGGGCAGTCACCTGAAACAACATTAGTAGAAATTTTAAATAGTCAATTTCTCATATTATACAAGCTTTTGTGTACTCTTACAAGTTGTTGAGCTTTTTCTCGTTTGAAATTTAGGCAAATGTATCTTCTTCTTTATCATGTGGGTAGTAAGGTCTAACGACCCCACACGCTCTAGTGTCAGAGTTTCTAAACTAATGCAATTCAATTTGCATTACAAGGCATTATAGCAATGTCAGCAGCAGTGTGACAGTGGCAGTGGGCAGGGCACATGGCACGCAGAGCTGATGGCCGATGGGGCCGCAAAGTTCTCGAATGGAGACCACGCACCGGCAAGCGCAGCGTAGGACGTCCACCCACAAGGTGGACGGACGACCTGATTAAGACCGCAGGAAGACGCTGGATGCAGGCCGCTTCCAACCGGTCTTTTTGGAAATCTATGGGGGTGGCCTATGTCCAGCTGTGGACGTCCTGCGGCTGATATGATGATGATAACAATGTCACAGGGCTGGTCTGATGATAAAACCGAAAAGTGGCCATAGCAACTTAATCAAATATTACAAGTTAAATTTGACCTCCCGGTGTTCGATTGAGCTGGAATTTTTGCATACATTATGCACATTTTATGACAAAGCAAATATAAAAGCTTGAACTTATTATTAAACTAGAACTTGTTATTTAACTATACGACAACCGCACAAAGATTATATAGTCTCTAATCCTAATCCATTCTAAAAAACAACCTTCTAATTACATCCAGAAGTGACATTTTGTCTTGCAGTTGACATATCGCACTACTTCTGGGCAATTTGCTCCTATCAATTACTATCGACCTAGGTTATTAACAGTAGGAGTACGAACACGTTCGACACGTCATAAATACGTACTTATTACCTACGTATAAGGTCCATTATGCGTCATACATGTTTCCTTATTCTTGTTCTAAGGAAACCGCTAGGCGTGACGTAGAACGGTAGAAACAAGTCGATCGTTTTTTGTTTGTTTACGTTTTTTGTTCGAAACACGTCACTTTTTTCTATTTTGTTTTATTTTTAACCAGTTGTTTAGTGTATGGATATTTTGATTGATGAATTGAGGTTCTAGAGTTCTAAGACGAACGTCATTTTAGTATGGCTGTTTGAGGATAGGCAGAGAAACGTGTCGTAAAGGTAGGCGTACTCGCTAACTTCAATGTTGGGGTGTTCAGATCTACACTAATGTTCTAAATGCGAAAGTAACTCTCTACCCACAGCAAACTGTCCATTAAGCCGAAACCGATTATAATATTTGCTATTTTTTAATCCGTGACGTTGTGTACATCCGCGTTCTCTCATTCACACAAAAACGCACATAGACTTTTTTTTTATGGGACAAGCCCGCCACACTGTTCCCAAACCACTGCAACTTCTGTAAGCCAGAATCAACAGTGGCGACCACAAGAAAAGCGCTGAGACAATGAGTCCCGGAGCAACGATTCAACTGTCTTGGATCCTGCAACGAAATTACGCACATAGACTGTAAAATCTTTTTAGGTATATTAGGTACTATACATACTTACATTCATATAAAGCTCGATACCATAACATTTAACCAAAAAATACATCCTCTTTCGGCCATGCTGGATCACGTGGGTCTGAAATATAAACTTGCTTTTTTTTCTGATATGCTTTTAAGCTGCAAGAGTTTTATTAGCTCCCCGACTCTGTCGGCGAAGAGTCCTGTCGGCGAAGAGTCCCGTCGAAGCAAATTCTTGTCGGTGTTCAGTCTGCCGGCGTTTAGTCGTACACTGGTAATGTCTAGATGTCTTCTTCTTTCTTTATCATGTGGGTAGTAAGGTTTAACGACCCCACATACCCTAGTGTCAGAGTTTCTAAACCGCCTCAAGGGACTCTGACATGGTTACCAATGTCAGTGATGAATAAGATAAACTTACAAAATAAACCTATGTCTAGATGTGATATAGTGCGTTCATAGATCAGTGCGACTCACACTTAATCGAGTTCAGGTGACCGCACTCTTATTTAAGGACTGGATCCGCGCCTGAAACTAGCAATCGCATGTACACGAGTACAGCTTAAAACATCTCTCAATCAAAACACAACTAATTTCAACAGGAACCATGCATCTCAAGGTTCATATTGCAAGAATCAGGTTCTTATCTAGCAAAAAATACTATTTAATAACTAATTACTTCGATCCATCACTGTTTCAATCTTTGCATCGATCCTTTTAGATTTCATTCAATAATTTGCATAATTACCTACAACAAGTTCCTATCAATTAATTATGGTACTATTAATGACGGTCATTATTTTTTATAGAACTACTCTTACTCTGGGTCAAAACGAAGGCAAAGCAGTTGTAACAAGAGATTATATTTTAGAAATATTTGACTATCTTATTGATCTTATGGTTGCTAGCAAGGCTACTGTCAAAACGCGAATCTATGGGGGCATATATATATTTTAATGGCAATAGCAAACGTCCGCAACGTCTCCGTAGTAACTGCTCCGTTGGTCTCGTGGTCGCAAGTGCGACTGCTGTGCAAGGGGTCCCGGGTTCGATTCCCGGGTCGAGCAAAGTGTTATTGGGTTTTTCTATGAAATTCTCAGTAGCGGCTCGGAGTTTGGATTTGTGCCCGGTTAATGGCAATAGGCTCGCCTGAATATACCGGCGAACTGTGGGTGTACATTGGCACACCTCTGCCTAACCCTTCGGGGAATACAGGCGTGATGGTATATATTTATTATAGTAAACGTCACTTTTTCTTCAACCAATTTAGTATTTAATGATTTCGAAGAAATTAAAAATCTATTTTTGAAGATTAAAGTGTTTATTTAGTGGGCAGCGCGAGACCGGTCATTGTGGCTATCTTTAGGGGGGGCCTATGTCCAGCAGTGGACGTCGTTCTGCTGATGTGATGATGTATGACTTAGAATTATTGCTTAAAGGTATCTACTAGCCATGGCAAAATATGGGTACATCTCTGCCTTCGAAGAATGTTTAAACCGACATGTTTTATAAATATTTCCCCCTAGCTTTTGCCCGCGACTTCGTCCACGTGGATTAATAATTCCCGTTCCCGGGGGATATCCGGGATGAAAACTCCTATCCTATGTCCTTTCTCGGGTCCCAGACTATATCTGTACCAAATTTCATTGAAATCGGTTCTGTGGTTTAGGCGTGAAGAAGAGACAGACAGACAGAGTTACTTTCGCATTTATAATATTAGCAAGGATTAATAAATAACGGAAAATCCGACAACCGCATAACAAATTTTGCTCGTCATATTAATGTATTTTTAAACTCATCCACTTATTTGCTTGTCTACCGTTTCTGATGAACTATTTGTCTACGTACACGTCATCAGTTATATAAATATGGGGTTTCTCCAAAAACCCGTTAAGTAATATCAAGACTGTGATCTCCGGGTTGAAGAGGTAGTCAGGGATATACCGCTGATTTGGACCAAGCTGGTAACATTTCGAATTGTAAAACTGGCGGGGTATAGCTACCATATAGTTCCACTCCTTTGCTGTGCGCATTACTAAAGAGGTTTAAATTGGAATCGCGTCCGGATTGGTGAAATAACAACAAGGTACGGAGGTGTCGTCAGAAATGCAGAATCCATGGTGCTTCTAAGCATTCCCTAAAATCCGTGTTCCTCCTTATTCCCTTTACGTTCCAGAGTCGCGGTAACCCTTTCGAGCAAATTCTGCAACCCTGGCAGGCACTGCTGGCCATAGCAGACTAGCAGTCCCCGTCTACTATGCTTGCATCTCTTTGAGGTGCGCGTGGAACACAACGCGCTGCCGACCCGGGCCTGGTTCTAATCGGACGGCAATCCATCCCACGCCAAAACCCCTACGTACTTTAAGTACTTTGTCCAACCGCTGATTAAATCTTAGCAGACACGCTTACGACAATAACAACGTAGCATTCTCATGACCTCATTAAGTAAATCCGTTGTAAATTACATAAAAACATCGTTTTAATCATAAAGTTCTTTAAATATTGGCTTTAAGTGTGTCACAGCACCACGGTTCAAGAATCGGGGACCTTGACGGCGCAAAAACTGTGTATCTAACTACTAGTGGGTACAGCGATTACGTGAGGGTCAACCGACCAGCAGTGACACTATTTGCAGACCATGGAATAAGCAGTCATAATATGCTGCGTCGTTTTTTTCAAGTGGTCGATTCGGAATTGTGTGCCCGGTTTATGGGTTCGCTTCCTAGGTCGAGCAAAGTGTTATTGGGTTTTTTTATGAAATAGCGTAAGAGCTCGGTGTTAGAATTTGTGTCCGGTTAATGGCAATAGGCTCGCCCCCTATTACATTGGACCTGAAAACATACCGGCGAACTGTAGGTGTACATTGGTACACCTCTGCCTGACCGTTCGGGGAAAACAGGCGTGATGATATGTTTATGTTCGATTCGGGATCGGATCCTGGGTAAGATTCCCTGATCGGGCGAAGTGTTATTGGGTTTTTGCGTTAGAAATTTCCGAGTAACAGCCCGGAGTTTGAAAGTTTGTGGTGTGCTTCGGAAAGCATGTAAAGCAGTTGGTCCTGCCGGCATATTCTGTAAGAAATCTCCCTCAGTGAATTAAGGTGAAGTGAGCTAAAAGTGGGCTGCCACTATACGATGCTAGGGATTGACAGGTCGCTACACGCTCACTCCACGGAAGGAGGGTTTTACAGAATAACACCGCTGCGCCCAAACCCACCCCAGTGGTTTCGAATTGCCGTCCCATCGAACTGCAAAGTCAGGGAAGTGGGTGTGCACCTATGTTTATGCACACACTTGTGCAATATTTCCTGTTGTTTAGTGTCCATTGAGATTGGCAACATAGACAAAAAAACATGAGTTATGTCATCGTCTCGTTTTTAACCGACTGCAACGAGGAGGAGTTTCTTAATTAGTCTGTTTGGAGTTGTGACCTCGATGCAAATGGCATGCATATGATACTTTGGTAATAACGTAGTTAAAATTGTACATACATAGCTATGTATATCATGTTGTACTTTGGTATGTAAATGCCACAATACGAACAAATAAACATTAATAATACTGGCTGTACGTGCGACTCCGCTTACATGGAGAACGCAACATAATACGCAAGAGAAAATGGATAGGTTTTTAATTACCCGACTGCGACAGAAGGAGGGTTATGTTTTTCGAGGGTATGTTTGTATGTATGTATGTATGTATGTATGTATGTATGTATGTATGTATGTATGTAAGTTTGTATGTATAATTGTTTGACACGCTCTGCAGGCTGAACGGCTCGATGGATTTTAGCTTGAGAGGTGTCGTTAGATTCGTATTTACTGTGAGAGTGACACTGGGTATATAAAAAAAAAAACAAAATTGCGGATTTTTGGCGCCAAATTCAAATGTTTGGCTCGCTCTGCAGGCTGAACGGCTCGATGGATTTTAGCTTGAGAGGTGTCGGTAGATTCGTATTTACTGTAAGAGTGATACTGGGTATATTAATTTCTTTATTAAAACACTAAAAAAATAAAAAATAAAAAACGGTAATTTAAAAAACTAAAAAACCCGACTGCTATTCTTTAAAAATCCCTAAAACAAGATAAATTGTAGCAGTCGGGACCCATTCGGGACCATCTGCAATGTAATATAGGTATGTGCTCTCAATTCACTAATCCTCCATTTCTAGAATGGGTCCCGACTGCTACAATTTATCTTGTTTTAGGGATTTTTAAAGAATAGCAGTCGGGTTTTTTTTATTTTACTGCCTCGGAGCCTAGTGGTCCTAAGCGCGACTGATACGCTAGAGGTCTTGGGTTCGATTCCCGGGTTGAGCAATTATTGGGTTTTTCTATGAAATTCTTAGTAGCAGTTCGGAATTAGGATTTGTGCCTGGTTAATGGCAGTGGACTCGCCCCCTACTACATGGGACCTAAATATGCCGGAGAACTGTGGGAGGCCGGGGGTGTACATTGGTACACCTCTGCCTAATCCTTCGGGGATAAGCGTGATGGTATGTATTTTTTTATTTGAAATGGGTTTGCTCTTGATTCTAGTCTAGGTCAGAGGTGACAGTAGGTAGTGAGGTGAGATAAAGGTAGGTACGAGTATATAGGTATTTAAAATAATAAAAAAATCAAGGCAGAGGTGTACTTATGCACACCCATAGTTCGCCGGTATATTTAGGTCCCATATAATAGGGGGCGAGTCTATTGCCATTAACCGGGCACAAATCCTAACTCCAAGCTGCTACTGAGAATTTCATAGAAAAACCCAATAACAGGAGGGAGGGGAGGGGGGGTTCCCTTCGGGGAATACAGGCGTGATGGTATATTTTTTTCTTTTTTTTTTTAAATCAAGCAAATCAGAATAATGGAGTTGTATGGACTATCTTGCCTATTCTTCTCCATACGAAAGTACCTTTTGGAAGCCGCAACTAGATCCATTTCTTTTTTTGTTTTTAACATTCAAAAGTGCTTTTTAATGGCCTAACTGAAATAAATTATTTAACTATAACTTTGACTTGGACTTTAAATGATTTTCGCAGTAAAACCTTTCAACAGACGCACAGACAGACACACCTTCCACAAGATAAGATTAATCAGACAATTAATGAAAAATATTGACACCAATTAATTTATGTGATTAATATTGCTAATAAAGTATATCTCCGAGCTTCCTGATACAATCCCGATGTGAAGGCTGACGGCGATAAGATAGTAATCTTATCTATAAACCATAAAACTAAAATAGAAACTTCCTCTTTGTCTGTAACGCACTGGTTCATTGATAAGAATGGCGGGTAGTCTATACTTCCGTATAATTGGGTAAATTGACATAATTTTTATGAGCTGTCAAAAGGCGATTCCCCCATAGATTTTTTATGGCAAAAGTAAACAGGCTATTATCTTTAAAACTCTTGTCTTTTTAACAGCAAAAGCACCGCAAGATGTTATATGTGGTCCCCCATTGTAATTTTTCTAATTGTAATTTTTCTATTTGTCTACCGTGATTCCAAAAAAAACCATTTGATTAATAAAAGTCAGTTTTTCGCCATTCAATTTGAGGTCACATGCGCTGGTTCTAACATTTGCTAAAGTACATAAAGTACTTAATACATTTTTTCTTTTCATTTAGTACTAAATTAATTACTGTGAACCAATTTTAGACCTAAAGCATTAAGCATGCTATGGTCCCCTGTACGTAAAGGTGTACACCCACATAATACCTTTTTTTTTTTAATTATTGTTTGTTTGTCATGATTTGTGTACCTATATCTTTTGTTATAGATCATAAATAAATAAATAAATCAACACATACATACCATCACGCCTGTATTTTCCGAAGGGTTAGGCAGACTTGGTGTGCCAATGTACACCCACAGTCCGCCGGTGTGTTTTAGGTTCTATGTAATAGGGAGCGAGCCTATTGCCATTAACCACGCACAAATCCTAATTCCGAGCTGCTACTAAGAATTTCATAGAAAAATCCAATAACATTTGCTTGACTTGGGAATCAAACCCAAGATCTCTAACGTAGCAGTCGCGGTTACGAGTACTAGGCTAACGAGGCAGTTAAATAAACAAATCAAATATAGGATAAATATAAAGTTTTTTTTTTTAACCTATCGGAAACAACATGCTTCTAATTTTAAAAATTGCCCTACTTACCATATAGGTACCTACGTACTTATTACCAAAATAGTTATTTCCCGATTCAAACGTCAATCAAAATCGGAAAAAAAATGAATTAATTCAAAGCAAAGCAATAATACTGTGATGTAATCCCCTTTAATTATACATCATTATGAATGGTAAGTCAAGGTTGATCACGCCATCAACGAACTTTGATTGTTTGATTACAATGATCAAGTGCAGTTGATCTGATGCCAGACATCCCGATTTTCTCGGGACATCCCGCGATTTTTAACTTTAAGACAAGCCCTGTCCTACACAGAAATTATGGGAATTATGTTTTCTTTCTCCTCCGCTAATATTTTCTGACTAATTTCGTTGCGGGATCCAAGATAGTTGTATCGTTTCTCCGGGACTCATCGAGCATCATTGCCTCGGCGCTTTTCTAGCGGTCTCCACTGTTGATTCTGGCTGCCAGGACTTGCACTGGATGGAAAAGTGTCCCATTAAAAAAACGGTGTCCCGCTTTTTATGGTAATCGACGGTGCAGCAAAGTTTAAAGATTCGTGTGCTGTTTTTTTTAACTTTGTGGAAGAAATCGAAAAGTCTTTAAAAGCAGTACAATGTCTAAGAATATAAAAATAATAAACTTCTTAATTTAGGGTTTTCATTATGTCCCGATTTCATAGAATGAATCGCGAGATTTTTAAAAAATATTTTTTTTTTGTAAAAAGTTTTTTTATTTTTCGCTTTTTAGTATCTAGTTCCTGTCATCCAAATCCATGAAGGACCAGTAATACTACGTAAATTTACAAGAGAAAGTAGAATATGCAATTTCGTTAACTCGGATGTCATTTTTTTTTTCAGTTATCTTGATTTATAAACGTAATCACCTAACCGGTGGCGATTAAATTTATTTGGCACCATCTCTTAAGTATGGCCTATCAAACAAAAAAAGAATTATCAAAATCGATTCATAACCTATTCTGATTTGCTCTAGTTTATAACCTTTCTAGGGATGTATCGATTATTATCAATCACCCATATTTATAGGTTTGTTATAACCTTGTAATAGAAAACATTAGCATATTATTTAATAAATACATTATATGTATTTATATATCGTTAAAAACAATTTGTTCCGCCTATCTACAAAATATAAATAATTTATTTATGTTAAACAGTAATTCTAAACAAATATGTAATCGTTTTTTATTAAGCAAGGTGCCCGCGACTTCGTCCGTGTGGCTTATTTCACACGCGTTAAGTTACGTCTTGGGTTGCTGCTACTCAGGAATAATGTAGCTATCTATTGGTGAAGAAATGGTTAAAATCGGTCAAGTACTTTCGGAGCCTATTCGGTACAAACAAACAAACAAATCTTACCTCTTTATAATATTATTAGTACAGACCAGCTTCTGCACTCGATTTCAACTAAGTTGACTCTTACCAAAATTGACTCTTTGCCACAGATGTACTGTCACCCAGAGAGGTTAAGCACATAATGCCATTGTTGGTCCAGCACCTCATCTCTCCCGGGTTGTGTAGGAATGTCATTTATTCAAACCATGAGAGTGAGGAAGGAAGAGTGTACCTATACCCTGTTTGCCCACACACATATGTGCATTTTATCTTGGAAATTTTGTTCCATTTTCTTGCACCCACTGTTTTGTCTCTGCATCACCCTATGGTAGACTGGTAGAAAATGCATAAGGCAAGGCGGGCAAGGCAGGCGGTTAAGTTTGCCTTTGTACGGTGTATTTTTACTTTTGTGAATAAAGTTCTAATAAATAAATGTGCAGTATCATATCTCCCCTGCCCCGTTGGTCTCGTGGTCGCAAGTGCGACTGCTGTGCAAGGGGTCCCGGGTTTGATTCCCAGGTCGAGCAAAAAGTGTTATTGGGTTTTTCTATGAAATTCTCAGTGGCAGCTCGGAGTTTGGATTTGTGCCCGGTTAATGGCAATAGGCTCGCCCCCTATAACATGGGACCTAAATATACCGGCGAACTGTGGGTGTACATTGGCACACCTCTGCCTAACCCTTCGGGGAATACAGGCGTGATGGTATATATTATATTATCATATCTCCACCGATGAGATTCACCGCCGTGACTGAAATTTGGTCAGAAGAATATTTTTGTTGTTGCTTCTAAAACTTCAACATTTACTTACTTTCTAAACCAATCCCAGCCTTGTATTTATATTAAAATACCAACCTAACTAAATCAATCAACGATTAATGGTATCCATTAATTATCCGCTTAATTAGTAGTGGACTGTAACAGTTAAGTTTAACGATGGACCATCTTGTTAGCCTTGAGTACAATCTTATATTATCACGAAATCGTGCATCTTATGCTATTGTGATTTGTGATTTAGATACAGTTATATTTGTTTCTTTTTGGAAGTCTGTGGTAACCATAGGCGTATATAGGGTGGGGGGGGGGGTCGTGCCCACCCCAGAATGGTCTTGTGCCTACCCCAGGCTGTAGGGCTCACCTTCCGCCTGACCGCATTGCATCGCATCGGTCATGGCATCTTAGGGGCCTTAATTTTTTTTTAGTTTTCGCTTTTTATTCATTCATCCACTTTCTATAGTCCAAATCTGTAAATTAACAAGATATACACATATTTATTTAAGTAACGATACGGTTAACGCAGTGGCTGAAAGGTTAACTGCTGCAGCGCTGCGTTTCGCGGGTTCTATACCTGCATTGTACACATTTGTTCGCGGTCTAGCTATTTGTGCCCCGTTGGTCTCGTGGTTGCAAGCGCGACTGCTGAGCAAGGGGTCCCGGGTTCGATTCCCAGGTCGGGCAAAAAGTGTTATTGGGTTTTTCCATTAGGAATTTCTCAGTAGCAGTCCGGAGTTTGGAAGTTGGTGGTGTGACACCCCCGAGCCTCGGAAAGCACGTAAAGCCGATGGTCCTGCGCCTGATCTCTCTCCGGTCGTGTCGGATTGCCGTCCCATCGGGCTATGAGAGTTAGGGAAGAGGGAGTGCACCTGTGTTTGCGCACACACTTGTGCACTATAATATCTCCTGCGTACGTGGCTAGTCTGCATTAAGGTTAGCCGCCGTGGCCGGAATCGGCCTGGAGAATTACATTACATTACATTTGTGTATGTGAGTTTATATGTTTGTAAATTAACCCACCATATAGGAGATTCACCTAGTGTAGCCATGGGCAAAGCTTTAAAAAAGGCAACATTTTTTTTTGTCAGTGTCTTTCAAAAGTATATCATAATGATCTAATAGAAATAGTAAGTTTAGTTTGTAACAACTAACTAACTAAGAAGTTTTAAACTTCTAAAATGTTAGTCATTTATTCTAAAGCCCTTTATACTTATGATTCAATTTATTAAAAGGTAATTAACTTTATTGGCCAAGTGTGATTTAATGTGTCTGTAAGCACCCACAATTGGGTAGATGACACCACTAACCAATAATTTCAAGAAACAACTTCACAAAAAAACATTTAATTTTAGCACTAAAAACCCGATGATTTTTTAAATAACAATAAAAATCGATTTTTAGTTGCTTTAAAATCAATAAATAGTTAGTGAATTGAAAAGACAAAAAAGTGACGTCATAGTTGAGTATTGTCATAGAAAATCTATGGGGGAATGGCGTTTTGACAGCTCATAAAAAGTACGTCAATTGATTAGTGGTGTCATCTACCCAATTATTGTAATATACAAGAAAAAGTCCAAATGAAGCCAAGATTAAATCCGGTTTCCGGACTTATTTAATCTTGGCTACATTTGGAACTTTTCCACGTAGGCTCGTGTCAAGTACTTTTCGACCTAGAATGATTATTTTAGATACAGGAAGTCGGACTACAATTATAATGCTTACATGAACTATATACTTATAAGCTATCGTTGCCAAGTAAAACCAGTGCTATTCAGGTATCTGCCTACAATAAAAAAATACTCGTTTTAAACTCCATCTCGTTTCCTTTTCCGGTTACAAGATTGGTCAACAAAAAGTGTCACTTGGTTAATTTTTTTATTCATCCTTCATTATAACCTTTCTCCTACTGGACAATGTTACTCGGTAAAAAAGTTGACATTCAAGTTTGGGTTTTAAATAGTGTGCGTTAAAATAGTTTTTGTAATCATCATCTTCCTGCCCTTATCTCATTTTATTTGGGGTCGGCGCAACATGTTTTCTTCTTCCATGCCAACCTGTCAACCGTCATACTATCACTGACTCCCTTCTCTTTCATATCATTCTTCACACAATCCATCCATCTTTTCTTTGGCCTCCCTCTTCCTCTACATCCATCCACATTTACATAAAATAGTTTTTGTAATGACACGATAAAAGGTGACAGCTCGCGGAAGGCATTCTGACAATTCCCTGATTACTAATTTATTAATTAGAACACGGCTTTCTATGGGTTAGGTAATGAATTATCAAAATCGATTCAGTAGATCCATAGATTACCACTCAAACTTCACAAACTCACAAACTGAAAGATAATATTCTACAAAACGTTTAGATGCTTTGTACCAAAAAATACACGTGATTTTGGGTAGACGGGGTACTCTGGAACATCAAGTACGTGGTGATGTAGACGGGGGCAAAATTTACTAAAAGACATCCCGTGATGAATGGATGACCCTTTCATCAAGCAAATCTAACTCTTTGTTCTCTAGGCACACTTCAATAGTCCAGAATGCTCCAATGACAGTTTACTGACGAGTGGGTCATCAAATCATCAAGGATGTTGACAAACGACCAACATCCTCATTACTACCACAATTATATTGTTCAACTCAATCACGGCAATTACTCAATCTTTCATCAATCTCTGTGTCCCTTTCTGGTGACTTATGAAAGAGCAAGATGCAAGATGTTGATTCTAAACGATCGATTTGAAGAGGGAACTACGAAATTTGTTTTCAGGGCCAATTTCCGTGTGAATTTTGTGTCATGGAATAGTTTTGTTTCGATTATAATGTTGTGTTAAATTTCGTGTAGGTGAATTGGTTGATATTTGAAACGAATTTAAAAAAAAAAACTGTCTTTCTCATACGAATGAAAACGCTATAATAATTAATACGTTAGTATATATTATATTAATCTATGATAATAATATACAAATCCATAGAAGAACCTAAAACTCTATGGTTTAATATTTTTGTCTTTTAATTAACCTGACAGTGTTTTCCACTGATTTATGTCTATGGACGCTACATAACTACGAAACTATACTTACTAGGAAAAGAACTAAATCTAGACTTCGTTAAAGATGATAAATAAATAAGCGGCGAAGTAATAGCAGTAATAACTATAAAATACTTAATCAATCTTGTGAATGGCTGATAGTTTACATTGCGTTATTGTTACGTTATTTTGCTGATGCTATATTGAGTGGAGTATAGTTGTCCCTATACCTACATATCTATAAAAACCTTATTTTAATCAATAACTGACATAAAATTCACTCAAATTATGCTGTACAATACTTTATGCATTAAGACATGAAAAAGTAATTCCTTTTATATCGTAGACAGAGAATAGAGGTTTTATATAGAAGTTTGAAACATTTCTATAATATCTATGGTTTTTCTCACACCGACGCCGTTACCAAGGCAACCACATAAACAGCGAAACACCGAGACCGAACGCGATTTTACAAAGATTTTTTACCTGTTTTGTTTGTTTTAATATTGTTTGTTAATGTTTTTAGTGTCGTTTCTTTAAGTTATAGTGCAACCTTCCATCATGGACGAGGAAGAAGATTTCGGGACAGCCCTCATCATCGGCTCGGAGACTACCGAAGCTGAAAAGGAATTTGCCAAAGTAAGCTTCTTTGTTATTTTTTGGATATCTAATTAGATACTACTAGCGAACTGCCTCGTTGGCCTAGCGGTTTTAAGCGCGACTGCTACGGTTGGGTTACGGTGGGGTCTTGGGTTCGATTCCCTAGTCGAGCAGAAAGTGTTATTGGGTTTTTGTATAAAATTTTCAGCAGCAGCTCGGAGCTATTACATGGGACCTTAAAACATACGGGCGAACTGTGGGTGTGCATTGGTACACCTCTGCCTATCCCTCCATCACGCCTGTATTCCCAGGCGTGATGGAGGCGAACTATCCGTGACTTCTTCCGCGTTAAGCTACGTCTTTGGTTGCTGCTCCGCTCCCGAGGGTCGTAGCGTGATGTTATACAGGAAAAATTTTTAACCAGTGCGTAAATTTTGCCATAATAAACTTCAACACGTTTTATTAAACACGTATATTTTATTTTGATATGTCTTAGTACTAAAAAAAAGTTATCGCTTACGAAACATGTTTACTTAAAAACATATTTTATGGTCACTCGCCGGGCGATCGGGCGGCGCGCGTATCAGCTGTGTCGGCGCGTGTGTGGCGCGTAGGTAACAGCTGACTCGGCGCTCGCTCGCCGCTGCGACGACGTACCTACGCGGTGCGGTTACTGACCTTTTTTTAGTTTGGACTGCGATATGAAGTTACTTGTTAACGTAATTCCAACTTTTCCTTCATACTTTCATGGGCTTAGGACCATCAAAATGCATAATAATAAACTTGAATGAAGCACTAAGATAGGTATGCAACATAAACATGAAGATAGATTCTCGTTGCTTAATAAATACACTCGCACCATTTCATAGTATTCGCGGTGAGTAAAGTTTGACATCGTGATTGATACGACGCGAGTACACACGGCAACTGCAGGGCGCAGGGGTTGCGCGGGGTAAGAACGCTCGGACGTCAGGACACCAATTGCGCGTGGAACGTACTGACGGCGGGCGGGCGGCGGCGGCCCGGCGCTAGCGCATTCCCCACCCCCTCACCCCAGCCATGCGCCCGGGCGGCGGCCGCGAGTTTTCATTGATAGTATGGCGAATAGATTATGTCCATGTTTTGCTTATTTCAAACTCGGATAAGGATGAAAAAATTTTAATTATTTTTTTTTAACTAAACACGGAAATGTGTTCTATTACTGACACTGAACTACCAAAAAAAATTTACGTACTGGTTAAAAACTTTTCCTGTATAGCCTATGTTACTCAGTGATAATGTAGCTTTCTAACGACATAAGAATTTTAGAAAATGGTTTAGTATTTTTCAAGTTTATTCCTTACATACGAAACTACAAATCTTTCTTCTTTATAATATTAGTATAGATATAGATTAGTGTAGAAGTGTAGATATTGCGCGAGGCTTGCGTGCTTGTATGACCAGATGTATGAACGTAAACGAGGTGAAAGGAGTATAGGCCGCCACACTATTTCCAACACTGCAACTCCTGAAAGCCAGAATCAAAAGTAGAGAACGCCAGAAATGCGCCGAGACAATGAAGCTCGACGAGTCCCGGAGAAACGAAACGACTGTCTGTCGGTTTGTCTGGTCTGTGGTGTGTTTGTCTGTCGAAAGGAGTATGTAAGGATGGTTGTAGGTGGCGTTCTGTGGTCTGCCTACCGCCATTGGAAAACGGCTGGAGTTTATGTATGTATGTATAGCCTAAGACTTCGTTTCACACGAACAGATGTTAAATTTAAAAGTTTTATTTTATTTTATTTTCTCTTATGTTTATCGTAGACATCTTTAACATAGGGTAAGAAAACATCCGTGGAAACCTGTACTTAGGATAAATATAAGTCTGAAGTCGCCAATCCGCCTTTAGCAAGCGTGGTGATCAATAGATCAATGTGCGTGCCTTCTCTGTAGAAGAGGCTTTTGCCCTACAGGGGGATCATATAAGCCTGGTGTTATTGGTTTTTGCTTATAAAGTACCTACCTACTTTGTTTAAAATGACATAATATTTCAGTGCCTTATTACTAATGTGGGTAGTTGGAAAGAGACTGACGATTAGTTTAGTGGTAGGTAGTTCTTCTAGTGATCGTGCAAGCTCATCCCCGTGTGGTATTTCTGGTCTTAATTTTTTCATTATCGGTTTTATGGAGAGAAAGCCAAATCCCATTTCACACGTTTAAAGTATTGACTCTGTTGGCTCCGATTCTCAGGTCGGGCGAAGTAGTGAGTTTTTCAGCTAGGATTTTTTTTTTTTTGGTAGCAGCCCGGAGTTTGGAAGTTAAAGGCAGATTTAGACCAGGGTCAGTGACTGGCGCCGAAATCGAACCAAGTCAGCGCTGACCCGAAAAAACCCCGTATAAATTGATTTCAAGTCAGAACAGTGGCGGGAAGTCAGCGCTGACTTGTAAATTCGCACATGAATATTTAGAAGTCAGTCTAGGCGCGGGCACTGGCACCGGTAACTGACTTGAGCACTGGCCCTGGCTAAATCTGCATTAATGGTGTACACATAGTGTGACACTTTCTTACTTCAGAAAGCACGCAAAGTCGTTGGTTTTGTGCCTGATCTTTCTGTGGTCGTGTCGGATTGCCGTCGAGATGAGAGTAACAGAAAAGGTAGTGCACCTGTGTTTGCGCACACACACGTACGTACTATATTATCTTCTGCGTACTTAGAGGTCGAGCAGTGTTATTGGGTTTTTCTGTGAAATTCTCAGTAGCAGCTCGGAGTTAGGATTCGTGCCCGGTTAATAACAATAGGCTCGTCCCATATTACATGAGACTTAAAACATACCGGCGAACGGTGGGTGTACATTGGTACGCTTCTGCCTAACCCTTCGGGGAATGCAAGCGTGATGGTATGTATGTGGATATTATTTAATCTATGATGCAATTCTTTTCAGGTCCTTGATCAGCTTCGGGAGACCGAAGGTATGAAGTTTGTAAAAGACGTGTACACCAAGCTCTATGACTCCTATTACAAGTACAAAGAGGAGAACACTCAGCATTGTGAGGAGAAGGCGGGACTCCGGGTAAGGAGGAACTATGGACTTTATTCCTAATCCCATAAAGTTCTTTTTATGATATTGGCAACAATAATTCGGTTCTAAAGAGAGTTTTTGTATTAAGAACTTTAAACGTAAAAGAACTTTTAACGTAAAAAGAACTTTATTCGTAAAAAGATCTGTTAATTTTTTAAAGGTAAATTTTAGATAAATAAGTAAATGTAGGTACTTGTTTTACACCAATATTACGTCATCAAAATGGCTGGCAGTAGCAGCTCGGAGTTTGGATTTGTGCCCGGTTAATGGCAATAGGCTCGCCCCCTATTACTTGGGACCTAAAAACATACCGGCGAACTGTGGGTGTTCATTGGTACACCTCTGCCTAACCCTTCGGGGAATACAGGCGTGATTGTATTTATGTTTATTAGTAGTAATTGCGTCGGATTGTTTATTGCAGCATAAACTAAATCGTTTCGATGACGTCGTCTCGCAATATGTTGAAGAGATAGCCAACAATCGTAAACTTATTGAGCAACTACGCGCGGAAATCAGTAAGTATCAATCAGTAAAATCCTTTACAATAAAAGATCATTGGACATCTAGACGCACCTCAAATTACCAACCACACCTTGTTGCTGTTCCATCAATTCGCACTTGGCGTTTCATAACGCCTTTCATAGGCGTATATAGGGGGGGATTTTCATCTTATGACTCTGGGGTATTAAGTTGCAAATCTATTGGTACCTACCGAGCGTTTACGATTATCGTTTGCGACTTGGCTAGAGGGCTGTTCCGAATGCATTCAACACTAATCTCTTTAAAGTTACAGTAAACAGGCTTCTTCTAAAGATACACATTTCATTGTGACAATTTCGTTTCATTGTAAAAGTTTCACTGTGAGAGGGTGCAACTTATTATGAATTCAAACAATGAAATGTCTATCTTTTCGTGTAGAAAATAAAGTTATATTTTGAGTCGCTCTATTAAAAGGGCAACGTCACATCGCGTCGCATCTCGGTGTGAACTCTCCCTATACCTCACAAAAACAAAAAGTCAACATCTCTTTCTATGGTAGCCAATACTCGTATGTGTTTTGGTAGAGGAGGCCCAGGATCTAGCAGATGCCATGCATGCGCGCGAACTGCAGAGCGTGGAGAGCATGGAGACCCTGAAGAGAACCCTCGTCAAACTTGAGAAGGAACTGGACCAGAGGAAGCGAGCTGGTGATGATGATGCGTAAGTATAACACCTTAAAGGTGGTTTTTAACTGGCTAGGCGAGGCTAGGCGAGGCTAGGATTGAAGCACGCTGACCCTTCCATACTGTAAGATGTGTTTCCATTTTGCAAAATAATAAATACTCTATTTGATGCAGCAATATAGTTCAATTTTGTACGACCATAAAGTTCAATTGTCACCACGCGCGCATTCAGACCTTGCACACCAAAGACTGACGCCGCGTCTGTCTTTGGTTAACGCTCCGCTCCCGTGGGTCGTAGCGCGATGTTAGTAACCTATGACACTCACAAATAACGTGGCTTTCGATGAGTAAAATAATTTTCAAATTCGGTTCAGTAGATCCAGAGATTACCCCCTACAACCTTACAAACTGATAAACGTTACCTCATTAGTATAGATAGATAATAATATTTTTTCCTCATTTTAGTAAATAAGCACACTTAATCATATATTTTTTTTAAGTTATATATAGTATTTTAAACCGTATCCACGCCTCATTTCAAAAGTGGAGCAACATCAGCCGCGAAAGAAAAAGAAAAGTTCGAAAAAGAGAAACAGGCGCTGCAGGGTGAACTGGAGGGCGCTAAACAACGGCTTGCCAACTCGCTCAACTACATCGATGAGTTGGAGAGCAAGAGCCAGGACCATGAACTCACCATCTCCAAGCTTGAGGAACAGATTGAGGTGATATCTTTGAATAACTGCTCTCTATTTACCCGACTGCGCCAGAAGGAGGGTTGTTTTTCGAGAGTATGTATGTATGTATAATTGTTTGGCACGCTCTGCAGTCTGAACGGCTTGATGGATTTTAGCTTGAGAGGTGTCGTTAGATTCGTATTTACTGCTAGAGTGACACTGGGTATATCGAAATAAAAAACTAAAAAAAAATAAAAAATAAAAAACGGTAATTTAAAAAACAAAAAAACCCGACTGCTTTTCTGAGTAATTATGAAAAATCCCTAAAACAAGAAAGTCGTTGTACCCGATTACACTTAAAATTGTAGCAGTCGGGACCCACTCTAGAAATGGAGGCTTAGTGAATTGAGAGCACATACCTATATTACATTGCAGATGGTCCCGAATGGGTCCCGACTGCTACAATTTTAAGTGCAATCGGGTACAACGACTTTCTTGTTTTAGGGATTTTTCATAATTACTCAGAAAAGCAGTCGGGTTTCTTAGTTTTTTAAATTACCGTTTTTTTTATGAAGGAGCTCGTCTGGGAAGTACTACCACCATACCTGTTTCTGTCGCAAAAGAGCGTTGCTGTGTTTCGGTTTGAAGGGTATGGGTGCCGGTGTAATTACAGGCAGATGAGACACATTTTAACTGGAATGACAATGCTTTTGAAAGACCTCTAGGTATTGCAGATAGCTATAGGCAGAGGTGACCACTTAACATCATTTGGGCTATCGGCTTGTTTACCATCCAAAAATGTTAAAAAAGAACTGTAGTGTACTGTGTTGACAGCCGACCAGCAGTGTGATTCTCTAAGCCTCACTTCGTAATCCGAAAGCTGAATCCGCAGTGAGATTACAAAATGGTATTCTGTTTAACACGATCACGCCCGGTGACGTCACCACGGCGAACGAATACTAAACCAATGACAGGTTGGTTCGTTATCGAAGTTAGCGCGATCACTTTAGTGAGACTCGTTTTCGAGTTTGCATTTTAGAGAATCGCACTGCTGGTACCTAAAGGCCGCGGGAATTCGCTGGATGTGGACAGCGCAAGACCGGTTATTGTGACCATCTTTAGGGGAAGCAGCCTATGTCCTGCAATGGGCAACCGTCGGCTGATATGATGATGATGATGGTGATCTTTCCATTTCACCATGGTTGCTTTATGTGCTGCATATCATGTATGATGGCCCAGTGTTTAAGGCGCCCGCCTCTCATGTATGAGACTGTGGGTTTGAGGTCGGGCTTGGGCCCCTAGTGTGACTTTATGTACTTTAGATTTACTTTCTAAGTTTATCTTGGATATCACTGTCATCGGTAAAGGAAAACATCGTGAGGACTTTTAATTATTATTAATTTGGAATCGCCAATTAGCTTTCATCAGTCTCTGAGAAGGTCCGAGATTGTTCCGTGCGGGAATCGATCCCACGACACGCACAACACGCACAGCACCGCAGCCACCGTACCGTTTTGGGAATTAATAAAATACTGGTTTGTTGTCGTTTAGGAAGCTGAGAACAACGCAGTGCGTCAGAACCGCCTCGTGGACCACATGAAGTCAGAACAGGACACAGTCATGGCTGAAGTGGAGGCGCGCGGGATCGCCTTGGCAACACTCAATGAAAAAGTCAGTTTCATGTACATATTTATAGTAGAACGTCGACTATCCGAACTAATTAACACCGAGACTAGTTTGGATAATCGAAATGTGGACTCAAAATATAACTGTATTTAAGATACACATTTATTTTTTATTTGTTGAATTCAGAATGTGTTGCTCCTTCTCACAGTGAAATTCTTACAATGACTTTAGTATCTTATCGTGTAGTAAATAAAGTTATATTTTGAGTTGCTTTATTAAAATTACACTACTACTCACTAATTCATTTGTCTTCACAGTTAACAAAAGCGGAGAAATTGATAGAACGCCGAGACCGTCAGCTAAGTAGCATGACGACCAAACTGGAGACGGCACACGCAGAACAAGAGGCCGCTATCCAGAAGAGCTTGTCTTTGCGAGAGAAGCTGGACGAGACCAACAATGAATTCGGCCAAATGAAGTCAAAGTTTACTCAACTTACCAAGGAGCTTAAGGTTAATATATCACACTACAACTGCTCGCGAATTCATCCGCGTGGATATTCTCAGCCTTGTTAAATAACGTCTTTGGTTACTGCTCCACTCCCTTGTTATAGCGTGATGTTAGCCTATGTTACTCAGGAATAATGTAGCTATTTATTGGTGAAAAATGTATTGAAATCGGTCCAGTTTCGCTGGTGATAAAATAAATAGGGTTTTTTTATAGTAGTGATTCAATAGCGTTGTTGTATATTAAAAAAATATATGATCTCTTTCTAGAACGCGACGGATGACTGCATTAAACTTCGCAATGAAATGGGGAAGCTGCTTAAAGCGGGTGTGCAACAAACCAAGAAGTACCAACTTCTGGAGCAGAACAAAGCCACTGTTGAATATGATCGGTTCGTTACAACATTAATTCTGCTTTTGTTTGTGTCGCAAAGGACCATTAATAAGGAATATGCCAGTTTTGAATAACCATGAATTTAAAAAAGATATATGCCATCGAAGATTTGTTTCTATCTCTTTCTACTTGAACTCTTTCTCTTTGGACTTGTCATTAATATTCTGTAAATTCTATAAAGTTTGAAAACGCCAACCACCCTTAACCCTTAAGCAAGCGTGGTCTCTTCTTCTTTATCGTGTGGGCAGTAAGGTCTAGGGTGTGTGGGGTCGTTAGACCTTACTGCCCACACGATAAAGAAGAGATGCAAGCGTGGTGATCAATGTTTATGCCTTCTCTGTATGAGAAGAGGCCTTTTCCCTGCTGTGGGACAATGTTTGTGGAATGCGCTCCCTGTTAAGGTTTTTCCAACAGACCACAGCATGAGGTTTTTCAAGAAAGGAGTTTTGTGGTTTTTACGGCGTCGGCAACGCACGAGTGATGCCTCTGGTGTTGCAAGTGTCCATAGGCAGCGGTAACCGCTTAGCATCAGGCCGGCCATTAGCTCGTTTGCCACCTTCAGTGGTATAAACCCATTTGTGTGTCCATGGAGTTTCTTGCTCGTTCTTCTCCATAGAGACCTACGATTTAGAACGACCAACTATGTAGCTTCAATTTTAAACTGTAACTTCTTGACAGTTAAAAAATGCCTGTATAATATATATGTCTAATTGAAATAAAGGCTTTGACTTTGACTTGTCTACACATTTGTGTTTTTTGTCTGAACCAATTTTCTTTATGTTATCTGGCATGCACTTATTATTATTGTATGTATACACATGTTTGGGCAAATAAATCTTATCTAACCTTAAAAAAATATTGCTGGTATTTTTATTCTTCGTATCTCTGTCACCAGTGACCGTCTTCGACAGCAAGTGTCGGTGATGGAGCGGGACCTGATGCTGGGCAAGAAGCAAGCTGAGAACGACAGGAGGGACATTGAGAACCTGAAGAGGGAGAAAGAAATTATGTTAAAGAACATGCAGAAGATACAACGTGAGTACATGCAGTTAAAAGTCAAGTCATTGTCTTAAATTAGGCCTGAGCTTCCCAACCTGATTGCCCCGCCCTGAGGTGCCGTAGAAAGTAAATAGTGGCACCGCGAGACGCTTCCCGGAACTTCAAAAAATTCAAATAAAAAAAAGCAAATATCTTTAATAATATAAACGATCAATATTGTATTCAAATATGTATTTGAGAAATATAATATTAAAGTTCATGCTATTAGCGAAGGGAAGTACGCGGAAGGCTCGTTGCATGGTTGTTTTTAGTCAGTAAAAGTCTGATAGAGACCCAACCCCAAAGCGCATGTCATACTTCTAAACTTGTAAGTGCGCCGCGGGCTGAAAAAGGTTGGGAACCCCTTAATTAGATCATTATGTACGATTTTCACCAAACAAACGGCCAATTTATGCTGCTTGGAACAGCATACGCGAGGACCTAACCGAATTCCAGGCAGTATAAATTCCATGCAAACGTGAACCTTAACTATTATGTGAAAGCCTGCATTTTCTTTAGCACAGTGTAAATGCGCTCCGATGCCGCCTGGTTGGTGCAAATCATACATAATGGTCTAATTTGAAATGGCATTTCCGAATGCATTTAACAACCTCTTTAAAATTAGAGTGAACAGACTTCTTCTGGGTAAGCTCACTCCATCGTCGACTTTGTCTCTGTCATCTTGGCTAGAGTCAAGAGCAAAGCTATATCAAGTAACAAGTAATTAAAATTAAAAGTTTAACAAATCCCCGACAGAAGAATAAAGCTCCCCCTACCGCAGCTAACAAAAGAGCTGATAACCTTGAAACGGCTGAACTGATTTTGTTAAAACATATGTAAGAACCATCGCTAGGAAACCTGCTTTCAAATATAAAAAGTCGCATTCAAATCGGTTCACCCGTTTAAGACCAAGACAGACACACAAACACGTCAAACTTATAACACCCCTCTTTTGAGTCGATTAAAAAGAAAAAAAATCTTTCGCCGTTCTCTATATTATTAATACCTTCTTATCTTCCAGTTGAAGCCCAAGAGAACCTGCACTTGCTGAATCTCCAGGAGCAGGTGCGGAAGCAGCTGGAACACGAGCTGGAGGTGAACAACATGCAGGTCACCAAGCAGAGACTTATGATACGCAACTTGGAGAAGGAGAAAGACAGGTAAGAGATTGGAGATGTAACTCGTATGCAATGGAAATCTCATTTTTGCAAAAGTTGGAAAATGTTGCAAAATTCACTAGCTTTCGCCCGACTTCGCTCGCGTGAAAGTTAATATTTGTGTTATCGCACGAGAACCGTAATTATTTCCGGGATAAAAGTATGCTATGTGTCATAAGACCTTACTGTCCACACGATACAGAAGATAAAGAAGAAGTTTTTAAGAAAAACGTCTGTAGAAAAGTTTCATGGCTAAGGACTTTTTTAGATTTTCTGCTGCTATAGTTACTATAGCATAGTAGATGTTAATGTGACTATTATCATTATAGCAACGAAGACTTTTTCCATGGATTCAGCAAATGATTCCAAACTCAAGGATAAACAATTTTCGTCGATGAATAAAAAAGAACAGCTCCTTCATACATTTTGATCATGTAGGTGCTGCACTTGTTTGAATAATATGGCACAGCTGATTTTTAAATTACCTACTGTACTGCTAACGGGTATAAAAATACAAAACTAAACTACTTTTTGAAAGTACTCTTAGCGACGAAATGTGTCCCTGTATAGATTTATATCATAGCATAATATGTGCATAATGTAGTAAAGTAACTTGATATCTTCTGTTCAGGATGTTGGAGGAGACGATCGCTCTGAACGAGAAAATTGATGAGTTAGCAGGTAAGCACGTACAATACAATTTGACATAACCACACGAATTAATCATTACTTTCCTTGCTAGAATATAGGATGTACATGATGTAGGATGTATTAGGTGATAGTGATACAATACGTTTGTTACACTATATTCCACCTTACGCTCGTGCAAATTTTAAATAAAAAAATAATTCAGTTGGTGGTATGACACCCCTGTGTCTCTGATAATACGTAAAGTCGTTAGTCCTGGCTGTCATCCGTACATCTTTGACGTTCGTTATGGATAGTCAGAAGCCGGAAAGTCTGGCAACCAGTCTTGCCAAGAGATATCGTGTTGTGTAGTAACTGGGTTGTGGAGGTTAGATAGGCAGTCGCTCCATGTAAAACACTGGTATTCTTCTGCATCCAGTTAGACTGGAAGCCTAGTAGGTAGTAGAGAGTTGAACATTTTAAATTTAGAACACACAATTTTTAAACTAGATTAACAATAGCATAGTACAGTCCACGAGGCGTAAGCTGAGCTTTGCATTTGTGTGAGTGCCCATACAGATACTGTATGTGTGACGCCGGCCTAGTGTGCGACACGTCTTTGATTGGTTGTAACCGATTTTAACCGGATAAAACTCTACTTTTGGTAATCACTCACACAAATGCAAAGCTCAGCTTAGGCTTCGCGGACTGTAAATCATTAAACGGTTGGCAAAGTGGCTTGACGGTACCATTTACCTACCCAGATGAGATCCGTCTCCGCGCTGCCGACATCTTGGACCTGAAGAAGGCACTTCGCGACGAGACCATCACTACTCGCAAACTGACGGTCGCGCTTGACGCCACCAGAGCTGAGAGGAACATGCTGCATAAGAACTATACTGAAGCCCTCGATGAAATACAGGACTTGAAGCAAAAATTGAAGGTAAGGCAGTACCTACTCCTGGTATTTAATGGAAGGCGGAGGGGAGAGGCTCACCATGGCTACATTGTGGCGATAACGCAAAGATTTGCTTTGTTGCGACACGTGTGACCAAGCAGTTCGTCTTTTCGCGAATCATCATCGCGAACACAAATGGTCTTCGCGCAGCTGTCGGTATATTAACGCACATCAAAGTAGGGGTTTGACGCATTTGGTGCACTTCTCAACTTGTACACCATACTCAAATAGTGAACTTAGCAACTGGTGCACTTCTCATATGGTACACTTCGCAACTTGTGCACTTCTCAACTGGTGCACTTCGCAAAAGGAGCACCTTTTTAGATGAGTGGAGATTTGGAAAAATTTACTAAAAATGAAAGAATATTTGGTTTTGCGTAGGTACTTTTCTTAAAACCACAATCAACAAAATAATTGTAATTAAACTCTACATAATCAGAATATTATTTTTATTTTATCAACAACAATTATCCGACTGTCTTTTTTTTTTGACACAGCAGAAATGGCCTCCCACGCAGTTGCTACACTTTCGACCATTACTACACACCTAGTCGGGTTCAGAATCATACAATCTAACGATTTTATAGGGTTTTTGCCGTATTGCTATGAGACATGGTTTTGGTCGTGGGCTCTCGTACTAAAGGGGTTTGTCGCGACAAAAGTTCGTGTGGCATTTGCTTTGGGTTGTAGATTATCGCGACGTCACGAAGTTTTTTTTTGTATGTGTCCAAACACTGCGTCGTAGAGCGAACACGATGATTTATCGCGACAAGGCGAACTCGAATTTTCCTGTCCTAATGTAGCCGTAGCATAAAACAGAACGCTAATGTTTGATTTCCACAATGTCTCCTTGCTGTCCACCCCCAGAGACGTCCTAAGCCAAGGTCTGAACTCCGTAGGGGGTGCTTCTGGGGTATAGTCATTTAGTTAATAAGTTTTAAGCCCTGCCTGTTGGCCAAATTTTTTTAAAGCATCACGGGGTAGTCCAATTAAGCAACCTTCCTAAGTTGACCTACAAAACAAAAAACAGAACCAAAACCGCCGACTTCCAAAGCTAAAGTTATTGTGCAGTTTTTAGTTTTTGAAGGTGGTTGTCTTTTTTAAATAAAAATAATCATACATGTTTCCTATTGGCCAATAATCGTTTTATGCTAAAATAAAATTAGTAAATAATACCACTTCTTTCCCAGATGCTAGCATACCAAATAGAACAGCTAAAAGAGGACATAAGCGGCAAGGAGTCAGGGCTGAAGTCGTGCGAGGGCTACCTGTACAAGTGCAACAAGAAGATCGAGCAGCTGCGCATGGAGATCCAGGCGGGGCTCGCCAAGCTGTCCGAGGCCAGGGGAGACATCGCCGCGCTGAGGCAGGAAGAGGCCAGGCTTAATAGGATCGTGCAGGTTAGTCAGTGGAGTGCCTACTGCGAATTTTTGAACCTTCACATTCATTTACATACAGGGTTGCCATCCTCCCGCGGTTTTCTGGATTTGTCCAAATTTAGAGGGTGTCCGGGGGTCCACCAGGCGGGCATTTCAAAAATGTCCGGTTGAGACCTGGACACTTTTTGTGCCACTGTAACCCAGATTCATTGAAAAATTGGTAATTCATAAAAACATGAAAATGAAAACGATGTTTTTATTTTTATCTAAAAATATTTTTCTCTGGAAAAAATCTGAAATTCGCTCAAATGTCCGGGGTCTTTGAAGTTTTGGTCCAGTAGTTTCGGAGCCTATTCCTTACAAACAAACAAAAAATCTTACCTCTTTATAATATGAGTATCTTCACGGTAGCTAAAACTAAGTCCCTCGTTCTTTAGGAAGGCGACACAGCCCGTGCCAAGCTGATGAAGGAGCTGGAGAGTCTGATGAACGAGCGCGACGTGGTGGGCGCGCAACTGGTGAGGAGGAACGATGAGATCTCGCTGCTGTACGAGAAGATAAGGATACTGGAGGTCACGCTGCAGCGAGGTGAGATATGTGTGCTGAGGAGTAGGGTGCTAGACAAATTTTAGGTCGATTCTGGGTTGTTCTTTACTTTACGTATGCTCCAATTATATCAGATAATCATCATCTGCCTAGCCTTTTCCCAACTATGTTGGGGTCGGCTTCCAGTCGAACCGGATGCAGCTGAATATCAGTATTTTACATGGAGCGACTGCCTATCTGACCTCCACAACCCAGTAATGGGTAATACGATACTCTTGGTAAGACTGGTTTTCAGACAGTACAGATAATACGGTGGTGGTGGTGGTGGTGGTGGTAGTTATATCAGATAATACAGATCGCATCGGCTCTGTTTGTTGAAAGGTGAACGCCAGTACGAGCAGCGTGTGGAAGACATCCGACTCCTTCGACTAGAGATCATCCGACTGCGCAAAGAGAAGAACTTGCTCTCCAAGGGAATTGAGAATATGACCGATTTGAGATTGGAGGTAAGACTGTTCTATTAGTTCACTTAAATTCTCTCTTATTAAACTTAAACTCCGTAGGCCTGGAAAATTTTAAACAAACTCCACATCAAGTCAAGCAAGAATGAGTATCTCTTAAGGGAGGTTTTAGTTAGAGGTTTCAAAAATAGCATCGTTCTTTAGTGCCTATGCGGCGTCTCTCCGCAGGCCATAGCCCACCGTTTATCTTGCGTCGTATGACTCTATCTCTTGCACACGTGAGGACCTAATGTGTGTTGTCGTAGCTGAATACTAGACCAAACAATTCTTCTGTTGTTTTATATTTGCTATCGAAACTCTAAGAGGTTGAAGCCACACATCTAGGAGCTTCGCTACACTTATGGTGTGTAGCGTATCTCGAACATCCGTCATGCAGTGTGAGTTCATTGTTTTCACATATAGAAGCAACAAGAATAATGTAACCAAGTTTTTGTAAAAACCAAATTGAATGAAAAGAGTGTCCATGGAGTTTCTTGCTCGTTCTTCTCCATAGAGACCTACGTTTTGGAACGAGCAACTAGCTTCAATATTAAACTGTAACTTCTTGACAATTCAAAAGTGCCTGTAAATGGTCTAATTGAAATAAATGCTTTGATTTGATTTGATTACCAATAACTCAAAACTATACCCTAGTTTGCTATTATTAGGTATGTCTTAGCAAGCTGTGTAATAGGTACTAAGCTAAGCACCTAGCTCTATAGCTTTGACCTTAGGTATCCAAGCATTTTTATGATTCTATTTATTTTCAAAGTCATCTATTTAATTAGTAAACATTCCTCGTTTAGTATTCTACTGAAACCAAGTGATTATAATGATTGATTTGTAATGGCTTGCGGCGGTAATGAAATTAAAATAATTGCCGATGATTTGCAATGCAACATCTTGGTCTGGCTTCCTGTAATAGGTAAGCTTTACTCCGGACATTTACCTGCCGAAATTAAAATCTCAAAGTTCTTCACGATTTTCCAAAATTAAATAGATACTAATTCAACATTGCAATTTCGTAAAATCTGGGAGAATGAATGTTTGTGTCTGTTTTACGCTTTAAACGGCTGAACGGATTTTTTTACAAGTTGACACATAAAGACGTTCATCTTAATTAACACAGGTTACTTTTTATACCGTTATTGTATTCCCGAGAAATTAATTAGGACTGTGATTGAATTCTGATGTCTACGCGGATATACATAGTCGCGAGCAAAACCTAGTTGTTGAACAATTGCCTTTTTCTAATTCATATGTACTTTCTAAGTTTATCTTGGACATCACTGACATCGGTAACCATTTCAGAGGTCCTTAAGGCGGTTTAGAAACTCTGACACTAGGGTGTGTAAGGTCGTTAGACCTTACTGCCCACACGATAAAGAAGAATTGTCTAAGGACTCTAAGAGATTATCATAATTTTCATGTGTGTCCAGGTATTCAACATAGAGCGCGAGTTGGGCCGGGAGCGGCTCCGCGTGCGAGCCCTCGAGGAGGCCCTGGAGACGCCGCTGAACGTGCACCGCTGGCGCAAGCTGCAGGGAACAGACCCTGAGAGCGTGAGGCTCACGCAGAAGCTTAGATTGACGCAGAAGTAAGTGCATTAGTTCTAGTTTCATGCTTTACTTTGAATGATGTTTTATCGAGTGTCGTTATCTTAAATATTCACATTCTGACGTCGAATAGAATTCATCGAATGCTTCGAATCTCGTACTTTTTGGCGCCGAGGGCACGTTTTTTGTTTTTTTTTTAACGTGGCGGTCGAAACGTTAACGTTGACTTTCTCATACAATCACTTTTCTTTTGGGATTCATGTGAAAAGTATTTAATTTACACAATAATAAATAACATAAGCTAAACAACATTAAAGAATTACTTCTTTCTTATGCCAACTTTTTATTAGGTACATAATAAAATAAATATTGATCATGTTTTATCCTTATAATTTTGGTGTTACGCAAGAAATCTCTTGACCACTAAGTAAATAAGTACAGTTTTTAGTCTTTAACCAAACATCGTCACTAATATTACCCACAGATATTGTTCGGCATTTTTTATCGATTTTCTCTACGTCATGTTAATAACAAATATCGTAATTAATCAGTAAAAAAAGACAAACATTAACTGCGAGTAGCATCGGTGACGTATCATACTCGGTAAGAAATCGTACGCAAATAAAATAAACAAACCTGTTAAAATTAGAATTAACTGTATTGGTATAGGTAACTCTTCTACGAAAAACGTTATGCGTGATTGCTGTGAGTAAATATATTTTGGGGGAATTTCAAACTGATGTTTTATCGATTTGAGAAGGTTTTCCGGCCCATCCAATTACATAGTAGGTATTTTTTTAACTTTCAATACCACACAATAACATTTCTCTTGCATTTTATGCTTGCGTTTAAAAACACATCTAACGCATACTGTGCACAAAAAAGCCAGACGCCGAACAAATACTTATTTGTAGATAGAGCATTATTTTTCATTACGAGCATCAAAGGCGCAACTCGCGTGCAGCCTGCAGCTTCCAGTAGGTATTCGCTTACGGTTCAATTATTGTGGATTTGTGGCATACATTTTGTCAATTTCTAATTTAGAGAGACTGATAGTTGGTAATGGTATGGTAGTGGTGGTGGTATTAAGCAGGTAGGAGGTCGACACCTACTTACATACGGTTGCGGAATTCGTCCAGAAAAGTCTTCCGCTCCGCTCTGAGCGGGAGAAGCAATTTAATGACGTGAGACGTCATTAAATTGATGACGTCCCTCTACCCCACCATTAATTTTATTAAATCCGCACAAATTACACATTCATATTACCCTCCTAACAATCTGAACAAATACAAATTCAAAATGTCTATAATAAAAACTGAAATTTAACGAGAATGCAAAACACCGCCTTGCATAATAGAGACGTCATACTATTGTTATTGACAATAACAATAGATGACTTCATTCACTATACAAGGTACAGATTTGCACTTATATTTGAGACAGCCTTAAACAAACGTTGACACGAATAGAGTAATGAGTCCCAAAAAGGTAAAGTAAACGGATTAGGCTAGTTCAGGGGTCGATAAACTTTCGATCCAGGTGAACCAGACACATTAAAATATTGTTTTTTTTTGAACCACTAGCTTTTGCCCGCTTCGTCCGCGTAAATGTCGGGATTATTTAAAATTCAATCATAATTCAGAAGACACGTGGCGCCATCTATTATCGTAAGAACGTTGGTGTCGTTTTCCCCGGGAACAGTACGTTTCAAAATTTTAGGATGATCGGTCCATTTAGGCCTGAAAATGTAACAACAAACATACTTTCGCATTTATAATATTAGTTAGGATACTATAGGTATATTTAGGCACCCCTTAAACTGCGAGAAAAAAAAACAACAGTTCCATTACATTACTATTTGGGGCTCCGGCGCAGAAGCTTATAAATTAATTATTAAACTATTGGGGAACTCCCCAGTAGTTTAGTTGAAAGAACCGTGACTGGTGGCCGACCCCTGGGCAAGTTTACCTTATAATGAACTTCAATTATCGGTAATTAAAACAACGTAATACACAATCGAACAATGTAATACCTTCTGTTTTGTCTAGATTGACATAATGTAACAAAAAGTGCAGTATTAGACATTGACCGGATTTGTACACCCTTGATCTTGTTATGAATTTTTAATGAAGTCATTTTGTTCAGGAGGCTATCAGTATCTGTGGTAAAACAATTAGGTTATGTTTACATACTTTTGTTGATTTCTAGTACATATTTTTTTTTAATCCACCTTTAAGCAAACATATTTTCTTTGTAAACCTTTATGAGAAAGGGCACTGGCACAGTTATAGTCTTTTAACAGAAATAATGATGTGAATATGTGATTTTGTAGATTAATAATTATTAAAAACAAAAATCATTAAAAATGGCGGTCAAACAAAGGAGTTTGTCACGGCCTCTCACTCATACACTATAGCGAGCGAGTGATTGGCATGATAAATGACATTATTATTATTTAGTTTCAAGCCGTTGGTCCCGGCTGTCATTCGTAGCCAAGAAGTCTGACAAGAGGTATCGTGTTGCTCAGTCATTGGATTGTGGAGGCCAGATAGGCAGTCGCTCCATGTAAAACACTAGTATTCAGCTGCATCTAGAAGCCGATCCTAACATAGTTGGGAAAAGGCTAAGCTAAGCAGATGATGATGATGAAAGGCACAAGTTATGTTTAACTACATCCAAATGTGTTACAGGAAAGTGCTGGCTCAGAGTGAGACGATTGTCATGAAGGATCGAGAGTTGAAGGAGACTCGGAACCTGTACAAAGCCGTCAAGGACATGCTGGCGTTGCAGCCTAGTCCTGAGATACAGGTAAGCAACCTAGATTTTTTTCAAGAACCAGGTACGGGCTACATCGGATGTCCTTTTACGTATTTTTAGCATTTCATGCACCTTTGGAAATAGTAATTTAATCTTTTTCAATAAACAATTTATTTTCATATTTTTTTTGCTTCTTCTGGGTAAACTCACTCCATCGTAGACTTTGTCTATGTCACCTTTGACCAAGATAAGTCAAGAGCGATATCGTTTAAAAAATTAAAAAACAACTTCGTGTGAAGTAAATAACTGTCGATGTTGACTGTAGGTACAGATGATGAACAAAACGCAAGTGTAATTGCGTTTGTATTTTTAAATATTATAATCATCTCTAAATAAAACCAGCCGCATTGAGAATTTGAGATATTCAAAAAACCTACAAAAGTAGATTTCTTGATTTATCCCTAAAAAAAAAACAAAAATCTTGATCAAAATCAAAAATCAAGATTGTAAGGAAGAAAACTTGGGCATTCGATTGAAATACCTGTACGATATTTTGTGTAATGGATTAAGTCATAAAACAATTTGTCGTTTCGCAGACCACGCTAACTCGAACGCAACGTGCACTGACTCAGAGGACCACTAAGATGAAGTGTTTGATTGCCGGTATGTCATTTTGTTTCCATGCAATTAATAGATTTGTTGTTTAATACTCAAGCAAAGAATTGTACACTATACTTTAGCCAAATTCGAAAAAGAATCTTTAACAACAAACATTTTAAGAAATGTGAGTATACACTTGGTGCATGTTATAAAAGCATTATCGGTATTTAGGCCCGCTATCACCACAATCACTAAAACATACTAAATACATTTAGTGCCTAAACGCATTTAGAACATCGTTGTATCGCTTTCACATTGTTAGGTGTCAGAGACAGAATGAAAATTTAAATACATTTAGCGTTAATTATGTTTAGTGATTCGTGGTGAAAGGCCTTCGAGTTACAATTTACTTTTGTATTATTTAGTGAGTAGGTACTAGCATTATTACATGTGTTTCCCTAAGGACGACTTTCACCATAAACACTAAATACATTTAGTGCCTAAACGTATTTAGAACATCATTGCATCCCTGTCACATTAAATAATAAATAAATATCTTGGGAGAACTCACACACGGCTATCTGATCCCAAGCTAAGCAGAGCTTGTGTTATGGTAACCAGACAACTGATATACATACTTATATCATTTATAAATACATAGTCATATTATAGATAAATCACACCCAGACACAGAACAAACAATCATGCTCATCACACAAAGTTTGTCCTGGGTGGGAATCGAACCCACGACCTCCGGCTTAGCAGTCAGGGTCACTAACCACTAGACCAACAGGCCCGTCAACATTGTTAGATGGTGACAGGGACAGAATGACAATTTAAACATATTTAGCGCCAGTGACAGTGGGCCTTACAGTTTGTCTTATAAAATACCATAAAACATTTCAAAGGTTGTGAAAAGTCATTTTTTACCCGCACTATTCCATTTGACTGTTGTTTGTTAATGAATATTCTTCATTGTATGTGGCGGGGCTATAGGTATTGGCCCACCAAGTAAGTACGTACTCAGTATAAGGTACTTACAAACTCACTATTTTCCAGAACTAAGCATGCGCGAACGCCAAGTGAACGACCAACGCTTGGAACTCGACCGAGTCAACAAAGAGTTGCTGTCATTCAAACAGAAGTACTACGAGATGAAGCGAGCACTAGACGCCGATGAAGCGAGACGGCTGAAGGTACACACACCACCATCAGACGACACGTTGAAGTCAATATAAAATATGTAAGTTTGATTACTAAGCATCTTGATACTTGAATGTGGTGGTTTCTATAAATATTTTCCTACTGAAAATGAACTGAATTTAGGATGGGCTGTTAAAGTGTTGCTTGGAATGTAGGAGCGAAAAGTCCGGTTTTCGGAACTAAAAAAGGGCTAAAACTTAGAATGGGATTTTGGCCTTTTAGCTAATATTGTGCGCATGGCCCCTGGTTTCCGAAAACCAGATAAATATAAATTATCTATTCGAATCTTCTAATGGTTGTTGTTATTTGTGAAAACCACAACTGCAGAAGATTTGAACTAGCATAAATATAGGAACAGAGCATTCCACTTTACAAATAAACTGTTGGAAATATTTACATTGTGTTGAAGATTTTAATCATGGTTGTGTAAAATTTAAGTTTTTACTTAGTTTATTATAGCCCCGATGTTAATTTTATTTTTTAGGAATAATGTACGTGCCAATTTATACTAATGATCTCAATACTGCATGAAATGTTAATGTATTTGTAAATCTTGTTTTGAAAGTTGCAAATATGAAGTATAATGCATGTATATTTTGTTTTGTTATATTAGACCTCTTTTGACTTACAAAATATGCTAGATAAGTTATAGAGTAATGGTCGAGGTATTTGTCAATAGTTTAATTATGTATTACCTAGTAATTTGTTGTTGTAACGTAGTGGTCAATCAGAACTGAAGACGCTTGAGGTTGACGCTTGATAATAAATAAAACACTCAGGTAATTAATCCGAAAACAATAGTTTTATTTAAGAACTTTTCACTTTCTCATAAAATATACACATTGTTTTTGTCATTAAACTAAACTGTAAGTAAATACTAATTTTTAAATACCAATTCTCACGATTGTCAAACGGTGCTCGGCGGGGCGGGGCCCCTCTATTGCATTTCGGTTCTAAATTTTATTATATCATGGTGTTCTTTCATGTACAAATTCGTCACTTAAACTCTATTTAAAAAAAATATTCAAATGAAGGATGATTTTGTACATTTTCAAAGTAAAAAAAAAGAAACACGAAGACATCCGTTTTTCTCGTTAATAAAGTGTGATGATAGAATTCTACAGTCCTTTTGTTGATTACTTAAAATTAACAGTTCGAATGCATGCGCTTGGGCCGGGCCGGGCCGGACCGGGGCCGCGGCCGCGTGGGTACAAACAAATGCGATCAAATGCTTATAGACCAGCTGGGACCATGCATCGAACGTATGCTAGTACACAGTATACTCCAGCGCTTTGATACAACACACACACGGTACGTACGTCTGAATAACGCGATAATTTATAGCTGTGCGCCGCTCTTCTAAGGCTACGGATGGGACTGACAATAATATGCATACAACATTAAGAGTTTCTTGGATTTGTACAATTCAGCTTGGTTATAAGAGCTTTTTTGGCTCTGAATAGATCAGACAAGCGTGTAAGCTTCCCCCATCTACGTTACATGAATGTGTATAAAGCTGATGAACGAACAATAAATTGTGTAACCAAAATCTTTTTCGCAGCTTAGTTTCTGGCCCATCGCTGTAAAAGTTTATTATGCAAAATTAACTTATCAGGCAATTATCTTTGACTGAATTGAATACACCAGACAAAAACCTTTGAGCAAAAACTTCCACTGTAAAGAAATTTCTCTGTGCCTCAAACTTTACGGTAAAGATACCGAACACAATCCCTGGGAACGGGCACATAATATATCTTATTCTTGTTTGCAAGGATTTGAGGCGCGAATATGGTGTCTGATACTAATTATAGACAAGGTGAAACTATCTACTCCAAACAGTGGGTCATCGCTTTCGTAATTAGCAGCTTTAAAAGGCATCTCAGCCGTACCTCACTACCGCAGGCGCGATGCTCGACTGTGTGGAGTAAACCTGTATTACGGACACTTTATCGCATTATTGACACGTACAAGTACTCTCTGAACATACACGCTTCGGCCCGCGATCAAAACACGCATTTTACCATAACAGTATCTATATATAGCTGTCCCAACTTACCAATTACAAACACAGAATCAACTATTCGCTCATAACGCGCGACGTTTGCATCGAGACGGGCGTGCGTTTCACAAGGAATCTCAAATCACACTGAAATAAAACTGTGTACAGTCACACACAACATACCTGCAAGCCGTATGCACTAATTATATTATTTGTCTCATTTATCAGACGTATAATTATATAAAACATGTTCGAGAATGGAGATGTCCCGACTCACTGTATTCAAAAGTTAAGTGTTTACCACCAGTGTTTTCATATTCAGATACTCGATAGTGTCGAAATCTTTTGTATCTTAATTTTATTGTCAATTAACATGAAATCGACCATGAAAACCAGGAGTAGAGAACAAATGGAGTGTCAATCGTGATGGTTTTCTCTACGATCAAATTCGGCATGATGTCTTATCATAGTGTATTGTAGACAACAGTTCCACATGCACATTCCATTGGTCCCCGTACTCCGCGATAGGAACGTATTTCACTAAAAACAAAATGGAAGAGGACAGACAGACTCACTCGCCGCGGATCGTACCGACGCACTAAGACTCACTAATTTACTATTTTATAATATAAAGCGTTGTGTCGCCTCTATGCAAACGCCGCGACTACATATTATATCACTCGTTGGCTTACGACATAGGTACTTATGACATAATTGCGATGGAATCAATAAAACTATTGTTTGTTTGTATGTTTGTTTAGTCGCTCGGCGTGATCACGGTACTGTAACGTAGCGCATCGTCGTCGCCTAGTGGACGTCGGAGCTCTCCTGCTTGTTCAACTGATGGTTGGCCGGATCCGACGTGTTGATTGGCTGCAACACAGGGGGGGGTACTCGTTACTCGATGATCTTAAATAACACGCTATTTTAATGATAATATGTTAAACAAAAAAAAATGATGTGATGGGTATCGGTATCTTAATTTAAAGTATACAGGTGATTACAGAGTCAAAGCCCTTGTGACATCTAACTAAGGGCTGATGATATTACATGGTAAAATAATAATAATCAACATGCAGTTAGGGGGCATTTTTCTTTATGGAGGATGTATGCGTTCCGTGACAATGTTATACATCTTATTAAACAAGAAAGATGATATATGATATGTTTAAGTTAGGTGAGGTGTGTGTGATAATTGTGAAGATGAGGCGGGTGGCAGGATGGCAGTCGGGCAGATAGTATTGAGCGCGCATTACCACTGCCACTGACCAGGGAGATGGGCGGCTGCGGCTGGTGCGGCTGGTGCGGCGGGTGCGGCTGGTGCGGCGCGGCGGGCGCGGGCGCGGCGGGCGCGGCGGCGTCGTGCACGGCCGTGGTGGAGTGCGCGGCCTGCGCGGCGGCGTAGTACCCGCCGTTGATGCCCTCCGGGTAGGGCGCGGGCGGGGCGGCCGGCGCGGCTAGCGGGGCGCCCGCCAGCACGCCCGCGCCGCCCAGGAAGTAGTCCTTGTTGACGCAGTTGCGCAGGCAGTCGGGGATGCGGCCCACGATGGCGCGCCGGATCTCCGACGCCGCCATCTCGCGCAGCTCCTGCGCCGACGCGTCCGAGTAGAACGCCGCGTGGGGCGTGCATAGCACGTTTGGCGCGTCTTTCAGCGGACCCTGCGACAATATACACAATATTATTACATTACCCAACGAAAACAGGGGATTAAATACCAGAATCATGGACTTTAAAAGTCCACGCCCAGTATCAACTTTGTGTGGCTAATTTTTAAATTGCAACTCCGACCACAGATTAAATAAGCTCCGACTAAGAATAGAAATGATGACCAGGAAGCTTATATTTCCTGTCTCCGTGAGTGTCAGGATACGCACTTGGAACACGTTGAAGGGCTCGTTCTCGTGCACGTCGAGCGCGGCGGCGCGGATCCGGCCCTGCTTGAGCGCGGCCGCCAGCCCCTCGTCGTCCACCAGGCCGCCGCGCGCCGTGTTCACCAGGAACGCGCCTGCAAACATTCAACAACCTTATTCTATGGACATAAAAACCCAGTAACATAATCTTTGAGCATACAACCAGAACGCAAACGATCTACGTCGAGCGTCTCGAGAATTTTAGTTTTTTATTCGTATTTTCCTCCTTTCACAAAGCAACAGTTCTACATACATACATTTTGATAGATACTCAAAGAGTGACATTAGATTCATTTTTATTACGGACGTGTTTAGAGCTAGATAGCTCAAAATGAATCTACTGCTATAATATTAGCAATTGTTATACTTTTCTGTTAATATAAGGTATAAAATGGTTTTGTTTTCACCTGGGCGCATCTGTTTGATAGTGAACTCGTTGATGAGGTGGTGATTGTGTTCGTTTAAGCTGCAGTGCAATGATACACAATCACTCTGGAATAGGAGGTCCTGGAAACGACAAACAATTTTATATTAATACACATACATTCTATACTGTGACTGACAGAAAATGTTCAAAATTTTATGACATTTATATGGTTATCCGGTGACCTGTTTTACGAGTTGTTGCTATTGGTGCTATTCTTGTAGAATTCGGTAGTGCTTAGGTTAAAAGTGGTCATTAGTACAATGTCATATAGATGGTCAAAATAATATATCTCCGTACCCAGCTGGTCTCATCTCCATTTGAAATGCTGTGTCTTCTTTTCGAATCGATTTTAGGTAAATCCTTTTTATTTATATTACTTGACCCCCAGTACGTGGCCACATTTATCTCGGCATCGTTGGCATTTTTTGTAACCTGTAAATGCTGTGACTCCCTTTTTTTATACCACTGAAGGTGGCAAACAAGCTAACGGCTTGCTTAATGTTAAGCGGTCACCGCTGCCTATGGACACACCAGAGGCATCACTCATAAAAACTTGCTCCCTGCCAGCTATTCAACGGCGGACACCCAAAAATGTGTTTAATGCTGGTGTTAAATGATTACCTGAAGCGTATAGACCCTGGTGAGTCCGAGCGACTTCTCGATGCCGTCGGGCAGGTAGGGGTCGTAGAAGATGACGTTGAAGCCGAAGGCCTTGGCACGCAGCGCGACGGCGGAGCCGATGCGGCCCAGCCCCACGATGCCCAGCGTGTCGCCGCGGATGCGCGCGCAGCCCGTCGCCGCCTCGCGCACCTGCTCCGGCCCTGGAGCGGAACAAACACCAACAGGTAAGCATTTCACATAAACACTATAACATACCACTAACATAACAAGTGGGTAGTCTAGTCGTATTTCGGTCAATATTTAATTAAGCACGATGGTAAGTAGCCCTCACTCTATCTACCCCTAGGTAGATTGAGTGAGGGCTACTAATATCTAGGCTTCTTACTAGTCACGTTTCCACTCGTCAATATGACCATTTTTAAATCTCGTATGAGATGTTAAATGACTTTAACACATACCATCACGCCTGTATTCCCCGAAGGGTTAGGCAAAGGTGTACCAATGTACATCCACAGTTCGCCAGCATGTTTTAAGTCCTATGTAATAAGTGGTACAAATCCTAACTCCGAGCTGCTACTGAGAATTTCATAGGAAAACCCAATAACACTGCTCGACTTTGCTTTCCTTTAGGGCTTTGTTTTTGCTTTGCTTTGTTTGACTTCAACAATTAAATAATGCCAATTACTTCTTATATTAGTGGGAAAATTGCGCTATATGCACAATGACTTGGGATTACTAAGCAACGTTTAAAGTTTTGTTTAGCTAACATAAAATAGAACTACAAACATGTTGTTAGTAACTAAAAACACTGTAACAACATTATCAGTGCCCATAACACATAGAATACAATTACAAATAGCTTCAAGAATAGTTATATTTATCGCCTGCACGTGTCGCGAACGTAGTAAAGCAATTAATTACAATACCGCTGAGTTATGTTACATCTCAAGGGCAAACTTTCCGTCACAAGTTGACGTAAACATCAGATTTGTGAGTATTATGAATAACGACAACATATTTTTGGCTGTTGCTCTTTGAAACAAGACAAGGAATCTCTGGGAAATGCTAATTAGTTTAAGAGTAAATAAAGTAATTTCAAATAACATCACCTGGTTGTGACAGTCTGCCGTTATTGTACTTATGTATTTTGTTAGCGAGATGCGAGTACGTTCTATGGGACAGTGGGGCAAATCTATTAACTTTAAGAACGATCACATTTAAATGTAATCTGTCTGTCTTTACCATTCTTTTAATATTGATTGTTACTGGAATGAGATTGTCACTAGATTTTTAACGTTTTTAATAAACATATCATCACGCCTGTATTCTCCAAAGGGTTAAGCAGAGGTGTACCGTACACCCACAGTTCGCCGTAATGTTTAGGTTCCATATAATAGGAACCGAGCCTATTTCCATTAACCGGGCACAAATCCTGACTCCGAGCTGCCATTTAAATTTTCATAGAAAATCCTAATACCTACTGCTCGACCTGGGAAGCGAACCCAAGACCTCTAGCGTAGCATTTGCGCTTTGGAGCACTAGGCTAATGAGGCAGTTCTACGGACTAGATTTTAAAAGATTTTAATTGGTAAAATTGGCCTCCAAGAATCAAACCTTCACAAGTAAAGATGATGGCGTACCTGTGAACTTCTTCCCTTCCCGCACCATGTTTGCGAGCCAGTACGTCCGCCGGTACAGGTTGAGTATGAGACACATTGTGGTGTCCGCTACCTCCTCCACGCCGTAGCCTGGCACATTACATACCGCTATGCCTGGAACATTTACAACACTAGGGTTACATTGAGAACAAAGAAACTTGCAAATTAATAAGGCGAATCACACGCTGCCCCGCGCTACTCTCCGAGGTGTGTGGCGACTTACCGCTAAGACTGTGTGTTGCACTATTCTTGCAAACAACGTAAGAACACGCACTCCCGCGCTTTGTCCGTGATGTAGTGAAGTGTGCGAATCGCCTAAGGGTACATTTTAACTTTTTGTCTGTCCAACCAAAGTTATCACACTTATTGACTTATCACATATCGGATTAATATGCAATTAGATTTAAACGCTACTGTCACTTACAGCGCCCGTGTTAGGAGTCTATCAAAAACGAATCACTATGGTGGGCATGCCAATCGACACTTTGATCATTACTTGAGAAGCGCTTAACCGATTTAGCAAACATTTTTTGTTGTATTTGTTATTGCAAGGACTAGATTTGTACGAACATCTTTTTACTTTGAAAAATCCTTAGAAATTGCGGCCGTGTGAAGCCAAGGCTAGTCATCCTGCCCTTATCCCATATTACTTGGGGTCGGCGCAACCTGTTTGCTTCATGCCGTCCTGTCAACCGTCATGCTATCACTGACTCCCTTCTTTTCCATACCATTCTACACACAATCCATCTATCTCCCTAGTATTACATAATAATGTCAACACAAACTCACCTAGTTCCCCGGCCGCTTTAACATCAATATTATCAACGCCGGAGCCGATACGGACGATGATCCGTAACGCCTTGAACTTCTCGAGGTCCTCCTTAGTAAGTATGATGGTGTGCCACATGAGCGCGCCCACTGCCTCGTTCAGAACCTTCTCGTGTATTTCCGAGGTGGACTGTGCGTCGCAGAACGCGACTGTCGCGACGTCCTTCAGTATCGGCATCTCGACCGTACAGTCGCGTCCGTCTAGTAACGCCACCAGGGGCCTGGAATCACGTAATAAAACATCATTATAATTTTGTTCCATTTTGTTCGGCTCTAAAGAATGTTCGTATTATTTCAGTCTCAATCTGTCAAAAACTCTTCAAATTGACCTATATTTTTATCAAGTTTATGATTGAGATATGAAATTGTGACTTGATTTCGAACGGTTACAAATACGAGAATTGGCGTTTTGTAAGCAAGAATCAGTACCGTCTAGTAATTGAGTTGGGGTTCAGACCAGCGGCAATGGCAATCGGGCCATGAACAAACCAACCTACAAAATACATCACAGATACACAGGTACACAGTCGTATCCTACCTATGTCAGTTTACACGTTTCCGACTAAAAGGAATATCTATATTTTTTACTTTCAGTTAATGATCGCAAAGGATCTCTACAAATTTTTGGCCAATTTTGAAATCATTATGATTATTATTATAAGTTATTAACATTACTATTAATTATTACCTTATAACACGTGTAACATTTTAGATTAAGTACAAAAAAAACAAGTTAACAACTTAAATAAACTTTGTTCAGTCTTAATCTTGAAGCATGTTCAAAGATAACATAACATTCTTGGAATGTTAAAGTTTCAAAGTTTGCTCAACTTCGAAAGCTTATACCTAGTAAGATGGAATAAGTTTAAAAATATACGAAAATTAAATACATTTATTCTGAAAACTAAAAAGATTCACTCCTAAAACCCAACTATATTTCAACACTTGTCTGAAAATACTTGGCACAATTGACGGGATGGCACAATGCAAAATATTGTCAAAGTGCTCCAAAAGTATTTGCAAAGATTTAAATCGCAGATTTACCCTAACCGTATTTATGCCACGCGAAAATTTGGTACAGTAGAGCGTCGATTATCCAAACTAACTGGGGGACATCGGTGTTCGGAAAACCGTTTTTTTTTCGGATAACGATCTATATTGATTCGGACATACATAAGGTATAATAATCCTTAATGACAAATATGAATTAAACATAAAAGTGCAGACAGTCAGAAAAAGTGCAGATAAAAAATGTAGCCCATGTAGGTACAGGTACAATTGTAGTAGTTCGGATAAGCGGTAGTTCGGTTCGATGATCGACGTTCGGATAATCAACGCTCCGCTGTAATACTAAGAACACAAAGAAGGTCACACATATTGTTCAAATAAAATTGAAAGTTTCGAGGGTGTAGGGCACATCTATTACATATTAGATGCTATGCTTGACACCGGCTTGACGTTTATACCAACATACCATGTAAGGAAAGAAAGCAATTTCATATCAACACGTACATTACACTGAGTGGTAATAAATAACAACATAAAGCGGTTTAATGACACAAACGTTACATAAAACGTAAGTGATAAAGAATGCGTAACGCTTACAGCATATTATCAAACGACGATTATGTTGGCGACATAACTGGCATAACATACTATCACGCCTGTATTTCCCGAAGGGTTAGGCAGAGGTGTACCGATGTGCGCAGTCCTACTACTACAGTCCGCCGGTATGTTTTAAGTACCATGTAATAAGGAGCGAAGCTATAGCCGTTAACCGGGCACAAATCCTAATTCCGAGCTACTACTGAAAATTTTATAGAAACACCCGCTCAACGTGGGAGTCGAACCCAAGATATGAGGTAATGGGTACGGTATCAAGTATCAAAAGGTCTTTTTCAATTCATATACTTTACTAAGTTTATCTTGGAAATCACTGCCATCGGTGAAGGAAAACATTTTGAAGAAATTTGAGCTCAAAATCAATGAGTCTGAAATCGCAAATCCGCCTTGAGGAAGCGAGGTGATCATAGCTCACGCCTTCTCAGTGCGAGAAGAGGCCTTTGTCCTTCAGTGAGACAATAATGGGTTTGGTTTTTTAAACTGGTACACCGAATAGGCACAAATATCAAACAAGCTATCAAAAAATGGTCTCAAACAAGGGACCGATGTTTTTAATTTTCTCCACAATGGTTGTCCGTCAATTTCAGTGAAATAGACGAAGCCACGATGCGTGTGAGCGACATAATAATTATTGGAAAGCACATGTAAGACCGGTTTAAACTGAATCAAAAATGGATGTTGCACTGAATTGCGGAATATGACTTAATATAGTTATGTATTAGCCAATAATGAAATTATAATAATTTAGCTATTCCTAGTACGACATTATAAACATATCGTACACATCCGACAACTATTGTAAACGTAAAGGTTTGTCATGATGAATGGATGGATGGATGGTTTGTGATTATTTAACGCTTAAACTGCTGAACGGAATTATCTGAAATTTGGCACACATATTGATCTAGCTCATAAATAGATCAGTTTTTATCCCGTCTTTGTGTTTCTGTTGTCTAATTTAGGAGTTCAAGTTACAACAATAACGACCCAGTTGCCTTAAAACCTTTTCTAAGAAATTCTGTACTATTATGTAAAATCCATCTAATTTGAAGTATACGCAGCCACGCGACTAAGATTATGTACACTCGAGTTCATCAAAACGTGTTTATTATTAGAACTAAGTTCCACACGAACACGTGTACCACTCTCCTTGTTTTCTATTTTCATCTCATCTCGTCGGAGCTTGGCCGCCAATTTCACCAACTTTTGCGGGTGGCTGGCTCGAAAAACAAACGAAGCTGTACTTCACACACGATGGCTATTAACTCCCTGGATTATGTTTACCATTAGGTTAATAGGTTGAACAACTCTTGGTTAAAACTTCCTATGGGTTAGATTCAGTTGTTTTTACCTACATTTCGGATGCTTTTAGAACTTTACCCAGTATTATTAATTTGTAAACTCTCTAATTGAATTATATATTTTTATTCAATGGTTTGTCCAATTAATAAGGCAGGTGCTTACACCTACTTTTGCGCATTCATTGGATTATAAGCCCTTAAAAATGCAGAGGAGGTAACCAATTAATGCCTGTACCATGAAACACGTATGTCGCAAGCAAGATAGAGAAATAACAATAAGTGAAATGAATGAGTATCAATGAGAATCAATTACAAAAAGTAGTTCGACAAAAGGGAAAAATACAACTGTTTCCACAGTATTTGCTTTGTTACCAAAAACGTCCCAACAACTAGAAATTAATTTCAATACCGCTGGATATAGGTTAACACTTAACCGCCATATTGGATATCCGAAATACGTCCGATTACATTATTAATGACACTAGTAACTTTGTTTATCATGGTATTAAATGAAGCAATATGGGGCATATACATCTAAAATGCGCATTAGACACGTTACACAATGAATGAAGCGATATGGAACGGTACAGCTATTTCATTCGTAATTACAGCCATTCATTACTCAGTAAAGCATAATTAAGAAACTTCGTTCTGATTCATAGTAGTTTAACATAGTTGAACTGATAATTACTATATTTTTCCTTTTCATACGTGTTCATTACTAACTGGATTTAATTAAATGCGTCAGTTGTCTAAAACGCGCTGTGAGTGTTATCCAAACTATCAAATTAAACATGATGTATTAAAAAAAGTATATTGTTTCTTTAAAACTAAACTTTAATCGCTTGGCATTATCGTTGTATTATTTATTTCAGGTCAATACAAGATGGAACAGTTATGCCCTTCCAGCTGTGATTACCCGTATTCCACTACATACTGAAACCTGTTGTGACAACAAAATCAAAACAAGTCACAAAACTGAGTTTTGAATCTAAAGCTGTAAAACAAAACATTTGCACGCAAATAACTTCGTTATTATGGGTCAGCACATAAGCAAACTGCTTATTTATACCGCTATTGATATTCTGATAACGTTTGTAAATTCTGATTGACGCACGTCCGTCTCATGGAGTCACTTTCTCTCGACACGTACGTTGATTTAAAACGTAGCACACTATTTTTGGATGGTGCCAATTTTAAACTTCTAATCGAATTGAACAGTTTCAGATGCGTTTACTTGACTAGACTTGGAAGAGGGATTTTATTGATGACTAATGGAAGATAAAATTATACGGAACACAATAAATCGTAAAGTTAGTTGCGAGAATCGCAGCAATACTAAAGGCATTCAAGTTTAGTACTAAATAACTTGGGTACTCCAATTTAGATTAAGAGATACGACGAACAGCAAAATTACAAGTTCGTAACTGCCAATTAGCTTTGGTAATAGACAAACCAAAATTAATGGACAAATTAAATTTCTAAGCAAACCGACAAATATTGGAAACTAGGAGAGATTGGGGATAGCAGTCGGGGACAAGTTAGCTAATCACGAAGAGAGGACGTGCCCCTAACATCCCCGCCCCGCCCCCGCCGCGAATAATTAAAGCACACCAGTACGATTAAACTAATAATTTAAACTTTCGTCATAGCGGAGCGGAATTATTATTATTGCCGGGGAAAGTTTCGGGCGGCGAAACGGGAAAGTAATTCCGGGCGGGTAAGGAGGGAGTTTTCAGAATTCCAACAAACTTTTCCGGGGGCAGACGAAAACAGATTTTGGTGGCAAACAAAGAGGCCGGGGGCATTGGTGTGAGGGGCGGGAGGCAACCCTTCGGGCAAGTTTTGATGGAAACCAAATAGGATTAGCGCGAGAAAAGAATAAGTGGAGTGAGCCCAATAGACGGCGGACGACGCTTTGTTAACTTGCCACCCGCGTTCACTCGCGACCAGCTTACGAATTAGACGAACGACTCCGCTAGATTCGATCTTTGCTAAACTGTTTGAGTTTCTGATTGTGGATTGTGATTGAATTAAGTCAGTGGCGGCTTAGATAATTATATGATTTCATTACGAAGTTAGGTTAGTTCGCATAATAAATTGTTAAGCTAAGTAATAATTCGAGCATGTAAACAAGCAAACACTGACAACAAATATCCAAGTACTACTAGTTTCTGCCTGATCTAATTGTTGATTTGTGATTTAACCAAGTTTTTAGTTTCAGTAAAATAGTGCCCTGTCCTACCAGTGCTTACATAATTGTACAAGATGTTAATATTCACCTCGACTGCAAGGGTCCGTTGGCGATAGGACCCCGCATGCTATCCATACGCGCTCTCTTTGGCAGCATCTTGCGTTTGTCCATTTAAAGCGGCAGAGCCGCTTTAACTACCGCTACGCAGCGCGTCACCTGGAAACATACAAGGAAACAATTAGAAAAACTGCAGTAAATACGTTTATATATGTTATTACATGGCAAAGACAAAGGTCTGCCTAATGGGTAGTTGAGCATCATTTATATGCACCACTCTGAGATACAAAACTGAAATGTCTTATTAGATCATCGCTTATTAGTTATCGTTGCCTAATATATTTTTTTAGACTGTGATTTTGTCAATTTATTTACCCAGACGGATTCAGTCACAACGAGAGCTACTAACTGTCTGACCCTTGGGTGTAATTGTTTGTAAAGAGAACACACGTAAGACACAATATCACGTTTATATTTTGTTTCTATTGACCCACGGGCCACGACCTTGCAATAGATTCAAAAGCGGGGTACATATTACGAATACGTCGGGTTTCATATAGAGAAAAAAATCTTAACGTTAAAAATAAACCAATTTGATAAAGGTTTAGAAAACGACAATGGGTAGTAAAAAGGGAAACGAGTTAAAATAATCTTGAAAAACCATTTCTACCCAAATTACGGCAAAACCTAAGGAGAGCTGTCTTTTTAACATAAACAACATATTAAGTTTTATTATTACACTTCTTTCATCAAAATGGTATCGTGATAGACCTAGTAAACGTAATAGATGAATTATTGATAACATTATTTGTACAGAAGTTACTTATTGATGAGTTTTAGCTGAACTTCAACATTTCAGGCAAAGTTAAAATTATTAGATGGACTTGTTTGTAATAACATGGCTGGCGACCCGTTTACGTTTGAAATAAACTTTCAGCTACCAATATTTGGTTTCAATTTATTCTTCTATTTTTGTCTAACTTTAATTAAATCGTAAGTACATAACTATTCTAGGCATATTATTTTAGTCAGTGAACTGTTATAAACATAAAAATCAAGGTAATTATATAACAGCACGTGTATAGAGTAGGCGGGTAATTAACGTGATTCTAAAAGTTACTCAACTAGTTGTTAACCTTCTTCAAAAAGGTAGAAGGGCTAATTATCAGGAGGGAGGGGGCTGGTTTCCTTGCTCATTCCTTGATGGTAGACCAATGTACGTGTAGGGAAGGTGGAGGTTCTCAATACGACAGTTTTATTTAAGTTTACAACGCACCTACATCTCAATCAGGAATGTATGGTACTGGTTAGTAAAACTGCCTCTAAGCCCAGTGGTCCTAAGCACGACTGTTACACTCCTCTAGGGTAGCAGTCTTGCGTTCGATTCCCAGATCGAGCAAAGTGTTATTGGGTTTTTCGCTCGGAGTTACGATTTGTGCCCAGTTAATGGCAAATAGGCTCGCCCCCTATTACATGGGACTTTAAACACATTAGAGAACTATGGGTGTACATTGGTACATCTCTGCCTAACCTTTCGGAGAATACAGGCATGACGTTATGTTAGTAAAACTAGTATAAAACATTATCTATGTACCATGGCGCGCTCGTACACACACTATATTTAACAACAGCTTAATACACGCAACGTTACGTCATGGGGGGCGGAAGAAAGTTCTCTCCTCTAACAAGCAGATTATTTCAGTGGGGGTAAATATTTCAATAACAACAATACTAGCGGTATACCCGGAACTTATCTAATAACTTATCTATCTTCAATCTTTAAAATAGCTTAACCTTAGAGGGATAAGTGAAGGTAATTTAACTGTCTCGTTAGCCTAGTGGTCCTAAGCGCGCTAGACGTCTGCTGCGCTAAAGGTCTTGGGTTCGATGGGTCTCGGGCAAAAAATGTTATTCGGTTTTTATATGACATTCTCAGTAGCAGCTCGGAGTTAGTATTTCTCACCCCTATTACATGGTACTTAAAACATATCGGCGAACTGTGAGTGTACATTGGCACACCTTTGCCTAGCCCCTCGGGGAGCACAGGCGTGATAGTATATGTTAACGTAATTTAACATCTCATATGGGTTTTAAAAACCACCATCATCTGACGGGAAACGTTACTAACAACAAAGCCTAGATATTAGTAGCCACCCTACCATCATGACTAATTAATTATTGACCGAAATATGACTAGACTACCTACTTTAGTATCGAGCGCGCTGTCGGGGAAGTCCACTTATGAAACGTTTTGAACCGAACACGCAATGTACAAGGTCAGGGGCGACGCAGCAGGTACTTCAAAACCGGTGTGTTTGTATGAAAAGAAGTACTTAGACACGTGGTATGAGCAGGGAGGGTTTTACTTGTGAGATGCCACATGGCGCTCTGTTGTGTTTGACAACCCTTTGACATTGACATAGTTATATTAATCTGTGTGTAATTTTATTACAAGTAAGCGAACTATCCGCGACATCGTCCGTGGCTTATTTTATCCGCGTTAGGTTACGTCTTTGGTTACTGCTCCGCTGCTATGGCTAATGGCGTGATGATATATAGCGTTCCTCGATAAAAGGACTAACCAATACCAACATATTTTTTCAATTCGAACCAGGAGTTCCTGAGATTAGCGCGTTCAATGAAACAAACAAACTCTTCAGCTTTATAATATTAGTATAGATTACAGTTTGTGTTCAGAAGGGATTAATTTATGGATGTGCATAGATCTATTTTGCATTTACTTCTCGCTTTATTTATGTTACTGTATGAAATTCTATTGTAGTGAATGTATTTCTTTACTCTTTCTATCAATACATTCATAATAAATAATTTACCGTTACGTTTTACGATTCTAGTCTAAGCCAAGCTACGTAAACAATCTGAAAACCCATAGACGACACAAGTTCGAGCTAGACTAATACAATTAATCTTTAACAAATACACTCGAGTTTCTGTAAAACATTGATTTAAGACGAAACTGATTTAGATTACAGTATTAAATGGTGTTAATAAAGAGATTTAACGGGTTTCTTAAATAGTAAGTCCTGCCTAACCTAGGAATTCAGTGGCGCTACCAAAAATACCAATTAGGTAGCTACTTTTTATATCACTACACGAGGTATTCTTATTATATCTCGTGTCTACATAAATAAAAATCACCTTAACAAACGAAAGAGTAATATTGTTACATCAGAAAGAGTATTTGAGTAGTAAATTAATAATAAATAAGCAACCTATCAGGCTTTGAGTGATAAAAGTATCTAATGATAGGTCTCGATGCATATAATCATAGTGCTTGTGTGTAAAGCGGTCATTACCTGCCGCTCGGAGTATATTTAATAATATGTTATTAATAACAGTGTATCTGTTTAAGGAACTTGATAGCTCCTGTGTCGTAATGATTACCATACTTAAGTTCTTAATTCCTATATAAACAAATTTTTATCATTACGTACACATATAAGCATCTTTGTTTCCCGAAGGGTTAGACAGAGGTGTACCAATGTACACCCACAGTTCGCCGTTATGTTTTTTAGGTCCCATCTAATATGAGGCGAGCCTATTGCCATTAACCAGGCACAACTCCAAGCTGCTATTGATAATTTCATAGAAGAAACCATTAACACTTTTCTCAAGCTGTAAATCAAACCCAAGATCTCTAGCGTAGCAGTCGCGTTTAGCACCAGTTTTATCACTATGTAGACAATATTTGACATACATTTCAAATTGCTGCAATATGTAGCATAATATCGTGAATAGCAACAAAAGCATCTAAGCCATTTCGAATGGCTCGCTTGTATTGTAAAGACAACACATTATTGGCAGCCGTTCGGCTTATGCGTTTTGTTTTATCATGAATGCTTGTCATTAGAATATAAAGACACACATGCGCTGTGTCGAACCGGTATAATAACAACATTATGACATAGTTCTGGTGTTTTAGTTGAGTATTTTCTATAGTAAATGTAGCGATAAACAGTATTTGATTGCCGGAGTTAAATATTTCAGAATAACGATTATCGCTTACGGTCGAATAATCTTATTGATATGGACTTATAGAACTTTATTTCATATTTTAGCTACGAACAAGTTGTTTACACAGCTGTAATGCCAATTAAGGTCGCCTTAATAGTATTCTATGTGAAAGAGTGAGTTGAATGATTAAGCACAAAATTAACTATTAAATATCAGATTAGCACAGACTAATTGGATGGGTAAACAACGTTCACACAGTATAAATACCCGCTTAACCCTGATGACGTGTGTAGTAGCGTGTTATCTCAAATCCTACTACTATTATAAAGGCGAAAGTTTGTATGTATGGATGGATGTTTGTTACTCTTTCACGCTTAAACGGCTGAATGGATCTGGATGAAATTTGGCACAAAGATAGATTATAGTCTGGAATAACACATAGGCTACTTTTTATCCCGGGAAAATGTACGGTACCCGTAGGATAACACATCAACTGTGACGCGGACGAAGTCGCGGGCAGAAGCTAGTAAAAAATAAAATTAGAAAGTAGGTAATTAGTCAGATACTGACCGACTGCCCTTTATTTATGAGATAGACTTTTGATTGAAGAATAACCACAGGAAGAGCTATTGTAAACTTTTAAAAGAGTACCGTACGACTATAGAGTAACCGCCTCGTTGGTTTAATCAGGAATTTAACCACCCATTTGCAGTGGGATTTCAATTTAACAAGACATACTAAAGGAATTAGCGTAACACAGTAACACATTGCAATATATTACATTGCTGCCAAACCTTCTAGAGAAAGAGGCGTGATGCTACAATGCAGTATTATTACATAACAAAACATTGAAGCAGATAGGCCCTATCAGAATGCGGAAGGTGATCTGAATGCCAAAGAATTGAAACGAGTATACAAACCGTTTACGTTTGTATTCAGCATCGTTGCTGATAAATGTAATGTTGTTGGTGTTGTTACATAACCGTTGTTAATACATTGAATAAACGATTGTTTATTGCCGCCTCGTTGGTGTAGCGGTCATGACCTCGGTCGCGGGAGTAGGTACTGAGTTTGGTCTTGCAGCTTCTGACTGATCGAATTCCTGATGTGGTGGTCGCACGGAGTTGGTATTGGTTAGTCCGCTTGAATTCCGAATGTCAGTATGATGTATTTTGCATTGTTTTTAAACTTCGTCCCAAATTAGAAATTTCTCCTGTATTGTGGGTGCGTTTACAAATAAACTAACAACCAGATCCGGAAAAAATCTGTCATATTATCCATATTATTCTATGCGGGAAACGATCCAGCGACTCGCATCGTCACAGCGCATTTAACTTTAGCCAAAGTCCACTATTCTATATTACAAACGTGAAAATCTTATCTATCTTACCAACTATCAACATCCAATCGACCGCGTTCCAGTACACACAATCCTGCGTAACAACAATAATGTAACGTAAACTAGAGGAAAACTATCGTATATCCTGGCACAAGGTTAGTTGATCTCCAAGCCGCCCGCTAAGTGCTCCCAGCCTCCCGGGAGTCGGGGGCTCGGGGCCACACCACATACGGCAATAAGTTACATTTAACGATCGCAATACCGCATATATGTAGTAGCTGGATAGCTCGGCTATGTACTAAGAGCAGGCACTGGCAGCCCGGTTGCCTGGATTGATTTTATTACACGAAAGAGATGGTAGAGATAATTCTTCGTAGAGTTATCGGACACGTAGGTAAGGTATTTTTATTGAAGAGCGTTCGTTGCCACATTTTAATACCATAGCGATCTAAAGATATTTTTTAACTTTACCCGCAACATGATCTTCTCCTTTATCTTAGGTGAGTTTACACATTTAAACTCATATACAAAAACAATTAGACCCGGAACAACTATTAGCAGGTCATACAAAAATTTTTTCAGTGCGGAAAATAAACCCGCGACACACAGCGCTACAGCCAATCGCTCAAACACTGCACCAATCGTGTCGACAAGACATAGAAGGCTTAGCCTAAAAGTTTTCCGAACTAAACACATACCCATATAAATGGTAATTCTACGAGCCACTAAATTAAATAACACTACCTTGATCTTGACATCTATTCTAGTTATTGACGATTTGCATTTTCATTCAATAACACTAAGTAATCTTTGCATAAACAATAGTCAATATATTATTTTCCTTGAAAAGAGACGAGATCTTATAATCTTTGTCCACTTGAATTGAAAACTAAATGACAGTAACAACAGGTGAGATAATCTATGGTTGAATAATTATCAATATAATAACTTCATTGAGACGTAGCCAAGTTTGTAAATATGTATAGGTTACAATATTAATCACTTTACTGACCTTAAAAGGTCACAAAGTAAAGATTAATATTGTTATTACTGATGACGAGTATGCAAACTATATCGTAGGTATTATGTATAGATCTTAGTAGACACTGACATTAATTAGCTGGCTGTTAAGTCTACTGTAGTACGCTGTGCGATTTAATAATAGCTCCTTGGAAATTTCATTACAGGGTATAAGATCAATTCATCCACTAAACGTTTAGCTATAGAAAGTACTTGCTTAGCGATTCCATACTCTGTTGACAGTATCAGTGTGTCCTCTAGTATTTTTTATATGAGACACGATAGAGGATTAGCCCCTAAGGATCTTTAATCAAAGTTCAAAATACTTTAAATTCCTAATTAGCCGTTGAATAAAACTTGACAGACAAACAAAACAATCACTAGTCTAGATGGAACTAGTAGTGTGTGGCTCGAGTGTCGACCTTCGACGTAATTGCGTAAATCGATGCGTGGCTAATGCGCTAAACGACACGACGCTTTAATGTGGTTGACATAGTTTTAGGGTTCACGCTGAGCAGCGAGAGATTAAGAATTTAAAGTTTTAAATGCATGAGACAACAACTTTTTTACAAAAAAAAAAGACAACCGCCTTCAAAAACTACTAAAAAGTGGAAAATAACTTTAGTTTTGGACGTCGGTGGCTATACAAAATAACAAACAGAACCAAAGGCTCCGACTGACTTATAAAACAAAAAAAAAACATAAAAATCGATTCATAATTGGCGGAGTTATCGAGTAAAAAACATACAAAAAAATAAATAGTCGAAATGAGAACCTCCTTTTTTGAAGTCAGTTAAAAATAAAATTGCTAATGGAGGAACTAAACTTTAAAAAGTCGGTAGCGGTTATAATAGAACCAGCCTTATGGGACATAAGAGCTATTTATGTACTAACGTAATGTTTCGTCTCAAAGGTTTTTGCTCTACACAGCAACTTCATACAAGGAGTTTTGTAATTTAACTTCAGATAATGCGAGACTATCAAGCTATTACACGGGGTTTCTTCAACAAATTGACGACCGTGAGTCAGAGGTAATAAACACCTGTCCGAGGCTTGGGAAAAACAGGCGTGACGTGGGTCTTAGATATAAAATTTAAGCGACTGAAATGAACCTTGAGTCGGTTGGACATACATGTGGACTTGTATGGGGATACAAGACCACATGAAAACTTGCTAAAAACCAACATAGGTATATGTTGATTTTCAGGTTTTAGGATTTCAGGTTAAGTTTTAAAGCAAAAACTTAAAGACTGACTTAGAAAGAGTTCCAGAAAAGGTTTACAAACAGTTACATAAATAATGACAGTAACATTAATGAAAATTGTAGTGAATGTTAAGTTAATTATTTCAATTACTTTTAGGTAATAATTAGGTGGTACGTTTTAAATGTCTTGTAATAAAATTATTTTATCATGGTTCAGTTAGATAAGTTCTGTTTATTCTATTACTTACATAAAGAATAGAGAACTTCTAAATATGAACAGAAACGTAATTATTTTTATTGATTTGTTTCATTAATGATAAGCTGTGGCCCTATGTTTATCCATGTGAAAGTTCCTACACAAACCGTGCATGACCTGACTTTGAAAACATACTTTGCCAATCGGCTGTATCATTTCCAAACACACAATAAATCTTATCTAGGGAATGCAATCTCGTTCTCGCGAGATCTCGTTTTCGCGAGATCTCGGCCTTTTTTAACGAGATTGATCTCGGACGAAAAAAAGGCGAGATCTCGCGAGTTCAACGAGATTGCACTTGAGTATAAAAACGGCTTAAAAAAGAACTGTTTTATTACTAAAAAAAATTGAATTGATATTAGAAGAGAAGACTGCTTGTTTCTTTCATTTGTTATTTGATAGTGTCAAAGTTTACTTAGAAGTTTATTAAAAAAATATAGACAGATACGTCAAACAATGTTTGATGCATAAAAGTCTATTGAAAAAATTCGTGAAAATAAATGTTTATCTTATAATACTTATAATATGTATTATTTTTTTCCTAATTTATTAAAATATTGTGATTATTTGCAAAAAAACATACCAAACTGCTAATCTCGCGAGATCTCGAAATTGGCGAGATCTCGCAGTATTGTTACTCATAAACTCGCGGGATCTCGCTTGAGCCCCAATCTCGCGAGATTTGCATTCCCTAATCTTATCTAGTGCCTCCCCACACTCGCTCCACTTCTCGCTACAGTACAGCAGACAAACGGACGTTTTCTTATCGGCACAGTATCAGCATTATGTGTAAACAATACCAGTGAACGGCAACACACGGCGGCACATTGTCATGTCAATAAGGAAGCGCTAGAAGCTTCCCTATTGCCATGGGAAAGACAGAAATTGTGTCAGCTGATTTTTCCTTTGAGATGCGATTGCGAGTCAACAAAGGAAATAGATTGGATTAGTTGCTGTTTGTTGATTGAGAGGTATGATGTTATATGGAAATGTTATTATAGGGATTTGTACAGTTAACATAAAGGATTAACAAATTCTGAAAAAAATCTCGAATCATCATCATATCAGCCACAGGAAGTCGTCTGTTGGACTTAGGCATCCCCCATAGACCTCCAAAAGGACCGGTTGGAAGCGGCCTGCATCCAGCGTCTTTCTGCGGTCTTATTGAATAATGTTGGTAAAACAACAAAACCAAACTCCATATAGTAAAAAATTCACTGAAAACGAATGGATTCTTCACTTAATGAAATAGCGCGATAGACACTTACAGTTCAAGGATTGTAAATGGGTCAAGGTCACTTAGTTTCATTTTTAAATAAGTGAGCCCTAGCCTTACTCGCTGTTATCTCCACTTAAGGGGTAAGTACTACGTAGTAACTGGGTCAAGGTCAATCGAATGCATTTTTAAAAAGGTATGAACAGTAACATTACCTCTATAATAATGCTTTCTCCGCCGAGCGCCTTGATCCCTAAACAAAACTTTGGGGTCGAGGTGAACTAGCGCCATTATATTGAGAAAAAAATCGGCTTTTATTCGATCCCCTCTGTATAAAACCATCTGCTGTTCTGCCCCATTCACCAACACAAACAAACATCACGTGCAAATACGCATCGCAGTAGTACGACTAGGTACGACCTGCAGATGTCCTCTTGATGTGAGAATCGATTTGGTAAACGTAATGCGGACTTTATACCACAATCATGAAATACTAATTGAGATTACGCGTCATAAAACTCCACAACATTTTCAAAGTACCAAAATCATGATTAACAGTTTTTTTCATTACACGGTAGCTTTGGCCTTGAGGAGTACTAAACTATAAATACTGGCTCACAAAAACTGTATTAAACATGGCAATTTGACGTTTTTATAGTTGCCGTGAACTCGACCTTAACAGTTGGGCCGACTGATCACACCGTTTTACAACAAAATGAACAATTCCCACGCAAGAATTTTATGTAGCTTTTACATATACATTAAATGAATGAGTCCAAGCTTTAAATGAACATATAGGTCAACAAATATTTGTCCCGATACCGGACGAAACGGAATAGAATGCGGACGCTTTAAAACTAGTTCAAGTAGTCGAACAAACTTTATATTCGTACCATTTTTAGTCAGGATGTCTGAATCTGAATACCGAACAAAAGTTGGGCCAAATGGAATCAGTTATTCCATTTAGGTTTATTCTAGTTTTTGTTTGTTTCGTTGGGATGAATTTAAAGTAGAAAGAAATATACAAAAACAAAGTATTCAAAATTGAACTTAGACAGTTCAGGATTAGCAAAATTTTTCATTGAATTACAGAAGTCTCTCTAACTCTGAAACTTAATTTAAAACAGTATCCTCCCCACGAATTGTACTAAATTTTCTCGTCATTCTTTCTAAACGCATAAAATAAACCAAGCCGACCAAGCAGGAATTCTTATATTCACTATCAAAAACATAAAGTACTCTTTGAACGTTAAGTACATATTCTATAAAAGACCTGCCAAAGTCTCTTTGATGGTTTATGCTGGCGATATTTTATCCCCCGTGGTCAAGAACGCCGGTATAGCAGAGATTTTTCTCTTGTATCTCGTAAAGAACGTTGTCCTTGTATGTGAAATATTTAGAGAGCGTGGAACTCGAATAAATTCAAGAGAGGCGAACAGCGTAGCGACGGCGAAATGTGTTCTGCGAATATACACGGTATACCTACGTAGGTTGGTTGGGTATTTTATATGTATATAAATTTTAATCCACTTAGCAAATGCGGTTTTAGATTCTTGCTTCCAAATATAGTACAAGTGATTGATGCGTGACTGTGTTCTTGAATTGTTTACTATATAACGTACTCGAGTAATGGCAGTATCTTTACTAATATAAAATAATCAACAATCAAATTCTACCTAGCTAGATTCACATAGATGTTACCCAAATCCTAGACAATTCCAAAGCATCTGTAAATAGCAGTAGTTAGTTTTTTTATCCTATCAATTATTTCTGGCCAATTTTCTTTTGTCTGAACTATTACGAGAAGGAATACAATGATAATTATCCGAGATGAAAGTGAAAACGTGTATGTCCATCAGCTGCATGCGCTTCAACGATTTGAACGAGAGCTGCCAAGTCGTATTTGGCACGTGCTGTATAATAGCGGTAATTGGTATTTAATGAACGTAATAACGCAGCACTATGTGGGGGTGTGATATTGTAATATTCAGCCATTCACGGCGATGACACAGCATTTTTGTATAATACCTAAAAAAACAAGTCCACGTTAAATATTCATAGCTTTGAGGCAAAAGGCTTAATTCATTTATTTAAATATGCTTATTATTAGTTACTAGCACGCGACATCGTTTGCGCGGAAATCAAGTATACCATAAAACATTGCTTATGGGCATTTTTACTTAAAAATGCACCCGTCTGAAAACTGAGGAGATTTTTTACAAGTGTGTTTTTGAGTTGATTGAGGTTTTCACTATATTTTTGTTACTATTACAAACTGAAAATTACACTTTATTTCTGACAAATAGCTTAATTTCTATGTAAAAAACAATTTTTAAGTGGACACTATAGCAAAATAATGGTCAGTTTGGTGACATTGAAAAACGGTTATAATAATTAAAATAAAGGGAATTATGACGTTTTTCACCTTTAATTAGTTTCAAATACTTGAATTTATCATTAAAAAAAATACATGGTAATATAGAAATGGTTTAAAATTTCTTAAAATTAATTTTTATATTCGGTTTTGTGACAAGTGATTCCATTGCGATCATTATTTTCTTTTTAATTTAGTGTTTAACAGCCTGTTTTTTTAATTTATAATTTGTATATTCTGTCTTAAAGTATTTGAAACATTATAAGAAAAAAATATATTATGTAAGCATTAAACAAAATTATTAAATCAGTAAAACAAACCACGTGAAAATTGGGACTGTCACCAAATTGACACATCTAAAATTCTTAGGTCGAGACTACATGATATACAAATTAGAAATAAAAGTCATGTTTTTATGTAGGAACATTTATTTCTTGTTTTAATCTTCTTCTTCTTAGCGTATCGATGGCAAATAATAAAATATAAATAATTATATAAAATATTTCCTAAATGCTATGTTTGACCCAAAATTCGGCCACGGCAACACCATCCGCAGACGCAGTCATTAGGTCCTCACGTGTGCAGGTGACAGGGCATGCGGCGCAAGATAAAAGTTTGTTTTAATTATGTATTAATAACATTTTATGTTATAATAAGCCTTTGGGTTGGAATCTTTCAAATTCGTCAGGACGATTTTGTTTAAGCCTTTCTCTATATCGTTGAGTTCTTTCAGCACCACTTAGTGGCATTGTGATGTTTTTTAAAGTACCTTAAAAAAAATAATGATGTAGAACCAGCCTTATGAGTCAGTTTGGTGACTTTAGTGGTCCGCCCTATATGTGACAACACAAAACGTCACTGAACTGACTGTCACATTATCCAAGTTAAACGCAAAAAAAATCCTTTCGCACCAAATAAAATTATATTTTTCTAAAATTACTAATAAAACCGTTTCTTGAATAAAACCAAAAATCAATGGAAAGTAGTTCAATACTGTGACACAAATACGTAATAAGAAAAAAGGCTTCAAACATGACTTACCAAATTGCGACCAACCACCAACACCAACAAAACACCCTCTTTATTTCACGAATTTAGCAAACTGACAGGTTTTAAAAATTGTGGATGATCCTTAGTGGGTAGTGTTGCAAGTTTTTAGAATTATAACGAGTTTAGTAGAAAAAATACTTGCATTTGGACCGTCACTGTGCTGACATGTCCGGTCGGATCGAGTTTTGAGGTCCTTTACAAAAATGTAATTTACGCCTGTAATATTAGGGCTTTACTATTAATTTTTAATTAGTGAGTTGGAAAAAGGAATCTACTATATTTAGAACAAAAATTTGACAACGTTTTTGTACGAAAATTTCCGGTAATTTAGGTTTACTCAAAGTGGTTAAGCACTGGGACAAGTAAAAAATGGCTTCTTTTAGTATTCGAATTATTCATAATTAAATTAATTAAGTATATATACAGAACTATTGTTGATCAAAAACAAATTTAATAAATTTGGGATCGATTCATTAAAAAATAAAAACTATACACTTTCATATTAAAACACAATACAACTTCGAAAACGTGGGACAGCGTAAAAGTGAAGGGTGCAAGTTTTAGTGAAAATGCCCTTATAACACACGGCAATAGCTTTCTATAGCTCGTAGAATGCTCGTACTAGCACAGATGTAGGTACCAGTCAGTATTTTTTTTTTGGGCAAGCCCGCCGCACTATTCCCAATCCACTGCAACTCCTAGCCAGAATAAACAGTGGCGACCGCCAGATAAGCGCCAAGGCAATGAAGCTCGGCGAGTCCCGGAGAAACGATTCAACTGTCTTGGATCCAGAAACGAAATTAATCAGAAAATATTAGCGGAGGAGCAAGAAAAACATAATGTCCACCGGAGGATTTCCACGAAGTGGAAATATACCAGTCTGTCAGTATAAATCGAAAAAGTAATTGTAAGTAATTGCTTTCCAATCTAATTACAACGGAATCGGTGCAATACTTTCCAAGGCGAATTTCTCCTAATAATAATTGTGATAGAATGGAATAAAAACAAAAGTGTCCTATCTCAAGTCCACCATTCACACGTAATAGGAGACTACAGTAGGTATTGTGGACGGCTATCTTATCTTGACCCCCTATTTATAGAGTGCGCGAACCCTCGTTAAATTGCACCTGTGTTTGTACAAACGAGACGTTTCATATTTATTATAGAAAGATCTAGTGGCAAGATGCAGTGACGTGTGTTTGTAGCAAGACGACATGTTAAAATATTGTTGTGAAAACTTGGGAACTCCTGTTCTTACGTAGGTAATTATCACAAAGCGCTAGACGTCTCTAGTCTGACCGTTAATGAGGTTATTATTATTATGACTACATAATCACTTATCCGACTAACGTGTTTTTGTTCTTCAAAGAATATTCTTATATTTTAAATTGAAGTAATTGTAATTTTAATTCTTTAGTCAAGGATCTACTATAACTTAAAACAGAACAAAGGAGCTAAGTTCAAATACATACAAGTGCAGCATTGTTGGGTGATAATTTTCATGAAACATCTGCTAGTTGTTACAAGAGGATTAGATGATTAGATAAGCTTATGTATGTACTCTATTCACACGTCAGATGCATCTCACCACATAAATAGTAATAGACTTGCCTCGCATTAAACCTAACGAGTTAGCAGTGTCTACGACAAACAGAGCACGTACCTACTCGTACTAATTAATGCAATTATCACTATAAGACTTGAAAGATAAGACTGTTAAATACAATGTAGTTAAACAGAAGACTGATAATAAGCTCATAACAGCAATGACAGAATATAAACAAGGTTTAGGTATAATGAAAAACATAATGAATAATAACACGTTTTTTTATCGTCTGTGGTGAGCAATTGCTTCATTCAATATTTATTATTATCACGGCGTGGAGCGTAGCTTGTACCTAAGTTTATCTTTATTGTTGAGCTTATGAACGAGTTGCTAAAACCAGGTTTGTCAGGTGGTAGATTCTCAACTGGACAGTCCTGTTTTCACAGGACGTGCGTGTTAAGAATGTCGGATTATGTAAATTGAATTTCTAAGCCTAGTCTTAAGCAGAGTCATTTATGTTTAAACTAAGTGAAGCTTCTTTAAAATTGCATAAATTACTAATCATGTTATTTAAACTGCTGCACAAAGTTCTGCCAAGTCATCAATAAGTCATCTTGACATTAATTGATTCCATTGCGAAGTAAAATTTTAGGATCTGTATACGCATAAGCGGGTCGGCATTTTCAATACAAGATTATCAAAGATTGTATTGAGAAAGCCAAACCGAATATGCCAATCCGTAAGTGTATAGCAACCCTAAGTCATCGTGAACACAGAATAAATTACAAGTATTACCGACGTTCTTCAACTAGGTACTAAAGAAATGTCGGCCCGCTAAGTTAGGTCGAACTAACCTCGGGGCCATTGCCATCTAATTTAAGAGGACCGGTCTAATCTAAACTAAGGCGTTCGAACCCTAGCATTAGACTGTGAGAAAGGCTAGAAAGCTCGCCTAGCTTAAAATAGTGCCTGTCGAACACAGCTGTGCTACAAGGTCTAAAAAGCTGGAGTACTTTACCCAATCCATTTATCTTAATGGAGTGTCACAAATTGTGCTGTCTGATAAGCAAGAACATTTTCTGAGATAAGTTTAACTCGTTTGTAAAGGCTACTTAATACACAGATATTAATCTTATTTTTTATGTCATTGGGTGGCAAACAAGCCGAATGCGCACCTGATGTTAAGTGGTTACAGCTGCTTAAAGACTGCTTAAAGCAATACTAGAGGCCTTACAGAAGCGTTGAATACCCAGAAACAAAGTTGAAAAGTCTCATGTGCCTGTAATTACACCGGCACACACACCCTTTAAATCCCCTATATTTACTACTACTAAATATAATATTACTCTGAAGTGATAAAACTATGAGATTGGTTGGACTGACAAACACGAAACAATCTCATCAGTTTAAAGATTCCCTGTGTGAGTGGTCGCGACAGCTGTCCATTGGTGTTTAGATGTTTAACAAATCATAGCCACATAGATACAGTAAAGGTAGAACCGACGTTGTTGATGAGTAACATAGAAGGAACTTGTTTTTTACCCGACTACGGCGAAGCAAAAAGGAGGGTTATGAGGTTGACCGGTATGTATGTATGTATGTATGTATGTATGTATGTATGTATGTATGTATGTATGTATGTATGTATGTATGTATGGATGTTCATCTGTTCCCTCATAACTTCTAAACCGTCTAACGTAAATTGACAAATGAGGTGTCATTAGAAGCGTCTTGATCGTCCGCTGGTTATAGGCTACATTATGTTGCAATAAATTGTATGTGGCGCCCTCTAGGGCTCAAGAAGATGTGAAAAAAAATTTTTTTTCTTCCAAATATGGTCGTGTTACATATCAAACTAAAGGGCTTAATTAGCACATTTCAAATATATATATATATATTATATAAGTAAATTGTACATAGCACCCTTTAGAACGCATCATAAACCTAGCTAACTAACCAATATTTCGTTTGGGAGACTTAATAGATTATTATTTCATATATTGTGTATATATGTTGCAGTTCCAATAATATTACGCATATAAATGTCTAAATTTAAACCCCAAAATATTTTAAATAAAAAAGAAGTTTAAAAAACTAAAACCCGACTACAAAAAATTCACGTTCTAAAAAGTATGAAACAAGAAAACATTCTCATCTGAAAGCCGTGGTCGTATGCCACCTAATTCAGGTAAAACTGTATGTATGTAGTTATAGAACATGAATCTTTAGCACTAAAGTTTAGGGTAAAGTGGCATACGACCACGGCTTTCAGATGAGAATGTTTTCTTGTTTCATACTTTTTAGAACGTGAATTTTTTGTAGTCGGGTTTTAGTTTTTTAAACTTCTTTTTTTTTCTGTTAATAGGGTAACTAAACTTTTAGCATCGTTTTTATAGACGTTAATTTATGATTGATAGAGGCGCCTTCCGTTATCATGGCGTAATGTGTCAATTACTAGTGATTGAACGCCTACATCCCTAATCTGTTTTGAGTACGAGTATGGTTTTTTATATGTAAGTTTAAATTATTATTAAGTTGTAGAACGATTTGCTGTGTAATTGAGGATAATGACACAAGTAACTTGTATTTTTAAGATATTTATAATTCAGACTCTTATTTTGTGGAAAACCACTTAGCATAGATTTAGTAAATGTCAACTTTTTAAATTGACAGGCTGTCTATTATAATCCGATGTAAATTAGCTAGGCTTATTGGAGACTTAATACCATCGTGACCTAATAACTAGACAGCATTTATTTAATTTGCCGTAATCGCATTATTAGTTCTAGGTTGGTTTATGAAACCTTAGATTCTCTTAATTAAAAGTGTAGTCACTTTTAATTAAGAGGGTAATTAAGAACATAAGAACTGGACTATTCACTATCTCTCTTTTCTTTTAAGAACTTATAAAACTTAGATATTTTCCTTACCTACCTTTTATGCAAGTCATACGCCGGTACCTAAGCACGTAGAATTTAGGTTTGCTAACGGAGTAACTAAGTATTATTAACTATGGGGGAAGGATGCGAACTCATAAAATGTTTTCTTCCGTTCTGGGTGGAGCGGAAGGGAGTGTCAGCCTCTTACCGACTAAAACCCATCCGTGTTCCTCCTATTGCTCTTATAGCAATGGCTACCAGTGCATTTTGGCGGGAACGACCTAACTGCATTATTTGCATCATGTTTGAACAATCATATTAACATGCGTTAAGAGGTATTTTCCTTTCCATCTATTTCCTTATTAATTACCGTAAAGTCTACCCATCATGAACTAACAAACGGGAATGTCCTAACCGTATTGTTTGCATCATGGCTGGACATATATGCTACACACGTAAGAGGTCTGTTTCTTTCCTTCTATGACCTACGAATGATCGTAAAGTGTACTCGTCATAAGTTAGCAAAGTTCAAAGTTCAACTAACCAGCGCTGCTCTTGTGATGTAGTCAGGCCGCGATCACCGCTCCATCGGCACACCGGCATTGACTTGACGCCGGCGTCGGCGCCACTGCGGCCGCGCGCACGCACACACACACACTGGCACTGTCACAGGCCCTATTCAGCCGACACTTGGCACTCGCGCACCACACTCTATGGACACACGGCACGACGTACGGCGGCGTTGCCGTCCGAAACTTCACTGATCACTGCGTCCGAATGCTTTCACTGCACCTGTAACAAGTGATGAGCTGTTGTTAGATTTTGATGCGAGGAATACATTTGAGACAGTTGACATAAAGTGGTCGTTTGCTGTAGTTGTAGACTAACATAATGATTGTCATCCTAAAATTAACACTGAACACACAGTTTCAGACTTGAACTACCTATATTTAATCAAATTGCACAACTATACACACTTCTAAAGGGTTCAAAAGCCCTCCGCTTGAACAAGCTCCTTTGTAATAAACACAAAACACCTTTGAAAGAACACCGACGGTTAACCTGTAATCGCCGGTGCTCTTATAAAAGGAGTTTCATGCGTCGCTTCATCTCCCTAGATTACAACAGGTTACAAGGGGTCATAGTTCGTTGACCTCTCTGAAAGAGTTTGTGCTAATCTGGACAAACCTGTTCTTAGGGCATGAATAGCGCAATACGTCACCTGCAAAACTGGGGTGGTTGTAAAAACTCGACCTTAGTACGGGAAGTGAAGATTGTTGTCGTAAAGGGGTATAAAATGATACATAATAACATTAGCTACATCTCGGTGGTCTAAAGTCGTTATTTAGTTTAACGTGGCTACGTCTGGTCGTAGCGTCGACGTAATATTTTACGGTCAATAAACGGACGGAACAACATTGTTGGTTTACAGCCGCGGGGCATTACCTGCATTGTTTCCATAGCTCCATACAAACTAACACGTACGATACTATGGTATGAATGCAAGTATGTAAACATGGTAAGCGATTTCGTGTGCTATTGATGGTTCGCCGACAAACGGGATAGAGGAAACGCTTTGTCATTAAACAGATAATGTCGTCTTTAAAGATTCAGTTTCATGGTGGATACTCCAACTGTAACATTTACTGAGGATCTAGGCAAAGATTTAATAGGTTATAGAAAGTGGTAGTTACTCTTTACTCTTGCTTGTCATGAATATGCAACGTATTAATTTGCCATGAAGTTTTTGGAAGGGCAATAACCACCTTGATTGAACAACCTTTTCAAGAATATACCGAATGCCAACTATATACGTACATACATACATACATAAACTCACGCCTTTTTCCATATGTGCATACTTAGTTTGTTTATCAAACTTCGAAAGTAAACATGTCTAAACTTTTCATATAAAGTGACAACTCATTGAAGATAGGTATCTTATCGCGTGACAGTTACTTCAATTGATATTTGGTTAACCACCTTCGTTCATTTACAAAATTGAAAACATACACTTCGTTCATTTCGAAATTGATCAAGTATTTGAGGAGTTACATACACAAAATTATTAATAAATAAACGCGCCATATGCTAACATAAATCGACCACAAACTACTAAAGTAATCAGGTCAGAAAACCAATCAAAGAGATCACTTCCTCTATAATCCCTTTTAAACTTCGTACCAACTTCGGAACTAAAAGTTGTGAACGCGACTGCACAAACTTATAGAGCCGTTGTGACTTTGTAAGCTGAAGTAATATGCTTAAATAGCATCCGTGTGTAGTGTACCATATGCAAACAAGTAAAAACTACAAGACTAAGCAGGTCAGAGCAGGCGAAGTAAGCAAACTGCAAACAGATCAACGATTCATATGATCCCTTGGTAAAGTTGGCATCAACTTCGTCGCAACTAAAAGTTGTGAGCACGAGTGTACAGAGGCGGGTAGCTGTGTGCCAAGTGTGCCATAGTAATTTCCGTAAAAAGCATCTGTCGAGATGGGTGACCACTCGACCGAACATTATGGGCATACGACAAACTTTTAATTGAAAGGAGCGATGATCGCGTCCGGTAAGACACAATGTCAACTGTCAAATCATTAGGTATGTCCCAATTAAAGTTGTTTGCGAGAATTGGGATTAAAGAAGTTTAAGAGATTACGAGGTCGTACAAAAGAAGATATCTAAAAGTCGTCCAATTGGATCATCGTATTATGAACATACTTTGTCGTTCCACGTTATAAAATAAAGAATATGATTGTCTGCAGGCACAACTAGTTCAGTACGTAGGTATGTTTACAGAATTGGCTCTTTTATGCTCATTTGAAATTCCGAATTCAGCGTTGTCTACACTCGTATCGGTTCCAGATGAAAATAAAATGGAATCTAGTGTAAAAGTTTGGGTTTTATTATTCAGTCTGATGTTATCTTCAATGAAAAGTGCTAGCTGAAGCATTTTGAAACGCCATTTGTAGTTCCGCAAACAATAGGAGAATTTCGGAATCCTAAGCGCGTAAGCACACACAAACATCCTAAAAAAAAGCCAATATAAAAAAAGACATGTTTGGCGCCCATCTCAAAAACAATTTTCTAAAAGAAATCGATATAAAAACTGATAACGTCAGAGCCATAACAACTACTGATTCTGCTTTTTATAACCACTCATGTTGTTGTACAGTCATTAGTCGAACGAACATGACAAGTCTCCGACAAGCGACAGAGTTGATCAATCAGAAACCGTTGCACATGGACAACCCTGGGCCTTATGCGGAGTATTGCAGAGTAATTGTACGTTCCGTTCCCAAGATTTCAACAGTTAGTCTGCTAACTGTAAAAACATTTCGTTCAATTATAAAGATAAGTGCTATTGATAATGATATTGAGCTGTCAGTACAGCCAGCCGGTTGAGTAATGGCCGCGGTTATTTTCCAATTTTACAATGAATCGGTTTGAGTGCCCGCTTCTTTGTTAGATGCGAAGATAATGTTACTTCCGTATTTCGGTCGTAAGATACTGGTTTTCTCAATTTCCTTATTGTAATCGTACTTTCAATTACCGCGATAATTATTGCGTTTGATGTTACTTTCTTTTCTTGACCGAATGGGTGTATAAAATAAAAATAATGTTTCTTTGTTACCATGTAACTGGAGTAAGATTGCGATTGCAAGTGGTTTTATTTGAGCTCGCCGCCTTGCGATTCAATTTACGTTTACATTGAATGTATTTATAGCCTTTCACGTATCTTTGTAAAAACCGCATCGTGAGCGTGAGTGTTCTAAACGTTAACCGGCTTATTTCAAAGCAAAAGAAATCGGGAATGTAGTTCGAATTCGAGCTGAAGTCAAAGCAGCCACTTTTAATTCCTTACGGGGCGTGCCTGCCCGTCCGAGGGGAGCGGTCGCAACTGGCATAAAGCACCGCATACATCTCAAACTGTGGAATCCACTCCGGCCGAACTGCCGTTCCGACAGATAGATGTGTGCAATCCACATCGCTATCTGTTTAATTAACGTTCGGGAAACGTTTTCTTATCGACGAATGGCGATGGTTACTTGAAACCGATAAATTGTTATTGCACCTCGGGTCGTTGGACTATCGATTGCTGAGGTTGGCTCTGTGAGCTTACTGTTCCGAGGAGACAACGTCGACTGGTTTTGGCAAGGCTTTCTCTGCGCCTGACTGCTTCTTTTTTTTGGTAAGTAAGCTTATCTTCTCTTTGTCGTTGCAATTATTACAATTACATAATTTACCTAAAAGAAATCTTGAAGAAAGCAATACAACATAAATTGAGTTTCTGTAAAGAGTACTTATCAATTAAAAAAAAGTACAATCCAGTTGGTTAGTACTTATATCTATACTAAGTACATAGAAAACGCAAAACTCCAATAAATCAAACAAGACACCCTAAACAAACGGTCCATTGAGCAAAAGCCAAGCTCGAATACACAACGCTTTCAAAATCGATCATTTTAAACGAACCCACTTCCCCATACACGTCAAACGAAACCCCTTTCACCGCGAACACAGGAGATACCTATAGCACCGCTTTGTGCGACCACAGAACTAGTCGCCGATATTATCAGATGAGAGAGACACAGACCCGTTTCCGAAGTAGACACAGTGATTCACCGTGTACAGAACTGATACCATTTTGAGGGTACACCGTACGCCTCAGTTGGTTAATTGGAAAGCGATGTTTAATTACCGCTATCTGTGTTCGCCCTTCCGAGGGTAGTTGCACAAACATGATAATTTACTGGCACACGATAATCTTTGACAAGCGATCCCTTTGAGACGGTATTGATTGCTTTGCTCCCAGGAGTAATGTAGACGGATAAGACAATGACCAATTACCATTTGATTAATTACGCTAGACAAGCCTACGTGCTGGGATTTTATTGATTCTCTACACGATAGGTGATTGACTTCACTCATGAAAATGTACTGCTTTTTCTTGGAAATTCTCGCAAAATGCTAATGTACAAACATCGTAGTAATTAAGTACGTTAATGGAACGGTAACCAAATGAAACGATTTCATGGAAATCCTTGATTACATTACAAAATATCGTTGAGCGAATGCTCGTTCTGAATTACACGCTTTAATGAGTACAAACGTATTAAAAGCTGTACAATATTATCAAAAGAATATGTCCGTATTATTGGTATCACTCGGAACGATAACTTCCACAAATCTAGATCAATAAGATTCTCGGAAACAACACATGGTTTCTACTGACACATAAACATGACAGCCTAAAAGTAGGACGAGCTGTAACGTCCAGAAACGAAATAAGTTTGTCTGAATAACAAAATCAAGAGAGACAGCTTCTAAAATGTACTATTCTTCCAAGTTTTGTAGATGCCCAATCTTCTTGTGGGACGGACTTTTATTTTATAAAGAAATCTTTTTACTTGTTTCAACCAACCTTGAACCAATTAATGTAAAATTAGGAATGCACGAAGAAGATTTTCTTAGTTATACGCATCAGTATTCCGTAAAGCAACCCCACAAATTAAACACACACAAAATACTTTGATTACTGATCCAAACAGTTTCATGTAACACACATCCTTTGATGAATGGAACATAATTTCTCACGATACGATAGAAGATTAGACTGCGAGACTGCGACCTATTTCCGAAGTTCTACCCGAATTTCACTCCATCACGGTAGGGGGATACAAGACGGATCAATTTGAATATTCAACGGTTAGTGAACAAGAGTTTGATAGTCTAGAAGCTTTCTGCTATAGACCAAGCAAAGATACAGGCAAACTTTCGCCTTAGCTTGTTAGTGGTGCAGACGAGGTAATTTTACACAGTTTGGCAGTTTGCGGAATGCATTCTTGAGATTAATGAAGTTAGATATTGATGCATTGAGATGGTGTTTGTGGAACTTAAGGCATTTGAAATGATATTCAAGTATTGTGAGGTACTCGTCATTACGATCCTATCTTTGTTCTATATTACTTGGGATAGGCGCATAACGTTAAAACTTTAAAGTTTTCTTGGTATTTTTTACAATAGAAAATAAAAAGTAAAATACCTGCAAGAAAGTACAATAGAAAGTTACATCGAGTGATATTGTTTAAACGTATTGAATAGTAGCATTGTAACAGAGCAAACACAATTTTCAAAGAGAAAGAAACCAAAAAAATGTTTCAAAGTATCAAATAGAAATGAAAAAGAACAAAAAAAAAGAAACTTTTCCTTTGACGATCCAAACAAGGGAAAGTTGAAACAATGCGAATTAATTACAATAATCATTCATAATGAACAAAAACCTCGGAACAAAACTAAAGTACCGGCAACTTTTCGTTTACCGAGACGTAACAAGAAAAAAGTTGTTTACTCGCTTGTTTGTGTAGGTCCGAAAGTCTCAAAACTTAGGGGTGGTCGGAGCAAAAGTCGACACGCGGCGCGATAACATTATTTCCCCTTTACATTTACCATTCGCCTCCACGAGTTGAAACGGTAGTTCGATAGTTACACAGCGGCCGACTAACTTGAACGATACTATGAATAAATGTACTGGAAGCGACAAACAGATACACGTGTGTTTCTTGTAGCGTTTTTTTCTTCTTGATGTAAAACCCGATGAATCTATCAGTTTTTGTGCTCAAGATCGTATCAACTAATCACTAATTCGTATATAAGAGACACAGGAAAAAATAAATAAATAGCTGTTTAAGAATTATCTAAAAATAATTCGTATTGCGAAGAACATTTTGTTGCGGTTCCAATTTAATGAGATAACCGTGGTAAAAGCAAAAGTAGATAGGTTAATGATAATGATAAATTACGCCATTCCTTCCTAAACAATAGAACACGAACAAACAAACAGCAACAAAGCAATGAGCCGTGTATCTCATCTAGCAACACAACATCACAGAATCTAGTTTGGCGAGCACGGGGCGGGCGAACTTGCGAACTGCGCAGACTGTAGGGCGTGGGGGAGGCGAGAGAACAAACTCGCCCGAGTAAACTTTCTCCTCGAGGCCAACGGGTAACTTGTGACGTGTCATAATCTTACTGCTACTTCCATACTGCGTCCGTTGCACGGAGATAGTGGAAAAACTGTGCATTTCCATCTCTTACTGTTGTATTATTAGTATTTCAGCTTTGCGTTCTTTCCATGTTTAATTTTTGTATTATAAAGTTGGACTTTCTGAACTATCGCTTCATTTCTCCGAGAGGGCATTGAAGCGATTACTTTATCATCAACCTATTGAGTAGATGCTTCAATGGTATCGGAAAGAGCTCTTAGATCTGGCGCGGATCCAGAAACACTAGATAGAAGTGAGACCATGGGTAAAACTAGACCAGATTAAGTCCACAACGACTGAGGGACGTATAACTTGGTTGATTGGCTTTCTAGAGATCCCCTTTGATTAGCATTGTCCTTGTTATCGATATACGTTAATGCGCCTCGACGATTTTCTTGATAGAACTGTCGAATATACAGTTGAGTGGAATCAAAGGCAGGGTATTGGAAATACAATATCGAGACGAACCGGATCATACTCCGGCTCGAGTACGGATATTGATTTAAGCTCGGTCTCGTCGTTTGTTGTTCTGAACGGATGTATCGATTTCTCGAAAATTTAAATGTGTTAACTTCAAAGGTACAAGTCAATCATCCAAGTAACTTTTTTAATACTCAGCTTTTGTACTATAACTGCTCGGAACTATTGAAGAATCGCAAATACATTTCACATTTGTAACAAATTGTAGTTCGGAACTCGAAGACGGTTTAACTTTCAAGTGTACTTACAAGGAAGGAAGCGGGCAATAAATTCTCTATATTCTTGTTAGCCGTATAAATGGTGACATCAGTCGTGTCACACGTTCGTATTATGTGCATGAGCCGGTCGATAATGCGTTGGAAGTTGGAATAAAAAGCCGAGTCATTCCAGATACAGTATGATTCACGGGTGCGATTATGCTAATTCTGCTCTCAAACGGCTTCAATGGGTCTTTTATGTCTGTGGAGTTCATGTAAAGAATGGGGTGCTTCGGAGAAACTTGAACACAATATTATGTTAGGACTTTCGATGTTATGCTTCGTTATGATACCTACTCATTGACAGCAAGTTTTCCGAACCACTGCCTCACATAACAGAATCTTGAACATTGGACATAATGAATGGTGCTTATCATTCACATTTTTCCCGCTACAGCGCTTGCCTATTCATGTGTAAAGTAAGGTGACATTTTTCTCGACTAAACACCTCCTCGAGTTTAAAAGAAGAAAAAAAACGGTAATTTAAAAAACTAAAAAACCCGACTGCTATTCTTTAAAAATCCCTAAAACAAGATAAATTGTAGCAGTCGGGACCCATTCTAGAAATGGAGGATTAGTGAATTGAGAGCACATACCTATATTACATTGCAGATGGTCCCGAATGGGTCCCGACTGCTACAATTTATCTTGTTTTAGGGATTTTTAAAGAATAGCAGTCGGGTTTTTTAGTTTTTTAAATTACCGTTTTTTTATTTTTTATTTTTTTAGTGTTTTAAAAAAGAAATTAATATACCCAGTATCACTCTTACCGTAAATACGAATCTACCGACACCTCTCAAGCTAAATTCCATCGAGCCGTTCAGCCTGCAGAGCGAGCCAAACATTTGAATTTGGCGCCAAAAATCCGCCATTTTGTTTTTTTATTTTTTATATACCCAGTGTCACTCTCACAGTAAATACGAATCTAACGACACCTCTCAAGCTAAAATCCTTTGAGCCGTTCAGCCTGCAGAGCGTGCCAAACAATTATACATACATACATACATACATACATACATACATACAAACATACCCTCGAAAAACATAACCCTCCTTCTGTCGCAGTCGGGTAAAAACAAAATCGAGAGCGCGTCGCTGTACCATATGATCAAACATTTTTAAAGGCAAATGTCAAAAAAATTCCTTGCCGTCTTTCCTATCTCCTACTATACGTATAGACAATCAAATTATAGCTCAAATATATGCGTAGCTCATATGTAGGTACGTGTTCTCATAACATCCAAGTCGGAGTCCCGTGAGGAAAATTCGACATAATTCGTACAAATTAGACAACAATCCTCGTTTAAAGGCATTAAGAGAAGAGAGAGCTTCGCAAAGTTATAATGAAATTCACGAGCAATAAAACTTCCCTTTTGACTAACCCCTAGATATACATTTGAGAGCAGGGTTGTCGCACGACAAAAGATATCGCTAATTTACTTTAACGCAATTAATTATTGAATTTGTGTCCAGATCCCAAAAATAGATAATTCTTACGTAACATTTTGTCGACGGAAATCCGCAGTACTATCTCAATTTTATTGACACGTCAAACTAGATTGCGCAACGATAAAACTACAACAGCCAAAACTCATGAATTTGCGCACACACACCACACGAACAACAAGAACAAATCGTACAAAAGAGAAGTATTATGTATTGTCCAGCAGCCCTGAATCCGCGGCAAGTTATGAAACGGGAGCGGGGCGACCAGACGAGTGCCAAACTTAGACAAAGAGAGACTAACTTCCATTAAATCTTTTGCAACAAAGTTTACCGTCCCCGCTGACTCTTGTATGTACCCTACCTATCTATGTACTTACTAATAACATACATACATATAATACAGCAATTTCGTGAACTTTCCTGTAGTTAAGAACAAGTTTCTCATAAGGTTTCAAACAACTTTGTTTTCAAATGTATTATTTAGTAGCTTAAATGTGTAGATAACTGAAAGTAACCCCTTTGAACATTATTAGGTACTAGCTTCTGCCCGCGACTTCGTCCGCGTCACAGTTGATGTGTTATCCTACGGGTACCGTACATTTTCCCGGGATAAAAAGTAGCCTATGTGTTATTCCAGACTATAATCTATCTTTGTGCCAAATTTCATCCAGATCCATTCAGCCGTTTAAGCGTGAAAGAGTAACAAACATCCATACATCCATACTTACAAACTTTCGCCTTTATAATAGTAGTAGGATTATATCTGTCACGAAAGGTCTATTATTGCCAATTTCGATATCTAAATTGGAACAGTAAAGGGTTAAATGGTTTAAAATTTGCATATTTCAGCGGCCATTTCCGTCCGAGTCCTGAATCATTGGTACTGTTAATAAGTAATTGACAGGAATGGTTAACCCGCCCCTGTTTTCGTGGAAACATTTGGACGGACAGACATTGCCCGATTGTAGTGACAATTTTTTTTTTTGTTGACTGAGAAAAATACAAAAAAAAAATGTTATAAATGATGAACTTTAATGCCGCTATTTATTGCTACCTAGCATTGGAAACATATAAAACCTTGCTTAGAAAGATGCATAAACAATGAAGAGGTAGTCAGTCGATGTAAGAAAACGTCGATATCCCGCCAGTAATTATGTAATTCAATTTACATACGGCTTGTTAAATAGCGATACAGCGGAAGCTTGGTTACCTGCAAGCCTAACAAGCGCTTCAATATTGTTTATCTATTTATACGACGTCCATATAATAATAAGGAAAATATGGGGAGCCCCTTGAAGATTAGCAGTCACGGCTGATTGTCGAGTCGTTGATAGCCAATAAGCGTTGTTAAAATATTGATTTTGCATGTCCTTAGGAAAATGTACTTTCAAGAATTAAATGCCAAGGCAAACAATTAATTGGTGCTCAGCACACTCCAATTGAATGCTTCAGAAATTAGTTGTAAATTGCGTTTGACAAGATGTGAGGACATGTCAATTGCATTCAAAATTGCACTGATTGTTCAATTCGTGGCCTAGTTTCATTTCATCGATAATTATAACTCCAACACATCCAATATTTGACCCGTAAACTTCATGAATGTTTAACTTTACAAACAGCAGAATCAAAACACGTATGTGAATAGTAAACTCTGCATACACATTCAAGACTTAGTCGTAGTGTAGGAACGGGGACGGGGCCGGGGGTAGTCCGGGGTTGAAATTTGGCCAAAACTAAAGTAGTTTAAGTTAGTTAAAACTGTTGGATACGTGTGCCATGTTTTTGACGGATTACTTGTTCGCTAGAGTTTCATAAAGTCGACTTTGAACTGCCGAAGTTGGGTAGTTGGCGGTGGAGTAAAACTGTGTGTTGTGTGTGTGTACTTTTTTGTGGTTTGGTGATACAGTGTTTGTGTTTATTTGTCGAAGTTTTAATACAGGTAAAATTTTAAAATGATTTCCAACGAAATTTTAACTTTATTTTCTCTAGTAATCCCTGTAGAATTAAAAAAATATGCGAAATAAACCTTTTTTTTTTTTTTTTGCAGACGATTTTCGGTTCGCCGCTTCGGTTTCGACGCTGCCCGGTGAACGAGTAATAAATTGTTGGCCAGCTAGATATTCCGTAAGGAAAAATACGGATGGTTGTTTGAAACAAGTAAATTCGTCACTTCAACCAATAAGGCTATAAAACTTATAAATGATTCATGAAATGTCTACAAAGCTTTTCATAAAAGGGAACAACAATTTACTGCTATACACTATTACTTGAACAATACAGAACAAATGGTCGAAACGAGTTCAATACTCTGGCTACACCTACCGAATGAGAACTATTTCGTATCTATTATTACGTAGTTTAATACTGGCAAAGCAAATACTATTAGCACAGCACTACTTCAGATTGTTAGGAACGCCCGACTGTCTGCCTCGGTTATCATACCACATATGTTATACCATGGGGTGAATAATTCCAATGGATTATCGATAGAGAGCTTTGTTCTGACTGTGTTAAAACGGGTTTTGATTTTTAGGTCATTTACTTCTGCTAAACTTGACACGTGTTTTGGTCCTCCTGTGCTCTTGGTCTTACATTAAAGGCAAGACTTTAAAAACATTATATGAAAGAAGTGTTGTGTTGTGTTTTGCAAATGCTTAAACACTTTCTGACCGATTCGTTTAGCAGCTAAAGACGTGATTGAGTTTGCTATAAGTAATTCATGACAACGCCTCTAAAAGCTCACCTTTGAAACGTTCAGCAAACATAACAAAACACGCGACAAAGCTATACAACACGAATAAACGGTGCACAAACTTCGCTGCAACTTTGATTAATGAATTCGAAATATTTCGCGCGGATTTATGCAGTGCATTGCAGTTTTCTGGTAATTTTAGTTTTTTTTTGCTTGGATGCGAGTTAAAATCGGGATCTAGTTGTTTTTGCCCTCTAAGTTTTTTTAAGAAGTGTTCCGAGTTCGCGGTATAAAGTTTTATAGCATTTAAAATTCCTAAACGGTCGTTTTTGTGTCAACTTTGACGACAATAGCCTTGTCTTCTCAGTACTCCGTAATTTTTTGAAAGTTGAAGAAAAAAGTAAGTAATTACGGTAAAAAGTGGTGAAACAATCGTTGTATTTGTGCGAGCCGAGTCGGGTACAGTAATTTGTCGTGTAAAGTGGGACAGGGCGCTGGGCGATTCGAGCGGTGGCGTGGCGAGCGGTGAGCGTTCGATCGCGGGGACGCGCTGAGGTCGTTCACCCGGCACGCTCGGACCCGACGGCCACGTTGCCCGTTGCCGGTTGCCGGTTGCACTGCATTTTAAACGCGCTTCATTACGTTCCGATCTGTACGGCCGTTTAAGTGCTAGCAGATCAATAATGGTATTGTTATCATTATCACCTCGGCTCGACACCCACTATTGTAGTGAAGTAGGTGTCTATGTATTTGAATTTGTTTGATAAAGTGCTTGTGTTAGTACCTAAGGCCGGTTACGAGCGAATTATCATATTAACGACCTTTGCAGCGGTTATCCCACCTATATTTTAGCGCGTGGCCAGCAGAAATAGCACGTTACTACGAGTATTTTAGATTGTGCGCAAAATATGAAATATTTTTAGCTTGAAAAGTGTACCTGTGGAAAACTGGAAACTTTATAAATATAAAATTGTGTACAAAAGTAACGTGAAGGTACACGAGCGAACGACTTTGATTAACTCTTCAAGCGTAACTTGCAACAAATACATGTTACGCGTATCACATTCACGTAATAATCAGTGATAAAGACCGTTCGCTACGATTTTTCCTCATGGTTTATTTACACGTGTAGCCAATTATTGTGGAGGATTTAATTGTAAGTCAGGCAAGCAGAAGCGTCGCGGAGATATTAAAATGAATGTTTGCGTAAATAACGTAGACGCGTGTTTCGGGATTGAAGAGACATGGCTCAATATTCACGTGAATGGATCTCAACGTTGATGCGATAAGATGGAATGCTTCTTCGAAGATTAAGAAGCGTGTACAGTGACAAAAAAAAACGACAGATCTTTTATTAAATTAAAGAACACTTAATCGCATTTATCCGCATTAAACACAAAGCAAAACCGATCATGAGTCTAATAACAATAGCAGTCACTGTTTAAAAATTCGATCAATTCCTACCCTTCTATAATCGAGAACCGAAACAGCACATTTAATACATAAAGGCTCCACAAACCCATTGATTCTGTAAACAATAGGTAATAATGAAAAGCGGGTCAGAGTCAGACAGGTGGGCGAGGGGGCGATCTCGTCCCCATCGATTCCCTGAAGAACGCACGTGTACTCTGCGCCCTATTTCAGCTCCCGATCACTTGAATGAACTGATATGTAGGTACGATTCATTTACGTACCTACGTGTCATTTGTAGTGACGTTTATTGCGTTTTATGTTCATTGCTATCGGGAAATTAATTTGCATTTTATTTTGTAAGTAATGCGAATAGATAATCGTATCATTGTACTTAATTGATTGGAATTCTTTAGAATGGTAATTAAAATAATATGTAGTTGCAGTCTTTGGTCATACATGCTTGTGGAAAGGATTTTCAGCTAGAAACTAATCACAAGAACATGTCTTATTGTCTGAATCAATAGCGCAAAAACCGAAATGAGTTTTTGGCTAGCAACAACACCTGCCAATATCCGATTCGTATAATAAACAACACTCTATATACCTGCCTCGCTAGTTAAATAACGTGTCCAATTTTACGCAATCAATGAGTCAATTGGAAATACGTTCGTTCGACGTACGTGCCTGCCTATCGATGGCCGTTGGCCCCGTTCGAAAGGCTTTGTGATGGCGTAAAACTTTTTTACTTTTCAGAGATCCGCGCGTGAAAGCAGCCGACCTGTTATTAAGGGTCCACTAAAGTGGAGATGAATAGACCGGAAGGGGACGCGCAAAAAATCTATCAATAGAAATGGTTAATCGATTTAAACCGCTAACACTTTTTCGGTTAGCTTGCTTTCCTTTTTTTGAGACGGTCTTTAGTAACCTCTACTTAGTACCTCATCAATAGGTTTGCTATCAGCTAAATAACTTTTTTACGCACGGCAAAAAACGCATAAAACATTTAACTAGCGCTTCAGGTATTATGATGAAAACTAAAACAAAAATCATCACCTACTAAACAACCAAAATACTAACTTAAATAAAATTAACATTTAAACCGTCAAAAATATTATGCAAAACGGAACTCAACACGACATACTCCTACCAAAAAATAACATAAATTTATATTCTGCATCCGTATCTCTATGCATGCCTACATGCAGCAAGCTGACACGGTCTTGTGCGTTTTTTCCCCCGTGCCGTGTTGCGGCCAAACAAAACGAAGCCAGTGAATCCGGTGATTCCGTCCGCACGTTGGACCGCACAAAGGAGGCACAAGGCGAACGCTCGCCTTTGTTTGAAATTGACCAATTTTTTGTATCGCCGATTAGAGATAAATTCAGTGCTTCTGTGTTCTGTCTAATGGCACAATAAATTCGTGGCTAGCAATTGCTTTGTATGTAGTGTAGAGGCGTCCCTTTGTTTGGTCCATGAGAGAGATACGCAAGAGTAACTATCGAACGTTTATAGTTGAAATCATTATCATAAATACATCTTTACAACTAAACATACAAATGCTTTGTTTGAAACAATACCGGAGTAGTCAAAAACATTTTCTGCATTCAGCCATGTCATTATTATGCCGATACTCGATGCACCACGTCCTATCTTTCTAATCAATAGTTAAAATAGGTAAGTATCTATCGACATAATGCTTTTAGGCCTCGTTAACCTTAATGGCCGCTATATTTCCACATTTTACACGTCTAAAACACATTCCTAAGTCTATTTATACAGAATATTAGCCGTAAACGACACAATACCTTCGAAGCGGTCCTGTTTTGCTAGTTGTGCTAGCTTTTTGCACTAATTGCCAATGTTTACTACATAAAAGGCGTTGTAATGACATGCCTGAGAATCTTTTGTCTTCATGTATAATTCTCACGTTTGTTATAGATCGCAGCGTGCAGCGTATTTAAATGTACCGATATACGACAGTTACATAAATGTTATCTTGTTATGTTCGGTGTAAGGTTCCAAATTGGATGCTAATGAATTTTCAGCGGCACGAAAGTGTGCGTGTAAGCAGAATTCGTTGGATACGTATTTTTTAAAGGGGTATATTGTTACAGAAATGGCTACGCAGACATGAATGCTGGTTCAGCTTATGGCGGGCGTAAACAGTTATGGCCCTATCGGTTGCAAGGCCGGTTTTAGGGCGCACGTACACGTTCAATCTTATGGCCGTAGCGTCACATCAATATTATGTTATTGCACCCGTGGGTGCGATCTAGTTTGGACGCTGCGCTGCTCGTAAAAAGAGTAACTGTCTTTGTTTCTATCCAAGCGAATGGAAAGTTTTCGACAAATTGCTCGCAGCTAACTAGAACGATACATTAATAATGTGTCGAAATATCATGCTTCACATTTCCAAACAATCAATACCTGAAGCCGATTAAATTTTAATCGACTGAGCTCCAGTGAAAATGTCAACCTAAATGGATTTAGATTGCTTTGAAATTGCATTGGGTCAAAGAGTAATCAGAGCCTGTTGGCTATTATAGAGATTAATGTGAAATTGCTACATCCATATTTCGCATTTCCAGTTAGCCATTTGGTACCTATTTCTGAACCGTCGTCTGCACACTACAAAGTGTAAAGTTTTATTGCGGAAAGCAGCCATTCACCTATTTCGTCCAACTTTACTAGCATCAGTGTAAAATGAGCGTGTGTAAGTGTCCTAAGGAGAGTTTCATGCCTGCGAGCTGTATCAGCATTCCTCCCGAGCGAGCTAAGCGGAAGCGGGCGGGCTGTCTTTCAATATTATTATTACTTGAAAACCGACTGCGCTCGAGCACTATGAATAGCTGAACGATTTGCAACGCGAGTGAAATATGGGTAAAATGTACCGCTGTTATGCGGACTGCGCGTTTTTATTGATAGTTTGCAATAATGTACGTCCGAGTTGGAAGAAATGTTCTTTTCGTTTTACATAACAATGTATTACCTCCCATTGTTACAGTGAAGCATATTTCTAACCTTTTTGCGAGAAAGGAGAAAGGTTTTCTTTTTGAACGTTAGTAATTTGTAAAGTGTTGCTGTGAGTGTTTTTCATGATAATAAATACAAGTGGGCGACACAGGAAGCCTTCTAAAGGCGTTCGATCAAATACGCTTTCTCTTTGAAAGTACGAAATAATCACTTTCTAGTTGACAACGTATTTGAGTTACACAAGTTCGTATCGCACTTTCGTAAATTGCCGTTTAAGATTACAGTATCAGTAAACGGTTTAGACGTAAATACTGTTTAAACACTTATCGTGAATTAACTTTGGAGCCGCGTGTTTGCCACTTGTGTCCGGCCATTTACCTATGACCTGATTATTGTAAGTTATTAACTTCTTCTTTAATCCTTTTATATTTTGACTTGGGTTCAATAGCCGTCAGGCAGTTGACACATTTCGCAGCATCAGCGGAGTTTTTAATGTCTTTAGTGCAGGTTTAGGAACACTTTGGGAGCTGTAGTAAATGCCATCGTCTGGTTAAGACCGCAATCGTACCCACTAAGATCGAAGGGAATTCTCAATTTTACAAAATTGTGTGTAAGTACATCGGCCTACTTCAGTCTTGATAATTTGACAGTTATTTTAAACTAAAAATATTAACTACTTCACTAGTTACTGTGGTTAAAAACTAGAATAGCGTTTGCTTGCGGAAGAAACTTCGACGGCCCAGGTTCAATGAAGCATCTGCGCTTCCGTAAAAAGGCCACGAAATAGCGTAGGCAGGACTTTGTGAAGTATTAATTATTTCATCTTGTGTCTCGCTTTGATCAATGAATGATGTATTTATACGGGATTTAACTAAAACTTGACAATATTTCAATCTAACAAAGACTGATCTGGATACTAATAAGGCTAAATTAGTGTTCGCTAACATTTGATAAACCGATTGCGTATTATTTTAAACAATTGCTTAAATATGTAATCTACTAAATAAATGTTCACGAGCACAAACATATTTGCAATTTTTAAGTCTAACAACTTTTCATATCTAACTTTATTTTTTCGCAAAACAATTCCAATTAGCGTAGGTTTTGTAGACGGCCGTCTGCGTGTGCGCTCCTTCCATTCATCACTTGCTTGTATCAACATTGTATCAGGGGTTCATAGTCCGTGATCTCATTTCAAGCAAACACACTAACTTGCATATATGTTGTTGTGAATGTGACACACACATTGACAATAAACCACGTGGTGTTATAAGTGGCGTGAATTATTATACAAGGCGCATTTATCAGTGTGTGAGTGAGTGAACTTGTGTGGAAGATCAAAGGAGGCTAGTTAACGTACTCGCTACAGATTATAGTGATGTAGGTGATTCGATTTACATAAAGAGGTATGCTATGAATAATCATAACGTGTAATAAAAATAACGTTCGTAAAACAGAGTCAAACACTGCTTAATGTAACTTTTCACTGTTTTATTACCACAAAACTTAAAACAAACAACCCAGATGTGCCTCTATTAAAAGATTTATTAAGTACCTTGTCTCACTTTCATGATTATGTATCACACTGAAACACATCTTATTATCATGTCATAACAAGCTACATTACTTGATCAAAGAACAGCGTGATAACCTTCTTATTTTTTAAAGCCTATTTATTACGTCGAAAATCCTTGTCGAAGAATCATTGAAGTACATAATTTTATTTTAATCCAAGCACTAACTTTACCTTCATCTTCCCTTTTTTATTCGAATAGAAAAAAGCAGTACTTCTTTCCCTTAAATAAGTGTTTGCATGTCTCGCTACAAGGCAAATGTAACCAGTGCAAACATAGAATAAGAAATTGACACGATAGTGCAAGACAATTTAAAGTTCTTATTACTTTTATTATTTCAATTCCTCTAACCCAGTTCAACCCCAAAACACCCGCATACTTCCATACATTCTCATAACCTTATACAGTAACAAAAGTGCTGAGTGCAAAGATCGCATTGGTGGGACCGGCGCCTGCAGGGGGCGCGAGCACAGGGGGGGAGGGGTCAACGCACAGGTCACGCAAACACCAGTCTAGTGCTACAAGGAACTAAGATGAAAGTACTGCAAGACCTATTGCTATTGCAGGTTTCAATTCGTGTGAAAAGTATGGAGTTTGATGACAACTGTGAAGTTGTTCGTTAAGTTCAGATATCGTTTTCTAAGTATTCGATAATGCTATAAAAGGCACAGTTAGGTATAGAAAATAGATCTTTAGCTTTATTTATTTGATCGCCAAAACTCTTAAGACTAATATTGCAAAAAGAAAAGATTTGCATTCTTGTTTGCAATGAATTATCTTAAAAACTCCTTAACGGATTTACAAAATTCTTTCTCCTATGGAAAACTACATTATCAGCGAGTAACATCATGCCAAGACCCACGCGAGCGAAGCAGTAATCACAGACGTAACCTCACTCGAATGAAACCGCGGGGTATTGCTGTTAAACATAAGTGCAATAGAAAGAAAACATCGCATTGCCATTATCTCCAAAACAAACAGCAATAAACTAACTCCAAAGCAAAAACGACACAAAATTGGCCATTTTACAAAAAAGCTCGTAATCGCATTTTAAAACCGCCTGACGTACGGGAAATGACTAATAACTTAATGACAGCCAACGGTGTCGCAACATCTTGTCGTCGCGGACTTGCGGTACTGTCGAATTCGACCAATGGTGTGCGTCCACGGTCGCCGAGTGCCGTCTAGCGGTTGCTAGGCGAGTTTCTTCACTCGTACGAGAAAGCAAATGAAAGCGGATCGCTTTCCAGCTGCGTTTGTTTGTGATACCGCAGCATTAGGTTGTTGGTGGTCCGTTGTAAAAGGTAGCAAGTAATGTGTATACTCAGCAGCTATTTGTTTTGAGATACACGTATGTTGGTTTGACTGACACAATTTGAAATGCGATAAGCTGATTTGATCAATTTGTGAAGTGAAATGTTGTTTCTATTCTAATTTATGTATCTATTCAAGTTTTATTATATCTTGAAGTCAGTAAAACAGACTTAATTAACACCTGGCCATCTTTCTTCGAAAACAACATTAAGCTTAAGGAAAACAAACATTATAACCCTCCTCACGCTACCGCCTAACAAGTCATCACTATTCAGTATACGATGTTAATGTTTAATGGGTTACAGCACACGTGGATACGACTACCAAAGGCTTCGACGCCGCTGGGGATTTTCCTAATTCTCATTACAAAACCACGATCAGTTACAAAGATCATTAATTAATCTTATAACAAACGTTGCGAGACTTCTTTTATGTAAACAAAATTGCAAAATAATCATGGTAAGCCTTCACCGTGGCATCGGGAATTAAAATAATCCTACTTTTATTAATGGTGTTCTAAAGATAAATGTGCCTGTTACCTTAACTAATCATTAAGAAAACAGGTTTTCGATTGACGTCAGTAATGCAAGTACATACCTACAAACTGTACAAAGAACAATACACATGTGATACATTTAAAATATCAATATTTTATCTGACAGAGCAAATGTATTATATCTACTCACATAATACATAATTGATAAGACGATCGATTGCTTAGAATTATAATGTATTCATGTTTCGTTTCTTTTACTCGGAAATCAACTATGTAATCATACCTCGCCATGATATTGCGAGTAAAAACTGTTAGTTTCTCGCTAGTTACCAGGTAACGACCCATTAGGCAGCAATTAAACTAAAAAGTGGACCGAAATAGGTTATTAATTTAATAAATAGTCATTTGAATTCACAAAACTCGGAAATGTGGGAAGCTTTTAACGCAAGTAAAATGTAACAAAGACGCAAACGTCCTCGTAACACGGTTTTCCGTTCAAATATTCGCGTCTTCAACAAAAGCCACTTCAAATAACCTCGAAATATTCCATTCAACGTGCTACCTCTGTAAGCTGGGTCAGTTTCAGCATAATCTCATCGCAAAGGTAAACGGCCCCACCGAGCTCTCGGCACGGCGAATTATTTTACATATTCCAATCCGACGTGTCCCGGGCACAGGCGTCGCGTAGCCGTGTTCAATCGCAAGGAAAGGGTGCAAACGACCGGCAATTGGACTCGTTCGCGTTTTAGGGTTATGTCAAAATTTAAACCCCATTAGCGAGGGTCTTTTCCGTGATTCAAACATCACTCCAACTACTCAAACGTTATGAGCTTTGAGCATTATACCGAATATGGTGCAGAGCACGTGAATTGCGATACGAGTGTGCCGACACTGTAATTGCCAATTTCTCCGCCTGTACCATAAAAATCGGGTGAATTTATGACTGCACGTAACAATTTTGTAGTTGAGTCGATGGAAAAGCCACGGATTGTTTCAGGGTAACATTTTACGCAATGATAAATTCTCAGACTGGTTGTCGCCAGCGTACATTTGTAACAGCAAAACGTAACCGATGTTACCGTGCTCGTAAACTGGGTTTATCCGAAGTGGTCGTCGGAATACACAATGCGGAGACACCTCGTGGCCAGAAAACGTTCGGACAAACATCTGCCTACGTAATGGTCAATATGTAAAGAGAATATGGGCACGCGCTTAGCGCGAAGTCAAGATAATTAAGTTAGCACCGTTCTGTTACAAGCTGACCCAACATCGGTGACTTGAATTGATAATCAGGGATGTATTGGGAACAGCTTGTATAGCCGGACGTTCGCAATTAAGGACCAGACGAAAACGAACCGAGTATAAATAAACGTGCGTCAAAGAAAACTCTTTAATCCCTTGAATACGAAATGGCCGTGTAACAAGTTAATAGAGGTGATTTGTAAAACTTGTCCCTACGTTTATATCATTTATAATCGCACTGTGTGTTGGCTCCCTTAAAGTTTTTTGTCGTTGGTAGAGATTGACAAATGTGTATAATTTATGGAATTCATTAACGCACACAAGACCTCAAGCTGTGAACCGCTGAATTTATTAGTTTCTGGCTTGTAAATTAGGATGACGAATGTTCATACGGCGGTGTTGGAAGCTGTGTCCAAGCGTGTTCCTACGTCCATACACACAGGCGCGAGAATTCGTGAAAAAAGTCGATGACATTAAAATTATAAGAAGTCTCGATTCTCCTTGCGAGAACTGGTTTTGGCGGGTTTGTTTAATCAGAAAGCGTCTAATGTGGATGATGAACGTAATTGGAATTGTTTACTATGATAACAGACAGGTACCTACATACCACGTCATTTCTCAGAACTTACGTGTTCACGACGATAACAATGGATAAGAGCTGAATAATAAAACCAACGACTGTTAATGAGCACGCTTCCATTTTGCGTTTGATATAAAACCTGTCGAAAATATCGGTGGTTGTTTCAAAATTGAGTTAAAATAGTATTCATTCATATCCATTGTGTCAGATTTTAATAAATACGAAATCCAATTATACGACATACGTTGCATAAATATTCATTGAGTTTTTTCCTTGAAACGAACCGGCGAGCGGACAGGAAAACATCAACATACAGCGGTAAAACTTCCTCTAGAACTAGTCAGTTTGCCAACATCCGTCCGAGAGTATTATGAGTTACATATTCATTGTTAGGATAACGACCTTTCAAGTAGCAGATAATGTACCAGGAGACGGCGTGACGAGAACATTTATACGAACTTAGATGACCCGGTGGACTTAGTATCACCAATTTTTGGCGAACAAAAGAACTTATTAAAATCGGTCAAGCCATTTTCGAATTTTTGCGAGACTAACGCACGGCAATTGATACCATTTTTGTCTGGGTTCTGCCCAAATCTAAAAGAAATCCTTGACTCTTGAACCAAGAGTACATTTTCCTGTTTTTGATTCATCCACGTGTCGCAAATGTTTTCCAAGAAACAAGTCTTATTATAATGCAAATGGTAACGCCGGTTATTATACTTATTATCTCTAGTGTCTGTATATTTATAAAGCGCTTGTCTGCTAAACGACGTAGAAAAGATTGTTTGAGTAGATTCGCTCGCAGTTTGTACAGCAATCTAAAGAAAATGCTCTGTACTTTAGAAAAAACTTTCGTGAAACATTGGAACGTAATTACAATTATGGAGTTCAACAAATTGTTGCTAAGGACATTAAAATTTTATAACGCTTTTTATGGCTAATAATGATTTGTAAAATGTAATAGCAACAAGTACCTACTGTATTCCATGTAAACAGCTTTACACTTTACCTCTTAGATTAATTTAATTTAGAAACGCGTATTTTCCTAGAACGAGTTAAATAATAAACAAAATTTAATTTAAACGTAATATTAATAACTAGCTATTGCGCGACTTCATCCGAGTGAATAGTCTTACGGATCCCTAATTGGTTTGATGTTATAATATAGAACTATAGTACTCAGAATAACGTAGCTTTCTATTAGCGAAAGAATTTTTTGAATCGGACCAGTAAATCTGGAAGGCAGCGCGTTCAAACTCTTCAGCTTTATTAGTAAAGATATTTGTTACGTACTAGTTTCGTTTTTAATAATACATAGTATAATAATAGTTTTTCGCATTATGAAGTCACCCTGTAGCTTGTGAAGTTGTGACGCATTTCACCGTTATCAAAACGATTAGTCACACTTTTCCACTCTTATCACCAACTACAGCCTACAGGTAATTTCTGCTATACAACCGGCTAGTAACGTACAACATTGAGAAAGTCGGCGCGACACATTTTGATCCGACATGCGATAGTAAATCGCGATTTTAAAACAAAGGTTTATTGAATTGTGTTGACGGGCTACAAACAATGAATGATAAGATGTGTGAAAGTCGGTATGAATGAAGTTTTAACAGCCTGGCTAACACAAAAGGAAGTCGTCCCTTTCTTGTCCGAAAGTTTTAAATAATACGTCAAGTTAAATGAAAGATGTCAAAATAGTCTTCCTACCTTCTACATTAATAATAGTATCAGCCTATAATTGTCCCACTGAAGGGCCAAGGCCGCTTCATACAGAGAAGACACGAGTATTGATCATCACGCATGCTCTAAGCCGATTGGCCATTCCCGACTTATATTAATTATAAAGTCCAGGTTTCGTGTTGACGATGTTTTCCTTTACTAATGTCAGAGATGTCCAGGATAGACTTGAAAGTACATAATGAATTGAAAAAGTCACATTGGCATTAGAAGCGGACGTATTAAGCAACTAAGCCATCACGACACTTTTATAAAGTATCAAAATTGATCACGAATACGTCGGTACACCAGCTTTTAGTATTTTTTTACTTTACCTTAGCAACAATAACTTAGATAGTGAAAAGAATTCGTGGAAAAAAACTGCAATGAATCAGGTGTTTATTTTCCTGAACAAGTCGTGAGTCAATGAAGAGAAAGCAGTTTACTGTGATTCATTGGTACACAAACATTACAGCCACTTCAGTTGCTACTTGGACATTATCTGAGAGATTAAATGTAGTTTACCTAAAAAGATCTGAAAACACCCAATTCTTATACTATACAGTCCATTCAGTATAACATTAAACAAATATCTTTATAAAATTAGCGATATTTCAATGTCAGAGTGTAATATTTTCGGACTAAATAAAAAGTGTAAATAATTTGCCATTAATGGAAAAAAAATATATAATTAAAATGCAGTTATAACAATACTCTATCACTCTAGGTCGAGAAATAGACCTAGAGTTTTCAAACACACACTATCTACCAGATAAATAAATATTGAACAACAAAAATGATCCAACGAATGAGTTAATAGAAACAAACGCGAAGATGCACATGCACTGCAAACTGCAAATATTTGCCTCGTCAGCAAAAAGGTCCCGTATAAATTGCATCTACTTCAAAGAACATAAACGCCGCACTAAGTGGTAGAAAATGTTGCATTTTTTTTTCTTCTTTATAAATGTACGTCACAAGCACGATGGTATCATCAGGAGAAGTCTCATTTACATGCGTTCCCGCCCGTCGCCGGGGCACGGTCATTCACTCTGCAACGCTCCAAGCACCGCAGTGTAATTAATAAAATATGAACCAGTAGTACAACTTTATGTTACGTACAATTATGATTTTATATTTAATTAGATTTTATCCACGACTACGTCAGCGTGAATTTTTAAGGAATCTTTATTATTTTTTTGCTAATAAAATATGGCCTAACTTAACCTACTATTAGCGAACGAATTTTCAGAATCGGACTAGTAGTTCTGGACATCGGGTTAAAACAATAAAACAAATCCTTCAGCTTTATAGTATGTGCACGTAAGCATGTATTTATAATCCAAATACGCTTTCACCTTGTATTAGCAGCTTATCCTCTCAAGGTATTTCCAGATTAATAAAATAGTCAAAATTACTGCTAATTTGATGTCAGCCATTATTCAAAATTTATTATCCATTAGACCGTTTGAAATAGGCACTTACGTCAAACGGAGAGCAACAAAATCCATTTTTTGACAACAAAATTAATATGCAAGCTTGTTTAATTAAATTTTGAATCGATTATTTAAACAGATGCTGTACAAAAATTGGATATCCATATAATCCATTTAAATTAATGTAGTCTGTCAGGTATAACTGTTATTACAGTACAAAAAAATACCTAATAGCTACCGAAGTAGGTACCAACCGACTGCCTAGCGGTTACTATGCAAGAACAGGCAAAGTTTTTAATTTGCAAAAACTTTGCCAAAAACATCATAAAGGTCAACACTTTACTGTTTAACGCACGACAGGCGTTTCAATCGATTTGATTGACGACGCATAGCGAAAGTCCCGTTAGTCTAGACTTTTTGTTCCGACTCGCACTGCTGTGTTCTCTTTGTGCTGTGTCAGTGAACCACAGCTATACTATTTTGCTAGAGCTAGTTCGTATGTCAATCGGCATGACCTCGTTTCGAATACATATGTATGTGTGTAGCCATTTGCTTCAAAACTATTTACTGCCAAAGTGCCAAAGACTGAGTAAACTCGTAGCGTAGAGTGGGTATAATAAAAACAATTTGATACTCATTATTATGGAGAAAAGTCGTTGTAAAAGTATTAAAACAAAGTGAAAGCCAATTAAAAGTTGTAAATTCTTTTTAACAAGAACATAAATTGTGGTGTACTTTTTTGTTATTTAATTTCAATTTTATACTTGTTCTTTGTTTTGTAAAATAATGATCATGTTTGAAGAATATTTTCTTAACTGAAACTTCTATCTGAATCACGAACTGAAGACCTTCAAAATTTAAAAGAAAAAGTTATTGTACTAGACAGGAAAAAAAAATCGAGCTAAAAATAACTTTCTTTTTAATTAGAAAGACAATTAGTCACACATGAACTTTACATCTATGTAAAGTTACTCCTATACTCGACCTTTAGACTTTACAATGGTGTGATGACGCAGGTCATATCTATGTAAATCAATAGGTACTAGGTACACAAAAGGCCGGTCTTCATAGATCGTTAAACAAGTGATCAACGCGCTCAGCGTCTTACGGACACATAAATAAATGGAATATAGAGAAAATATTTCTTATAGAGGAAATATAATTAAATACCAACGTAACAACGAGCTGATGAAAGATATTAATAATCTCAATGCAACGCAAATGAATAGTTATTAAAACGTAATATATGCGCACTCATTAAGTAATTATTATCGGAGCTTGTAACCCTTAGGGAATTAGTCTGATTAGAGATATATTAAACATTACTGATGCCAACATGTGGCGTTTATCTGTATAATTTATTTAAATTATGTTTTTAATTACCTTTTAATGGTCGGCATGATAATACAGTGCAGTAATCTTATACGTGTATGACTTAAGATATACATAGATATGCTCGTACTTATCTAACGTATATGCATATATTTTTATGTCAAGGTTCGCAAAGAAACATGGCTACTGAATACTCCATCACAACTACTATATCTAGATATTTCTGTTGTATAGCAATAAGGACGTAATTTTCTACGTGTGGACTCCGCAGACCAACTTCTGTATTGAGTTTAATAGAATGGATTCTGATATCGCGGTTGGAGATCACTAATATAACTTTTCGATAAATCGATATAGAAGTTATGCTTCAGGGACAGTCTGTGTCTAGAAGCCCGAACACAAATACTAAATATAACCTCGGTAAAACGATATCAATAATGTAGGTACTACATGAGCAGTTTTATAAGAAATACAAACACCCGCCATCTTGGAGTCGTAAGACATCGCTACAGAAAGACGTGTCATGGAAATAAAAGTATATTTCGAATATAGACGTAGAGTACACAATAAAAGTAGAAAATAAATGGATATGTTATCTTCAAGGAACGCCGAAGCACGTGTAGCATCAATAATACGTCACCGAACCGAAGGACGTGAGCACGAATTTACCTGACAACTGACAACTCCCACACTCTTACACGCACTGTTTACAACGACACACATACGCGTCGTAAAGTGAAATGCTTTCGCGATATTTCACTCCGTAATTTACAACTCTCATATTAGATGAACGGCTTTTCAGCATTTGAAATCCGATTATGTGATTTGGGAATACAAGACGTTTGAAATATCTTGTATATTTCGTATCGCGATATATAGGCAGATCGTCCTTCAGATATAAATCACTTGAATAACTCTCAGCAGGGATTTGGTAAAAGTATTTTTTCGTATAATATGATATCACATACGAGTAATATTTTATTACAAACTAGAGACCACCCGGAGATTGTGGGTAGTAAGAAGATAACAAACCCAAAACCCCCATGATTACTTTGGCAGACCTTAACGACAGATTAATATTGTATGCTTAAAAAAATTGCGAGCATTAAATCTCGCTTGTCATTATAATTTTCTTTGAAAACGAGTCTACATTTCCAGTTCCAGGCTTGAAAGAAAACATCCCGTAGCTATATTTTTTTAATTACGAAAAAATGTAGGTCGTGTACATTAACAGAATCCGAACTATCCTACGTACATTTGGGAAGACAAAACGTGCAAAAAGTTAGTACAGGCAGAGAGCCGCAAAACAAGGGAATGTTGTAACACCTAAATAGCGCGTAAATCACAGCAGCCTGTAGACCGGGGGACGGGCGAAAGTTTACTTGGAGAGTTTTTAATTGATTCGCTCAGTTATTACATCCAGTTTGGAACTGGGAGTTGGCCCACAGTGCGGGCGTCGCCTTGCGTTCTGTATGTACGGACTACGGTTTGATGTTATTTATTCGATGGAGTTTTTGTTTCGTGATTTGGTTATTTGTTCCGAATGCGATTCATACGGAATTGTTGCGATAAATTGGTTTTGGTTAGTTAAAACTGTGAACTTTTGCAATTTGCTGGAACTGCTATCAAACTAGCTGTAACTACACTTACTTCCTTGTTGGCTTTATCGTTTGAATGTATTTCGGGGACAAAATTTGGTATATTTCACCCATATTCGGTTGTAACTTAATATTATGGTGAAACTATGAATCAAACCAATGTATCCTATGACCGTATTTGTTTTCAAACTAAAAGTATTTAAGAAGCCATGTAATAAATATGAACTAATCAAAAATGTAGATAAGGATGAAATTGGAATTGCGGAAACATTTACAATAAGAACGCCGCAGGAAAACAAATTAATTCTCGAAATAGGGAAGGCCCAAGTTTCCTGTTCCGTTAAATGTAATTCCGTTTTGAAATGGGTGTCGAAAGCTTGTTTAGACGTCAAAAATCAAACGGTTCCGCAAACGCCCCAAAAGAATTATTTCTCGCAATTTCGTACAGAGTACCGATCAAACGGTAATTTATTTGACTGTCTAGTATGGCCGCGTCACCTCAGTTCGTAATGGAAATTAATTCCGTCCGCATAAAGTTTAAAATCCAATATTGAGTGTTATCCTTATCATAGGTAGGTAGGTAGGTAGCCCTGAGCATTTTCCTGTTTATCACATTTCTGTGTTACAAAGGGCCCTTGGTAACACGACACCGCGTGAATCGAGGCGTGAGGGCGCGACACATCACATCACGCCCGGCACCCTCTGTCTTACTATATTATAGGTACTACTAAGGGTCTACTACGCTCCAATAAAACTGCCGTGAATATTGGAGGTTTGCTCAAAAGGAAAGCGTGGTTATTTTTTATGGGCTCGTAAATTATACCAAGTAGCTCAGTTCGCTGTTTCGACAAGATTTAGAAGTTTGAAGCTGTAGAAACTCTCGCTATGTAAGATAGATAGTCGTGATTGTGTTTCTCTATGTCAATGGTACACTTGCGATGGCTTCAATGCATATTTCAATTGAATGATAGATAGTTAGTAGCACACTCGAGTTGAAAGTCAAATAACCGAGGCGCGCTGGAGTGAGTCAACGAGGCGGCACGTGCGTTGAAAAGTGACATTCTAAAACATGCTATATGACTTGAACATGCTTTTTTACTTTGTAATCTTTCAGTACGTCATAATCAAGTTAATATTCTTACTTTTACTGAGACAGTACATAGCACAGGATTTTACTAATTGTCATCTCATACTTAGGTACCTAGTTATATTCCTAACAATCATATTATTACATATCCAAAACACACTAGATGTTTTACTCTAAACTAAATCAGCAATATTCCTAATAACGCGAGTAAAATGGATATTCCATGTACGACCTATTTCCCTGATCATTTACACATAGTGCGTCATTAGAATTAAATGAGAGCCGATATGAAGCCTTTTACATACAAAATCCAACGTACGATTAATGGTTTTAGTGTTCGCAGTCTAATTCTATTCAAACTAAATTGGATTGGATTAGGTTTTGTTGAAAGGCGAAGTTTGACGTGGCTTTTGATGAAGAAATAATTCACTGGGAATTGGCGTAAGAGACTTAAAAACTTTTGAATAAAAACAACAGTCCCTTAGGTTGATATAATTATATTTGTTAAGTTTGAAGAAGTAAAAAAAGACTCAGTAAAATTAAACAGAACTAAACAATCATTTTGACAGTGAAATTGCATGTTTTGAATGCGTGCAATATGGAACACGTAAAAAGAAAGCCTATCTAAAATTAGTCGAGCCTAGCGTCAATAAAACTAATAGCATCAAACGATTACAACAACTAATCAACAACCAGATACGTTATCATCAAAAAAAGAACTAACCCAGTGTAACCATTAAATTAATCGATGAAACAAGTCAGACGTGTCATATCGATAGTCCGACTCGATAACAATAAAGAGTCAAATTCCTTTGGCCTTGCTAAGCGTCATCGACTTGCCCATAACGACATTAGTGCCGTGTTAATGGTCATTCATTTCTCGGTAGACGACACTCGGGCATAAAGCTCGGGATGCATCGGAATTTAGAGGAATCAGTTTCAAGTGTTTCAAAGAAGGTCTGCATAGTTTCATTAGGTAGTTGAAATGTAAGCAGTGAGTTTCGGCTTTAGATGTTTCAGTCGCTGCACCTTTGATGGTTAATTATAGCACTGAAAGTTAACAGTGTGAAGTATTTATTGAAATACCGGCAACATTATGGGTAATGTCACCCGCAGGCAATCGTTACATCAAGGTTTATATTATTGGCGTGTATTATCTAGTTGCTAACTGCATGCAGCTAGAACATATTAAATGAAAACAGTCGGTTATGCGGGGATGGTGTTCCGTGTTATGCAATCGATGCAGTAATTCATTTGACAACAACATGGCAGTCCTGTGACCGTGCACTTTGCAGTCAACAAATATTACATAACATGAGGTTACACAGCTCAAACTGCTATCTTGTTACATTTTGCATCGTGTTCGATATACTTATAGGTACATCTATCTACACAAGTGTAACTTCTGGCCGAGATGTTTGTCGCAAATATTGATATAAGGAAACAGAAGACGTGACACCCAGACAGGCGATGACATAATTTAAATACATTCACAAACGGACGAAATGAATGGAAATTTTCGTAATGTTGGCGACAATTTGTACGACGAAAACTGCGAGTTTTGAACAAATTAAGAAAGCTTCGTTTACAGTTGTAACTGCAGTATGTATGGGCACTAAACGTGTGTGTGCATAGTCATTCTGTTTCCATTCCAGGGTTCGTTGGGAAGTATCGTGAACGCGAAGTGCATTGACACCGAAGTACTAAGCTTCGAAAGTCGCAACAGTGCATGAGTAATGACAGATAGTTAACCTATTGTGAAGACCTATGGTGAAACTTGTTCTGTTCGGTAAGCCTGTGTGGGATATCATTCCCCAAGGCATTCATACTGATGGTTTTTAAATAATCTTCTCGCTCAGTCAAATATAATATGCCATAAATCTACAGTTATGTTTTTAACGTGATTAGTAGAAGTACCCGTAATCGATTATGATCAAAGCGTAATGTATCCAATCGATATTAAAAAACTGCTAAATTACCGTTATGAAGCTTTAATCGATTGCAAATTTATATGACGTGTATATCTAGAAACCTTTTATGATACCAAATCAACTAAAAACCGTGTCAAAGCGAGTAAAACAGTATACCAAGTGTGCATTTCTCTCACGTCCCACACAATACGTTATCAAAGTAACGAAGAACATTTTTCTTCTCACACTTGTACATAGCATGTACGTACACACACACGTATCCGACGGCAGTTATTAGCGAGTCGGGGAGCGTCGCAGGAGATCACGTAGGACCGGTCGTGAGAGCCCGACGGGCTCCGGGGCTCCGGGTTAAACTACCGCCCGAGCCGCATTGAGATCGTAAAAATGTGCAAGCTAACGGAAAAACTGTAACATGTGCTTTATAATGCCTCGTAAAGTGCTAGCATGTGAATTATTGGGTATAAAAGGTGGAAATTGTAGGCTGGTGTCCAAATGGTCTGCGAATGATCGTTAAGGCAATGTTCGTAGTTTCCATTCGGCGCTACGAACATAAAATCTTGTATTTTTTCCTGGCTCCGGTTGAGCAAAAGTTTAGGTTCGCAAAAACAACTTCTTGGAACGAAATGTTATGATAGTATTATTCTAAGCTTACTCTCGTAGCAAATGATAAACATTGATGGTATTATGTACTTAAGGGCTTAGCATTTCCTAGAGGTCCTAAGTCGGTTTAGGCAAAACACAACAAGGTTTGTTTAAAGAACGATGATGGCAGTGGGTTACCATTGAATACAATTTATCGACTACTGTACTATAACAGCCGTGTTTATATGCAAAACGATTCAATTTTTTTAATTACTTTCGACAAATCGATCAAATCCTTTTTTTTTTAATGTCATCGGATTCGTGGAAAGGCTACCCGATCCAAATGGTGACTGCCGCAGACACCTAGTAATACCAAAGGCCTAGACCAATTTGAAATGTCTCATGTGCCGGTAATTACACCGGCACCCATACCCTTCGAACCGGAAGTACGGAGTACTTCTCCAGACGAGCTTCTTTACAAAGAGCCTACTCTAATACTACTAAATACTTATGTGCAGCATTAGGTCAATAATACTCAAAGATCAATGAGGGTTTATAATTAGCAGCCTCGTGTCACTGAATCATCTGATGCTAATTAATTATGTCTGATTATGAAATTACAAAAATAAACGATAAGCTTAATAAAATAATGTTTAATTAAATTATGTATTGGCAAATTTGATGTGTGTAGCTTTATATGGCCATAATCCGTTTAGTTTTACGATATCACGTTTTTTTGGCAGGGTCACGGCCTTATTTCGGTACGTTACTTGGGGATAGGACTTACACGTGTATTGGAAATACATAAATTGTGATTGTGGAAACGTGCTGTTTTTGCCTATAATCTAACAGATACAGGATAGATAATGTCACATCTACGAGCGTCTGCCGACGAGGTTTTTATAGTCATGTGAAAATTCATGATGTATACTTTAATGCATGTATTCATACATTCAATACACACACGTACTCGCGAAACCGGGCGCCCATTCAACCGTCACAAAACGAAACTGAATGCCATTTCATCTCAAGATGCGCCGCTCGCCGCAGATCTGAGGGGTCGCCGGTGGGTGACTGTGGCGGCGGGGGGAGGGGTCTCGCAAACCGCCCGGCAACTGCGCCATAACTCGGCGCGCACGTACAACCAGACAATCGCAATTATTATTAACAGATATACGTTTAATGATCGTGTGTGCCGCGCACAACGGCCCAATGTAAGTTGAACATCGGCTGGCGCACGCGACTATGGAGTTTGCGTCATTGCGGCGTTCGTGTGATATTCGTCCGGTGCGCGGCGGTGAATGTATCGTTTCGGGGTGAGAATTTGTGGGAAGACATCGCCGAGGTCGGCGGGGGCCGGGGCGACGTTCTTGCGGAGTGAGTTAGCAAAGCCGATGATTTGTGGCGTGGTTAGCGTTCATCTAGCGGACCGGCGGGACACAGGGCATAACTCATCGGAACAAAGACAGATCGGCATGTCATGCGATATGAAAGCTATGTGTCACTCCGCGTGTGACACGAAGCGTTTGCATTTTACGACTCGGCTTGACGCGCGCGCCACCCGCGCAAGAGTCAACGGACGCAGGAATTCTCGAGTTGAAATTCCGCAAACAGGCTCAAAGGAGGATAAAATTAGAAATACTGAGAATTTTTGGATCTGCACAGTTTGCCCATCCTGGCGCTTTCGATCGCGCTAACAATGTTCGTTATCGACTCGGAATCAAGCAGAAATTAGATAACCGTCAAAGATTTTTACAAGCTCATAACGATGTTAACGTGATTCACGGTTTACTTAGCGCGGCGAATTAGCAATTACTTGGTAAAAATAGAAAAATACCAGTTTGACGTCGAAGACAGAACAAATTACGTGGGTGCTGACTGCCGTTGAGAATTAAAATTATTATTATTAGTAGTAAATATTTGAATATCGCAAACTCGTAAATTTATTCGCGTACAGAATACGAATACGCTGGGCCATTGTGTAACGGCACAGCTCGAAGAATAATACAACAGGTGTGTTCATTACTTTGCACGCCAGTGCTGTTGATTTAATAAAATATGAACACCGAGTACCGACGTGCACTTTGTGAATTGGAATAACAAGCTTCAAACTCTGCAGAACTTAAACTCGGGTCGGCTTTGGAAGTAACCGATAACAAAGAAATTCTGACAGAAAGATTTTTATCGGTTTTGTTATTCTAATGAAATAAAGGTAAATTATGTATTAGGTGTGTACTTAATTATTTTCGACATGAATATCTGCATTTTTATTATCAGATTACGCCATGTGACAAGAAATGGACACTCTGGGTAAATTATTACCAATCTAATTAACCAAAAACTTAAATTGTCCGTAAATTCAAAGCACAGAACAGAACATCAGAACAGAAGTTATTGAAATAACTACAACACAGCAAACTAATGTAGTACCTATGTCACTCGTAGTATGTCGGATTTAACTTAACAAATTGCATGCTGGACTCTCTAAAATGTCCGATAGAACGACGCATTTTTAATAGCGTAAACTTTGTCAACAAAATTTCCACTTCATAAATCGCCTACATTCATCTATCCGTCGTACAGAACCTAACATATTGTGAAAACAAACTTACTTTTACTGTACAAAGTAGTTAGCTTGGTGATCTGGCAGTCCACACAATTTACAATCTGTAACAAAAAAAAAACATTACATTAGCGTGACATCGATATTGAAGCTGTTCACGCTGACGGTGCAGGACTCAAGTTTAAATAACTAAAGTAGGACAAACTGGTGCCGTGTTGTTAGTTTTGCAAGTTCATTAATTTTACTGTGATTTGAGTGTCTACTGTACAAATAATAATGATGATTCGACTATTATTAATTATCAGTGTGAATAAATGATAATTAATTACACACATTATACGGGTTTAATTTGCAGATATTTTTAAAGATTCGCGTGTCATTTACTGTGATAATAACTGTACGTATAAGTACTAATACAATAATAAATTATCTGAAGTCCGAAGATACAGCATCGGCATAATCCGAAGTTCTCTTTTTGACTTTTCGTCTAAAGTTTTTACGAGTGGAACCGAAGTCGTAAACGATTTCCCCAGTTCTAGTAAAAGCTAATATAACTACGCACACACTACGCTACGGTTTAGTTACGCCCCCGACGCCAATATGAGAAAACATAAGTAGGTTAACGTAGACAGTTTAATGATAACACAACAACTATAAAACTTTGTCGTTTTTGTTTTCCCTTCTTAGCCCATAAATGGCTGATGTTATACGCTTATTGTGAACAAAGCATTCCATAATCGCTAACTATGTTTGTGAAAGCAAAGCGTTTGTTTGTTACGTAAAGAACATTAATAAGGCGTTCTAATAACGGGTCTTATCACAATATATGTAAGTGGCATAGTAATGACATGTGACAAATATAGCGATCGCAATTCGTCCCAGTTGTGGCTGAGAGCGGCGGGCGCCAGGCGGGGGCGTAGGTACGAACGAAATGGACAATGCGCATAAAAAATCAATAAAAGCCGGGCACGGCCTTCGTGGAGGTCGAGTGACGCTCACGGATCACCGGCCGGCCTCTCGCCACATTATAAAATATTGAACGACGAGATGTAACTAACTTACCAACTCGATTCCACTTCCAAACTTCGCCAAAGAGGATTTTTCAAGTTCTCGTTTAATTTTAAAGGGATTTTAGGGGAGTGAGAAGCGGTACGCGGTAGTTTGCCTCTTCAAACTTTTGTCAAAGGACAGAAACGATTACTTTTTGGACGATAAATTTAAGAATTGAACTTGTCAAGTAGGTATTTTCCGCTTAAAAGTGGGCGGAAAATAATATAAATGCCAAGAAAAATCTGGTTCACGAAATAAAAAAGGAAGATTGGTTGGCCTGCTATTCAATCATGCCCCGACAGACGAGGCAGTCGAGCAGAAATTTTACCTACGTATAGCTATAGAGCCCTACAGACCAATTCATTTAGTTCTACTTTTTATTGCCCGAACAAGGAAAACGTATCGAGTTCTAAAAATATACAAAAGCAAACATGTTCGGCCCAAAAACCTAATTAATTAAATTAATACCCAAAGTGGCATAGCAACAAAAAAATGTAGGGAAAATGAACGCGCTGTTAGCGACCGCCTATCAAAAACTGCAAAACACTCTTATCAATGATACGTTATCTAAGTAAATACACCGTATCAGTGCCCCTGATAACGCTGTACAATTACAACTCAAAGTATTACAACTTGGCCATAGTTCAAAGAGTTAACGCCGTTTAATTCAGTGCCAAGTACAATATATTTAGATGGCGAGTAGTGACAGGGTGAGTTTTGAAACGCGTAATCACTAAATCGAGCTCGAAATGTAAATGCTTTCGGAATAAACAAAAACTATTAAATTATCGCATTGGTATTTGGTCGAGTTTGCGTCAACGATTTGGCATGCTTTGTTCGTGCGTTCAGACTGTGACGTGGACTGTGCAAGAGGCCTAGACGGTTATTTAGAAGCTATGATGATGCATCAGTTACTTATTACGACTCGTTAATTGGCAGCGCTCAGGAATTGTCACCTCGGTTGCAAGCCTCGTACTCCCACCAGCCTATCTTCGGTATGTGTTTCATTATTCCGCCTAAATTAAATCGTATGGAACGCATTTGGAGTATGAGAAACACACAGACTGCCCGCCTTTTGGTTGCATTATTAGCGTGTGCCAAAAATAGAGCACTTTCATCGTCTCGAAAATGATTGGCTAACAGTTTAGGGCCACGTCCTTGCCACATTTCTCGTGAACGCACGAAAGCGTCAAATAATTTGGAAGTCGGCCACAACGGCTTGCGTTTCGTCAAAAGAGGGACAACTTTGGCCATTTGTTATTCTGACAACTGACGTGTAACTAAGTGGGCTGGAGTTATTGAACGGTTTACAATAATCGTTTGCGGAAACTCATACTCTTGTATGTATTGTGTACAGGTATGTCGCATATTTTGGAAAGTTCTTTTGTTCTATGCCAAGTAGATACACGATGAATAGATATAGTTTGAATAATGTAAATGCCGTAATTATAGTTTCTCACAATCATGCCTCTGTGATTAATATTACAACCATTAATATTTTTCTCATACATTTATTCACATAATATTAACAAATGGTTCGACAGAGTCTAGTCATTACCAGGATGATCTATTGCGGAGCTTTCTAGACAAAACCATAATTCCTAATGTACAGTCAGCGAAATGTATTGTTGAGCCGAAAGATACGATACGAATGACAGTTGTGGTTTAAATATACACGGACAATTTAGGTTGACGGCCAATTTGCGGAGCAATCAGTTTCCCTGACTGTACCTATTTCTTTTATTACTAGAATCTTGGGCCCGACGTCCGTTTTCCATTAGTATAAGTTCGGTGGTAAGATTACAGTTCAACCACGCGTAACCATAGTCGACGTGACCGCAGGCCCGTGTCACTATTAATCATTCCCGAGCCTTTTTCCGTGGACAGAAAAATATATGTGATGGGATTATTGTTTTGGGGCCAGTCGCAATATTTCATGTGTGTTTGTAGGAGTTAATGTGGATGGATTGTTTTCGTATTATTGATGAAGATTTTGCGATAAATAATAACGTATTGATTGGGAATTTACCACACGTGCTTTTAAATTTACCGGGCGAATTTCCGCTCAACCTAGATTCCCCAGATTTGTCCTAGTTTAAAAGCGTACGGGCGTCGTGCGGAAGAGGTTTTGAAAGTATGTTTTGCGTCAATGGGGAATCTTGCTTAATTGAAAGATAAGCAATAAACTAACAAAAATTGTATTTATAGTATTCATTTTTTTGCAGGGGCGTCCGAAACGAAAAACGGAGTTTCATCCAAATGTCCGAGGTTTCTAGTTTTCGTCCAGGGTTGGCAATTTGGGTAATAGCAGAGCAGCCTTAGCCCTACCTAACATTCAACGAATTGGACAAGATACCGGCAACAGATAAGATAAAAATCTACCCTACACCAAATTCACCATATGTACAAAAATTGCCCTAATGACTGAACTAACGCAAACCGTTTAAAAGTAACATTTCAAAAAGAGAACAAACAATTAATTTCCCTTTTCAAACTGGCTGAAAAAGATCTCCTTACACAAACGTCGCCTAAAGAAACGCCGGCGGCAATGCCAGCACAAATTGTTGAACAAAACGGCATTATAAAGTAGGTACTTGGTAAGTACTTGGTTGCTAAGCAACGATCACTTTCTCACGAGGCGTCTTCTCTGAGAAACAGCCAGACTAGATGCAGTACAACGAAATGTCACAGGGGCATAGGTTAACTGCGTCTAGTGTTTACCTCTGTGAGACTAGGATTTAGAAATTATTGTACCCTTTTCTCCGTTTCTTCTTTCTTAAGGGTCAGGTAATTTAGGACACTGAGTGTATAGTCGAACAAACTATTTGGTATACAGGCAGCTTATTTGCACTTACTTTTATTAAACAATGTTGTGAGTGTGCTTAGCAGTTGATTCTTTTACATAAGCATAAAAGCTCATCATTAGCTTAAATAGTTGTAAGTACCAAATAGTTTGTTCGACTGTACTAGTACTGTAAGCAGTGGATAAGCTCTAATTTGTGTTCGGTAACGCAAAAAGTAGTTGGTAACGCAAACTTGCAAACAAACTTTCGAGGTTTGAGGTAACAATGGAAAAAGGTGCCTTGGTAGTACATTTTACCTACAAAACTTTCAAGACACCGAGTGTTAGCCTAAAAACAAGATTTAAGTTGCTGAAACCTTCTACGGATTGGCTAATTAGTTGTATCTTGGTGCTCTTTGCTTAAAAGAAACGCGGTGAAAGAAGGAACAATAAAGTATGGAGTATTTTAATTATTCATGCATTATTATGCATTTCAATTTATTTACACTCGTACAATAATTTGCACCTGCCGTGTTCACCGCCTTTGGTCGACTGGTAGAGACTGCCTAAGGCATTAAGTTCGCCTTTGTACTTTTTTGTGCATAAAGTGTAAATAAATAAACAAAGTTTATTTTTATTACAAAACTTATTTCAAAATATTGACACCCCTCTTTTGTAAAGTTGAACTTAATTTAAGTATGACACAGTATAAGTTATATGTAATTACTTCCCTTTACACACATTATGCAATATTTGTAGTCACAATACCGAGTGTAAGAGAGCACGAGGGCTTTCTGTAGTTTTAAATATGTACAATAGGAAGATTGAATCTATAATTGTAACAATATTTGATTTTCATGTAAATATAGATGCTTTTGCGCTATCAAATGATGTATGTTTTGATTATCTAGTCCTAGGTTATTTTTAGCATTAATGTAACTTAGGATACATCTAGAATTAAGGTAAATATATGATTCTAGATTATAAGTAAATTTAATGACAAAAATGTGCATATTTGATTGGTGGAACATTTGTTGATGATGTCGCGCCCTACCCACTACTTCCACCACCGTAGAGACATATGGGAGAAATACTGTGACGTGATTGGTGCAAACACCTTTTGTTATTTTATTTGTCATGGCACTACTTGCACCCACGTAGGAAAGTCATAAATATAGCCGCCTCACGGCAAAATTTGTCAGTCGTAAGTCAGTCGTACTGTAGCAATCATCGGAAGCTTGTGAACAACAATATAAGTGGTTGAAGATTCTGCTCGTCTTTTATTTAATTCTTCGGAACCCTCGACCCGTGCGCCTGAATATTCTACAATTTTGGTCCTTCGAGCCGGATCCTGCGTCTGAAGAATTACATCTCAAGCCTGAAGAGTTTGAAGTTTCAAGCCTGAGAAGTCTGAAGCATTCAAGATGAGTGAACGAAGCTCAGTCGCCACGAGGAGCAAGCTGCGCAAATTGGAGGCAGCGTTGAACAAGCGACGAGAGATGGAAGCCGATTCAGGAGTGCCGTCTGAAATGGCACCGGGATCACCTTCGATAGCGCCTACAGTGTCGTCGGCATTACCCGCACCCGTGATTCCATTGGCGGGCCCCGGACGCGTGATTGACCATCGCGACGCGGCTGCAGTGCCTCGGGAATCGGAGATACTACGGGTGGTACGGACGCCGAGATCAAGAACCAGCCACGTCTCATCGAAGAGCGGCCAGAAGAGTGCCGATTACCTCCGCCGGAGGGCCGAGTACAAGGCTGAGAGGGAATTAGTGCGCCTGAGGGAAAATCTCGTCAAGAAGAAGTTGGAGGCGGAACTGGCCGAGATAGATGCCGTCGCCGAAGAAGACTCGTCCGATGAAGAAACTACAACACGCCGTGTGGAAGATTGGATCACACACTCAGTGCCGAGTGAAACACAAGTGATCGCAGAAGCTCACGACGCGCAAGAAACAGTGCCAGTGCCAGTGCCCGCAGTAGTAACGACTGCGTACGGAGTGCCTGCAACCGAGAGTGCCGCGACCTCCCGCGGAGTGACAGTGACCGCGCCGCAAACAGCGTACGAACCGCAAACAGTGACCGCGCCGCAAACAGTGACCGCGCAACCGCATACAGTATATACGACCTCGATATCTGCGCTCCCTCAGTGTGCGCCCGCGACCGTACAGTTCCGCGAATATACGCCGATAGTAACGGCTAGTGTTCCGCGAGTGCCACCACGTGAAGTGCCTGAATGGGATCAATCGTTCGCCGAAGAAACGGAGAGAAGCAAGCCGCGAGACAGGAAAATAGATCAGCTGGCAGAAGCTATTTCAAACCTAGCTCGTCCGCGGCCAGTACCCAGGCAAGCCTATGAGTTGCCATACTTCAACGGTGACCCGGCAGAGTGGCTATCGTACAAGAACATGTACTGGGACACAACAGCTATGTACAACTTTAAGCCGCACGAGAACTTAGCGCGCTTGAAAACGTCACTACAGGGAGAGGCAAAAATAGCGGTAGAAGACTTATTGCGGACATCAACTAACCCATCGGAGATTATGAAGGCACTGGATGAAGAGTTCGGACATCCTAATTTAATATTGGAGTGTGCGTTGAAGAAAGTGCGTGCGTTACCGAAAGTAACAGAAAGTGGTCGTGAGTTGAGAAAGTTCTCATCTACAGTGAGGAATTGTGTGTCGCTGTTGAGGAATGTGCACGCGAATGGATACCTGAACAACCCACAACTGGTGAGTGAATTACTGAGTAAATTAACGCCTGTGCAGAGGGCTCAATATGGCGACTTCGCAATGGGTATGGCGGCGTCTCAGGGCATCGATGTGAGAGTGTCACCCAGCCTAGAGATATTATCTGAATTCCTGAGCCATTTAGCCCGAGCTACGTCATTTTATGTGCAGATGGACATGGGCGCTGCCGGTCAAACGGCTAATGTTAAAAGTTTGAGAAGCGCACATAGTAAGCCAGGCATTCACTTTAAAAATGTTCAGAGATTACATGTACAAAGCGACAGCGAACAAGATAATAAGAACAATGTGCAGTGTGCTATGTGCAAGGGAGATCATAAATTACCGAAGTGTGAAAAGTTTGCGAAACTAACTTCTGATGAGAGATGGCAATTTGTAAAAGATCAGAGGATGTGTTTTAATTGTATAATAAAACAACATGCGAAGAAGTTCTGCCGAGCAAGCAAATGCTCGAAATGCCACTATGCACATCACGACTTACTGCACGTAGATAGAGAGCATAAAACTGAAAGCGTCACTAATGTGAAAGAATATAACGGCAAAGCGTTGTTGAAGATAATTCCCGTCTCCGTGTCAGTGAACGGAAACGAACGAGATTGCTACGCTCTACTGGACGACGGAGCTACAGTATCGCTTATCGACGACTCGATAGCTGGAAAGGCAACGGGTGATAGAATACCTTTAGTGCTAAAAAGTGCGCGCGGTAATGAGGTGTCTGATAAATCCTCAAGGAAAATATATGTGACAGTGCGCGGGCCAAATAAAGTGAATCACAAAATAAGTGTGCGCACGTTCAAGAGGCTGGATTTGCCCGCCCAAACGGTGCCGGCTGCGTTGATAAAGGAGCTCGCCCACCTGCGTGACTTGGGCCTGGAGGAAATGTGCGGAGTCAAGCCGATGCTGTTGCTGGGACAGGACAACTGGGAGTTGCTGGTCGGCGAGGAGATTCGCCGAGGAAAGTCCGGTAAGCCAGTTGCATCTTTGACCAAGCTAGGCTGGGTTCTGCATGGGCCCATAGGTAAAGGGTTTAGGGTAGGCTACGAAGCCGTGAACTGTTTAGCGGAACCTCTGTCTGAACTGCATGATATGGTGAAAAACCAATTCGAATTAGAAGCAATAGGTATAACCGAAATCCCTAGGTCTCATAAAGACATCGACAGAGCTTTAAAAATATTAGATGAAACCAGTAGCTTCACTATTAACGGCGAATGGGAAGTAGGATTGTTGTGGAGGCGTGACGATCCACAGCTACCCGATAACTATGCTTATGCGCGACAGAGACTGTCGGGAATAGAACGTAGGTTGCATAAGAATCCTACGTACGCGGAAGCATATGAAAATCAAATTGAACGATTAATTAGCGAGGGTTATGCGAGTAAAGCGGACGGCCGCTTCGAAGATCCGGTGTGGTACCTACCTCACTTTGGGGTACAGAATCCTAATAAGCCGGGGAAATTGAGACTAGTCTTCGACGCCGCCGCCACTTTTCAAGGTACCGCTCTTAACGATTGCTTGCTCGCGGGGCCAGACCTATTAAATTCTCTTTTAGGAATTCTAATTAGATTCCGATTGGGACCGGTAGCATTCACCGGAGATATAGCGGACATGTTCCTACGTATAAAAATCAGAGAACGTGACCGAGGGGCACAGCTTTTCTTGTGGAATAAAAATAATAGTGGAGAACCTGACACGTTTGTCATGAATTCAATGATTTTCGGTGCTGTGTCTTCCCCTACATCCGCAATCTATATTTTGAATAAAAATGCGGCCAGATTTAATAGTCAGTATCCCGAAGCAGTGTCGGCTATACATAACAGTCATTACATGGACGACTATTTAGATAGTACATGGTCCGTCGCGCAGGCTAGCAAACGCATAGAGGAGGTGGCTCACATCCACGCCGAAGGCGGGTTTAATATACGGGGGTGGGTCACCAATTCGCCACAACTCAGGGAGATTCTCGAAATAGAGATGCCCGACAGAGTCTCGTTAGAAAAAGACGAGGGCGCCACAGAGCGCACCTTAGGTATGATTTGGTCACCGGGGACCGATGAATTGGCTTTTGACCTATCATTTAAAAAGTTACCGAAGACAATTATAGAGGGTGACGTTGTTCCTACGAAGCGAGAGTTTCTTCGCTTCATAATGTCGGTGTTCGACCCGCTGGGTTTCCTGTATCCATGCGTCATTCAGTCGCGCATATTAATGCAGCAGATATGGCGTACAGGAATCCAGTGGGACGAGAGGCTGCATGAAGCGGAGGCAACTTTATGGTTCGCGTGGTTACGGAACCTTATAATCTTAAACAATATAACCATCCCGCGATGGTACGGTATAAAGTTATCAGAGGTAGAACTTCACGTCTTCGGGGACGCTAGTGAATCCGCCTACGCGGCAGTCGCCTACTTGGTGGGAAAAGATGCACTCGGCGTTAGGCGCGTTAGCTTCGTGATGGGGAAAGCTAGAGTGGCACCTAAAAAGGTGATTTCAATCCCACGCCTTGAGTTACAGGCGGCAGTGTTGGCCTGCAGGGTAGCCGACACCGTGGAGAAAGAGTTAGGAGTTGAAATCACCCGAAAGGTCTTATGGACAGATAGTAGGACAGTACTCAAATGGATCCACTCGGAAGCAACCGACTTCCAACGTTTTGTATCTCATAGGTTAGCAGAGATAGATAAAAGGTCAAAGATGAAAGACTGGCGCTGGGTTCCCTCGGCGATGAACCCAGCCGATAAAGGCACCCGGTTGGAGTGGCCCGTCAACAGTAATATGTGGCTTTCGGGTCCCTCATTTCTTTCCAGCCCACAGGAGCAATGGCCGGTGGACTCTGGAGTTGACGCAGTGTCAGAGGCAGACCTAGAGCGGGTACACAACGTGAACGTCACTACTAAGGCCGAACCCGCGCTGCCCTATGAAAGGTATAGTACGTGGACACGCATCTTATACGTAGTAGCACGTATAAAGGTCTTCACGGACCGCTGTCGCAAACGACGCGACTCGACAACCGTAACGGTCGACGATCTACGAGAGGCGGAGCTACGTTTACTGAAGATAGCACAAACTGAGAGCTTCGAGGAAGAATCAAAAGCTCTACAAGAAGCCCGCCCGCTACCACGGAACAGTCAGATTAAAAAACTAGACCCAATGTTATTTGAAGATGGTTTGATACGGGTACGCGGCAGGTTGGGCGCCTGCAGTGAACTTACTTTCGGAGCGCGTCACCCCATTATTTTAGACGGAAAGCACGCCTTGACTCGGCTTATCATTAAAAGATACCACACAACAGCGCTTCACGCCAACCAGGAAACCGTGGTGAACTCTTTAAGAGAAAAGTTCTGGATAACGAACTTACGGTCAACAGTGAAAGCAATCGCAAGAGAATGTCAAACGTGCAGGATTAAGAAAGCCCAGCCGTCGACGCCTAAGATGGGCGACCTACCCATCGCGAGATTGGAGATTAATCGCCGGGCATTCGTCCACTGTGGAGTGGATTATTTTGGCCCTATGGAGGTGAGCATCGGTCGGCGCCGGGAGAAGAGATGGGGCGTTCTATTTACTTGCCTCACCACACGCGCCGTACACCTGGAACTAGCGGCGTCGCTGAGTGCAGACTCAGCCATATTGGCGTTGCGACGCCTGATCGCACGTCGAGGATGTCCCGCGGACATATACTCCGACCGCGGGACCAACTTCGTTGGAGCACACGCCGAGCTACGCCAGGCCCTGCGCGACCTAGACGTGGGTCGCATTAGAAGCGAGGCGACAGGTCGGGGAATCGCCTGGCACTTTAACTCGCCAGCCGCCCCGCACATGGGCGGGAGCTGGGAGCGACTGGTGCGCTCCGTGAAGAACGCGCTGCGCTCTACTTTAAAAGAGCGCGCGCCTCGGGAGGAGGTGCTACTCACTCTCCTCGCAGAAGCCGAGCTGGTAATTAACAGCCGGCCACTAGCCTACGTGAGCACCGATGCTGAGCAACCCGTCGTGTTGACACCGAACCATCTCCTGCTTGGCACTGCCGCGGGAGATGCTCCGTGTACGCGTCAGCATGCCGCCGACATCGACTCGCGGCGCATGTGGCGCCAAGTAAACGCGCTGGCCGACCTCTTTTGGAGGCGATGGCTGCGCGAGTACCTGCCTACGCTCCAGCAACGACAAAAGTGGAACAGTGTAGTGCCGAACGTAAAAGTGGGCGATGTAGTGATAGTGGTCGATGACAACAAATCACGTAGTGAATGGACCAAAGGCATTATAGCCAAAGTGCATCCAGGTGCGGATAGTATTGTTAGAATTGTAGATATCAAAACTACAAAGGGTACGCTGCGTCGGCCCGTAGTAAAAGTTGTCGTGCTCCCTACTGACGGAAGCGCAATCGGTTGAACCCTCTTGCGGGGGGTGGAATTGTAAGAGAGCACGAGGGCTTTCTGTAGTTTTAAATATGTACAATAGGAAGATTGAATCTATAATTGTAACAATATTTGATTTTCATGTAAATATAGATGCTTTTGCGCTATCAAATGATGTATGTTTTGATTATCTAGTCCTAGGTTATTTTTAGCATTAATGTAACTTAGGATACATCTAGAATTAAGGTAAATATATGATTCTAGATTATAAGTAAATTTAATGACAAAAATGTGCATATTTGATTGGTGGAACATTTGTTGATGATGTCGCGCCCTACCCACTACTTCCACCACCGTAGAGACATATGGGAGAAATACTGTGACGTGATTGGTGCAAACACCTTTTGTTATTTTATTTGTCATGGCACTACTTGCACCCACGTAGGAAAGTCATAAATATAGCCGCCTCACGGCAAAATTTGTCAGTCGTAAGTCAGTCGTACTGTAGCAATCATCGGAAGCTTGTGAACAACAATATAAGTGGTTGAAGATTCTGCTCGTCTTTTATTTAATTCTTCGGAACCCTCGACCCGTGCGCCTGAATATTCTACACCGAGCGTATTGCGAGCGGCGTGTTGCAGTGCGGAAGCAGCGGTTACTGCATGCGTTCTAAATGTTCTAATTTTATACATTTCCGTAGACGACAGCACACATAGAATATGATACGAAAACAAACAATCTTGTACTCCTTAAATAGCTGTACGGGACTGTAATAAATTTCGAAGACTCGCGGCCATAAATGGAATGACTTCCTCAGGGAGTAGAACCACCAAGTTTACATGTTGGCAGAGTAATGTCGGGATGTGTACAGTATTCCGTAATCACGATTCGTGACAAAACAATTTCGACAATAAAAACCAACAGCGACAAGTCACCTATAAAAATAAGGCAAATAATCCAAACAACAATAAACTTATTTGTGACACGAGACCTTATTTTAGTAACAGGACCATAAAATATTTCGCTACAAACAGCTTGAGCTCGTAAGAAAGTGAACCGTCTTTTTTTCCTTTTTGAGCCGCTTGTGCCTACTTGGGAACCGGTTGGCCTGCCCACAGCCTACCCAAACAAGTCTAGATAGAAACTGCTTTAGATAGGACTAAGTGTGTACGATGCCGCGATTGTCGGAGTTTAAAGAAAGTTGCAGTGGCGTAGGTCGAACTCGAGATGAACGCCAGCCAGTTACACAAGAATGAAATAGTTCTGCGCGAATAAATTTGCACGATTTAGTTTTGATTCGTTTAGACTTCAGACATTCTGTGAGAAAAGTTATTTGTAGCCGTGATCAACTTTCGCACGAGTACAAATGTTCGTTTCTATTGTGATCGTGAGCGATAAAACTTGCAGAGCGATGAGTGACGCTTTCGGATATTAACCTGTACTACTTATTCTTTTGTTGTATCATTGTAATTCACTGTTCTTGAACAGATCTTAGATAAATCATGACTGGTCAATAATGTGTCTTAAACTGTAATTAACCAAAAGAACCTATTTTTCAAATAATCCATGATCAAATCCTGGATCTCAATTAAGCCAGGCTACTCCAAATTAGTAGGTACGAGTTTCCCCGACATTTCCTTTTCAGATTCCACCTTTACTCGGTAAATAAACGCGGTTTCGTTAAGTAATAAACACGGAATAATTGTTTATTCATCCAGTATTAACGTAAGGCTTTCCATACATAGCAATTAATGTCCCTGTCGGTACAGTGCGCTGACATTTTCACTCGTTAAGCCGATTGCGGCTGCACTGATTAGCCAATCGGCCGCATGTTGACATTATACGAATAATAAATTACGGAATTTGAGCGTATGTAATAAATATATAAGAACGAATGTATGCTCGTATATTTCATTATTAGGTACTACGTTGGGAAATTGAAACACATTTTATGGTATAAATAAAACATGAGTTACGTATTAATGCTACTATTTTATTCCAGTTTATAATTCGTGTTATTTGTTGTTAATGAAGCTTTTAACCGTTGTTTATGTCATGTCATAACACCGGACGAAAAGACCAATTTATCAAATTGCCTTCTGATTAGAAGATATTAGCATAAATACAAATTACTTGCTTTTGAAATCTATTTATCGATGTTTATACGAAGTGGAAGCGATTTCATAACTAATACTTTTTGGGTTCAGCGCATAATATTATAGAACTGATGTAAAAACCCAGAATGATGTTCTATACCAAAGTGCAACACATACACGGTTAAAATGATTAGAAAAGCTTTTTGATTTCAATCATCGAAGTAAAATATTCACGCTCGAGTGTCTAGTACTCTAGTCTACTAATCCGTAGTATAATATTATGTTAATGAGTCTCCAAACTAATCCACACCGTTAAACCCGTTGCAATTGCAATACATCAGACATATTTATAGAGCACCATTAAACAGTGTGTAGCAAACATCAAAATAAAACGTCAACACACATTCCCCGAACCCGTACGCTGCAAAATTATATTTATCTAGTTGCCAATTTGCCATTCTGTGATATAATATTTATCAAAAAGAAAAAAACCCGACGCGTCGCTTTCGCAAATAAAACCGCACACGACATGGCATGACATCAACGTTGAAATATGCATGATTATAAATTATAATATTATGAACACGTCCGCAGATTAATTGTAATAAGAATCACGTTTCGATATATAAGTTATTTTCACACAGTGTAAGCGTTATTTTCTACCTTTGCTTTTCCGCATACCGTTCTGTTTTACTTTACTTTCTTTGAATTTAAGCGTTGCAGTTTTGTATCGCGGTGTTGCCATGTGCTGAGCTGTGAAAGTTATTCGCATTACGATTACGTTTTCTCTAACGAGGTCAGCACAGACTACCTGTTTTGAATTAAATATAATATGACATTGAAACGGGATTTTGTTTCTGAGATTGCGTCAGTGTGGGTTTACCTACGTGCGTTTTATCATTGAATGTAGCAGGTATATTTGATAAATAATTATTTTACAACAAAATTAACATAATCATGTAGCTGCATCTATCATTTAGATAAGATGATTACACCAAACGTGAGGATATTTTTTATGACTGTGACTTATCCAATAGATTTGTCGTGATGGCTCGGTGATTAAGGCGCTCGCCTCTTATGCATTAAGTTGTCAGTTCGCAATCGGGAACGGGCAAGTACCAATGTGACTTTTTCTCATTCATATGTACTTTCTAAGTTTATCTTTGGACATCACTAACATCGATAACCATGTCAGAGGCCCTTGAGGCCGTTTAGAAACTCCGACACTAGGGGTGTGTGAGGTCGTTAGACCTTACTGCCCGCACGATAAAGAAGAAGATCCAATATATACCAACATGGGGAATTATTTTCACAGCAAACAAACAAACCAATGTAACTAAACATCTACTACACACACAGCTAGGTTCAGAAGCACTATCACAAAGAGCGGTTTCATAAATTGCGTTCAGTTCAGACGGACGTTTTTATTCCGCGCAGTGGCTAGGGTTACATCCGTCAGGATTTCCCGGAGCGATCAGTCGCATCAATCGTGAACGTGAGGCGCACGTTAGGCGTGACGGTATTTATATTAATGTACACTTGCACTTAGGAACTCGGGATGGCGAGGGAGGTTTGAAATTGAATTTACTGTTGTGTTTTGTATTGTAGATGTTTGAGGGAGTCGAGGATAAAGGAAAGTGTTTAAGATATTCAATTGAATGCTCTCTAAACTATTTTGATGTATCTCTATTCAAATATAAAGAGGTTAAGTTTATTTGTTTATAGGACGTAATCTCTGGATGTGTTGGTCCGATTACAAAAAAACTATTTCACTGATAGAAAGCTACAATTGCTGGGTGTCACATTAGTCTGTTTTATGGCTTACTTGACTTTCACGCGGACAGGCTCGCAGGTAAGAGTAAGCATAATAGATTTTATTCAATACCATATTTTATATTTGTTTTTTTACAACCGGTCCTTTTGGATATCTATGAGGAAAGCCTATTTCCAACAGTGGTCATCCTGTGGCTGATATGATGATGATGAATACACAACAACATGATGATGATGATGATTTAACTACATTCTTGACTAACGCATTCGGTTGGTACAACCACGGCTATCAAAAATTCAAAACACAATTCAAAATCTTGTATTTTTTTTTTCTAAACTAAAAACTAATACCCTTCATTCCGGACAACCCTGATCCGTTCCCAGATTTAAGTTAGTCGCGTTTCTGGATGCACCGCATCGATCACGGAGCTTCGCACGTGCATCGCATTCGATATCCGTTCGGGAGCACATTTTAAACTTGCCATTTGATAAAGTAAACCAACAATGTGGTCGCATATTTGGTGAACTGTTTTGTGATTCCAATATAGAATTAAATGCTTGCAAGAATTGACAATGTTGATGCTTTTGTTTTGTTGTGATTGTCGTGAAGTGATATCTACAGACAGTTTTTTAAAAATTGCCCCACACCCTAGGAATTTCTCCTGTATCGTGGGTGAGCTTACAAACACATAAACTCACATACATAAACAGCCAGACCCGGAACAACTATCTGGGTAACTATTGGTTACCTCTCTTGCATTAAAATTCGTTCGAAAAGAGGGTAACCAGCTGATGACGCTGTCTGTACGAATCATACTGGCGCGAAGGCGTCTCGGATGATGAATACACAGTGACTTTTGGTTAGACAATACCAAGGATAATCCGAAAAAAGAAATCACAAAGCTAAAGACGGGATATTCCCATTTCATATTAAACATTCAATAATTAATTAGTTAATTAATTTTATTTTGCAGAAGGCACTAACAAACAAATGATATAAAGAACGTAATATTAATAACAAATAGCTAATTAAAAGCACCCACACATAGAACTGAATAAATAACACAGCCCTACCTTGAAGTACGTAAGCAAGAGGTTGGCAACCTTTCGCATAGTAACAGTTAGCCTTTCATTCTCTCAGTCTCGATCTGATAACAATTTTATGTTTGCCATCTATGTTTGCTTGTATAATCTGTCTCACTAATTACAAGTTTTAAAATAGGTACACTTCCAAACCAAAACTGCCTCGTTGGCTTAGTGGTTCTAAGCGCGACTGCTACGCTAGAGGTTTTGGGTTCGATTCCCAGGTAGAGCAAAGTGTTATTGGGTTTTTCTATGAAAATATCAGTAGCAGCTTGGAGTTTGGATTTGTGCTCGGTTAATGGCAATAGGCTCGCCCCTTACTACACTGGATCTAAAAAACATACCGGCGAACTGTCGGTGTACATTGGTACCTCTGCCTAACCATTTCGGGGAATACAGGCGTGATGGTATGTTCCAAACTACAACGTTAATACAAACCAACGAAACAGTCCGGAATTAATGTTAATATGAATAGAAAATGGCCGCCGATTAGATAACGCCACCAAAATATTTTATTCGATACTGATAAACGGCTTTGTTGTATCAAATTTATCTGACTAACGTAAGCAAGGCTGTAATTTGTAGGTAAATAATTGAGTATAAGTGCTATGTTGATTCTACGTTGAACATTAGCATACTTCAAACGAAAATGAACGCACACTAGGCCACCCAAGGGTTTAACAAAATCAACTTTGGAATTAAAAAAATGCGGACACAAAGATCATAATTATAATGTTACAAAATGTGACGTCATTCTTCAAAAATGATTAAAAATTTGCAACTTAATAAAACAATTTCTAAAACCAGACTATAACTTTAATCTAATCAAGTCTACCTGTTTATATGAATAATTAATTTAATACAAAAAAAATGCCATTCATTACCACAAGTTATTTGTCATCCACGACTAAACATGTCACAAATGTCAAATTAAAAGTTCAATAGAACTTGCCACGTTCCGATGTTGAGTGACACGAATCAGTAAGAGAATTGGGTAGTAACAAGTGTAAACGCTATTAGTGTTCCGTTTACTTTCAATAACCTCCTACTGAGCGGCCAAATGTAACACACAAACATCAAGTCGCGTGTGCCGCCGTCACAAGGTCACTGAACGCTTCGCCCTACAAACCCTCTGGAGACAGCCACGTCGCCCACTCCGCGCAGCTTTGTGTACACGGTTAACAGAAATCGCGTCCATTGTTTACGATACAAGTGAAGTTTACACTGCAAACGTACCTGATAGAACGGTGCGGTGGTGTCGAGTCAAACAATCCAGTGACTACAATCCGGTAGCCAGATAGTAGGTACACAGAACAACACAAAGGGGACTACTTCTCCTTGTCCGGCGACAATGGCAACAATGGCTGCAAGCACGACGCGAGAATCGAACGCGGCGTCTGTTCGCGCGCAGTGGTTATCTGTCGGTGACAGCGAGCGCCGTCGCCTCCAATAACAATAATGAGGCGGTTAATTATTATTATTACCGCTGAGCGGACGCACTCGCGCGCTGCCTGTACGTAGGTAGGTGGCGTAATCGCTGAATTCCATACAATCGTGTGGCGCACACACACAGGCGCGCGCCGCCGCCGCGCCACGTGTGGTGACGTCGGCGGCTAGGCGCAGGTAAGTGTATAGTTGTATACAGAGCGCGATGGCGGGTATGCGCGCGTATCGATCTCGCGATAAATTCGATACGGTGAGCGGTGAATGCACCGGCCGGCTGGCAACGGCGCGGTCGCCTTTCACACCGGCGAAAACGCAATTTACGATCGGTGCACGCCGGCCGCTGTGAGTCTCGACCGCCAATTTACAAAACGTGTCGAAGTCAGTTCGTCGGAGCCGCTAGTACTATCCGGCCATCGAGCGCGGGCGCAATGCCACGCGGTCGCACGAACATTCTCGAACACTGAGATAACACGTGTATTTATTAATGGCGCGAATTGCGCAACAAAAGTGATAAAGCGGAACGCCTAACCTCGCATCTGTTATACCTTAGCGAAGGTGACATGAGGTCGCATGTCGAGGGACCATAGTGTTTCACGGGCACATAATCCAATTTAGCGTCGACCGCGCCATTTCTAATCGCCCTAATTGGGGAACGCCCCAGCTCCAATTACCGCTATCGTCACTTGTTTTGCCAGCCCACGCATAGTAGTAAAACATAAACAATCAAACGACAAGATAATCACACCACTTCGACATAATTGACCAAAAGCAAATGACTCATGAAGTCATGACTACAGCATGAAAACAGCAACAAACGATTTACAAACTCAAACGACCGGAAACTTCTCACTAGTTCTCGTTATAGAAGCGAAAATTGAACGACTTGTCTAAATTGGCTCTCGTCTGAGGACGCCGAGAGCGGCTGTCATCTCGTACGCAACATGAATAGGCAAACCATTAAACTGTAACGTGAGGAAACAACGTGATTGAGAGTCGCGACGTGGATCCACCTAGCGCGGAACAACGCGGCGCCTTTACGACCACAATATACAGTTGAGAGCTTCAAACAGACTGGGAAATTAGCTATTTGAATTTATTAAGGAAAAAATGACGCCCTCATTTACGTAGTACACGCTCAAACAAGAGCGTTCAGAATTTGATTGGCTTGACTTTTTTTTATAGTTTGGGCAGCGGGCTGTAACTAGCACGGAAATCGTAGTGGCCGCTCAAAAATGACAAAGCGTCTGGCTGTATCAAACAGAGAGGCACAAAAACGTCAACGTCAACAAAACGAGCCGTCTGTCGAATGCTAGCATTCGGTGCAAAAAGTGAATAATGACGAACGTCGAGCTAGTCGAGAGTCGCACAATTGTGCTATTTCGAGATGTTTTCCTCTTAGCAATAATACCTACGGTTACTAATAATAATATGAGCCGAGAGTCCTGTGCAAACAACTACTACATAATAATGATTGCTCTGCAAAAACGGCTCTAAATCCGACCAAGCGCGATATCCGATGAGATAAAATTGGTTGAAGGAGCGACACGTGGCACCTCCGGCGCGCAAGGTGAACGACTCGCCGTAGGTACTAATGTGGGGGAATAGCAAACAAAAAGCTCGCAGCGAAATATGGAAACACACAAAAGGCGAGGGTGTAACGCAAATTAGAGCGGCATTAGCGACAACTCCAAGTGACATTAAAGGAGTTTCTGTTATTACCGCACGCGACAATGTGAGCGACTCGATGGTCCAACTTAGAGAGTTGGGAAAGCGCGGAAGATTACATAATACACCCCGACTTCGGAACGCGAGTTAACTTGTGTTTTATGTGCACACATGCATACTGGTTTGATATACGTCGTGTTATGAGAACTGTTCTAAACTGGAGTGGCTGGGGGTGGGGGCTCAAGTTGGTGCGTCAACTTTCCGGGAGCCATTCGCCCGAGTGTGCACTAAAATATAGTTCAAAGTAAGTTGGAGCGGGCGGAACAGAGATGCAGCTACCAGCTGTGCGGGACTAGCCATGAAACTTGTGTTAATCCGGAAACTTTTTATATCTAAACTCTCGTCTTAGGAAATTAATCGTCGGCAGTTCTATGTTTGAAAAATGTATCTAGTCACTTTAGATAATGGCGTCCTATTAGGATGAGCAAGTCTAACTATACACATTTTTTTTACTTAATAGGCATGAATCTTATAACATCACCAAACCACGCTATACTTCAACAATTCAAGCTCCAATAAAATATGTTGTGTCGAAACAAAACATCATAAATATTAAACAATTCGTGATATTCACAAGTTAATAATTGAACTAAGTGCAATCAAATCCGTAAGTTTACTACGTGTACGTTTGTTATGTTAGTAACGCGGCTTTGCGGGATATTACACAATTACTGCAGCGAGCTAGGACGTACATGCAACGCAATCATACAAATTGCAGCGGATTGAATGGGATTGTGTGAAAATTAACCGAAAATTGTAATTAAGCATTGTTTTCTATTATAAACTCATGTTGCTGTAGGAATTTGCATATTTTAATTAGACATAGGTCCGTCCGAATATTATCTCATAATAGAATGATGATTCACGTGAATCACTGAGAATTACTCTAAAAATGTAGACAGTTTTAAATGTTAGCTCCAAGAAAAACATGTTTGTATTTGATAGTCGATATCGGATGCATAAAAATCACAAAAGAGGTACGAATATAAAAGCAAAATCAATTTTACTAAAACGTTATACGAAGCGTACAAATAAAATGTTTATATTTCAATACGAGATGAACTCTAACCCGATTCTATTACATTTTCAGATGAGAATATGATTTTAATCTAATGGAATAACACACTTAATATGCGTGGGTTTGAATCTGATGAACCATTGTAAATGTAGACGCTATCAGATAATCTTATTTGGTAAGATTAACCGACGAAGTTTGAACAATACCTACAATTAAAATTAATTAAGATCTTTTAAAAATGAAATGAGTCTTTGTGGCTTTACGTGGGCTTCTTTTTGATTTGAGATGAGCTTCCATAGCGAGTGATCTGTGACAGATAAAATTGGTGATTGATATTTCAATTGACCTTAATGAAGCTGCTACTTATTGCCCATATTATTGACAATATCCCCAGAGCTCAGTATTCAAAAAACTTGAATAAAAATGAGATCAAAATGTCAAGTCATTGTAATGCCCGTATCATTGAATTGATTGAGTTGACGTTGGGGCGCGCGGGCGACCAAACAAAACTTAACCATACCATTTAAAAAAAAACTGTTTCATTACTTTAAAAGGCCAAAATGAGTCACTCTGTTTTGAGTCGACAATCGAGGTCTGTTTGAATTAGTAAGCGAGCTGCTCGCACGACTTTTTACTGTCCAACAATTCCATGTTATCTTTTTTGATGTCATGCAATCATGGCGATAAGTTTAACGGGAGCGCCAACTTTTTATAAAGAAAAAGGTGTTTTAGAATTTAAAATTTGTTGTTGAAAACTTGAATAATTCAAGAACGGGGCTTGCCCTTGGCTGTGTACTGCGTAGAATGGTAATTAATGCTTAGTACTCAGAGCCCCTACAAAAGGATTCCCCGAAATAGGGGAGCTATTTATACCAAACCTCTAAGCCCTTGAGTATTGTTTATCAATGACACGTCATACATTTATCTGGACAAGAACAGAGACCATTATTATTTTGTAACATTGATTACACAATTACATGCAACCGTCAGCGCAAAAAGCAATGACGCCAAATCGTATCATGAAGACAAAATAATACTAGTCGCGCAGTTCTTAGTTCTCGTAAGTGTATTTTCAATGCAACAGTTTCGCATCGATGGAAAAACAGCGGGAGTACATACCTAAGCTCTCAACTCAGTCCACTTTGAAAAATACGTAATCCGAGCCATGTAAATAAGTGAATCACTTACAGTATTAGCATTCTACTTTTGTACGGCGAGTGTTTAGCTAATTTATGCTGTTTATGTAGTCCTCCGATAACACTAGGTCAACTTAGTATAAATCGTGAAGTTTCAGAAGGCAAAGAGTATAATCTCTCTACGTAAAACCTATTTTTGATAAACCATAGTAGAGAATTTTCCTTTGTTGACCACGGAACTTCTAACACGTCTTTCTACTTACGTTAACTCAACAACTGGCACACACACTCATAGAGAACTCCCCCTCACCTGCAACAAAAGAAAATCACCCATTAGGACCAAAGAAAAACATTTCACGTCATAACAAAGTCAGTTGTACAATGCTGAAAAGCGAACAGAAATCTCATCGATTCTTCGAGAACCAATACATGTATAGATGATAGGTACTTGGTAACAGTCAAAGGAGTAGGTTCTCAAAAGTCAGCTCACATCTCGTCCCGGGAGGGTGCACGAGGGTTGAAGGCGGGGGTGGGGGAAGGCACGCGGCGGAGGGGGCGGGTGCGGTTCCAAGGTCGCCGCCCTTGTCTACGTAACCTAACTGCGACCTAGCTGTCGCCCGGTCTCAATTCGCTTTAACGATTAATATTGAATGATTCCAGATCTCTTTGTTCGAACAAAAAAGATTTTATATGAATGAAATAATTTTATACGTACGTTCAGTTTAGAAATGTTTATTGGTGATTTAGTTTTAGTGTACACGAGTGGGTGTGAATGGAAATAGTTTTATAAACGTTTCGATTCACAGTGTGAACGCGAACAGTACATGCGTACGACATGAATATTTCATGCTTGGCGATCAACTCTACAAATGGAATATATGACGGGAATTTTAATAACATTTCATACACACAACAAGCCAAAAAGTTTTGAAAAAATGTCAGGCTTTTATAGAATAACAACTAGCGAAGTTATCGAAGTTGTTTTGCCATTATGTAAAATGAACAAACAGTAACAGTGCAAGAAATTTGTAATGAAGACGGCGCCACGACAATACATACACGTACATATATTCATATACACGTAATACATAGACTACTCACTACGTAGTAGCAGCGCACAGAAATCTGCCACCTAAGTGAAGCTAATTCCGTTTCTTACAACACGTGTGTTTACGTAATGAGTTTATGAGAGATTGCTTGTTTCAGTCTATGATCATGCACTATGGAGTCAGTCGATTAGATAAAATGAAAAGAAGTCTTTTGTAAACAATTAGTGGGTTACCAAAATGTCACTTGGTGAGATGAAATAGAATGAGTAACGCGCCCGTTTCGGGTTCGATACGGGGAAAAACCAATGACCTCTTCAAGTCATAATGTATTTTCTTGGTATCTATCTTGGGACACTGATATTGAGGAAGAAAAACATGTACGTATAATAATGACTAAATCTAAAGAATCCAATGTGCCTTGAGCAAGCGTGGTGATCAATGCTCGTGTGTTTTCTATGAGAAGGGGTCTTGCCAGGCAGTGTATTATTATTTTACTTCCTACCTCATAGCCTTTGTCAATTTCGTAATTTTCATGGGAAAGAGGGTAGTGATAAAAGCTCGTAGCAACCAAAGGGAAGTTCTTCCTCATCGATATACATAATCACAAATTAAACTGAGCAATGCACGCGCCACGATGACGCGTAGACAATCGACCATGTATCAAGAGAAAGAAACTGCCACATAAGCGGATCTAAACATGTTCAAACATACACGTGTTTGAATAAATAATGAGTCATTTCTATAGCAATACTACAACTAGTAATATACCTAACCTGAGACCGAAACGAATCAACACGGGTAAAAAATTCAAATGGAATAACAATTTCTACGTAATAATCCTTATCGTATAAACGTTATCAAACTCGTATTACATGTTGTGTGTATAAATATATACGCTATGACGATTGTGCGTCGGGTAGGCAACAGAACAACCCACTATATAACTTTTGTCGTCGCGTTGAGTTTTGACGTGTAAAGTTCAGTCAATAGTGTCATGGAATAGTTAAAACAGGGGGAAGGGTGCCCTTCGAGTGCTTACGACACGACCTACAAAAAAATGTGGAGTAGGTTCCTTTTTCCTTTTTGTGTTATGAACGAGCTCAGTTTGCAAGGGTAAAATTATACATAAGACTTTGCTGAAAATATATTGGTAAAAGAGATTTGAAAATAATGCCTAAGTATATTTTATACTAAGGTAAACTAAAAATTGGTTTTCTGTTTTGTTTGTTAGCGGTAACTAATATCCGAATAAAAACATTATTTCACTGATATAATGTTATACTAATTGCTGAGGGTCATAGTAAGTTCTATAGTATATTTGACCGCAAACGTACTCACGAGCAGAAGCTAATAAGATGGGCTTAGATTAAGATAATCAGGCTGTTAAAAAATCATGATGGTAGGGAGTTACTCTTACCATTACTCTTACTAGTAAACCTTCGTCTAAAAACTAAGTAGACACAGCTACTAATAAAGTTAACTAAGAACCTAAACAAGTTGAAACCAAATCCGATAAAATCACTGTCTAAATATCGATATTTCATAAACGCTGAAACTATTTCGTAATAACTGCGCCGAGCTGTCTGACCTCGACGAAGTGGGGTCGCCGACGGTTTACAACTTTTAAAAGATAAATTATTAATTAAATACTATTACTACTAACGTTCAAATATACTTTTGGATAGTCTAAATAAGTGTTATGTATCATAACGCTGTTTTTAACCCCCGACGCAAAAAGAGGGGTGTTATTAACCCCCGACGCAAAAAGAGGGGTGTTATAAGTTTCACGTGTCTGTCTGTCTGTCTGTCTGTCTGTGGCATCATAGCTCCCGAACGGATGAAGCGATTTCAATTTAGTTTTTTTTGTATGAAAGGTGACTTACGTACGAGTGTTCTTAGACATGTTTGATGAAAATCGGTTGAGCCGTTTAAAAGTTATGGGTGTGAAAGTGGGGAAGAAAAATTGAAAATGATTTTGTCATGTGGGTTATTAAATTATTAGGAACCTATGTACTTACAGCCTAACAAAATCAACATTAAATAAGTATGTACCTATAAAAAGTATAAAATAAAAATTAAATTAAAAATTTAAAAAACCCCCGACACAAAATCCTAAGTTCCCTTTAAAAAGTAAAAAAATAAAATACGTCGCGTTGGGGGACCGCTTAGGATGGTCGTACCCTAAATGCAACATCGGTCCCCCAACGCGACGTATTTTATTTTTTTACTTTTTAAAGGGAACTTAGGATTTTGTGTCGGGGGTTTTTTAAATTTTTAATTTAATTTTTTTAAGATAAAGTTTGCGATTACTGTAACATTGTGTCCGTGCATGAAACAAGTTTGTATTTCAGTATTTTTTCAAATAACCCAATTCAAAAGTTCTACTGCGATAGAAGGCCTAGGGAGGCCTATGTCCAGCAGTGGACGTCGTTCGGCTAATATGATTGATGATAATAACGATTGCGATAGTTATTATAATAGAACATTATCTACACACTATTGTTAAATTAAGATAATAAAAGCGTCGATTTGGTAAATATTTAGTTATTTCCGTCGTTAAATAAAAAAAAAATGAATGTTCGTATGACCGTTGATCCGATTGTAGTGAAACTTTGGTAGATAGTTCTGAGTACGCCCGTAAAGGTTCCAAAAAAATATGGGTAACGAAGTCGCGGATAGCAGCTAGTCTCAAATAAACGCTGAAGAGTTAATTTGAAGGCGCTAATCTCAGAAAACCTATTCGAAAAAAAAAGCCCTCTTGCTTTAATACATATAGCCCGGTTATTGAGGAAGGCTCACTCGCTCTAGGTAACATCGCGCAGTTACCAAAAACGTAACATAACGCGCGCCTATTAAACGCAAATTGCGATTCCATACTTAGTTAAATAGTAACTGAACGAAAACTGACGCAAAAATTCGTCGAATACCAGTTTTTACAGCGACTATAAAACGAGTAAAATTCTTCTACAAACAGAGGATGCGACCGCTTCATTCGCGAGTCTCATGACTGGTTTTCTCAGCCAGGTGGTATTATAATTACCGTCCGTGGCTCTCGTCAATGTCAGCGTGGAGAAAAAGTCTAGCACCGAGGATTAATTAACATAGTTAATATAATTTACACGCCTTTATATACTTTGAGATAAAACTGTACAGCTACGAATGTTGGAAATGTTTTTTGAAACTCGTGTACGGTAAATAAATTGTGTTTTTGCTTTTCAGCAGTTTCGTAACTCGGATTTATTATTCGTTTTTGTGTTTTGTAGGTATACAATTCTCTTCTTATTTTGTGTATTTGATAAATCCGAATGTAAATTAGATGTCATGTTCTGTGAATCGGACTTTATAAATCGTGTTATTCTTATAAAAGTCGATGAATCATCCTAATTTGGTGCTTGACGACATAATTTATACATACAAAATAATTCAAATGTATTCTTGACACAGACATGTTTTTTTACCTAACCTAGACAAATCTACATGGCCACGTATTCGAATGAGATATTGCCACCACTATCTTTAGCTCGATTAGCATAAGTATCGTTCTAAAACGGAATCATTAATTACAAACGTCTCACATAGCCAATCTATACACATGCGACTTTTTTGCTGACTAGTAACCGGATCGGTTAACTCAGCTACTTTTTACTGTCGCGCCGAGGCACGATCTTCCACATAAAAGAAACGCCATCTTAGCAAGATTTCCGATGACGCCGCAACTCTGTTTTATCGGCTTTCAGACGTTTTAATTTTCCAATATTAGCAACGGATATTTTTGTCGACGTGAACTGGAAGACGAAATTAGTGTCAGTTTATCGTATCTGTCGGCTAAAATTATAACTGTCGATTAAGACATAGGTCGCTGTGTTTTTAATTTTGCGTTGTTTAGACTAAACGGGTTTTGCACACGCATTGCATAATTACGGTCGTCTATACCTAATTAGTTCTATTATTACTTCAGTGTAATCAGAAAATGGTTGAATAATACTTATTAAGCTACCTTTTGAACATAAAAGATTAGGATCGAACGTGAGAAATCGCCATTTGCGTACAAAACCACGCCTAAGGTCACCCGGAAATTGAACGTGTTATTTGTGACAACATCGCCCGTTTCCTGTTGCTACTCGATTTATTTTATTTGAACAATACAAGTTTATTACGAATTTACATAAGGCCCAATTAAAATACGAAATCGAACTCCATCTGAAGAAAGGAAGCACCTAATGAATTCCAAAGACTAAAAATGTGATTTTCGCTAAAACAATTCGAGTAGGGGGCGCCGCTTTGGAAAACAATCTCCGGTGGAGAATCGGTGTCGTTTAGTTTACGTCAGCCAACGATGGGGAAGTTGCTGGCCCCTCCAACACGTAAGCAGAAATAAGACACGATTTATTTATCTGGGCCATAAATACATGTGACAGCGACAATAGAATATTAATTATTTTGAAACTTCGGGAGGAACCGGCTACAATAATATGACGAATTTACGATCTCCTGAGATTGTACACAATAAATGACATTAGTGATCGAGCAATCTGACATTAAAGTTAGGTTATCGAAGTTTAGAATCGTGAGTATGCCACATTTGGTTCGTAGTATTATTTATTAGTTAACATTAAAACGTCTGATACGTATTTTAATTGGCCGATAAAGTGGTTATGATAACAGTTTAATCAAAAAGGCCGACTATTTAGTACACGAGTGAACGAAAATAAAAGAATCTTGTTTGGGGACGTGAATTTTTGAATTGCTATCTCAAAATAGCCAATTTCAAATGTCGGCTGATCTCGGTTAGATTGTGGCATGGCACTTGAGAGTGATGGCTGAGTTATAGCCTATAGGGTGGTTGTTATCTTTGACACTTTTGATGCAACTAACGGGAGACAGATTGACACTTAGGCCTATGGGGCACAAACAAGGAGCGGCAGTCTGCGTTAGGCCTAAATGTACATGATTAATTCAACTGTCTTTTTACAACAAACGCAATAAATACTTAAGAATGAAGGCGTGAGAACAGTCGCGAGTTATGACATTTAACTCTAATCAAGTTCAATTTATTCACAACGCAATAAAATGATTTACATATTCATATGTGTGGGTTAAAATCGCGTTAACGTAAAAAATTATACCATTAAAGTATGGATTCTTAAAACGACGTGAAATATTATAAAAATAACTAATTGTGTACTATGTACGTATTATAAATTATAATAATATGATAAGTTTACAACGGAGCACGTTATCAACATCGGCTCCCAAGTTTATTTTTCTCTCAGATATTCCATTTGAACAATGATAACCCGGTGACATCAATTGCCAGTACATACTGGTCTTGTAATTTTATCTGCATTCTGTGAAACTATGACAAGTTGTATAAACACAATTGCGGCACTCTGTGCTAACTAATTAAATACACAAATTATGTTGCTGACTAATTTAATGTTAGAATCACAAATGTTATTCCGTTGCAGGCAGCGCTGGGAATAGGCGGATTCGGAATTGCAAATAATGGTAATTAGTAAATTAGCGAAATATGTACCTAGTTATTGCACCTATGTTTAAATCGTTGATGTTCAAATATTATAAATAAACATGGAGAGGATTTTCCAATTAACAACGTTATGTAAATAGAACAATTGTTTGGTGAAACTTCTTTCTTTAAGCGATAAAACAGAACGAAATGTATTTAGGCCTGCTAGAAAGTGTGCAAAAAGAAGCGACGATAAATCTGTGTCCAAAACATTAAAAAAAAGAAACGCAAAGTAAAGCAAAGAAAGACGTCGATAAGCACAAAGTAGCGACCAAAGAGGAAAGTGCAAACAAATAAAACAAAATATAATTCAGGACAAACAAACAGTGAAAATATAAAAGAAACAAATGTTGGCGAGAACGATGGAAATAAAAATTGTCCAAACAGTCGGGAACAGCTCCCAGTCGAGTCGTGGCAACTTGCGGACTAAGTAATTGCCATTTACAGTTCGTCGCTAGCAAACTTGGGGAACTGACTCATCTTGCATCTTTCAAAACGACTTTTCCTACCTTACTACTAATAAAATGTACGCCCGACGTTGTTTAATTAACTAACGGCCGCTTTTTTCCATTTCTACATCGCATTGAACGGATCTTGAGTTTATAAAAACATCTCCACGCTCTTTGTTAGAAGTGTTCCAACATTTTTCCTTTTTCCTCTTGCGAGGTTGAGAGCTCTCGAAAGATAGTCTTTGTAAACAGAGTCTTATTAATTAAATTATGAAATTATTTCGTTAGCTAGCTCTGCGTGTTGTTTTCTATGTAGCGTTGCGTTAGGGTTACTTGGGGGTCGTTTTGAAACCTGATAGTTGTATTAGACAAAGGCGAACATCGTTCACTTGCAGAATGTCATCAACAAAGCGACCGCATAAATTGTCTAGCTAGACCTTTTGAAACGAGTCGCGTTCTCGTTCAAGCCTAGTTCGCCACGGCCACGTCGGCTTACGTCCTGTCGCTGACACACCACTCTCCGCAAAAACAACGTGCCTCCACAATACTACAATAGGTGGCTGAGCTGAGCGGTTTCCTCCCCCCCTCCCAAACACCGCCCTTCCCCCGACAGTCGCCACTTTTATGACTCAGCAGCAAGCCTTAGATCAAATTCGACGTCGCACGATTCTAGTGGCATGTTTTTCGCTGTAAATACCCGTTTTTTGTCGATAAAGCATCGGTAATAGCGATACCGGCAAAGATAAAGGTGAGACGCGCTTGAGAATAAATTATAGACGAGTAGCTGGGGAAAGTTATTTTATTGTTTTAATAAAAGTTAGGGAAAGACTCCGAGGAATGCTCTCGGCATTCACGGGAAAGTTTCCTGAGGTTTCGTCCGAACGTAACTATCTAAGAATTGTTCCGCTAAGTATAATAAAAACGGTGGATTGTTAAAAGTTAAATGGAAGCCAGAGGTAAGGTTTGTCTATCAAAAAGAAACTTAATAGAGAAATAAAATGGTAAAACTGCGACGAGTCCATCAATTCGATTGCCGCTAAAGCGTGTCATTTTGTTTCTAAAAAATTACCATGACAAAGAACACGAAAGGTGAATAACACCGCTTGGAACGGAAACGCAGCCGCGCCGCTGGCTTCCGATACAAAACGGAATCCAATTAGCCATCCCATCTCGTCGGCTTTCATTAACCAGCCGAATAACCGGGCACTGCGAAAAAAATACCCGGGGAATGTGCTTTGCGAAAACAGCTTACACAAGACGCCATTAAATACATTTTAATGATCACCATGCGGTGTAAACCGTGTGTTTAATTACGTAAAGTGTACGATAAAACACGTATAAAGTCAAGCTGGAAATGGTTGTATCCAACTGTGAGAAAAGTGGCGAACGGACGGGGCAGGAATTTAAGTGCGGTCGGCTTTGACGTTTAATTCTCACTTTAAATGGCTTTCTTGCGATTTAACACTTACTTCTAAGCTTACGATGAGTGGTAACGTTAACAGCGAGCGCAAAAAAATGAATTCGTATAATTCTATAACTTTGAACAATGGTAAAGTAAATTTTGTCTTAATAAGCGGCGGCGTCGGCGTCATCCCAGTTCAATATTTGCCCAGACGTGAATGTATAGCAACAGCTATCTATGTATAGAATTAGCAATATCGCAACAATACAAAGTACTGTAACCTTCAATTTACCACGTGTAACGTTTTTATTTGTCGATTACATAATGGCTTTACGTGTTAGCTGAGAATTTAAGCATTCATCCGCGTAGGTATGTATTTTTTAATGAATTTGTGAAAATTAATTAAAACCACTTCGTTACCAGTATTATAATAGGTATTGATAAACAATAGCATACTACATAGAACGTAAAACTGTGAGGTATGGGAACACTAAATTGAGCTATAAATCGAGCATTGTGGCGCGCGTTCGGTTGCAATAAACAACGGAGTATGATCGCGTCCAAATACTCCATGTTTATATCGCATTGGGAACACCTATCTTATTGTTCGTGCAGACTGTTCAACGCCCCCGCACAGTTTTTTTTGGTGCAGACGTAATGCGTCAGTGTTTGATGGCTCTTGTGAGAGCTAATCATTCAAAGCGCTAATTTGCAATGAATAGAAAGACGACTGCCCATCAAATTTTCTTCATTTTCGCAATTTGAGCAGATTGACCGGGTCGATTGAGTAAGAGGCAATTACGACCTTCTTGTAAGACGATACCCACTTAGCAATGATGGAAACTTTAAAAGAATCTATCCAGCATATTTTTAAGATCCTAAACTGTCAAACTGCCTTTTGTTTCATCACATGTAGCAGGCAGCTTTTATGACCAAGATGTTTTCATCGGCTCCAGTTACATTTTTTACCAAACCAAGTAATACTGGTGTCGTGCAAAAATCTATTCGTACGTAGATTCCGCAATAATATATTTTTAGATGTGTTTAAATCCACCACTCGCGCCCACGACCAGCGTAGCGGCGAATAGAACACGCTGTAAATACATTTTTATACTATACATATAACTGAGCAACTAATATAAATATTCTCTTGGTAGTCTTGTTTTTTCACTTTCGTGGACGTCATTTGTCTAAAGAACTTGTATTAGAAAGATGATGAAATCGATCACTGAGACATGAGAGTTTATTTATTCATGACTCGATATGAATTAGTTTGTTGCCAGATATAAGAAACTACTACGTGGCTTTCATAATACGCGTGTGTTATGTACTTGAATAGTTAAACTGCTATTAATATGTTGGTATTACAAAGGGTGTCAAATGTGGAATTCTCCTATACCACATACACACGCCACAATAAAGGTAAGGCAGTCAATATTTCGTAGAACACATCATACCTTCGTCAAACAATTTACGATATTTCCATCAAACAAGGCGGAAACCCAACATCGAAATGAATGACAGCGCTTCAATTTTCCCGAGCACTCGAATCCAACTTCCACGAATAAAAACATTTTTGCTCGAGAATGTAATCAAACTCAGTTAAAATTGTGCGATATCATATATTTTGCGAGTTCAATTTGGGGCACTCGTGTACTCGCAATAACATCAAAGCGACGCCACAAAGAATAAAGAGGCCTTGATAAGTGAGTTACTATCGGAGGGGACACGACAAGGTCATATCTCAAATCTTGGGATGTGCCAGAGAGATGCCAGGGAGGGAACCGTCCCTCGGACTCCCCGCCTTTGTGTCAAAATCACATTAACTATTGTTCGACAACGCTTTGTCGACGTTGTATGCGAAATTAACTGTACTGTACTCCGATTCTCTGATATTAAGTGAATATTATATTATGGTTAGGTTACGTTTGACACGTTTCGGAATGTAGAGTGGTTTACGATAAAGTGAGATTTTATACTCTTTCTTTATGTAGTCTCGTAAAAACGTCACAATTGAAGGATTGTTAGTACATGACGTATTGCGGTATTGTAATCTACTCTATGTGAAACATGTAAATGTTTTCATATCAGTCATCAATTTATTACAGAGTATAAGCCTCCATTATTTTACGCCATTCTTGGTTATTTGTTGGCTTCGTTTCCGACAATAACCACGTATAGTTATCTCAGCTTAATATTACTCGACTAACTAGTTTGCAAAGCCGTTTCCTGTGTACATTAAAACTTTTTTATCTGCTCGAGTCCTTTTGTAAAGTTTTCGAGTATGAATGAAGTTCTTATTTGTTAAGTTTTTGAAGATAAGCCAAAACTACTTCAGGCATACGTTTTGTGCATTTGGCACATCGCTGGATCTGGAACGGTTTTTTGTGAAGTTGCAAAAACACTATTGGGGAAAAAATGGCCATTGGAACAAAAGTTATGGCGCGCTAATTGATGCTTCAAAAAGTAGGAGATAGTCATTAAAGCACGGATTAAATAATCATCATCTTCCTGCCCTTATCCCATTTTATTTGGGGTCGGCGCAACATGTTTTCTTCTTCCATGTCAACCTGTCAACCGTCATACTATCACTGACTCCCTTCTCTTTCATATCATTCTTCACACAATCCATCCATCTTTTCTTTGGCCTCCCTCTTCCTCTACATCCATCCACATTTACATTCATAACTTTTTGGGTCACATGCGTCTCATCCCTCCTCTTCACTTGTCCATACCAAGACAAACGGTTCCCTTTCAACTTTTCTGTCACTGGCGCTACTTTCAAACTTCCTCTAATATACTCATTCCTTACCTTATCCATTCTGGTCACACCACACATCCATCTCAACATTCTCATCTCCGCAACATGCAATCTTTGTTCATCCGTCTTCTTCACGGCCCAACATTCCGATCCATACAGTACGACAGGTCTTATCACAGATTTGTAAATTTTCCCCTTCAACTTGAGAGGCATCTGCGGATCGCAAGTTACTCCAGTGACCTGTCGCCATTTCATCCACCCTGAGTTGATCCGGTGCTTTACGTCGCGGTCTACTCCGCCATCTCCTTGGACAAGCGACCCAAGGTACCGAAAGTCGGAGCAGGCTGGTATGGGCGTTCCGGCGAGAGATATTGGCACAGGACTAGAGAGACCGCCAAAGTCGCAGAACAAGTATTCGGTCTTAGTTCTGCTTAACCTCAGACCAACACTCTCCAGTCTTTGCCACCACACCTCCAATCTGCTCTGGACCTCTGGGCCACTCTCAGCAACCAGCACAATGTCATCGGCAAACAGCATGCACCAGGGAGCCTCTTCCTGGATATCAAACGTCAAAGCGTCCATTATTACCAGGAAGAGGTAAGGGCTGAGGGCCGACCCCTGATGCAAGCCGACAGCCACATTGAAGTCGCCAGTAGTAATAAATGATGAAATTCGAACAAATATCCTGATAAAATCGATTACTTCATTAATATTATGAACGTCGCCCGCGTTCCGTGGAATCATTGTGACGTCTTTTCGGCAATAACACACAAAGCCGGTTGGTAATTACAATTTTAATAGGTCGGTCAACGAATGGGGTGTCCACACTCCCGCCTCGCCCGTGGGATGGGGGGGAGGCAGAATTAACGACCCGTTCTACAATAGAAATGTACGTAACTTAAATTATACAGTTTTTGACAATGCTACTGAACGAATGTTTGAATTTATCTTGCGGGGAGTTTGGGTTGGTCGCTGTAGCTAACTTTTTGAGGTAATCATCTAATTTATTATAGTTACGAGGAGTACTACCTAGGAGTTTTAGAACTATTCTTAAAACAACTGCAGTACAAACATTCTAATCACCCAATAATGTGTTCGTTTCAAACGCCTAAAGGCATTATATCATATTAATTTACGGGTTAGTAATAATTAATACGCATAATTTATTAGAAGCAGTATAGATAATATAAACGTAGCGTGATCATGTCATGGAAATATCCTAGTTTCCAGTTCAAGGCAGATAAGAAATTAATAGGACAATGTGAATGCATAAAAATATTACATAGTAGTATGTGATAAATGATCTTATAAATATTGCTAAGGATATAGGAGCTGTGATATCAAGTGACAATTCTAGAAACTTTTTAGAACACAATAGCAATTTATTCTGACCGTCAAAAATGCCTTTAATTTACCTACATTTTGGCATTGATTGTCACAGAGATGAAATTGCGACTAGGTTTTGAACGTTTTTAAACAATAATTGGCCTCAAAAACCATACAAACTTTGATTTATATTGAGTTAGGCTTTTTTTTGGATAAGCCCGCCATTCTATTCTCTACTACTGCAACTCCAATGAAGACCAAGGATCAAGTGGCGACCATCAGCACTGCTAGGCGGGTTTAGGCAGTGGAGCCTAGCCTTTATTTTTTGGCTTTGCATTTTTTGAAATATGGGTGTACAGGTTTTTGCAATATACATGAAACTTGGCTATTACATTATTGCTAATTAGAACCATTTTATTATACTCTGCAGTGGGACAAGGTTATTATTAAATTAAGATATCATACATTACCGCATCTTAAAGTAATCTTATTTATTCTTCACAATGAGATTACATAACCGACTAATAGGCAGTAATAGGCACATAGTCTTCCAAGATGCCTAGCATTATCTGCAATAATGCCTGACAGACGCGGATTATTCAAGAAACATGTCACGTGCTTACTATTGTATGTGTCATAGGGAAAATTACTTATTGTTATTACGCATAAGGGTCAGTGTGAACTGAGCAATATGCTCGAGCAGTTGACAGCTTGATTATGAACTATAATGCTTTACACATAGAGTTGAAAACAAAGTGCAAGATATAATTTCGGCCGTCATGTATCTTGTAAGCAATTTTGAAGTCTATTTCTGGTATTTTTAGTTCATTATCGAAAAATTCGAGATTTCTATACTGTCTACGATGACCGTAACAAGACTGAAATTACAGACTCTCGAAAAGTAATTGGACGATCCGAAGTACCTACGTTGAAGAACCATTGAGTTATTGAGTGTTTCTCATTTTAATCTTATTTGCAAAATTTAGATTACATATTGAGTAATTTAAAAGATATCTATTTATTTATCCTACTACTATTATAAAGGCGAAAGTTTGTATGTATGGATGTTTGTTACTCTTTCACGCTTAAACGGCTGAATGGATCTGGATGAAATTTGGCACAAAGATAGATTATAGTCTGGAATAACACATAGGCTACTTTTTATCCCGGGAAAATGTACGGTACCCGTAGGATAACACATCAACTGTGACGCGGACGAAGTCGCGGGCAGAAGCTAGTTTATAATAAAAATGAATTTGTAATTTCTGGCTTCCAGGCAAGAAAATATATTTGAACTTTGGAAGAGCATCCTATAAGTTTCAAGATAATACGGGTGGTCATCGCAAACGACGTCGAACCTGCTGACTAATCCATTACATGCATTAAGCAACCACAACTGCAAATTATAAAAACATTAGCTTAGCAACAAGACCTTATTTACCCGTAATTGTGATCTTGAAACCTAACGCGATACTGCTGCGTTCGTAATCTTGCATAAACAGTGACGCATCGTTAGCTTATGAGCATCGTGACCTATATGCCTCATCAAATGGTAAATAGACACTCGTATCCTATTCACGTTACTTGTGAAAAGAGAGTAAAGAAATGCCGAAAGTCGTGCAGAAAGGCCAGCGACCAATTGACCCCGATAGGATCGCGGGAAACACCTATTTTTGCGACCGGACAAAGAATAGGACGGATACCTGCGCTCAGTTGGAATAAAAAGGCTTTAACAATCAGTTAAACTTATTTACTTAGGTTCTAAGCGCGACTGCTACGCTAGAGGTCTTGGGTTCAATTCCCAGGTCGAGCAAAAAGTATTATTGGGGTTTTTTTATGAAATTCTCGGCAGCAGCTCGGCGTTAGGATTTGTGCCCGGTTAATGGCATTAGGCTTGCCTCCTAGTACATAAGACCTAAAACATAAGGGCGAATTGTGGGTGTACATTGGTACACCTCTGCTTATCCCTTCGGGGAATACAGGCGTAACGGAAATAAAAAATGAAAATATTTATTCAAATAACAAGTATAGTTTGGCTTCTATTTCGTGAATAGCATGAGATTACTTCACACGTTGCTGTAAAAAAAAGTACCTAAAGATATTAGACGCACCTGGAAAAACCCAGATGTCATCTCTACAGGAAATCTAAGTCTACAGTAGTAAAAAATACTGCAAGCTTTAAGTGTATAATTATGCGCATAATAATACTTAGGTGACAAGTCAACGGCTTTGTATTAAGATGGCGAAAAATGGAGAGACGTCTGCTGAATTACTGTACCGTTATTCTTACAAGGAGTTATTTGTTACAGAGTTGACAGGCTGTAAGAATTTACGATACCAATCAATCAATTCCAGAAGGGTTATTTTGACCTTTTTTGTGACGAGGTGAAAGTCGTTAAAATTACAACTACGCAGCGACTTGTTTCATTACGGGAAAACCACCTGCAACTTTTTGTGCATATACCTACATTCTTGCCTTTACTATTTCATATTCTAGTCAAGAAAGTTCAAAATAAGATGGAAGAAAAAGAAAATGTACCTTATTAGGTAACATGGAAAGTGCATTGTGTGGTTTTAGTTAAAAGGGATTTACGATACGTTAGTTGTATGGGAAATAGAAACCCTTCAACAAATTCTTGGATAGAGGGGATAACACGATGCGAAGTGCGGCAGTTTGGTCACCCGCTTGCTCGTTTTAGGGAAATTAAATTGATTTATTTACTCCAGGGATACATTGTAGTAAAGGGAGGATCATGTTCAAAAAAGCATAAGTGAAGAATCATTCTTCACTTATGCTTTTTTGCTTATGCACTTACTTATGCACTTATGCTTATGCTCCTTTGGAAAATGCGCCAAATTAACTAAATTCTCTTACACGAGTTACGCGTTTATAGGAATAAATACATAATACCTATGTATAAATAAATATTATCAGAGCATTACCATCCATAATTGATAGTTTGATACGGATATTAACATAATAAAGTCAAATTTAAAAATACAAGGAATATTTTAAAAAACCTTAGCATTCAAATGTAGTCGTTAATCATGTTTGCATAGGTACAGTGCAATATGTTTTACAATTTATTATCAACTATCACTAAACATTACATTTTAAATCCAAGTGTAGCTGGTTTAACCTGTACCGTTTTAATTTGTAATCTAAAGAAAGGCAACAGTCGATTAATTAAAAAATAGCTAATTACAATTGAACAATTACTAGGGATAAAAAAGACTAAACCTACCAAACACTATCAATAAAGTTACCAAGTGAGCGCAATATAAAAACGTGCACTGAAAGAAAGAAAGAAAAAAAAACACGTTCATGCGGCGAAGACACCTTTCCACGGCCTCGAACAAGAAAACAAAGCCAAATAAAATCGTGGCGATGATTGTAGGCGAGTATTTAAAAGGAACGCGCAATCGATTGCCGATCGACAACCCGCCTGGCCGGTCGACATGGCGTGTGTGTGTGTGCGGGCCGTTCACACACGTGCACAATCACACCGCCACTAACGGATGTGGTCTGTCCGTCCGTCTATTTACCGAGAAGTATCTAAGCGAGCGCCATGGATGTCATATAAACGATTTATAATATACGGCCGTTGAAAAATGACTGGGAAAAGTCTCTAGTAACGGTAGGGTGGGCACGCGCGAAAGAGCGTGTGATGCGAGCGTCACAACTTATAGATTACACTCGTCATTAAGGTGTTATCTAAAATGGAATGTTACGAGTAATTAAGTATTTTATTTTAATGTAGTTTTCATTCATCGTTAGTCTAATATAGCACAAATGTGGTTTTCTAAAGAAATTATGTTAGCTACCGACAACCCTAGAGTCGAAGGCAAGCCAAGCGGAGTTACTCTATCGTTATCTGCACTAGTTAGATATAGACTAGACTATACCTAGTAACTTCTTGATATAGCGTGTAAAGATAGGTCGAGCGAGGCAAACCGATGCGCTACACTACACGTCCTCTTTGTTTACGCCACAGCACATCTGTATAACTATATGTTGCTATGCGACATCTAAGCAAATAGACGCGACGTTTCAACAAACGATACTACGTTTACATGTGGTTCAAGAACCGCAATGGACTTGAGAATTTCCAAGTCCTAATTTGCGCGTCATTGTTTAGCACGATAATCTTAGTAGTAGTTTATAACGTCTATTATTAGCAGATTTTTACGCTGTTTTATGTTGTATAGCGTGGCTCGTACAACATAAATTATGTTGCTAAGAGCGATATATATGTGAATATGTATGGGCAACAAGAGCCAACGTTCTAGACGGAGCACATTATTCATTTACGTATACGAGTGGTCGGATCGAATATAGATGTGTCATTTTTGGGGATTTGTTGCTGAAAGCAGTAGGGTTATTTTAGCTTGCATTGTTGCATAAACGTTTGGCTTATTAACGAATATGACGCCAATACGCTGCGATTTGTTTGGGAAATTTGAGATTGGCGAGAGTTTAAGTCATAAAACTGTGAGAAAAATCATGTTTTATCTCATTAAAGTTTTGTTACTAAAGCAGTATTTCAGATACGTTTGTTATTCTAGTATTGCTATAACAAATGCTACGACATAAAGATAAGTTTAAAGGATTACCGACAAACGCGTTTACGTCATCCGCCGGCGGCAGCCGAACATTTATTGGAAACAGCAATAAAACTTTCTAGCTCAAAACGAAATAGCAATAAATCGACGAAAAGAAAAAAAAAACTTCTTTCATCAAAATTATCAAAACGAGAGTTTATAAAACGTTTCGGCATACTTTTATTATTAAAAAAAAAACTTTGACAAACAAATTAATGAAACTTGTAAAGAATTCAAACAAGAACAAAACCGAACAAATGGAAAAGCTAAATAGGTAAATAATGAAAGGTGGAAAGTTTCAAATGAAATCCATTCAAACTTTTTGGAGAGAATTGTTGAGTAGCCATTTGTGATTAACTTTAGTGAGGGTTTAAACAATGTCCATTCAATGGTGAACTAACATTTGACTTAGCAAACTGCCTATTGTGTTAGGTAATACAAAATATCAAATTTGTGTAACATTTCTTTATTCAAAAATTATTAGAGCCAAAACAATTTTGTTTAAAACAATATCTTATTTCATGGAATATTTCTCTGCCAATACCAAGAACTTAGTAATTTATTCTTATATAATAAGGCTGAAATGTTTGTTTGTTAGTGATTACTGGTTCAATTCTGAAAATTATTTCAGTAGTAAGAAGCGAATTATTTCAGTAATAAGAAGCGATGTTATCCTTGAGTGCTTTATGCTATATTTTATTTTATTATAAAACATTAGGATCATTAAAAAAATGTTTGAAACCATGGAAAAAAGATACAAAATATTTAGTTTAAAACTTGCACCAGAGTATGGCGAACAAGTGATAAAGATTTTTGTAATATTTATTTTTTAGTTTATTATAGTCAAACCTGTTTTCTTGAGTTTACCGATGCAATCAATTCATATTAGAACAATGTTTAATTTTATTGCATTTATTTGTTAGATTTATTTACAATAAAGTTAAGCTAATTAGAAAACAATATTCATTTCTACCTTATTGGCAGGATGAATTAAGTAATTGACCTTAAAATTAACCTTTAAATTTAATGAGAAGAAAAACTTGGGTCTCTAATAACTAAGAATAAGTCATAAAAAAGTGATGTTTTGTCCTATCAATAAACAAAAAGATACATAATAAGGGAAATTGTACATTATGAAAATATGTACACACAATACTTTTGTCTTAAACTCTACTTTTTAAAATTTACATATTCAAAGAAACAGGTGGCTGTTACATTTGATATTGATTTTAGTTTTAGGCATTTTTCTTCATTGTAAATTCTATGTACTCACCTGAGTTTTGTAGTGATCAGAAATCCATTATAGCATGATGGTTATGTCCAGATTATACAGTAAACTCACTGGAACGCACCTCCCACAATTTTACGGAATTAGGGTCATAACCGTTACGAGCACATGTTGGTTACTTTTCAAAAACTCTGAAACCGATGTGTCCAAACTATTTTTGACGAATTTAGAACTAGTTTTTAGAGATTTCTAGAAAAACCAATTCACCAGTAACACGTTTTCTCACGCGATCGAGAGGTGACGCGTCGGCGTCGACGCGAGAATAATGTCGTCGGCCGCCAGCCACCGCCACAGCAAAGCAATCACCGCGCCGCTAGAACCGCATCAATGACGCCAACACATTCTTGCTAATAACTCTCTCACATTACATTTGATGCCACTGAAACTTCTCAGACGTACTTGTAACTCACTGAAACTACTTTGTTATTAGTAAATATAAAGAAACTCACCGTAAATAAGCTGATTCCAACAACAAAGAGTCACCAGCCACGCGCTCCAATTATAGGGCACACACAAATCACGAAAGCACAAGAAGTTGAAGTTATATTACTTCACAAAATTGTTAGATATATTCACAGTCAGTTTACAAAGTCAAATTAAACAAAGTTTTCCAGTTTTTCGTGGATAATCACTGAACCGAGAAAGTATACCGTGAAGCACCGCCAGCCACATACAAAATGGCGGATTTGCGTAATGAAAGTGACGCGCTGACGCGCCGAAAACGCATGGACTAAATGGTTGTCTATGCTCAACATAGAAATTGTTGTCACTGTGAATCGATTGAAAATCGATTTCTTAAGACGTGGTTTTATTTCATTTTATTATTACCACGGTTTTATCTAACAGTTTTAACCCTGTATTGTAGAAATAAATGTTATAATAATTTAAATATAATAGGATAAAGCAAAAAAAGAAACGCAATTTATAAAACCAAACTAAATATTTTTTCTAGGTGAAAGAAATGTTCTTTGTAATTTTACAATAGTTTAATGACTGACCACCAAAAATATCAATAAAACAACCAAAGATATCTTACAAGAAAAAAAAGTTTTTCTATGCCTGGCATCTGTGGCATCTGTTGAAATCTGTTCAAAAACTAAATCACGAAGAAATGAAATTCAAAATCATCTTGAAATCGATAACCGATAAGACAAATAAATAATTTTATAAGGCTATTTATCTGTCAATATCGATAGCGCATTATATACTTTAACGTTGCTAAGAGCTAGGTCTATTATTATTGATACATTTTTTATTAAATTAAGGAACCTTTTTATTAAATTATAGTTTAATACATTTTCTGAACGTACTTTGAAATCCTACAAATACATATTGCTAACTTGCTCATTTCTTACAAAGTAAACAGAGACAAAGTTTCTTGACTTGAAGTGAAGTTAAATTTGTTCCATCTCACTCATATCGAAAATACGTGTTCGTCACAAAAAGGTTTTGTACTTTGTATTTTTTTTGCACTTTTATCGTGAAATTATTGTTGTTGATATCTGATTACTTACTATTTTATGTAAATTTTTATATGCTATCATTTATTTAACTAGAAGTTATGGCTCAAACTAAAATTTTGTTTGATTTGAATAAAGACGTATGTTCCACCTTGTAATCCATTGATCAATCAGCTGAGTTTTGTTTTCATTTTTAAGGTTTTCAGGAGTGTTCTTGTGACTATCCTGAGAGAGTAAACGTGTATTTGAGAATAAAATACAAGTTTATTGAACAAATCGAGCGACAAAATGAATGAATTAAAGTCTTTGGAGCACGCTACATTGAAGGTAAAGTAAGCCATGTTACTTTTCATAATTTTCTACAACATCATCCAAACATGGCCATTATTTACAATTACAAAGTTGTAACTTATTAAAAAAATATTTTGTTTATGTTGCTTGTCTATTTTAATTGCAGATTTCTTGTGAAATATTTTTATAACTTAGATATCTTACAATAACAATATAATTGCATAGATATCACTTTCATAAAACGTAAAAACAAAAACCAATTAAAGATCCCTTCATTAATCTGCTTTTAAATGTTTCTTTTTTGACTTACAACATCTTTATGATAAGCTTAATGTAAGTAGGTCACTGGAATAACATCTGGAACAATGATAAATGAGACATACCGAATTAATATCTATTTTTATTAACATTGTAGTTCTTTGTTTAACTTATTTATGATCAAAATGAAATATGTAAGTTCAATACTGATAAATGGAATAATATTATTAAAATGGTGCAAACTTATAGTCCATCAAATAAATCGGTATCACTGACGATGGGACAAGTGCCCAAATAAGCTACCTCTTTTGATCACATGAAGAATCAACCAACCATTTGGTGATACTTCTAAAGATGTGAATACTCCGTCCCAAGGCCCAAGTGTTTTGAACTCAAATGGTCCAAACATACAGCTTCCAAGAAGGTTGTAAATTTCTAATGTTGCAAGTCTAGTCTTTCCCAAAGATACAGGCCAGGCGTGGCTTGTAAACCACTGTTTTTTTTACTACAAATGCAGACTGCTAACTGTTACCGATTTTTTCATACCATGTAAGCCTAATAATGAGCTCCTTTGTAACAATGGTTAAAAAACTACTTTACTAAATAAATACAGCAAATTCTAACTAGTAATATAATTAAAACATTAGCTTCATTAATCTATCTAACAAGATCACATTTTAGGTACCCTACGAGGTATTTAATAAACGCTACCGCAATGCTCAGCGTGTGTTAGACGTTGAGGCTCGTCAAGTGGGTAACACAGCCGGAGAACTGGATACTGCTACCAGGAAACAAGGAGTCACTACCGGGGAGATTAATTCACTGCTCGGTGGAATGGTGAGATACACAATCATACATTTTCATCTATATTTACTAATTTTATAAAGAGGTAAGATTTGTGAGGTTGTAAGAGGCAATCTCTGAATCTACTGAACCGATTTTGAAAAGTGAGAGCAGAAATAAAGTTGCAACGTTTTTGAATAAAATAATGGTGTTAAAGAATTGTTAATTTAGGACAATGAGGGCAAAAAGTATTTAAGTTTTAATATAATTAATATCCACTAATTGAATTAGAAAAAATTATGCCTACTTTAGCTGTAAACCACTTAACGGTAGGTCAGTTATTTTTAATGCTTGTGAATATCAGATAACGACTTGATCCAGTTCAAGGTGGAATTGAACAATGTATTATGTATCATTCAAAGATAACAGTGTGCTGATCAAGTTCTCATTTGAAAAAATAAATTAAACTCGGCAGGGCCGGATTAACCTTGTTGGCGCCTCTAGGCAATACATCTGTCAGGGCTCCTTTCTAAGTTCCAAACATATGTTTTTTCTACCACAACGCATTGTTTGTTATTCATGATCACGTATGCTGTATTTTTTTATTGTTCGAAATTTAATTTTCACTTGAAGTGACATTTTCTTTTTGTTTTCCCGGGCTCGCGGCGAGCCCGTGCGGTTTCCCTAAACATTTACCCACATTGCTTAATGGATACCTAATCCGGCCCTGAACCTCACATAGCAATAACTCAATCAATCTGAGCCTTTTATAATGGATAACAGGTAGAAAGGCTGACAACAATGAAACGCAAGGCATCAGAAGCGATCACAGAAGAAGTGCAGGCTGCTTACGTATGCAAGAAGAGATTGGAGCACCTGAAAGAACAGGCTGCTGCCCTGGCTGAACCCAGCGCTCCACAAGTCAAGGTCAGCATAAAACAAAGTCTCTTTCCGCCGTCTGTCCGTCTGTGCGCAGATATCTTGTCAAATGCGCAACGGATTTTAATTGGTTTTCATAAATAGTGATTCAAGTGGAAGGTTTATACATATGGAAAATCACGTTATCGCCAACGGGAGCGGGGCAGTAACCAAAGACATAACTGAATGCAGTTGGGTATTGATTAATAATGCACTTGAGAAGTTGTATTTTTTTTTTTTTGGTTCTGAATTGAAGGTCTTTCCTATTGTTGGAGATCGAAAAGAATTCTTAAGAAACACATACACACCTACTTATGTCAATTAAATAGTTGGCAGTATGGTACTACGCCTTGCTGCCGTTGTTAAATTATTTTTTTTTCATTTCCCATCTAAAGGCAATGTCATACACGTCGCAGACGACCTTGAACCAGTGGCGGAAGGTCCGCCTGGACCGCATGCTGGTGGATTACTTCCTGCGCAACGGGTACTACGACTCCGCTAACAAGCTCGCCGATGCTAGGGGGTTGCGGGAACTCACTAATGTTGGTATGTTATGAGTATCTGACCGAAGATCGACTTTTGGATGTAGCTGAAGCCAAAGACTTAAAAACCCTAAGAAATTTAGTTCAAGATTGGCTAAAATTAATGATTTTAAAAGTAAAGGTTTATATTGGCTCAGGGCCGTCTTTAACCTATTGGGGGCCCCGGGTACATAACGGGGCCCAGTGTGTTATACGTATTTTGATATTTGACAAATTGAATTTCTTTCACTGTTCAATTGAACCTCGTTAAATTATATAAAAGAAAATGTTAGTATGCGTCGTTAACAAGTTTTATCTTTTTATTTATTTATTTAAATATTATACAACAAAAAGTACAAAGCCGGAGTTTTTAACACACTGTATACTACGTACAGCTTAACAATGATTAAATGTGTAATGTAATGCATATCCTTCTCCTCGACTGGACAGACATCTACAGCGCGGCGGCGGAGGTGGAGGCGGAGCTGTACTCGCAGCGCACGGCTCGCTGTCTGCAGTGGTGCGCAGACAACAAGTCCAAGCTCCGGAAACTCAACTCCAACATGGAGTTCAAGATACGTATACAGGTATGTATCATCTAAACCAGAGCTTCCCAACCTGGGCGCCCGCGCCGTGGAAAACACAAAGGGGCGCCGCGAAACGACCCTTTGATTTAAAAAAAAGAAAAAAAAAATACAAAATTGATTTATTTTTTTATATATTTTAAAGAAAAGAAAATTAAAAAATCTTTAAAAATGTCCACGAACAATATACTATCCAAATTATTGAGAAACATTATAATAAAATTCTTGCACGTTGTTTGAGTGTCAATGCCAGGGTGCTGTGTCAAATGTCTAAAACTTGTAAGTGCACCGTGGACTCTAAAAGACTGAGAACCCCTAATCTAAACGATATTTTTCCTTACCCACACGGTTCCACTGCCGGCTAAGGCCCGGTCTTTAGTAGAGACCGGGAGAGAAGAGGAGATGTCTTGTGTCCTACAACCAATCGGCTAGCCTTATTTGACATCTCATCGCTTACCTTTAACACAGCACAGTTAATTGTTTATTAGGAACTATATTCTTACGTCATTTGAACAAGTCCGGAGGCCATTAAAACCATCTCGTGACCTCTTTGGGCAGTTCTCGCGCCACAATCGATTTTCTACCCTTCACTGCTTGGTCTAAAGAAAGGCCGAAAAGCAAAATTTTCTTCTGCCTGAAACAGATACAAATCAGAAAAAAAAAATGTTTGCTCAGGAACATACTTTATCCAAAATATTGTTTGTTTCAGGAGTTCATAGAGCTCGTGCGTGAAGACAAACGCTTGGAGGCAGTCCGGTACGCTAAGAAGCACTTCTCCACCTACGAGGAAGATCAGCTCAAGGACATACAGCATTGCATGGGCATGCTGGCCTTCCCTAAGGATACTGGTGAGTTATTCATTTATATTCTGCTAGGTCATTATTGGGGGTGTTTTTGCGGAACCTTATTTTTTTTTCTAAAATAAAAGTAAGCCTGTTTTACTCTTTATAATGTTAGCTATCTGCTAGTGAAAGTCCGCTCAAAAACGGTTTAGCTGTTTTGTCAAAGCCAAATAATTTATTTCAATTAAACCAATAAAAGGCACTTTGAACGTCAATTACATGAGGAAAAGTATATTAAAATATTGAAGCTAATTTCAAAAGGTATGGAGAAGAATTGGCAAGAGACTCAATACATATTCTTTAAAAAAAAAAGTATTATTTTGATCTACGTGTCGGTTTTTTTCCGCAATTCTCCGAAACGGCTAAACAACAACGGTCTCGTCGGAGGATCCTTCTTGTTCAATGGAGGATGAGAAACTTCACACCCGGTTCCTCAAGCCTGTGAACCTTAGCGAGGGACAATCCGTACTATTATTATAAATGCGAAAGTAACTCTGTCTGTCTGTCTGTCTCTTCTTCATGCTTAAACCACTGAACCGATTTCAAAGAAATTTGGTACAGATATAGTTTGGGACCCGAGAAAGGACATAGGATAGGAAGGACATAGGATTTTTCATCCCGAAAATCCCCCGGGAACGGGAACTATTAATCCACGCGGACGAAGTCGCGGGCAAAAACTAGTGATATATAAATCTACAAATACCGTCCCCCCCCGGCACAGAGGTGGAGCCGTACCGCTCGCTGCTGCAGGCGGGGCGCTGGTCTGCGCTGGTGCAGCAGTTCCGCTGGGAGCACGCGCGCCTGCTGCACCCCGCGCGCCTGCCCGCCCTGCCCGTCGCGCTGCAGCTCGGGCTCGCCGCGCTCAACACGCCATATCCTTTTGCAATACTCGTCATCATCATCATCATGTCCAGCAGTGGACGACATAGATTTCCAAAAGGACCATGTATTTCCTGTCACAATATTCATCATCATCATCGTCATCATCATCATTATATCAACCATAGAAAGTTCACTGCGGGCCATAGGCCTCCCTCCCCCATAGAGTTCCAAAAGAACCATGTATTTCCTTTTACAATACACATCATCATCATCATCATCATATCAGCCGCAGGCCGGGGAGGCGTATGTCCGGCAGTGGACGACATAGACTTCCAAAAGAACCTTGTATTTTCTTTTACAATACTCATCATCATCATAATCAGCCGCAGGACGTCCACTGCTGGATATAGGCCGCGGAAGCCTATGTCTAGCAGAGGTCGACCTAGATTTTCAAACGGACCATGTTTTCTTTTTACAATATACTCATTAAAACATTCAGACTAGGAGCCTGAGAAGTTGTATAAATAATGTTTAAAAAACTTAAAAGGTCATAAAATAAAATAAAAAATCAATTTACTTATTTAACGTTTGCCCTGTAAGGCCCCGTTTGAATCCATTAAGTCATGGCGACCATCGACTTGTTTGCCATCCAATGACATAAAAAAGCAGTTCCTTGACTCCCCGCACTCAGTGCTACTCGGAGAGCACGCGCGTGTCGACGTGCCCGGCGTGCCAGCCGCCGCTGAACGCGCTGGCGGCGTCGCTGCCGCACGCGCACGTGTCGCACTCGCGCCTGCTGTGCCGCATCAGTCGCGCGCCGCTCAACGAGCACAACCATCCCATGGTGCTGCCCAACGGACAGGTCTACGGGGAGAAGGTAACCACACACTACTAGTTCGTAAAAGTCTGTCACTCCCTCCCGCCCCGCCCAGAGCGGGAAAAGTCATTAGGCGATCGATATCCCATCCAAAAATAGAACACTACTACCTATATTGTTATGTGGATAAGGTGCTGAGTTGACCTGGACTCGCACGGGGAGGGCTAGTTTGAGGGAGCGCAGGAAAAAAATATTTGGAAGGACTTGGGGAGGTCTTTGCCTACCAGTGGGAAATTAAAGGATATATAAAAAAAGAAAATATGTTTTTACCGGTATGCCAATTTTTGTTTTTGTTTTTTATATGTCGGGAGGTAAGAGTAAAAACTGTTTGATACATTTTGATTGTATAATAGGGAATAGCTGAATTTTGTTCCGTTTTTCAGAGTAGGTCCCTTAATAAAACCTGTTCATTTTCATGAGTTGGTACTTTCATCTTCTAAATAAAAGACATTAAAAGTATCTAATGTTAATTGTCCAATATTTCTTTATTTTTACTATCCGAGTTTAAAATCAGAAAGAAATATGTCAATCTATTCGTAATAATATCAATGAAAGCGCGCTCCGGCTAGCGGATGGGCCATGGCTGTGACGACGGGCAGCAGACATCAGTCCGTCTCATGCGCATGCACTGTCGTGATTTCGGGTATATTCTGTGAAAATCCTCCGTGAATTTTTGTGACCTTAAGGTTAGCTGGTCTCCCTAGCATTCAGGTGGAATAACCGCTCACATCACATAAATTCACCGAGAGAGCTTCTAATGAATAAATAAGTAGATCTACCAAAATGTTTTTTTCCTCATTCCCCAGGCTCTCAAAGAAATGATGAAGGAACACGGCTCCATCATCTGCCCGAAGACCAAGGAGGTGTTCTGTATGAAACGCGTGGAGAAGGTGTATGTAATGTAACGCGACACACACGTGTCACGCTGTACATACGCTTGCCACCATGTTTACCTACCAGCATTTATCACGCTCGGATGTCTCGTCTTGTCTTAAATGTTTAATTATATTTCTTGTGATTTTTTTGGCGTAGCTATGGTAACGTTCAGGATCGGAAAACAATGGGTAGCTGGATTGAGGATACATGTATGTTGTGCGATCAACTTATGAAATGAATTAGGACTTACAAGGAAATTAGGTAAAATTAGCAAAAATTTGAAACAAATATCCATATATTTCTTCGCGAATTTAAACTTTTACGAACAAACGACTTAAGCTCACAGCCCGGACGAGAGTATTTCAACTAATTTACTTATAAGTAAAAAGTTTCTCAAGGATTTAATAAATGGGCCCTCACTCCAAATTCTTAACTCGGAGTTAGTTGCTACCACAAGGTTATATTTCAAATTATGAATAACAATTTGTTATTTAACCACATGAATGTGAGCCCAAGGGTTAAATTATATTATTACGACTCACTAAATACACAAACATTGTATTATTTTTGTTTACATTATTTCCAGAAATAATTGTTAAATTAAAAATTTTAATGTTGTTATTGTAATTGACCAAAATCGGCTTGTATGGAAGTCGCCTAGCTACGCTTATATTTTTAGTATTATTTTATTGCTAACTTTGAAGGGAAATTAATTTGTTTGTATAACAGATACTTATTTGTAATATTGGCTGTATTGTTGTGATTATCAACATTTTAATAATCAGTGACTTTAATTCCCTTATAACCCTTGACACTATAAACAGTCTTATTTTTCAAAATATTTAAAAGACAATCCGATATTTTACACTTTATCGTTTCAACTTGCCAAGAAAAAATACCTATCTTAAAAATTCTAGGTAGAAATACAAATTTGGTAAATTGTTTTTTTTTTTTAAACATTCGTATCTTGGAAGTCTGTGGAATCTCTTATTATATTATCGTTTTTTAATATGTATACAATAAGGATACTAGAGTATCCAACTTTTATCGTGTAAGGGATGGTCCATATGATTCAATCTATGTGTTTTAAATTAAGAACTTTAATCACAAAAATATATGTGTGTGTTGAAAAAGTTGTGTTGAGATGAAGAAATAGAGTCTGGCCAGCGAAAGAGCGGAATTGAAAATCGACTTTATCGTCCGATAAATAAGACAGACAATGCACTGCAACAAACCAAAACATTTATATCAAACTAGCTGTTCCCCGCGGTTTCACCCTCGCTGCTCAGCACCTGTTGGTCGTAGCGTGATGTTACATAGCCTATAGCCTTCCTCAAGAAATGGACTATCCAACACTAAAAGAATTTTCCAATTCCAACCAGTAGTCCCTGAGATTAGCGCGTTCAAACAAACAAACTCTTTAGCTTTATAATATTAGTATAGATAAACCATTTAAAGACACTTTTGAATTGTGAAGGAGTTAGAAAGTTGAAGCTAGTTGGTTGTTCCAAACAGTAGGTTTCTATGGAGAAGAACGAACAAGAAACTCCATGAATACTCTTAACGATGTTGATACTAGAAAAGAAGTGAATAATTATTATTGGAAAATGAATTTGGTTTATAAAGTCGGAATTTTCAACTGCGTTTTTATAAAATTCCCGCCCTTTTATTTAGACAGCTGTCACTGGCCAGACTCTATTATAGTGTATTATTGTCTATTCTAAAATGTGTGTTAGATATAATCTGTGGTGTTAGTGAGTTTTGGGAAATTCCCATCTTTCTATATTAAAGTCAAAACTATGTTAACTGTAAATATGAATTGTGTAGCACACATTTAAAATGTTATTTGTTTAATAATATAATTATAATAATGCCATTATTGTTGTGCCATTTTCATGTTTTTAACCTGGCACACTTCATCTCAATTATGACCAAGTCACATAGCACATTTTACTAAAAATCGAATATAAAAGTCAATTTTTGCGTAAATTAAAAAAAAACCGGCCAAGTGTGAGTCGGACTCGCACACGAAGGGTTCCGTGTCACTGTATAATATGTAACGCTACGTTTTATGTTTGAATATTTAGTATTAAAATCACGGTTCTGGAATAAGGAATCCTCTTTGTTTTCTACCTATTATCGTTCAAAAGAAACAGCCCTGTGACAGACGGAGTTTTAAGAGGGTCCCGCTGGTACGTTTTGTTTACGGAACCCTAAAAATCAGTCCTATAAACCTTGTATACTTTAGATAAGTGTATTAAATAAATTGGTTATCACTAACATCACGACTATTCTCCCCGAAGGGTCAGGCAGAAATGTACTTAAGTACATCCACATTTAGCAGTTATACTTAAGTCCTATATTAGGGTCAGAGCAAATTAAAGCATTAAGCCAGCCTTTTTAAATTATTAATGAAGAATGAACTTAAATTCCTCACAAGAAGGGTCGAAAATTGCATGCAAAGGCTTCAAATTTCCACCATCGCAATTTTCTTCTCTATTTCTATAACATTTTAGTTCATTATCAATTAATCAATGACAACTTTTCGAGTATATCTCTGGCTATGAACGAGCCTTTAACGTTTTTAATAACACGTGTAATATATTTTTAGTTCTATAAAACGTATATCGTAATAATTGTGATTCTCTCTCTCTCTCTATTGTTCGAGCGAAACTTTCAATATTATAGCGGACTGTGTTATTTAAGTTTTTCATAGCATGTATAAATTATATTATAATCTCATTGTATCATATCCTTACCTTGTAACGTTGAGAAATAAATGCAAATCAAAATTCTGTTGTTTTATTAGCCCCCGAGTCAAGAGGGGTGTTATAAGTTTGACGTGTCTGTATGTCGCTGGTTCCTTTTTTATAATTAAGTTTTTGAAGTGAAAACTTCTTTAGCGGCGTTGTGCACTTTTTTTAGAATGGGTAAAAAAATTTAAACTCGCGTCAGGACACGTGACCCTGATCGAAAATTCGTAAGCGGCATTGTGCACTTGTTTTGGAATGGGTAAAAAATGTTAAACTCGCGTCAGGACACGTGACCTGATCAAAAATCTTACAAATTTATCGTACACAACGCACAACGTTAATATTCAAGTTATCACTTCTGCCGGCACTCCCGGAGTGCAACCCGTCGTTTTTTCTTGATGATAGGGTATTGCACCCGCCATTTTATCTCTTCACCACCTTTTGATTTTTTTGACTGCACACAATGAATTATGCATTAAGTCCGCCTTTGTACCATTTGTTGCACCACCATCCTATTATATACTACTTCATGAAACAGTGGTTACACATGCACTTGTGTGTTCATTTATTAAGGTAGAGACATGCGATTTTGTATCATGCGATGCGCGGTGTGACTGTTATCCAAATCTTTTGTTACGGTTAGCAACAAAAGCAGATTCACAATGTTACTTTTACATAATAATATAACTAAAATAGATACAAAATAACACAATTTACTGCTATTCAGATCTTAGGAAACACTTAAGAATAATTTTCGATCTGTAGGAACACATGTAAGTATGTATGGCAGAGTGCAAGGCAAGCAGAAATGCAAGAAAGCGAGACGCGTGGACGTACGGCCAGTTGCTGCGCACTGGTCTAAGTGAACGGTTCTCTCACGGGGTTTAAACGCGGAAATAAATTCGGTATCCAAAACCCGTTTTTAATTGTTCAATAGAGACCCCGAGACCAGGTGACGCAGGACTCAATACAGGGTTTTGCGTGATCGTTATCCCACGAGAACAAAACCCTAAAGTGGTGACCCCGAACGCGAGTTAAAACGTATAAACGTGACGCGTAATAAGCAAGTAGCCACGTCAGCGTGAACTCTGAACTCAAGTGCAAGTGTATACCGTAACAACCAAAATGCAGGCCCCAGTTCCACCCGTCGTAAAATCAGAGGTCAGTGAATTAGCACTAATCAACATTCGTGCGCAAATACCGGAATTCTGGACAGACCAACCAAGGATCTGGTTCGGTCAATTCGAAGCGCTCACCGCAGACTCCAAACGAGGTGAGAAAGCAAAATTTAATATGGTGATCGGGAAACTGAACAAGGACATCGCACAACACGTGTCCGACCTAATTGAACAACCGCCAGCAGATAAACCGTACACGGTACTCCGGGAGAGGCTACTGAACGTGTTCGAAGAGACGGACGCGTCGAGAATTCAGAAGCTACTGACGGAGATGGATCTCGGGGACCAAAAGCCGTCACACTTACTCCAAAAGATGAAAAATCTATCGAGAGGCAAGTTCCCAGAGGAAACATTGCGCATCATGTGGATCAGTCACCTACCACCCGTGGCACGCACCGTACTGACCATCAGCGAGGTTACCGACCTAAACAAATTGGCAAAACAGGCGGACAGCATCATAGAAACAGCTAGAACAAGCGACGCAGTCAGCGCAGTCACCAACAGCGCACCTTCTTCGAGCAACGAAACCATCATCGCGGAGATAGCAAAGCTCAATAAGAGATTTGACGAGATACAGCAAGGTGGACAGAGTCAGAGGAGGCAACCACGACGGTACAGAAGAAACGATGTTCCACAACACCGCGACAAGAAGAGACCAGAAGACTGGGTTTGTTACTACCACTTCCGCTTCGGAAAAAGGGCCACAAGATGCGAACAACCGTGTAGTTGGGAAAAAAGTGAAGCAGACGCCGGGAAACGGAAGACGGGAAACGAGCAGTGATGCAGTCAACGGCGGGACACTGCATCGACGCCGCAAACCACCGCCTATGCGTCAGGGACCACAACACGGGTATGCGTTTTTTAATAGATACTGGTGCCAATGTGTCTGTCTTACCGGTAAACAGGAAACGGTATAATGTAAGCGATAGCAATTAATCTCAAATTGTACGCCGCAAACGGCTCAGAGATAAAAACATACGGCACAGCTAATTTAGAGTTAAATTTTAATCGTAAGAGCGTGTATAAATGGACCTTTATTGTGGCCAATGTTAGACAACCTATCATAGGAGCAGATTTTTTACGCCATTATAGGTTGCTAGTAGATTTAAACGCACAAAGATTGATAAGCAAACAAACCGACTTATCAACAAACGGTAACGTGGTCAAATGCGCGGAAACCTCGGTCAGCATTGTAGACAACAACCACCCCTTCCGCGAACTATTATCAGAGTTTTCAGACATCACGAAACCCAGGCCTTACAGGGACGATGACGCTGAAAACGAGAGAAGCGAGGTACTGCACCACATCGAGACTACGGGACCACCCGTCCATGCGCGTGCCAGGCCGCTTCCTCCGAACAGGTATCATAAGGTTAAGGAAGAATTTAGGGTAATGCAGGAAATGGGGATCTGCAGACCGTCCAAGAGCGCGTGGGCAAGCCCGCTACATGTGGTGGCGAAGAAAAATGGGGACATCCGGCCATGCGGAGACTACAGGCGTCTAAACGCCATCACCAAGCCGGACCGATACCCCGTACCACGGCTCCATGATTTCACATATGTATTGACAGGTAAGAAATTTTTTTCAAAACTCGATATAAACAAATCATATCATTGCGTTAGAGTGGCAAAGGACGACATCGAAAAAACGGCAATCATAACTCCTTTCGGCTTGTTTGAATTCCCGCGAATGACATTCGGCCTACGCAACGCGAGCCAAACATTCCAACGTTTCATGAACAACACAGTATTGCGAGGGTTAGATTTTTTATTTAGTTACGTCGATGACGTAGTAATAGCTAGTGACTCGTTAGAAGAAAATAAAGCACAACTAAAACAAGTTTTCGAGAGGTTTAGGGAGTTCGGCATCACTATAAACCTGTCCAAGTGCGAATTCGGAAAGTCCAGCATTGAGTTCTTGGGCTACGAAGTCTCTACTGGTGGAATTCGACCACTAGATCACAAAGTCGACGCCATCATAGAATATCCGCGCCCACAAACAGTAGATCAACTTAGACGGTTTCTAGGTATGGTAAATTTCTATAGATCAAATATTCCAAATGCCGCGAGGCATCAAGCGAACCTCAATATATTTTTAAAAGGCGCTAAAAAGAAAGATAAGACCGCCATTCCATGGGACAGCCAATCCCTCGAAGCCTTCGAAAAATGTAAACAAGGTTTAAAAAACGCAGTAACGTTAGCACACCCGAAAGCAAATGTACCCTTATCCCTCATGACCGATGCCTCCGACACCTGCGCCGGAGCGGTGCTGCAACAAAAAGTCAACAACAAATGGCAGCCGTTAGGATACTTTTCTAAGAAGTTTTCAAAAGCTCAACAAAAGTATTCCACGTATGATAGAGAATTGCTAGGAATTTACATGGCAATCAAACACTTTCGCTACCTATTCGAAGGCAACCAACTAACGATCTTTACAGATCATAAGCCCCTCATTTACGCATTTACCAAGTTACAAAGCAACAACGAAACTCCCACACGCACTCGGCAGTTATTATATATTAGCGAGTTTACAACGGATATCAGATACATACAAGGCGAAAACAACGCTGTAGCGGATGCCTTATCACGTATAGAAACAATAAACTGCCCGACGGCAATTGACTACTCGGAATTAGCGATAGAGCAGGATAACGACGCGGAGCTAAAACGACTGTTGCGCGAACCTAGCGACAACATTCGTCTTAAAAAAATCCGCATTCCGAATAGCAACGCAGTAATATATTGTGAAACATCAACTACCTCGTGTAGGCCTTATCTAACCGAAAATTTTAGAAAAAACGCGTACAATTCAGTACATGACGTCAGCCACCCAGGGATTCGAACAACGCGTAAATTAGTCGCACAAAGATTTTTTTGGCCAGGGCAAAACCGCGACGTCGGACGATGGGCAAAAACATGCCTACCATGTCAACGATCAAAGGTAAACAGACACACGGTGTCAAACTTGCAACAGTTTTCAGACTGTGACCGTTTCGAGCACGTGCACATTGACATTGTAGGCCCCTTACCAACGTCACAAGAGGGACACAAGTACCTCATCACGATGATAGACCGGTGTACACGGTGGCCCGAAGCCATACCTGTAAAGGAAATAACAGCGGAAGTCGTGGCTAAAGTGTTTTACGACACATGGATCAGCAGATTCGGCTGTCCCGAGAGATTAACTAGCGATCAAGGTAGGCAATTCGAGAGCTCGTTATTCGCGCAACTAATGAATAATATGGGTATAAAGAAACTGCGCACTACTCCGTACCACCCGCAAAGTAATGGTATGATAGAGCGCTGGCATAGATCCATGAAATCGGCATTAACAGCTCGTCTTATCAACAACGCGTCCTGGTACAATGAATTGTCTACAGTGCTGTTAGGATTACGTTCAGCAGGCAGGAGCGATAACGGCGTCAGTCCAGCAGAGTACGTGTATGGCCAAACACTTCGTTTACCAGGCGATTTTTACAACGCTAGCAATAAACAAATAGGAAACGAACATGAATTTCTAAATAAATTAAGAGAAACTATATACAAATTAAAGCCAATATCACGGGACTTGCGGGACTCACGCACACTATTTACTCATAGCGACCTAAAAAAATGCAACTTTGTATTTGTACGCAACGACGCTATACGTAAACCGCTGACACCCACGTACGACGGCCCTTATCAGGTAATAGAGAGAAAAAACAAAGTATTTGTAATTCAGTTACCAAACAGAAAAACCAGTGTGTCCATCGATAGGTTAAAACCCGCATATGTGCTAAACGAAGACGATCAGGACGAACTACCTCACACTTCCATAAATAAAACAGAACATGATACGGTTGTCGACAATGGCCCAATAAGGGTACCGCCAAACCCAATTCTGGATAAGCCTGTATTTAAAAAAAGCAGCAGCGGTCGCATCATTAGACCAACCGTAAGATTAAACTTGTAATAAGGGACACAAACGGTGTCAAGTAGATATAATTTTGTATGGCGTTGCCGTAATGGAAGCTACAGGGGGCCTTCATGGTGTTCGTTTAATATAGCAGTGCGGAAGTTACGGCAACTACCCTTAAATATTAGCAATTAAGTAATTTATAAGAACTTAAAGTCGGCACCTAAAAATTGTCGCCCGCACCCAGGTGCAACAGTAGTATAGAAATTGTGCTGAAGGTGCAGCACAGCACTTAGATTGTAAAAGCAAACTCAGTACGCAATTTGTTTAAATGTAATAAGAAACCTCACTACCGCTCAAATGTTTACATTAAGCAACTTTGTTATGTCGAAACAATTGAACTTTGTCTTTGCTAAAGCAGCTATCTGTCGTCATACTCACTGCAATAAGCACGAGTCAAGAGTTTATTTAGCACTTATTTAACACACTGTCTAACAGATAACACATCGACGTTTAAACACAATAATAAAAATGGGCAAGTCTTATAGTAAGGAAGAAGTAATCATAGCCCAAAACAACGCCGTAGAATCAACGGTAACAAAGTACGAGGTCGGTTTCGCAGTCATGGCAACCGCAACGCTGTTCATAGTGTTATTAGTGTTCATTCGTCAATGTCGCCACCGCATGAAGAAAATGATACACAAAGAAATCAACAGTGTATCAGGCGGAGTCAACACGCAGCCGGTGCGTTTCGAGTCACGGGCGGTCCCACAGCAACCACCGGCAGCCAGCTATGCGTAATATGATATACATAACAGTGTACCAGTGCTTATCGCAATGTGTAGTCTAAACATGTCGCCGTATTATGTCTTAGCATAACTTAGAGTAAGATAAGGATAAGTCTTAATGTAAGCAAAATTTTTTTTTCTATGTATTCCTGAAATAAAATTTTGGGGGGGAATAGTGTAGGAACACATGTAAGTATGTATGGCAGAGTGCAAGGCAAGCAGAAATGCAAGAAAGCGAGACGCGTGGACGTACGGCCAGTTGCTGCGCACTGGTCTAAGTGAACGGTTCTCTCACGGGGTTTAAACGCGGAAATAAATTCGGTATCCAAAACCCGTTTTTAATTGTTCAATAGAGACCCCGAGACCAGGTGACGCAGGACTCAATACAGGGTTTTGCGTGATCGTTATCCCACGAGAACAAAACCCTAAAGATCCATTTCGTATTTCCTTTGATATTGTGATCCTGATCAATAATAGGGATTTAAAAGTGAAATGTTAATCTACTTTTGTTGCTGACTGTACTTGATAAATAAAACAAAACATTGATTCTGATAAGTTTTATTGACTTTTAACACTTTTCACTTAATAATAACGTCGTTGCACACGACTAAAATACTCGTAAATGGCATTATTTATCACATTATATTTTAATGGCTACTCATTGTAGATACATAATTGTTTTATATATTATAACAAGTGCATTAGCGACCAAAACGAAAATTATATAATCTTTCTTACGTATAATTAGCGTACGTAATGGAAGATTAAAAAAAAAGAAATTTTAAATTTAGAAGCAGCAAAATTGACATTTATTTTTTTCATTAACGTATATAATTCTAAATGCACTCGCTACAAATTCATTACAAACTAACTAAAATGCATCGTAAGAAACACATGATTAATAATAATATTAACTGTTATTTATAAACTGAAAAATATTTAACAAGACCAGCAGTACAAGTTGTAATAACAAAAATATTTGAAATTATAAAATTATCACAATAATAATAAAAACGGGAGTTTGTACTATTTACTAAAGGGACTAATATTATACCGTATTTAATCGTATAACTGGAGACGTTTTGGTTGCATTTTGAGTTATAAGCTCGAGTCTTTTAGTTTGGCTACCTATAACCAAGTTTTCACCATAAATATGGACTGATTTGAAGTTGATACAGACGTTTTTTTTTCACTAAATGTGGCAAACAATCTAACGGCCCATTTTACCATTACTTGTGTCAATAATGAATGACACTCCGCATTTCGTTTGGTTCATAAAAAAATGTTGTTTAGTCCTGTTAAAACGATCCAATCACCCAAAAATTAAATTAATTCAATATGTATGTTACTACTATCCAGCAATTACAGTTCCATGTACGTCTCAGTCTCAAACTTATGCCTTGAACAGATTTCAAATTATTCAGCGTTACATTTCTAAAAAATATGGTAGATATTTTGACGTGGATTGGTTCGTTTTGGGCGTACTAACCTGTTGACGAAATCAGCACAAAATGCATAACAATTAAAGTCTCCATCACTCATAAGTTCTTAACTCCATAATATTTACAATAATTTACAATATTTAAACATTTACGTGATATAGTTTACTGATACATCTAATTTAAAAACGTGCTCGAATTTTTTTCCAGTATTTTATTCTTTTCTTACAATTGGAACTTTTCCATAGTACGTAATTTTTTTTATATATGGGTACGTAAGTGGGGGATCTTAGAAGGATATTGTGACTCAAAAAACTAGAAGTTATATTAAATATAAAAAGTAGGACTTAAAACTACATAACATAGTGTGATTTGGTTTTAAAAAGTGATTATTAATATCTAAATATTTTTGTACATTTACCTAGTGGAGTACATTGATTATTAGCCTGCTATTATCCATATAGCAATATGATAAAATGGATGGAAGGGGACAGTGTAACGAGAACTTTTACATTTTCTGTACAAAATTGCAACACTGGTCTAAATATGTTTTGCCCGACTGCGCCAGAAGGAAGGTAATGTTTTTTAATAAACTTCAAAAAGGCGGAATTTCTCAATTCGTCAGGATCTTTTTTTTATGTATGTGCTCTGATTATTTTTTAACTGACGAATAACCCATGACAAAAGTTTTCATTATACTGTCCCACTCCATATTTTCCTTAAATAAATTGGAACAAAAATAAAATAAACCCCATGTAAATGGGTAAACAAATGAATATTTAAATCCTTGATTTTACAAATTAGGACTCGATGACCAGAAATATTTTTTCAACAAAATTGAACTCGACTGCAGCGATCAACACTGGGAGTGTTACAATATTAAAAAAATAAACGTTTTTAAATTTTAGGGGTCTCTTACCATACGATAACGGAGTATTATTTACTTAACCAACTAAAACCTTAATTTCGAAAACTTTTCTACAATTCACAGTCTAAAGTTAAATTCAAAAATATTAATACTCATTTTATGTCCTTTTGGGACGTTGATTTCATCTTAAGAATATAAAAAAATATATGATTCCTAAGTCATGCCACTGGCGACATTATTTACAACACAGCGAGCGAGGCTTTTTGGTAGGAGGCATAGATATTTAGCTGTCAAAATGATTTTGGTTGAAAGTTTATTAATTACACATCTATTACCGTAAGATGTACCCTGCCGTGATGTTAGCACTAGGGAATGCAATCTCGTTCTCGCGAGATCTCTGCCTTTTTTAACGAGATTGATCTCGGACAAAAAATAGGCGAAATCTCGCGAGTTCAACGAGATTGCACTTGAGCGTAAAAACGTCTTATAAAAGAACTGTTTTAATGCAAAAAAAAAGAGAGAGAGATCTCGAAATTAGCGAGATCTCGCAGTATTATTATTCATAAACTCGCGGGATCTCGCTAGAGCCCCAATCTCGCGAGATTTGCATTCCCTAGTTAGCACTATTGCCTTGTCAATCTGTCTTGCACTCAAAGGCAATAGTGTGACATTTTACAGTGTGTAGTTACTGATTTTTTCAGATTTAGTATTGAGGTGGAGATATAACCCTGTTACCGTAAAGTTTATAACCTCATGTGTATGGTCATGTCGTGTATGGTATACATTTCATTACGTTTATCTTCGAAGTTGTATGGTGAGTTTAATTTCTCGACCTACCATGCACATTTCACCATCTGCATCACTAACCGTCGGTTGTTCGAAGCGAGCGTATCTGCTGATACGATTGGCTGTTGACCATTCAGTCGACCAATCACAGCAGGTTACGCGTTTGACAACTTGTCACATTGAATTGACAATGACGCTTGACAATTTGACATAAAAAATTTTCGATCGAAAAACCGAAGGTAAGTTTCCCATCTCAATTTAAATACTCCACCAACAATACCTATGGCTGGGTACTCACTTAGCAGTGTAGCACGCAACGTATCAGATACGGTATCAACCTGCAAGTGGGTACGGCTCGTCCACGGTCCTCCGCGTATCTAGCTACGAGCTTCCTAGCCGCCTTTGTGTTCGCAGTGAGACCGCCACTCGGCGGGTCACTGCGAGCTTACAGCGCACCACGCGCGAGCGGCTCGCAGCGGGCTCGTGCCTACGTACTCACTTGATACCGTATCTGATACGTTACGTGCTACACTGCTAAGTGAGTTCCCAGCTTAAGAATAGTAGACACAATAACTTTAGTACGGGGTGTATAAAAGACACATCACATTGTCATCAAAAGAAGTAACATTGAGTAAAATTGCCTTAAATATTTTTTAATGTGCAAATTCTCTATTATTACTGTACTGTAGGATGCAATGCGACAAATGCAAAACATTGTTCTTACAGGGGCGAGCAACAGTACACTGGTTGTAGAAGTATTTAAAACATTTTAAAAAGTTTTAACATTTTAAAAATTAAACAAGAATGACCGATAGGTCATTTCTGTTTTTGTTTACAGAAGGTTATATACCTTCTGTATTTTTGTAACTAGAAAGTATGGACCGGAACAAAACCAATTTTCCAATGCTGATAAGATCATGCCCCGAACTGCCCCGTTGGTCTCGTGGTCGCAAGTGCGACTGCTGTGCAAGGGGTCCCGGGTTCGATTCCCAGGTCGAGCAAAAAGTGTTATTGGGTTTTTCTATGAAATTCGCAGTAGCAGCTCGGAGTTTGGATTTGTGCCCGGTTAATGGCAATAAGCTCGCCCCCTATTACATGGGACCTAAATATACCGGCGAACTGTGGGTGTACATTGGTACACCTCTGCCTAAGTCTTCGGGGAATACAGGCGTAATGGATAAGAACATCCCACTTTCGACTTCGTTACATATCTTTTTACACACCATTATTTACCTTGTACAAACCACAAAAACCTCAACATCTTACCACATCTCCACAACAAATTCCACAAGAACCGGATCACTACTTACATAATACCTCAAACCAAAAAGCCTCTACATTCATACCTAATCCTGCAGCACCTAGCCGAAGTAGTACGTCATAAAGGCCATGATCACGATGCCGGAGACCAGAGCGCCGAGATGCTTGAGTGACTGCAGCTTGTCAGGCTCGCGGAGTAAGTCCGGCAGGACTGTTACTAAGGCGATGTGCAGGAAGCCGCCCGCTGTGAACGGTACTATCCAGGATGTTTTGGCCTCTGTGAAAGAGGAAATAAGTATTATGTTATTAAGTAAGTATTAGTATTATGTTATTAGCAGGTACTTTCTAATGATGGTTGTTTTATATTTTGAAATTTTGATGAATAATGTTGTGAAATATTTTAAAAAAAATAATCAATTTAAAAGGGGGGGGGCGCTAGCGTCGAGGTTGTGTGTTCGATTACGGGCGAATACCAATATGACCTTTTTTAAATTCATATTAGTCAGTTTATCTTGGACATCACTTACAACGGTAATAGAAATCAACGTGAGGACTAGGATTCCTCATTTATAATTATAATTAACACAAGCCTGAAATCGCCAATCCGCCTTGCGTTGAGCAAACGTAGTTGATTTTCAATATTCCCTTTCTAACGTTTTATAGGTAGTATTTAACATCATGAATGGATAATACAAAAAGGCTTACCAATAGAATTCCTGGCTCCACTGAAAACGACAGCTGTCATGGCGCCGATCAGACCTGCCGCCGCTGTTGCCTGTTGAATAAATAAACGTAAGTAAAACTAGAAAGAGATAAACTGGGTACAAATTCTAACTCCGAGCAGCTCCTGAGAATTTCATAGAAAAACCCCATAACACTTTTTGGCTGATCTGGGAATCGAACTCAAGACCTCTATTGTAACAGTCGCAGGTTAGAACCAATAGGCTATCGAGGCAGTTTTTCATAATTTTTCATATTATTTTTGCGTTCGAGAAATCGGGGGTTAGCATTCGATTCAAATGGACAATTAATTGTAGAGTGTGGAAGCCGCTGTAATTGATAATAATTTATTTCATTAATTTTTCGTTGGAGAAACCTAGGGTTAACTTGTTCAAACTTACGAGCTGTGCTTTAGCCGCCTCCCACCGTGAGAACCCACTCTTGAGTAAGATGGCGAAATCACCGACTTCGTGAGGTATTTCATGCACTGCGAACAAAATATTTATGTCATTCACACTTATATTGTTTTGACAATGGTGGCTCGAGATCTGAATAAGAATATAGGCTACTTATTAATTCGCGATTTTATCTAGGTCTGCAATAACTGACGCCATTGGGATTATTCAGTAGCAGCCCACAGTCTGGATGCGTGCTCAGTTTATACAATAGGCCCCTTTAATAAAAGCTGGAAAACATCTTGATAATCATGGCGCCCACAGTACAGGTCACTTAAGCTCCGTACACGACCTATTTCTTGACCAATATTATCGGGTCCATTTCTTCGTCGGACCTTTTCACTGGCGGCGACCACCGACGGCACTTTTAAACTCCCCTGCCCAACCTCAGGGAACCCAGGTGTTATGATATACACGTACCTAAGATGGCAAATGTGGTGAGCACGCCGACTCGGAAGCCGACGAGGAAGGAGCCGCCCACGGCCAGCCCGTGCGTGAAGTTGTCGATGGAGTTCGCCATCAGGTTCAAGTAGCCCGCCACCTGGAATTTACAGAATAACAGATATTATAATATAGAATCACTGTTTATTTGTATTTTTAAACGTTGCCCCACACTAGGACTTAGGAGTTTCTCCTGTGCCGTAGGTGTGTTTACAAACATATAAACTCACATACACAAACAGGTAAACACGGAACAACTATCAGTAGGTCATACAAATATTTGTTCCGTGCGGGAATCGAACCCACGACACGAAGTGCAGCAGCCAATCGTTTGGCCACTGCGCCAACCGTGTCGTGTCATCTACCTATTTACTGATTTGTTAAATAATAAATCGAAATATACCTAAATATATTATATTTTGAGTCAGGAAAATAACAGTAACACCAACAAAAGTCATTGCGCACCATATGGCTCTAAAAACATTTAGCGCTAAACGGATTTCAAATATCATTTATTTCTTCAGACACAATGATAATTTAATTCTTATATTCATCTATGATATTTAGTTACTTTGGCCTAGTGGTCCCAAGAGCTACTGCTACGCTAGAGGTCTTGGGTTCGATTCCCAGGTCGAGCAAAAAGGGTTATTGGGTTTTTCTATGAAATTCTCAGTAGCAGCTCGGAGTCAGGATTTGTGCCCGGTTAATGGCAATAGGCTCGCCCCCTAATACATGGGACCTAAACATACTGGCGAACTTTGGGTGTATATTGGTAGGCCTCTGCCTTACCCTTCCGGGAATACAGGCGTGATTGTATGTAGGTATATTTAGTGTTTTGTGGTGCAAGCGGGCCTAATTGTCTAATCAACGGGAGATTATGCCTCAACGATCGCTCTAAAAGTCAAAAAGTATATGTGACAGGGGAACTTGAATCACAGTGACAAGTAAGAACAGTGTAATACTGACATCTTTCTTGTTGGTCTTCTCCTTGGTGGCCTTGAGCGCCTGCTCCCTCGCCTCGCGCAGCAGACAGCGCCCCATCCACCGGTTGCCCTTGCTGTTGCAGCCGCGAGCCGTGCCGTTCTGACTGGCTACCGAGTTGCAGCATACACCTGGAATAAGTGGTACATTTTTTTTTACTAGTTACCATATTTATTTATGATCTCCAACATAGAACTGGAGCAACTATTTAATTATAAATACTGCAGTTCCCTTTTATCCTACTATAAAGGCGAAAGTTTGTGTGTTTGTCTCTTCTTCACGCTTAAACGGATCTGGAAGAAATTTGGCGCAGCGATAGAATGCAGTGTCACAGTAATATTATGATATAAATTATTACCGTGGCAGTGTGGAATAACACATAGGATACTTTTTATCCCGAAAAAATATACGGTTCCGGTGGGATAATATATAAATCTTGACGCGGAGGAAGTCGCGGGCAGAAGCTATTTTTGTTTAAAAAAGAAGCTGAATTTAGTAGTTCTACACTATTCCACATTTTAATCATTTAAAAAAATCTTGAGTCCTTTAATATTTACCGAATTAATGATTTAAACTTTATGCTACATAAATAAAGTGTAACACAAAGTTCGAAGATGATGAGCTCAATTCCAACTTTGTAAATATGAGTACCTTAAAGTTATTAATTGGAAATTTTATCAACTGTCATGGGATTTATTTCTTTTTTTTGCGTATAAATCTTATTGTACTTAGATAATTTCTAATCAATTTAATTAATTAATTAATTTTTCGGAACGTTAGATTTTTAATATCAGTCTCGCTCTGCCAAAAATGTCAATGAAAGTTTTTAAATTGATTGTCGCTGAAATGAGATAGAGACTCGATAACGTGAACGGGCGTTCATAGATTCGAACATACTACACTAAAAAGATCAATATTTAATCAAAGCTACATACCTTTAGTATTATTATTAAACACACAAGTATCGTACAGCTGCTTAGCCGTCACAGTTCCGTTCCCATCACAGATGCCATCGCCGATGCTCTTCCCTCTCTGCCGCCTCTCAACTGCTAGAAGCTTCTCGATCTCCTCAATCTCTATCTGCTTGATTTTAGTAGAACCGTTTTGCTTCACAACCTCGGTTTCCTCGTGGGTTTCTTCTTCTTTTTCTTCGTGGTCTGTCGCAGCGAAGAGTTTTTCTACCACGATGAATACCAGCATGCCAAAGAGGCACCATAGGCCGCTTTTTAGGGAGACATGCTCGCCCGCTGTGAAAAAAGATATTTTAGTTAGAGAATACAAAGTAATTAAAAAAATAAGTAAGTAGTAGTAGTAAGTAATTTAAAATGCCAAATGTCTAAGAAATTATAGTAAAATGTAAATACATCCCAAACTTATAGATTTTGAATAAAACCGCAGGAAAACACTGTATGCACGCCACTTCCAATCGATCCTTTTGGAAATCGATGGGGGAGGCCTATGTCCAGCAGTGGACTTTCTACGGCTGATATGATGACAATGATGATGATAATAAAATAGGTGTTAAATATTCAAAATCAATAAAATTACAAAAAGGTTTAGGATTTTTGGACGTGGTAACAGTTATTGTAGTTTGTACTTTATTCCGAACTAGCCATATACCCTGCGGTGTCACCCGAGTTCTTACGTCTTTGTTTATTTCTCCGCTACCGTTAATCGTAGCGTGATGTTCTATACATATAAACCTTCCTCTTGAATCACTCTACATATTGATGAAAACCGCATCAAAATCGACTGCGCAGTTTAAAAGATCTAAGCGTACAGAGGGACAGAGGACATGAAACTACTTAGTTTTATAATATGTAGAGATACGATATAGCTCCTAATATGAAAACATATGTTAGAACCGTGTCAAGTTGACAATTTTATATTAAGAGCTTTAATAACCATACAGTAAAGTTCAGAATACAATAACTAGCTCAAAATATGTTAGAACATGTTTTGTAATAACATTTGTAACATAAACGACGCTAATTGAAGATTGCCCCATCTAATTGGGAGCTATGAGCATTCATTGATAGATGTTTTATCAATACTTTAGCATTACGTAATGTTCATTATTTATACTTCTATATAAACATAGTAAAGAAGTAAAACTGTTTGTTTGTAAAAGGTAATCTCTGACCTAACTGAGCCTGAGGTACTGGCGGGTTCCTCTCTGGGTGTCGATCTGAGGCAAACTGCCACGTAAGGCCTAGAGGCCTAGAGGTCTTGGGTTCGATTCCCAGGTCGATCAAAGTGTTATTGGGCTTTGTATGAAATTCTCAGTCAGACAACTCGGAGTCAGGATTTGTGCCCGGTTGATCGCAATAAGCTCGCCCCCTACATGGGACCTAAACAAACAGCAGTGAACTATGGGTGGACATTGGTACACCTTTGCCTAACGCGGAATACAGCCGCGATGATATGTTATTTCTTAATTTTTGAAGATTCTAGTTCGAATACAAATATTCCCTGTCTGATAAGAAGTCAAACTATGGCCGAATACATACCACAAGTATTTTAGTTATAAAATTGTTTATTCATACAATTTTTTTTTTATGCACTTTGCTCAATTTTGAACTAAATATCTGTGGCGAGGAGTCCATACAACTCGATTCCTACCGGCTTTCTTGCTATACAGGAAAAATTTTTAACCAGTGCGTAAATTTTGCCATAATAAACTTCAACACGTTTTATTAAACACGTATATTTTATTTTGATATGTCTTAGTACTAAAAAAAAAAGTTATCGCTTACGAAACATGTATACTTAAAAACCATGTTTTATTGTCACTCAGCGCTAGCGCATTCCCCACCCCCTCACCCCAGCCATGCGCCCGGGCGGCGGCCAAGAGTTGTCATTGATAGTATGGCGAATAGATTATGTCCATGTTTTGCTTATTTCAAACTCGGATAAGGATGAAATTTTTTTTAATTTTTTTTTAACTAAACACGGAAATGTGTTCTATTACTGACACTGAACTACCAAAAAAAATTTACGCACTGGTTAAAAACTTATCCTGTATGGTACCGGCTTCTTATTTGTATGGAACTGCAATATTTTTTATTGTTGCGATGACCCTTTCTCTGTAAAACATTGTGTAATAGTGTGACAAATGAAACACTTGACTATTTATATCTTACTAGCGGGCCCGGCAGACGTTGTCCTGCCCTGAAAGTCGGTACAAAAACCCAGTTCCAGCCTACTCTACCCCACCTACCTACCTATCTACGTACCCTACCCCTACATACCTACCCTACCTAACTACCTATCTACCTACCCTACCCCTACATACCTACCCTACCTACCTACTTACCTACCCTACCCCTACATACCTACCCTACCTACCTACCCTACCCCTACATACCTGCCCTACCTACCTACCTACCCTACCCCTACATACCTACCCTACCTACCTACCTACCCTACCCCTACCTACCCTACCCCTACATACCTACCCTACCCACCAACGGGATAAAAAGTATCACATGATGTCTTCAGAAAAAAATTAAGTTGTGGCTTAAAGGCATCCGCATCCAGGCCATAAGCCCAAAAAAAAAAAAAAAAGGTGTTACACTATTTGACAGGATTGGACAACAAATGTTTGACATGTAATAAACAAATCAGCATCTATTGAAATGATTAATTATTTATTACACATATCGAGTTTTCATTGTTTTTATGTATGTTTTGATGTATTCTGCTATTCGGGACGGAAACAAATCCAACAAATCAAAAACCATGGCAATCGGTCCAGCCGTTCTCGAGTTATAAGTGTTGTAACAAACACGACTTTCTTTTATATACATATATAGATATAGATATAGATTACGTGCACGAACAAACTTATTATTGTAATTACTATTGTATTCATTTACACATTAATGTCAGTTGGTTATTTATTGATTGTGAATAAGTGCTTTTTTTATAATCGTTCAATTTCACAATACATATTTATTTTACATGGATATGCTGCTAGGCACACCGGCGAACTATGGGTGTAAGTACATTGGTCTGGCTCTGCCTAACCCTTCGGGAAATAAAGGCGTGATGGTATGCTGGTAGTCTTATGGGCTCTTGTCCCCAAATGATGTTTATGAGATTTTGATTCCTTTTATTATAATCCAGCTAGAGTTAGATAGATAACCAGATTCATCACGAAGAATATAGGCTACACGTTACGACCCACGGGAACGGAGTAGTATCCAAGACGTAACTGAAAGCGGGTGAAACCGGGAGGTATAGTTAGTTGTACATGATCATATTATTACTTCGTAAAAAACTTGATCAAATAAAAAAATCATAATCAATAATTAATAATCAATCATTTAAAAAAAATGTATTACAATGTAGATGATTATTTATAATTATAAGTTGTATATTGACTTCTGGTTTTGAATGATAAATAATAATTATTTATTACTGCAATGTTAATGTTAAGTATGAACATGGACGAGGCGAAAGGAGTATGTAATGTAAGGATCGTAGCAGGTGGCGTTCTGTGGTTTCTGCCTACCCCCATGGCAAAAAGACGTGAGTTTATGTATGTATATGTGGAGATTAATGTTCAACTTTTACAAAATATTTTTATAAACATTGCTAATGATTACGTTCATTTAAACACGTTTAGTTTTCCTGCTTCCTCCATTAATTAATAATATCTATGTTTTTCCTCAAGAGATTAGCTTAAACTTGACATAGTTGCTGAAACAAATTAATATAATCTTAGATTACAACCTTGTCTAATTGTTTTCTTTCATTCCCGTATCGGAACACGTACGGAACGGTCGTGTCTAATTAGTTTTCGCGGTACCGTGTTCCACGCGCGCCTCAAAGAGATGTCAGCAAATATTTGTAGGGGCCATTAACGACCGATGCCTGCCGGGGCTGCGGGTTGTTCGAAAGAGATACCGCGCCCCCGGAACGCAAAGGGCACATGAAGGAACATGGATGGGTTTTAGTCAGTAAAAGTCTGACACTCCCTCCCGCCCCGCCCCGGGCGGTGGAAGTCATTTGATAGGTAGTTTCCCATCGATAAAAAAATTTACATTGTTTCCGTTTAAGGATGGATGTCCCTACACCCGATATTTTTTATGTAAACTTGACCTTCACACGGCCGACGTCAAAGGCAGAACTTCGTGTAATAAAACGCCCTGTATTTGATAGCTCCAATTCGCCCCAAAAACCGGGACAGTGCTTTTCTCGTGCAAGTTAAAAATCGGGATATCCCGCCAAAATTCTGTTGTCTGGCAACGCTGCTCATTATTGAACTACAAATCATCATCATCATCATAACAGCCGTAGGATATCCGCTGCTGGACATAGGCCTCCCCCATAGATTACTTTAAGAACCGGATGAAAATCACCGGGCAAATCCTTTTCCGGTAGACAATCCTAAATCCCTTTAGCAAAAAAATATTCTCGACATACAAGTCAAGATTCCCGCCATAAAGATGCAAGTAATGCATCATTACATAAGCTATGATTACAATCGTAACGCCTAGTTACCATGATTGATCGAGCGTACTCTCTGACTCACATATGTTTACTTTTTACAACCAACCACATAGCAATACTATCAGTTGGAACACAAAACTTCCTAACACATTCAAATGATTTCCTACTTTATTACGGTGGATTAAAGTAAGTTTTCTTATGACTTGTGCGAGTGTTGACACAAAACCTCAACCTCTGAATGTAAATGAGTGCGCGTGCGTTTGTCATTGTTATTATATCAGAAATTAGTTGAATGTCTACTTTATATTGTGATAGTGACGACTCATCTTTGATTGAATGATTGTATGCACTTCAGGGGTACTTGTGTCTACTGATTTTGTGACGTATTTTCAGCACGGAAAAGTTTCTTTTAAGTATTCTCGTGGTTTGGATTGGGGCAAAGTACTATGACATAATCGTTGGGTATTCAAGGTCACGGGGGCAGTGCTACTAACCTATAGGAACGATCGTAATCTGTCAAATATATCTCACATTGATTGTTGCTGAGATGAGACTAGATACCTACTAAACGTTTTGAAAAACGGGAATTGACCTTGTAATAGCACTGAATATAATAAAAACCTCCCTGCAACAAAATGTATAATTTGTTGTTGTGTTTTGGCGTTTGAAAGCGCCTTTTATTGATCTAATATATTATAAATACATGATTTGACTTCGATAAAATAAAGTGTGTTGCAATAATAATTTCAAATCATTATGTAATTAGGACATAATTGATATGTGTTTAACAAACATTTGATAGGTATTGAATTAATTGTACAACTGCCTATAAATAACGTGCTTCTTAACCGCCCTGTTCAGTTTTTGTTTCTAAATTATATCTAGGAACACCTATTTTCAAACCTGATTATTGAATTTGTCACGAACACGTATATAAATTGTAGTGGTACAAAAATATATGTCACAGTATGACCCTTTGTCCCTATTTTACCCATCACAAACTTTATCATCATCATAACATACCACTACGCCTGAATTCCCCGAAAGGATAGGCAGAAGTGTACTAATGTACAACCACAGTTCGCCGGTATGTTTTAAGTCCTATGTAGGGCGCATCGCGCAAGCCTATTGCCATTAACCGGGCACAAATTCTAACTCCGAACTGCTACTGGGAATAACACATTGCTCGACCTGGGAATCGAATCCAAGACCTCTAGCCGCGCCACTGTCCACTAGGCTAACGAAACACGCACAAAGTGTATGTATTTAAAATACCAAGCACCACATCATTCAAAAGTAATTCCAAAACAGTATTCCCCCGACCGCAACCGCAAAGCAAATATGATTAGCAACACGAAACCTCAACACTGTAAACAAACAATTAGAAATAGGACATCAATGTTATTACTATTAATAATGGGCACGTGCCGCCGTATCATAAGGAAAAAGATAAATTTTTCTTAGTATTATAATACTTGGAAAAAGTATTTCTTGACAATTTGGAATATGCATGTTTTTTTTTCTAAACAATCCTCATTCATGTAATAAACAGTTTCGCAGAATTGTTTCACGAATAACTTCCATAAAAAAAATGGCAAAACAACGTTTGCCAGGTCAGCTAGTTTTTTTTTATTTATAATTATAAACAGTGAACTTAAAAATCGTGATGGCCCAGTGGTTAAGGCGCCCGGGCACCCGCCCGCCTCTCATGCACAAGGTTGGGTTCGCAACTTGGCACCAGCAAGTATCAATGTGACTTTTTTTTAATATGATCTTTCTAAGTTTATCTTGGACATTACTGACATCGGTAACCATGTCAGAGGCCCTCGGGGCGGTTTAGGAACTTCGACATTAGGGTGTGTGGGGTCGACCTTTCTGCCCATACGATAAAGAATGAATGGTTAACTGTCAATTTTTTTAAGACAATTTAATTCGAACTATAGTAGTTTGCCGTACAGTTGAGAGGATACCGAGATCCATAAGAAAAAGAAGAAGGAAGAACATCGCGGGCTAAGCTTGTCGTCACAATAAAGAGTGACATTGAACGGTGTTTTGTCGACCCGGCAACAACAAAATGTACGTAAACGGAAATCGGATCTTCTGCGTGTTAAGTTTCATTGTCCTTTCATACGAACCTTGACTTTTATTCACTTCTTTATGACAGTGTTCATCAATTTACATGGAAAAAATGCTCTGCCGGTCTTTCTGTTTGAAAGACTTTGGTATTCTATTATGAATGTTGGTAGAAAGTTTTTGTGTGAACGTCTGTATTGAAATGATCGAATTGTCTTTTTTTTCTGCAATAACTTTTTTAGAGCTTTTTTATGTAATCCAGCACCTTTGCTACCTTTATTAAGATCTAACACTAAATACTAAACTTAGGCTCTCAAGGAATTAAAAACGCTTACATATATTGCATACAATTTTGTAAAGTGCTTTAGCCACTTCTGACGTAAAATTCTTTTACCATAGACAACGTAACTACAGACAAAGAACGCATTCATTCATTCATTAATGCATTCCGAAATTTCAACCATTATCTAATGGTAATAATACTGGTCCTAAGGTGTAATTACAGGCACATGAGACATTTCAACTTTGTCTCTGGGATGGCAGCACTTTTGCAAGGCCGCTGGTATTACTGATGAATATTTGGCAGCTGGCAGCAGTGACCACCAATAATAAAAATAAAAAAAACTTTAAATCCACATTACTATTTTTCGGCTGTCAATAATTTCGTAGCCTATCAAAAGGAAAAACCTTCAAGTTCGCGTGATCATTATGTACATACAGACTAGGTCGGCATTGACAATGGACTTACTCGCGTTATCTATTTGCATGCACAACTACCTACTATTTACCTACCGTCTACATTACGCTATGTCAACTATTCATTCATATCAGCATTTTAAACATTGTTCTAATTGACAGCTTGATTTAAGTTTTCCTTTTGACTTATTGGATTTTAAACCAAGTTAAAAACTGGTGGAGGTTCTGATTTCGGTGGATGTTTTTTTGTAACCTCAGAACTTCGGTATCAATCAACCTCGGGATCCTTTTAGGACAAACTGATGTCTTTCGTAAGAATGTTGTCTTACAATTTTACTAGCGTCTGCCCGCGACTTCGTCCGCGTCAATGTCGGTTACTATGTCCGTTTCTATACACCTGACAAAGTACATGCAAAATTACTGGATGATCAGTTCAGTGGTTTTAGGCGTGAATAGGTAACAAACATACTTTTTTCGCATTTAGATGTCATTACAGTTGAAATACCAATTTCCTTCTTTTCATTTTTTATTTGCAATTTAAGTGGACTCTTGTTGCGAAAATCTCGATTCATGTTATTGGGAGAAGACATTGACTCCTGTAACCACCAATTAAATCTTCTCCAATATTTAGCAAAATAAATGATTTATGACTCTTCGGTTTAAGCAGACATATCGTTTATTTGATCCAATCCCTTCAGATTTTATTGTAAGTATATACTTCCTTATATAATAAATATTTTGATGTATCACAGAAAAACATGAACCGTTCAGTCAGTTTGATCTTGACATTGCAATACGATCTACGATTACGTATTATAAGGTTACTATGTCGTAATATGAGACTAGTATAATTATACCATTTTACGGTCGATGTGCATGGTAACAGAAGACCGCAAGAGGGCTCGGAGTAAATAACGTAACGTAAGTTCGATCGGAGGTATTCCTCGTAGCGCTCCCGTTTTGAAGCGCGCCCATCTAAGCGCTACTGTTTTGTTCCTCGTAGCGCTCCTAAAAGGAGCGCTTCGAGGAAGGATTAAAAATATTGAAATAAAAAATATTTCTTTCATTTTTAATCCTTTGAGGAAGGATTAAAAATGAAAGAAATATAAAATATAAATTGGAAATACATGGGTGACCGCCTGGGAACACCACGTGACGTTGACTTCTTGAACGGAGTCGAGTGATCAAGAGAAAAAACTAAATATGTTATAATACGATTAAAACTTAATGGCAGCTCGGAAGTTAGCTGCGAGTGCAGGTAAAGTCAAGTAAATAATAAATTAGGCTCCATTTATTTACTTCTATGACGTAAGTAGACATACAACATCTAGAAATAATTAAATGAAGCCTAAATTATTATTGACTTGATTATACCTTGCAGATAATTATTTAGTTTGAAGGCATTTTTTACTGTAATGGAATATCTAATGTATAGTGGGTTCGTTTACAAACATATAAACTCACATACACAAACAACCAGGAACTGGGAACAACTACCTGTATTCCTATTGGGGTAATACTATTTATAATTGTCAAGTAAAATCATACCAAAATGCTTTTCCAATTTGAAAATTGATTCCGATCGAATTCTGTTACGTAAGCGCGTCCTATTAGGGCCTCTGGACATAGGTACTCGTAATGTTTTCTAAGCAACACCGACAATGATCAGGGTTATTGTTGACAAACTATAGGAAGTGACATTGTGTTACTAAACCTATTGTTATGTATATTGAAGAGCGCCAAAGTTTAGTCGATTGTGTTGTATCTAGGAAGTAAAAACCTGTTTGTATTTGATATACAAAAAGTGTACGGCATAGAAAATGTTTTTTGTACAGGACAAACGTGAAAAAACTGCGTTAAACATGAACTTTGAATAAAAACTGAAAAAATAAATACAAAAAAAAAGTCTTGTAGAATTATGTAAAAAAATTGTTCGGACCCATTATAGGTAAGATTTGAGCCGGTCTAGATTATTAATGGTCTAGTGAACTGCCAGAGACATCGTGTGTCTTTCGCTACTGCTCCGCTCCCGTTCGTCGTAGGGCAATGTTATATAGTTTATGACACTCACAAATAACGTGGCTTTCTATAAGTATAAGAATTTTCAAAATCGGTTCAGTAGATCCAGTTTTTACCCCCTACAACCTCACAAACTTTACCTCTTAATAATTGTTTTGAACCAAATGAATTACCACACAATAGGTCTTCATAACGTAACCAAAAAAACAGTTTTCTCATTTATATGTAAATATTTAATCATTATGAGGTAATTCATGTAATTTGAACATTCATCTACAGTCAAATAATAAAGAACAATTAAAACTTCAGAATATTTGTAATTATTAATCTTTCATAACTTACTTGGAATGCCTACTATAACATATTTGTTAGAGATCCGTATCTGAAGGGTGCCAATGGGATACTGTAACTAAGCGTTAAGATACAACCACAAGGTTGTATGTTTTGAACCGTAATAGGTATTCACTTGTAATTTTCACAGAGTGCGTATTACTAACGCAGCTCTCGGAATTAAAATAACATTAAAAATACTAATCAGCATCATATAAGCCGCAGCACGTCCACTGCTGGTTATAGGCCTCCCCCATAGATTTCCAAAAAAACCGGTTGGAAGCGGCTTGCATCCAGCGTCTTCCTGCGGTGTTAATCAGGTCGTTCGTCCACAATACAAAATAATAATATGTAGTTTTATATTGTACAGAGGTACAAAACCCTTTGTACACCAGTCCTTCTCGAACTTGACTGGTATTTTATAATATTAGAAGTATACGTATAAAATAATGGGATTGTAAGAATGTACCTTTGCCATGTAATAATCTTTTCTTATTTTAGTATTACAAGTATTATAGAAATGCCGTGACAAACAAGGGAATGAGTACCGATTCTATTTGACAGAACAATACGATTTAAAAGTTGTTCATATTGATTAATTCCACGTCTACACAACATGTTAATTTAATTGACCATAAAAATGGTAATAGAGTTACTGAAATATTACTGTTTGCCATTTACTTATGTTGCTTCGGAGTTTTGGTAAATAACATCTTTAACTTAGATGTTTTCAATCAAAACGAAAGAGATTATAGTGAGTTGTTGGCTTTACACTTAGTTGAAAAGGGTTTAATTTTGTCAAAACGAACCAATCCTCATCAAAATTTTCTAGATTTTTTAATGATTTTGCTGAATAGACGCACATAGATATTTAGCCTATTAAGGTTTGGATGTACATTAATGTTATTGCTGGATAGTAAAGTACCTAATACATTTGGCATATTGAATCAATTTTACGTAATTAATCAAATTATTTTTAGATTGTGTTTGCACTGACAATCAATCAATGCGTTTAGGGACCTGTCATTTGAACTTATCAAATGACAGGTCCCTAAACGCATTGATTGCGATGGTCTACTTCTAGAGAATATTCTGCAAGTCTACTCCTATCATCGTAAAAGCTATTGACTCTGAAACACCTACATAATTCTGAAATGCCAGAAATGTACTCACGTTTAGTATTATTGAGATCGTTCTGCCACGCCTCTGGCAGCAGATGCAGGAACACGTCACCGAGTAGACCGCCCACTGCGAAACTCAGCAGTATCCTCAGCATCGATGCACCAGCTGTAACAAGACACATTGAACTTTTTTAATTATGTTAAAGAAAGATATCGCTTGTAAGTATGCCTTAGGTTCTTTGTAATAGGGGGCGAGCCTATTGCCATTAACCGGGCACAATTAAATCCTAACTTCGAGCTGCTACTGGGAACTTCATATAGAAAAACCCAATAACACTTTGCTCGAACTAGAAAACGAACCCAACACCTCTAGCGAAGGAGTCACTAGGCTACCGAAGCAGTTACCTATGGTTATTTGGTCATTAGATCTCCTGTGTCTACCACACGGTTTTACACGTGGTGCTTCAAAAGTTTACCTTCATCCAAGCTAAATCGCCATAAAGGAGGCCTACCTATGTCTTGCAGTGTGACAACACAGGCTAAAAATAAATGTATACCGTCATGATTTTGGACCTATTGCTCGAAATGAAATCATGCATGTTCGGAAATGGAGCACCGCGATGTCCGATGAGCAAGTATCATCAAACACCCAATGTATAAAAGCACATTTATGGACTAATAAAGATATGTTTTACGACATATACCGCCCATAGCGAATTTCGTCTTCATGCACAAACATGAGATCTATAATCTAAGCACTGGTGACTGGCGAGACTTGATAGCCCACATCCATAATGCAACACAGTAAATGAACTTTTAGAAGGTTAGCAGATAAACTATATTGGTTCCTAGTAACAATAGATAGGCAGTATCATGAGATCGTTACGCGTTATCTAATCAGACTGATACGCAAGGGTCAGCGCTTATAGGATTTGCGTCGGTCCGGCCGTGGCCTGGCCGGCTAGGTGATTAGCAGAGCTAGGGAGTATCACAGCATTGAAATCGGCTTATGATTTGTAGCGGGTTTATTTATACGAATGTAGTAAATCGTATGGAGAACAATGAGTAAGGAACTTCATAATTTCTTGCCCAGTCTTCTTCGTACGAAACTACCTTTTTGGATGGGGCAACTAGATACAATTATTGTCTAATTGAGATAAATAATGTTGACTTTGAACGATACTTGGCAAAACAAAAAACATGTTGAATGTTCGAGCATTTTGGTTGCAGGCCTCGTAAGTGGCGAGGCAATGGCTCCTATCCTAATTGCATGTGCTGCATATCTTTTGAACCGTAATACTTTTTTGTTTGTTTTGGATATATAGTGTTAAATATTGAAAGGTGGCAACGAACCCTTCGCGCTCAATTCCCACTTGTTTTATTTGATGATCCTATTTACTTTTCTCCACATTTTTACATGCATTGTGTCATTGTGTAATGAGTAAGTACTATTTTACCAATTTAAATCTATAGAAGCAACCAAGAGGGAGTTATGAGCACAGTTCAGAGATCACATAGTGCATAATACGTGATAACTAGTCGATTATCGCTGTCCCGAGCTCGTATATCGGACTTACTAGCTCAACATAATTATGTAAACTGCCGATAAATGGATTTATATTTTAATAAAGGACAGGTGGGATGTCAACTACTATCGTATTTATATTCATTGCAGACATTGCAGTATCATAGAGTATTTCTAAAGAGAAGCCATGGCTTTTATACTTTATAGTAAAGAATACTTCCTGTAATCATTGCAGCAAGCTGCAAAAAAAAGCTTTTCATATCATCACGCCTGTATTCCCCGAAGGGTTAGGCAGAGGTGCACCAATCCATGTAATAGAGGGCGAGCCTATTGCCATTAACCGGGCACAAATCCAAACGAGCAGTAACTGAGATTTTTATTTAAAATCCCAATAACACTTTTGTTCAACCTGGGAATCGAACCCAAGACCTCTAGCGTAGCAGCCGCGCTTAGGACTACTAGGCTACCAAGGCAGTTCAACAGCAACAGCCCAGTATTGATACTTTCATATAATTCTTCACACAACCCATCCATCTTTTCTTGGCCTCCCTCTTCCTTTCCATCCATCCAGTAGTTAACGAATATGTAGGGCACCATTAATCTGGTATAATATCATCATATCAAGAAGATTAAAGGATCTGATGATGTTCATCATTTTCGCCGTGACAGATAGCACATAACACGCGCATTTATTGAACTACTTAAGTTTACATTAAAAGATACGTTATCAAGTAATATTACTAGTTAATTGCTTGTCGATTGCCCTGTGATTGCTGCGATAACGGCAATTGCTGATATCACCATATCGAGTTTAATTTTACGATCTTTTTCGCGGTGTGATTAACAGGTGTTTTTGAAATTAAACGGAAGCTTATTAGATAACTTCAGTTAAGAATTATATTCACGAGAGCAATTCCCCCTCCCCCCCCCCCAACTTGCTTTGAATGAAACTATGACATAACGGGTTGTCACGAACTTAAAAAAAAAAACTTCATTCATTTCAGACGGATGTCAATATCCTGTTAGTAATAATTTAAAACAAAATTAAAATAATTTATTAAAAATAAAATAAATATACCATCACGCCTGTATTCCCCGAAGGGTTAGGCAGAGGTGTACTAATGTACACCCACAGTTCGCCGGTATATTTAGATCCCATGTAATAGGGGGCGAGCCTATTGCATATTGCTATTGCTATTATTTTAATTTATTAAAATTGAACCGAATTGATTGAAAATGAATGAAATAAATCAAATATAACTGAAATCGAGAACATAAAGGGATGGAGAGATATCCACACTAAATGCGGAAGAAACTGTCTATTCGTTACCTCATCAGTACTCATCACGGCAAATTAATTGTGCCCGGTTATTTGACTTAGACTCGCCCCCTATTACGTGGAACCTAAAACATAAAGGCGAACTGTGGGTGTTCATTGGTACACCTCTGCCTAACCCTTCGGGGAATACAGGCTTGATTGTAGGTATGTTGTGTAGGTATTTGGAATAGTTTTCTGAGACAATTTTTATTTTTTTACTTATGGTTTCCAACAAGATATACACAAATCATGACAAACAAATAACAGTCAATACAAAACAATAATATTTAGACCTAATACGCCATAATAGGATTTGGAAAAAACCAAAAGTAGTAATAATTTAACAGTACAGAAGCTTTAGCGTCTAAGATAAAACTTGTTATTATTGCGACACTCCCTTCTGATAACATGATAACAATATTATTAGATATAGACAATCGGGCAACACTCGTCTAGATACGTAACCAGTACCTGTTATTTTGGGTTATCGGCCATTTTTCCGTTTTGTACCTGATAAGCACTTAATATTTAAAAAAAAAAAACAATACACTGCTTTGGAGATACCAAAAGATGGATCGTGGGGAAATCTGAACAGCTTTTATTAGACTTGATGATTTTGAAATTTTTGGACGGTGATTACCTACCTATAATAGGACAGCGATAATTCTATAATAATTATTGCATTGGTTTTTTGTATCATGGATTAAGGTGATCCCTAGACGGAAAATACTGTGAGAACAAATATTAAAATTCTTCAGCCAGAACTAGACAACAAACAGAAAATTGTCTGTCATTCACTCCTCCTCTCATTCATCCTCACCTTTCACACAATCTATTCATATTTTCTTAGGTCATTCTCTACCACCCCATTTGTCTTTACAGAACATAAATTAAACAAAACTAAAATTATTATCTAGCTTTTCATTAAGTTTAACGGGAATAAAAACACGTTTATCGAAACCGAAAGTTACATTTTGGAGTTTTTTTTTTTAGCAACGCCTCTATTGCTTGCTCTATGTTTTAGGGGCGTTACATTTGGTGCTACAATAAGCCGTAGTTTTTTACACCAAAACCCCCGACACAAAATCCTAAGTTCCCTTTAAAAAGTAAAAAAATAAAATACGTCGCGTTGGGGGACCGATGTTGCATTTAGGGTACGACCGTCCCAAGCGGTCCCCCAACGCGACGTATTTTATTTTTTTACTTTTTAAAGGGAACTTAGGATTTTGTATTGGGGGTTTTTTAAATTTTTAATTTAATTTTTATTTTATACTTTTTATAGGTACACACTTATTATAATGTCGATTTTGTTAAGCTGTAAATACATAGGTTCCTAATAATTTAATAACTCACATGACAAATCATTTTTAGTTTTTCTTCCCCACTTTTACACCCATAACTTTTAAACGGCTCAACCGATTTTCATCAAACATGTCTAAGAACACTCGCACGTAAGTCACCTTTCATACAAAAAAAACTAAATTGAAATCGCTTCATCCGTTCGGGAGCTATGATGCCACAGACAGACAGACAGACAGACACGTCAAACTTATAACACCCCTCTTTTTGCGTCGGGGGTTAAAAAATAAAAGTAATTATCCAGCAATATATTATTTTTGCTCAATATAACTTGGTTCGACGAGCCGTATACCTGGTATCTTTTCAAACCCCATATCTACTTATTTCACACACACAAATCTAATTCCTATCTCCTCTCAGTACAAGTGTCAATAAAACATTTTTTCGACCACGTGGTAGCTGACCTATGTCGCTGCGACGTGAGAGTGTATCTCCAATTCCTGTTATCAGTACAAGCAACACATCACGTAGAGATAACGCGGATAACAACACAAGCGGTGAAGACAACCTGATACTTTGTAGGGCCAGTCAACTCTTCGTCACCAATATTTATATAATTTTCCATTGAGCTAGTGATTTTTGATGAAGTGTCGAGAAGGCTCAATGCTTAAGGCACCCGCCTCTCATGCACGAGGTTGTGGGATTGCAGCCGGGCACAGGCAATTACCACTGTGTTTTTTTCTAATTCATATAAGTTTATCTTGGACATCACTAATATCGGTAACTATGTCAGAGGCCCATGAGGCGGTTTAGAAACTCTGTCACTGGGGTGTGTGGGGGAGTCGTTAGACCTTTCTGACTGAAGGAAGCTCAATCTTCTTTCTTTATCTTATGGGCAGATAAAGAAAGAAGATTGAGCTTCCTTCATCAAAAACATTGTTGGAAGAAATGCCCTGCCAGGGTGTAAAAATGGTACATTATGGTATGCAAATAGAGGAATACGAATATGAAAATATTAGCTTCTGCCCGTTAGTTATCTCTGGAACAAGTCCGATTAGAATATTTTTGTTTGTATACTATATGATAGCCAGATTCTTAATAAATTGTATAATATTATAATAATCCACGCTACGAACCACGGGATCGGGGCAGGTCTCAAAGAATGTTCTGAATCCATGGTAAAATTGTGTAAGGGTGAGTGTGTGTTGCAGTAAGTCCTTTCCATCGTGTATTTATTGTGATCCCATACAGTTTTTCGCCAAACTTTTTTTTATGACTGCACCGTCAATCCACCATCGTATCGTTAGTTATTCATGGCATGTGATCATGGAAAACCACATTAGATAACAGACCACAATAAAAACATATATTTTCTGAGTATCGCGTCTGACTTACTGATATGTTTGCCAATAAATTAATAAGAACAATTGACTGTTGGACGGTGGTCGCATACCGAATTCAGTTGAATAATTTTAATGGTAACTTACAAACTGTATTTTATTGCAAATTATTTTTTAACGATATACCAGCTTATTTTTCGTTTTCTCTTATATAGAGAAGACACGAGAATTGATCACCACCCTTGCTTAAGGTGGGTCGAAGATTCCAGACCTATAATTAATTATAAGTCCATGTTTTCCTTGACCGACGTCAGAGATGTCCAAAATAAACTTAGAAAGTACATCTGAATTACTTCTTGGACACCACTGACATCGATAACCATGTCATAGGTCCTTGTGGCTGTTTAGAAACTCTGACACTAGGGTGTGTGGGGTCGTAAGACCTTACTACCCACACGATAAAGAAGATGCTCTCAAACCAATCGGAGCACACGAAAATCAAAGTCACTTGAGTTTTCCGTACTCCGATTGGTTTGAGCATGCTAGTAAGGAGCATTATGTAACTGTACCTTTAATTTATTTCATCAAGATGGTTTAGTGTATTGTTTTTGTGAAAAGATATTATCTTTTCCCACAACAATTACTTTTATGAATGGAAAACTTAATTATACATAGACGACACTAAGAAAATAGAAACTATAATACCTTTACTTATTGTTCCTCAAATTGTTTTTTTTTAAACGCGCTATCTCTGAAACTACTCGTCGGATTGGAAACATTATTTTTGTTTATGATAGCCAGATACATGAGGAATAGTATAGATAGGCTATATAACATTACGCTACAACCCATGTGAGCTGAGCAGTAACTAAAGACGTAACTTAACGCGGGTGAAAATAAACACGCGGATGCAATAGCAAGTCATTTTATATTTCAACATGACAAGACAATACAACTTACTGACAATTTCATATCTTGATAGAAATAACTTTAAAGTCGAGTTTCCAACAACAATGTTTGCGTAACGTTAAAATTTCGCGTTCCACGGAAGGTCACTACGAAAATCGATCGATTGTGGAAATGGGAACAAATATTTTGCATAGGAAATTGTCACAATACATTTTGTAGGTATTATCCGTTTTGTAGGTCTCTCTGGCTTTTTGCCAAGACGTGTAATATGAATATTATGATTTACTTGAGAAACTGGACATGCGTTGACTTGGTAACCTATTTCCTAACGCCATTTGTTCCTGTTTTATATTTTAGTGTGTAATAACTAAAGTCAGGTTTGAAGAAACAGCAAAGGCATGTCAAAAGGGAATAACTATGCATGTTTTTTTTGGTTTAAGTATTTAATAAAATAATCCTCATTCATGGAATAGTTTAGAAAAACTAATTTTCGAATAAAATAAAAAAAAGGTGATCCATCGAAGATTTGTTTCTACCTATCTCTTTCTAGCAAAACGAAATTTAACATGAAGTTTTTATAGCCGTAGTGTTATGTGACGTCATAGTCCCTATCGGATCTCTCTGTCTAATCGGTGTGTAATTAAGAGTACTTTTAAACGCCTGCTGGCCGTATTTCTTACCCGATTTTAATTTGACTTCTACGGTATTTTCTTATTCTGTTAATAAATGCGATTAAAAAAGTTCATACTTATACCTTTTTGATTGGTGGTGTACAATGTACAACCAGTACAACCCATTTGAACTTTCACCTTTCAACTATACCTACCTGTCCCTAATAGTAGGTATTGGTTTACATAAAGTGCATCCTTATCACACAACATTTTTATAAGATCTTTATCTATTTACGTGTAGAGTGCAATTTTATCAAGTTTATTGGAAGTAATACCTATCTACCATTTACAGCGGTATCATTAAACCAGCATTTATCATCTTACGTGCAATGAGTAACCTTAAATAATACGTTATTATCTATTTACGTGTTAAGTGTATTGTCTGTCGTTATCACTGCGTTCAAATTAAATTTAATCGAATAAAATTACTTTAGGCAAATAAATATTGTTGTTTAAGGTGCGAATCACCCGCATTTTTATCGTGTGAACCATTTGTAAGTGAATTAAACATAATTATTATTATGTATATCTTCGTATTTATGGCAATATAAAAACCAAAATGCTATTTGACAACAATAAAAAAACTTTTTTACAAAAAAAGACAACCGCCTTCAAAAACTAAAACGTGAAAAATAACTTTAGCTTTGGAAGTCGGCGCCTTTGGTTCTGTTTGTTCATTTGTATCGACTTCCAAAGCTAAAGTTATTTTTCTCGTTTTAGTTTTTGAAGGCGGTTGTCTTTTTGTCAGAGTTTTTTAATTTTCGCTTTTTAGTATAGAAGGAACTGTCATACTACATAAACAAACAAAAAAAATTCAAACATCCAAATTGAGAACCTCCTCCTTTTTTAGTAGTCGGTTAAAAAGCCCCGTTACCCTAGCGCTACAAAGTGTGACTGCTACGCTGGTCTAGGGTTCGATTCCTAGGTCGAGCAAGTGTTATTGGTTTTTTTTTATGAAATTCTCAGTAGCAGCTCGGATATAAGATTTGTTGTGCCCGGTTAATAGGCTCGCCCGAAGTCGCGAGTAAGTGTGTATAGTGTTGTTTAAGTTTATTACGAATCATCAGTTTCAAAGAGGCACTAACTCATTGAATCATCCCACAGAGGGGTCTAAAAGTATAAACAATGAAGGGTAAATTACCGCTTATCTCGTGAGCACAGCTGGTACTACATACATAAACGTATTGAGCTGTGAAATTGATACTAAATACTGACATACTAGCTCTAAGCACACAATGGATTTATATATAAAAAACATGTATTTATTTAAAATAAGTTGTAAAATAAAATGATGTTGTAGATTATTTGCCGCGTCTCGAATTGAGTATAATGAGCATGGCTATTGATGGTAAATAGCTTGTATTATATTATATTAAAATTATATTATTATTTTTGGAAAAAGGCGTGAGTTTATATAGTATACGTAGACATATATTATTATTTTGTCTCTGGAATGGCAAAGCATTTACAAGGCCTCTGGTAGCGGTGACCATTTATCATCAGGTGGGCCGTCGCCTTGTTTGCAATCCAATGATATAAAAACAAATGAAAAGCGTAGCGTCTTCCCATACAGAGAAAGCTCGAGCATTGTTCACCACCTCGCTCAAGGCGGATTCGCAAATTAATTACTAGCTTTTGCCCGCGGCTTCGCTCGCGTTAAGAAGTATTCAAACTTTCATTCCCTATTTTATCCCCTTGGGGGTAGAATTGACCAAAATCCTTTCTTAGCGGATGCCTACGTTATAAATAACATCTACCTGCATGCCAAATTTTAGCCCGATCCGTCCAGTGGTTTGGGCTGTGCGTTGATAGATCACTATGTCAGTCAGTCAGTCAGTCAGTCAGTCACCTTTGAGTTACATATATTTAGACTAGCGAACTACCCAAGACTTCATTCGCGTGGCTTATTTCACCCGCCTTACGTTACCTCTTTGGTTACTGCTTCGCTCCCGTGTGTCGTAACATGATGTTATATGACCTATGACACTCACAAATAACGTGGCTTTCTATGAGTAAAATAATTTTCTAAATCGGTACCTCTTTGTAATACTAGTATAATTATATAAGTCCAGGTTTCCTCACAATGTTTTCCTTTACCAGTCAGGGTTGTCGAAGATAAACTTAGAAAATACATAACTATGGATAGAAAATGTCAGATGGGCAATGGAAATGACAGCTAGCCCTTGCTATTGCAAACCCACAATCTCGTGCGTCATAGACAGGCGCCTTACCCACTCACCCATAAGATACTTAACTGTCTATAACAATATGATTAGGTTAAAAACGGTTTTCTTTTGTTTCTTTCTTATTAAAAAAAAAATAGAAAAGAAAATATCTTTTTCTTTATGATAATTGCATTACGGAGAAGAGATTATTGAGGTGGATGAGTGGTGTGACCAGAATGGATAAGGTAAGGAATAAGTATATTAGAGGAAGTTTAAAAGTAGCGCCAGTGACAGAAAAATTGGAAGGGAACCGTTTGTCTTGGTATGGACATGTGAAGAGACACATGTGTGTGACAAAAAGGTTTATGAATATGGGATAAGACATATGTGACCAAAAGAGTGTGATGATGTGGATGGATGGAGAGGAAGAGGGAGGCCAAAGAAAAGATAGATGCATTGTGTTAAGAATGATATGAGAGAGAAAGGAGTCACTGATAGCATGACGGTCGACAATAATATGGGATAAGGGCAGGAAGATGATGATGATGATGAAAGTTTTATCGGGAATAGTATAGGCTAACATTATGCTACGACACACGGGAGCGAAGCAGTAACTAAAGACGTAACTGGACTGGACTGGGGTTTATTTTCTTTCACTTTCATACAAAAAGTTCCCTTTTCTATACAACATTTCATCAGACATCCATACATAAACTCACGCTTTTTTCCCATGGGGGTGGGCAGAAACCACAGAACGACACCAGCTACGATCCTTACATACACCTTTCGCCTCGTCCACGTTCATACATCTGGGTCATACCAGCATGCCGGTTACGAGTACTGCGCATCAGACTTTTGGAGAACCTCGCCAATAATCTTCAAACATAGGGAGTTAATATTCAAAAGTGATGATCTATATCTACATAAAAACAAACTACACTAGCTACCTATCGTGGGACCACAATGCCAATTGTTATCGCATATAGTTGGCGCTATAATGCAACATATCCGGCAATGATTGCAGTGGCAGTGGTGCAACACTAGCAGGTCAATCACCTCTGAGCCCGTTACAAATTGACCCATATCTCTTTGATCCCGGGTGCATGCAATCTGTGATGCATTTTTACACTTTTGTATGGGAAAACTTTAAAATTATGTTTGGTTTGGTACATTCGTCACCAAGAACATTGGAACTGTCTTGTTAGCCTAGTGGTCCTAAGCGCGAATGCTACGCTAGAGGTATTGGGTTCGATTCCCAGGTCGAGAAAAGTGTTATTGGGTTTTTCTATAAAATTCTCAGTAGCTCGGAGTTAGGATTTGTGCCCGGTTAGTAGCAATAATAATATGCTTGCCCCGTAATACATGGAACCTAAACATACTGGCGAACTGTGGGTATACATTGGTACTCCTCTGCTAATCCTTCGGGGAAAGCAGGCGTGATGGTAAAAAAATATATGGTTAATAAAATGTATGATTGGCTAGGTACATTAGTCACCATGTTTATTGGAAAAGGTCTGCTATTTCATCAGTTGTGATAAAGAACACGATGAGATGTGAATTCCAATTTTTGCTAGCAGTAATTAATGGCCTGGTCTCCATCAAAGTGGAGAGAAGAGGAGATGTCTCGTATAACCAATCGACTTGCATTCTCACCGCTTACAGATTCAATCACGAAGACGCGCCCCACCATTTTTCCAGCATCTTTCATTTTGACCATGACGCTCTCTCCTGATTAGTCTATTCATTGTAGTGTGCGTGTGCACTCATAGGTAATTAGTGTGTACCGACGACACTCAAACATTGACGGAAGCTTGCACACATATACTATAAACGGTTAGAAGGAATAGTAGTGGGGCGCGTCTTCGTGGATTGCACTATCTACAGCTTCAAGACAACACAGTAACCTATCGGTTGTTTACGAGACATCTCCACTCCTCTCTACTTTGGTGAAGTCCGGGCCTTACCTTCCTAGCTTCTGCTGGCGACTTCCTCTGTAAGTTAAGCATACTATTAAATTCTCGGCAATAGTGTAGCTTCCTATCAGTGAACCACTTTTCGTAATCGGAACAGTAGGAGACCAGAGGTTACTTCTTACAAACAAACTTTACTTTTTTATAATATTATAGTATAAATATATAGTAAATCTTGTTTCAATGCCAACAAGTGTAACAAAAGGTATCTTGAATGGCTAATTATAGAAGTGGCCAAATTACAACAAATTTGTAAATGGTACTCATCAGTAAAGGTCAATAGCTTTTGCTCGCGACTTCATCCGCAAGGAAGTCAAAGAACCCCTTAATTTGGACAGGGTGTAAAATTCGTTTTTGCCTGACGTCTTCTACCTTTAAATACCTGCCAAATTTCAGCTTTAAAGGCTAAGTAGTTTTCGAGATTTCGTGTTTGGTCGGTAACCGAATGAACGAATTAATGAATGATCTTTCGCTTTTATATTTATAGGACACTACCTTTTGCCCGCGACTTCGTCCGCGTAATTGTAATGTAAAAAGCTGTAACTTTGACATTACAAACAGACATTCAATTTTATTTATTTGTATTGATAGTTCTTTTGCTTTCAGAAAAGTATCAACTATCAAAATGCCGAGATTTCGTCAATATTTAATCTCGAGTGTCTTTTGTTAACCAGTCAACTGTCAACGGTTGCTAAACAGTTTCAAGTTATTTCGGGTTTCGAAACATATCTTCGATCATTACCTACAACAAGATTTGCTCGTGGTTTAGAATAAATCGTGTTATCTACGTGACATGCACGATTCAGATAGATGGACGGGGGTTTCCGAACTATGAGCATAGAAACAAACTTTTATCTTTCGCACGAGTGTGGAAAACCGAAGATTATTTGAGGTAAATCTTTTTGCACTAAAGGTATAAGATTATATGGCTAAAGGGCAAGATTAATGACAGATTTTTTCTCAAAACATCTCACTCTAGTAATTTTTCCTGCATCGTGAGTGTGTTTACGAACATATAAACTCACATATACGGACAACCATCAGAACTACCTGTCATACAAATATTTGTTTCGAGCAAGAATCGGACCTGCAATAGACAGCACAGCAGGCATACGTTAAAGTACTACGCCAACCGTGAACGATTTAAAAGAACTGTATGTAAGAAGACATAATGCGATGAACCCAAATAAATTGGGCAATAAAAGTTGGAAACTAAATATATTTTGAATGCTACTTTTTTCTGGTATACATAAGACAAAATTGATGTCACGGTAAAAAACTCCTTTTCATTACGTACTTAGATAGCGTGTTGAAAATTGGCGTTTACAAGATGGTGGTAAAGTGGCGTGTCGTGGATGCTATTATTAGACCTTTTACTTTTACTTTCGGAGATATCCCATTTATAAATTCCTCAAAAGCAAATAGAAGAAACAAAGAGGATATTTACGAGTATCACAGTCTTCCAAGTAAAGCGTAAAGTACAGTACGGCCAACGTATCTTGACGGTTCTGAATTTGGCCGATTAGGTGCGCAGTAGACCATTTTGTTCGTAAGAGCAATAGCAACTATTTGGCTACGCAATAGCGTAGCCAAATAGTTGTATTTGGCTACGCAATAGCGTAGCCAAATAGTTAACTTCAAGACCGCCAAGATAAGTCAGCCGTATTGTAGGTACCAAGCTTTCAAAATTTGGGATGCTTGAGAGGATTTGGCGCAAAAAAAGGCAAAACCGTTAAGAACAGCTATGCTATTCTGAAATAGGCAAATCACTTCGTAAATCATCTCGCAAGTCGCACTCACTTGGTAGAATACCAGGTCCTATTGAAAAACGTTAAAATACTCACTTGTCATAAAACTTCTCACTTACGTTATCACGCGGTGGCGCTAGTCCCGAACTTACTCATGTTAATAATATGAAACTAAAGCTCACCGCGGATTCAGAAGTGATTTCGCAAATGAACTTTAAGAATAGCACTACTGGAGAGTAAATCTTCGAATGTATGACTGTAGACTTTATCCTCGCAGAAATCTTAGCAGCTCTGTGTCATATTTAACTGATAGCATTTTACCGATTACCATTGCACGGGAAGAGGTCGTTTATCATATTGGCAAGAGGGGTGGTAAATTGTCGAATGACGTGAAGTTGTTTTGTTTGCACTTGCAGTTATACTTATATCTTCGTCGTCTGCTACGCAAAATGGAACGCAATTTTATGCTGTACTAGCATCTGCCCGCGACTTCGTTCTTGTCAAAGTTGACATATTATCCCACGGGAACCGTACATTCTTTCGGGATAAAAAGTAGCCTATGTGTTATTCTGCACTATTACCTATCTTAGTGCCAAATTTCATTCAGATCCGTTCAGCCCTAGCCGTTTGAGCGCGAAGAAGAGACAAACATACAAACTTTCGCATTTATATTATTAGTAGGATGTAGGATAGGATATACAAATACTGGTCAAATTTTTGCGTTCCTGTCAAATGGAACGAAATTTAAAATTGGCTTGCTTTGTGATTGGTGCATTGACCATGGTTTTTAAATTGAAACATTCTTAAATTGAATCAGAGGCATTGGAGTGTGCAATTACTGAAAGGAGACGCGATCGGGTCAATCAACTTGAAGATAATTAGAGGTCTATGAACCTGATGTTACTCAGAAGCAACATTTAATCTTCTCATATTTTTTTTGTTTCTTTGATATTCCAGTGCATGGTAATTACTGAGAATTTTGTTCTATTAATAATGTAGGCAAGCAATTAGAAAGAAGTTTTGGACATTCTACCCCGAAGAGGGTTACTTAGGGGTTGAAATTTGGTATAAAAATTAGTTTTTATTTTTAAGTTTATTCCATGAATATTAGTATTGAAGTTTTCAGTTAGAAGCTAGAAAACACGGAATTTTGGAACATCATCTCAAAGGAGAGTAAAGTAGAGGATGAAAGTTTGTATGGGGAAGTCTGAAATCCTGGACAAATTTATTGGGAAATAGCTAATCTTTACATACAAAAGACTTAGTTAATACCTACTTCTAAATCTATTTTCGCATTTTTATCAAAATGTAACATTGTTCAAATAACTATGTTATTGCTGATATAACTTACAACCTTTGGTTCAATTTACGACCTTTTATCAATGTTGTGTGTTTATGAAACGGCTATACCTATTCTATCTGACCTACAAATCAACCAGTTTAGAGGTAAAATAACCTGCAAATCTGCATCTAAAACTTCTATTCTATTCTAACTTCAGAGTGAAATATTTTAAAAATGCCAGCATGACGGGCCTGATCATAACATAACATACCACCACGCCTGTATTCCCAGAAGTGTTTAGCAGAGGTGTACCAATATACACCCACAGCTTGCCGGTATGTTAAGGTCCCATATAATAGGGGGCGAGCCATAAACCGGGCACAAATCCTAACTCCGAGCTGCTGTTCGGAATAGAAAAACCCAATAACACTTTGCTCGACCTCGGAATCAAGCCTAAGACCTCCAACATAGCAGTCGCGCTTAAGACCACTAGGTCAACAACCAGTTATCCCAAATCTGAACAACACAACACAATAGTTGTTTTTGCATCACCCAGAGCAATCGAAGAAAGTCATCAACAAGAGGAAGGAAGTTCCAGCTGGATGAATGATGAATAAACAAACAAGAAAGCATCGTAGCTATCAGACAGACACAACAATGGATCCCACGCATCGGTGTAAACAAAAGTAAGTCAATAGCCCCAGAACAGTAAGTGTTGTATTGTAAACATAGACCTACAAGTTTGTGTATGTTTGTGTCTTAGTTATGTTGCGTGTAGTGTAATGTTTACAGTTATGGTTATTGGATTATGTGGGTGATATATAGGGAATGCAATCTCGTTCTCGCGAGATCTCGTTTTCGCGAGATCTCGGCCTTTTTTAACGAGATTGATCTCGGACGAAAAATAGGCGAGATCTCGCGAGTTCAACGAGATTGCACTTGAGCATAGAACGTCTTATAAAAGAACTGTTTTATTACTAAAAAATATATATTTGATATTAGAAGAGAAGACTGGTCGTTTCTTTCGTTTATTATTTGATAGATACGTATATCAAAGTTTACTATTTAGAAGTTTATTAAAAAATTATAGACAGATACGTCAAACAATGCCAGTAGCATAAAAGTCTATTGAAAAAATTCGCGAAAATAAATGTTTATTTTATAATACCTATAATATTATTATTTTTTTCCTAATTTATTCAAATATTATTTGATTATTTGCAAAAAAAACACACCAAACTGCTAATCTCGCGAGATCTCGAAATTGGCGAGATCTCGCAGTATTGTTATTCATAAACTCGCGGGATCTCGCTTGAGCCCCAATCTCGCGAGATTTGCATTCCCTAGTGATATAGTTGCTAGGTGTTAGATGCAATTTATTTGATAATTGTCGTAAACACCAAACTAGCTTCTGTCCACGACTTAGTCAGTGTAATTTCAATATATTATCCCACGGAAACTGTACATTTTTCTGGGATAGAAAATATCTACCTCAGTGCCAAATTTCATTAAGATCCATTCAGCCGTTTTAAGAGTAAAAGAGTTACAAACACAAACAAACATCCATCCTCACAAACTTTCGCATTTATAATATTAGTGTTAGATGTAATTTGTTTGGCAATTGTTGGAATTTATGATCAAACTTTTGCTTGTTACAGTGTGTGCATGAATTTTCTTACAGATTTTATTAAAATGTTAAATTATAGTTTATTAACGTAGCTTCCTGCTCGTGAATTCTTTTGAAAACAACCAGTATCTCCTTAAGACTAGCATGTTCAAAGATTTTGTTTATATGATATAAAGAATCTGAGTGTTTAATGTTTGCATTTCATTTAAGATAATTCAAAATATGTTTCATTCAACATTTCTTTCAGTAAGCGGAAAAACGAGCTTGTTGTATTTTTCTTGCCATAAAATGTATGACTTATTATTATTCTGTACATGTACAGGAAGCTATTTTTATCAACTTGAACTTTTTACCTTGAGTTTATACAGAACCATTATGTGCTTACTTCTGATATACGTAGAGTTGTTTTTTGCAAACAACAGTATTCCATAGTTAATTCAATTGTTTCTACCAGTTTTTGTTAGACAGGGCATTGAAAACTAACCCGATGGTGGAATATATAAATGATTTTCATTTACAGTTAATTTTTTAAACAAAACTTAATGTGTGGAAGATTTTAGTCTAAAGTAAATAACATTCCTAATAATAATAATAAAATGTTTCTGTCTAGATGTTTTAAAGTAATAAAATATCTATATTTAATAAGTTAATTTATGTATGAATATGTTATGGATTTGCAAAACCAGTTTATGAACAGTTACTATTTTTGTAAGATGTAAACAAGACACAGAAATGAATAAAACTATTTAGCATAAGATATTAGTTAAGTTCTGTGCTTCGTTTTTTGAATTTGGAATTTTATAACTAAATACTGTTTTAATTAAGAAAATAAACCAAAAAGAAAAAAAATGTTTGCTATTCTTTTGTTTTGTTGTTTTTATATTTTCGACACTGCCCGGTTTCTATAAAGACTATTGAAATAGGTCTAATAGGTACGTTTTTATAGTAAGAAAATGTACCCCCTTCCCAATTAGATTAATGAACTAGAAATTTTGCCAGAATGCTATCCTGGAGTGATACTTATTATGTACAAAATTAATGTACTTAGTTGTTTTATAAATTAAATTATCCTTTGTTTACGAAACATAGTTAATAATACCAGATGGCGCATGCGCTAGTCACTACCATGAATGATGACTTGGAAGATCTAAAAATAACAAACACATGGATAGTCGAAATAAATTACTAAAAGTAAACAAAAAAAAAATACTCACGGCCATCGGTGAAGGTATCCGTCGCGTCCAGTGGAATGATGAGCAGCGGGAAAATGCCACTGAGACCAACCAGGATAGATGCCAGTCCAGCAAAGAACCAGGGATGTTCGTCGAGCTGGTCCACAAACGTATACATATATTCTGGTAAGTAGCCCTCCATGGCGACTTCTCGCGGTAACGTAATAATGTACGAATAAAAAAGTTCTTTATTTAAAAAGTCCACAAATCCGGTGTAACTTTTCTCAACGTTCAATTAACCCTTGTACTACCGATACATCGTCAAAACAACCGGCGGATACTGTTTCGCTTGTTGAACTGAATTTAATAATCAGTACACTGGAGATGTTCGCATTTCCGAGTTCTGAGATAAAGCAAGATGCCCGGAGCAGAGCAGAGAGCAGACGAACTAATCTACACTGAGACTGAGAACGTCCGACGACCGATATTGTCTTTATCTCTCTGTGATATTTTTTAAACAAAGGCTTGTTGTAGGTAGCCAACGTTTCACAAATAATATTTTTGTATTATGCGCACTAGAAATATTTTACGAATATCATTGACACCCCGCCAAAGAACATTGCAAAACAATGCGGACGATGGATGGATGCGACCGACTCTGGGCGATTACAGAACGGAACGATTATAGAAGTACGAACGAATGAACGATAATAATTATCAACAAATCAAACAGCTGTCAGTTTGACAGTGACTGCTTTGATTACAAAAAGAGCGAATGAACTGTGGGGTCTAATGTTGCCAACTGTATAAAAATGTTTTCTACCCAAGTAAATTCTAGTTAATATTCTTTGCTTGCACTAAATACTATAACTTATTTTCTTAGTAGTAGATAACTGCTTCGTTAAGAAAAAAATTAAATAAACAAGAATGTGTATGTAAGAACATACAAATCTCAAGGATTCGATTGGAGGATGGTGAAATAATTCAGCAATTTGCAGATTTCAGAACAGTTACATTCAATACTTGCTTATAACTAAGTAAAGTTGACTGTCATTCAACAAATAATGATATCAATGCTTATTAACATAACTCCTAATAATTTGGATATCATCCAAGAGAAACATAAAAAATCAATGAAAAATAATCATTCTAATTAAGTAGAATATTTGATTAAACGCTAATGCATAGTAAATTCGTATCAGCATTCTCGTGTTAGCGTAGATTCATGATTTCCTGCAAAACCTACATCTAAATATCGTTGACATAGTCTTGAATCAGTCGGTAGATGATGTTAGGCGGTCTCGTACATCTATCGTAGTTACTGTGACACGATTGCAATACGAATCTTCTTGGCAACCGCACCGTCTCACTGCGCCCAGTTGAAGCAAAATGCCGTACTTATTTTGGCCTGCCAATTTAAATATCTGACAGCATATAGGTACATCTGGTACAATATAACTTTTCACAGCGGTTCCCATTTGTACCGGACGGTTAAGACGGATAGACAGGCGACATGACGGGAACTTGTGGAGATAACTAGTTCAAATGGAGTTTTCGCGCCAACTGGATTTGTGTGTGTTTTGAAGGACATCGTTGATTTAAAGGACTTTTTAGTTTGTGGAGAGTTTATTTAACCAGCAACCATGGATTCGTGGGGGATCTTGAATGTGGACAGCGCTGCGCTGCTGAACAGGGATGACATGGGATCCAGCTTTCGCAGGAAACAGATAATGGTAATTATCGTAAAATTTAACCAATTATAAATTAATTTCTCTTGAGTACCATACCCATGATAATTAAAAGGTCATCTAAATAGATAACAGCAAAAAGTAATAAACAAAAATTAATTATAAGTATTGGTCATTCCCTATTTTAGTTTAGACTGTAATTAAATACGACAGTGAGGAATGAGGAACGGAGTTTTAAATAATTTCTAACTGGGTGACAGTTACTGATTCATTACGATGTAATTAGATTGACTCGTGTTTTAAGTTTGATATCGTAAATTATCATTAAAACCAGAAAACTTTGTTTAACTAGTCTCTATATAAATGTCTAAATGAAAACGAATCTATTTAACCATGAACCCAGCTGTTTATTAGAATTAGAACATAGTTAATTATTGTATTTGAGTATATTGTCTTCACTGAACGCTCAAGTACTGGTAAAGGTAAAAGAAAAATGAAAAGGCCCATTTTTCTTTTTTCGTATCGATGATACATTTATAGCTATTTACATTATTTACCTACCTATTAGCACAAAAGCATTACCCTTTAAGACAGGATACTGACCCTTTTAATTGTAATATTTCTATCCTTTTAAATATATCCATATTTTTATCATTGATCCTACATACACGGCTACATAAATATTTTAATCAATTCCATCACCACTTAGGCAATTCTTAAAAATGTACGCTATTTTCTCAACATTGATTCGATAAGTAGAACTCAAACAGGGCAGATGTTGGTTTATGGTTGGTCTTTTGTATTATTTTGTACAATTACAAAATAATACAAAAGAGACACTACGCCGCCTCGTATGGCTATGACGAAAGATTGTTGGGAAAATAAACATTTTTGAGTTATTGTTTGACTCGTTTGTTTACACATTAAATTAGACTGGATCCAGGTTCTCATGAGCAGCAGAAGTGCAAGGCATCAGATAGTTTCTACAAGTATTTCTAATTGTTTGCCTTGCTGAAATATATTTTTGATCTATTTCAGTCACAAAGGCAACCAAAGAATTATTAGGAGATCTTTACTCTTTCTTTTTCATAAGGTTTACCTAGGATAAGAGGCGAATTCCCTTCTTATAAACTACTGAACGAATTTAGAATCTTTTAAGTATTTAAATATTCGGTCAAATTCTGTGATAACCTCGGATGTTACTGGGCGGTGACAGAGTTATATTTTTAGCTCCTTAGCTCAGCGTATTTTTTAATTAATGCCATTAACATATACCTCATTATTAAGAACAATAGGTACCTACTTTACTGTGATAAAAGCATTTATACCATCATCCGTATAACCAATTCACACGGTTTACCGTTGTTATTTAAAATTAAATGTTTCTTTTTTCATTGCTTATGTAGTACATATTATGTCCAAAACCGAAAAGATTAATAGTAGGTAAATTTATGCAGATGAAGTCAATTGCCTTGCTTCCTACCTAACCTATATAATGATTGTTCACCGTATATAATAAACGTATAGTTCGCAGTTCGAATCTTGTAGAACTTAACTTATAAATGCAGTCAGTAGGCTCAATATTTCATATATCAATATTTCTCTGTCATGTCTTTTCGTATTGTACGATTTAGCATACCATACCAATCTTTGTCTTTGCCTTGAGAAGAAACACATCAATCGTGTTTAACCACATGGCTCCATCATGTATCTTTTGTAAATCATCCTCATAAATCTTTAGCAAGGCATTGACTAATCGTTACGACTTACGACTTAGAAAATCTGCGTCTGCAGGTATAATAAACAACCAATATAGACTGTAACATTTAACCAAAATGGTAGGCTAAGGTAACTATTAAGTATTAGAGTTCCTTTTCAAATTGGATATGACTATCCTATAATATGTTGATTTAATTGTATTCGACAAGAATAATAAGAATCAGTGACCTGAATAAAGTCTTCATACAAAATGAATATTATGTGCGAAACAGGTATTTACAGATTCACAAATACAGCATCTCGCCTGTATTCCCCGAAGGGGTATGCAGAGGTGTACCAATGTACAGCCACAGTATGTTTAAGTCCCATGTAATAGGGGGCAAGCCTATTGCTATTAACCGGGAAAAAATCCTAACTCCGAGCTGCTACTGATGATTTCATAGAAGAAGCTTTTAGACTAACGACACAGTTACTGGTATTCACAATTAAAAAGTCTATCGAATTTGCGCTACATTTACTCCTAACGCTTCTGCTTGGTCCTTAGCTACTGATCATTCAGCGTGGATGACTGAAGATCCCTATTTAAGAAGCTACTTTTATATTAGAAAAAGAATAAGGGCTCTGCGCATAAAACTTATGCCCGAAAGCGAATTCATTTGCGTTCGTAATAACGGACATTCTTGCAGATGAAGTCGCGGGAATTGACTAGAATCTACATAAGACTACTTGTATTTAAAATAATATTGGTAAGAGGCAATCAAACTTTGAACATAAAAAGATTATTAAACATTTGAAAAATCACTAAAACGTCGTATAGAATAGATAGCTTAGTTATAGGTAAGTTAAGTACCTACTATGATGCACTTAAGGTTCACAGATGAAAATAATTAACCCTGCGTGTTCGAATACAAAACAATCTTTACTATAGTACTATCAGTGTAACTACATCGCATTGTCACATACATACGTCTAGTCTCTAGTACATATAGGGGAATGCCCTATCTCACTATATCAACATAGCAATACATGGCCTAAACTAGGCTGGTTGATACCCTAAAAATAGCCTAGTGACAATGACATAAGATTGATTTGTGCCAAACAATTACTTGTTGTGATTATATGCAGGCAATCAGTCGTGTGCGGGATATTAAGAAAAGTGCATAAACAATTATTCGATAATGCAGGATGAAGAAACGCAAACGCTAGGTACCTACGTTCAGATACCTCCACCTACTCCACCAAGGAGGAAGGTAATGTTTGGAGACCATAAACAAGTTAATGTGCAGTGATTGTGAATTTGTGACAAGAGAGATTTCATATTTCGAAAATGGAATGCATTTCGAATTCTCCCATTTCATTTCTTTTCTTATGTTTCATAGCCAGTTTAAACCTCATAAACCAATATCAATATCTTTATGGAAATAGCACAGGAATTTAGCAAACTTGTTTTGAGTTTCTTTCATTCACTTACATGCGTCATCTTCAGATTCGCCTGTTAGTAGTTATGGAGACTAATTCTAAATTCGTAGGAATACATCTGTTCATTTCCAAATGGACGGATTAGGTTGGCGCCACTTCCATTAGGTACTCCTTTGGTTTATGGACGTCATTACCCATATTGACGTCGTCTTCTGACTTGCATTGCAAAATCATATTTAGATTGAGATGATGCGCGGACATCGTTGCAGTTGGTGATTTTTTTGCCAGAACTGCAGCTGTAGTTTATTTCAAATTATGATTAACAGTCGTATTTGTTGTCCTAACGTTTAAAATAAGTTGGTAGTCTTTGTTTTTACTCATTGTGTATTGTTTATGAGAAAGGCTTCGTTCAAAGTTCAAACATTTTTTGACTCATTACTTCCTTAAAAATCGTTCCCGGCTATTTGAACTCCATTATTTTTATCGATGGAAGCTTTATGGTATAAACAAGGCGTTTAAATACTCGTTTTGCAAATTAGTTTTGCATCGGTTCCAGGATTGGCATGATAATGATTGAAACGTGGAACTGTTACTATAGAAATTGGATATGATTACACTACGTGGCATTTCAATTTCAAATAAGGAATGTATGAAATGTAGCCATCTTACTAATTTCGCTCCTAATACTTAATTCATAAAAATTGTAGTTGTATGAGCAACTCATTTATTTTTATCTTAGGAATTCAATACATCACCCATTAGTCTTAGTAACAAAATAGTGTGAGTGTTAAAATCAACTCTACAGCTTCATTGCAATCTTATTACAATGTAAGAGTACTAATGATGCAATAGTGCGATCTCAACGCACAATTACCGATCATTATGCTCGTTTATTTGTTCATAAATGACCGAATTTAATACGAAACGCGCTTACACGTGCCGCGTAGCAATACATTAATAAGAATTATACACAAGCACTTCGGGGCCTGAGTCACAATCCAGGAAATACCGCCCTGCTTGCCAAGTTATGTCTGTACAGACACACAGACAATACGTTGTAAGTCTACATGTATATCACCTCGGGTTTACAGTTGCGGTGACTGAGGACGAAGATGAATGACGACTGATTGACTGACAAGATAAAAGATAAATTTGAGTTATAACGTGTGTTGTTGATTCATTTAAAGGGTCCAATGTATTACAATGAAATTCAAATGCAATCACACACTAATGCATTTTTTTCGGTCTTTGACACATTGAATTGTGACATCACGCCATTCCAATTAGTGTTGGACTTCTGTCGTCACTCTTATCTTAAATTTTATTTAAATAGTTGCGAGTTTTTAAATTTCATCGACTACGCTGAAGGAATCGCCATAAGCATACCTACACATAGAGACATATTAAGCAGGTATATACTAGATCTACCTTGTTGACTACCTATCTACAAGAGCTCTTAGATCCTGAATAAACCAATTAGAAAACCTTTTCTATTAACTACGCCAACCTATTTATAGAACACATCAGTTAGAGGCAGGCTGAGTGAAATTAACCACAAAAAAAAACCAGCCGACAAGGTTTATTGCACCTACAAAAATCAAAAATTCGATTTCGCATCAAGCAGAACTTTCAAATTTCCCGCTTCTCAAAATTATATGAAATGATATAAAATATCAAATGCTGTCATCATTAATTTTAAATATTACGCCAATTTTACCAGCTGTACGCATTTTTCCAGTCATAGCGTGTTATTTTATTTTAAAGAGTAAATAATCAAAAAAATGCTGAAATATTTCGTACACGCTCACTTTCGTCCAATCCCGGATGGTTCCAAATTTAACCCGAGCGTTCCATTTATGCGCTCGAGTCGAAGTTTACGTGCGTATCAAGTAAATCTAGAAAGATTTCGGCTAGAAAATTGTATATTTTAATGTATTTTTCGTGATTTATCTAGTGTGTAGTATAAAAATTCGTTATGGATATTCCGACTGATATTTGGGGGCAGTTGGCTTTGGAAAGCGGGCAAATCTACTTGACCGAGGGCGGACAAGTCAGGAGTCGGTTTGCTGACACGGTAATATTATGTAAATGTGTTCTTGTTATTGTTTAGATTTTGTTTACATATTTTTAGGGACTATGTAAGCGTTTATTTAATACTAGAAACATTCATAACTTTTGCAAATTACGTGAATTATGAATAAATGGGATCTGTAATTTAAGAAGTGACATTTTATGCCATTATGTTTATAATACAACGCTATAACAATACTTATGAGTGCAGCTGTAAAAGATAATCATTAATTTCTAAGAGGTGCCAATATGCAGTCACAACGCTTGCCATGAACAGATGACAAATGATTAGAAAGATACAATTATAACCTAACGTACTTCCTATTTTGTTTCAGACTATAGAAAAATTACCAGACAAAGTATTATTGAACATATTTTCTTATCTTACACATCGAGAAATATGTCGAATGGCCACGGTATGCAAAAGATGGCGCATGGTCGCCTACGATACAAAACTATGGACCCACGTCAGTTTACGACCAGAAATCTCAGGATTACATGTTGGTAGGTTCATATGCTATTAATAGAACTCTAAACTGAGTGATAAGATCGGTCTAAAATTAGAACCGCGACGAATGAATGATTTTCTACCATATAGGATACGTTTTTGTAACGTTGCAACTCCATCGAATAAGGTTTTATTTTATTTTTTGTTATCTGTGCTGAGACTTTTTGTAGTTACTAATAGATGGCGTTCGTATTCAAAATAGTAAGCTATTAACGCGCTAAAATCATAGATGGGATAGGCAGAGTGGGTAATCTGATTAAAAATACCTTGGTGTTTTTAAGTGACATTGGATTCTATTTAAAATCTTATTAAATATTCCCAAATCAAAAATTTTTCTTCGTACCTTTACAATTTGAACGTGAAGCATTTATCACCAAAAACTTTAAATTTCAGGATCACTGGAGTCTCTTCTAGCACTAATATCGATCAGGTTCGGGCCCTCCCTGCGGTATATTGAGCTGCCTATAGAACTGATCACCCACACCGTGCTACATGAACTTGCTGCGAAGTGTCCCAACTTGACGCATATGCTGCTAGATTTTAGTACTGGTAAGTCAGCACTGAATAGGGCTAATTCGAGGTGGCGCAAGAAAAGAATATTCGGAAGGACCTGGGGGAGGCCTTTGCCCAGCAATGAGGCATTGCAGGCTAGATAAACAAAAAACACACCTATTTCATACTATATTAATCGTAAAAATAGGTACAGCATTGAAACATTACGTGGTCTAGTGACTGGTTTCCCAGACTAGTACATGGGATGGAATCGTATCGTATGTCAAATAAATAATCTTCCGTTTTAAATTCCGTTTTTCTTCTTCTTAGCCTATCGTTGGTAAATCTATACTGATATAATAAAGCTGAAGATTTTTTGTTTGTTTGTTTGTTTTAACTCGTTAATCTCTCCTACCAGACCGATTGCAAAAATCTTTTTATATTTGATAGCCAGACTCATGAAGAATAGTATACGCTAACTTCACGCCACAGACGGAAGCGAGTATATAATAAAACCATTTGAATCTCCCCTCACCTTCCAGCCATGCAGCTGCACGACTTCTCGGAGATGCAGGCGTTCCCCACCAAGCTGCGCTACCTCTGCATCTGCCTGTCCGAGGTCATCTTCATGGAGGGCTTCATGAGGAAGATCTACAACTTCATCAATGGCCTTGAGATCTTGCATCTTATTGGTGAGTTGATGTTGAAAGTAAGAGTCATTGTGTAGGTCTGTGCAGTAAGAGACGAATGTCGTTTAACACAGTTACTGAGTGCGCTCAGTACCGAAACTAGGGCTGTGCCAGCAGTGCCCAGGGACAGGGCGCAGACACTGGAGGGGCACAGAAATGACCAGACCAGGACCAGATTTTTAAATCAAGAGCGTAGTTATTGAATCTCACACTGGGCGCATAACAGGCTAATTACGCAACTTACTGCGCCGCGGGTTATTTGAAAGAGATGCCGCGCCCCCAGAACGCAAAGGGCACAAGAAGGAACATGGATGGGTTTTAGTCAGTAAAAGTCTGACACTCCCTCACGCCTCACCCAGGGCGGGGGAAGATATTTGATGATTTCCCATCGGTAAAAAAAATGCCTTCATATTGCAAAAGTTACACTAACAAAACTGTCTCCATCTCTTTCAGGCACATACGAGAAGGTAGAAGAGGAAGAGGAGGAGATTTACGAGGTCATCAACGTGCATAAACTCAAGTCTGCCACACCGAACCTTCGCGTTATCAATCTGTATGGAATCAACTTCGTGGATGACTCCCATATTGATGCTTTCAGTTCCAATTGTATTCAGGTAATCACAATTACTCCCAGTTTCTCGAATGAAAAATTAATGTGACAAATTGTCAAGTGATAGCATGACGGTAGATAGAACGGCATGGACTTCGTTCGCGTTGTGGTTATAAAACACGAAGTGCCCACGACTTCGTCCGCGTGCCTTATTTCACCCGCCTTACGTTACGTTGGTTACTGCTCCGCTCCCGTGGGTCGTAGCGTGATGTTATATAGCCTAGGACACCCACAAATAACGTGGCTTTCTATGGGTGCTTTGAAATCCTCTTACTTTGGAAATCACGTAAAGCCGTTGATCCAGCACCTGATTTCTCCTCATTCTTGTGGGATTGCCGTCCCATCGAACTATGCACGTAAACCGAAACACAAGAGGGAGTGCACCTGTGTTTGCGCACACATTAGTGTACTGCAATATCTCCTGCGTACATGGCTAGTCTATTGAGATTGGTCGCCGTGGCCGGAATCGGTCTGGAGAATATTTTTAAAGCAAAGACATTGTAAGCCTTACCGTCATCTGTTCACAGCTGGAGTGCCTGGCTGTGAACTTCTGCAACAAGGTGACCGGCTCCACGATGAAGACGCTGTTCCAACGCTCTAGGAGACTCACCTGCCTGCTTATGAATGGATGCAGTACGTTTATCTTGCTTTACACTTATTTTGATGTTCAACAAAACCTACAGGGTAAACGTTCAACGTGGATTTTACAGCTTTTGAGATAACTACGAGTATTATAAACAATCTTCAGAAAATTAAATTTTTGAGTAAAAATCAATTTGCTATATTTACCTAAATAATATTTTGATTATAAGTATGAAATCGCCAATCTGCCTTGACCAAGCGTGGCGATCAATGCTTGTCTTCTCTGCATGAGAAGAGGCCTTTGCCCAGCAGTGGGGCAATAATGGGCTGGTACCTGTTATTATTTATTTTATCATTTTATGAATCCAACCTACTTACCTGTACCTGCCCAACTGTCTACCTATGTAACGTATTTTCGGTAAAAGGCGTAAAATATGATGAGCTAGCTCCAGTTCTCCATGCTTTAAAGTACGAGTAACACCAAAACCCAAAGATACCTATTTAATAAAGTCTATATTAAAACTCCAACAGGTCTTCAATCCGAGCACGTAATGCAAGTGGAATGGGAGAAGTCTTCGATCCAGGAGCTGGACGTGACGGCCACGGACCTGTCGACGGAGTGCCTCATAGACATGCTGACCAGGACACAGAACCTGAGGTTCTTGAGCGCTGGACAGATCAACGGGTTCAATGACTCTGTTCTCAAGGCTTGGATTGAAGCTGGTACTGCAAGGTGAGGTTTTAATGACAGCTACGAATTTAGATGCCTGCTATTAATTATCTGCCAGGTAGAACTCTTCATCATTTTCATATATTTGTGTACCATAATGTGTATATGGATGTTACACAAGGATTAAAGCTAAAGTACAATAAAGACACTGCACAGTAACTTAAAACTAATATTTAAATCATAATCATCATCATCCCCCATGATGATGATTACGTTTTTTATTTGCTTTCCGCACTTAATCCTCTATGATGGATCATTATGCGTGAGCCATGGTGGCCTTCACTTCATCCAGCCAACCTACCTCTAGATTAGAAGCAGATTAATTTCTCCCAAACTGCCCAGGGCTTCCGCTAAAGACTTTGGTAAGCCCAAGGTCTCGTGGGCACCCACGCAACATAGAGCTCTTTTAGCATCTTGATACAGTCCATCTGTACTTTTCTTTCAGGAACCTGGTAGGTCTGGACGTAGACTCGTCAGACAACTTGACAGACGAGGCACTGCACCGGTTCCTGTCGCGCCACGGCAGTCAGCTGCACGGCTTGGTGCTCAGCGGGATGCCGCACATCACTGACCAGCTGTGGCAGAGTGTGCTGCAACTGCTTGTCAACGCCAAGTAAGTGATAAATGATAGGTAAGGATTATTCTGTAAAAAAATATTTTGGTGAATTATGGTAAAATGAGCTTGAGGTGAGTTATGTGATGTCACTTGATGCTTGATTCACAACCTTAACTCACTTCACCAAGTGAGATTTTTGCAGATTTGTTTTTTCGAGATATGTACGAAGTTAAGTTCTTTACTCAGAATAGCGGTACTGTTTGATTATTCTTTGTAGCTATAACATGAGTCTCCCGCTAATTACGTGGTGGTATAGGGCCGAGTAGAGTTTTCTGGGAAAGGCCATTTTTGACTAGTGTATCACCTATCGTAGGTGCTCTATCCTGCTTTAGCCAGTCACCTGAAACATTTAGCATTATTAACAAAACCAGACTGGAAAGTGCTACATACTTATGGTGATTGCATAAAGGTGTTAGCACTTAAAAGTTAAGCTGCGTGTATAGAGAACTGTGGTAATGTGAGTCAAATGCTTTAGGGAAACCTAAGGCTCAATTTGTATCGCCGCGAATTTGGAATGGAAGCGTCAATTTCGCCAAAAAGTTTGAATTATTTTTGCTTGCATTTTGTTTGTAAGTATGTTACACTATTGACATAAAGTTCAATATGCTATGTACAATTTAATTGCAAAGTCTCTTCCATTTTATTCCGCGGCGGTGTAAATTGAGCCTAAGAGTGCACGAAATTGAGTCTTAATTTTATATTTTGTTTCAGGATACTTATTATGGGTACACAAGAACGTCTTGGGGTCAATATCCACGTTGATCAAGTAAGTTGTTGTAATTTCTTTTAGTGGAAAAGTCATAAATATCAAACATTGCTTTAACATTTTTCTTAGGAGGCGAAATTGCGAAGCGAAATAATCATTATACAGAAAATTCAAACAAAATTATATAGGTACTACAATGTCACGTATCTGGTTATTTCCAGCTGATGGATGGCATAGCGAACAGCTGTCCCAACCTGGAGCGCCTGGAACTTCGCTGGGATCCAGAGAATTTGCGTTTTAGTGACAAGAGTCAGAAAGCTATTGATATTCTGCGCGTCAAGTGCCTGAAACTTAAGTGTTTGGTGCTGAGGTAAGTAACATTGCATTCATTGAATAAATACATCTAGTCTGTACCTGTTTAGGTAATAAGTTAAACCTAAGCTGCCCCGACTTGGAGAAAAAATAACAACCAGAACTGTAAAAAAACAATGCGCTCTTTCATCCAAATACCTAGGAACTAGATATTTTCAGTTTTTATTATTCAAAATACCTACGTTTGTAGTGAGGTACCGGTCCGGGTCTGGCTGTTTGTGTATGTGAGTTGATATGATTGTAAACGCACCCAAGATACAAGAGAAAATCCTAGCGCGGGGCAATAATTTTTATAAAAAAAAAAAGGTACTTACAGTGCAGGTGTGGTGTTTGAAGCTGTAGATTCAAGCAATATAATTTAGGACCTATTGGGTTGACTCTGCTACTAGTGACTATAATCCCTAGGACTTCCCCTACCGCAGCTTCAATTACAGTTGAATAAACAATTTTCTCCTTCCCAGTGATGGTCGCTACTACGAGATCGTGAAAGCTAACTTCGAGCGCGCCGACCGTACGACTGTCGTCCGCACTTCTACCAACTGCCACGTGTCCAACTACTACCTACTCTCCAACTACAGAGATCTTGTATTTAACTAAAGCGTTCGAGTTTGTGCATCATGTATTTATAATGTTATTGTTTTTAAATAAATGTCTTCTTACATAGTTTTCGTGTTGTTTTATTTGTTAGATAGGATTAATAATCATTATATTTGGAATAAAAAACTACGTTTAGCCGCTACATGCTATCGTTTTTTCTTGAGGCGTACCGTAGGGTACTGTCATAGGATTCTTCATTCGTATTCTATGATTTTATTTTATTCAATCTAAAGATTTGACTGCCTCATTAGCTTCGTGGTTCTAAGCGCGATTGCTACCATGGAGGTCTTGGGTTCGATTCCCAGGTCGAGCACTGTTATTGGTTTTTTTTATGAATTCGCAGTAACAGCTCGGAGTTGGAATTTGTGTCCGGTTTATGGCAATGTATTTGCACCCTATTACATGGGACATTTATTTTGGGGTTTGAATTGTGGGTGTAGGTACATTGGTACACTTCTGCCTAACACTTCGGGGAACACAGGGGTGATGGTATGTGTGTCAAACCAAAGATTTTTGTATCCCTTCTGTTATATTTGATATAATACCTAGTAGCTATACCTACAGCCACAGATGAAATAAGTTCAAGCAATTCTTAGATTTCTTACAAAAATGTTAATTTGACATACATAAACACCCGCCTTTTGTTAGCCTATTCTGTCCCTCTCCTGGGCAAATGATTTTAATGATTTCATCTAACTAACAAAATGTTTTTGATTTATTTTTATAGGCAAGGCTAACTGCATTATACAGTTAATTTTCAAATTTGCGATTTCTCACTAGTTTAGAAGTCAATTAAGTTCTTAAGATAATTTCATTAGTAACGAAAATCGAAATAGTTAACAAAAAGGTCAATGTTATATTTTGCTTTGTTAAACATATTATGTGATAGGTTTATTTACTAACTTAACTTATTTACTAACTTTAACTTCAGCCTTGTGCAAGAAATGGTAGGTAAGAGGTACCTAGAAAATATTTCTTGATACAAAACTTTGTCATTCATTTAATAAGTACCTTAGTAGGTTTTCTGCGATAATCGTGGTCACGATTTACGTTTCTATGGGATATATGTTTGTTTTTAATGTTTTGATTTGCTTTTGCCTGCGATTTATTTCGTCCATCCATAATTTTTTGATAATAAAAAAAATATAGTACTAAGAGATAACTTAGCTTCTCATTAGCAAAAGAATTTTCTAAATCGGATCAGTAGTTATGGAGATTAGCGCGATCAAACAAAAATACTTTACAGCCTTAATAATATTAGGTAGGAACCTAATAAAGATAAGCTCGTGTTTGCAGACTCACGATGATTCTTAGAAATATGTAATTGAGATTCATACAACACGTAGCCACGTAGATTTATCGGTGACCATTGAAACAGGAATATATTATGGAGAAGATTTCGGCGAAACTGAAAACAAAATAAGCACAATAATGGTAAAAGCGTAATAATGGTTCCAAAATCTAACAGTTGACGGAAAGAGAACAGAAAAGCATGCACGTAAGTACCTACGGATTCTCCAGACCGATTCGTCACGGCGGCCTATCTTAAATGCAGACTAGCTAAGTACGCAGTAGATATTATAGTGCACAAGTGTGTGCGTAAACACAGGTGCCCCTCTCTTATTCAGATGGGACTGCAATCCGTCCAACGGCTTTACGTGCTTTCCAAGCCACGGGGGTGTCACACCACTAACTTCCAAACTCCGGGCTAATACTGAGAAATTCCTAATGGAAAAACCCAATAACATTTTTGCCCGCCCTGGGAATCGAACCCAGGACCAACTCAACAGACGTGCTTTCCACCACGAGACCAAGGAGGCACGTAAGTCAATGAAATATTCAATAATGTAAATATATAACAACTTGGCTGTTGTAAATGATAAAGTTCAACCGGCAAGGTCAACGACTTCTGCTAAAGGTCAACCATTGACTCGTATTTTGATTTTTAATCACTCAAATGATTGATGTTATTGTGCTCACTATTATTCTGATAAAGGAAGACGAAGAAGATTAGGAAGGAAGATTTTTATTTTACTTAGATAGGCTTGGGAGTTCATACTGCTTGGGGTCTGGCAATCTAAGCAGCTTTAACCCACTAAGGGCGCATTCCAATAAACTTTTATACCTAGGAAGAATCTTTTAAATGTGGAAGAAAATAAAGACATTTGACAGTATTCGTGGAAAAGCTCTCTGTACGCTTAGATCTTTTAAACTGCGCAACGGATTGTAATGCGGTTCATATCAATAGAAAGAGTGATTCAAGAGGAAGGTATATGCGTATAAAACATGAAGCTACGATTAACGCGAGCGGAGCAGTAACCAAAGACGTAATTGAAAGCGGGTGACACCGAGGGCTATAAAGCTAGTATAAAATAAATGGAAGGCGGGAATAGGATATATGCATACCTATATTAAAAGGATCCAGAGGTGTCTGGAGACAAGGCCAGCAGGATGTCGTGAAACAAAACCGATTTCACACACTTATCGCCATTTAATTCAGTTACCGAGACGTTTTTTAATCTATATAAAGACAAACAAATCTTAAACGTACAGTCATTCATACCCAGAAGTCCACAATATCATCACCGTCTCATACAACATGTACAATACGTACAAATAGAAAAAACACACTTACTACTAAAATCATAGTTTATTTACAGTTTATTATGGGAAAAAATTACTATTTTTATATTTTTTTCATTTATGTTACCTCCAAATATTATAAGCTATTTCTAAATACCTTAACTATTTACAAATAGCTTCGTGTTTTCCTTTTAATATTTTTTTTTAAACTTTCATCGAGTACTTGCAATTTTAAAGTCTGGAACGTGTACATTACAGGAGACATCGACAAAATAAAGCATCCAGTAACCACTAAGCTTATACTAAGTAACCTCACACAGCATTATTGAGAAAAAAACCAGGCATCACAAGACAAAATTTAAACCTTAAATCACAGGTATATCGATCTGATTTAAAATATAAAAAAAAAACAATAACTTACTATACAAATCGAAAAAATACCACTCAAATTAGTCTGTTTTCAAATAGATACTGAGTTTAATCTAAGTGGTACGCGCTATGGTCGCCTCGCGTCGAGCGAGTCATCTGACGGGCTCGCCCAGTATGAGCTCGGGGTCTTCCTCCAGCAGCAAGTTCTGGTTGTTGAGATTGTCCTCGGTGCCCTCGTTGTCTTTGTTGCCATCCGCTTCTATTTTATACAGTATGTCGTGGCACAGAGGACACCTGTCTTGCACGTACAGCCACTTCCGCAAACAGACACCGTGGAAGTAGTGGTTGCAGCGAGTTATCTTAGCTGAGTGCATTTCTTGATAACATATCGCACACACATCGTCTAATCTATTCAACTGGTCCGGTGAGGCCTCTCGTAGCGAGTTGATCTTATTGACAGCAGTTCTTCGCTTCATGAACACGGACCAGCCGGCTCTCGCCTCACACCAGATGTTGAAGTACGCGTGGATGCACATCATGACCGCTCGAATAGCGCCACCAGACTCGAACAATAAGATCCACGCACCATTAAAGAACAAAAATATTCCAAAACAAAACTCTATAGTGTTCCCGAACGCTCGGATGTAGTACACATAGTCGTCGAGTTGCTCCCAGAATGTACTTCGATACGCGTCGATTAAAAACAACGAGTAGATCATTAGGCTTACGATCACTTTGACTATAACCTCTATGCTGAAGGCGCTCACAGCTAAAAGCCACGTGGAAATGGTGTGCTGCGACCACAGGTAAACTAGTAAAGAGATCGGGAACATTATTAAGAAGGCACACACTCCCAGAGCTCTGACGTGCCTGTGTGTACTTGGATTGTGCGATGCGCTTAAAGACATCAGCATAGGATTCACAATGTTGTGCAAAAAGTGCAACAGAGCAGTGAACAGCAAGCAGAAGTTCCTACACAGTCGTATGAACCTCTTCTCAGGATTCAATGATGTCAGGCCTGTTTGTAAAGCAAGTATATAGAATAGGATGGCCGACACTGTTCCTATGCTTTTGTCTTCTTCTTCGTCCGTCAACAGAATCCATTGGAAGAAATTACCGATATAGTGGCAAAAGAATGAGATCACAGAAGTCATGCCTAGCACGGCAGTTATAGTCTCGCACCCAGTAACTAGGAGCGACTTAGTCATCGACGCTAATGATTGTACAGCTAGTAGAGTGGACACTTTGAGGCCTTCTTCGGCCTCCTCGTCGTAGTTGTCAACGAGCAGCATCAGCGCGTGCTCGGCGACGCGCAACACCCAGAACACTCGCAACACGCACGGCACGTTCAGCCGCATCCATTCTGTTTCTACGAGCGCTGAGAGTCCGTAGTTGCTGACGAACAGCCGGCCGTGCTGGTAGCCTGCGTACACCACCTGTATCACGTTGTACGCCGACGACCATAGCACGTACTTCACCAGCAGGAGCGGCAGCAGCGTGGAGAACACCGGCGAGTGGTGTAGTAGGTTCGGAGGAACCGGCAGCATCGCTAGGAACGAGGGTGCCATGAAGCTAATCGGCAGTAGCTTCTGAATGGTCGAATGTCTAGGCCCTAAGTGGACGTACTTGAATAAAACAGCCAACATAAATTGTATGGCGTAGTTTTGCACCACTAAAACACCAGGTCCATCCACGTCTATGAGGTTCTTAACGTTTAAATTTAAAATGTCTTCTAAGATGCTGGTGGAATGGTGAGGTGAGTTTTCGACTAGCGTTAAGGCCTGCACCTGTTTGATGGCCGAAACATTGGTCCAATAGGACACGAAGACTAGGCCGACAGACGTCAGGTAGAGGTACACGATGATTAGGTGCTTCGTGTACAGGACGAATATGCAGAGTGCCGACATACATCCTGGAAAAGAAGAAAAGACAAATGTTAATACTAGTTAAACTTTATCAAGACGAGACAACATAATATACCATAAAAACCCAATAACATTTTGCTCGACCTGGGAATCGAACCCAAGACCTCCAGCGTAGCAGTCGCGATTAGGACCACTAGGCTAACGAGGTAGTTCGACGAGACAAATATATATCTTTTTATATTTCAAAGACACATCGCGTGACATATTACGAAAAATCTTAAGCCCCTAATGTCGAAAAATAATCTCGTCATGATGACTATTCGCAATCGCGCCACGTAGTATTTATCAAAACATTTTAAATCAATGACAACAATAATTCATAATAATAACTACGTAATAGTTTATTAATATTGGCCTTAATTAAAGCGGTACGGAATTAAAGATTAATACTTAGAGACTATATTCTGCTAAGCCAATAATATGTTTGAGGTCGCGACCTTATTTTAATCTATATGTTATACAATTTTCAATTAGTTTGTAGGCTAGTTTAGCATTCTTATATAACATCCAAGGTATGAGTGGCAGTCAAAACATCCGTAGGACTCGAAATGTGTCTTGATAGACATATGCCTAATGTCATATGCATGTCGAAGCCGTGTTAGCATAAATATGAATATCAACATTAGTTTCTGATTGTCAGAAGCCCGAGAGATCATCTCTACATAGTATAAAACAAAGTCGCGTCTGACGCTGAGATATTTTAAATTACGTACTGGATTTTAATGCCGTTTTTCATCAATAGACAGAGTGATTCAAAAGAGGAAGGTTTAGTTGTATAGAACATCATTCTACGACCAACGGGAGTGGAGCAGTAACCAACGACGGAGGCCTACCCCATTTTAATTTTATGAATAGGTAACCATCAAATGACTTGTTCCGTCCTGGGCGGAGCGGAAGGGTGTCAGACTCTTACTGACAAAAACCCATTCCTCCCAATGCCCTTTGCGTTCCAGGGTCCCCGGTAACTCCTTCGCAAACTCCGCAAGATGCCCAGCCCTAGCAGTGGACTATTACATTGTATACCGATTATGTTTATATGTCTGTCGTATTAGAACATAATTTTATAATGTTTGTCTCAGTGTCGCCTGGCAGTGACATAGTTAGGTATTTCATAATTTGATGTGTTACCGACTGCATTATAAACTTCGAGGTCAACGTGAGTAATGGAACGTTATTTTTAAAATATCTGAAGTTAATACTAAAAATTCTTGATAATGCTTTTTGTTACTAAAAACTGGTGAACTGCTAACCAGTTCAAGGGTACTAAAACCTTGAACTAGTTAGCAGTTCGGTAATTTTGTCAACGTCTGATTGTATAATATTAAGATCAAGATAGTTCTTAAGATCTCTACGGTACATTTCTACACAAGAGAAGCTGTAATTGGCTGTATGTAACCTTAATTTCTGTATTAACTTTATGTAACGGAAGTACTAATATTACAAATGTAAAGTTCCTACTAATATTATAAATATAAAGTTTGTGAGGATGGATGTTTGTTACTCTTTCACACTTAAACGGCTGAATGGATCTGGCTAAAATTTGGCACTAAAATATTATATTGTAGTGTGGAATAACACATAGGATATTTTTCATGCCTGAAAAATGTACGGTGCCCGTAGGATAATATTATATCAGAAGCAGAAGCTATTAAATAAATAAGTTTACAAAAGCGCATAAAAGAAAAATCTACACCTAACGACCGGTTTATGTAACGAAAATCAATTCAAAAATTAGTTTACAATTTGTCAACGGCCAATTGGAACATTTATCTTGCATGTAACTAATTAACACCTCGTAATTATTGCCTCAGAAACCGGAAGTAAGGCTTTTAAAAAGTAAGCGTAAATAAATTTAATTGAAGTCTGTTTGTAATGTCAAAATAACAGCCTTTTACTCTATAAATAATTATGAATATTTTTGTCGGTCTGTCTGTTTGTTTTTTTGTTCAGATAATCTCCGAAACACCTGAACCAAATTTTCACTGGCACATAACTGTAGTTTTAAGGACTGATTGAGGCTAATTTTATATTAATTGAAAATAATTGGGGTGCCGCTAATACATATCCCAAAACCTACATACACGCGAACGCAGCAGCAGCGCATAAGCTAGTCAGATAATTTATTACTGTAATCTTCATATTTATTATTTATTACTGTTTAATTTGGTTCCGGTAAACATGTTTAGACCTCTAGGCTTTTTTTTATAGATGGGTAATCATCGGGGCGGGTAAGAGTGTCGGACTTTTACTGACTAAAACCCATCTATGTTCCTTCATGTGCCCTTTGCGTTCCGGGGGCGCTGTATCTCTTTCGAACAACCAGCAGAGAGACCTTTAGGCTATGGTTCACATTTAAGCAGAAACCGTGAAATAAAAATAAAAAATAAAATGTAATTGTCCATTCTTTTTATATCTCGACTTGACCCTATTAACAGACCAGTCTACGGTTCGCGTGATTCAGAGAGCCAATCACGTATCTTTATCGATAATGTAACCGTAATCTTGCGTTTATTTTTATCTTTATTGTTTTGAACATATACGGACAGGTAAATCCGGTTTCGATTACTCATTTCAGGAGACTAAAATAGATTATATTTATAATTTTGGAGCAGGAACTGTATTAAAAAATCTATGGCGTATGGGTAGACCATTTCGCCAGGGTTTTGAAAGTTTGAAAGAGTCACCGCCATCCTGGAGCACAAGGGGCATTAGAAGGAACACGGATGGGTTTTAATCAGTAAGGGCCTTATCACACTAGCGAATTACGAGCGTGTTTTCTATATAAATATCTGTCGCGGCGAATTCGCTACGTGATCGCCTTCATACAAAATACGCTCGCAAACCGCTAGTGTAATAAGGCCCTAAGAGTCTAACATTCCCACCCAGAGCAAAGGTCATTTGATTATTTCCCATCCTTAAAAAGAAACGGGTAGACTACTATCTCATCTGTTGGGCAGACTTCTAAAGTTCGATTTTAATTGAGTAGATGACACAACTAATTAATTGACGTATTTTTTATGAGCTATCAAATCGCGATTCCTCCATAGATTTTGTGTGACAATACTAAACTATGACGTCACTTTTTTGTCATGTCAATTACGACGAAAAATAGAATATTACAGTTTTTAATTTCATGTATATTACAGTTTTTTTTTTGTGAAGTTGTGTCTTGAGGTTATTGTTTAAGGTGGTCATCTACCCAATTGTCTAATCAAAATTTGTCAGTTAACCGACAGCACTCGTGGAATTTTTAACGACGTTAGCGCAGGCAAAATCGCTGGCAAAAGCTAATAACTATAAAAGTAAGAGTGATTTCACAGACATTGTTTACTCGTTTATTGAATAAGGGTTAACTTTTACACGGTAACAGGTTAACTCTGACGGATGCTGCGAATGATAAACGGATAACCCTTTAACCTTTGCAAATGATTTTGCAATTTGACTTTTGTTTTAAGTATGACAATACGAATGATTTTATTTTCAGATTGGGATTTTTCAAACTTTTTAAGAAGGACGCGATGATTTATGTATTGTGAATATTTTAAATAAAAAAAACTCTAGGACTTGGAAAAACCAACGAATTGATAGAACGGTAAAGCTTATAAAAATAACCGATAACCATTACCACAGACAACAAAGTTATAACCAAATATTTTTTTTTACTTTTGAAATTAGAATTGTCTGGCCTCTAATAATAAGTCGAAGGCTGCTTGAACAGTTATTAGACAAAAAAAAACTAAGTACCGTATCTCGTATGTTGTAAGATGAACCGTTACTTTGAGCTCGAGATAACACTAACCAAGATTATTACAGAAATACCACTACACTATTAGCTTTGTAATTTGTAATTAATCATATTTACTTTTATTTTTTTTTGCTATATTTTTATGCCTATGGAGGGTAAGCCTGATGATCTGTAATACTGGTTTTATCTACAATAGATACTAGTCCCTATGTAAAGTCATTTACCGTGACTATGTACCGGTTAGGTATATTTAAAATTTAATCATGATTCGAAAAATACGTGGCGCCATCTATTATCATGAGAACGTTATTGTTCTTTTATTCGGCAACAGTACTCCTTTGTTCGTTTCTGTACACCTGACAACGTGATGCAAAATTTCAGGATGATCGGTTTAGTGGTTTAGGCGTAAAAATGTAACAAAGAACCAAACAAACTAACTTTCGCATTTATAATATTAGTTAGGATAAAAATAAAAACATTTAAAATATAAAATGTACTAGAATAATATTATTATTATAGATTACCTGACGGGACAGTTGTTTTTTCTGTAAATAGGGCCCAAAACAGGTTTTCTTATTATGGAACTAAAAATATATTATGGTGCGAAGTATCGTTTTGCATTAAATTCCTTACATTTGACATTGAAGCTTTTGAGACAACGCATTAGAATAATATGAATGTGTGAATTGATACGGAAATGATGACGTCACATGTCACATCATAAAAATTTTAACCTAGCTTTAGGTTTGAGTCGTGAGAGTCAATGTTAAGACTCTCCGTCCACGACCTAATTTTGAATATTTATAATGATTATCGGACCGATTTTTGACAGATTTCTTTTTCCCGATAAAGAAATCTGTCAGGTCCGATATTCGGTCAAAAAAAGGCAGAGATGCTAATACACTGTGCAGTGCCTTCCAGCGGTACCACTGGCCCTTTTCTCACCAATCATTGGGCACTATTTTATTCCAAGATTGTTTATATTCGAGTCTTCTGTTCTGATTACTGTTTAGTGCTTGCCAACATGGATTGTTGACCAACGTTTTGGGGTCTCGTGCAAAATTTTGAAACTAGGTCTTTATTTGTGTTTTAGTTTTAAACTTAGACTAGTTTCAAGATAGGTTACAAGTAAGTCAAATCTATTTTGCGTGGTTGGTTTATTAGACAGTTGAAATGAGACAAAGTTAGTTTCTTAGAGGATTGCCATGATTAGGTAATGAAATATCTAGCAGAGGACAAATTTTAACTAAGATTTGTCATCCCAAAAATAACTTAATGGCTATGTTTTTTTTTCTTAACAAAATTCTTTTATTACGTAATTCGGTAATTAATATTTTTTCTAACATTATTATGCTCAAGAACATAATGACATTAAAAATTAGTCATCATCACTCATTCGGATGGCTCAACTTGAACTTGAAAAGACTTCTACTGCCCTCCAGCTAATACTAATCCGTCAGCGTCTGTACTACTCTTGCGCACCTTGCGGTCATCGATCTTTACCTCTTTAGCTAAGTGCAGTGTGAAATATAAATATTGCTTTGAAGTTAGTTAAGTAAACATAATGCTTAGGCGCCTTATTTTTATGCCTGTGTGGCAAATTCACACGGGTGGGGAATGGGGGGGGGGGGGGGAGGTGAATTAGGAAAAGGCGGAGGGGTCAGTCACTCATCATCATCATATCAGCCGCAGGACGTCCACTGCTGGACATACCATGGCCTCCCTCCCAATAGATTTTCAAAAAGACCGGTCACTCTTACTATCTAAATACCACCCCGGTATTCTCTTCCCACACATAGGCCCAGGCTCCACCAGAGCGGAGAGAAGATGTCTCGTGCAACCAATCGGCTTGCGTTATTATCACATCTCACTGCTTAGCTTCAACACAACACAGTACAGTATCCTATTGGTTGTTTACGAGGCTTCTCCTCTCTCCGCTTTGGTGGGCTTTAGGCCTTATGCCGGGGATCACAGTGGCGTAAGCACCTTCCGCGAATGAGAAGAAGCAAAATTTAGCTTCGAACTGCAGTTTTATAGTAAAAGCTAACCTACTAAACACGTTTAAAGTCATGCAAAATGCAAATAAACCTAGACACATAGTTGAAGTTGTCGTAAATAACTGGATTGGCCTTCACATAGTTGTTAATATTTCTGTCATTATTTAAACTTAACATACCATCACGCCTGTATTCCCCGAAGGGTTAGACAGAGGTGTACCAATGTACACCTTCAGTTTGCCGGTATGTTTAGGTCCCATGAGCCTATTGCTATTAACCGGGCACAAATTCTAACTCCGAGCTACTACTGAGAATTTCACAGAAAAACCCAACAGAACAAAAGTAACACTTTTTGCTCGACCTGGGAATCGAACCCAAGACCTCTATGTAGCGTAGCAATCGCGCTTACGACCACTCAGCTAACGAGGCAGTCACGAGACATTCGTAAAACTCTGTTTTTTTTTCATAACTGAACAACATTGTACCAGCATATGATTGTCCCACTGCAATGCAAAGCCTCTTCTCATACAGAGAAGGCACGAGCATCGATCACCGCACTTGATCAAGGCGAACTGCCGATTTGAACCAATAACTATTTAAATCTCGGTTTCCTTACGATGTTTTCCTAAATCCTAATTAAGATATTTAATCTTTATGTAAATCTATATCATTTAGAAATAATTAAGGTATCGTTCTAATATTAAGTTGGTATTAGATCTAGCCATCACTTTGACCATAGTCTGTCGTTCCATGGCCGTATAGAATGGATTGCAAAATATTCATTTTAGTTTCGTATTCTTAAAATGAGTGAGTTCGACGCACTAGCGCCACCGCGTGATGTCGTAATTGAGAAGTTTTATATCAAGTGAGTATTTTGACGTTTTTCAATAGGATTTGATATTCTGCGAAGAAAGCGTGACTGTCGAGGTGACTTTCCAAGTGATTTGCCTATTTCAGAATAGCATAGCAGTTTTTTATTATGAAGGATTTTAGCAACATCGCAGGTATACATTGTTCGCTGTCTCTGTATGGGTTAGTTCACACCGAGACTACGTCTATTTACTACACTAAAAGATACACTTCATTGTGAGGAGGTGCAGCGTATTCTCAATTCTCACAATGAAATGTGTATTTTTTCCTGTAGTAAATAAAGTTATATTTTGAGTAGCTCTAGTAAAATGCATCGCGTCGCTGTCCTTTCTTGTCTCAGTGTGAACTGACCCTAAGGCTCACCGTCACCCGTGCCCAGTCTCCCATCCCGCGTCAAAATCGTAAGCCCGCAAACCTGCGGAATTGACATGTCTATGTAATTTTTTGTTTTAAGTGGTGATTTTTAATTCATATAAATATTTTCACTCGAACTTTTAAACTCTTTATAAACCGAATTGACACATTTATCATCATTGGCACATTACATAATATTTTATCAACTTTTCCCATCACAAATTGGACTCAAAATGACTCATGCTCATAACCTCGCATAAAAATCAAATAGGAAAGCAATTCCCCGTACGTTGGGGGAATTCCTAGTCATATAAATGAGGGAATAACCCTAATTCAAAACTAAAATTGGACTTTAAGGTAAATCCCCGTGCCGAGGGGAACGCCTGCTCATAGAGTACCTAAACTGACATTGATTACGTTCCTTTTCACCGATTCAAAATTCACAAATCCGAAATTATTGACATTTATTTTACTAAAATATTTTTTTTCAATCCCGCTATCGTGTGGGATCCCGCAAATGCGGGATTGGATTCCCTACCCTCTTGGACGCCAAGACTGACTGTGAAATAAGCATGATGCTGTGTAATTAATCATTGGCCAACTACATTAGTTAAAGACATATGACCGTTCTATGTTAAAGTAGAATAAATAAATTGTTCTCATGACCGCTAAAGAGCCATACAGCCGTTCACATGTGAACGACTGCTTAAGAAGCCATTAATAATATTGACAAAAACACCGAGTCCTTAAGCAAAGTGTTTAGTATCCATAATTGCTAGTTAGCCCGTCGCAAAGTATAGACAAAAAAATGATCTCTACTTGTATGACCAGATGTATGAACGTGCACGAGGCCAGAGGAGTATGTTCTGTTGCTTCTGCCTACCCCCATGGGAGTAAAAAAGGCGTGGGTTTTTTTTTATGTATGATCCCCACTTCATTTTTTAAAAGAAGACTGCAGTCACAATAAATGTCTGAAGATATAATAATGATGCGTGATTGTGCACCAAAAAGGGCACAATGGCGGTCCTTATGTACTACGATATCTACCAGACAACCTTGGGATGGGTAGACAAAACGTGACTTTTTTTTAAAGACACCTTATTCTGAAAGATAATTTTATTAATTAAATAAAAACGTTCAAAATCTACGTTAATTGAAGCCTAATAGCTGGTAGAAATTCCCTCTTCTTATCTTACTTACTCTTAACTAATATTATAAATGCGAAAGTTTGTGAGGATGGATGGATGTTTTTTACACTTTCAGTCTGAAACGACTGAACGATTCTGGATGAAAATTGGCAATGAGATAGATTATAGTGTGGAGTAACACATAGAGTTCTTTTTATCCCCGAAAATGTACGATTCCCGTAGCTTATAATATCAACTTTGACGCGGAGGAAGTCGGGACCAGAAGCTAGTTTTATATACTTTACTTTAAGAAATAACTGCGGATCTGAGACCAATAGTGTGAAGCAAAGATACAAATAAATCATGGGTATTGTTATATGGATTGGCAAATGTGAGGTCGTTGTCTAGAGTTCCATATCCATTCTATTCCCCACTCGCTACACAATCGAAGTGATTAGTAATACTTCTTGCGCAACCATTTGTCTTAGTTGGACGCATTAACAGCAACCCACATTGTAACCTTTGATAGTTAGTAGGTAACCTTTTAAAACCGGCCGAGTGCGAGTTCAACTCCCACAAAAAGAGTTTTGTATGACTATGCAATATTTAACACTACATACAAAAAAAAAACCCGTTTTTTAATGTTTCTAATTATTATTATTTTATTTTTTATTTGGAGCACCTTATTATAAAAGATGTAGGTACCTTAATTACCCATGTTAGCTAAGAAATTAATGATTTGTTTTATTTTTTTAATTTTGTCGTTACCTCAGCAACGGTTCGTGAGATACACTCCGCTGTCAGACAGGTGGACTACGAAGGCTTACTTTTAGGGTCTAGTTGGCACTCATGGTGTACGGACCCCTAAAAATATTTAATCGAATACCGATACGACTATCAACAAGTTACAGATAGTAAGAATAAAATGAGATATGCCTACCAACTCTTGCGCAAGAAGATATCGCAATACCTGTAGGTGTACAACATTACCATAATTTCGATTTTAAAAATAGAAACAGCTGATGATGACTGTTATAAAATATTATTAGATTGAATGTTGTTCAAAACATGTCAGATCGAGTTTTAGAATTTGAAGAGATTGTCAGAAACGATGCTCTACAAAGCTAAACAATTTTTTTTATTAAACCCTTTGCCGTACACTAAGTGTTTCTTTTGTATTGTGGGTTCGTTTACAAACAAACTCACACAAAAAACATCCAGACCCATATTTAACATATATCGTGCGGGAATGAAAGCCACGATACGCAGCAGTTTAACGTTTAGTCACTGCGCAAACCGAGTCGCATTTGATTAAAATTTTCTAAAAAGTTACCTACCGTAAGCACCTAACGTAAGTAATTTTTTCAGTACGACTAAATACTAGGTATGTGCCTACTGTATTTATGAAGTACTTCGTCACAGAAACATAACAACTGACAGGCGACATATCTACACGTGGAATCAGGAAATCGATATATTTTATTTTATACAACTTTCAATAGGTATCTATTGTCAAATAAAAAGTGCTTTGCCTTTTTATTCATTCTTATTTGCGGGAAAAACACATTTTTAAATAAATAAATAAACACATTTTTCACAAAGGAAAGATCATACAGTTTAAAAGTCACTGTATTCGGAAAGCTAGAGTGCAAATTATTTACGTCATAATGACTATTAAGCAATCAATATTATAATAAGATATATTCATTTAATAATTCTTTCATTGGATATTACGAATCCTAACCTTACCTAACATCAATTTTAAAGGTCAATAATTATATTGATAAAAATAAGAATATCAATTCGCTTATAACATCTCATATAAACATATGTTTATCTTGGACATCACTGACATCAGTAACCATGTCAGAGGCCCTTCAGGCGGTTTAGAAACTCTGACACTGGAGTGTGTGGGGTCGTTAGACTTCAATGCGCACAAGATAAAGAAGAATATAAACATAATATAGTTATTTCATTACCGAGTGGGGTAATCGCACGTTTAGTTATTCATTCGGAAACTGGAACGGACAGACGAACTGCCTCCTGAATAATTCAAACGAAATCTGGACCACTGTCAGTCTTAGCTATTGAGAGCAGAGTGGTCCCATTTGGGCGCCATTAGCTGTTGGTAATGAAAATGGATTGGAATTCACTTCGTTACTGGTTATAGGCAATGTTGCTGTTATTACGTTGCTTGGCAGTTAGATTAGTAATATCAGGGTGTTGTAATTTGCAGTGTATGTTAGAATGTCGCAGTTGTTTACCGGAATTATTAACGGTTTAGGCAAATGTAATTTATTTATTTTCTTTTATCCAAGAAATATCTTGTACCATGAGTAATAGATCAATGTTACGGCCAGCGCGCGGTGCCCTATGGTAATGGTGAGAAAGTTGACAGTGTGGTCGATACATTTCGACAGTTCAGTAGGGGCAATTTCAGAGACAAAAAACAACTTGATGTTTCTTATCCTTCATATCCCAGGATGTCGGAAAACAGAATATTTGAAACAATTGGCCGATCAAAATTATACGTTATTACAGTCGGAAAGTAAATCGATTACGCGGTTAGTAATTAGATGACGTCACAGCACGCGTTGTCTAGCGCTCTAATGCGATTTCGATCGATAAGTCTGCGAACGCATTCGCTAGGCTAAAAACTACCTACTACATGTCTATAACGCAATGAATAGTGTACGTACAGTGGTAGGACACAGACTTGGAGGGGACGGGGGAGAATCTGGTGTAAAGGTGAGCTTCCATTAGCCAGACAGCATTGTATGTACTGGAATGAAATTTTTAAATGAATGTTCTGATGTGACCTAATAAGGTGCAAAATGATAGGTTTACCAGCACGCTGATTGTATTTTAGATATAGCGCAATTTTGCCGTTATTTTTTTTTAATAATCTTGGTTAGGTTTATGATTATGGGCAGTTAATATCAGAGTGTAACCTTCAAAAAGCCAATAACGCTACTAATTAAAAACGTCAATAGCAATCAATGTAAAAGATCAGATTTCCATCCTTCCTATAGCAAGTAGAATTGTCCCATAAAAACCCTTCATCTTATTGTTTTTCTAAGCACTGAGAGTCATAATTTCTTAAACCAATTAATTCAAAATCCTTTTCCAAAAAAATACTGGATAAATTATTTTTTAACATTATGTTCGGGCAAATCTCCTATCATGGAAACATACCTTAATCGTTTCACAAACTGCACTTACCATGGCTGTACTTATGTTGCTAAAAGAGGGTGATTTATTGATCGCCATGATGTCTGGTCTGGTTTGAAACGTACCGGCACATTTGATTTCATTTCAGTAACTAGATTTGAGTTAATTTGAGAAGTTGTTGGTTTGGAATTGTTGATTATGAAATATACGTTTCTTTCGTTTATTTTTGGCTGACATTCAGTCAAAGTCAAAGCATTTATTTCAATTAAACCATTTATATTTCTTTTGAATTGTCAAGGAATCGGCCATTCGGTCAGAGTTGAAGTTGAAGCTAGTAGTTTTGTTTTAAAATAGGCCTCAATGAAGAAGAATGAGCAAGAAATCCTTCTTTTTTTATCGTGCGGGCAGTAACGTCTAACGACCCCACACACCCTAGTGTCAGAGTTTCTAATACGCCTCAAGGGTCTCTGACATGGTTACCGATACCGATGATTCCTGGTGATGTTGCTATTATTAAAATCAATATCTTTTCTGTATATTATTTCTCAAGGAAAAATATGCTTTAACCATTCTTTAAATACAAATCTTCTTCTTTATCGTGTAAGCAGTAAGGTCTAGCGACTCCACACACCCTAGTCTCAGAGTTTCTTAACCGCCTCAAGGGCCTCTGACATGGTTACCGATGTCAGTGATGTCCAAGATAAATTCAGAAAGCACATATGAATTAGAAAAAGTCACATTAGTACTTGCCCGTGCCCGGTTGCGAACCCACAACCTCGTGCATGAATAAATACAAATGAAGTTCCTTTATAGTGTCAATGGGCGATTATTTTCAAGTTAGCAGAAAAAGCGTTATCTTGTTATTGGGTGAATATTTCATTTCGTGCATATTACATTACGGACGATAAAGAACATATGTAATGTTGAAAAAAATTTAAACTATATTTTTTTTTGTTAACCTCGTAAGGCCCAACGACCTAATTTAATGACAAAAATAAGTAGGTGTTCCGGCCCAAGACAGTTTTTAAAATCATTAAATTACGGCCCAGCGACCTAAAATTATGACATGACATAATTTTAGGTCTAGTCATTTTTTTCACAATAATATTGTACATATAACTTTGGCCCAGTAACCTAATAAAATGACATATAATTTCAACATATTTTTTGCATGAAATAGTTAACTTTAGATACCTATAGGAAATACCCCTTAAAAAAATTAAGCCAAAAGCATTTAAACACTTTTTTACTAGATCAAAGTTCTGGGCCGCAACTACTTGCACTTATTTTTAGTACATTGGGTCGTAATTTATAGCGACCTAAATTTAGGTTGGGCCTTACGAGGTTAAGCTAACATCGGGTTCTATTAGCGGCTTTATTTAAAATTAACATTTTATAATAAAAAATGCGTAAAATTAATAAACAAAACCCGAAAATCTAATTACCTGCGATGTCCCTTTTCCCAGATTTGAGTTAATTGACACGTCTTGATTAAAACTGTACTGGGAGAACGGCATTTTTATTACTGTTTAGGACAGTAGGATAGTTAATGTATATGGTGACTATTTATTGTTTACGGAAGAACAAATTTAAGCGGTTTAATGGAACTTTAAAAAATGTCCGTACGCTTCCCCATAATTACCATTAGACGACATGTTCGAACCGATATTTTCAAAAATTTACGCCGCAGAGCCCGTGCTTCACTAAGAATATTCGCTGGCAGTCAAAAGCTTAGCTCTCGAGCCGAACACACGCGTGTAAGACTAATTCTGGCTACATAAATTTAAGTTCTCCTGAGCAAAAAGTGAAGTGGTTCAAAAAATTTCTACGCACCGTTCGTGATATAAAAGGTATTTATATTTATTTATTTCAATCAAATGTTTGCTAGATGTATACGCTATTAATCTCTCCTTCCGCTGATATAGCTATAACACTGTACCTGTTCCCACTTCGATAAATTATTGAAAATAGCAGTGAATCTAATTACCACTTTCCTAATTACCATCGATTACCATTCATTTTATCCGAATGGTAATTAGACGAAACGAACGGTAATTATATTTAATAGTTCAATATGAATATGAATCAATTTATATCTACAAAAACACATTATTATGGGGGACCCTAAAAGGTACCCACCAAATATGACATTTTGCTAGCTACTTTAACCTTTTTTTATATTTATACAAACTAATTTATTTTAAAATTTTAGCTATTTCTTTTTCGGTTGGTAGATCTATTGCCGTTATAAAAACGTATTTAAAAACTACTAACCCACGTGTTTATTGTGATTATTTGTCCATCTTATGGTTAATAATATAAATAATATTTTTTTTTAAGACATAATGCCGCGAAAAATGTGTACACGCGAAGAAATATTAGAAAAAAATAAATCAGACCCGTCCTTTATGCTTCAGAAAAAGAAAAAGAACACCAAAGATACCTAAAGAGAAAGGAACATAAAGGAAATAAATTTTATCCATAGGTGATATTACCCCTAGAGCCAAGAGAGTGCTAAGAAAAAAATGGAGAGAAAACTTCAATAAATTTTACCAAAAAGAACGGTTACTAAATCGTGGTATTGAAATGATGAACGCTAATACTCCAAGCTGCAGTGATAGTGAAGATCTTCTTGAAGTAGACACGGTTAAAGTAAATTCCGAAGAGGAATGTGATCGATCACAGAATCAACGCGTAACAGAAGATCCACAACCTTCGACATCTCAACCTGAAGAAATATTCACTGTAGCAAGATTAAAGAAGAAGATAAGAAGATTAAGATACATTATGACACAAATGTGATGTTGGTCGAGGCTCTTGGCAATTAAGCCATTGGCTGAAACGACAATCGCCTAAATGATCGCTGAGTCCACATCCCACATGTCGGCAATCACGCGAGCCAAGTCAAGATACTTGATCTTCTTATCATTCTCGGCCTTCACGAGGTTCACGTCATGTGGGACTGTTATGTCAACAATCATTGCGCGCTTCTCTAAGCGATCCACCACCACTATATCAGGCTTATTGGCTACACTAGTCCTGTCAGTGATGATGGATCGGTCCCAGTACAATGTGACTTTGCTATTTTCGAGAACTGGGTTAGCACATACCTATAGTACGGTACTTCCGATTCTACAATGCGGTATTTCAGAGCAAGTTGCTGATGGATGATCCTGGCCACACGGTTGTGCCTATGCAAGTACTCTTCGTTAGCTAGACGAGAACACCCAGAGATAATGTGATGACCACCGTGCCATCCTTCAAAATAAATCTCCGGTAGTTATTTGTCATGATAACTTCGTCCATAATTGCACAGGCAAAACCCTCGGTTTCCCCAAATAGGTCACCGAAGCGAAGCCAGGATACGGACGCTAAGAAATCTGCATCGGGCCCATGCAAGGCCCGGAAAAAGCGTCCGTGAAGCTCCTTACTCTGCCATACCTCCTCGCGATCTTTAGTCTCCAACACTATTGGTTTGCGCCAGTTCCAAGCCAAGGAGAGCGGGGTGAGGCCCTTTTCCACTGCCACTGAATCTCGGTGCATTCCCACGTCGGCTTCAAGGAAAAAATCACTGAGGCTGCATATCTCGCGGTTGTGGAGAGTCTTAGCATTTAAGAAGCTACGACCTCGACACTTCCGCGGGAAGTCTCATCACCGATGACCGTGGGTGATGCATCCGATATGCCGTTACCAATGTACGGACCCTCCTATCCAAGACGTCGAGTTCCGTTTGAGTCCATTTAAGTATGCCGAAAGAGTACATCAATACCGGCATGACCCACCCGTTGAAGGCGCGCACCTTATTTCCGCCTGATAAAAGACTATTAAATACTTTTTTCAGGCGGCCTAAGAAGCGCTCCCTAAACAATTGCTTCACGTCAACAGTATTGATGCCCAACGCTTCCGACATATCCAAATACTTGTAGGTCTCCGTTGAAGAAAGGGATCTAAGGTTTATGGATTCCGAGAGTTGAACTCCTTCGGACTCCACAATCTCCCCTCGCTTGACATGCATGACTGCAAATTTGTCCACACCAAATTCCATCCTGATGGCGCTACTGAAAGTTTCTGTTACCTTCAGTAACTCCATCAGTTGCAAATTGTTGGGGGCAAAGAGTTTCAGGTCATCGATGTAAAGAAGGTGAGATATTACCTGACCTCCTCTCTTTAACCGATAGCCTAGATCTGAATCCTCCAGCAGTGTGCTTAGGGGATTCAAGGCTAAACAGAACCAAAGCGGACTCAGACTACCGCCCTGGAATATACCACGCTCAATCCTTATCGGTTCGCTATTCCTCTGGATATTTCGACATCCTGGATAGCGAAGGCCCGTCCTCCAATGCCCCATACACGATATCAGGAAGGCGCATAGAGTTGCATCAATTTTATACAACTTCAGCACCCTCATGAGCCATGTATGTGGCACCGAGTCATAGGCCTTCTTGTAATCTATCTAACATGTCGACAGATCCTTCCGGGATCGGCGAACCTGTTGGCTAATAGCCATGTCAATGAGGAACAGCTCTTTAGTACCACCGGACCCACTCCTACATCCATTCTGAGAGGGAGACATAATAGAATTAATGTCTATATGTTTGTTAATTTTAGCTCTCAAAATAGATGTAAGAACCTTATAGACCGTCGCACAGTGGGCTGAAAATCGGCTCTAGAAGACTTAGGGTTTTTAATTTCTAAGTGTCGGTTTTTTTGCCGGATATCGCTTCTATTAGTTATTACCATACACAAAAATGACACCCGAGTTAATTCTGCTCAAAAACGAAGGAATTATAATTTTTTTACGAAAAATTTGTATGGAGCTAGCATGAAAAATCGAATTATCTCTGAAACGGCAACGAAAACCGTAATATCCTCACAGGTGATTTTAGTACTAATTATTTATGATTTTTTGACATACTTTATATAACGATTCGAGATGCCGATTTTTTTTTCAAAATCGTCGAAGTATTTGTATTTAATTTTACTTATAAAACGGTTCCAAATAGTGTTTAAATTACGGAACATAGACTTTTAACAACAACTAACACTCAATAGTATCACCCCTATATCCCCGAAGGAGTAGGCAGAGGTTTATAGTACACCCACGCTTAGACAACTATGTTCGAGCTAGATATTTTTATCACAAAATGAGTTTTAAAACTTTTCATTCACTCATATCAGCCTAAAGCCGTCCACTGCTGAACTTAGGCCTCCCCCAATGAGCGCCACCCATCCCAGTCCTGGGTAGCCTGTACCCATCCGCCGCTTGCTAGCTTCTTTAAATCGTCAGTCCACCGTTCAGCAGGGCGTCCCACACTATGTTTGTCAAAACGTGGTCATCACGTGTTTGCACCGCCAACCGTCTGTCCGTCTGCAGGCAAGACCGGCCCACTTCCATTTCGGCGTACTAATTCTGCGAGCACTGTCGGTGACTTTAGTTCTTTGTCGGATGACTTCAATACGAAATCTGTTCACCAGAGAAACTCTGAGCATTGCCCTTTCCTTGGCAAGCTGAGCGACCTTGAACTTGTGCCACAGCCTCACGATGAGTGCCCAAGTTTTGGCTCCATAGGTTATCACAGGTAGGACGCACTGCTTAAACACCCTGGTTTTAAGGGATTGTGGGATCAACGAAACAAAAATTTCGCGCATCTTCCCGGATGCCACCTTACACAAAACTTACTGTTGGGTGGCATCCGAGACAATGCGCGAAATTTGGTGTAAAACACCTGAAGGAGAAGGCAATGCTCGGGGTTCCTCTGGTGCATTAATTTCGCAATAAAGTCATCCGCCAGAGAACTAAAGTCACCGACATTCCTCGCAGAAGTCGAAGTGGGCCGGTCGGTCTGCAGACGTAGAGACGGTCGGCGAAGCAAATACGTGTCAGAGTGAAGACCACGCAGTGTCGTAACTAGGGCAGTGCCAGCAGTGCCCAGGCACAGCGCGCAGACCCTGGAGGGGCGCAGAAATGACCAAACCAGGACCAGATTTATTTTAAGGGCGCCTTCACAGAAGCCCGCACAGGACGCCGTTATAGAAGCTCGCACAGGGCGCACAAAAGGCTAAATACGGTGCTGAGACCTCGTTTTGGCAAACATAGTCTGGGACGCCCTGCTGAACGGTGGACTGACGATTTAAAGAAGCTAGCAAGCGGCGGATGTGTACAGGCTACCCAGGAATGGGATGGGTGGCGCTCTTTGGGGGAGGCCTTAGTTCAGCAGTGGACGGCTTTAGGCTGATATAAGTGAATGAAAAGTTTTAAGACTCATTTTGTGATGAAAAATATCTAGCTCGAACATAGTTGTCTAAGCGTGGGTGTACTATAAACCTCTGCCTACTCCTTCGGGGATATAGGGGTGATACTATTGAGTGTTAGTTGTTGTTAAAAGTCTATGTTCCGTAATTTAAACACTATTTGGAACCGTTTTATAAGTAAAATTAAATACAAATACTTCGACGATTTTTAAAAAAAAAACGGCATCTAGAATCGTTATATAAAGTATGTCAAAAAATCATAAATAATTAGTACTAAAATCACCTGTGAGGATATTACGGTTTTCGTTGCCGTTTCAGAGATAATTCGATTTTTCATGCTAGCTCCATACAAATTTTTCGTAAAAAAATTATAATTCCTTCGTTTTTGAGCAGAATTAACTCGGGTGTAATTTTTGTGTATGGCAATAACTAATAGAAGCGATATCCGGTAAAAAAACCGACACTTAGAAATTAAAAACCCTAAGTCTTCTAGAGCCGATTTTCAGCCCACTGTGCGTCGGCAGGCATGTGATCGATTATAGCTATTATTGTTATGTTCTAGGTTTATTTCTAATTAAAAATTATAAATTACTGCAGTTCCTATAAAAGCGTGAGCGAATTATTGTAAATTAAAATGCTGATTTATTACATTTTTGTTTTATTTCTATTTACCATTTAAGCCTACCTCATTACCATATATTGATATCTCATTTCCATATAAATGAAATCTCATTACCGTTCCCTCAAAAAAAACAAAAGTCATTAACTTCCAAATTAAATGTCTGATTACTGTCCCTCTATTAAATTACTCTTACAATTGTAAAACAGTTTCCGAAAATCATATAAAGAACCTGATTAAGCACATTTTTTTTATTTTTTTCAAAACATCCTAATATGCACGAAATGAAATATTCACCCTATTGTTCACGCAAGTGTCAAATCTGTATTATGCTAAATAAGTATGAAATTGAACACGTCTAGTCCGTCTGGCGACTGCTTAGTACAAATTACAATAGCGTGGGATAGCACTGATAATAATAGTGTGGTAATGCTTTATAATGTACAAGTTATTTTTGTACTGTCATGCATGTTTGTTTAACTATTAAAATTAAATAATCCTTTTATCTTATCCTACTAATATATTATAAATGCGAAAGTTTGTGAGGATAGAAGGATAGATGGATGGTTGGATGGATGGATGGATGATGTATGGATAGGTGGATGGATGGATGGATGGATTTGTAATTATGGATGGATGGATGGATGGATGGATGGATGGATGGATGGATAGATAGATAGATAGATAGATGTGTGTTACTCTTTCACGTTAAAACGGCTGAACGGATCTGGATGGAATTTGGCACTGAGATAGATAGTAGTGTGTAATAACACATAGGACACTTTCTTATCTCGGAAAATGTTCAGTGCCCGTGGGATAAACGGACGTTCGCGAGCAGAAGCTAATTTCTATTATATTACGAGAAAGTTTGTAATGGATGGATGTTTGTTACACTGTTACGCTTACACGGCTAAACGGTTTTTTTTAATTTGCCACTAATGTTGGTTGATTTTTCACCTAGCTTAACACAAAGGATAATTTTCGGTATTCCTAACGTTCGTATCGGTTGGTATTCTTAACTTTGTTATAGTAAGACTGTCCTCTAAGTTTCTCGCACAACACGTCTAGACAAGATGATGATCTCTGAATACCTAAAAGTTTTTATTTATAGTCTATAGACCAAATAATTTGAGATAAAAACCACTTCACAGGCTTCAGTTAGTCGAACTGTGAGTACAGTCGAACAAACTATTTGATATACAGGCAGCTTACTTGCACATAATACAATCACACCTGTATTCTCCGAAGGGTTAGGCAGAGGTGTAGCAACGTACATCCACAGTTCGCCGGTATTTTTAGGTCCCATGTAATAGGGGGCGAGCCTATTGCCATTAACTGGACACAAGTCCTAACTTAAAGTAAAATGTAAGGATCGTAGCAGGTGGCGTTCTGTGGTTTCTGCTTACCCCCATGGGAAAAAGGCGTGAGTTTATGTATGTATGTAAATCCTAACTTACTTATGCTTACTTGCAATTACTTTTGAAGTTTGTTGTGAGTTTGCTTAGCAATAAATTATTTTACATCACTCTCTTAAGTGTGTTATAAAAAACTTAAAAAGTTAATACGCATACTTACAATAAAAATGAAGTGTAGTAGAAAGACGAATAATTTTGCCCGTATACCAAATAGTTAGTTCGACGGTACATAGATAACCTCGATCGAAGTTACCGTTAAAATATGTAAATATTTACATTAGGTACGCACACAGTTCAAAGTAGTAAATAAACATATTTAAAAATGTGAATAAAAACTTAGTAGATCGTGGAAAAAATGAAAATTTGACAAAGAAACTGAATCATTCATCATTATTATGGAGTTAACTGTAGTTTATTGGTGCAAAGACATCATATAACCGTCAACTATGCTTACTTACTGGCCATCAAACCAAGTAACTTTGAGCAAAAATTATTTTTGAGAAACAAGTTATTTTTATTCAGTCCAGTGCTCAGTGTGCACGACTCTTTTAGTTTTTAGGGTTCTACACCCAAACGATGCTATACGGAACCTAAAGACTTTGTTGTCTGTCTGTCCGTTCGCCTCTTTTTTTAGATGAGACATCTTCAAGTGACTTCCCCCGCCCTTCAGGGGAAAGTGTCAGACTTTTACTGACTAAATTCCATGTATATTCCTTCATGTGCCCTATGCGTTCCGGGGGCGCGGTATCTCTTTCGAACAACGCGCAGCCCCGGCAGGCATCGGCCCTTAGTGGCAGCCTCTAAGTTATATCTTTTGATCCGTTGATTTTTACAGATTATGTATTACTACGGCTGCTATGACAATAAATAATAAAAATAAAGATTTTTTGCTAGCGCAGGTACATCGCACTCGGTCGGATTTTTTATAAATATCAATACGTTATGCAAAATAAAACTTCAGATTGTTAGCATGGAGGTTCAATATCGAGTATTGTCCTCAGACATTGACCATTCATGGTGACTTGCAACTATTTTATTATAATCCTGCGTATATTGATAACAGCCTCGCAAAGCCATTATTGATATCCAATCAGTCTGTTACAGTATTCATTCACCTTTTCTAATGTAATATTTAAATAATATATTATACTATTTCGTTAGCCTAGTAGTCCTAAGCACGACTGCTACGCTAAAGGTGTTGGGTTTGACTACCAGATCGAGCAAAGTGTAATTGGGGTTTTCTATGAAATTCTCAGGAGCAGCTCGGAGTTAGGATCTGTGCCCATCAGTTAATGGCAATAGGCTCGTCCACTATTATATGGGACCTAAACATACCGTCGAACTGTGGGTGCACATTACATTGGTACACCTCTGCCTCACCCTTTTGGGAATACAAGCGTGTTCGTATGTATGTAATATACTATTCTCGACTGAAGTTCAATCATGGTGGAGAATCTCAATAGTAACTATCTAAGTACGCAAGAGATATTATAGTGCACAGGTGTGTGCATGCAAACACAGGTGCACTCCCTTTTCAAGATACAAGACTACTCAAGATTGATACCGACAAAGAAGAGGAAGAAGAAGAATCCCTTCAAAAGTGCCTTTTAATGGCTTAATTGAAATAAATTATTTGACTTTTACTTTCGTCAAAATTTCATCAATTTAACAATGACGTAGGTTTAACGACACTGCACTGGGATCTTGGGTTAATAGTAAAGGCGTCGCTAATAGCTTAGTTTTGTAACTGTTTATTTAACTAGTGTTTATCACCTCAAGTAACATTTTACGAATTAGCAACAAGTTGCTAATTACTACATCGCATTGTTAGTTCAACGCAAGACGCAACCGAACATACTATTTGTTATCTTTAGTACATTTTCGAGGTTCCAAAGGGACCCTAATCTTAAGACTCTGCTGTCTGCCTGTCTGTCACTGGGCTGTATCTTTTCTTTAGGTTAACACTTAATTTTATTACTATGGTGGATATGACAAAAAATAATCAAAACAAAGTTAAAATTAAAGGGGTACGCATACAGGAAACATGTTTTTGTGTATGTACTGTAAAATAATAACTGCCTCGTTAGTTCTTGGGTTCGATTCCCAGGTCAAGCAAAAAGTGGTATTGGGTTTTTCTAAGAAATTCTCAGTAGCAGCTGGGAGTTAGGATTTGTGCCCGGGACCTAAACATACTGGCGAACTGTGGATGGTGTGTAAGTATGTACTGTACCATTCTATACGCAGGTACAGAATTCTACGTGTGCGAGTCAGACTTCCACTTGATCGGTTTTTAAGAGTATAACCAGCCGAAAGAAACGAATTGAAAACAGTGCCTTTTATATCATCCTCTCACTCATACGCTATACTGTGTGAGTAAAAGGGCACGGTCAGCTCCTCTGTTTGGCCTCCAATTTTAGGTAATTCGTCAATTTTATGACGCGAGTTATGTACACACACTTAATTAATTTATGCACTTAATGAAATCATCAGTTACACAATTTCATGTTTCTTTAGAACCACGGCGATTTTGGTACACTGTAGAAAAAAATCTGAGTAATGGTCTATGGAGTCACAAAAGATTATGTGACTCTATGTCAAAGCCTCCGCGATTGTTCCAGTTTTCAATTCGGAAAACAAAAAGATAACGTTACTTTGTCACCAGCCCAGCATAATCATTTTATTTTAAAGAAACATTGCGGGGGCTCTAGGAATTTCTCCTATATCGTGTGTGCGTTTACAAATACATAAACTCACATACGCAAACAGCCAGACCCGGAACAACTATAGTGTAGGCCATGCAAATATTTGTTCCGTACTGGAGTCGAACCTCCGATACGCAGCGTAGCAGCCAATCACTCAGACACTGTGCCAACCGTGCCGACGATTTTGTTAACGTATAGGCTCATCTCTGCCACAGATTAAATTCTACACTAGCCGATCTTTGGGAAAATCTCTCGACCAAATTAGGTAAGTAACCTGTCAGTACCTAGAATCAACCAGTCTTTTCTGTAAAATTCTCTCTTTGTGAATGTAGATGCTCGTCTCACGCTCACTCCACCGAAATTCACCGAGAGAGATTTCTCCAGAATAACACTACTACAATACCTATTACGTCCACTTGGTTCATAATATAAGCCTATTATTTAATACAGCTACCAAATCCACTGACCGGAACAAAGGAGGGAAGTCCAAATTAACACGGACGTTGGTCAAATCAAATGTAGCGCGATATTTCAGGATACGAGTGCTAATCGGCGCAGTTTCTTTGAACCAATAGAATTGTGCAACTGCTTAAAGTGTGGTTGGAAAATAAGGCCACGTGTGTGGCTTTCATTGAGACATCTTCTTAAGTTTGATGTCAATCTGTATGAAGTCGGCCCAACTTTTTGGCGCTATCAGTAGCCTCCATGTAAAACTAATTTAGCTAAATATTGCTTCACCCATCCCGAAAGCAAAAGCAGTGTCATTGTGGAGCACCATCACAGGAAATGTGTCCATCCAAGATTTAAACGAGGCTAATGATAGAGCTGTACGGGTTGCTTAATCCAGGTAGGATACAGCGTCCATTAATCCCTGAAGCGTGCAGGCATCAGGGGACATGATGACAGGTAAAAAGGAAGAAAAACAGGAAGCCTTCCAGGAAAGAAGGAAGGATCCTGGAAGAATATGAGAATCAAACGTTAAAAACGCGGCTTATGTTAAAACCGGTCAAGTATTTCGGCCTAGCACACGTTAATAGTTCCCTACAACCGTATAATTATGTAACTCTATAGTACTAAAAACGTTTCTTGTAAGAATTTCTTTTAATATTAAGGTTTACTATATTTTATTAACCCCCGACGCAAAAAGAGGGGTGTTATAAGTTTGACGTGTCTGTCTGTCTGTCGGTCTGTCTGTCTGTCTGTCTGTCTGTCTGTCTGTGGCATCATAGCTGCCGAACGGATGAAGCGATTTCAATTTAATTGTTTTTGTATTAAAGGTGACTTAAGTGCGAGTGTTCTTAGACATGTTTAATGAAAATCGGTAAAGCCGTTTAAAAGTTGTGGGGGTGAAAGTGGAGAAGAAAAACCAAAAGTCTGTAAATATACTCTCGAGTGGGGTCTCAAACTTAACAAAATCGACATTATGATAAGTAGGTACCTATAAAAAGCATAAAATAAAAAATTAAATTTAAAATTTAAAAAATTAAATTAAAAATTTAAAAAACCCCCAACACAAAAACCTAAGTTCCCTTTAAAAAGTAAAAAAAATAACAAAAAAATACGTCACGTTGGGGGACCGCTCGGAACGATCGTATCCTAAATGCAACATCGGTCCCCCAACGTGACGTATTTTTTTGTTATTTTTTTTACTTTTTAAAGGGAACTTAGGTTTTTGTGTTGGGGGTTTTTTAAATTTTTAATTTAATTTTTTATTTTATACTTTTTATAGGTACCTACTTATTATAATGTCGATTTTGTTAAGTTTGAGACCCCACTCGAATATATTTACAGACATTCGGTTTTTCTTCCCTACTTTCACCCCCACAACTTTTAAACGGCTCAACCGATTTTCATCAAACATGTCTAAGAACACTCGCAGATAGGTCACCTTTCATACAAAAAAAACTAAATTGAAATCGCTTCATCCGTTCGGCAGCTATGATGCCACAGACAGACAGACAGACAGACAGACAGACAGACAGACAGACAGACAGACAGACAGACAGACAGACACGTCAAACTTATAACACCCCTCTTTTTGCGTCGGGGGTTAAAAAACCCCCAACACAAAAACCTAAGTTCCCTTTAAAAAAAAAAAAAAAAAAAAAATACGTCACGTTGGGGGACCGCACGGGACGATCGTATCATAAATGCAACATCGGTCCCCCAACGTGACGTATTTTTTTTTTTTTTTTTCTTTTTAAAGGGAACTTAGGTTTTAGGTTCAAAAGATGTATGGCAGGCCGGCGGGCGAGCCTGACTCGTGTGATGTATGATCCAGTTGGCACTCTTTCAATTCGAAACCTGAAATGAAACTTCGGGAAAGCCCCAGTTTTTTGAACATGGAATTTCCAATACGGCTTTATTAACATGACAAATTCTTAGAACAAAACTCTTTCGATCTGCACATTGGCCGGGAATCCCCTGGATTTATTAAATTTGTAATTCTGAGAATATGACAGATGCCGAGCTTATTATACCCAAAGTATTAAACGTCACAGTTCTTGTGAATTTTTATGTGAATAAAAAATATATTATTGTTGATTATTAAACATCTGTTTGATAAAACTTGTCTAGCTAGTTTCGTAAAATTTAAATATAAACATATTTAAATATAAGCATATTTAAATTTTAATGGGACAATGCACACAAAACGAAATTCATAGATGGCGCCCTAAGCATAAGCAGGACACAGAACGTTAAAATGTTTGAGGAGTTGAAAAAAAGGTTTAGATATTTTTCAAAATTACATCTGTGAATGATGTAATTTTGGATTTATGTTTCATATGATAATGAACTATACGCGCATAAACTAACGTTCACATTCGTACGAAACGCATGTTTACCTTAACTTATTTGAATATGAACACTATTAGTAGTAAAGTAAGTTTCACTTTCGTATGCTTAGCAAGGTAAATTCTTGCAGATAGACTGCAAGAATCTCGCCATATGTTTCCTAAGCTAAGTATCGGTTATGAGATGAGAGTCATGAAACTGATGCTGTAATGTAGACTATTTAGTGCTTGCTCTATTAATTACTATTATGAAGAAACACAACACGTCCACATAATTACATATAAAAGTCTGTTTGTAACTTTGTAATATACACGGTAGTTAAACCAAAAACCTGTCTATCTGTGCCGGGTAATCACCGAGGCGACTAATTTTGACGGGACTTTCACTAGCAAATAGCTGATGATTTATGGAGTAACAGGCTACTTTTATTATTGGAAAAATAATTAGGGTTGCGCGGAAAAATATTTAAGCTTATGAAATTGTAAGCAAAATCCGATTCAACGAAATGTAAAAAAAAAAAATGTAATTCTCCAGACCGATTCGGTCACGGCGGCTAATCTTAATGCAGACTAGCCACGTACCCAGGTGATATTATAGTGCACAAGTGTGTGCGCAAACACAGGTGCACTCCCTCTTCCCTAACTTTCATAGCCCGATGGGACGGCAATCCGACACGACCGGAGAGAGATCAGGCGCAGGACCAACGGCTTTTTTACGTGCTTCCCGAGGCACGGGGTTGTCACACCACCAACTTCCGAACTCCGGGCTGCTACTGAGAAATTCCTAAAGGAAAAACTCAACAGCACTTTTTGCCCGACCTGGGAATCGAACCCCTTGCTCAGCAGTCGCGCTTGCGACCACGAGACCAACGGGGCAGTCTTATAGTCTCAACGAAATAGAACCCCTAGAAAGGACATAGGCTAGTTGTTATCCGCGATTTCGTCATTCACGGGTACAAGTCGCGTGCTCAAGCTAGTAAGCTCAATCATTATTATTGGCTGTCATTTACTCAATGGACGGGTTGACGAACTTATGGCGCGAATATCGCACGTACTCTACTAATGTTACTTTATTATAGATCGCCATTTGAATTATTTAATGACGATGACGAATAAGATAATCGAAAATCTTTATCTATTGTGTAGAAAGATATGGGGGCTCAATGGAGTTGCTTCGAGACAAGGGGTAAGAGGGAGTCGGAGGGGGGCTATGTCGTGTTTACTCAACATGTGGAACATGACTACTGTGGAGTTAAGTCTTTTGGCTTTCATTAAAACATTGGATTTTTTATATGAATGGAAGAGATGCTCTATTAAGGCGCTACCCTGACCAAATAACCTTGAGCATTTTTTCCTTTGGCGGCACACTAACGCGGCGCAAGAGATACGTAGAAAATACGCTCAGATTTTAGAGTAAAATCTATATAAAATCAAATTTTCGTGTTTTGAAAAAAATAAAACTAGCATAATGTTCTTTATTAAATTGCCTAATTATTAGTTTAAGTCGCAAATCAAAATAATGTTCACTTTACGAGGAGATGCATGTCAAAAATTATTATTTCTCATTTCTGTAGTTTCGTTATGACCCTATAATTAAGCATTATGTTACTAAAAAGTTAAAAATAAATCTACCATTTTCGAGTCAAGAATGTGTAGAAATTTAACGTATTTTTTATTAGTTGGTATTTTTATTTGATATAGAGAAGTGGGCTCCTAAAAACTGCCCTAAAAACGGCTGCCGCTGCGTTTTGCATGGCCACGCGCCTTAAGCCCATTAAACGTATATTCCCAGTCGAATTTTAATAGGTTCTTGTATTTTTTTTTTTTTTTTTCGTAAAATGGACTTTTTCACCAGCATTCAAAAAATGGAACACATCATCATCTGCCTAGCCTTTTCCCAACTATGTTGGGGTCGGCTTCCAGTCGAACCGGATGCAGCTGAATATCAGTTTTTTACATGGAGCGACTGCCTATCAGACCTCCACAACCCAGTAATGGGTAATACGATACTCTTGGTAAGACTGGTTGTCAGACTTTCGGGCTTCTGACTAACAGTAACGACTGTCAAAGATCTATAAATGACAGCTGGGACCAACGGCTTTACGTGCTTTCCGAGGCACGGAGGAAACTCGCTTTTAAACGAAATTCAAAAAATGTAACACAATTTGTTTAAAATGATCCACAAAGTTATTTAATCTATACTTATTGGCAGGTGGTGAAACAGGCCCTCAAGATTGGAATACGGGTAATAATGTCAGATGGGGAGAGAGAAACAGGATTAAGGGAAAATTCGTCTAGAATATATATTTATATAATTAGAGTACCTATTTCAGTATAGATTTTGCAGCAAAATCATTTTCAGTTTTAATTAAAAGTAGCTATCAATGTGATTAATTGGGAAGAGGACTTGATATTTTATTCATAAAGCGAGGTTCGCAGTTAGACTTTACTACAGAGTAGACAGCTGACAAGTACAAGAGAGGTTCAGGAAATCCCAAAGTGATAATATGAGAAATGAGATTGCTATAAATGGCAACACACAGGGAAAAGTGGAAGGCTGTGTTGCCATTTATAATTTCATTTTGCGTTACTCAAATGAGTGACGCAAAATGAAAAGTGACGCGAAATGAGTATGAGTATGATTTTTTTTTTTTAGAGATGGGAAATCATCAAATGACCCCCCCCCCCCCCCCCCCCCCCCCCCGTCCTGGGCGGGGCGGGAGGGAGTGTCAGACTTTTACTGACTAAAAACCATCTATGTTCCTTCGTGTGCCCTTTGCGTTCCGGGGGCGCGGTATCTCTTTCGAACAACCCGCAGGAGTATGAGTATGATGGGCTGGTGTCCATAACTTCATGTCTCAGCATGTATTTTGACATGAAGGCTATAGGGAAAACTTTAGCCCAGTAATGGCACAATATAGATAGACAAAAAAGGTAATTATATTAATTTTCCAGAAACAGTGACGATAGTGTAAAAATAAATCACAATTAGTTGCCTGAATGTACGTATTTATGTATTTCTGTGTATTTAACATTCCAACTTAAGTATTTAATCCTCATTGTATGTAAATCTAAACACTACATTCAAAATGAATATAAATGTTGGTACGTGTTAGATAATACGATTTCAGATATTCTACTCATTTAAATGTTGCAGGCTCAAGTTTTTGATTATTTAGTTAAGTGAGCGAGTTATTGGGAAATATCAAGTATTGAATTAATACCGAATTATTATGCATAAAAATATTTTAATATTTTCAAGTATAATGCCTCTATTCTGGTGTAGTTGATACATAGCATTAGTTTGTTCAGAAAAAGATTATGTGCGGTATTCAGTACAATTTTCTTCCATTTTTATGAAAATGGCTTCACATATTTGTTTTCTTCTCTGCATTTCAGCTAACCGCATATAGCTGGATATTGAAGTACAAAAATCACAAAGATCTGGGTGCTGTGCTGGTCATAAAACAATAATATAAGTTAGACCGAACTTCCATTAAATTAGTGCATGCAATGTTCAAAATGGTATACATACCTATTCTTGTGGGTTTCAATAGATATTTTAAACTAAGTAATTATGCAGTGAGTGTTAAAATTGGTAGTACTTATTCATACCGAGTTAAGCAGTATTGACTATGCAATACAAAGATGGGAACTACAATAAATACTTTGGGTATCGGACTATTACAACAGCAAGTCTAGCCTTGTTGCAAGTAGAATAGTACAATATTAACAAAATATTCTGTACACATTATGACACGATAGAGTAAACATATACATTTCGAAAGGTGTTCAGTTTCGAAACTGTTTTAAAGGCTGAATGTTGCAACCCTGGTGCTTTTGAAAAATACGTCACTCACCTAAACAGCACACGAGGAATTTGACGATTGTGAAGAAGAACGCGTTGTAGAAATTCGCGTCGTAATAATTGACATCCGGATCCGTCAGGTCAACGGCGAGTCCGTCCACTGTGATGTTGCCCAAGACTGACTCCTCGGCGGACGTCACCGGCAGGCCCAGGCTGATCTTCAGGAACTCATCCACCACAAACAGAGGCGGCACCCTCAGCAGCACCTCCACTAGTGCCAGTGCCTTCGACCTCAACGACATTATTCATTTATGCAGACCTTTGCACACGTTAACACTGATAATTTAACACGCACAGCCGAAACGACGGGCTTACACTGTAAACTTTCACGGGATGCTTTTGATTGATTTATTTTGTACCTTTAAAAACTTATTTGATGTCACCAATAATAATGCGAAAATAATGACTGAAATTTTTGCGACAATAAAAATTTGACATTACAAATCTAGATGTTGCCAGACTGGTAAGATTGCCAGTACAAACAGCATGCCTTTTCTACCAACACATTAAAAAATGAAAAATTAGAAAAAAAAACATAGTAATTTTACTTTCAGTTTAAATTATGCTATGTGACGTTACATTTGCACAATCATTAGATACGCATTTATGTTCATAGATCAGTCTCATTGTTTATTACCTTTACTGATCAACACAACTAATACACACAAGACATACAAGACCAACTAGTAAGAAGTTTAGACAGTCTACTTACAGCTATTAAAAAACGGAAAAAGTAAAACGTTGAACAGGTCCTTTTGGAAATATATGGGAGCTATCAGCTATGTCCAGCAGTGGACGTCCTATGGCTGATATTATGATGCAGATGATGATGATGATAGTTATATGTATTTTTATAGTTTTTGTTAGGCCATTAACAGAATAGCAGTTTCCATAAAACGTAATATTGGGTAGTTTTGCAATCATTGCTTTTTTTGGGACTTTTTATACGACCAAAAAAATTATTCACGATTCAAGGGTATATTATTATATTTCGCTGTGATTCCTGTGATGACACGGTTGCAAATAGTTATAACAATACTTAACTTTCACAACTGTCGCCGCCCAGCGCCTGTTTATAGAAACATTTTATAGAGTGCGGTTTTAGGGCGACATCTACCTATCAATACATAGAACTATGCAGGTTAGTAGTGACACCTGTAACTCTCGGTGTAATAATGTGAAACTTTTCGCTGGTTCGTACCACTCGTGTAAGATTGAGCTAGACAATAGTGTCTATCTCAATCTTACAGGAGTTGCATTGGGATAGTTGGGTAAAAAGTATTAGACATCACATAGCCTTCAATTATGCATTCTACCAATCAAACTAAGTACCTATTATTGAGTAAAAGAGTTTTTTGTAGAACGACTTTTATTTTTGGTGGAAAAAAATCAATTATGGTATTGGTTGGAGTTTAAAGTAGAGTGCTAGAACTTAGGAGTATGTAAGGATCGTAGCAGGTGGCGTTCCGTGGCTTCTGCCTACCCCAATGGGAAAAAAATACTGAGTTTATTTATGAACTTACTTTGTAACACTGCACGCCTGTTGAGTCCTGCCTGGGTTCGATTCCCAGGTCGGGCAAAAAGTGTTATTGGGTTTTTCCATTAGAAATTTCTCAGTAACAGCCCTGTGTGTTTGGAAGTTGGTGGTGTAACCCCCCCGCCCTGGCTCAGAAAGCACATAAAGCCGTTGGTCCTGCGCTTGATTTCTCTCCGGTCGTGTCGGATTGCCGTTCCATCCATCGGACTATGATAGTAAGGGTAGAGGGAGTGCACCTGTGTTTGCTCATACACTTGTGCACCTTATTTTTATGCATACTTGGCCAGTCTGCATTAAGATTAGCCACCGTGACCGGAATCGGTATGTAGAAAGCATGGCATATACTATGCAATGCGCTATAGAACTAACAATCGTCTCAGTGTACAATTTTTGTAAAGAAATGTTAAGGCCTACGCAGACCGGGACGGCATGGCAAGAAATTGCTTGTCATGCCGTCCCGGTTTGCGTAGGCCCTAAGCTAAGCCTAGTCGATTAAAATCTGGGAAAGAATTACTTCGTTTTTTTTCCTAAGTTTACCGTGACACCATCCTACAAACGTAGCAATGCCGCCAGATTCTCAATATTTATTATTTTTCTTTTTATTGTTACAGTTTATCATATTTATTAGTAACTGCATTCGTTAGCATAGTGCTTCTAAGCACGACTGCTACGCTAGAGGTCTTGGGTTCGATTCCCAGGTGGAGCAAAGTGTTATTGGGTTTTTCTATAAAATTCTCAGCAGTAGTAGCTCGGAGTTAGAATTTGTGCCCAGTTAATGGCAATAGGCTCGCCCCCTATTACATGGGGCCTAAATATAACGGCGATCTGTGGGTGTACATTGGTGCACCTCTGTCTAACCCTTCGGGGAATACAGGCGTGATCGTGATGGGAAGGGTAAATTGTGGAAACAGGGAAGCCGAAACAAAGCAACACAATATAGCTAAAGAGCTTTTATTTATCTCTGGAACTCCTAATCTGATTTCAAAAAATCTTTTTGTATACCTCTGCCTAACCCTTCGGGGAATACAGGCGTAATGGTATATTTTTTTTTTTTGTATACCATAGCTAGATTTATAAAGAATAGTTTTGGCTATAAATCAACAGCGTACGACATACAGGAGCGAAGCCACGAAGACGTAGTTGCGGGCAGAAGCTAATTTAAATAAGAAATAAGCGTTTTCGTTTATTTGTATTTTTTTGGAAATAATAGACACTATTAGACTTTGCCAATTTTCAGTGGCGGTAGAGTAGGTAGCACAGCTGTTGTTTCGAACTTCTGAAGGGAAGACGGTAGTAATCGAGTAGTGGAGCGGTGAATGCTTATGCGAAACCCGCATCCCCAGCCGTGGGCAGAGGTGGAACACCGCGGTGGTTTGAGCCGGTTTTTGTCCAGCATGAACCTCCATCACCCCCACGACGGAGGAACTCCACCGTGCACAAAAAAAAGGAATGAAGTTGTATGGAATCCTCGCCACTACTACGTAAAAAAACAACATTTATGTAAGTTTTTCAATTCATAAAACAATTCTATAGCCGCGGTTCTAACTTCGTCCACCACAAACAATAGAGCTTTAGAATTTCTTTCCCGAAGCGAGAAAACTTTTTAAAGAAAATAAAAAGCGTGGAATAAAAGAAAGCTAACCGGTAAAGTTTGGAAAAGCGGGTGCCGTTGAATCGATATCAGTTCTAGGGCTGCTTGTAGGGCTTCGGCAGTTGCGGGGCAAATTAAAAAGAGCGTCGCAAGTACGACCATTAATGTACAGTCGGTATTGTTGGAAGCTTTCGAAGCTTTACTGAAAGAAAGAAATAAAATTGAAGTATCTGTTTGTTACGTCAAAATAACAGGTCTATACTACATGTACCTGCGGGTTGTTCGAAAGAGATACCGCGCCCCCGGAACGCAAAGGGCACAAGAAGGAACATGGATGGGTTTTAGTCAGTTAAAGTCTGACACTGCCTCCCGCCCCGCCCAGGGCGGGGGAAGTCATTTGATGATATCACATCTTTGAAAAAAAAAAAAACATGTATTAGATGAATTTGTATTCTCTAGACCGATTCCGGCCACGGCGGCTAATCTCAATGGCATGCAAACCAGCGAAGTACGTAGGACATATTATAGTGCACCAGTGTATGCGCAAACACAGGTGTACTCTCTCTTCCCTAACTCTCATTGTCCGATGGGACGGCAATCCGACACAACCGGGAAGAGACCAGGCGCAGGACCAACGGCTTTACGTACTTTCCGAGGCACGGGTGTGTCACACCACTGACTTCCAAACTCCGGGCTGTTACTGAGAAATTCCTAATGGAAAAACCCAATAACACTTTTTGCCCCACCTGGGAATCAATCCAGGGCTCCACGCTCAACAGTCGAGCTTGCCAAAACGAGACCAACTGGGCAGTTACTGGGCGATAGCTTACTCGTATGCTATAAGGAGTAAGTTGGGTTACTTTTGTATATACCATCACGCCTGTACACCCACAGTTCGCCGGTATATTTAGGTCCCATGTAATAGGGGGCGAGCCTATTGCCATTGACCGGGCACAAATCCAAACTCCGAGCTGCTACTGAGAATTTCATAGAAAAACCCAATAACATTTTTGCTCGACCCGGGAATCGAACCCAGGACCTCTGGCGTAGCAGTCGCGCTCAGGACCACTAGAAAACGAAAACACATCGCAACAAATGTCGGTTATGAACATTTACGCGGATGAACTAGCAGGCATAAGCTAGTTATATGTGCGCTTGTGAAAAAAGTCAAAGAAATATATTTTAAATTATTTCGAATACGTAGAACTGTTCAAGGGTAAAAAAAAAAATATTTCCGAGAAATAATATTTGATTTTGCTTTGTTCGGCTTTGTAGCTTTTATGGACCTCAATAATATACATAGACGTTTCTTCTTATCTGCGATGTCTACAAGCTTGCTTTATATACTGAGAGCTAATACGATACTTATTAAATTACACTCCATCTTTCGGTTGTTTGTAATTGGATTTTTTAATAACGTTGATGAAGCTCTTTGAAATTATTAAAAGAGAATGAGCAAGATGAAACTTATCTAGTTATAGTAATGATATACCCTACCTTACTTGTCCAACCATGAGAAGCTTGGCCAACTCGCGCGCAAGGATTAACTCTTTTCTATTCCCTTCGTTACTTAAAATCTAGTTAAGTGCCTACTCTACATTTTAAACACACCGCATCGCAACAAATATTTAGTGAAATAACGCTCTCCATAACCGCAACCATATAATTTTCTCACTTCCAAATCCATAAACACACGCAGTAAAAGATTACAACGTCGAAAATTACAATAATTACATTTCAAAGCGGTTTTACGGCCATTCTTAGTGTGCGCGCCAAAAAAAGCAAAATGGCTGCTTATCTGTCAAAGCACGCGCGCGCCACGCGTTCTCCCCTCGACCGATTAAATGTAAATCAATCGTAAGAATGGATGGAAGATCGCTAGTGGATCTGCAATAACATATTGAGTTACAAGTTTTATCTTTTATTTGCGTTTCCGATTGAGACGTATCGTTTTACAGTGGCTGATTGCCCGTGGTATTGTGGTTGTGGGATTAATTGTTGGTTTTGTTAATGGGTTTTTACGAGTGTAGTGAAGCTGGAGTTTAGATTGATGAAAGTTTTAAGTAATTGTTTGTTTATTGTTAGCAGGGTGGATTCTAACAACTTCTGAAGCTGAATAATATGAGACGAATCAAGACAGAAAGCGGTTCTTGGGACTGGTGATAAGTGAAGGAGCCGAAAATGATGGATGGATTACAGTCTACTGTAGCGGTGGATGAGTAAGGAGTACCTGCCTAATGAACGTTAAGCAATAAACCGAATAGGATAAAGCGCAGCAGACGTTTTCAAGATACGAAGATTATTTACAAGCCACATACTCAACTTGCCTTATAATTTTACTTTTTTTATTTATTTATCATTAAGTATTGCTTTTTTTTTAAATTTTATTTTAAATCCTTATACAGGTTGACTTTTCACTCATCTGCCGTCTTTCAGGGTATGAAAGTACTCACGAATATAAACAACTTCCATAATGGAACCAACTCTGAAATATGAATAAAAAAATCAGCTGTTCCCTACATAAATGCTCTACAACACTATCAAAATGTACAGAATAGCGGATTTTCTTTTCATATTTCTGGGTTGGTCTTTTAGCAAAACTTGTCCATATTCGTGAGTATTTTCACCCCCGAAATATGGCAGGTGCCACCAACTGCCTCGTTAGCTTAGTGGCCCTAAGCACGACTAGAGGTCCTGGGTTCGATTCCCAGATCGAGCAAAAAGTGTTATTAGGTTTTTCTATGAAATTCTCAGTAGCAGCTCGAAGTCTGGATTTGTGCCCGGTTAATGGCTGGGACCTAAATATACCGGCGAAACGTGGGTGCACATTGGTAAACCTCTGCCTAACCCTTCGGGGAAAACAGGCGTGATGGTAAATATGGCAGGTAAATGAAAAGTAACCTTGCATATTGTACACAAATTACTCGGAAAGATTGTCTGCAACATCTTGCAATAATACTAATAAAATTCAACAACCGAGATAATAATTACACTTACCAAAAGAAGACCTAATAAACAAAACAAATTACAAACGCATCTCCCTACATTATTCAAATTACCCTCCCCTAAAAAACGCAACTACCCACTAAACAAACACACGCGTTACCTGTCAGATCAAGCAATAACAATGCCGCCACACTTGCCACTGAGCCTAAGGGCAAATACAGGTGGTGAACTATACTTAATTGTTATGTTTGTACATGCTTGGTTTATTTGACTGCATTTTTGGAGTGCATGCTAATTTGAACCTTATGTTATATAGCAAAAGGTCTAATTACATAATGTAAGTGTATCAATGATAGTCAATTGTTTAGAGAGCGAATAATTGTTTGAAGGGTAGTAGGCAAAGGTTGGTTGCAGATGTTATCATGACTTTTTGGTGGACAAATAGTATGTAGATCTAGATAACTAAGTTGCGTGTTTTAGATGATTGAAATCGTGGGAAAAATATGTGGTGGTCAAAGAGACTTGAGAAATTATTGTAGAACTTATTGTGGGTACCTAAATTATGCGTTATCATTATTCTATTGTACACCATACACTATTCATAATATGTTAAGTCTAATAATTAAATTTAGATTTTATAAGAAGCTTTTATCTATGGGTACTTCTTATAACATTCATAATGTTATAAGGAGTAACTTAGGTTACTTTTATTTTAGAAATTTTACTTATTTTATCATCATCTGCCTAGCCTTTTCCCAACTATGTTGGGGTCGGCTTCCAGTCTAACCGGATGCAGCTGAATATCAGTATTTTACATGGAGCGACTGCCTATCAGACCTCCACAACCCAGTAACGGGTAATACGATACTCTTGGTAAGACTGGTTAAATTTTACTGATTTTAAATAAATATTATTTAAAAAAAGAGGGCAACTCGAACGAAGTCGTGGGCAACAGTTGGTATTTAATACAAGTGTAGAGAAAAACTTTTTTAACGCCCGGCTTAGAGCCGAGGTTTGACTATCCACAGCGAGCTTTTATATAGACATGACATTTATATGACACCTAGTACATACTTGTGAAATTGGATTACAAAGAAGATTTATTTTTCTTACTAAAAAACTTTGCCCCACACTAGGTCTTTCTCATGTCTCGTGGGTGCGTTTACAAACCTACTTACTGACATGCCCCAACAGCCAGACCCGGAACAACGGTCTGTAGGCCAAAAAATTATTTATCCGTGCGGGAATCGAACCCGCGACACGCAGCGCTGCAGTCGAACGCTCAGCCACTGATACGCACTGTTCTACTGCTAGGTACGATTAAAAAAATAAAATCACGAATAGAAAGCTCTACATAGTATATTGCCCAGTGTCATATAATTATGCTATCCTTTACGTTATACTACAGTACGTAGTACAACGCAAACGCAGTCACATGCAGTAGCTAGTCCGGTTTTAAATATTCACAGAGCCAGTCCAGCGGTGCCGGTGTGACGTTATGTCAAAGGGAGTTCATCCTCGCGATCCGGTTACCGGACGACCGGACACGACACCCGACACTTCCGTTTCCGAACGATCGGCTTTCCGACAGGTGAGGGTCGCCTGCGCCGGATCGATGGATTTAAATTTTTATTTAGCTGTTTAGAGTTAATAAATCTAAGTCCCTTATTCTTTTATCAGTTATTAGCTTCTGCTCGTGACTTCGTCCGTGTCTAATTTAATAAAATTATCCTACTTTTTCCAAAATAAAAAGTATCGTATGTGTTATTCCACACTATAGTCTTCCTCAGTGCCTAATTTCATCTAGATTCGTTCAGCGGTTTAGCGTGAAAGGGTAGAAACATCCATCCATCCCCACAAACTTTAACATTTATAATAGTTTATTAGTAGGATAATAAAATTACAGTGTTTATTCATGCAGCAAAACTTAGTTAAACAATAATAATTAAATTAAAAACTATGTACAGTTAAAAAAAATTACAGTTAGGTACTTCATAATTTTGTTAAATCTCTACATAGTACTTAATCTGTGATAGTACCTATAAAACAAAGTCGCTTCCCATCGTCTGTACGCTTAGATCTTTTAAACTCCGCTACGGATTTTAATGCGGTTTCTATCAATAGACAGAGAGATCCAATGGGAAGGTTTATGCGTATATAACATCACGCTACCACGAATGGGAGCGGAGCAGTACCTATATACGTAACCCGCGTTTCCGCTAGGGTTTATAGTTAGTAATATAAAACCGAACTAGTAATTAAAAGTAAGTGCGTTATTTAAATTTTGAGAAAAAAAAAACAAAAAAACATTTTGTCTGCCGTCGAGTTATGTCCTGGTCATTTATTAAAGAGTTTAGGAGTACTTGTGTAGGTACTTACTTCCTAAAATTTTCTTGACTTTCTAAGGCTTGGGGGGTCGGCGAGAATGTTTATATTTAGGCTCTACGTTCATCCGTACTTCCGTACTAATATTATAAATGCAAAAGTAACTCTGTCTGTCTGTCTCTTCTTCACGCGTAAACCACGGAACCGATTTCAATGAAATTTGGTACAGATATAGTCTGGGACCCGAGAAAGGACATAGGATAGTTTTCATCCCGGAAATCCCCCGGGAACGGGAATTATTAATCCACGCGGATGAAGTCGCGGGCAAAAGCTAGTTAATAATATTCCTTTTTTATTAGAACATTTTATTCCACCTTTGGGCAAAGGCCTCCCTCCAGTCCTCTCAGCTTTCGTGATGACGTGCTTCATCCCTCCAGTTTTTAAGGATACTTCCAATTCGTTCCACCTTGTTATCTAAATAATGGCATTTTTTTAAATAATTGCTATTAATAAATTATTGAATGTAAAGCCTATAGGCCTTTAATATTTAATTATTTCTCGTAAAATTCTTAACCGCAGGAAAACGCTGGATGCAGGCCGCTTCCAACCGGTCTTTTTGGAAATCTATGAGGGAGGCATATGCGGCTGATATGATGATGATGATGAAGATTCTTAACATATTCTTATACATAGATATGTACACCAAGTACATAGTTCGCCGGCATGTTTAGGCCTCATATAATAGGGTTTACAGACCTTACGTTTTGGTTACCATCAAAAACTTCTGTTTTTGAGAGGTCGCTCCGAAGGAACCGATATCTAAAATTTTGTAAAGAGTATAAGGATAATTGTCAGCCTGTGTACTAGTTACTGACTAACTTTTTTTTTACTTTTTAAGGCTGCCGGGACCACGAGGGAGTGGCGGGCGAAGCTGTGTTACTATACACGTTTTTTTGCTCCGCGGTTTCCTCAAGCTCCATTGTGTTAATTAGCAATACTAACCTTGTTACCTACCTACTTTTATTTGCATTGCGATATATAGTGTAGGTATTTCATTTTTATTTCAAACGTGTACGTGTGAAACAGATGTGATGTTTAATTTCCTGACTTTATCCTTCGTGTTAGTGTTCATATTTGCTTGAATTCGTTAGTTAGTTATATAATAAAGCAGTAAAGATTTATTGTTTAAACTTTAAACGCCCTGGAACTACCAGTCGGATTAGCTATTTTTTTTTCTCTGTGTATAAGCTATATAGATTCATCTGGCTTCATAGACGATTCTTAGGCTAAATAACATCATGCTATGACTTACGGGAGCGGAGCAGTAACCAAAGCCGTAAGAACGAAGTCGGGCAGAAACTAGTATCTAATACGGTTAAGTGTATACTTAACTTTGAAGCAGTCATTTGAACAAGAGTTTACACATACACAAAAAAGAAAAAATAAATTGCAACTCCTAACCTTCCAGAACATTCGCCCTTCGATCTCCAAACTCCTTGGGTGGGCTGGACCACCTCGTCGATCGTCAGCTCGGCATCACTGTTCAGTGGGCCGCGTGCCCACAGCCTGCCTAGCTGAACTCGTCCACCAACTCTCACGGTGTGACTTCCCATGAACGATTTTGCGCGCCAAAAATGTGCGCCATTTTTTGTTGATCTGCATCCGTTAGTGTGAGGTTTCGGCGACTTTTTCTGTTAATTTTAAGGGTAATGGGCCTTACGACAGCTAAGCTAGCTAAGCAGCGAAAGTTGAAAATAACAACATTCTCTTGATTTAATAAAGATTTAAAGAATCGTAACATAACATCACACCTGGATTCCCTGAAGGGTTAGGCAGAGATGTAGGTACTAATGTACACTCACAATTCGCTAATATGTTTGTTAAAAGTTTTGAAGCTCTTTATTGTTAGTATAGCATGACAAGAACATAATGTATGTCATAATCCCGCATCAAAATATTATTGTAAGATTGCGCGGAGAAAAAAAAAATTAAGTAGGTTTAATGAGTTTTGTGGGTTTGATACCGGGTAAATACCAATGTAACCATCTTGGACATCACTGAAGGAAAACAAAGCAAAGAATCCTAGACTTTATAATTAGCATAAGATTAAAATCGCCACTCCGCCTTGAGCAAGCATGGTGATAAATGTCAAGCTTTCTCTGTCGAAAAGAGGCTTTTGACCTGCAGTGGGACTACAATAGGCTAGTGTTATATTTTCACACACATAAGTACCTATACTTCGTACTCGCCATGACAAAGTTCACTCCTAAACACAAGACTCCCAACAATCCCACGCCATATGACTCTCCTACCTGCAAATAAGCAATGTTCAATCAATTTGAAACAACAGCGTGCGAGACAGGTCGGCTCCGGATGGGTCACGTGACAGCTACCTGGGTGGCCCAGCATTGGCTGATCGCCCTAATCGGTATTGATATTTGGATCATGTTCGTAATGCTAAAGGATGAATATGTCAATAACGATTTTTGGAGGGACGTAAGTATTTTATTTGGTGTACTACTGTACTATTGGTGTGGAAATATAGGTAAAAAAATAGTAGTTTCAAAGTGTTGACTGTCTTTTGTTAATTTATTAAAACTTTATGCAACGAAAAGTGCATAGGTCTTAATCACTGCATTCTCTACCAGTCAACCAAAAGGTGGTGAAGAGATAATATGGCAGGTGCAAATTATTGAGCGAGCGTGAAACTCCTTAATTAGAAATAAAAAACACAAAATAACAACAAATCGGCGATACAATCCGCAATACTGCAAATTTTTAAGTCGTTAGGATTCAATAACACATTTCAGAAACTTCCTGAAAGATCAACAGGACATTTCATTGTATTCAACAGTAAAATGATCCTTTAACTACCTAATTCCAGATTCGTGCAAAATTCAAAGCCCTTAAACTGAAGAACTACAAGTTAATTATGTAAATAGAATTAATTACCTCATTACTTATCTAAACATCATCGGACCGCTAAACGATTCTCGCCACAGAGACAAAAGCTTCCGCACGGCCGGCCATATTAACCCGATACGATGACAGCCACTTTCCCGCGCACAATATGTCATGTTTTTTTTTTCTTTCGAGGGGTTGGATACAAACAGCCAATTACGGTAGGGGCGGGAGTGCACTTAGCACTTGAAAGATAGTTTAGTCACCATCAACGTGGTGTAAGGGCTCGTCCTCTGGTCGAAATGTTATTAAAAAAAACTATTTAATTTTTTAAACGCTCGCTGGTGTTGCCATGGCGCATGCTTCGACCGCTACGTTTAATTTAATTAGTGAAAGGAGGTTTTGTGTCGAACTGTGATTTGTGATGTGTTTCGATAATATATTTTCGTGTTGTTAGTGCTGTTTCAGTGAATTTGTTTGGATATTTTCTTTTTAAAAGGTGTGTATTTGTATTATATGGAATATATCTTGTCGCTTTTGTTTCGTGCGAATAGTAATTGAATTAAAAATGACAGGTTGTGGTACGTACACAGAAAACATTCTTAAAGAAAACAAAATACCTATACATAATCTTTTAACAGTTTTCAGTTATTTAGTGAGGCCTAAAGACTTAAACATTGTGCATTCTAAAAAGTTTCTAACGTAATTGATCAAGCTTGTGTTTTTGTCGGAAAATTGAGGTAGGTCGATTTTGAAACGTTCAAATCATCTTTTTCAATTAGACCAATAAAAGGCACTTTTGAACCAACCATCACGCCTGTATTCCCCGAAGGGTTAGGCAGAGGTGTACCAATGTACACCCACAGTTCGCCGGTATATTTAGGTACCATGTAATAGGGGGCGAGCCTATTGCCATTAACCGGGCACAAATTCAAACTCCGAGCTGCTACTAAGAATTTGGTACTTTTGAACAAGTAACAAAAGAAAGGTACAGTTAAGTCTAGTAGCCCATTCCAAAAGGACGTTACGTATGGAAAAGAATGGACAAGGAAAGTCCATATAAATGCTCTTTTTTTAAATACATAGTCATCATCATCATCTTATCCGCCGAACGGCGTCCACTGGATGAAAGTGTTGTTGCTTAAATAATAATTCTAGGGAACAGGTAGTTAGTTAAGAGTTACTTTATAATTATTTGGTATTTTCTTTTCTGATATCGTAAAGTTACCCGTAAAGATTTAGGTACAGAAATATAAACACTAGGTTAGGTATCAGAAGTTATAAGATGCTAGTCTATCCTATGCTATCCCCTTTCTATGCCCAGTAAGCCTAACACCAACGCTTTTAAATGCATATATTTTAATTTTGAATTGAAAATATGGGTAAACGTATACTGTGGCATTGTGATTTAATCTATACTAATATTATAAAGCTAAAGAGTTTGTTTGTTTGAACGCGCTAATCTCAGGGACTACTCTTTGGAATTGGAAAATTCTTTTAGTGTTGGATAGTCCATTTCTTGAGGAAGGCCATAGGCTATGTAACATCACGCTACGACCAACAGGTGCTGAGCAGCGAGGGTGAAACCGCGGGGAACAGCTAGTTTATAATACGATCACAGGACATGCGTCACCTTCTTAGTTACCCGTCATGCACAACCACCTGCATCACCCAAGACCTAAATGAGGCCAATGCTAATGCAGAGCTGTACAAGTTGCTCAATACTGGACAACAACAAATGGACACGAAAATAAGAGTTATCACTTATTGATGTAAATAAAGCCTTCAAACTAATAATGTTAAAGTGCGAAACGGGTATTTCCTCTTTTAAAATAGACCGAATTTCTGTTAGATTTATTCCGTGGTGTCGTGCTTCGCCCACCTACATTACATACAAAACTTGAAAAACCTGTGAAACCTCGTCGTGTGCCCTCAGGTTTTAATTGTTGTTATTTTTATTTATTTTTATGTTGTACTAACATAGTTTATAAGTCTGATTGTTACTAACCTAATATGGACCTACAGTCTGAAATAAATGATTTTTATTTATTTATTTATTTATTTAAAACTTTCTTCCAAAAATTTGTTTGCTTCAATATCCCTCGACAGTGCCATATGACTGTGAGGAGTTTTAGTTTCAGGTTTTCTTTATAAAAACTCCATTCACACACACCTAACTAATTTCCATATTACTATATTTACAACTCGTTTAAGTTATCAGCCGTATGAATTGGAAAAGACTAGAAAAGCAACAGAACGGAATCAATATAAACTAATGTAATAAGAGAAGAGATTTTTATTTGTTTCATTGTTTAAACTACCACTCGGATTGGAAGCAATTCTAAAGTATGATTCATCAGATTCATGGTTGCAGAAATAAAATATAACACCACGGTAGGTATGAACCACGGGAGCGGAGCAGTAACCATGACATAACTGGTGTAGTGTAACTAGAAACATTATAACAGGCAGATATTACACGCGGGCGAACTCGCTCATAGCTCGCGCTCGTAGCCATAGCCAGAGCTCATAGCCAGTATAATATCGATTACAATAAAAGTATTCTGCATTCATTTGCTGTTCAATCCGCTTACTCAGTTGTCCGCTAGACAGGATTACCGGGCTAATTCCCTACATGCCACATAAGCATAACGAATAACTTATTTATACATTACACATTGGGTATGTACATTGAATAAATACATGTTTAATCACACTTATTATTTTATTATCACATTCATGTTTTAAAGGCGATAGTTTGTGTGTTTGTCTCTTCTTCACGCTCAAACGGCTGAACGGATCTGGATGAAAGGCACTGAGATAGATTGTAGTGTGGAATAACACCAACAGACAATGAAATAAAAATCTTGGTGAGTCAGGCCAAATAACCTAAATCTTAAGGGTTCATAAAACATAAGTTGGTGGCTGGTGGCGCATATCATGTGTCAAGCGAGTATCAGTCAGGAGTCATCCTCCGTTCTCCCCAGAAGTAGGTTACCTACATGATAGTATACATGATGATGATGATCATGATGATGGATTTCCCTACGAAAAAAGGCTAATAAAAACATTCTCATTTTCGCTTTTGCAAGGCCTTTGGTATTACAGATGTCTATAGGCAGCGCCTCAGCATTATATGCTTAAATTGCAAGACTCCGTACGCTGCACAGTATCTCATGATACAAAGTTTCAAATCCAAAATCTTTTAAATAAACGAGCCGGTTTCCTTGAAGCAAGTTCCTCGGTTTACGCAAGTTTCCTCGGTTTACGCAAGATAGACGTGACTATCTTGGACTAAAGAGTCAGTTGAGAAAGTTTTTTAAAAACGTTTGTTAAAAAAAAAAAAAAGTATTTTTTCTTCCTTCCTACCACTTTCATAGTGGTGGATCACGAAAGTTTTATAGATGGATGCTTGTAACTGTAACACAAATAAACGCTTAACGTAATTTTCCTGAAATTTGACACACATAAAGATATTGATTTAGCTCCCAGTTTTTGTGTTTCCGATGCGAAATCGGGAAAGTCTAGTTTACAAGATGTTTGACTATCTGAACGTTATGAGATAGGTACCTCACAACTCGCGTAACCAACCACTCCTAATAGTCCTAATGTCCTAACTAGTAAACTGATACCACCAATCATGAGTAGTGTACGTAAGGTGTGTTAAGTTATAAGTAGGCTGTAACGTGTTTTAAGCCTCTACACATGCTGCAACGTAATGTTTTATTAAATGTATAGCATAAATAGCTATACGCCGCGGTTTTACCCGTGTTAAGTTACTAAGTACTATATTATTAGACATACAGCCTTCGTGTATAAACGGCTAACGAAAAATAATTCTTTTAAAATGGGACAGTATTTCTTGAGTTTAGCACGTTCAAACTAACTCTTACTGCCATACTCAGAGACGTTTAACGGTTACTTAAGTCGCTCCTTAGTAAAGATTTCGCTTGGAAATCTTTACTAAGGAGCGACTTAAGTAACCGTTAAACGTCTCTGAGTATGGCAGTTAATCTTTATAATATTACTAGCAAAACCAGTTTCATGCTCGATAACTTACAGCTTTGATTACTGCTCTGTTCCCGTGTGTCGTAGCATAACGTTATGTAACCTTCCTCGATAGATGGGCTATATACTCAACTCAAAAAGATTTTTTTTAATCGGACAAGCAGTTCTTTAGATTAGCGCGTTCAAACAGACAAACTCTTTAGCTTTGTAATAATAATATAGATTAGTGTACCTACTATAGAAGTATAGGTAAGTATTTAATTTAAAAAATAGGATTTATAACATTCTGCCGAGCGACGGCACGGTGCGGCAATCATCCGCATTAACCCGTCGGTAATAGCAGAAAAAATAATGATTTTAATTCATAGATAAGTACCTACTTTATTAGTGTTTAGAATAAAGAATTGCTCTATAGGTATGAAGGATTTTTGAAACATTGGGTGGACGGCCGCGTCACCAAGAAATGCCCAGTAAGAGATGGCGAGTATCACCGACGGCAACCTCACAATAAAGTTGTCAGCTCTGGCTCTCTAGCCAAGTCGTAAACGATAATCGTAAACGCTCGGTAGGTACCAATAGATTTTAAACTTTATACCCCAGAGACTTAAGTTGAAAATCTATTAAAGATTTCTAAGCGTTAGCGACTGGAAAGAACGAAAACGCTATGCAATCTTCACTAGATCTGCAACTTAAAACCAATCTTATAAAGTTGAAGATATAATAAAGCCTACTCAGCGTTTGCGTTTATCGTTTGCGACTTGGCTAGGGGGGCTAAATAGCCTTTTGAAATACAAACTATCATATCGGTTCTAAAAATCAGTTGATACAGTAGTATGCAGGCGTTCCTAGAAAGTATTCTTCAAAAATCATCACATGATTTACTTGTAATCTGACCTAAATAGCAGTCCGTCGGTAGTAATTTTAACCATTTCACAAATTATGTCTTCAATTCTGCACATAGCTGTGGAGATGGAGGGTCTTTTTATGTATATAGAATTATTATTATGCTATATTTTTACAGCTAATTTAATCTTATCCGTTAGCTGTAGTGACGGTCTGACATCTTCTTCCTCATTTAAAACTGTCTTTATCATGTTATATAGTTTTCAAGAAAGATATAGATGGAGCATAAAGTTATTCAAGAAATTTTTATATGACTCTACATGAACTATCTCCTAAGGATTCGTGTGAACTACAAATTTTAATATTCTTACGTTTTTTGCAATTTGCAAGTCGGTATTAGGTTTAATGTTGATTAAAGTAAGATTCGCGGGCGAAAGATGTATGTATTTTCAGAATCATAACCATTAAAATCAGTAAAATAACTCCATAAGTCGGTATAATTCCAAAATGTCAAGATTTCGTGAAATAGTAATTCTTTCGGTTTACCTGGTCCTATGGAGTTTTATTGCTGACTTAAATGGTTATAATTCTGAAAATACATACTTCTTCCGCCCGCGAATTATACTTTAATCAACATATAACTTAATACTGACTTGCAAATTGCAAAAAACGTAAGCAAATTTGAATTTTGCGGGCTACCGTGAAGGTTCCACCTTAATGATAAAAAAAACTAATCATCTATGAGATAAACATTAAAACCCGACCTATAAACTAAAACAGGTCCCTACCTTATAGAGAGAGTCCTAGGGATATGTTTTTGAGGAGATGACTAACTCATGACAGTCCTATACTTGATACATCAGATTTTCAAAACTATAACTCATTTTTTTTTTATTTTAATCATTTAATTTAGTGTTTTGGCCCTGGGTTCGATTCCCAGGTCGAGCAAAAAGTGTTATTGGGTTTTTCTTTGAAATTCGCAGTAGCAGCTCGGAGTTTGGATTATTTGTGCCCGGTTAATGGCAATAGGCTCGCCCCCTATTACATGGGACCTAAATATACCGGCGAACTGTGGGTGTACATTGGTACACCTCTGCCTAACCCTTCGGGGAATACAGGCGTGTTGGTATATATATTTTTTTTTTAATTTAGTTTTTTTATTTACATTTTTTGTTTTTTTATATGGTATTTGTTAACTAATATATACAATGGGTGTTATTTACCTGAAATAAACAAATTAATTTTAAAAATCGAACGTAAAACATTCCAGCATGCCAACCCGCGACTACAAGCGACGGAAACTGAGCAACTGATAATCAAACAATGAGCGAAATCTCCGCCCCTGCGCTATAAGATGCGCGCAAAGAGGCGGAGCGATGGATTGCTACGTGCCGAACAACCCGCAGTTCGGGTTGGTCGAGTATTGCCCGGCGGACCACGGGCTTTGCTGCGATCCTCTACAGTGTACCTGCGTCGAGAACTCCTTGAGAGAGTTCCCGGAAGAGTGCTGTCAGGTGTGTTGAGAATTCGAGAGAAAGTTTTTTTTTTGTGATTTGGTGTTAGTTAGTTCAGTTAAATATGACTAGAATCTTGTTAAACTAAGGAGTGAAAGTCGTTTTAAATAACTAGAGGTAATTGCAAGGAGTTATTAACTTAGAAATTAGGTCCCATGTTGGGCGCCAATTTTATTAGAAAACATCGTAGTAATTTCAAATGTATCTATTATTCAGCCGCAGATCGCACAGTTAAATTATTTAAAAATACTGAAAATTAAGATGGTGGAAATATTATACGAGTGATAGAAAAATTTAAAAATGAGGTCCCATGTTGGGCGCCAAGTTTAATATCATGAAATAATAATACCAGCAAATTTTTGTCCCACTGCAGAACAAAGGAACATCTACATATATACATGTAAAAAAACGATAAAACATAATCAAGAAAATATTATTTATCCATTAAAGAAAAATATTCGTAACAAATTAAATATGAAATGTCGGAAGCTATACCTAGGTTATACACTAATTTGATAAATAACAGACATACAATTTGACCCTAAAAATATCATTCGTATGAGTTTCAAAGCAAATTAAGTATGAAATATAATCAGCCACAGAATATCCACCATCAGGTTTATACCTCCAACTAACACCTAAATTCTCCTTACAGCAGGAAAACGAGAACTGCTGTCCAGAAAATGGCGAAGAGCTAAACGCTTTAGGCGATACCATCGCTTGCTCGGCGCTGTCCCCAGACGAGGCGTGGCCGCCCGAGGACATGGGTTCCTTCTCACTGCCTCCGCTGGACCTGGAGCCACTACCATCGCTGTTCCCGTTCTCACCATGCTCGGGATACAAGTATGTTCTTACATCTACACTAATATTATTGGGAAGTTAATAATAATGCATAATTAGTGCAAACAGGGATAATTGTCGGTTGGTTTTCCATTTCATTGTAAAGCCATGTAAGGGGCCTCTGCGAGTTGGTTTCGTCTCCTCGTACGCCTTTCAAAAGTCTTGGACTCTAGGGTCCCGAGATACGTCACGTAATCAAAAATAAGAAGAAGAATAATTTATTTGCTCCATGGTTACAACACAGAAATAAACATAAAAAGTACTTAATATTATGGTATGCTATTATTAGTTATGTAACAAATTATATAAAAAAAGTGTTTTAAATTGTACGGCGGTCTACAAGCCAGGCAGCGCCTGTATCTTGGCGGCCAGAGTTGCGCTTACTTAAGTTTTAAATGAAGACGTTAGGATTTGAGGTGTGGAGTTTGGAGGTTGGTGGTGTGAAACCCTTGTGGCTCGGAAAGCACGTAAAGCCGTTGGTCGGGCGCCTGATCTCTGTCCGGTCGTGTTGGATTGCCGTCCCATCGGGCTATAGGAGTTAGGGAAAAAGGAGTGCAGCGAACTTGAAGTAACGCTTCCTTGCAGTCCATGCATATTATATATCTGTATAAACCTTATTAAACTACACATGCGAATACATAGTAAGTAGCCTTTGAAAAATCCATTCATCGATCAGACAGAAGAAAGCTAAACATTTAACTCAAATGACCAAAAAAAAAGTGATTTAGGTATTTCCAACTTCTTTGAGACATCTTTAGCTACCAACATTTAATTAAGATAAGTTTTCAAGACCTAGACACGTGTTAAAAAAAAAATCTTTTACCCATAGTTAGCCACGTTATTTGTGAGTGTCATAGGCTATATAACATCACGTTACAATACAAAGGAGCCGAGTAGTAACCAAAGACGTTACTTAACACGGGTGAAAATATCCACGTGAACGAAGTCGCGGGGAGAAGCTAGGTAATTAAATAAATATACCAAGGGGGCAATTCTACAAACTTTTAGGAACGATCGCAATCTAATCTGTCTGCCAAAAATGCTTCTAATTTACCTACCTACATTTTTTGACATTGATTGTCTTTGAGATGAGTTTGCGACAAGATTTTGAACGTTTTTTATTGGGGCATTGGCTTTCGAATAGACTTGAGACCTCAGTCCAAATCGCTCTAGTTCACAGGTGTGATAAACTAAAATATAGTTACTGGATTTTCGGGATATAGGTACCTAAGTAGTCTTGACATGTCCTAGGTTTTTTAATTGGTCTGGATTTAAGTAAGCTCAGAAACTATAGTTTTTTAAAACGTAGCTCAAAAGTCGTTTCAGAATCTCAGAGGTGACGGTGATGTGTAACATTTAAAGAAGGTTAGCATAGAGAAAGCTATACCTTATTTAATCTGTGGCCATACCTATTACCTATCTATCTTTATTATTATTTTCTATTTATTAAAACACAAACACTATTAACTTGGAGTATTAGACGAGGCATCCATTTCAGATGTAGGCAAGCAATTTTTTCGGAAATTAAACCCCTGAAAGGGTGAAAATAATGTTTCGTTTTTTTGAAAAATCTTATTGCTTGGCTTAATCAACTTGAAACTCAACACGAATGAGTAATTGATAAACTTTTACGTTATTCTTTATTTTAAAGTATCAAACTCAGAGGGAAGGCCCTTTCGAGTTTGGTACATCAGATGAGTCCCCATCCAAAAAAAGGCTATCTGATTTTGACGTTTATTTTTCGAATTAGCTTCTAACACGATCTAACTGGTAATTGCTACGTTGTACGGAAATACTGATTATTTGGCCCAAGAAAAGGCTAGCCTTCTGATCACATGAAGAATCGACCAGTAGTTTGGCAATTTACCGAGAAACTAGATGAGCGTTCGGATCCCATGGCCCTAATGTTTCAACCCCAAACGGCTAAAACATTACCTATAGGTACGCTACGCACTAAACGCTTTCAAGTACGTTATTATATTTGCGTCGTTTGAGATTTTCGCAGCCGCCCCAGCACAACACGTTGTGCTAGGAAGATGGAAAGAAAAGAAAGAAAGAAAGAAAAACCATTTATTTGCATGAAAGCGACATGATAATATCTTAATAATAATATCTTGATAGCCTCGACCAACACCTAAGGAGGCTCTCGTTGGGCGGTTGGATCAAGGGCTTGATTCAGAAAGCGGTACTCCTAGACACGGCGCGTATCGTTAGGAGATTCCTTTCTCAGGAGCCCTGACCACCGGTGGCTTGGACCCTGTTCCCGACGCCCGCCGGTGGGCTACAATTTTTTATATTAATATTTAAAAATGTATTTAATATGTGTAAAAATAAATAAATGGAATCATAATATCTTGATAATATCTTGGTTTTTATCTTAGCCGTCAGCGCAGTGACGGTCTGTCATATTCTTCTTTTAAACTAGCTAGCATTTATCTCATGGCGTAAAGTTACATTTACGGTGGTTATTCACATTCCTGCAAACTTGAGCCATCGGGTGTTTGTGCTACGGGTTGTTGACTGCTGATGCTTAGCAACTTTTGATTAAGTAAAACCACAAAATATTAGATGCACCGTTCGTTACTTGATACCAGACTACTCCATGATAATATTGTAACTAAACATGCCAATTTGCTAGTTAATTTTAATACTAAGTTAGGTACTTTACCTTACCTTTTCAATACAGTTTTTTTGCCTACACTAATATTATAAAGAGGAAAAATTTGTATTCTTGTATGTAACAATAAATTAAAAAAATACTGGACCGATTTCCAAAGTATTTTCACCATTTGAATGCTACATTACCCCTGATTAACATAGGCTATACAATATCACGCTACGACCCACGGGAACGGCGCAGTAACCACAGGCGTAACTTAACGCGGGTGAAAGGCGCCACGCAGACGAAGTCGCGGATACTTCGATAGTGTATAATAATAACGGGGCGGAAAAATTATTGACCTTTACAAATATTTAATTTCAAACCACACATACATTTTAATAAATTATTACTGAAACGTAGGTAGGTATAATTGCTTGGAAATTAATTTAAATCAAGTACAATCCTACGCAAAAACTAACCTGTGTAGGCTCTGAAAGCGCTGAAATAATCAAACGAAACTACTAAGTATGAAACCTGAAGTAAGCAAAGCATGCTTACTTAGTGCCAACTGTTACGTTGTTTGACTATTGCAATGGTTGTAACACGACTGAGAGTGTCAAATATCCACCCATCCTCACAAACTTTCTGTTGAGCGCGGGATCCTGGGTTCGCTCCCAGGTCGGGCAAAAAGTGTTATTGGGTTTTTCCTTCAGGAGTCTGTAATACCCCGGAGTCCGGAAGTCAGTGGTGTTACACCCTCATGCCTTGGAAAGCAAGTAAAGCCGTTTGTCTTGCGCCTGATTTCTTTACGGTTGTGTCGAATTGCCGTCCCATCGGACTGTGATAGATAGGGAAGAGGGAGTGCGCCTGTATTTGCGCATACACTATCACTATAATACCTCCTGCTCTGATTTCGACTGCCCCGTTGGTCTCGTGGTCGCAAGCGCGACTTCTGAGCAAGGAGTCCCGGGTTCGATTCCCAGGTCGGGCAAAAAGTGTTATTGGGTTTTTCCATTAGGAATTTCTTAGTAGCAGCCCGGAGTTTGGAAGTTGGTGGTGTGACACCCCCGAGCCTCGGAAAGCACGTAAAGCCGTTGGTCCTGCGCCTGATCTCTCTCCGGTCGTGTCGGATTGCCGTCCCATCGGACTATGAGAGTTAGGGAAGAGGGAGTGCACCTGTGTTTGCGCACACATTTGTGCACTATAATATCTCCTGCGTACGTGGCTAGTCTGCATTAAGATTACCCGCCGTGGCCGGAATCGGTCTGGAGAATTACATTTACAATACCTCCTGCGTACCTACTTGACTGTACCGCCGTGCCCGGAATCGGTCTGAAGAATACATAGGATTGATGATTGATTATTACACGCTTTAACGGCTGAACGGAATCAGCTGAAATTTGGCACACATATTGATTTAGCAGTTAGCTTCACACATATGATAATTTTTATCCCGTTTTTGTGTTTCCGCCGTGGAAAAATAATTGGCGTATCTAGAGTTAGTTTTCAGGGCCCCTAAGATGCCATGGCCGATGCGATGCAATGCGGTCAGGCGGAAGGTGAGCCCTACAGCCTGGGGTAGGCACAAGACCATTCTGGGGTGGGCACGGCCCACCCGGACCCCCCCTATATACGCCTATGGGGATAATTTACCTAGAACTTTGGCTTAATTCTGAACGCTACGTTCACGAAGTCACAGAAATTAGCTAGTTAATAATAAAATAACATAAACACCAAAGTCAAAGGCAAATTTATTTGAATTAGACCATTAAAGGCACTTAAGAACATCAATTACAAGGTAAAAAATAAAAATATGATATCTAATGATGCACCATTACCGCGGCAGCCTGGCTGAAATAGTTTTATTCCAAACAATCACTCGAATTCCTTTAGGATTCTAATTTAGAATAAGAAACGATTAGGTTTTTTTTTATTTGAGGCACTTATTTGGCCACACACGAGTTGTGAGCATACCTATAACTTCAAGTTTAATTTTGTTTTTAACCCCCGACGCAAAAAGATTGTTATAAGTTTGACGTGTCTGTCTGTCTGTCTGTCTGTCTGTCTGTCTGTCTGTCTGTCTGTGGCATCATAGCTGCCGAACGGATGAAGCGATTTCAATTTAGTTTTTTTTGTATTAAAGGTGACCTATGTGCGAGTGTTCTTAGACATGTTTGATGAAAATCGGTTGAGCCGTTTAAAAGTTGTGGGGGTGAAAGTAGGGAAGAAAAAGCGATTGTCTGTAAATATACTCGAGTGGGGTCTCAAACTTAACAATATCGACATTATAATAAGTAGGTACCAATAAAAAGTATAAAATAAAAAATTAAATTAAAAATTTAAAAAACCCCCAACACAAAAACCTAAGTTCCCTTTAAAAAGTAAAAAAATAAAAAAAATACGTCACGTTGGGGGACCGATGTTGCATTTAGGATACGATCGTCCCGAGCGGTCCCCCAACGTGACGTATTTTTTTTGTTATTTTTTTACTTTTTAAAGGGAACTTAGGTTTTTGTGTTGGGGGTTTTTTAAATTTTAATATATGATTTAAAAAGTAAGACTGCGTTTCAGTCGACGTTGTACATACCTCAAAAAACTAAGTTCGTCTAGAAAAATTATACTTTGCAAATGAAATATTTATTTTAGAGCTTTCTTTCAATTCTGTGAAATTTAGGATTTGAAAGTTAATTAATGTTAACAAAATGTACTGCTAACCTTGTACTTCGAAGAATATTACGTAAACTCAAAATATAAACGTTACTTAAGTAATTCATAGTAACATTACAATAGTTACTTAATCTAAGTAAAACGGTGCAATCTAACCCATCTCTTTATAACAGGAGCGGAGCGGGGGAATGCAGGGAGAGGGGAGGGGGGGACGCGGCAGACGTCCTCCTCTCGCTAAAACACGCCGTCGTCCACGGCGACTGTGCCTCCGAGGCCGTACACCCACAGGTACAACCATCTCTTTCACTCTCACCAATTTACCATGAACGAAACAAGGACGCATATACACGTCTCGGTTCATTTGTAAGGATTGGCTTCCCATCTCGCTCTAGCAACAAGGATTTTCATTAGCTGTTCCTGTCTAATAAAAGGGGTGTTTGGAGGGAAAATGGAAAACCGTGGAAACGGGGTTCCGCCCTTTTAGGGTTTCGATATGAAATAATTGTAATTAATACGGCATCTCGGATTATTATCGGCTTCCTTTTATGAACGTTTATATGTGGCTTCACGGGATTTATTGAAATTACAATTTTGATGGATTAATAGATATAAATAATTGCAATGTTTGTTTTAAGTATCTTTAGATTTATTATTAAAAAGTCCACTCCATTGCTGCATTGATAGATATAGATAATATGTACCTATATGTACTTATACATTGTGAAATTCAATTATCTCATAGAAAACACAAAGCAACGAAACTAATGTACCTAATCTATCTAAATACATATAACTCAAAGGTGACTGACTGACTGACATAGTGATCTATCAACGCACAGCCCAAACCACTGGACGGATCGGGCTGAAATTTGGCATGCAGGTAGATGTTATAACGTAGGCATCCGCTAAGAAAGGATTTTGATCAATTCTATCCCCAAGGGTATAAAATAGGGGATGAAAGTTTGTATAAATCTTCTTAGATTTTCGACTGATTGAACTGAAATTAAGGATTGGAACTACTATGATGAAGATATATCCGCTTAAATTCAACCCCCATGGGGATAAAATAAGGCATACGCGAGCGAAGCCGCAGGCTGCATATTGGTACCGTTTTTTATTGTTAGGTAATAGCTAATAATCTACATTGTTTTATATTTATCGTGAAATAACGGAGCTTATTTTATGTTAACAATGAAATAAAACAGTGTTGTAAAGTTATTTTTCTAATAATTTTATATTTAGCAAATCATTTTTATAAAATATTCTCACTTTATTAGGTATCGAAGTAACATCGAAGAAATCGTGAACAATATAATCACGTGATATTCTTATTGTTTCCAAAAGAGTGTGGGTTGAACTTCCACCAACAATGGGGTTGAATAATAAAATGTTTAGCTTACGTACCTACAGAATAAAACAAGTGAAAAATGATTACGCAAGCTTTTGTTGTTACCGACAAAGAAAATCTTTAGAAACTGTAATGAAAAGAAAACTACCATTCATTTTGTTACGCGAATTTTATCTGGAGAACGAAGAATTAAAAGTTTCTACCTCGGTAGAAATTATTCTTTTTAATGGCAACACGTGAGGAAATGTGGACGGAATTTAGTGTTATAAAAAGTTTAGCCTAGTGGTCCTCAGCGCGACTGCTACGCTAGAGGTCTTGGGTCCGATTCCCAGGTCGAGTAAATAGTAGTAGTAGTATTATTGATGTTCTGTCTCGGAATTGTAGGTAATGTCGTAACTTCTTATAGTTCCGAGACAGCGACACGACGCCGGCTTACGCTGAAAACCAGCGCTGTGGTTCCGGGCCTAGTGCACGGGCCACGGCTTTATGCTGAGTCTGAGCGTCAGCCGTTTCGCGTGGTTGTGGCGCATATTTCCACAGACATATTTTTATTTTTTTATTTAAACTTTGGTTTTTAAGTAGGTTAAGTAAGTTTATGTTATGTGCGTCGCTTTCACGCGAATAAATGGTTTTTCTTTCTTTCTTTCTTTCTTAGTGTTATTGGGTTTTTCTATGAAATTCTCAGTAGCAGCTCGGAGTTAGGATTGGTGCTTGGTTAATGGCAATAGTCTCGCCCCCTATCGGGGATAGTCAGAGGGGTGTACCATAAATACCGTATACATACCATCACGCCTATATTCTCTTTGGGGAATACAGGCGCGTTTCATCAATTTCTAGAGTGATTCAAGAAGAAGGTTTAAACCTATGGAACATCACGCAACGTCCAACGCGAGCGGAGTAGTAATCAAAGACGTAACTGAAAGCCTGTGATACCGTGGTATCACAGACTTTCAGACTATTGACTACGACTATTGACTATTTGACTATTGACTATCATACTATTTGGGCCAAATTTGGGCCCATTAGCTAGCCACATTTATTGTTACGCCAACTGCCTCGTTGGCCTAGAGGTCCTGAGCGCGACTGCTACGCTAGAGGTCCTGGGTTCGATTCCCGGGTCGAGCAAAAAGTGTTATTGGGTTTTCTATGAAATTCTCAGTAGCAGCTCGGAGTTTGGATTTGTGCCCGGTTAATGGCAATAGGCCCGCCCCCTATTACATGGGACCTAAATATACCGGCGAACTGTGGGTGTACATTGGTACACCTCTGCCTAACCCTTCGGGGAATACAGGCGTGATGGTATATTTTTTTTTATTTTATATTTTATTTATTGTTACGCCAGATATGTTATTCTGGTGATCAAGGGTGCATGTAAAAGGACAATTGGGACATCACACTAACATTGTAAAGGCGAAAGTTTGTGTGTTTGTCTCTTGTTCACGCTCAAACGGCTGAACGGATCTGGATGAAGTATGGCACTGATCTGGAATAACATATAGGATATTTTGTATCCCGGAAAAATGTACGGTTCCCGTGGTCAACTATATTTAGTTTGACGCGGATGAAGTCGCGGGCAGAAGCTAGTTGGCATATACCTAGTCTAGCTTCACAGTCACACTCCGAACCATAATTTGCAAAGAATTTAAAATCAAAGAAAGTTTTCTTCGTTTCCGTGCGTGCTACGCCGTAGACTCCACGCGTAGCACACGTAGCAGTGTAGCGAGGTTATTCTGGACTACGCGACAACTAAGGGCCTCCGCCCACGACCGATTTTTTACGGCCGATTTTTTCTCGGCGAGAATGGAACGTATGGATTCTAGTACATCAACGCCCACGGCCGAGAAAAAAACGGTCCAAAAACAAAATGTACGCATCCTGGCCGCCGATTATCGGTGAAAAATAGAAAATAGGGTAAATGCTCCAGTGAATGAACACTTAAGCATTCTTCAGACTTCAAAAAATCATTACATTATGTTGCCTCTAAAGTTAAAGGTTTTATGTTTTGGTAATCTATGTCTACTAAAGAATATTTTTTAACTTGGTTTTACGACATAACCTGTATACTTTTTTAGATATTTGGCAATATATTGAAAAATACCCTAAAACCCCAGTGAATGAATGAAATTTTCCAGTAAATGTACAGCATTAGAACCAGTGAATGAACACAAGTTTTTGTTGAATTAATAGTTACGAAAAATCCTTATTATTATATCAAATGCAGTTCAAAATGGAATAAATAAATGAACATAAATCCTTAGCCTCTAAATCTCTGCGGGTTGTTCGAAAGAGATACCGCGCCCCCGGAACGCAAAGGGCACATGAAGGAACATAGACGGGTTTTAGTCAGTAAAAGTCTGACACTCCCTCCCGCCCCGCCCAGGGCGGGGGAAGTTATTTGATGATTTCCCGTCTATAAAAAAAAAGCCTCTAAATCTGCTACAATCATTTTTTTTTTAACAAAGTGTAAGCCTTTAAACTCTTACTTAATCATTATATACCTTCATAAGCCTAGCCAACGTCATCAATCAATTCATCTTGATATGAGCCGAACGATGTCCACTGCTGGACATAGGCACTTCAGTAGTACAGAAGTGATTCCGTCTTCCCTTGTTGTCCTTAAGTTGTTAAGAAGCCATATTTATCTCATATAGGCTGACGTCCGGGATCTCATCGGTGTAGTGTCAGGTCAGTCTAGCTCTTGGGTCTTTTGTTGGACTAGAGACGGGTTTTTAGAACTTCTCTACCTCCCTCAAAAGCTCTAGTTTAGACAAGATGATCCTGCCATCATTAGTCTCCAGCTTCGTCAGCATTTGGGGTGTGTCGCGTTTGATGGATTTCAGGATCTGCCTTATAAGCCGAGCTTATTCCGACTGAACCTGCACCCACTGAAGACTGCCCGTTCCGTTCCCGTCTTTCCTTTATGAGCTTGGGAGTAGAGTCTCAGAGCTTTGATGTATTTGTTAGTTCTCCGTTCTCTAAAATGATGATTACTAACTCAAAATGTGGTATTCATTTATTTATTGGTTACATTTTTATGACGAAAGCTTTTATTTAACATGATGAAAATGTTATAGTTCATTCACTAGATTTAATGAAATTAACGATTGGTCAGTGAATTAACGGTCGTTTATTCACTGGATTTCAAACGTTTTTTAATGCCAATGCTGGAACACTCAATAATTTACTTAAAACTAGCAAAAATTGCAATGAAATTGATTTAATACATATATTATAACTACCCATTACTCGAATTTATAAATAACTTATAGTACATACTTTAATTACGGCTGCAAAGTGATATCAAAAAATTTGCGTCTGACCCAAGTCCTAAATTCTTGCCCGAACAAAGAAAATTTACACCAGCACTGCCAACTTTAAACGCTCGTCATTTTAAAACGAACAGTATCGCAATACATGAATGTTGTTACTATGTTAGAATAAAGAGCAGCAAATACAAAAAAAAAAATACTGCGTTGAGTAAAAGGTAATATCTTAGTTTATTATTTTTTGGAAAATACTCAGATTTGTTAATTCACTGGGGTGTGTTCATTCACTGGGGCACTTACCCTATGCGTCATGGATTTACTAGGGAAGAACGTTGTGTCATTGCTAAAGTCAAAAGTCTAAAGTCAAAAGCAGTTATTGCGAATTAAGTGTACAATTGTGGTGTTATGTTAAGTTAGTACTTATGAGTTTGAAGCATTTGAATAATAACAATAATTTATTATTAAAAAGCTTATTTATTTATTAATAATATGGTAAATCAAGGTTTTCTAAATTAATCGTCTGTGATTTAAATAAGTAAATAATATTGTGTTGATTTACGCAGGGTTTTAAATACCGGTAAATATTTATAAAATTACCTTTGACAGATTTACCGTTAATATAAAAATAACGTTAATGGATTAAAAATATATATAATCAAACGAATTTAATAAATTATTAAGAATGAAAATAACATTCGTTTTCAACGACTAAGCTTGCTGACTTAAATCCAGGGCGTGTTAACGTTATGAAATCAAAAAATAATAATCGTTACGTAACGTTAATTTCCATGAACTCGAAAATTTTGAAAAAAGTAACTTTATTAACGTTATTTGATAACATTACCAGTAATATAATGTTAATGAACATTAACATAGAATATGAATTAATCGTTATTTTTACCGTTAAATTAGGTAAGTTGCCGTTTTGTACGTTTATATTAATTGTCACTGACTAACTATATTGGGCTTGTGGTCGCAAAGCGCGTCTGATCAGCGTGAAGTCGTGGGTTCGATTACCAGGTCTAATAATAACATATACGGTTACTTTTACATCGTTCTGCAGCTGAAACACTGGAACTCCAGTCGAGTAATAGTTGTTATTGCGTGTTTTTTTTTAAGACGTCTCGAAGATGTTGGAAATTCTTCATTTTTTTTGTTATTCGAGTTAAATGTTAGTAGCGCTCCTGTCTGATCGATTAATGTATTCTTTAAAGGCTACCTTACGCATGTATAGTCGATAAGGTTTACACACAAATATGCCTTGACTGCAAGGAAGCGTTACTTCGCGTTCTTACTATTTCACAAATGTTCGTGTTATTTTATTTATTTTTGTTATTTATCGAAAATAATAGTGCCAATAGCTTCTGTTAGGTACTATGATGGATCTCATGACTTTTGATTTCAGAACGATGTAAAAGTAAGCGTGTTATTCTCACTCGTAAGAATCGGGAAAAGTATTGTTAGGCACTACATTAGCGCGACGCTAAGCTGGGCGACCCGCCACACCTCCGTCCTACGCTACTTCCATCTTAGAAAGATCAATTGTTTAAAAAAAAAACGATAAAAATATCGTCAATAAACAATTTAACGATAAATTGTAACTTAAATAACCTTAAATCTATTAACGTTATTTTTATACTATCGGTAACTCTGTCAAATAAAAATTGCGATATAAAATTTGACCGCTATTTTAAGCTCCTCCCTCGAAAGTCACCGACGAAAACACGGTCGTGGGCGTTGAAATTTTTGAAAAAACGGGCCCGTTTTTCTGCCCGATTATCGGTCCAAAAAAATCGGTCGTGGGCGGAGGCCCTAAGCCTAACAATAAGTTATAATTGATAGGTACGGTCTATAATTATCTTGTTGGTTATGTTTTCACATTATATTTTAAAGGCATTACTGTTAACATACACATACCATCACGCCTGTAATCCTTGAAGGATTAGGCAGAGGTGTACCAATGTACACCCAGTCCGGCGGCATGTTTTAAGTCCAATTACTGTAAACCCCCTCAATTCCCAGATGATGGTGAACAACGGCGGGTACCCGTACTACGAGCACTACGGGGGCGCCCCGCTGTTCCCCACCATGAGCGTCAACGTGTCCATGAACATGACCATGCATGGCTGTCCGCCGGAACAGCTGTGTTCACAGGTTAGTTCTAGAGTGATGGAAATGGTAGGTAGTACGAATAAGAAGAAGTATAAGAATATTTTAGGGGGCCCATTTATCGAGTGTGCTAGTCACCCCCTGCCATTTTATCTATGTCATAAAAACATTGATTGGCAGGGGCCATAGTCCTTCCATTGTGTCACGAAACTAGTCCATTTAAGCCACCCAAACCCATAGCCCTATTCTTTGTTTCCATATTCTGCAATAGTCCTGCGCCAGCCGGGGATTGTCCTTGGGTGCATTTGCATAGTGCAAACAGAGATAATTGCCGGTTGGTGTTCCATTTCAGTGTAAAGCCTTGTAAGGGGCCTATGCGAGTTGGCTTCGGCTCTTCGTACTCCTTCCAAAGGTCCGGGGACCCTAGGGTCCCGAGATGAGTAACGTAATCAAAATTTATTGTTCCATTGTTACAGACACAGAAGTAAATATAAAGAACTCAAAGTAAACATAAAATTACATAATAATATGGTATGCTTTTATTAGTTATGTAACAGATTATAAAAAAAGGGGTTTTAAATTGTACGACGGTCCCCAAACTAGGCAGCGCCTGATTCTTGGGGGCCTAAGTTGTATGTAGTACTTCTGTGTGTATGGTTTTTTAAGTACCTAAGTGTACTACAGTTTAGTAAAGGGTCTGCCTCACTAGCCAAGTCGCAAACGATAATCGTAAACGCTCGTTAGGTACCAATAGATTTTCAACTTAATACCTCAGAGCCTTAAGTTGAAAATCTATTAAAGATTTCTAAGCGTTAGCGACTGGAAAGAACGAAAACGCTAAGCAATTTTCATTAGATCTTTAACTTAAAACCAAGCACATAAAGTTGAAGATCTATTAAAGCCTACTCAGCGTTTGCGTTTATCGTTTGTTACATGGCTACAGGGGCCGATGTGCTATCTCTGGATAAGTCTCGGTTATGTTATCAGGGTCCGGTGCTCAGTAGGTGTTCTTTATTTTAGCATATTAAAAAGAAATGTTCCAAGAATATACATTAAAAATAGTGCACTGCCCGCAACGTAGTGGTAAGTCCTAAGCTGATGGTGGTTAGAGATCACGAGTGAGCGAGTGGAGTGCCTAAAGACGACCGCCTTCTGCATTATTATATTACTTAAATTAACCAGTACTTTGGCAAAAAGGTTTAATCGAGCATAGGAATTTTAAATTGCTCGCATATTAAAATAACCATTATCCGCTCTTCCCCAGATGCAATGGAACCAGAACGCCTCCACCCCATCCGTCAACGTCGTGTACCCACAAACCCAAAACGTGATCAGCTCTTCCACCTACCCCTCAGCCACCTACTCCTTCACCGCGGACTTCAGAGCACCTAACCAGAGCGACCCTTTGATCACCGCTACGTCGACCTTCAAGCCAATGCTGCAAAACCCTCAAAAACCCAACCCCAACTACTCGTTATTCCAGCAGAAACCCAACTTCTCGAACCAGAAGGGGTTAAGCCAGACCCTGAAGAGGCCACCGGCGAAGCTGTATGCTCAAGAGACGCAGAAGGAACAGAACTTGGGGGGCGGGTATATACTAAACCAGGGTCAGATGCACCACCAAGAGTATGGATATGCCTCGTGCTCTTCAGGGAAAGTGCCCGTGAGTGGGATTCTATAATGTTTTAGCTAGGGCCTATTTCGGTGTCAGTAAGAGCACTATCTGAAAAAATACAAATTAAAATAGGTGAAAATTTGTATGGAATTATCTGTTAGACAAATTACCCGGAAGAAATGTGGAGAAACAATGCATTTGGTCTTCATTCCTATAACTAATAAACTGGTTCCATAGAAACTTGGCAACAACAGGCTTTTTGAAGTTCCTACTATATGATAAAAACCATTTAGAAATACATAATTTTCTATACTCGTAGAAAATAGATTTAGGGTCAGCGCAAATCGGCGGATTGTCATATCCGCCGATTTGATAATAATCTTTGATTTTTGTACTAATTAATTTTTGATGTATCAAACCGATCTTGCAAATTCCGCTGCGATACACCGAGGTAAATTTTTGGGATTCCATGTCTATATACAGTACATAGATAAGTATAAAATTTGAAGTCATTAATTTAGAATCCTCTGCTATGATTTGAATATCCAGGTGGGAGCCCTGAGCACTTGCTCCGAAGACGACGAACAGAAGCCCAATCTCTGCCGTATCTGTGGCAAGACATACGCCAGGCCGAGCACGTTGAAGACTCACCTCCGAACACATTCGGGAGAGAGGCCCTACAGGTGTGGGGACTGCAACAAGAGCTTCTCGCAAGCTGCTAACCTGACGGCGCATGTGAGGACGCATACCGGCCAGAAACCGTTCAGGTAAGTTATTGGAATTTTGAATGAACCATCTTTTTTCTTTTTGACTAGAAGTGAAGATCGAAAACTCTGGAAGATCGACTAAAGTCTGCATCTCGTCATCTCTTCGCAAACAGATGCTGGTATTACCTCAGTCAAAGGCTTAGGGGGCACATTTCCAGTTGATAGCAATGCAGTTTTTTTAGAATGTTATAATACCTACCATCTATTTTTTTTCCGCTTTTATTTACATTTTAATAAGCACGAATCTCGAAGTGTTGGATACATGTGTTGTACAAGTGTTAGAACGAAAATGAAGAAGTCTAATTCAAAATGAGCATCTTTGCAGTCTTCTAATATTTTCTTCCATCTTCCACAGGTGTCCAATATGCGATCGTCGGTTCAGCCAGAGTTCCAGCGTGACCACTCACATGAGGACACATTCTGGAGAACGACCATATCAGTAAGCCCTTATTTATGTCTTTCCGATCTTCTGCAACTAGATAGTCTTACTAAAAAAATTAAGTACCTAGAACCAACTTCATGTTGTGTTTTTAGTAGACTCTCATAGAAAAACATGTTTTTTTATCTAGCCTACACTGTAATACTTCTTCTTCTTCTTGCACGGGCACGGGCAAGTACCAATGCGACTTTTTCCAATTCAGAAGTACTTTCTAAAATGTGATGGAAATGAAGTGAAGGAATGGAGTGGAGTGAAGTAGTGCTAGTGAGTGTGAGTCAGAGTAAAGTGTGGGGAGTGAGTGGAAGGGAGTGTGGTTTTAGCCGGTAGGAATCCGGTATTGCCCTGGATAGCTCGTCTGGACTGAACACTAAGGCCGGTCTTATACGTTCGTTTTTTTCACCGGTCAACAAACCGTTTGTTTTTGCCGGATTCGCGGCGGGCTTACAATGAATTTGTGTACACGCACCGGATACCGGTCTGATGACAAATTTTCGTCGAATTCGTAAACCAAGAGACCGAGAATCCGGCGAAAAAAGGAGTCCACAGAAACCTCCGCCTTCCCCGAGGCGGAGGCACTCCATGAGGATTTCCCAAAAGTAAAACATTTAGTGTATTAAATCGATGTACTTTCGTTTGTCTCTCTGACCAGGTGCAGATCCTGCAAGAAAGCGTTCTCGGACAGTTCAACGCTGACGAAACACTTACGTATCCACTCCGGAGAAAAACCTTATCAGTGTAAATTGTGTTTATTGAGGTAACACCTATTTTCAAAAAAAGTTTTTTTTTACTTTACCTAACAGTGTCACTCTTGCATCATATGCGTGGCATAACCAACTTACTCAATGAGACCAAACTTCCCTGGGCAGCTGAAATAATAGTAAAAAAGTGTGTCTGGATTTGCGCACACACTAGCGCAGAGATATTATCGGAACTAGGTAGTCTAATCTCAGCTGAGTGTGGCCGCTATGACCGTAATGGACCTCTATGCATTGTCCCAGCAGAGGTCATAATGTATGTACCTATATTCCAATTGAAACAACGTTTGAAAAATAAAGTTGTGCTATCGTTATTTGAATGTTAGTGTCTAAGTTCCGTCACTTTATAAGTATAAAAATCAATTTTAAAAAAAGCTATTAGGAAAACATCTCCCGCCCTTTCTATATTTACCTAACAATGTTAAAAAGGCAACTAAAAACATGATTTTCCCCAGGTTCTCTCAATCGGGCAACCTGAACCGTCACATGAGGGTTCACGGCAACATGTCTGGCGGAATGCTCGGCTGACACTTGCAGAGGTGCGGCCTCTCCGCCGTCTACTACTGAACTAAGAGGAACCAAGTTTCATTAGAACGAAAGATAATAGACAATGGAAATTGTGTTTTTTTGTAATTTAAAAAAAAGTCGATTTATAATGTGTATTGAAAATGAAAGTGTTAAAATAATTCGTAATCGATTTTTAACAGTGAATTATGACAAAAAGAAAAAAAGAATGTTTACACAAATAGACAAAAAATTAACTGACGTAGGTACTAGCTTCAACCATACACGCTAAGTACCTATTGCTATAATACAACTACTACTAGTCGCTACACATAAGTGGTTCGGCACATTCGGTTCGGCATTTTGAAAAGGAGGAACCGAATAGGCCGACCCTCATAAGTGCCTAGCTACCCTTAGCTCTAAGTTTACCTTAATATCGATTTTGAATATTATAACAATTTATTGTAAATATGACAAAATTATGTGAAAATGTTTGTACATAATTATTGTAGGTTACTAAGATATAGTAAATATGTCAACATTCCAGTATTAACAATGATCTAGTCATTAATTATTAACACTTTTTAATAATAATGTACCATAATTCTACTGAGGAGAATTTTTGAAATTCTTTCTACCATCGAGTGATAGTCAGGCCCACTTGGCCCGGTCTGTGAAATGAAAGGATTAATTTTCGAAAATGCACTTATCAGACACCTATTTCAGTATTATTATTGTAGCATAGCTTTGTAAATGAAATTGAGAAATACAAATTAAATAAAATCAGCTCTTCAAATAAATGTTGTCTTATTTTCGTGCACAACCTTCATCAAGATATAGAATTATTTAAATATCGCGCGAAAATCCAGTGTTGTCAGTAGCATGAAGCATTTTTCTACTATTAGTCAATCATGGACCTAGAATATCCACTATCATAATTTTAAAAGTGAATCATGCAACTGATTCGTCATAACTCAACACTTTTTTTTTAGTTTGTTAAATCGTATACACAAAAACATGTTTCACATTTCCCAGAATAAACAAGCTGTATGTTGTGTAATCAATTTGTTTGCAGCTTTATTTTATTTCTGAACGCATTGTTAACATTCCCAAATAAAGAAAACAATAGGTTTTTTAAGAGTCACGTATCTTACTCCTCGAAATTTTGGATGGTAATTTTAAATTGAGGCTTACATATAACACCAAAAGTACACGAAATAACTGTTTTATTTAATATTGTGTAGTATTATAATACTTCCAAGTTAAATTCATTAATAAACTACACATTCAAGGGCTTTTTGGTTAACTGCATGCAGGAGACACTAAACGAACTTGTTCCTCAGTTCATCAGTTTGACACATCATGACATGATTTCTCTGTCTGAGGGGTTTCCTTGTCGGGAATAATTAGTAATTCAATAATTTACTTCTTGTACGGGTCAACCGGTGATTCTAAGTTACAAATTTGATAATACAGTTATTTACACTGCCGCTGTTTGCTAGGCAGCGTCGATTGTGTAAATATCCTATTACTACTACGAAATTTACTGCATCGGTCGGTCGGACTGTTATATTTTGTGTTGTAAATCGTCTATTTACTTGAAAATATGACTGAAACTTCACCGGATGAGCCAAATTCTAATCGTAAGGACTTCATTTGCGGGGTTGTTGAAGGTAATTGTTGTTATTTTTACGTGAAACTATGTGATATGTGTGTTGTAGTTATACATCTTCTATCTAAGTTTGTAATGGAGTGAATGACCTAAGCTTCATTTACAGGCTTTTACGGACGTCCGTGGACTACTGAACAAAGGAAAGATCTGTTTCAAAAGTGAGTATTCTTTGCAATGACCTACCTTATGTTTATAAGATGTGGTAGAAAAGAATTTGTTCCTATTTTGATAGTTTGGATACACTGCAAGGTCTATGACCTACTCTGCAGGGTCGTATTGTAATCGTCCTTAATAAAAGAATAACAAGTAACCTTATAATTTTTACAATGTTCAGCGAGTAACAGGATTAACATAGATTTAGGGCAACTCTTAACCTAATTACTGATTCACTGTAAACAATTATGAAAACCAAATAAACAAGATCATTTCAATGATCAGAAGTTTCTAGAAATCACTTGTAGTCTTTCTTAGTAAACAAGATACTTGGAAATGAAACTTTCACCCACATTTCATAGATAGTAATTATTCAATTATGGTTATTATGCAAATATAAATAAGGTCCTTATTGTTCTAGGCTTTATTAACAGCTGTTACTTTATTTATGTAGGTGTAAGTTCAATGAACTCTAATAATCTTACTTTTTATTGTGTAGTATAAGTAAATGATTTTCTGTTGCATCGTTGTAAACAAATTTAAAGATGTTGTTAAAGAAATATAATATCTATTCCTGGGTGACCTGAATATACAGTTTATTTTATTATGCGCACTGTGCCGTTACAACTACTTTCATTGATCTTTAATGTTTTGAGACCTGTTGACTCCTTAGAGAGTCATAAGTTTCCCTCTGATAACCGCTGGCTCGCGAGGCAGTCACTGTAGCCAGCACTGCCACCCTCAAATTGTCCTTTTTGTTATAGGAATAAGACTGATATTATCAAGTATTTTATTTATGTTGGGCACAACCAAGATCAAGCTATCTAATCATACTAAATAAGATCATTTTAACAGTTGACAAAAAAAAAATGCAGTTACACAAAGCTGTTACTGCTGTCAGAACCAAAATAAAACGTCTGGGTTTCAACAGCTTTTTATGTTTTGAGTCTTGGGTTTCGATAGGTCAAGTCCGTTGGTTCAATGGCATTCTGCACTCATGTGTTTATTTACTTACATTATCAACAACGTCACTAATAATATTGTCAGAGATAACATTTGCAGTAAAACAATAACAATCAACTTAGCCTGTATGTTTACTGTCTAAGATTAGATCATAATAAATTTTATTAGTTTTATGTCAAATATACAACACACTACAATATTTATACACATTACATAAACACTAATTATTTAATAATTAAATAACCTTAAATAATACCACAAAATACATGTTGAGACATGGGGTCATGTACCAATACCAACCTAAAACAGTTACATTAAATCAAAATGTCATAAAAATCCTCTGCAGCCCTATTAACTGAAAAAGACCGGCCACATTGCCATATTAGATGGATTTTTAAACTGTTACTATTTATACACATACAAGCAGACCCCAAACAACTAACTGTAGCCCATAGAATTATTTATTACTTCCATGTGGGAATAAAACCTGCAACACGCAGCACAGCAGTCAATTACTCAGCCACTGTGCCGAACCATATTGTAATGACAAACATAATAAACACAAATAAAATTTCCACAGGCTAAAAAAATGGGGCATGGACATGTACGTTTACGCACCAAAGGACGACTACAAGCACCGGGCATACTGGCGAGAGCTATACACTGTGGAGGAAGCGGAACACCTGACTTCCCTCATAACCGCTGCGAAGGCTCAAGGCATCATATTCTGTTACGCATTGTCTCCGGGACTGGACATTACTTACAGTAGTCAGAAGGAAATTACTACTTTGAAAAGGAAATTGGAACAGGTATTGTTTGAAGTTTCTTGTTGCAAATGAACTCTGTGACTTATAAACAATTTTTTATATCTGTAAAGCTGACAGCTGCTGCTTGCTTGTTTGTTTGTTTGAATGTTGTAATCTTAGAAACTGCTGGTTCTTGATTGGTGACATATGATTCAAGAAAATCAGTTCACGGGTTGGAAGATTTTTTTTCCTTTTCTTTTTAAATGTTTTTAGCTTATAAGCTCTTGTGCAGTTGATTGTGGAATTTTCTGGTTGGATGTGAGCATCTCCCATAGAGTTTTGTCTGTGACTGGAGATTTTGAATTTACAATACCTCAAGCATTTCGTTAGAGACTTGCTAGCGTGCACAAGCGAGAATTTTAGTATACACCCTTATTAAAAAATATTGTTAGATCATTGTGGAGATAATTAAATACATATTTGTAATAGTCTATTTAAATCAAGTAATGACACTATCTTTATTTCCCAGGTTTCCCAATTTGGCTGCACATGTTTTGCTCTGCTGTTTGATGACATTGAGCCGGAGATGAGTGAGGCTGACAAACAGATATTCCAGAGTTTTGCACATGCACAGGTTAGAGACTATATTTTGGTAGTTTTGTTGACCTCCATACACTCTACACACTCCGAAACACACATTGTCGCAATCGGAGGTATTGAGATAGGTTATAAGGTATCTAACATTACGCTACGACACACGGGTGCGCAGCAGTAACCAACGACGTTATTTAACGCGCAGGGTACAGCTAGTCTATACCTAGACATTATAAATAGGAAAGATATTTTATTTGTTTGTACCAAATGAGCTCCGAAACTACTGGACTGATTTTAACCATTTTTGCACTAATAGATAGCTACATTATTTCCGAGTAACATAGGTTACATAACATCAAGCTACGACACAACCGGAGCGGAGCAGTAACCAAAAATCTAACTCAATGTGGGTGAAATAAGCCACAAAGACAAAGACGCGAATAATTCGCTAGTAATTTATTATTTATTTATCATCACTTACAATTATCATTACAGGTTCAATCCAATGCAATAAGCGACGCAAATCTAGTAATAACAACTTATATTCTAAAACTTATTAAATATTTATTTATTTATTTATTTAAACTTTATGCACAAAAAAAAGTACAAAGGCGGACTTAATGCCTTAGGCATTCTCTACCAGTCAACCAAAGGTGGTGAAGAGATAACATGGCAGGTGCAAATTACTGTACAAGAGTATTATAACAATGAAATGTACACAAGTACAAAAAAAAAATTAAAATACTCCATACTCTAAATGTACAAAAACAATAATATTATAATAATGCAATATATATTATTCCATATACATACATTTTTACATATATACAAACAAACATACATATATACATACATACATACATACATAACTGTATACCTACATATAAAATACATATTCTATGAAGGTTCAGAAAAGAAGATTAAGAGACAACTCTTACAATTGCTCCGAAAAATAAGTCCGCAATTTCTGCTTGAAAGCATACCGACTGATGGCTGTCCTGATATCGAGAGGAAGCGCATTCCAAAGAAGAATAGCCTGGACATGAAAGGAAGAATGAATGAAATCAGAAGTATGAGAAGTACAGTTAAGTAGAAGATTATTAGAGGAACGTAGACTCCTATCATGAGTAGAACAAAGATATTGAAAATGAGAAGTAAGATAAGAAGGAGGAGAGCGAGAATTGAGAAGGGAATAAAGCGTGGTCAACGCACGTAAATTTCTTCTTTGACGAATAGGTAACCACTTAAGCTCCGATCTGAAGCTAGACACGTGGTCATATTTCCGCAAATTAAAAATGAACCGAATGCAGTTATTTAGCAGCCTGTCCAATTTATCCAACAGGACAGCATGCAGGTCAAAGTAGCACACATCACCATAGTCAATTATAGGGAAGATTAAAGACTGCACGAGCATTGTTTTCGTCTTTGCAGGCAAAAAGTTCCTCAGACGATACAAGAAACGCAAGGTACCGTTGACCCGCTGACAAACACTGGAAACTTGATTTTGCCAGCTAAGCGTCGAATCAAGATATAAACCGAGATCTTTCACGCAAGGGCTAATTGGGATGATAGTACTATTAAGAACTATAGGAGGAAGATGTGACACCGCCACTCTGCTCATCATTCGTGAACTTCCTATGACAATGGCCTGGCATTTTGTGGGGTTCACAGACACCCCAAATCTGTCAGACCAATTGTTGATGGCATCCAGATCCCGGTTTATATCCTGAATAGCCGCTGAAAAGTTACCCACCTGTGTTGAAGTATACAGCTGAAGGTCATCGGCATACAAATGATACGCACACTGAAGAAAGGGAGTAATAAAATTAATGAAAATAGAAAACAATAAAGGAGAGAGAATGCCGCCTTGAGGAACCCCAGCACCAAGATCACGCCAATTCGAAGAATTCTCATCAACGCGAACTGACTGCTGACGTCCCCGAAGATATGAAGAGAACCATTCCAGCGCCTCAGACGAAACTTTAAGATGCGAGAGCATAGGTAGGAGAATATCATGGCTGACAGCGTTGAAAGCATTGGAGAAATCAATTAATACTAGAACAGTAACCTTTGTGTTCTCCATTGCCTCCTTTACGTCACCAGTCACTTTAAGGAGGGCAGATGTAGTACTATGACCAGGCCTGAATCCAGACTGCAAAGAACTCACGAGGTTGTTACGGTAAACATACCCCGAGAACTGCTTATGGACACAGGCCTCAAGCACCTTCGACAGGAATGGGAGAATGGAAATGGGCCGGAAATGACATGGAAGGCTGGGATTTGAGATTTTAGGGAGAGGACGGACATAAGCTTTGCGCCACAGGGATGGGAATACGCCAGAATCTAAAGAAAAGTTAATAATGTAGGTAATGGGAGGAAGTAGGAAGTCGAGGATTGTAGTGACCATACAACGACTAATGTCATCGCAACCCACGGCCCTGGATTTGATGGACAGGATGATCTTTTTAATTTCATCCTCGGTTACTGGAGAAAACTTAAAGGAATCCACACTGGGCCTAGCTAAGCCTGCAATGAAACCAACCGTCTGAGACAACACTTGGGGATCCAAGAGACGGGATGTAGTAAAATGACGGTTGATATCATCTAAGGCAATAGTCGTAGGGAAATCTATATGACGTTGTTTACCGATACCCAGAGTACCAAGGAACTTCCAGATATCAGCAGGAGAAGAAGACGTTATATTCTCAAGAATATGGCGGCGTTTAGCATTGCGTATCATCTGATTGCACCGATTCCTAGCTAACTTGTAAAGGCTCCAGTTCTCTTCATCTCGTTCCTTCCTGTATCTGCGAAAGGCCCGATCCCTACGCCTCATCGCCATTTTAACCCCTCTCGTCATCCACGGAGCTGGCGGACGTTTCAGCTTCACCTTCTTCACAGGAGCGTGGGTGTCATAGAGCGCAAGGACAGTCTGATTAAAAAGACACAACTTGTCATCAACAGTCCTCGCCGCTGTAAGGTGTTCCCAAGTCTGATCTGACGCATCCTGACGCAACTTGTCCGCATCCATGCGCGCAAAACAACGCATGTGCAGTACTTTAGGGACAGGTCTAGGAGGTTTAAGGACATATGATAGGTAAATGAGGTCATGGTGGGAAAAACCAGGAGCAGGACACTGACCATGAGAGGAAACAAGATTAGGAGAGGATGTTAGGATAAGGTCGAGCCAAGTGTCATCACCTGAGATATTACAGTGAGTAGGCTGCAATGGAAGGACTTGGAGACTGACGGATTCGAGGATATGGAGGAGTTTACGGGTACGAGGAGTATGGTGAGTAAGGTCAGTGTTAAAATCACCCATGATGATGCAATGTGCATACTCCGATCCTACAGCTTCCAGAGCCAATTCAAGGTCGGAAAAGTAGTCAACTGCAGGCGGACAATAAACAACACCCAGGAGGGCTTTTATACCTTTGAAGTAAACCTCAAGGAAGAGATACTCTGCGGTGGCGCCATAATTAGACGGAGAAGAGGCAAGGACTTAATATTATAATGCTGTCCTTGTTATCTTATATAAATAAAATTCTCGTGTCACAATGTTAGTTACCATACTCCTCCGAAACGGTTTGACTGATTCCAACATAATTTTGTGTGCATTTCGGGTAAGACTGAGAATCGGCCAACACCTATTTTACATGATCCAAAAAATATAAAAATGTTGGAGCAACATTTGCCCGGTCAGCTAGTCTTTTTTTATAATTGTCTTGTACCTCTTCACCCAGGTATCAGTGACCAACGAGATCCACCAACACCTGGGCTGCCCCCGCTTCCTGCTGTGTCCCACGCAGTACTGCTCGACGCGCGCAGTGCCCTCTGTCAACAGCTCGGAGTACCTCAACACTCTGGGGACCAAGCTGTCGCAGCAGATTGATATTATGTGGACTGGTATGCTTATGTTTTTCTACTTAGTTGTATTAGGACGAGTCACGAATTATTTAATAAATAATTGGGGGCTGTAGTGTTATTGGGTTTTTCTAATAGGAAGTTCTCAGTAGCAGCCCGTAGGTTGGAAGTAGGTGGTGCTTTCTGAAACGGGGATGTCTCCCCCGTGTCACAGAAAGCACTTAAAGCTGTTGGTCCCGGCTGTCATTCCTAGATCTTTGACAGTCGTTACGGATAGCCAGAAGCCTGGAAGTTCGATAACTAGTTTTACCAAGAGATATTGTGTTGCCCCAGTACCGTAACTGGTTTGTGGAAGTCAGACAGGCAGTCGCTCCATTTAAAACACGGGTATTTAGCTGCACCCGGTTAGACAGGAAGCCGACCCCAACATAGTTGGGAAAATAAATAAATAAAATAAATAAATAAAATAAATAAATAAAATAAATAAAATAAATAAAATAAATAAAATAAATAAAATAAATAAAATAAATAAAATAAATAAAATAAATAAAATAAATAAAATAAATAAAATAAATAAAATAAATAAAATAAATAAAATAAATAAAATAAATAAAATAAATAAAATAAATAAAATAAATAAAATAAATAAAATAAATAAAATAAATAAAATAAATAAAATAAATAAAATAAATAAAATAAATAAAATAAATAAAATAAATAAAATAAATAAAATAAATAAAATAAATAAAATAAATAAAATAAATAAAATAAATAAAATAAATAAAATAAATAAAATAAATAAAATAAATAAAATAAATAAAATAAATAAAATAAATAAAATAAATAAAATAAATAAAATAAATAAAATAAATAAAATAAATAAAATAAATAAAATAAATAAAATAAATAAAATAAATAAAATAAATAAAATAAATAAAATAAATAAAATAAATAAAATAAATAAATAAATAAAATAAATAAATAAAATAAATAAATAAAATAAATAAATAAAATAAATAAATAAAATAAATAAATAAAATAAATAAATAAAATAAATAAATAAAATAAATAAATAAAATAAATAAATAAAAGGCTAAGCAGATGATGATGTAGTTAAATTTAATATCAATTAATAAAAGTAATAAAAGTCGTATACCTTTGACAAATTACTCTTTACTATTAGAAATCATTCAACCTTTATCCTATACAAAGTTCAACAAATCCACAAGATGGAATAACACACATACCACAAACTGTATATAGTCATTGTAAATAACAAACTGCAACTATAAATAGTCACGTGGGCGCTAAGTGAATGGAATAAATCGTCCTTAGCTAACATGTTTAGGACACGTTACAAGAGCTAATGTCACGTTGTGACGTCATCACGTGTTAGTGAGTCTGGGTAGATAGAGTATGCTTTGTTAAAATTGAGGTCGTGTATGTATCATTGATTTAACAAAAAGAGAACTGGTGTCAAAATTAATAAAAAAAAAAACAGCTTGTATAGACAAGTTCCTCCTTTTTTAGAGTTCCCATAATAAGAATAATAATTGATAATTTTCATAATTGTTACTCAGTGTGGAGTGGTTATGGCTTTACAACCCTTCCCACATACCCCGCGTCGAAAATTTTCTTCGGAAATCAAGAAAAAAAAAATCAGCAGTTCCCTACATTTCGAAAAAAAGGTGTCTAAAATCCTAACCTATATGTCTAATATCTTCCGCAAATCTTTCCTGATTAATTACGTTGCGGGATCCAAGACTTTTGAATCGTTTGTCCGGGACAGGTCGAGCTTCATTGGCTCGACGCTTTTCTGGCGGTCTCCAGTATTCATTCTGGTTTTCAGGAGTTACAGTCGGGCTTGTCCCATATAAAGAGTCTCTAAAATCCCTTACCTATTAAATATCATAAAAAAATGTTTGCGCATCGCTTCCCTCCATGTAATAAAGATATAAAGCCTTATTCTTGAAAACCATAATGTATGCTAAGTGTAAACCTGTCAAGATTTCCATTGATTACTCATACTTTGATTACACTTATTATTCATAGCATAGTTGACTAGACATATGGGTAGTTTCCGCTATGTTGTATGCTGTTTTTTGTCTAAAGGTCGTTGAACTTTTGCGGTAGGTGAATGAACTTTTGGCTGGAGTGAAGAATATTTTTTACATGTTTTGCTGTTTATATTGGTGTTACATTTCATAAACGCGCGTAAATCATGGTCAGTCATATAACTCGGGAATGGTATAACTCGGGAATGGTTATGATTTAATCCTTACTAATATTATAAATGCGTGTCTGTCTGGGTGAATTAAAAAGATACTTTAAACGAGGTTTCAGTCATCATCATCTGCCTAGCCTTTTCCCAACTATGTTGGGGTCGGCTTCCAGTCGAACCGGATGCAGCTGAATATCAGTAAACGAGGTTTCAGTATCAAAACAATATTATTTTGTTGCCAAAAAACACTATTTATAAAAACAAAACAAAAACATGAATTATAAAAACGATTTAATGTCCTTTATAGCAACAAACTATGTTATTATTCTAATGTTAAAACCTTGTTCTGCTTCACCCTGTTTGAGCGTTTTGCATATTGTTTATGCAGAATGTTTTTCTATACAAGATGGAATTTAGACTTGAACATTCTGCTGTTCAATACAAAAGTGCCGTATATTATAGTTATAATAAATGAAATACCCCCCGCTATAACTGCCCCGTTGGTCTCGTGGTCGCAAGTGCGACTGCTGTGCAAGGGGTCCCGGGTTCGATTCCCAGGTCGAGCAAAAAGTGTTATTGGGTTTTTCTATGAAATTCTCAGTAGCAGCTCGGAGTTTGGATTTGTGCCCGGTTAATGGCAATAGGCTCGCCCCCTATTACATGGGACCTAAATATACCGGCGAAGGTGTACATTGGTACGCCTCTGCCTAACCCTTCGGGGAATACAGGTGTGATGGTATGTTTTTGTGTTTTTTTAAATAAATGAAATAATAGCTGTTTATTTTTTTAAATATAATTTCGTCTTTCATAAGTGACCATCACATCCTGAATTCAGGACAAAAAATTCACGTCACCGTATAATGCTATATAAGTTCAATCACGAAGCAATTTCTTATGACTGGATATTTCTTTTATTTCTAGGTCCCAAGGTAATATCGAAGGTGCTGACGACAGAGGCGATAGAGGAAATAACTCAAGTATTAAGACGTCCTCCCGTCATATGGGACAACCTACACGCCAACGACTATGATCAGAAGCGAATGTTTTTGGGTGAGTTGGAATTATAAAGGCTTGCACATTCTAGTTGAGTAAAAGATTGCACTTGAATAATATCAATAAAAAAGAAATAACTGATTCTTCCCGCGACTTCGTCCTCGTGGGATTCACATACCACACGACAATAGATTTTTATACAGTCATATTACTACCTACTCTAGCCCCCCTCCCCACCCTCCGCCCCTGGTACGTCCGGTAAATATTTTTAAATTAAGCCAACACTGGCTGGAGGCCTTAATTTCTAAGGCAACAGCAGGAAAGTCCGGTTAAACAGTAAACAACCCCCTAGATGGCAATGGGAGGTGCCGTTCCGAAATAAAAAGTTATCTATTCTTATAACCTCTTATGACCTTTTTTCTCTATATGATTTCTTGTTAAAGAAGAAGGAAACCTTGAGTCTTATTATGACACTAATGACTCCAACAGTCGCCAGCACATCAAAAATAGTACTTACATCATAACACATAAAGTCTATAATATTCAACCCATATTCTCCAGGACCTTACTGCGGCCGTTCACCAGAGCTGATCCCCCTGTTGCGCGGGGTGCTGACGAACCCCAACTGCGAGTACAACGCTAACATGATACCCATATGGACGCTCGCGCACTGGGCCAGTTGTTCCTTAGATGCGCCGCAACATAGTAAGTGACTATTTATTATTTTGAATAAAAAAACCGTTGTTTTTTTTATTGGTTCGTGTTGAGAATCACTTGATCTCTACTTGATCACCGGGACTGCGGGTTGTTTGCTGGTTGTGCAGGTTGTTCGAAAGAGATACCGCGCCCCCGGAACACAAAGAACACAAGAAGGAACATGGATGGGTTTTAGTCAGTAAAAGTCTGACACTAACGACGGGAGTAGTCATTTTATAATTTCCCATCTAAAAAAAAGCTACCTCTTGAATTTGACTAGATTGCATAACTGCATCTTGTATGATAACGTAGTTATGCGATGATGACGGCACGGTTAGCGCGATTGGCTTGTACGCTGCGTGTCGCGGGTTTGATTCCCAAACAACAAATGTTTGAATGGCCTACAGATAGTTATTCTGGGTGTGGTGGTTCATGTATGTGAGGTTATGTTATGTATGTTAAGGCTTTAAAAAAAATACAAATTAAATTGCAGGGCTGCAATTAAACTCCAGAGCCAATTTGTCAGTTTCACAAGGAACTAGGTCCTTGTAACTATTGACATACGCTGAATGCATTTCAAAGTGTCCGTACAAATTGCAACCGACCTAATCTGCAATAACATTTCAGTTCTAAACAATGTATTTCTCGTTCTAGTGGAAGCAGTATCTTGGGACATAAAGCTAGAGCGAGAGAGCGAGCAAGGAGTGTGTGAAGACGAAGCTCCTCTCACTCTAGGCAAGCACGTGTATCATCATAGACAAGCACTCAGGTAAAATATACTGTTATAAATGCGAAAGTTTAGATGGATGGATGGATGGATGTTTGTTACTCTATCACGCCAGATTAGCTGAACGGATGTGGATGCAATAGTGTAACTTTTTATGAGAGATTTTCTTTTTGTATTCTATCCAGCACTTTCAGAGATTACCTCCTACAAGCAAACAAAACAATTTGACTGCTTTGTAATAGATAGTTCAGCTGTAGTGATAAAGTACTAAAAAAAAAGTTTTACTCAGACACCGGTCATTTTAAGCAGTTTCCCTGTCATTTTGTCTTCATTCATGAGAGGCAATGAACTATCTTTAAATTAATGTTTTTATATGTCTTACAGACAAGCTATCAACGAATGGCTACCGGAGTTTTCCATTCCTAAGAATGCACAGGGCCCTGTGATCAAGCCACAACCCACTATCACAGGTAAGTATCGAAATAATGGTCATATTATGGTGAAAATACTTTGCACTGATTTTAGTAAGGCTTTTGATAGTGTTAACATTGCTTCGTAGTTAGAACTTTGGCAGAAATCGGTATTATTATCTTCTAATAAAGTGCACCAAGAATGTATGTGTAATCATAAAGATCCTAATTGACATGTATTAAGTAAATTCAGTGTCGATGATACTGTGACGAAGCAGGAGTTCCACAAGGCATACTATTTGGCCCTGTGTTATTTTAAATTGCTGTAATCTTCTTTATGATATTAAAATGATGTTTTGTATTTTATTAAAGAAAGGATGATATTGATGATATTTAGAAATTTTGTCTTCCTAAAAACTGCAGGATTGTGGAACATACTCAGTCTCACTATCCCTTTCATTTTGATACTTCAGCAATAATTATTGAGTTATTTACGTTGTCAAGCAAACCAATGCTTTTAACTTATAAAGCAATGAATTATAAATCGTCTTCAAAATGAAGAAGATTGTATTACAGAGTAAATTCCACAATTAGGGTGCAGATCCTTCTATTTCATTTCAGTACCACCAGTACCGATAATCCCCATTCTGCCGTCGGTGAACACTTGCATGTCTCTCATGACTGCCACCTCCAACACTTCGACCACCAGCACTGCGGATATGGCACCAGCCATACCCACTGTCAACACATCACAGCTGCAAGCCCTGGCTGATGGATGCTCTTCGTCTAATGACCGTCCTATATTGTCTACCAGGGTAAGTAGCGTTTCGAGGATGTCTTCAAGTAAATCGATTTAAAATATACAGGATAAGTTTTTAACCAGTGCGTAAATTTTTTTTGGTAGTTCAGTGTCAGTAATAGAACACATTTCCGTGTGTAGTTAAAAAAAAAAAATTAAAAAAATTTCATCCTTATCCGAGTTTGAAATAAGCAAAACATCCAGGACATAATCTATTCGCCATACTATCAATGAAAACTCGCGGCCGCCGCCGCCGCCCGGGCGCATGGCTGGGGTGAGGGGGTGGGGAATGCGCTAGCGCCGAGTGACAATGAAATATGGTTTTTAAGTAAACATGTTTCGTAAGCGATAACTTTTTTTTTTAGTACTAAGACATATCAAAATAAAATATACGTGTTTAATAAAACGTGTTGAAGTTTATTATGGCAAAATTTACGCACTGGTTAAAAAATTTTCCTGTATACTTACATTTATTGTCAAAAATATTGAGATCAAGATAATAGTCGTTGTTAGCACGTATTTGTGGTAAGGTACGTCGCGTCTCCTATTCCACTTGTCATTTTGCCAGATGTGTGATAGTGGCAATAATACGTACATTATAATTAGTTAGTATTTTCGGCCTTCAATGCCTTTACGTATAACGCCCTATCGTTATAAGTAATAACGTTAGTTTTTTACGGTACTAGTTGGGTTTTGGCAAGGTAACACATTCACGTGTAATCCTGTATAATTCTATATACAAATGTCCAAGAGTAAGTAAGGAGTTTCTCGCCTTTTCTTCTCCATACGAAACTACCTTTTGAAAGGGGCAATTAGACTTCATTCTTTTTTCGTGTACATGACGTTCAAAAGTGCATTTTAATAGTCTAATTGAAATAGATAGACTTTGACTTCAAGTTGAAAAACTCCAATCAGTTAAAAGTATCGTCGTACTCATACTACAGATTCGGCCACTCAAATCTAAATATTTTTGTCTGCAGGTATCACCAATCGAAATATTCAACCCCGTACCTAATCCAGTCATGAACTCCCTAGTCTCCCCCACCAAAGTAATCCTAAACGAGTCTATACCTAACCCCATCATTCCCTTAACTAGTTCCAACATCTCCCTTCCCTCGGAAATTCCCGTGTCCACCCTTCCAGTTCCCATCCTAGGTCTAAAAGCTTTAGAAGGAAATTTGAATAAGAACAATTGTGATATGGACAAGTCTGATGGTAATGAGACGCTGTCTTCTGAGAGTCAGGGGAGCTTCGAAATGAAGAAGGATAAAGAAGATGATGGAGAGGATACAGATCAAATTATAGTGGATGATGTGGAGCCGGTTGTGGAACAGCAGAGGAATGGTGATATGAGTGTTGGTGGTGAGTTTATTTATTTATTTAAATGTTTTTAATACGGCAAGCAAGATACAGTGACTCTTTTTGTGTATTTCACAACGTGATCTTATTTTCATCTATATTTTTTCATTTTAATTAGGTATGTTAGGTTTTTGATTGTACCTTAACAATTAATAAAAAGCAAACAATATCAATACATTCACGACACGTACTTCTGAATCATTTTCAAACTATGTAACAATAGAATTAGGAAAAGGAATTACATATTTGGAAAGTGGGTATTGGTTTATTTACATATTTACTACACTTTTTCCTACCAAGTATTATTTTATTCGCAAATGGAGGATTTAAAATTTTCAATCCCCTGTTTAAACCGTAAATTTTTGAAGCACTTCTAGTAATCCTCTACTTCCCACTTGTGCCTCTGCCAGTACCAGGGTTATCTTTTGACTTCCAGCTAGTTGCTAACTCGGACTCTCTATGTATTACATTTCGCAATTTAACCCCGTATTAGCAACTACCTCAAGTTACATTAAGACGCAAATAGATGCAAAGAACATATTTCTCCACCTTCAAAAAACCCTCTCCCTTAACCGTTCAGCAACGGAACTGCCTATAAATAAAGAATAGTTTACATCTTCTCTTACCCAGACACGCCGCAAACGTTGAGTCCTAGTCGGCCGTCGCTTGCTGAGATTGGTGGCGAGCCGCTAGATGTGGACCCGCCGTCAACTGCCGCGACCGACCCCGACGTTGTCATGAATGATGGGATGAGTGAGGTGAGTGATCACTGTCAAGCCAGTTACTAGCAAAATTTCGTGCTCCACGCTCGCCTCAAAGAGATGTCAGCAAACGTTTGGAGGGGCCACTAAGGTCCGATGCCTGCCGGGGCTGCTGGTTGTTCGAAAGAGATACCGCGCCTCCGGAACGCAAAGGGAACAAGAAGGAACATATTATGGTTTTTAGTTAGTAAAAGCCGCCTTCCCCGTCTTCCCCCGCCCCAGCCAGGGCGGGGGAAGACTTTTGGTGATTTCCAACCGGAAAAAAAAATGCCAAGAATGGTGCCATAAGACCTTAAGAGCCACTGTACGAGTAAGCGTTAAGACTCTGATTTCAATTTTTTTGTTACAAACTATTATTTATTTAAGTAGGTACAATTTATATAATAAATAGAATAAAATATTTGTCAAATCTCTGATCAACATATCTTATGCTAGGGGTAACCAAAAGTATTAAATTTTTCAACATAAATTGTAATTAGATAAAATATGCGAACGTGTACAAAATCTCTGCAGTCATGTAAAAAAAGAACACATTTTGTTCTGCTCGTGCGCAAAGGTTATAGATGTAAAAAGATGCATATAAAGGAGTAGTTGTTTCAGAACGGGTCGATGCAAGTGGAGCCGAGTCACAGCCCGCTCAGTACCGACATGATGGTGGAGCCCGCTGAGCCTGCCGACGTTGTAGTCGACGAGTGAGTATCGTATATTATATAATTCACTGTGATTGTTGTGTTGTGGGACTATATCGGGGAATCTCAAATCTAACGAGGTGCGAGAAGTCATTCATATAAAGGCGAAAGTTTGTGTGCTTGTCTCTTCTTCACGCTCAAACGCCTGAAAGAATCTGAATGAAATTTGGCACTGTGATTGATTGTAGTGTGGAATAACACTTAGAATACTTTTTATCCCGGAAAAAGTACGGTTCCCGTGGGATAATATAAATATCAGATAACTTTCACGCAGACGAAATCGCGGGCGGAAGCTAGTTTTCAAATAAAAAGGGGGCGGACGCCATTTTAAACTCTTTCGTTCTGGTTTCAGTCAAATCAAAGCAAATCATTTATCCATATTCAGTGGTTTAGTCGTGAAAGCGTAACAGACGGACAGACTTACTCACATTTATAATATCACTGGCGTCGTGCGCGACCGTCCAAATTTAATTTGTTATTCCAAGTATCCTATACTAAAATCTATCTCAGTGCCAAATTACATTCAGATCCGTTCAGCTGTTTCAAGCGTGGAAGAGTAACAAACATCCATCCATCTATCCATCCTCATAAACATTCGCATTTATAATATTATAGTAGGAAGGAGGATAACGGATATATTTTTTTAAACCGTGTATCTCTACCCCCTAGGCCCGTAGAAACCGAAGACCTATCAGTGGATCCGAACGCGTTGGTAGCCGACGACCTGCTGCTTCTATGCGACCTGTTCTACCTACCCTTCGAGCACGGGTCGCGCGGCTTGAGGCTTCTACACGACTTCAACTGGCTGACCACGCACGCCGCCAGCCTGTTGCCTAGAGGGAATAAGCCTGAGGTATGTGGGGATTAAGTGTTGATTAAATATGTATCTTCATGTTATGAGGATGTAGGGTAAAGGGCTGTTTTTATACAGAGAAGGAAGGATTTTTTATATTTGCGTTTGCTGAAGACGGATTGGCGATTTCAGGCTATCGTAACGCAAAATACCTGGATATATAATATTAATTACATGACCAGGTTTTTTGGTTTTTCTTTATGGCTAAGCTTGCAGTCAGGGTTGCCGGGCCTAACAAAGCCGTACAACGTCAGGCTTTATGAATACGTGTCTGGCCATATTAGTCGGGTGTCTGGCTTGTCTGGCTTTTATTAAGAGTTACAGTTGATTAGAAGTGGAGTTGATAAAATACGGCTTTTCTACCCAAGTTTACCCAAAACTCCAGCTTAACTAGCCGGTAGTTCTGCTTTCCAGATATGTATAATTCAAGCACATACGATTTACCGCCCTTACAGGTTAGGTACATCTCAATGATCTGTATATAGGATAGGATGATATAGGCAGTAACGTAATTAGCCTTATATGCGCCCGGTGCGAGCTTTTATAACTGAGCCGTTGAAATTTTTTTGCTGGTCCTGGTCTGGTCATTTCTGCGCCCTGTGCCTAGGCACCGTTGGCACAGCCGCGGCACTGGATATAGGATCCGGCAACACTACTGGTAGATCAGGCTTTTGAAAATGTAGTTACATCCACAGACGAGCGAGTGGCGTCGTCGCCGCAGCCGCTTCGCGTGGTGGCTGTGCCGCACGCGGCGGCTGGCGCGGCGGCTGGCGGCGGCCGCCAACCAGGAGCTGCACGCCGAGCTGCAGCCCTACGTGTGGGAGCTCTGCGCCGTGCTCGCGCTGCTCGATGGCTTCCTGCGCTGGCTCGGTTAGTGCTTCATTAGTCATCATCATCATCAAGATATCAGCCGCAGGACGTCCACTGCTGGACATAGGCCTCCCCCATAGATTTCCAATAGGACCGGTTGGAAGCGCCCTGCATCGAGCACGTTCTTGCAGTCTTAATCAGGTCGTCAGTCTACCTTGTGGGTGGACGTCCTACGCTGCGCTTACCGGAAAACGACTAGAGCACTAATTGTTTTTAAAAAAAACGGTAATGTTCGGTAATCTTTGGAAACACTCGGCAATCTTTGGATACATTTGGCAACCTTCGGATATACTAACTTCAGATTCGCTCGGTAAATTTCGGCTTTTCTAAGTTTCAGTAATCTCACCCACAATGTTGTAGTGGTACGGATTTATCTTCGGGTATAATCGGTTATCTACGGCCGTTTCCGCCGGTAACTGAATACCAAAAAACTATCTAAGTTTCTCACATCATTAATTTTGTTTCAGAACTCGGCAAATACCCTCAAAACATAGCAACAAATACACAAGGAAGTTATACATGTAAGTTACTTATTTACTTAACACCTGATGTTCTCAATCAAATTGCATTTTTTATTATTTATTTATTTATTTTCAAAATCGATATTTGTGTCTACAGGGTTTTCAAAAGGCTGGCGCGAAGCTTTCGAAAGCGGTTGTCAGGAACCGTGGGTGTTCCGCGGAGGGCTTACCGCAGACTTGCGACGGTTACTACCGGTAGAGTGTACCAGCGACGCGTTGAGAACGCTACCTCCTCCCACGATACTGCCGCTCACGATAAGACCGTACACTCCGACCGATGAAGAAGCGGTAAGTGCTTCGGAAATGTTCGGCTGTTTTCGGAAATTGAGAGTAGTATTCGGAAATTGGGTAGAAGTTACCACCAATCAATTGGCATAGCTTTTATAAGCTGTCAATTCAATTCCCCAATAGGCAATAGCAAAATGTGACGTTATTGATTTGTCAAATTAATTGACCTACCATTTATTGATTTCAAAGCAACTAAAATTCTAATTTTACATTTAAAAATGAATCAAGCGTTTAGGGCTAAAATTATTAAAATACATATTTTCTCTGGTTTAAATAAATAAATAAATAAATAAAATTGATTCACTGCTGGGTAAAAGTTCTGTGACTTGCAGTTACTTCAGCTTTACATAAGCTAAGTACCGAGAGCGTTTCATACCATCATAAACCTTATTAGTATACATTTCATGTTCATATTCGTAATACGCTACACATTTGTTTATAAGAATGTGTACCTTAAAGCCGTCTGTATAAGGCTTATCTTCGTATGAATCTCTTGCTAGCTATGTGCTATGGGCACAGTCAACAAGTAATGTAATACTTTGTTGCAGGTGTGTGCGATATGTCACAAGACGTGTCGAGACGGCTCCGACTGTAGCGATCTATTCCCTAGCGATCTACAAACGTTACCGGCTGATAGGTATGTCACTATTTATACACTTGGATTTATTTTTAAGTAGGTATTATACAGCGGAAGATTTTTTTTTAATGTACGCAATGATGAGAAGAAAATAGAACTCTCGACTTTGTTAAGTATGAGTTCTAAGTGAACTGCTGAGGAGTGGAACTAATCTCTTCAAAGTTAGAGTGAACAGACTTCTTTTGGGTAAGTTCACTCCATCTTCATCGACTTTGTCTATGTCACGTTTGCTGACATCTCAGCAAACTTGGAACAACTTGGACTCTCTTTGAGGCGCGCGTGGAACACGAACGCGCCGTCGACACGGTTGTAGGTAGGGGTAATCTCTGTATTTAGTAAACCGATTTGGAAGATTCTTTTACCCATAGAAAGCCACGTTATTTGTGAGTGTCATATTCTATATACTATATAACATCACGCTACGACCCACGGGAACGGAGCAGTAACCAAAGACGTAACTTAACACGAGTGAATTAAGACACGCGGACGAAGTTGCGGCTAGTTCGCTAGTATCTTAGAAACAGGAGGAAATTCTAGCTTAACGTTTTTTTTAATAGAGTTTAAATTGTTAAACTTTCTCTTAGGCTAGTAGCACCATTCCTAACGCTAGTTCCCGAGCTGTGCATGGTGATAGAAGACGACGAGGAATGCTTTCCTCAGGAGGTGGACCAGTCGGAGGACGATGACGTCAAGCGACCCGTCGAGCTTAGGATTAACGGTAAGTCATCATCATCATATCAGCCGCAGGACGTCCACTGCTGGACATAGGCCCTCTCCATAGATTTCCAAAAGGTCCGGTTAGGAGCGGCCTGCATCCAGCGTCTTCCTGTGGTCTTAATCAGCCTATGTGACGTCCACAACCCAGTCACTGGGCAACACGATACATCTTGGTAAGACTGGTTGTTAGGTTAACTATTCATATGACTGGGATCAAGGGTTTTATGTGTCTCGGAAACCACGTAAAGCCGCCACCAACTGCCGAACTCCGGGCTGCTACTGAGGCATTTCTAATAGAAAAACCCAATAACACTTTTTCTTTAGTAATCTAAAATATGCCCCTATTATTAAAAATCAAGCACTATGTTTTTTTTTTGTATATATTAACCAAACAATAATTCTGTCACAGGCATGAAACCCGAAATAGTAGGATACGCGTGTGCAGTACTGAATAGCAAGGAGTTCTACAAGCGACAGGAAGTGGCGTGGATACCGGAAATGTGCACCAAGTACCCGGAACAGCTGACCGAGAGACAAGACCTCAGTCAGGCGGCCAAGGTACGTGGAAACTGTAGGCATTTTTTTTTTTTTTTTAAGATGGTAAAATCATCAAATGACCCCCCCGTCCTGGGCGGGGCGGGAGGGAGTGTCAGATTTTTACTGACTAAAAACCATCTATGTTCCTTCATGTACCCTTTGCGTTCCGGGGGCGCGGTATCTCTTTCGAACAACCCGCAGAAACTGTAGGCATAATACGGTTCAAACTTAATGGCGGCTAGGAACTTAGCTGCGGGTGTATGCTCGATTCAATAATAATTTAGGCTCCATTTAATTACTTCTATACCACAAGTAAATCATTAAATGTAGTCTAAATTGGGTAGTCTCCACCACCATCAATTGACATAATTTTTAAGAACTGTCAAAACTCGATTCTCCCATAGAATTTGTATGGCAATAGCACGCTGTGACGTCACTTATCGGCCTACTCAATTGACGAACTATTTATTGATTTTAAAGTAAGTAAAAATCTAATTTTACAATAAATTGAAAATTAATCGGTTTTTATAGGTAAAATAAAGTGACTTGAAATTATTGGTGAGTGGTCTCAATTACTCAATTATTATCAACTCGCATAAACTTGCGCGGACCTGCACTCGCAGTTAACTTCCGAGCCGCCATTAAGTTTGAATCGTACTATATTAATATAATAAACCAACGGGTCCACCTAAGCTTCGCCCACATGTAATTGAATAAACGTCTCTATATTTTCATTGAGATTTTCATACAAAAATACTATTTTTTTCGACTTTTCCGGAGTTTTTCTATTTTATTTGATCATTTCCCATCAGAAAAAAAAATCCTAGAGACAAAGTTGAAATGTCGCATACCCTTCAAACCGGAACACAGCAATGCTGCTTTTAAATTTCACAATGTTTTACAATTAATAAATCACAAAATACACGCGATGGAAATGGATAGCGATAGAGAGGTTGTCGGTGTGCACGCCTTTACCGTCCCAACTGAACTGTCGTTCGAACTGCTTTACCGACAATTTATCGACCGTCAGGATGACGTCACTACCGCCATCTAGTAACACATATTGGAACTAAGTGGTCGGTGTTGCAGCTGTGATATATGTAATGTTTGTGTTGTGGTAGGAGTGCGTGCGCCACTTCCACCAGTTCAGCGGCTGCGCTCGCGCGGCGGAGTGCGTGACGCGCGCCCACCCCGCGCTGCTCACGTGCTGCGTGCTGCCCGCCTGCCGCGACCCGCTCGCGCCCGCACGCCTGCTCACCTGCGTGCTGGCGGCGCTCAGAGCACATGGTGAGTGCTTACATCGTTTCGAAGCCGTCTGTCTTATATGCACACTAAATATAGCTCACTATAACAGCATGGTTCTGGAACAGCAAATAATTTATCATTCAAATTAGAACTTTAAATCGGGTGCGTTAAAATATTTTTTATAATGACAAGATAAAAAAGGTGACGGCACGCGGGCGGTGCGCTGGCAGCTAAAGGTGAGATTTTTGAAGGAATCCGGCTGAGCTGTTGCTGTGTCGGAGCGGTGCTGTTGTAATGTGCGATGACCTTAAGGATGCGGTAACACGGCTTGCGACAACACGAGCCGCGCCTCCGTGTAGGTGCAGCTCGGTTGAATCCGGAAGCGGGTGTACTCGTTTACACGGCGCGTAATAACACATGTCGAAGCGCGTTGTGGCGCGCCACGCGCCTTGTAAACAGTTACATCCGTCGCGTCTCGGCGCGGATCGGCTCGCCTCGGACTATACATCTCTTGTCAGTTTTTTTATACAGATCAATACACGCGCGGCTTAGCTTGTGTTAATACGTGCCGTATAAACGAGTATGCTAGATAGAACACTACATAAAAAAACCACATTTCTTGTATAGAGATGTAATAGATATATGGTGCATCGGGGCAATCTCGACAACGGGGAATTTCAATTAATCTTAGTAAAATGTAGAAGTTATTAAGATTAGTTGAAATTTCCCACTGTCGAGATTGTGTCGAGATTGCCCCGCTGCACCTTATTTATATGCTGTTACAGCAACCATAGTACTACATACTTTATGAAAATCCAAAGTGTCTACCTAACACGTTCCAAAAGAGAACATCCCTATAACCAATAACCTTAACAAGGCTACCTAACCTAAAACCTTCCCAGGTGCAAGCGGCGTGCACGCCTGCATAAACGCGACGGACCACTACCTGCACCAGTTCTACAGCAAGCTGGGCTTCGTGGAGGTGCAGCGCAGTGCGTGCGGGCGCGTCTACCTCGCGCGCTCCTTCTAGCGGCCGAGCCGGCCCACGCACAGGTACTCGCTGCGGAGGAGGCACTTCACACCTTACTACACGTCAAAACGATAAGAACTAAGAAATTTCCGCTTTGTAAAAACAATAAGATACTTTCTCTTAAGAAAATCATCACTTAAGGGTAGGACATTGCTGCTGTGTTGCTGACAAATGTGGTGTAGTTGTCTTTATTGATTGATTGATAATAAACTGAAAGGTATGAGAAATAGAGTAGAAAATTGGGTAGATGACACCACTAACAAATAATTCCAAGATACAACTTCACTAAAAAAACACTTTATTTTAGCCCTGAAAACCCGATAAATTTTTGAATAACTATTATCATCAATTTTTAGTTGCTTTGAAATCAATAATTAGTTAGTGAATTGAGATGACAAAAAAGTGACGTCATAGTTGAGTATTGTCATGCAAAATCTATGGGGAATTGCGTTTTGACAGCTCATAAAAAGTACGTCAATTGATTAGTGGTGTCATCTACCCAATTGTGTGCAAGATATTATTATTACTCAATTTGATTTAATTATGAGTATAGTATAGTACTTACAAATATTTATAATAATATGTTATATTTATAATATTTCTATTTACCATTAAACGTGTTTATCTGTTGATTATGCAATTTTCTACTCTATCATTGTTGAATTTTAGTTCATTATCAATTAATCAATGAAAGCTGCTATACACATCTGAAGTCGCAACTTTTTGTTTATAACAATAGAGATTATGCTTCGTGGCTTCTTCATAGCGGGTCGGCGGGCAGTATTCCGAGCAGCTCGGGTTTTACCAATGGCAAAAACGACGGACACCCAGGGTATATGTGTAGTAACCCTTGGACCCTTTAGACATTTACAGGCCACGTATGGTCTTCGAAAACATATTATTTTAAATTGAGTAAATCTAGTCGCAATCTCATCTCAGCGACATACAATGACAAAAAATAAATTAGAGGCATTTTTGACAGATTAAGACAGGGTTTAAATTGCGATTGTTTCTAAAAGTTATTTGACTTGCCCTTCTGATATCATTGGCATTTTGTTATTGCATTTTCTAAATAAAAAGCATAATTTTCGATATTTCAGAGCTGTTTAAAATCACGAGTAATTTTATTCCTAGGACGATGTTCATTATTACAATATTACATACTGTATAAATGGTTTTTTTAAACTAAGTATCTATGTATGGTGTACTATTATTATGTCATGGTGTTTACATGGTGCATACAACCTACATTTGTAATACTGAAATAAGAATTCAACACATAGGTAACTAAAGAAATAGGTGCATACAAATATCTATTTTTCTAGTAGAGTTGCAAGTGTGCTTCGACTAATGCAACGTTAGAAACATAAGTAATTAAAATCAGTCTACCCTGAAATTATGACTTAAAAGCAAAATACTGCAGCACCGTATAAGCCGTTTCCACATTTGAGATTAACCAATCGCTTTTTCGAACGAAAAATGAATGCGTCAAATGGTCCCGCGTAAATTGCTCTGATTGGTTGACTAAACATCCAATCACATCGCTTGACAATTTGTCATACATTACTTTTTCGTCGACTTTCGAGAAACCGAAGAAAAAATATAATTGCTGAATTGTTTTTAATATTTCGCAATGGCAACTTTAATTTTTTATTACAATGATCTGATGTTCATATCAATCTATTTACTAATAATGTTCTAAGATTGTAAACCGCATTGTGTATGTAGAAATAAAGTGTACTAAACTATAAATAGTAGTTTAAGAATTGTATATTTAGCTTAACGCTTTACAAGTATCACAAATGCATTATTGTTTTTAAATAAATCTGTAAAACTTGATTTTTCTTTATATTCTGATGTAAAATAGAACCTTGATACAAATTCACAATGTTTTTTTCTTTGGCTCCAATTAAACAGTTTATACAAATACAATGATCAGAAAGGTACCAGCTAAACATTAAACAGAATGGAAATGTGTGTATTAGTAAACGGGATCCGGAAATTATTAGGAGGTGGAAATACAGGCCACTATTATTTTGATAGTGAAATGTTGTGAACGCTAAAAGGTTAACTTTGTAAATATTATTAGGTATTTGTTTGTCTGTCTCGAATAGGAAAATATAGTAGGCTGTAAGGCCTGGTTCTACTTCCTGAAGTGTGGCTATTATTGAGAGACAGAGAGAGAGTTTCCCGCGGTTTCCCGAACGAAAAATTAATCTGTCAAACTGACAATCGCACATAAGCTGCTGTGATTGGTGGTTGATAATTCTGTCGACCAATCAAGAAGCTTACGCGCGTTTGATTAATTACATTAATTTTCCGTTCGAGAAACTGAGTGCTATTGTTGAAGTAAGGTAGGATATTTGTAAGAATGATGCCAATTATTTTAGCCAAAAAACTGCCTTCCTTGAGTATTAAAATTTAAAAGCCAAGTAGTTAGGATGTATAGGCTGGATGAAAAAATCGTTAAAGATTAAATAGATTGGAATCTTGGGATTCATTGTTGCGACATTTCGTCTGATTAGTAAACACATTCTTGTGTCCTGGGATATTTTGTAAATTTCACATCAAAAAGAATGACTCGACTATTTAGACCGATTTTATTTTCTCTTTTTTCTATAAAGTTGAACGTTGTAAATCCAATACCGTAGTGCGTTATTATTTAGTCATTGCATTTAGGTGTCACTTAGTGTAAGTGAAAACGGTAATTACCATTTAACTTCTTTTCAAAATGACAATTAATTTACTTTATTTACGGCTGATTTTTCAGTAGTCGTCAGTTAAATAACTTATATCTGAAGAACAACTATGGCGGTTTGACATATTTTCTATACAAACATCAGTCAAACGGGATAAAATACATCACTGGATAAAACATATAGGAGGATGGAAAAATTAGTCCTTTGTTTGATTCATTTATTTTGCGAAATCTAAATATGTAATTAACTAACTTGTGCCCGCGACTTCCTCAGCGTGGTTTGTCATACCGCGTTAAATTAGTCTTTGGATACTGCTCCATTTTAGCGTGATGTTAAACAACCTCATGAATCTGGCTTTCATATAGAAAATCATTTTTCAGCTTTATTATATTAGTATAGATTATCGAAATAATTATGTATTAGTATTTTATTGCACAATATTGCATTTAATTTGCTTTCTCTAACAGCTGTAAAAATAAATCAAGTTGTTTTATATTTTGAAACATTTTGTATCGTCAATAGCTTCGATCGCTTCAGTATTAGCTAAATTAATTAAAAATATATATAAAAAAGCGATTTTTGTAAATCGTTCGAGTTTTTGGATATCAAATGCACAAAATAAAAAAGAAAACATACTTCGTAGTTTTGTAACAGAATGTAAAGTCACTAGTTAAGATAAATTAACAATTTTATATGTTTAGTAAATATATGTATTTAGTATGATGTGTAATTTAATTGTATTCCTTCATTGTAATGTTCCTTTTATATTTTTTTTTTGTTTGTTTGTTAGTCTTTGACAACATTGCCCGGCGAATGTTAAAATAATTAAACAAGAATCCGGGCAAAGTTGTCAAAAGACTGTTAAAAAATATTGGCTAAGTACTTTTAAAACCACGTATTGTATGTACCTAACCATTTTTTTTAACATAAGTGTGAGGTATATTTTGTGTTATTTAAATGCATTTTATTATGGTACCGGCCATTTTGACGATAAATCGGTAATAAAAAAACATTGAAAATCAACTATTTATTTATTTTTCAAAACCTCAATAGTTTAATTTCCTAGGAATAAGACTATATTCTATTTTAAAAAGTTTTCAAGTACTTGTAGCTCTTCAATCAGCTTCAACGGATCTAGTGTTGTTCGTGGAAAGTTCCATGAGTTTCTGCTTTATTTCAGAGATCTGGAACAAAATAATTTAATTAGTAACCTTGTGAAACCAATGAAATACTTGGTATTCAATCGAAACATTAAAAAACTGCCCCGTTGGTCTCGTGGTCGCAAGTGCGACTGCTGTGAAAGGGGTCCCGGGTTCGATTCCCAGGTCGAGCAAAAAGTGTTATTGGGTTTTTCTATGAAATTCTCAGTAGCTGCTCGGAGTTTGGATTTGTGCCCGGTTAATGGCAATAGGCTCGCCCCCTATTACATGAGACCTACATATACCGGCGAACTGTGGGTGTACATTGGTACACCTCTGCCTAACCCTTCGGGGAATACTGGCGTGATGGTTACATTAAAAAACAATGTTGGACCACTTAGGTCGAGATTGGGTCAGTGGACACTTAGGGGCGAAGTTGGGGCACAGATGTACCAGAAAAAAGTATGCCTTAAAAGCCATACATAGTGTACCTATCTTTGGAAGCACAGAACGCGCAATGATTATGAAATCTAGTCCTACACAGTTACAATCCCGTGTCTCGGCAAGCACGTTAAGCTGTGGTCCCGGCTGTCATTCTTAGATCTTTGACAGTCGTTACGGATAGTCAAAAGTCAGGAAATCTGACAACCAGTCTTACCAAAAGGTATCGTGTTGCCCAGTAACTGGGTTGTGGAGGTCAGATAGGCAGTCGCTCCATGTAAAATACTGGTATTCAGCTGCATCCGGTTAGACGCGAAAGCTGACCCCAACATAGTTGGGAAAGGGCTAGGCAGATGAGATAATAAGTCCTAAACAGTTCCAACCACGGAAGTACATAGGTAGGAGGTATTTTTAAATAAAAATGCCTCTATGGGGTTATTTCGTGGCGCTACGTAAAAAACAAGTAGACTTCCAAAGTGCATACTTTTCTAATACAAACACAGACCTTTTGTATCTCATTCATCAGCATCTTCTGCTCCGTCCTAGGAGACATGTCCTTCCTATTCAAATCAATAGCTTCCAAATTCTCGAACAGCTGTTTTATCTTCAAAGCTAAATGGACGTCGTTGTTACTCTTCCTGGGTACAGTTGGCTTGCATCTTCGTATCAATTTCTTCCTATATTTATCCGGTAAATCTTTTTCTATATCTTCTCTATTCAAAAGGGTCATGTAATCCGGGTTTGTGTCGTATGGGAAATCCTTCGCGTCCAATTTATGTGAACTCTTTGCATTGCACTTATTTCGTATGTAGTCCTTTCGCCAATTCTTTAGTAGTTCTAGATTTCTGAAAGATGCAGGTAAAATGCTGGTAATTAAGGAGCAACGCTGTTTGTTGATAAAGAAGTGACATACAGGAAAAATTATTTTAAAATTTACTGAAAAGCTATTCAAACCAAAATTGCTCGCCTATTGTTTGTAATTGAATACGAGTAAAATATTTTTGTTAAGGCTCCTACACATAATGCCGGTGGCAAAACTGCACCCCGGAAGACGTGTCGCCGCCGGTAGGGCTGCCATCCGCCCGGATTTGTCCTAGTTTAGAGGGTGTCCGGGGGACGTCCAGTAGGGGTTGTCAAAAATGACCGGTAGAAACCCGGACACTTTTAGTTTAATTGAAAGATAAGCTATAAATAAAATAATAATAATAATCCTGGGATGTCCGGGAAAAGAGCTAAATTTCATTCAAATGTCCGGAGTTTTGAAGTTTTTGCCCGGCGTCGACAATTTAGGTGATGGCAACCCTACGCCGCCGCCGGCACAATGCCACCGGCACTTACGCGGCAAAAACCACCATACCACCGGCTTGTGTGTTGTGTAGGTGCCTTTAAACTAGCAACCAAAAACAAAAATCTGTCTAAGCCATGAAACCAGTGAAAATAAATTGCATAAAGCTGTAGGCATGTAGAAAATTCTTAACGAATCAATAGAACACACTTTCTCTCTTGCAGAATCTTGTCTCTCGTCGCTAGTAAATCTTTGTGCTTCTTTATTGTCAAATCTTTGAAAAAGCTTTGTTTTATTTTCGCCTCAAAAGTGTATTTCCCATCTGACCTTAATGGCTTAACATATTTCGAACTTTGGTAATAAGGTGGAATAGTACGACTCTGTGCTAATTTCGGGCACTTCCCTTTAATTCTCCCATAGTAGTCTTCTGAATCATCGCAATCTTTCTCGTTGAATTGAACCGACATAGCTTTTTTCAATTTATGCATATCTAAAACAGAATTGTAGCTCCGGCCTCCTTGACTATAGGTTTCAGGATTATTTCCGTTTGTGCTTACCGTATTTTCGGAAATATCAGATTGGGAAGCGTTTTCGAACGTTTCGTCAATGAATTTGTTGTTCAGAAACTGTTTGACACTGACAACTCCCGCGTTTATTACTTCTCTTGGCGGGTACATTAGCGGGTTCCCGCTCAATTGTAAAACTTTCAAATTACTGACAGTTCCCAATTCGTTCGGAAGTGAGGTGAGCTTGTTGTTTTGTAACAACAGGTGTGTAAGGTTCTGGTGATGCTTAATGGACTTGGGTATATCGGTTATTTGATTGTTTCTCAAATCTAAGTACATGATATACGATAAAGAGGGGAATAGATCATCTGGCAACGTTTGAATTTTGTTATTGTGTAGATATAGGATCTGTAATAAAAAATGTATGTTAAATAATTGGAAACATACGTAATCTGGTTTAAAAACAATTATGATTAAGCAATCCAAATGATATCTTGTGAATGGCTGCCTATGTCGTTTTCAATTTTTATACGTTGATTGTGCGTACAATTAAATAGTTGAATTTCGTGCCCGAGTCGATAGCTGCATCCTGGAAGTATTCCAGTCTCTTGACTGAAAGACATTGCGTGAGATACCTCTGATTACAGCAGTGTGATTCTCTAAGCCTCACTTCGTAATTCGAAAGCTGAATACGCAGTGAGATTACAAAATGGTATTCTGTTAAATACGATCACGCCGGTGACGTCACCACGGCGAACGAATACTAAACCAATGACAAGTTGGTTCGTTATCGAAGTGAGCGTGATCACTTTAGTGAGACTCGTTTTCGAGTTTGCATTTTAGAGAATCGCATTACAGAACCAATTGATTTGGCTAATGGGCGAGAGGGAACTACCTTGGCTACCTTACTTCTCTGCAGGATGCACCACCGTCCACCATCGCCCACCTAACATTTAATGAGATAGTGGTACGCACACATATGAGTAAAAACAACGATTATCTTACTACTAATATAAATGCGAAGGTTTGGATGGAGGTTTGTTACCCAAACAGGCCAGAACGGGTCAACGGATCTGGATGAAATATGGCACATAGATAAATAGCGCATAGGCTTTTTATTCCGTAGAAACGTACAGGTTCCCATGGGATAATAAACCAAATTTGATGCAGATGAAGTTGCGAGCAGGATCTAGTATAAAATAAACACTTACACATAAATGGCGGTTTTTTATTTCTGGCACAGATTTCAGACCTTGGGCTGAGAGATCCCATGTTGTTTCCTCATTTATTTCCTCGTCATAAATATTCAAAGGCACGGTGCTCGACGCTTCAGACATTGTTTTGATTCACGAATATAAAAGCTAAAATCAGTAAGTAGGTACGCTAATTTCTTACAAAACAAGTGTTAAAGAGTACAAATAACTATAAACAGGAGATTAGTCCTATAACAGACGCACTAGTAGATAAAAGTATTCATCAGAGGATAACGTCTGATTGATCAATAGAAATAATACCAAACACAAAAACAAAAAATTCAAATATGGCGCGTAAAAATACGTCTTAATAATATTGTCAATGGAATCTAAAACGTCTCAACAGAATATCATCGGCCATTGTAACATGTACAATTTTACATTTTTTTATAAAAAATTTAACCACTGTTTTTATTTTATGTTGAAACTGCAAATAAATCCAGCAAATTAAATTTATTTTTTGTTGTATTGTAAAACAAATATTTAAAGTTGGTGAGAATATCATCCTCCATAGACAAATTGGTGAACTTGCTAGTGTTGCCCTTCAAAGTAGATGCGATATCGAGTTTATCGAATTGTCTGCATGCTGCATAAAAAATTAACTTTACAAGATAAATAATATTCCTAAAATGTTAATTCCCAGTTTTCCATTTATAACAATTATTTTCTCAAGTTATCTTGATACTTAAAATATTTAAAACATTAAGAATGAATTGTTGAAAAACGATAAATATTTTTATCGATCTTCGTTCAAAAAATATCCAAAAGACACATGGCGAAGACGTCACTATCTCAGTTGCAAGATGGCGAACGTTCGGGATAGTGACACATCTTTGTGGCTCCACAATAAACTCGGTACTTCGAATGATTCGTGGACAAGCGGCTCAATTTGTACACAATTGAATGCCGAAGTGTTGAAAAACATCAAGGACTGTTTTCCAGATTTGCAAACGCAAGTGAAATTGAAATTATTGTTAAGTTTCTTTCATATCCCGCGCAGAAATGTTGAGGAGGTAACTTTTCTCTTTGATGTTCTATGGTTTTGCGTAACTGTATTGTGTTTTTGTCTCTTTCCTTTTGTATTTATAGCGATGAGTGGGAATGAGATGCAGTATCACGCATGTATGTATTAGTTGTATTTGTTGTCATGTATTGAATTTACATGCTAAAAATTTTTGTTGAATTTATTTTATTTGCGTTTTTACAGCATATGAATAAAAGATAGATTACCTTTTACCACTAGCAGATATTTTCTGGTCGTTGTAAATAATTTACCGCCCCTTACGACCTTACAAAATTGACTTGGTATTTTCGTTTGGTAAATTACGAAACAATTCAATTTAATTTATTAGTAAAGTACTATGATAAGAGAGCAATAGAAACCTCTTTTTTTAAACTTAATTTTGTGATACATGATGCTAACAACTATTGAACAGTTGCAATCATTATAATGCAAAAAAGTAGCATGGCATAGCATTTTAACAGCTAAAAATGTAATTGTGAATGATACTTAATTACCTATCTGAGACTTGAAATCTGCAGAAGCAGCCATTAAGCAGGTATTTAAAGCATTTTCGTAACAATCTTTTATTTACACAAGAATATTAATTTAAACAATCTGAACCCAATAAGAATATAATACCTAGTAAAATATTAAAAATACAACAGCATGTATGTAGTCTTAATTTACCGCAAAACATTTGAAATTGTGAATGTTGGCACAAATCAATGATCTTTTGATTGGCTGACGTAATTATAGGTTCCATATTCTTTAATTTTACATATTTTTTTACATAATTAAAAGAAAAGAAATTACAAATAATATTTATATTTTTTAAATATGTATAAAAATCACATTATAGGTTATTATTTGTGGTGGGAATTATTTTAACATCACATAATGGTGTTGATTCTGTTATGCACAAGCTAAACTTAATTTAGACTATTTCTATCTTTTTCTTTCCAATAAAACAAGAAAGGGACGGACATGAATAAGACTTGTCAATTTTAGTTGATCTAAAACCTCTATACAATTATGGTTGACATGTTGGAACGCATGGATTAAAAAAATGGAAAAGTTCAAGGCAAAACTAATTTGACATCTCTAAATTAGTTCTAAGGTATTACCATCCTTTTCTTTCGCTGTATGTTAGTAAGAGATGTCAATTCTCTAATTTTAGTTTAGTTTGCAAACAAGGGAATCGGCACCATTATTCAATATGAAATAGTAAAGCAGTTTTTGGAATGACCGTGAGCTGACAAGAATGACTGACACTTTGAATGTAGGCTCTGCCTAATGAATAGTGTGTGCTAGTATTATTAGTCTAACTGTGTAATCATAAGTTAATATCTCTATAGAAGCTGACAGTCTTGCATGTCTCTATGCTCAAGGACATTGAGAAATGCGGCAGTTTTGATCATAAGAAGCAGTTAGTTGCATTCGATTTTGTGCTTTAATCTTAGCACATACAAAGATCAAAACCTATCAGTTAAATATGGCAGTTCTAGCTACATTTATTTTGGTTAATAGCTGGGCGATGGGAAGAAACATGTTTCAATCAATAACCCTTATTCCTCATTTCCAGTGGCGAAATGAACTCGAAGAGATCATTGAGGTGGCTGCAGTGGACTCAGACCTATGGGTGGCCATGCTGGCAGAAACCCTTAAGACCTTCCCATCGGCAGGCACCCTCAATACTGAAATAGCCGAGTTTGACGAGACCAGGCCGATCTTCAGTGATATGATCAGTGAACTGAGGAGGGCTCTGGCAAAGCATTCGGAGCTTGGACTGTTACCCCTAGAGTGCCTATATCTGAATAAGAATGCTTTAGTGTCTGTGGTAAGTGATTTAGAACAATATTTTGATTGCTATTTTCCTTAATTGGAGAATATTGTACTGAAAATTAAAGATTTAAAAGTAACGAGCAAAATATGATGGCCTTCTTATATCACATTCTTAATAATAGAATGGAAATCTGCCTACAGCATTTGAACTATTATTTCTCATTTATGCGGCAACTGATAAGATTCTAATACTTTTCATACTTTTTATACATAGTTTTCATACTTTTTTATACATAAAATATTACTAGTAAACTGCCCGCGTCTTCGTTCGCGTGGCTTATTTTCAATACTCAATACTTTATTGCATTCCATAATGTGTACACAATTATGGACCCTGTCGGGCACAGCAAAGTTATTTTAATAAGAGAGAGGATGAAGGCGCTTTTTGTCAGAAAATTGATAAATATTAAATTCAAAAATAGTATCATTAAAACTGATATAATTTGCTTTCATGGTATATATATTTATATTCAATAATAAGTATTTCTGTATTTGGTTTTTTATATTATAATGTATTGCACAATTTACATTATTCATATTATAAATTATAATTACATGGGACCTAAATATACCGGCGAACTGTGGGTGTACATTGGTACACCTCTGCCTGACCCTTCGGGGAATACAGGCATGATGGTATTAAAATTATAATAATGAACTAAATATTGTCAATTTTCTTGAGTCTCGTTGAATGTTATTATTTTAATTGTGCACTGTTTACCCCATTCATTTTTAAACTAACAGAATTTTAGTTTTTTAAAATAGTATTATATTCAAAGTGAAATTTAAAATGAAATTTAGGTAATAATATAGTTTTTTTTGTAATTGTAATTTATTGTAATGTAAGTTATGTAGTATTTATACTGCTGTTGAAAATTTATCGCTAAAATATTCGTCAATAGTATGTAGTGAGTCAATAGCTTTTGATTATCAGAAATTGTTTTAATTTATTGATAAAGATATTGTTTTTATTTATTTTTTTGATGTGTTCCGGTAACTTATTGTTTATTTTATGTACTAGAAGAGTGCATTTTTAATTAATCGTGAAGTGGATATGTTCAATCTGCTTCCATGTCTAAGTGCAATTTTTGTTTAGATATCTTCTCTTTTAGTATAGAATTGCGAATATTTCCGTACAAAATTAAAAATTTCAAGTATTTTACCCGCGGTGAGTTACGTCTTTGGTTACTGCTCCGCTCCCGTTGGTCGTAGTGTGATTTTATATAGCCTATGTTAGTTCCTGATAATTTAGCTAATTAGTGGTGAAAAAATTGTGAAAATCGGTCTTTTAATCGAGGAGCCTTTTCGGTACAAACAAACAAAAACATCTTTCCTCTTTATAATGTTATCACTACATAGTATAAAACAAAGTCGCTGTCTCTCTCCCTATATCCCTATGTATGCATAAATCTTTAAAACTACGCAACGGATTCTAATGCGGTTTTTTTTTAATGGATAGAGTGATTGAAGAGGAAGGTTTATATGTATTGTAACATCCATTAAATAGTGGAGAAATACTGTTATTTTTGAGGTTTCTAATGTGATGTCGTAAATAATTAAAAAATTTCCGCTTACATTGCAAACGCAGGCTGAACCCTACCAGATTTATCAAAATAATGTACTAAGTATTGTACACATTGAAAAGGTCTACAGAAAACTCCACGATGGTACCTATATGTCTATATCACTATCCCACAATATTTTTTTTTGTCATTTACTTTTACGATAAATAATGGCTAATTTTCGAAGCGATTTTAACCAAGACAGCATTAATCCTTATCCAATTAAATACCTCAAATACATTGTTGATTTAATATAGATCTATATGGCCTTTTACAGCATATGATTTAAATGAATATTTTCAAAGATATTACAGATTTAAAAATTGCGGGACGTAGCGTTTGCGGCGCTACCGGCCGGCTATATATTTTATACCCGTGCGAAGCTGGAGCGGGTGGAGCGGGCCGCTATGTTTTTGTGTTTTTGTATACAACGTTCACAGTTTTCTGTAGTGTATTTAGTATCACCATTGCACCCGTGCGAAGCCGGGGCGGGTCGTTTAGTTTATTATAAAGTATTAGTAATACTAGAATCTTATCAGTTGCAGTGTAAATGCTAAACAATGTAGTCTATTTCTTAAGATTTCTATACACCATGTGAAAATGACACATTACTTACCTGTTGACCCTTTCAGTGAGGGTGACGCGCATGCGCGTCAAAAAAAATGCGCATGTCCGTTGCCCGTACTGAATGGATAAACTACACATACTGTTTATCAAACTAAGTTATATTTATTTATTTTTGATGTGAAAAATCACTATTTATGGTAATACGCAATGTAACGCTAAACATTGTGCTTTGGGTATGCATTGTGCAACAGTTAAGATACTATAGTGTGTTTTTTAATCTCAGAGACTGATTTGACGGCTTCTTACATCAAACTTGAAAATAGTGTGCTTTATGTCTATGAGCCGAAAGCACATTATTTTTATATTTGACGTATGAAACTGTCAATTTGGTCTACGAGATTAAAAAACACACTATACATACATAGTAATGTCAAGCGTGTTTTTCCCGAAACCTTCTAAAAATGATCACAATAAAAGAAAGAGCATGTAACTCAGCTTGATTAAGTATCTTATTACTTTAAAAAAATACCATCACGCCTAAATTCCCTGAAGGTGAATTGCAGAGGTGCGCCAATGTACACCCACAGTTCGCAGGTATATTTAGGTCCCATGTAATAGGGGGCGAGCCTATTGCCATTAATCGGGCATAAATCCAACAAATATAAATAAAGTAATAATTATTTCAGGTGGGCCAACAACCTAATCCGGTGAAGCATTTCACGTTAAAACGCAAGCCGAAATCCGTGGCTCTACGCAGCGAGCTATTGGCCAAAGCAACGGAGGTTCAAGCCAATCAGAAGAAAGCACAAGCGCCTACAGTCCCAGTCCGTAGTAGAGGAATGCCTAGGAAGATGACTGATACAAGTATGTGTTATTTGGAAGTCTTCAAGTTTAATAGGGAATATGCAAGTTCCCTTTAAAAAGTAAAAAATAAAATACGTCGCGTTGGGGGATCGATTTTGCATTTAGAGTACGACCGTCCCAACCGGTCCCCCAACGCGACGTATTTTATTTTTTTAATTAAATAAAAACCATGTATATTCCGTATTGTTGGGTAAGCTAAATGAATGGTTCCTCCCGGTAGCCCCGCTGAAGGGCCTCCCCCCCCGCGCGGGCTACGCGCGCGGCGGCACGTGGCGGGGGGCGGCGCGGCCCCCGCCCCGCGCCGGCATCAAGCTGCTCGACATCACCGAGCAGCCCGCCACGCACGCGCAGATCAAGAAGAGGAGGAAGCTGGGTATGTACACATTGCTTACTGTTATGAAACTAACATGCATATACGTGATCAGCACTCTGTACTTTTTTAGGGTTCCGTACCGAAAGGGTAAAACGGGACCCTATTACTGAGACTTCGCTGTCTGTCTGTCTGTCTGTCCGTCCGTCTGTCACCAAGCTGTATCTCATAAACCGTGATAGTTAGACAGCTGAATTTCTCACAGATGACGTATTTCTGTTGCCACTATAACAACAAATACTAAAAACTAGAATAAAATTAATATTTAGGGGGGTTCCCATACAACAAACGTGTTGTTTTTTTTTTGCCGTTTTTATAGAAAATGGTACGGAACCCATCGTGAGCGAGTCCGGCACGCACTTGGGCGATTTTTTTTTTAAAGAATGCTACACGCACCGACGATTCTGGCCATAGAATTCTTGAACTATGATCGTTACGAATGAAATACTAATTATTTTCAAACTTCAAGGATTGAATTTTGGATCATGTGTTCACCATACTCTAGTTACCTTGCTAACATTTCTTTATTTTTCTAAGGCTAGCCTGCAAGAAATAACAACGATTTTAACTATTACTTTCATTGTTTCTTATTCAAATATAATTTACATGAGGTACTCTTAATAACTATTGGGAATATGGCTCATCTAGTACATTTTTACAATACCAACAAGCAATCTACATCATAATATTCTTCCTCGAACAGAAATGGAGGAGGGAGCTAAGAAGGCAGCGGCGGCCGCCCCGCCGTCTCCGCCACCTCCGGACTACGCCAAAGGTCTCAACAACTACACAATGCCCAAACCTGAAGAGAACACTAATGGTAAGAATATTACTTGTCACTAACATATATAGTATTTACAGAACATACATACATAAAAAAAGGTAGTATGTAAGGATCGTAGCAGGTGGCGTTCTGTGCTTTCTGCCTACCCCCATGGGAAAAAGGTGTAAGTTTATGTATGTTTGTATAAACTCACGCCTTTTTCTCATGGAAAAAGAAAGATATATAAAGAAAGAAAAAAAATATAAAACGCATTTATAGGATGCGGTCATTAATATGGCACAACCTATTTTATCCGATAAATTCGGTTTTCTAAAGCGTTAGTCATATTTGTTTAGTTCCGATTATGTAATTTGGTAACACAGATATTCACAAGTTTTGAAAACATTTAAATCAGTATCAGTATCATTATCAGTATTGTTGAACAATGTTTCGCAACATTGTATCAGAAACATGTTTTTTGTTGCGGAGATTTATGGCAACATAGATTGTTGCAGTATGCTGGCAACATGTTTATGTTCCGTGTCCATGGTAAACAAAACAACATCAAATGTTGTACAACAATTGTTGCAAAACATTGTTGCCAATGTATACAGCGCTTAATAATTACTTACAAAATGCCAAGTATAGCTGTATTGATCATGTTTTATTATCAAATCAGTCATTCAACTTACTTATCATTATCAGTCATCATTCGACTGCAATGAATTAGTGCTTAGCTGAAAATGCATTGATAAGCTAAATATACCAGTGCCCTAGATTTTAAAATAATTGTTAATAATCAAAATCTTGTGATATTTTAGGTTATAATATCACTTTTTTTTATTCGACTTCAAAAAAAGAAGAGGTTCTTAATTCTTTTGCATATTTGTTACTTTAGTTTTGTCATTTATCAACGGATTTGCTAAATTCTTTTTATTATTTGCTAATTAACTTGTTGGTCAAAATAACGTCAACAGTCAAATTAAAATTTGGAAGTGTTCTAGTTGTCATTTACTAGGTACTCGTAAAAAGTAATGTTTCTAATACATACCAAATGTATGTAATTAAAGTCTGTTGGTTTGTAGACCAATTTTTTTTTCAGTCAATTTTGATAGGTAGGGCTTCGGTTACTATTGTATCTGATGATGAATACTTCTGCAAACACTGTGCAACCGGCCCTTATTCATCATCATCTGTCTAGCCTATTCCCAACTATGTTGGGGTCGGTTTCCAGTCTAACTGGATGCAGTTGAATACCAGTGTTTTACATGGAGCGACTGTCTATCAGACCTCCACAACCCAGTAACTGGGCAACACGATACCTCTTGGTTAGACTGGTTGTCAGACGTCTTGGCTTCTGACTATCTAATTGCCTCGGTAGCCTAGTGATCCTAAGCACGACTGCTTCGCTAGAGGTCCTTCCTGGGTTTGATTCCCGGGTCCCGGGTCGAGCAAAAAGAGATATTGGGGTTTTCTATGAAATTCTCAGTAGCAGCTCGGAGTTAGGATTTGTGCCCGGATAATGGCAATAGGCTCGCCCCCTATTACATGGGACCTAAATATGCCGGTGAACTGTGGGTGTACACTTGTACACCTCTGCCTAACCCGTCGGGGAATACAGGCGTGATGTTATGTATGTGTTGCAGCGACGTCGAGCAGCACGGACAGCCCGGCAGCACCCGCCACACCGGCGCCGGTGTCGCCGGTGCAGGCGCCCGCGCCGCCCGCCCCGCCCGCGCCCGACAGGCCGCCGCCACTCACCAGCCCGCTCGTCGTACATGTAACTTCTTACTTATTTACTTATCCCACTTATTTCCTTATTTTTTATTTTATTTATTTAGGGACAAAAAACAGTTACACGTTACAATTTTTATACCAAAGCTAATTAGGTTCATTTAATAGGTATACGAAGAAACCACACTATTGTCCACGGATTAAAAAAAAATACTTAAGGTGAATGCTTTAACCAGCCCGCGAAATTTAAATTTTCTTACGTTTTTTGCAATTTGCAAGTCAGTATTAGGTTTAATGTTGATTAAAGTATGATTCGCGGTCGTAAGAAGTATGTATTTTCAAAATTATAACCATTAAAATCAGTAAAATGACTCCATAGGTCAAGCTTCATGTAAAATGTCAAGATTTCATGAAATCTTAAAATACATACTTCTTACGCCCGCGAATCATCATCATTCTCAATTATGGATTTCAATAGCAGCTTGGTTGAGATTCAACAAATACTGATTGTAATATCGTCAGTAACGACCGTGTCTAACTGACCGAATCAATTGATTGATGCTTGATTGGTATCGTAGTACTAGCTCAAAGCGAAATCGATTGGACATCCCTTTGACATCACTTACAATTTTCTAATAATGCTACTTACAGTCTGCCATGTAAGTTGAAGAAGTCTTTAAAGAATTATATTATTTTAATAATAATCTATAGTAATATATTAAAGCTGAGGAGTTAGTTGTTTGTTCGCCATCGTCATGGATAGATGACAAACCAAAATGTGTCTAGCACCGCCATAGTCACAATGGCATGACAGACTTATCCTACTACTATTATAAAGGCGAAAGTTTGTATGTATGGATGTATGGATGTATGGATGTTTGTTACTCTTTCACGCTTAAACGGCTGAATGGATCTGGATGAAATTTGGCACAAAGATAGATTATAGTCTGGAATAACACATAGGCTACTTTTTATCCCGGGAAAATGTACGGTACCCGTAGGATAACACATCAACTGTGACGCGGACGAAGTCGCGGGCAGAAGCTAGTACGTAAATAAAACTCACAAGACAAATCGATATAATTCCGAAGTCACTACAAGGTATAAAAGGATAAATACGTAGCTTGACTCTGATGATACGAAATTTTTAAACGGGACCCTATTACTAAGCCTCCGCTGTCTGTCCGTCCGTCTGTCTGTCTGTCCGTCTGTCACCAGGCTATATCTCATGAACCGTGACAGTTATAAAGCTGATATTTTCACAGATGATGTATTTCTGTTGCCGCTGTAACAACAAATACTAAAAACCAGAATACAATCAATATTTAGGGGGGCTCCCATACAACGAACGTGTTTTTTTTTTGCTTCATATTAATAACGGCAACAGGTAGACGCTTGAAATATTTACAGAAAATAAAGTTATATATTCACTTAAAAAAAAAAAAATGAAATTAAAAATAAAATAAGGGGGGCTCCCATACAACAAACGTGTTTTTTTGCCGTTTTTATAGATAATGGTACGGAACCCTACGTGCGCGATTCTCGCATTTGGCCGATTTTTTTTTATTTGCTATCGATTCGCTACCCTCAGCGCCATGCTTTCGTGTTCTACGAAAACATGAATTCGTAGCCTGGCGCTGAGGGTACGTTTTGCTTTTTTGACGTGGCGGTCTTAAGGCCAAATGATGTCGATATTGTAAAGTAACATTTACATAGAGATCGTAATTAATGTTTTTCTAAATTGCCTCCACAGGGCACAGGCGCAAAGCCGATAGTGATAGGTCAGCAGCCGAAGCTGCTGATCGCAGGCCCGGCGGGCGGCAAGCCGCTGCTGCTGTCCGCGCAGAACCTGCTCAACACCTCCACCGTCATCCTGCAGCCCGGCGGCAAGGCTGTGCTGCTGCAGAATATCAAGCCCGTGAGTGTGATGTCATCATTATCAGCCTATCACAGTCCACTGCTGGACACAGGTGTCATCATCATCAGCCTATCACAGTCCACTGCTAGACACAGGTGTCATCATCATCAGCCTATCACAGTCCACTGCTAGACACAGGTGCCATCATCATCAGCCTATCACAGTCCACTGCTGGACACAGGCGTCATCATCATCAGCCTATCACAGTCCACTGCTAGACACAGGTGTCATCATCATCAGCCTATCACAGTCCACTGCTAGACACAGGTGTCATCATCATCAGCCTATCACAGTCCACTGCTGGACACAGGTGCCATCATCATCAGCCTATCACAGTCCACTGCTGGACACAGGTGCCATCATCATCAGCCTATCACAGTCCACTGCTAGACACAGGTGTCATCATCATCAGCCTATCACAGTCCACTGCTGGACACAGGTGCCATCATCATCAGCCTATCACAGTCCACTGCTGGACATAGGTGTCATCATCATCAGCCTATCACAGTCCACTGTTGGACATAGGTGTCATCATCATCAGCCTATCACAGTCCACTGCTGGACATAGGTGTCATCATCATCAGCCTATCACAGTCCACTGTTGGACATAGGTGTCATCATCATCAGCCTATCACAGTCCACTGCTGGACACAGGTGTCATCATCATCAGCCTATCACAGTCCACTGCTGGACACAGGTGTCATCATCATCAGCCTATCACAGTCCACTGCTGGACATAGATGTCATCATTATCAGCCTATTACTAGTAATCCTAACTCCGAGCTGCTACTAAGAATTTCATAGAAAAATCCATGGACACTTTGCTCGACCTGTAGTGTGTGTAGCAGTCGCGCTTAGAACCACTAGACTAACCAGGCAGTTAATAGGTAAAAACAGAAATCATCATCATCATCTGCTTAGCCTTTTCCCAACTGTGTTGGGGTCGGCTTCCAGTCTTACCGGATGCAGCTGAATACCAGTGTTTTACATGGAGCGAGTGCCTATCTGACCTCCACAACCCAGTAACTGGGCAACACGATACCTCTTGGTTAGACTGGTTGTCAGATTTCTTGGCTTCTGACTATCCGTAACGACTGTCAAAGATCTACGGATGACAACCGGGACCAACAGCTTTACGTGCTGTCCGAGGCACGGGGGTGTCACACCACCAACTTCCAAACTCCAGGCTGCTACTGAGAAATTCCTAATGGAAAAACCCAATAACACTTTTTGCCCGACCTGGGAATCGAACCCGGGACCCCATGCTCATCAGTCGCACGTTGCACAGTGTTTTATTTTGCCTCAAAATGACCATCTCCCTGATTATTAGTGAATCAGATAGAGCTTTTTATTCTAATTGCGAGAGTAAAACTCCCACGAATCTATCTTATCTAGTTTACGAGATATCCGGCGTTACCACTTTTTACCCATATTTTGAAAAATTAATTAAAAAAAAAAATAAAAAAAAAAACATCTAAACTTTTACAGTTGCTTTATTTTTTTAAATACATTTTAAAAGGTCTTATTTTTATCTATGTTACGAGTCCTTTATGGCTGCTCTAGACCTCGGAGGAACCGAGAAATCAGCGATTTTGTGATTTTCGTTTTTATTTTTTTTTGCCCATGTTCCTCAGTATTAGAATCTGCAATTTGCCTTAAAAAAGAGGTAATAAGGTAGACTACCAACACAAAAAAATCAACAATTAATTCCGTGGAATCTCGGAAATACTAAGATTTATCCGAACTTACCCAACCCGGGGTAATTTACCCGCAATTTTTTAAGACGCGTTATTTTTTTTTTACTTTATATTTATAGTAGAATTCTTTTGGCGTAATAAAAATAATTGTGCTTAAACATCATCTGCGTTACATATCTTCGTTGTAAAGAAGTGTTGTAAATTCATTTTCTTCACTCTCGGTACATGCAGTTTCTTCTTTGACATCACTGTTATCTTCATTTAAACATTCAGAATTGTCCGGTTGTAACATTTCTATAACAGCTTCTGGCAGTGGCATTCTCCTTCGGTTACTTAGGCGTTGTTTTAGCCGTATCGCTGATATAACAGGGTCGGATGACTCAAGCGCCCTGTGGAATAAGTCCATCGTAGTATGAACCCTAGAATCTTTCCGGCTGTGATGTTCCCTATCCTGACGCCAAAATTTAATACTCGACTCTCCAGCCTGTTCAGAGAGCAGTCCTATGGGTAGCGCTGAATTCTCTATAATTTTTTCTCCGTGAATTAAGATTTTATGTATAGAAGTAGTCATATGCCAGTTGTATTTCTCTACATACTTATAAGCTACATTTTTACAAAATGTCATGTCACCAAAATGTTTTTTAAATTCCTGTCTATATACAGACAGAAAATCGCTGATTTCTCGGTTCCTCCGAGGTCTAGAGCAGCCATAAAGGACTCGTAACATAGATAAAAATAAGACCTTTTAAAATGTATTTAAAAAAATAAAGCAACTGTAAAAGTTTAGATGAATTTTTATTTTTTTTAAATTAATTTTTCGAAATATGGGTAAAAAGTGGTAACGCCGGATATCTCGTAAACTAGATAAGATAGATTCGTGGGAGTTTTACTCTCGCAATTAGAATAAAAAGCTCTATCTGATTCACTAATAATCAGGGAGATGGTCATTTTGAGGCAAAATAAAACACTGTGCGTTGTGACTACGAGACCAACGGGGCAGTCCATCAACGGGGCAAAAACAGAAATGCTACGTAATAACAATATGAATGTATAGTATGGATGCTGTGTCGCCAGATGTCGCAGGCGGTGGTGCAGCAGGCAGCCCGCGCGGTGGTGCCGGCGCCGGCGCTGCAGCACCAGCTGACGCAGCCCGTATGTACACATCTACTATCTATTCTTTTACAGAACACTAACAATTCTATTCTAATATAACATACTAAATCTTGTCCGCGACTTCAGAATTAAGCTAAAGTCCTAGTTAACTCTCTTTTTTTTCCGATGGGAAATCATTAAATGACTTCCGGGACGGGGACTTGACGGGGCGGGAGGGAGTGTCAGACTTTTACTGACTAAAATGTTTTTATTTAAATTTATAAACTCTCTCGAGACTCTCACATATTGTGTTTACAAACAATATGTGGCGTGCGTTACATTACACGCTACGATAAACGGCATTTTTTTACACTAAAAAGTAAATTATCATAATCCTTTCACATAAAATTATGCGAGGATATACCCACAACATTGATAATTATGTTTTTTTTTTATCTTTACCAGGTACTAGCGCAAGCAGTGCAACCTCAAATGGTGCAAGCAGCCGCCCCCGTGCAACAGGCGCCGCAACAGCCCGTACAAGCGCAGCCGCAACCGACACAGCAACAACCGCTGTTGCCGCGTAGAGGACTATCGCTTACGGTAAGATATACAATATACTTGGTTTGGACTAACAGCACAGGCTTTTTCTTGGTCCAGAGTTGGAATGGGTTATTTATTACACGCCTACAAACTGTTGACTCCAGTCGAGTCAGAGTCGCGGGCATCGTTTGGCCATTGAGGATGCTACTGACAGTAAGATTCAAAGGTGATGGCTAAATGACTGCCCCCGGGCCAGATACATTCTGGAATGTATATGAATCTTACATAACCTCATAATATTTAAAAAATCATTCATGAATTATGTAGTGTTTATTATTTTCCTAGCACTTTCGTGAACTATTAAACATAATAAAGTATCAAAAAAAAAAGAAAAACTTTTTCATCACAAACATTCGCTTATAAATATACAACCTCATTTTCGTTTTTAGTTTTATTCCTTTTCGTAAGTGTCAGTTGAAGAAAATTATATACTGTCACACACACCTTTTTCCTTTTTAGGCGATATTATTTTACCATTATATTATTCCCAAAAAGTATCTGAAACTTTTTTACATGAAATACTAATATTTAGCCATTCAGCATTACATTGTGCTAGGTACCATATTTATACATGGTACCTGGCACATGGGGCAGTGGTCTATACTTCCATTTTGCCATCTCCTTTCATGGCTGTTCTAAAGTGAGTGACTCGCTGCGTAGTTTCATGGTACCTACCGCTCGTGTTCAGAACCGTCACGAAGTTTGCACGCTAACACAATACACAAACAAACTAACTGTAATCATGATTAATAATAATATAATTATTTATACATCAATTGGTTGGATATTGAGGTCATAACGTATTTGACTCTATATACAAATAAATTGTATTGAATTAACACCCTTGAGAGGCATGTGGAACCAAATTCTGCATTTCGCAAATAAATAAACAATTAATGTTTTTTTTATGCTAAGCGCTTTAATTTTACTACTATTATATGAGTACTCCTTCGGTTCTGGTTTTTTTATTGACTTGTTATTGTTTCAGCGTGAACAAATGTTGGAAGCGCAAGACATGTTCCGCAACGCGAATCGCGTCACGAGGCCCGAGAAGGCGCTTATACTTGGGTTCATGGCCGGCTCCAGAGGTACGTGTTCATTTAATTTTATGGCCCACTGTTGCCATAAACTAAACTAAGAGTTAGAACATAACGGGCTTTTGTCCTACTTAATATTATAAAAGCGAGAATTTGTGAGGATGGATCGAATTTCGCACTGCAATAGATTGTAGTGTGAATAACACATAGAATACTTTTTATTCTGGAAAAATGAACGGTTCCCGTGGAATGATATACCAAAGTCGCGGGCAGTAGCTAGTTAGTAAATAATTTGGAGTTAAAAGATAACCAGATCGGTGCATGTGGCCCTAGTTATTTTTATGCAGTAACGCAATCTTGAACTCTATTACTGTTGTTTTTTTAGTTCATTATCAATTAACCAATTAAAACAATATGAAGAAAAAAAAACATGGCAAAAACAACACAGCTTTGTTTTTGCCGATTGCTGAACTTTTCTGTATATTTTACTTAGTGTGTTATGTTTTTGGCTAGGTACTGTACAGTAAATCTGGATTTATATACCTTGTCGCACGTCGCATTCTCACCCACTTGAAAAACCGAAAAAATCTTGACATATAACATTTTTCTTCCAGAAAACCCCTGTCCGAACTTAGGCAATATAGTAACAATAAAACTATCAGAAAACATCGAGAACGTTCTACAATCAGACGACACATACCTCACGATGCTGTCAGAGATGCATTTCCAAATGAACTACAACAACGGCCAGTGGACGCGGCTCAAGAAGTACCGGCACATAGACGGTATGGTGCCCCAGAAGATCCCACCAGGCTCCACCGTCATCTCCACCAATAACCAGCAACCTATAGTGTCGATAGCCAATCAGAGTGTTAGTTAACTTCAGTGTGACAGTGCAGTGATTCCAAGTTTAAAAACAACGGAATATTGAAAAGTTCGAGTTTTGTTTCAAAGTAAGTCTGGATTTGCTTTTTTTTGTTGGTTTCTGAAATGTCATGTCAATTAGTTTTTATTTTTTGGCTATATTGTGGTGTCTCTCTCACTAAAGATATTAATTGGGTCGAGAGTCCAGTTTCAACAACTAAGGGTGATGCCACACGGGCGTTGTCTGTGCGTTGCGTTGGCGCTGCGTCGACTGAGCGGTGACGCTCCGTCGTTCTACATTTTAATTCGAACGACATGCCACTAAATACGCTAAAAAGACAGAGGTCGAGGCAACGCACGAGAATGGGAACAGAGCTGCGTTGAAACGACAGAGCGTCAGCGCAGTATTTAATAGCATATAGCCAGGCCTCCGTCACTCTATGTACTTGCGCGCTATAATTGCCTACCGCCCGGCCGAGCGGTCTCGGGCCGTTTGCGAACCAAATTCAGTGCGGTTTTTGCAAACGAAGCGCACGCACGTTATTACATTTGAATAGTTCCATTCGTTACCTACGATGCCGTCTGGTGCCTTATATGCTGTAGATAGGTAAAAATATTTTATAAACATTTACGATACAATTTTAAACTGCCACATATAAGTCAGAACATATTCACAGTTCTCAATAACATAGACACAAAAAGTTATGTTAATTTAATTTTATCGAGGAGGCGGCCCTACGATTGTTGTGGGATCGCGCGGTGCGAAGCGATCACAACTGTACACTTGAGCATTTAGGCACATTTTAGTTTGCAGTGGTTGCTGACGCGGGTTGACGCGACGGAGTAGGCTATTATAGCAGTAGGTATTGGAAATTTTCTACTGAGTGAAGTATCTGTACTTATTTAATCTGTGATATAGCTCCGTTGACGCAGCACCCGTGTGGCATCACCCTAACTGAATTTTAATGAATGTAACCTTGATTACATTTTTAGTAATTTGATAAGTAATCAAGCTAATTAATCAAACATTCAAATATACAAGTTGTTTATCTAGATAATGGAACGGGCAAATCGGAAGCTATTACTATTAAAAAAGTTTCTAACTAGAATTGAATGAAACACGTGAGTCAGACGGAATTTGGCGGCAAGACTAACTGGATAGTTCTATTAGGAATAATTCTATTTGTTGTCAATATTAAATAGAGTATTACAGGACTTACTGCTCCTATATACTTTTACTATCAGGTTTTAGTTAAGGTTCATGTTTGCGTAGAATATACAAGCTGTTGATTTGCATTCTCGTCAAATTCAAGGAGTTAACTATGCTCGTGATTCTTAACACGAATCAATAATAAAATATATATTATGTTTTTTGACGTGATTTTCCAATTCGAACTAGCCATCTATCCAGAGCATAGCGCCTACGCTATGCACGCAATGATATAGCCGCGCGACAACTCTGCCTACCGCATACGCAACTGGGTGATGCTGATTTTTGCAAAAGGAGTATTCTGGAATACTGTTTTTTGATAGTTGCAACTAAAAAAACAAGCATTTATTAAATATTGGCCAGGTATCGTAATTATATTTGATTACTTCTTTTTTTCTATGACAAGCTCCTAAAATTTGACGAGGATGCAAATCAACAGCTTGTATACTGCTTGGAACAGCATATGCATGGATTTAACCGAGTTCCAGGCAGTATAAATTCCATACAAACATGAACCTTAACTATTATGTACAAGCCTGAATTTCCTTTAGCAGTGTTTGCAAGAAAGTCTTGACAAAGTTGCCTAGTCTGTCTGTCTGTCTATGTGTTGAAACTATACTCAAGCTGTGATTTTGAATATTTCACTAGGAATCTTTTCACTGTTTATAACACTAATGTGTTCTAGCAAGTTTCTTATTCGGTAGGTTTTTAAACCAATCGGAGCTATTCCTGTAAGTTGGTTACAATTTGGTTTGTTAAAAATCTGTGTGAAGTCATCAGAAGGAATATCTTTATAATCTATGATAATTAGTGATTGTTATTGTGGCGTTAATAAGTTGGTTTCATATCAGTGACAAAATCTAAATGAGTTGCATTTTGGACTTTATTCTTAAGGCGCTGGCAACACCCAAGTACTCCAAATAGGCTTATTTCAAAAATGTTTCTTTTTTTGAATAATATTTTGGTAGTTTTGATATTTAAATTCTGAAAGGCTTGAAATACGTTTTTGAGAATAATTGGCATTACAAATGGACGGTAAACTAATCTGTTACCTTGACTTTCAATCCTAAATATTTGTAGTATTTATCAACACACGTTGATACAATTTAAAACGATAACATAGCTAATACTCGTTTGCTATGTTATCGTTTTAAATTGTTTTCCGACTACTCATTTTTCATAAAATCGATAATCGCACTTTGTAACAAATTACAAACATTGCGTCATTGAGCATCTCTCTATTTTCTATGTAGTTAAAAGACCAATTCACTTTATTTTCTCAGCGACAATCAACGCCAAAAATGTACGAAAATTAGGCGCAATTTTGACAGAATGAGAACGAGATTACAGTGCGAACGTTCCCAAAAATGCGAAAATTACTGACTAGTTGCCGGGGCTGAGATACCGCGCCTCCGGAACCCAAAGGGCACATGAAGGAACATAGATGGGTTTTAGTCAGTAAAAGTCTGACACTCCCTCCCGTCCCGCCCAGGGCGGGGGAAGTTATTTGATGATTTCCCAACTATAAAAAAAAGCACTGGCTTCAACTGTTATTAGCGTCTTAATGAATAAAGTCTTTAATTTTGATTTGCGAAATATCCCAAATGGTTAGCAATACCAACGACCATCTGATGCTCACTTCAGCCGTGCGATTCTCTAACATATTTCAGCGCTGCGCTCGACGTCGAGCTGGTTGACGAAACTTCGGTAAAATCAACTCTATGCGTTGTGCGTAAAGTTGATTTGACAGTAGTGTCATCGACGAGCTCGACGTCGAGCGCAGCGTTGAAATATGTTAGAGAATCGCACGGCAGATCATGTTTTCCTTCGATTCTTTTCATGTTAACTAGAAATGCTTCTCAAATGACGATTAGCATAAAAACTTTCAAAATCGACTGACTTCGAATAAAAACAAAATATTGTCGATTATAAAAAAATCGTGTTCCTTCTTCGATTGCGTCAAATTATTTCGTTCTTACGGCGAAGGGTAGACGTTCAATAATTACTGTCCGTCATAATTTACTAAATGTCGTGATATTTATTTACTATTAGAAGGATTGACGAATTTTAACGTTTTTCAATATTTTTCATAGAATTTCCATTGGATAGTTGACACCACCAATCGATTGACAGAATTTTTATGAGCTGTCAAAGCGCGATTTCTCTAGTTCTTGTATGGCTTTAGAAAACTGTGACGCCACTTATTTATCAACTTAATTGTCTAACTGTTTAATGATTTCTAAGTAAGAAAAATAATCTAATTTTACAGTAAATAAATCGGGTTTGGTACTAATAGTGTCGTATCAGCCGCAAGACGTCCACTGCTGAATGAGGGCCGCTTCCAACCGGTACTTTTGTAAATCTATGGGGGAGGCCTATGTCCAGCAGTGGACGTCCTGCAGCTGATATAATGATGATGAATGGTGTCAACTGTCCAATTCCGGAACGATGAATGTGATAACTCAACCCCTCGGATTGTCATAACTATCAAATACAGATTTGTATTCGATAAACGTCTAGCCTTCGTGTAACGGTTATCATTAGTACGCTCGACGCACTAAGGCCTAGTCTCCGCCAAAGCGGAGACGACACGACATGTCTCATACAACCTAACAGTTTGCGTTTTTTTATGTCACCGCTTAGCTTCAACCACAGTACAGTACCCTATCGGTTGCTTATGAGACATCTCCCTTCTCTGCTTTGGTGGAGACCAAGCCTAACGTATCATCGGTTAGGTATGTGTGCGATTGGATGTTTTATTACGTATTTGACAGTTCTGGCGTTACGCGACCGAAAATGCGCAGCGCATCTTCAGTCAGATATGCGTTCGCCCTAAGGGTGTTTGTTTATCGCCTCCGTCACTGTGACGTCATTGAGAATAACGGATGACGATGCCGAAGTAGTGATACATACGATTACCCTGCCCGCTCGCGTCAGATAATCGACGATCGACTTTTTTGTCGGCGAAAATGGAACATATAAATTCTAATCAAAACAGTTGTCTTCCTACACCGACGGCGGTAGACAAACGCCCTAAAAAAATATGTTGTTGCAATACGCAAATTATTCTAAGTGTTATTATTACGCGATTAAGGGCCGATTTTTCAATCGTCAGATAAACAGTCAGATAGGGTTTATTCGATAGATAGCAAAAAAGTCAGTTGTTCAATCGTCAGATAGGCTTTATTCGTCGAATAATTCACCTATCTGAGGAATAAATCTATCTGGCTCTATGTTGGGACCGCTTATTTTTTTGAAATTGACAGCGGCCATAGAACTATTTTGTCTCGTTCTAACATTCCTTTAATCTGTATATTTGTTTCACCTCCCTGAAGTTAGCGTTTTAACAGACGAGATATTCGGTCAGATAGTTATTCCTTAGATAAATAGTAATTGAAAAATTGACAACCACTTATCAGGCGAATAAAGAGTCTAATAACTTTATTCTTCAGGTAGCTATTGGTAGTTTTATCTGAGGATTGAAAAATCGGCCCTAAGTGGAGTTGAAATATTTGCAAGAAATGTTTCTTTTAAGTTGTGATCTCAAAGGGATTTGACATAGAAATTGGACATTTTTACTTTTCAGTATAATTTCTAGTGCCAAAATAAGTTTCGGTAACGAAAATCTTGAGTAACATAACGTTCTGTGAGTTAGTTTGTATGAAACCTTTTATGTATATTAGATTAGATTTCGTTTTCAGTAGATTTTAATATAAATAATATAATATAAAGAATTATATGCCTACAGAGCCTTTCTATATAACTAAGTGTAGTTATATCAATAATAGCTTGCGCGTTTTTGATGGAGAATGTACTGAGGATAGAAGCACATAACTTATCTATATGTATAATTGAGCCTATATGACTTTGTCTCATACATAAAATACTGGGCAAATACCAAATAATGTGACTTTTTCAATTCAAATGTACTCTATAAGTTTATCTTGGACAACACAGGCATCGGTGAAGAAAAACATCGTGAGGAAATCTGGACTTACCTATAATCAATATGTCTGAAATCGCCAATCCGCCTTGAGCAAGAGCGGTCAAGTCTTAAATATTGATGATTAAAGAACCGAATTTAATTAAATTTGATACGTATACGTGCAATACATAAGTCTTAAAATCCGTTGAGTTTTGTAGCTAATGTACATAAGCTTTAAAGGCAACAGTTGTCGGACCACCATAGTGTTTAGTAATATTCCAATTTGCCTAATAAAATATTAAAAACCTTACATATCTTTATTTTAGCTTTTGCCAGAAGTGACTTCGTCTGTCTGAATTTTCATGCGGATCTTAATTTTTTTTAATAATTCAATATAGCATAAAACACTCAGGGATAGCGTAGCTAGTATTAGTGAAAGGAATATTCAGAATCAAACCAGTATTTTCAGAGATTCCTTAACAAAAAATCAAACAGCTCATAATATTAGTACCTAATTATGGATTAATTTGCTACTAAGACAATGCCAGAAGTATCTTTCTATCGTGAAATATGACTTGATGACCTTTAAAATTACATTTTTGTGGCTACCAATAAACGGGGTAGGGGCCAATTCTACTTAATTACTAAAAACGAATTAAAAATTTTACTTTCTTCTAACCCAAATCCGTCTCTATCAAAAACGTGCAAGCGATACAAGAGTGCGAGGTGGCATGAATCTGTTCACAATGTGTAACATGCTTTAGATGTTAATCCTTCGTAAATGACCAATTGTGTGAAATAAGATTGATAGCGAGTCTGTAACATAATTCTATTACCGCGTCAATTTGTGCAGTGTTTTATTGTAACAGTGTTCTTTTGCTTATAAGTAGTTCAATGAAAATCATGCCTTGAATGCCTCGCGGAGAGTCATACACGCGAACGCCTCGAAATGAGTAACCATTTCCCCCCTTCATCCCCGCCCCACCCCCTCTTTCCGTATTTTTATTCATTTCGTGGAACCAACAATAAATAGTAAATAATTAATTTGTAAAGATTTTTTTAAACAATTTCAAAAGTACTTTAGAAATATGTAGTTGCGATGTTTGTAACCGATTTTGTATGTACCAAAATAAATGTTAATAAATAAATATTGATGTCGTGAAACTGGGCTGTAGGTTTACCGATGCGAGATGGTGCCTTTGTATGATAAGCCTTATGATAAAAGCTGGTCGACAACTATTTTGTATAATTAATGCAAGTTTTATAAATCTCCGAATTTGTGGAATATTTAATCGTGTTTTTAAACGATTGGTCCGTTTATTGTACTATTACGAAGTTCGGAACAGGGCCTGAAGCAGCAACGCGTTTATTTTAAAATGTTTTCAGAGATTTTGCAAATTAATCGCATCGTTTTTTAACCTCCGCCCAGTTTCACATACTTCTTCTGTTCCATACTATCTTGGGAGTTATTCAGAAAAAAAAAACAATTTTATTCACCTGAAGTCATACTCTGATATATCTATACTATCCCGTGTTTCAGAAAGCACGTAAAGCTCTGTTGGTCCCGGCTGTCATTCGTAGATCTTTACAGTCTTTACGTATAGTCAGAAGCCCGAAAGTCTGACAACCAGTCTGAGTAAGGGCCATGTGTTTCCTAGTAACTGGGTTCTGGAGGGCAGATAGGCAGTCACTCCATGTAAAACACTGGTATTCAACTGCAGCTAGTTAATCTGGATGCCCACCACAACATAGTTAGAAAAAAGGCTAGGCAGATAATATCTACAAAAAAAAACTGACATTATTGTAGGAGAAAAAGGCTAAGCAGATGACTGAGATATGTATAAAAAAAAAAAGATTTTATTGTAGAGATGATTTTATTTAACAAATGATTTAGAGACAATAGCTCTCAATATATTTTGGACTGAAGAAGACTAAGCTATTTAAGTTTTATATATTCATAAGCAAATGTGTGTATGAGTTCAGCGGGAACCGTGTTATTTTAGTATTCGCGTTAATTCTAAGTTTTGTTGTACGATGTTTTTTTTTCTATAGATATTTAATATCCACATTGTATATATTAGATAGTACAAAAATATAAAAATGAAAAAGTTAAAAATGATTTTGTGATTTTTATTTTTCTTAACAAAGACTATTTACATGCTAAGTGGTTATGGAGGATTCGCCGTCGATGTGTTTTCTGTAGGTGTCCACTAGAGGCAGGCATCGGGATATAACTGGAAAGGTAAAGTGGAAATAAGTCGAGATTTGTCAATAAAATCGGCAACCGCAAAGACACAATATGAAGACTATGCAAAATGCACAATTTAACTTAATATATTTTTTTGAATCTGGTATTCTAAGCCGATGAATGTTCTATGAACAAAATCTTACAAAAATGTTATATACCTAGAATAGAATATAACTTTATTTGCAATTATGTGTGCACAATAGTTTTTACCTATGTAACTGACTATACTGATTTACAATCAAAATTTTGATTTAGAAAACAAAAAATGCAGTTGATTCCTTTTTTTTCTCGGCGTCATCCTATGTTCTAATTAAAAACACACTAATACTCATGTGCGCATACGCAGATATTAGTAATCACAATCACAGCGGAAACTAACAACAAAATAGTGTCGTGATGGCCCAGTGGTTAAGGCCTCTCATGCACGAGGTTGTTCGCAACCGTGCACGGGCAAGTACCAATGTGACTTTTCCTAATTCATATCTAAGTTTATCTTGGACATCCCTGATATCGGTAACCATATCAGAGGCCCTTGAGGCGGTTTAGAAACTGACACCTAGTGTGTGTGGGGACGTTAGACCTTACTGCCCACACGAGCAAAAAAATAATAGCAAGCTTACCGAATAAGAAAACGACTTCGGTAACAAACCCGATGAGGCACGAGGTGCCCTCCAACTTGTATTTGAAGAGGAAGTCCACGATGTTCACTATCAGTCCCAACACAACGAACGCGAGGGTGTACCATACGTACAGTTGCACTAGAATTGCACTTTCCTGAAAGAACGGACAATATTATTTAAAGCAGGGGTGGCCAACCAATTTCTTGCTTCCCTATTAATAAAATGAAATTTTCTTCGTTAAAATTGGATGTTAGTAAGTATATCATTATTTTAATTATGTGAAAAACGATTCAATCTTTAATTTATAAGGAAGCGATTATGTAATTTGTAGATCGCACAGATATTATTCAGTGAACAGTCCATCTTGGGCCTAATCAAGTTGGCCACCCCATGATATAAAGAATCATTTGTGGGTGTACATTAGTACACCTCTGTCTAAAGCCCTTTTAAAAAAAGTTAAGAAAGTGGTGAAACTAGAAGTAAAAAACAAAAAAATATCCAGGTGGCCATGGCCTAATAGTAAGTAGCAGATAACCCCACCTATCATTTTCGTATGTTCAACGTTCTGCCAAACAACCTGTATATGAATTGCACCAAACGGGCCTCGCCGGAGCGCATTTCACATTGTTTTAAAGAAAATTCAGGCTTCTACATAATAAGTTAAGGATTACGTTTGCATGGAATTTATACTGCTTGGAAAATACGCGCGGACGTAACAGAGTTCCATCCGCTACGACGCGGCCCGGTTGGTGGAAATCGAAGTCAAAGACAAAGTCAATATAATAGTGTTCACTTACCACGATAGAAGCGAGCAGTAAAAGAAGGTTTGCCATTTGAAACAGAGTGATGAGCAGTTGTTTCGCGCACTCCACTTGTGCACAGATTAATGTGCAGTTCTCAGGGCACTGGTGAGAGCTGACGTTTGTTACCACGTCCAGAATACATGCTACCTGTAAACAAGAATATGATGGTTCCACTTTTTATAAATTTACATCTATTAGTTATACTTACTTAAAAAAAGAAATTTTAGCGTTGCCCGTAATATAAATTTCTCCTGTAGGTATCGTGGGTGCTTTCTTACTACTGAATTGAACACACATGCACACATTGTACTTTTAGGATCGGCGATTTTGCAACTGTATCGATGCTGCATCGCGTTTTGGCGTTCGGATGCAATATCGGAATCCCGAACTGCTCCGATGCTTGATCGGGTCGGCTGTAGTGTTGCAATGGTATTGTTTATGCTCCTAATATTTATTATTAGAGATGAATGAGAGAGATCTATGAGAAAAGGCCTTTGCTCTGCAATTGACGGGCAGGAGAATAAAGATCTACAGACAGTAAGTTTACGAACCAGACTGATGATAGAAATGAGAGCAATCATGCTCCTATGAGGAAGGCAGCAGCAACTCCCGTCTCCACACCGGGGTATTACTATCAGCGTGTCCATACGAAAGTCACTTTATAAAATACATACTGGTAGTTTTTATAATAATATGACAAACTTGGTGATGACAGTGATGGAAATGTTATTTTCTCTATGGGTGCCTTCTATGCACAATATGTTACCATAATGCTGGTGTGCTTATTATAAATAAATAAATATGCCAATTTTTTTATGTAGAAATCCACGGTAGAAATGCTTTAAAAGGATTTCACATTCAGCGCTATTTTTCTATTTTGTTGTGGCATAACTTTTCAGTCTCCCTCTGATTGTGGAGCTACAGAAAGTCATAATCAGAATATTTTATAATTTTCGGCCTACTTGGCGCTGCCTAGTTTAGGGCCATACAGTTGATAACGCATTTTTTATTCTACTAGCTAAATACACCGCAGTTTCACCCGCGTCGAGTTGCGTCTTTACTTACTGCTCTGCTCCCGTTGGCTTGTAGCGTAATGGTATATACGTATTTAAACCATAATCAGCCAGACTCACTCTTCCTATTGCGGAAAACTGTATTAAAATCCGTTGCGTGGTTTAAAAGATCTAAGCGTACATACAACGGGAGCGATTTTGCTTTATACTATGTAAATATAGTTACCTAACTAGAGTAGATATAATGGCATGCTATCATATTAAGTAGTTTTTTGCTAAGTTATATTTCGTTTTGTAATAATGGACCAATAAATTATTTTTATTTTTATATCTACTTAACTATTTCGAAACAATTTTTCCAAGTTCCATAAAACAACGAAATCTACCCTCATATATCATTATTTGGATATAACCATCACCGTTCATTATCTTTTAAATATTAACAGTCTTGCTCCATGGATGGTCGGTAACAATAGTTTTCCGAGTTCTACAGCAGTTCTGCCCCCCTAGCCAAGTCGCAAACGATAATCGTAAACGCTCGGTAGGTACCAATAGATTTTCAACTTAATAAAAAAAAACCCTATTAAAGATTTCTAAGCGTTAGCGGCTGGAAAGAACGAAAACGCTATGCAATCTTCATTAGATCTTCAACTTAAAACCAAGCACATAAAGTTGAAGATCTATTAAAGCCTACTCAGCGTTTGCGTTTATCGATAGTTACATGGCTACAGGGGCAGCTCCCGCGTCGATTGTTCTGACGCAAGTTTTCGATTGCGCGCGAGTCTCGAAAATCCAGGAAGGAATAGTTTAGTGGTGACTAGTGGTGTTGGTCGTGGTGGGTGTGGTGCTGGCTACCGGTGTACGCAGGTGGGTAGGTAAGTATTGGCATATCTCTTGTATCTATACTAATACATATAATAATAAAGCTGAAGAAGTTTTTGTTTGTTTGTTTTCTCTGGAAATACCAGACGGTTTCGAAAAAATATTTTTGTGTGTGATAGCCAGATTTATAAAGAATAGTAAAGGCTATTTAACATCACGCTACCACACAAATATTTAAGCGTGTGGTAAGTCCGTTTCCCGTCAATTAAATGAATTCCAGAACGATTCGGTGTCTAAAATCTTGTAAACTTTTCATTAATAGATAGAGTGAATCAAGAGGAAGGTTTATTTATCCGCAAGAAATATCACGCTATGAACAACGGGAGCGGAGCAGTAACCAAAGACGTAACTCGTGGCGGGTGAAATAAGCCACGCAGACGAAGTCGAGGGCAGTTCTCTAGTCTGTCATAAAGTAATTCCTACTAACAGCATAAACTATGAAGTACTCATAGGTACTTCAGTTTGTATTGTTGTGGGGCCCAGCCTTAGTGGATACGATAACGATAATATCTAAGTACTTATCCTCAATGGTTACAATTATTTAGTACATTACAATATGTTATAGTAGCAGGACCTATGTCGTCATAATATTTATTTAACTAAGAATTTACTTCAATACAAAAAAAAAATATTATTCTTAATTAATTTTGGTTGGTTAGTAGACCTTTTCGATGACAATTTATTCAAAAAAAGAGGATTTATTCGTAACTGTTTTTAACAGAAGAAATAATTTTTGACATAGTAACGTCCGTGGTCTGTGCGGCCTATGCCCAAAATCTTCTGTCAAAAGTTTGATTCAAAGATGTTCAGAATGGAAGCAAGAATGATGAGATTTTTAAGTTTAATTTGTGTGACTGTGCTACTTCTGGATAACATTCGCTGTGAAGATGTCATTGGAGAAATAGAGACGGGTAATTATTTCATTTATTAGTACCTAAATCTCGGACTACAGAACCGTCGGTCGCACCGTTTCCTAGGTGCGATTTTAAGCGTGGAATTCACTAGACGGACATGCCCGCGGGCAAGTCTGCAGCATGCCCGCCGGCCCTCGCTATGATACTTAGGTCTGTGCAATACTGTGACGGTCGTACACTAGCAATAATTGCTAGTGAATTTCCCCCTTTAAAAATTGCCTACTTATTTGCCTTTTATATTTGTCCAGTGTCCTCAGAAAACTAAACAGTTTGCGAGGCGAGGCATGGTGCAGTCTCGGTAACATCTATGATCATGATATCAACGTTTATTGTAAGACGTACAACCTCAAACTCATGCATTCATGTGTTATATCTAAAGTACGTTTCAATATTAACCGGTATGGCTTGGCAACATAACCTACATTATATCTATCTCTAGGTGCTAATATAATAAAATTGTTAGAGCTTTTTTCGTAGGTTTGTTTGAACGCGGTAATCTCTGAATCTTCCAGTCGGGTTGGAAAAAATCTTTTTGTATATGATAGCCAGATTAATGAGGAATAGGTAATATAAAGGGTTGGGTTTCGAATTACGTCCCGCGAATTTCAGGATTCTGAAACTATGGGAGGATCGAGGGGATTTATCTTAACCTCCCCCCACCAATTTTCGCCGCCGGAGATGCTCGACGGAGCCCTACTGGGGTTTTGTATCAAGTCACCTTAATAGGGTAGTAAGGGGGGCGGGGAAGGTGGGAGGAGGGTAGGGACACCCTTCAGCCTTTCCCCCCGCCAGAGCGGCTCGACAGAGCCCGTTTACCGGGGCTCCAACATCTGGGTGGTTTAAAAAAAAAAAACTAAAATCTGTCCGGGTTGGAATGCCCTTAGTCCCGAGCTAGCTCAAAATAAAATTTTGTTGTTTTATTGTGCGCAAGAGCGAGCGAAGCGAGCTCGGGACTTGGGGCACCCCGACTCGGACAGGTTAGGTTAGAAGGGGATGGCAGGGTCCAGTGAGCGAGCGAAGCGAGCGAACAGACCCTGCCATCCCCTTCGTGGTTATTTTTTTTTAAACCACCCGGAGGTAGGAGCCCCGCGAAGCGGGGCTCCGTCGAGCTGCCCTAGCGGAAGGAAAGGCTGAAGGGTGTCCCTACCCTCCTCCCGCCTTCCCCGCCCCCCTTACGGCCCTATTAAGGTGACTTGATACAAAACCCCAGTAGGGCTCCGTGGAGCATCTCCGGCGGCGAAAATTGGTGGGGGGGGACTCAGCACCTCCCCCCCCACGCCCCCAGTCCCCTGAACCCCGCCCCCCCCTCCGACGTAATTGTGAACCTTACCCAATATAAACTTTATAACATCGCGCTAGGGGATCTACGGGAGCGGAGTAGTAACCAAAGACATAACGCGGGTAAAAAAAGTCGCGAGTGAATATAATAAAAGATAGTCATCCGCATGTCTAGCGTAGGTTGGTTTCTGTCGCCGCGGTAGACGCTCCGGGCGTCGGGAGCCACGAGACGACTCCCGGCCACCGTAGGCGCAGGTCTGTGGGCGGTGAGCAATGGGTAGCTCACCGTCCGTACGTTTACTAACGACAGACCGTGTCGACGCACTATGTGGAGATTGAGTCGGTTTCGGGTCATAAATCCATAACTTCCATGTTTTTATAGATATACAGCAGATTTTTTTTTTAGATAATCTAGAATAAATATACTTTCAAATAATATACAATTTATGTATACAAATATATATTTAATAGTCATAAAAAAACACAAAACATAAAATATTGAAAAATGATCAGAAATTTACGACTATCCTTAAATAATGTGACCTAAAATGTTATAATTAACCCAAAATAAACTCTTAAAATTACTACTTACTTTACATACTTATATATTAATGAAACTACATACTGTTTAAAAAAACCATACTCAAGTAGCTCCAAAGCTTCATCTATAAGTTCCATAGACTTTTTATTGGAAGGTTTTCTTAAACTTGTTATGTAAGGGTCTGAAGTGTACAAAAGTGTATGTAGAACATCTTCATTTGTGGCTACTCTAGAGCATTTTCTAGCATGGTGAAGTCTAAATCGTTTATAGTCTTTGTTCCTCGATTCCTGGGCATCTTCGGAGAGCTGTCCAAGAGGTAATACGGAATAATGCCGAATGACGCTTTCCCCGTGAATTAGGACTTTATGGACAGATGATGGCATATAATACCACATTAGTCCGGTCAATTTAGACATTCGAAGTTACATAAAGTCCCAACAAGCTGAATTTCTGTGAAATTGTTCAAAACATAATTATAAACAATGTCTAGAAGTTCCCCATCATTCCCCTGTAAGGAAAAAAAAATATTCAAGGTCAAAGGTCAAAAAAATGAGTTTTTCGCGATTTTCAGCAAAACGGTAAGTTTTATCATAAAAGTACCTCAGACAAAAATTGTAGATCATAAAATTATCTATAAAAACTGCATCAAAACTTTTTGCTTACGAGCCACCGCTTCTGAGATATAACGATTCAAAAAGTTATAAAAGTACATACTTATTATAATGTCGATTTTGTTAAGTTGTAAATACATTCAGTTTTTCTTCCCCACTTTCACCCCCATAACTTTTAAACGGCTCGACCGATTTTCATCAAACATGTCTAAGAACACTCGCACATAAGTCACCTTTCATACAAAGAAAACTAAATTGAAATCGCTTCATCCGTTCGGGAGCTATGATGCAACAGACAGACAGACAGACAGACAGACAGACAGACACGTCAAACTTATAACACCCCTCTTTTTGCGTCGGGGGTTAAAAAACGCGCTAAGTACACTACCTCATAGGTGGCGTGGAAACGTGTGCATATTATGACGATAACAACTTTTAAAATATTTTTGAATCGTTATATCTCAGAAGCGGTGGCTCGTAAGAAAAAAGTATTGATGCAGTTTTTATAGATAATTTTATGATCTACAATTTTTGTCTGAGGTACTTTTATGATAAAACTTACCGTTTTGCTGAAAATCGCGAAAAACTCATTTTTTTGACCTTTGACCTTGAATATTTTTTTTTCCTTACAGGGGAATGATGGGGAACTTCTAGACATTGTTTATAATTATGTTTTGAACAATTTCACAGAAATTCAGCTTGTTGGGACTTTATGTAACTTCACTCTCATTTTTTGGTCTAAATTGACCGGACTAACATATATTTATTGACATATCGTTGTGCTGTATCGAAAGCATACTGTCCGAATTTCGTTGCATTAATTACTTTTCCGCTTGACATAACTTGAAGTAAAACATAAAATCGTTTTATCAATTCCTCATCCACACCAGTAATTTCTGCACTGCACTGATAATTTTGGAAAAACCGTCTAGCTGTATTACCGTCATTGCTGTTACCAGTACCTTGCTTAGGCTTATCTATATTTAAACCAAGTTCCTCTCTGAACCTTTTTTGTACATATGTTTTCTTTTGTTTTTTCAAATCTTTATTTTCTGTTGTTGAAGCAGACCACTTTTCAAAGCCTTGATTATAAGATATAATATGTAAAATTAGTTCCATAAATCTAATCCAGCAATGCAAAGTCGAAATTCTTATCAATATGGGCTCATATTGATAAGAATTTTCATCAACCGGTTTATTTTGTACTTTTTCTAAATTGTTCATCTCTGTTGGTCTTGCACCACAAATAGTGCATACAGCACCTGATGAAGTTTCTGACAAAACTAGAGCCACTTTCCCGTCAACCATCGTTAAAAATAATGTGTGTTTGATTTCAATACCTTCACCATTTATATTGATTAGGCTTGGTGTAAGAGCGTCTTTTTGAGCATTAATTTCATTAACGACCAACGACTAACGACACTTGTAGTCTTTTCAGGTGTCTCTTTCGAAAATTCTATTAAAATGGGCCTACAAAATCTTACTGATGATGGAGCAGGGTTTTCCCACACAGTTTCATTTGTTTTAATATTTACAAGTTTCAAAGGCACTAATGAAGATATAAATAAATTTGTGTCAGAAATTAACTCACTCTCTTCAGGTAAGACTTGCTTGTATTCACTTTGCCCGCTTGAGCCATCACAGCCCCATTTAGAATACAACATTAAATGTGTTTTACCAACTTTGTATAAACCATCGATTTGTAAAATTCTTGCAATAGTGTGATCCAGCAGGTCTTGCAGTTTTACTTTTGCTTTAATATTGTTAACTTCTATGCTTGATCTTGGTGGGTAGCACTTTCCTTTAGCTTCCTGAATTGATTTATATGATGGAAATAACAAGCAATTCTTCGCAATTAAGCAATTCCTCATGTTTTCATACTGTGCCATATTAAGATCCAACTCTATGAAAATACTGAGAGCTTCATCTTTAGAGTATGCTGTTAAATGTACCGGTTCATTTAAAAGATTTTGACGTATTTCACTTTTTTTTTTATGGGCAATACTCGTAAAATTTCGACAACGAATGCTTCTTCTGTTTCCCCTTGAGATCTTAATCCCTGAAGATATGAATTCAGTATAAAATCAAGGCCACATGTTTCAAGCAATTCCTTGTTTTTTCGTCTTTGTGTTCTACCGGAACTGTCTTCGTAGGTTTTAGAAGGGCGTCCTCGCTTCCCAGTCGATGTCGATGGTTCAGATTCACAAGTAGGATCTTCCAGGTTTACAGTGAAAACGGCGTTCAACCACACGCTATTCTGATTTAAAAATGTTTCCTTATTTCTGCCAGATTTCGTGTAGCGTTGACGAAAGTTTGTAATTAAAATTTTTTGTACACTTGCAACAATCTTAGCGATATTTGCCTCGGATAAATTGTTAAAATCATCCCGTATATAACGCGTTAAAGCAACAACATAATTCCCGTCACTTTCAATTAAAACAAGACATAGGTCGCGCCTGGTACAGTTGAATTCACTCATGGCGAGAAAGTAGGTGGTTAGGTACACTTTTAGTAACGACGATGACGAACGAAAAACAGTATGTAATTATTGAGTATTTTCAGAGCCCTATTTTATATAAAATAATCAATTTGAAACGTGTGCAAAATGTGGTAGAAATAACGAATTATCATTATGTGGTTATGTGGTTTCCGATATGTTTTATTGACAATTTTTTTTATGTGAACTAAAATATGGTGAGAAATAATGAATAAACTATCTAAACATAAACCGCAATCATTAAAATATATTATAAAAATAATTTATATCAACTAATAGATCAAATAATATCACCCGCGTATTTATACGATTTTTTTACTATTTCATGTTATAATAGATTTTCATATGTTCTGCAACGAATTTGCAACATTTTTTCTTTTTTTCTTGTATAATAATATTAAATTTCCTATTAAGGTTATTACACTGCCCGATGTCCTTGAGGATTTGACATCTGTACTATTATTTTTTAAATTTAGCGCCATCTACCGATATCCACTTTGCTACGATAAAAGGAACTTAACATTAAGCAAGAACACAGATGTGTCGCAGAGTTGTCATTGTTTTTGCCTATTTTATTCGCTCTCTGAGAGATTTAATACCTACATTTTGTTCTTATATTATGTATTATTTGGTACATCGTAATTTATATTTATTTTATTATACACGCTTACTTTTACATCGTTCTGGAACCAAAAGCCATAAACTCTGTCATAGTACCAGAAACTATTGGCTATATTATTTTCAATAAATAACATGAAAATTTAATTTGAACTGCTTCGTTAGCCTAGTGGTCCTAAGCACGACTGCTACTCTAGAAGTCCTGGGTTCGATTCCTAGGTTAAGCAAAAGGTGTTATTGGGATTTTCTACGAAATTCTCAGTTGCAGCCCGGAGTTTGGATTTGTGCCCGATAAATGTGCAATAGGCTCGCCCCCTTTTACATGGGACCTAAATGTACCGCCGAACTGTGGGTGTACATTGATACACCTCTACCTAACCCTTCGGGGAATACAGGCGTGATGATGATTGTTTAATTTGTGAAATAGTGAGAACTCGAAGTAAACGCTTCTTTGCACTTTGCAGTCCATGCATATTTGTGTGTAAACCTTATCGACTATACAAATGCAAACGGTAGCCTTCGAAAAATCCATCCATCCATCCATCCATCCATCGATCAGGCAGAAACGCACTAACATCTCGAATGACAAAAACTTTGACTTTGACTCTGACTTTGACTTTTGACAAATAAAGTCACAAATTTTCAAATTCTTTGAGACGTGTTAAAAAAAATAACGCCAATAGTAATTATTACTTTACTGGGGTTCCTGTGTTTCGGCTCCCGAATGATGTAAAAGTAACCGTGTAAATAAAATATTCACTTATCGGTTGTCGGAAACGAAAATAGTTAGGATGACCTAGCTTTCAATATTTATCTAACTAAGCACGGGACATTCTAAAGGTGATGACCAAGTAAGTGCTTATCGGATCTCAGTAACGGAAATAGTTGTGCTCATACATGATACATTCTGAAAGTTTGGTAAGCAAATAATTAAAAAAGAAACACCTAAATCTATGTTCTCCGTAAAACAAAATTCTTAAGGGTAAAAAGAATAAAAAAAAATAAACACCAAAGAAATAATGTATCTACTAAAAGAGTAGGTATGTGCCATAGATATCCGTGGTATTTTCCAATAATTTTGGAGAGCTCGGTCAGGCATTTGTTTTTATACATTAGACAGGCTTACTCTATGATAGATTCAAAAACTAAACGAAATTACAAATTTGTTTTTATTTATTTACGAACTTAATTTCAATTCTTATTTTACGAAATATTTACATTTGTACTATTTACAATATTGCTTCATTCATAAATTATTCAAAAAGTGAACTTTTGGTTTTTATTTTGGAAAAAATAACATGCGTATAGGGTAGTTTAGCCGGTTTGCCGGCCACCTCTGGTTTTCGGCCAGTACGTTGTTATATTAATATAATAAGGACACTTTAACCTACCCATTTAAAAAAACAACGCCTACTTAATGTATTGGTATAAACCCTACAACTTTGAATTTTGTAGAATTTTAATGATCCAACTGTGTCGTCTGTGACCCTCCGAAAGTCTTACGGTGCACGCGTGTGTCGAAATTAGTGAAAAAAATAGTGCGCGCATAATTTTTGCAAGCTAAGTTACAAAGTTGTTTATCGGTTTTATAAATATAATTATTGTTCTGTGCACGGGAGATAAGTTTAATTAGTGTTATTTTAATTAAAATGGAAGAAAGATAATGTTATTTACGTTTAAATTTGATGGCCGGTAAATTAGATAATGATTTGGGGGACTATTTACTTCTCGGCCGGCCGGCCGAAAACTAGAAGAAGACCGTTTATATTTAATTGATTCTTTTGATTATTAAATAAGGAATTCTTTAAAAAGAAATGCTTTATACACAAAGTAGAACCGCTTCTCATTTGTGTAGCCAGATGTCGGCCGCATGTTTTGAGCTAATTATGTGGTAATAACACTTAATAGTTATTGAATATTTGACGGCCGAAAATTAGAATTTTAATATTTACCTTTCGGCCTAAGCTAATCGATAGGGTCGAAAACTAATAATTTACTAACTGATTCTCGGCCAATAAAAGCTAATGATAATAAATCAACTAACTGAATCGAAATCATCACTCACACGAACAATACAGACGTAAAGGGACTTCCCCAAAATTTTTCTTATTAGCTAGTTAGAAAATTAAGCAAGTTGATCAACGGCCGGAAACTAATTAATTTAAATTTGTTTTTCGGCCGTGTTTGAAGGGATGGTCGAAAATCAGTTTAAAAAATCGTATTTTCGGCCAGTCAAAAAGCAGATTTTTTCCATAATCTCAATTATTTTTGCTATGCCATATTATCCTTTTTCCTTTTTGACCAATATTCCTACTATTATGTTTAAAATATTTCTATATGCTTAATATTTTAATTAAAATCGTTGATTCATACGTATTTTTTGCTTTTAATCCATTATAGAACCTACTAGTTAGCAAATATAGATCATTTTTCAAATAGCAGATTAGTGGCCGAGAACTAGCAAAATAATGGCCGGAAACTGAAACAGGTGGCCGAAAACCGGTGAAATCGCTATTATCAGACATTTTAATTTTCAGTAATTTTAATTTAACGCTGACGAGTAAAAGGTCTACAAATATCAAAACTACATTATATTTCGAGTTCAAAAATATTTAAGAAACTAGTCTGCGACTTTAATGTCATGGAGAAATATCGTCACAAAGTCACACGTTCGCTTAAGTGGCCGAAAACCGGCTAAGTTACCCTAGTCCACCCTTGACAAGAGCCATCAAGGCACTGAAGTTTGGCGTCTCAGGCATAGCGGGGGTGCCTCGTGGGGGGAATTGATGAAATTTCGAGTTTTTAGTTATTATTACAAAATCTTAACAGAAACAAGAAAAAGTAAACAATGCGAATTGTTTGATATGTCATTACATATTTTTAGGTATAAAATTCATGTCGAACTATTCAGCCGTTTTACCAACAATTTGCAATTTAGATTGAAAAATGACCAGTTTAAAATATTTTTTTCCGAAATTTGGGCAAGTTTATTACAATTCTAATCAATGCGAACTGTTGAGGATGACTTTAAGTATAACATACATTTTTTATGTGGAAAACGTACGGAAGGATTCCTCAACAAATTTCTTTAAACATAAGGTGTTTTTAGGACTTGAGCGATGTAATACCCTTAAATAACACCATTTACAGACCTTCGGCAAATTTCGGCAACTGCCAAAACTCTAATTGAAAGTTGCAGATACGCAAAAATGATATGTTATAAGATAAATATATTTTCTAGTAAATATATTTTCCAATATATAGCATATTTATGCATACTACATGAAAGAATATACTATAAGCTTTCTGGAATGGTGAAATACTTGTATAGTTCTCATTGCTAGCTCACCAGAAAATAATCCTGAAAAAAATATAAATTAAGATGTTTTTGTGATGATTTTTGAATGATCGTATTTAGATGCTTTTTGTTAAAAACCTGTAATAGCCATATACATAATTTATGTATAATATAGTAGATCAACTTCTTACCTACAATTTGAGGTATAATACTAGTACCTGCGCCGATTTTTACAAAATGTATTTATGGCCAGCCTCTGTTAGGCACCTCCACATAGTGCGACGGCGCGTTCGTGTTCCACGCGCGCCTTAAAGAGATGTCAGCAAACTTGGAAGGGGCCACTGAGGGCCGATGCCTGCCGGGGCTGCGGGTTGTTTGAAAGAGATACCGCGCCCCCGTAACACAAAGGGCACATGAAGGAACATAGATGGGTTTTAGTCAGTAAAAGTCTGACACTCCCTCTCGTCCCGCACAGGGCGGAGGAAGTTATTTGATAATTTCCCGTTTATTAAAAAAAAAATAAGGTTGGTTTCTGTAGAATACTGGATCGTCATATCTAGGTTTAGGTACCTTTTGATCTTGTCTGCTGTATGTTGTAAGTCCGACTTCCTTCATCCAGTCTCAATTGAGCTAGTGGCGGCTGCGCTGCGTGTCGCAGTTCAAATTTTACGTGGGAACAAATATTTGTATGATAATTGTTCCGGGTGTAGTTGTTTCTGTGTGAGTTTATTTGTTTGTAAACACACTAATGGTACTGATACACATGCTTTAAACTAGCATGCAAAACACGAGAGCATGCTACTTTTAAGCAAATGCTACTTAGTAGCATGTGTATCGAAACCATTTGCTAATCATGAGCATGCTAATTTTGAGCATGCTTAAAAATCAAGGTCGTTGGATTTTCCAGCATGCTACCTGCAGCGCGGGTGGCGTTTGATTGTCCATGACTTTGTTAGAACTGAGAGCGAGAGAGCATGCTTATTCAGTAGCATGCTTATTGCTAGCAAACGCGAGCAAATGTAAACTATTCATAAGCATGCTCGAATGAAGCATGCTCATAAGCATGCTCATAAGCATGCTCTTCTAGCATGCTAGTTTAAAGCATGTGTATCAGTCATGCTAGTTTAAAGCATGTGTGTCAGCTTTACTTCCTAAATTTAAGTCATCACCTGTGTTTTTCCTTAATTCGGTTGCGTTCTAAATATATTATTCAACTTTATAATTACAGGTAAAACTCCAGACCCGATGCCTGCTCAAGAGTTTGAACTCACCAACCCTGACATGGAGAAAGCATTACAGAAACTAGAAGACTTTGCTGAAGCTGCTCGAAATAGCCTAAACCTAGTCGCGTCTGAGGATATTATAACACCCAAAGAAGATCCAGAGTCAATCTACGACGATATGATAAAAATAATCAACAAGATCATAGAAGATGTGAAAAATCCAAACAACGCGTACAAGTTTCTGAAAGCTAACGGCTTAGACCGAATCATTCAACAGAATCTTAAAGCAGATTACGATAAACTCAAGTCTCGAATACTTGTTCTTATAAAAGTCTTGTTTAATGTCGCCCCCACAACAACTACCGCGTTCATACCCTTAAACGTAGTGGATAGAGTTCTGGATATATTTGAGCAAGATAACCTCGCTTTGAAGGCTCATTCTTTAGATATTTTGTACGCATGGTTACCTGATAACCCTCGTGTGCAAGCTAGAGTGATGAAACAGAAAGGCTTAGCTCCATTCTATGAGCAAGTAACGAAGCTAGACACTTCAGTAATAAAGACTCTTCTAGACCTATTCAACATAATACTGAAAGAGCATTTGAAAGCCAGGAACGACGTGCAGAGAAACGTCCTTGATCGCGACAAAATTAAGTTCTACCAGAAAATTGGTTTGCTAGAACATTTAGCGACTCCAATAGTCTGCAATGGTCTGCTAAACATATATACTAAGACGTGGTCCTACAGTACGGATGAAAATAACATAATTTTAACAGTTTTCGACTTGGTAAAGAATACTAAACAGTTTTGTTTTAATGCGTATCGTGGGAAGGAGCAGGCTAAGAAAATGTTCTTTGCTTACCGGGATTATTTGAAGGAGCCAGATAATTTTGAATATTTCGAGTCGAGCGGCTTGAATGTGACCGAAATTTCGCAGGTGGTTGATGAGTACGTTACTATGTTGAAAGATTCTGTTAAAGATGAAATGTAAGGTTTGTTTTTGCTTAGTTTTAATACAGTCTTAAAATATGTCTTGAAGGGTTGTTTCATTGTTTTCTTTATAAAAACATACCATCACGCCTGTATTCCTCGAAGGGTTAGGCAGAGGACCTCTGGGACAGCCGAGGTGTATCAATCAGTTCAAGCTGTTACTAATAATTTCATAGAAACAGCCAATAACACTTTGCTCGACCTGGGAATCGAACCCAACCCAACCAACATAGCAGTTGCACTTAGTACCACTAGCCTACCAAATCGTACATTCAAACAAATTGAATTTTTAATTAACGGAATAGAACTTAACCTCTTCAAAACACCACAATACTTAGGGTTCTGCTCACCCCAAATCGTAGTTAAAAGCCCAACCCCACGTGTGGTCTAACCGCAAGCAACACGATGGCACTTTTAGCACTATTGTACCGTCCCTTCACATAGGGGATCGATGCGTATGCCCAACAATGGCGACCAGAATTGAAAGAGATACGTCCTGCGATTGTTAGCGCCAAATTTATAGCCCTTCATGTTGATAGGATGTGTTATTTAATTCATTTAATGGGCTTTGGTGAGGTATCTAAACTAATATTATAAAGAGAAAATATTTGTATTTTCGTTTGTAATTGTTTCAACTAAAAAAAGCTGCATTATCTTCGAGTAAGTACATAGACTATATTTTATTTTTAATTAGGGATGTTAAGAAAATTCACGGGCAAAGTCGCGGGTAAAAGCTAGTCTCTAATATTACAATGATAAAGTCTTTTTGTTAGTTATGTCCTGGTGAAGAAGTAGGGTTCTCATTGTGTGCAGAAATCTTCATTATATGGGCAACATTTTGTTCCCTCGTGTTTCTGCGACAGAACTTGATAATCGGATTTAAAGAAGATAATTATTATCACATCAATATCAACGGGTCCTGTAACTAGAAGTATGCCTATAAAGAGATTGCGCTATATGCTGACTTATTGATTATTTAATTACCTACCCATTTCTATTCAATTCCACAACAGCTTCAAGAAAGGTCAAACAAATCAATTGCGCATCCTGAATTGATTTACAATCAGTATTCACACAATATTACAAAACCAATTTTATTTAAACGTCGACGTATCTATTTAGAATGTTATCGAAATAACAATGATATCTTTATGCAAGTTGTGCATCATTACCACAATGACAAATCGCGCGCCATGGGTGGCCGCCATGACAGTTTGATGCATTTTCCCGCGCTTCCGTTTGAGCGGGAAGTTGTCATTAGCGATACTTTTTTTTATTTTACTTTTAACTTGGGTTGGTACCCAATAATTTGAATTTGATTTAAGTATATTTGATGTATTTGTTGCAATTATTGTTTGTGTGCAGGTAGCAAGCATTATTAGGTTAGTCTTAATCAACGTAAAATAAAACTCGATAAATTATTTAGCTACAAATAAAACTTTCTTTTTTCACCGCTCTGATCTATTTTATTCTTGCCACTATTCAAAAAAAAAATAACAGCATATACCTCAAAAACATATCGCGTGGGAGTCTCAAAAAGGTGTAAGTGTCAAAAATTACAAACACAGTCGAGTAAACAAGCACAAAAATCGAATCAAATCGATCACCTTTTTAAAAAAGGTGCCTATTCATGAGCCGTCAAATTTGTAGAGGTGCAACCTGACGGACACCGGAGCGAATTTGCGCAAAAGTCAAGTACTTCGTGGGAATAACAAACTTAGGTATATTTTTTGCGCTTAAAAGTCATGAATGAGCATTGTAGTGTAATGGACGCGGTAAATAATCCTATTTGTATTGTTGGTGCCGTCTTTAGCGAATTGTAGGTGTAGTGTAGGGTGAATATGAATTGTGTGGCAGTTTTGGACAGGTTTTGAACGAGCGCTTATGGCTTCAATTTTGAGAATCGATTTACTATAGAAAACTACTTAAACCACAAAGATACCAGGATGGCCGGGCTATTACTTGGCTAAGTGATTACATAGAGAACATTATGGTTGGGTAGAAAAACATAAATCTTCTAACTACTAGCTTCACAGTTGCCCGTGACGTCCGTCACCCGGGTGGACTTCGGAATTAAGCCAAAGTCAAAAACTGTCCCACAGGAACCCAAAAACGGGATAAAATGTGTGCCTATGTGTGCCAAATTTCAGCTAAATCTGTTCAGCTGTTTAAACTTGAACAAACACCCATCCATCCATAGTCACCAACTTTTGCTTTTATCATAGCAGTAAGACCTAGTTACCTCTCCATTTCTTCGCAAACTATCATTGTTATTATTTCAGGACTATCCTAAATAGCCCCAACTTTACGGCTACCTCGTCCACGCATAGTTGCTACTTACTTCAGGTAGCAGTAGCCTTATAGCCGTAATAAATACAGTATTCTGTAGGCGTGACAATGGGCCCCAGCCACCTGACCGATATTCCCATGGACCCTGTTACTAGTGTAAGACTAATTTATTGCGCCCGCGCCGGGTAAAGAGTCAATTATCTCTACGGAATTATAAAAAAGCTTCAGACAAAAAAAATGGTAGAACCCAATTTTCAGCTGCATAGATATATAATTTGTAGATTGCTTTTTATATTGAGATACACAATTTTAGTACGTACTATCACGCCTGTATTCCCCGAAGGGTTAGGCAGAGGTGTATCAATATACACCCACAGTTCGCCGGTATGTTTTTTTAGGTCCCATGTAATAGGGGGCGAGCCTATTGCCGTTAACCGGGCACAAATCTACACTCCGAGCAGCTACTGAGAATTTCATAGAAAAATCCAATAACACTTGATCGACCTGGGAATCGAACCCGAGACCTCTAGCGTAGCAGTCACGCTTAGGACCACTAGGCTAACAAGGCAGTCACAAGATTTTAGTATTTAATCCTTTTAGCTGAGCTCAACTAAGCTGAATATTTATTTATTTATTTTATCTAAATTTCCTAAATAACACCTTAACAGCTTAAATGCCAGCACTATTATTTAGTATAGAATTAGATCAACCAAACAAAAACTCAAAGCGAGACGTATTTTATATGACGGGAAAAAAATGTAAGTACATATATGATAGCCTGATTCATGAGGCTATGTAACATCACGCTGCGACTGACATGTGCGGAGCAGTAACCAAAGATGTTACTGAACGTGGAAGAAACTGTACTGAACTAGTATTACAATAAATCAAAATCGGTTTAATCGGCTACTCCCTCATTTGTCGAACTAAAGCCTGGATGCATAACAAAACCGATTCATTCACAAACAAAAAATGTTTACACAAAGTCTATCATTAATTTCCTCAGCTTTGTCGCAAAGGTTTTATTCAGGCAGTATCAACAGCCACCTGTGCCTAAAAAAAAGTAAAATCGATTTTTTAGTCTGGCAACACACACTGACCTTATACAGCCAATAAATTGTCTATTCAGCGGATTTGTTCGGATTGTAGGCGGGTTAGTTATAAATAACATGGGATTCCTTCTGTTTGTCCAAAGAATTAAAAAGATTATGTTCTACGATTAAAAAGTGGGGTCACACCTACGTTGGCGATGTTGACCTGTTTTTTGGACGTGGGAACTTTTGTGGGATCAACAAAAGATTGCAAAATCGTCTATTTACACGAGTAAGAAGGTATATTTTTCAATGGGTTATTTTTTCATCGATGTCCAATTTATTTTGAAATTAAATACAAGAATTTAAGACCCCTTTTTTAAATTTTATTGCTCAACACGTCACCTGTGAAGAAGGAGAAAGCATATTGGTATTCAAGAAGGTCATTACATCAGCTAATAATAGCTAATAGTTACTTAGCTCTAAGTACTTGCCTTTTTTTTTCTTTTTTTTTTGTGACCGAGGAAAAAGTACTTCCCTGTGCCAGCTGTCTCAGCTGTTATAAGAATGTGAAAGTCAGATTCATTGTCACTATCAATAAATAAATCGTAAAGAGGTAATTTTGAATGCCTTAAAAGAAAAAGGAATTGATTCTCCTCCCAAAAGGTAGTTTGGAGAAGAATGGGCAAGAAACTCCAACATTAACATTAGAATGCAAATGATATTTCTCATCTGGATGTAATCTGACCATCCTTAAAAAAAGCATAGCAGATAAATTATCTCAAAGTTTCCGTTTTCTACACTTTTTTTTTACTTACTCCTCACTGCTCCAATTACAATAACGGAAGTCAAAATTCAACAATAGAACTCACGCGGTGCGCAATGACAACACTTCATTCTTCCAATTAAACCAGTGTGCCCAGTGTTAAAATATCTCAATTTCTTGCTAAGAGTCCTGCTGAGTAAACGGACATCCGAATTGTAGTTTGTAATGTATTTAGGGACTCGTATTATTTGGGGCAAATGTGAGTAAACGTGGGAATATAGCTAATTTGTTTGTCGTCTTGACGCAAAATGGGCAATTGTTTAATTTATTGCGTCTTTATTGTGCAGTTGATATTTCATAAACATGTTTATGTAAGTAATTTTTTAGCTTAGTACCTAATAACTAACCATCCATCACGCCTGTATTCCCCGAAGGGTTAGGCAGAGGTGTACCAATGTACACCCACAGTTCGCCGGTATATTTAGGTCCCATGTAATAGGGGGCCTAATAACTAATTATAGTTATACCCCGCGGTATCACCCGCGTTTCGTTACATTTTTGGCTACTGTTTTGCTCCCGTCCGTCGTAGCGTGACGTTCTACGTACAAACCTTCTTCTTGAACCTCTATCTATTGATGAAAGTCACATTAAAACCCGTTATGTAGTTTTAACCCGTGGCACGATAATATATACAGGGTGCTTTGAAATTGCTCGTATTCCTCTCGGGAGAAGAAACTATGACTAATTTAGAATGATTTAACCCCTATCACTTGGGGGTCAAAAATCCTCCATTTTCGAGAAAATCTACTTTGTTTTTATTTTTAGAAAAATCCGAATTTTGGTAATTAACATTTAATAAAAAAAAGCTTTACGTGCTTTCCGAGGCACGGGGATGTCACACCACCAACTTCCAAACTCCGGGCTGTTACTGAGAAATTCCGAATGGAAAAACCCATTAACACTTTTTGCCCGACCTGGGGAATCGAACCCGGGACCCCACGCTCACCAGTCGCGCTTGCGACCACGAGACCAACGGGGCAGTCGTCGACGGGTTTAATACCCCTATTAAATATGAAACCCTAAAAATCAAAAAACAACAGTTGCAAAAACTGACCTACTTACATTTTAACGTAAGTAGTTCAACAAGTTCCATCGGTTATCTAATGCCACTTGTGCCTATAACTGGCCCAAATCTATGAAGTGATCAATCATCTACATTCCGAAGTCAACCCTTTATTTACTAGTTTAAAATATAGACTGACAAATTGAGATGAATCGCTCTTCGAATTGTCTATTACAATAAACAATATTGAAAAGTTATCTGCCTCATTAGCTTAGTGGTCTTAAGCACGACTGCTACGCTAGGGGTCCTGGGTTCGATTCCCAGGTCGAGCAAAAAGTGTTATTGGGTTTTTCTATAAAATTCTCAGTAGCAGCTCGGAGTTTGGATTTGTGCCCGGTTAATGGCAATAGGCTCGCCCCTTATTACATGGGACCTAAATATACCGGCGAACTATGGGTGTACATTGGTGCACCTCTGCCTAACCCTTCGGGGAATACAGGCGTGATGGTATATTGAAAAGTGTTTCAGCAGTTTTACCTATTATTCGGAACAGGAGATAAGATAATATAATTCAAACCTCCTTTCTCAATAAGATTCAATTCGAGTACCTTTTTCTCAAAAATCTTTTATCGGCCCAAGTGTGCAATATTTTTTACAAACTTTTCTTTTTTTGACGCAAAAGTCAAAATATTTTGAGAATAACAAATTGTTATGTAGCTATGTCCATTCATGTATTCTTGCAACCGGAAGTCCGTACTCTGATATTTGGGTAGTTTACTTGTGCAAGTTTTTTTTAAACATCGAATTCGATTTGTATGAATGATGAATCGATTTTATAATACTTTTGAAGGCGATTCGGAGTTCTTTTCCTATACCTACGATTGTGTTGCTTGGGGCTCTGTTGTGATTGTGTAGTGCCATCTTCTATCCTCCTAGTATAATAATACCAGCATTTTTTTGTACTTCTATATTGGAGGCCGAGCATATGCGTTGCCATCTCAGAGAAAAACTTGGAATGCATCATGTGCCAGTAATTATATCGGCTCCAATACTCTTCAAACTGAAACACAGCAACGCTGTTTTGCGTCATAAATAGGTATGGTGCTAGTACTTCACAAAGAGCTCTACTAAGCCTCTACTAGCCCTTAATACATGATCTAGTATATTGATAGAGTATATTGATAAGATAAAGTCGAAGGGTTTGTTTGTTTTTTTTATTTAAACACTCTTATCTTCGGAATGTCTGGTTTCGTTCTGAAAATTCTTTTTCTATTAGGAAGCTCATGATCGCTGAGGGCTTTAGATAGCCCTCAGCGATCATGAGCTTCCTAATATATTTAATAACAGTAGCATTAAGAATCCATAAGTTCATCCGTAAATTATCGCGGAGCAAGACGAGAGCAAAATCTAGCAAATGAATAAATGTTACGAGTACGTTGCCGAGTTGAGTGTTGGGATTGGAACTAGTAGGTCCCTCTCGGCGCCTTACTCCGTAGTCATAACCATCTTGTTTTCTGGAGGTACTATTGTTACTTTTTATTAAAAAACGAGCTTTTGCCCGCCACTTCGTCCGCGTGGATTAATAGTTCCCGTTCCCGGGGGATTTCCGGGATGAAAACTATCCTATGTCCTTTCTCGGGTCCCAGACTATATCTGTACCAAATTTCATTGAAATCAGTTCAGTGGTTTAGGCGTGAAGAAGAGACAGACAGGCAGACAGAGTTACTTTCGCATTTATAATATTAGTAAGGATTAGTCTTCAAAGCGATCTATTAATTAAGTAGGTACTCATCAAGTCTTATGATAAAAACATGATTTATATTTATTAGGACTATTACACAAGATTATACACAAATGATTTTTTAGTCTGTGACAGTATTAAGGTGTTGTTAAATTATCAAAAAGTGAACCTTAATGTCTATAAAAAAACATAAATGGCTAAATGTGTTGTTAAGCACATAACTCGGGAACGACTGTACCGATTTACCTAATTCTTTTTTTTTGGTATGTTCTTAATTCTTCAGACAAGGCTTTGTGGAAAGTTTTTTTTAGAAAAATCCATCGTATTGCTCGGAAATTTGCACCCGTACGAAGCCGGGGCGAATCGCTGATTATATGCATAATAAAATGTAATATTATATTGTTACAACAGATTATTATAATATTTTATAGGTTACACTAACCATGGGGTGGTTATAAGCAGTCAAAAGACCTTTGGACATTTCGCGCCCAGAGTACCCAGGTGCAATTGTAGAATAATCTAATCTTTGTTAAATTTTCTTGCTTGTGCTGTATAATTAGATAATACCAATATAGGTATAAAAGGGAACTCAAGAAAATGTTTCATTTGGGCATAAATAAAAACAATTCATTTCAGTTAATTTCAAAAAATATATTTGTTTGTCTTAAATCTATTTAATATTCACAACCATTCAACACATCTTAATTGACTGCTAGAGTGTTAGAACTATATTTATATACAAACTTTTATATATTTACCACTAAAATATAGATATTTCTTTATAAACTTTTCATTATTTACAAGACAACTTGCTTACTAAATCCTGCATCAATTCGTATTCAAACAGTTTTAATTTTATTTTGCTAAAACTACTTTTTAAAATGCTCTGCCTAAAATAATGCTTACTCCTAAAACTGGTCTCACATTATAATAATATGCTGTCATTATTATACAAAAAGCAGAATTCTTTTACCAATCAGAGTCTAAGAGAAATTGAAAGATAAACTGCATCCTACAATTTCAGTGATTTTACATCTTTCTTCTAAATTTCTTTAGGAAAATTCCACGTGTATTTTGTATATCAATATCCGTATAAATACGGGAAGCCAGCCATATGAGGAACTGCTGACAGCGGCACAAAAACTGGCATCATTCGCTCCGCCTGAACATAATGAGTCCGCGTATGTTTCTTCAGATGATCTCGTCTCCCAAACTTCTTCCCGCAAGTTGGGCACGGGAACGGACGCACTCCAGAATGGATCCTCTTATGTCTCGTCAACTCTTCGTTCCTCGTGAACGTCTTCCCACAATTCTTCTCGTCACATTTGTAAGGTCTTTCGCCAGTATGTATCCTGATGTGACCTTTTAACTGTCCGTTGTTTGAGAATCCTACGTGGCAGTGAGGGCATTTGTACTTCTTCGGCCTTTGCTTTTTCGCGTTTACCTTCGCTTCGTTCTCTTGGTGCAGGATCCTGGCGTACTCCAGCTCCATCGCGTAACCTTGAGCGAGGGATTCGAGGAGCAGCGGGTCTGTTGGTGGAACACCCAATGCGTGCGCTATATCGGCAGTCGGTAAGTAGCCTGGCATAAATGTCGGGCTGTACGGCATCTGTGGTAGGGTCGGATAAGGTTGCGGTTTTAAGTCGACCTCCGTCGGCTTTTCAATTTTTTCTTTTTTTGTAGAAGGAGGTTCTTGAAGCAGCCTGTCACAGCATAAAGTTAGTTTTTCCACTGGGGAATTATTTGCCGCTGATTTCACGTCTTCATCGCCATCTCTTGTAGTAGTAGAAACAGTAGCGTCTTGATGGCTCGTATCGGACTTCTTGAAAGTCCCGCGAATTTTCCGTAAACGACTTTCCCTTTTAGTTTCGTCGATTTTCCTTTTCTTAGTTTTGACCTCGGTTTCTGTACTAATATCACAGTTTGTTTGTCCATTATTCTTACTATCACTCACATCCCAAGGTCTGAAGAGCCTCGAGTAACTTTGTTCAGAAAACATATTGGAACACTGGTATCACTCACGTTCGAAATGGAACTGGGACCCTCTTTCATTTCAACAACTTTTATATACATTCTTTTGACAATAAATTTAATAAAAGCGCCCAAAAGTAGAGGGACTGTATCTATTGAATGGACGAAAGAGACGAAATATTTTTCAATTGTTGCACACTTGACGTTGACTTAACTTTTTTCGGGAATGGCGCGTTCGTTTTCGCGCCTACTTGAGTCTTGCGTTCGGATACACAAGGGAGGGTTTGGGTTTATGGTGCAGTTGGTGGTTAGAACCTTTTTGGTGTCGAAGCTGTCATAGTGTCTGAGATAGGGGTGTGTATTGTTATTTATGTTGATTTTTGTGCGTGCTCGGGGGGCGGGCCCGGGGGCCGTGCGTTACGCTCGAGTGGCCGCCGCTAGCAGCTGCAATCCTGTTTGTTTTAATGGTTTCTGCAATTGTTGCGGTCCCGATTTATAATAATGTTATATACGCACACATGTGTTATGTATGTAGGGATATTGTTAGCGATTTATGGGAGACTAAGCAATTTTAGTTTTATTAGGAAATTAGAAAACCAATTTGAAAAGAGTGTCCATGGAGTTTCTTGCTCGTTCTTCTCCATTGAGATCTACGTTTTGGAACGAGCAACTAGCTTCAATTTCAGGTCTAATTGAAATAAATTCTTTGACTTTGACTTTGAAATGTTTGAAAATGGAGCTCTAAACTAAATATGTAAATATTTATAACTAGTCAGTGAATGAATGAGTGACCTTTTTCGCTTTATATTTCATATATGTCTGAAATTCGTAATCCGTCTTGAGCAAGCGTGGTGATCAATGCTCATGCCTTCTCTGTAGAAGGAGCTTTTTCAATGCAATCGGACAATAATACTTTAGGTACCTATTTTTTTTTTAGATCTAGATGTGCTGTAGAGTCAAGCATAATTATGAATATTATTTGTAAAAGTAAAATACTTGTTCAGTTATTGCAAGTATTTGATCAAGTGTATAGAGAACTAATAATAACAGCACGAGTAAAATCATCAGTTTCCTGGATTCGATATAAAAAGCTAACTGTCTGCGACCACAAAATGGATGGGTCGGATCAATCTAAACAAATCAAGTAACATCAATTCGTTTACAATAGACTTGATTGGACTGCTTTTGATGCATTTTACGAAGATATCCGAACTCATTTCGAAAATGGCGCGATCTGTCAAAATTGGCGCGCATTGATCGATTGGCCGCGTTCATATTTTTACTAAAGTGTACAAAATTGTGTTTACTTTACGTAAAAAGTAAGTTTTTTATTAACTTGAATGAGATGTAACCGTGAGAATTTTTGACGGTGTAAGTGTAAAAATTCGCGCATGCAAACACAGGTGCTTTCAAAGTTGAGTTAGTACATTTACAAATTAATTTGCAAAATAAGAATGGAAAAAATGATCTAAGGCTATCGGTAACACTACGTAATCATCGAACATTGAAAGTCACATAAAATTACCAATTAATTTTCGCTAAATTATAGTGATGAGGATCATGCAGCGACGGCCAATTGTAACAGTATATCTGCCACCTACAAACTGTATGGGCATAGAACTAATGTTGGTTAGCAGAGCTTTTCTTGGCTGTCAGCTTTATTAGATAATTTTATATCAGCCTATTTTCCATTAGAAAAATCTCGGTACATAATGTGTTATATTTTATTGTTTTGCCATTTTAACGATATTTTTTTAACCTATCATTTAAATAACTATAACATAATTGTTAGGTAGATGGTATAGGTCTATTTAGTGCATTATTTAAGCGAAATACCTCCTCCACAAAAAATAAGTTTTTCCTGAACTTTTGGGCTGTGTCTTTGTACCTACAATACCTATCTTATTAGTATTATTTAACTATTTATTACCTACACGAACCTTCAGTGTTTTTATTTGATAAAAATCACCGAGGTGAATTTTTAATTTGACATAGACAAGACTTTTTGGCACACTCTATTAATCTATAGTATACACCAAGAAAGTCCGTTGCAATCACAAAAAGGCTCAATTCGTCAAGATTGTGACAAGGAATCCATCGTTTCTCAGGATATTTGTTATTTTGATGTTTTGTTGCGTCGCGCCTTTAAGACGTGCTACAGATGATCGATGTGCCGTTATGTTGGTAGGCCTTAATAAAAATCTGTTGTAGTCCAAGTAGGTAACGTTACTGTGAATAAACGTAATAAAGTAGAAAAAAGCTATTGTCAATTTGGTTAGAAGTCCGTTACTAGTTACTAGAAGGACAATTCTACTAATTATAAAAGTTTTTATAATCTAGTCGCAATCACATTTCAGTGACTATCAATGTAAAAAAAATAGGTTAATTCTCTAATTTACCGACATTCAGTCATTTAGTTCATTCAGTCTCAAACTGTCAAAAATTGAGAGCAATTTTTGACAGATGACAGATTATGACTGAGATTAGGTTGCGATCGAGTTGAACCTCTATACGGACAAAAACTAATCCACTAAGGGTTCTGTTTGTTCCTTTTAAGATACGCAACCCTGATAAATACCTAGGAGGAGCTAGCTCGTGGCTAAAAAATTACAGCCGCATAGACCGATCTTCCGGGTTAAGCCACGCTTGCCGGGGTTGGTTTGTGGATGGGTGACCATTTACCATAGCGAGTTTCCTCCGTGCCTCGGAAAGCACGTTAAGCCGTTGGTCCCTGCAGTCATTTGTAGATCTTTGATAGTCGTTACTGTTAGGCAGAAGCCAGAAAGTCTGATAACCAGTCTTACCAAGAGTATCGTATTACCCATTACTGGGTTATGGAGGTCTGATAGGCAGTCGCCCCATGTAAAATACTGATATTCAGCTGCATCCGGTTCGACTGGAAGCCGACCCCAACATAGTTGGGAAAAGGTTTGGCAGATGATGAACCCTGATAAATACCTAAGTGCTAATGTTTGTAAAGAATGCATCAGCAAATAACGATATAAGTAAGTTATTTTTTAAAAACCATATCAATGAATGCACATAATCCTTGAATGAAAATCAAATTAAACCATTCATTCGACATTTTAGTCGAATAATAAATCTTGTGCAATAATACTAATATAGTTCGTGGTTTTGCCTCTATGTCTTTATAAAATTCATATAAATCTCTCGAAGAATGCTTTGGTATAATATTCGTATCGTTTTGGAGAATTTCTAGAGAACCGTGACGAGTTAATATGGTTTTTTTGTGAGTTTTGTACGAGATTTTCGGTGGACACTTATTGTGGTCAATTACTACGGGTGTCGTAAAATGTAGCGATACTTGTGAATGGTGGACCGAGTAGGTGTAAATGGGGTGTTCACAATTTTACCAGCACTTTTTACCTTTTTGAATTTTATTATTATTCTCATTTACTTATTCATTATATATACATACAAATTACATTTTTAAATATTAGTACAAAATATAAAAACATTTAAAAATATAAAATATAGTAGCCCACCGGCGTCGGGAACAGGGTCCATTATTATTATTATTATTAAAACTTTATGCACAAATGTAAAAATACACCGTACAAAGGCGGACTTAATGCCTTAGGCATTTTTTTTTTTCTTTTTTGAATTTTGGTGTAGGAGAATTTTTTTTCCGCTTACGCTAAGGTTTTTTTTACCATTATCGCTGTTGTGACTTATGAGTATTTTTTATTAATTTAATTAATAAAAATCTAGGAGGTACGTATATATTTGAGAGATTTCTCGTCTCTAGACATTTTGTTCTTAAAAAAACCCTTTTTCTTCGTTTTACAATGTCTTATATACGTAGCAACATTTTCGTGATAATTACTTATGATTAGCTATATACCTCGCGGTGTCACCGTGTTCAGTTACGTCTTTGGTTACTGCTCTGCTTATAAACCTCCCTCTTGAATCAGTCTACCGTCAGTCAGTTAGTCAGTCAGTTTAGTTTAGTTTTGACGGGCCTGTTGGTCTAGTGGACCAACAGGCCCAGGGTGTTGGACTGCTAAGCCGGAGGTCGTGGGTTCGATTCCCACCAGGACAAACTTTGTGTGATGAGCATGATTGTTTGTTCTGTGTCTGGGTGTTATTTATCTATAATATGTATGTATTTATAAATTATATAAGTATGTATATCAGTTGTCTGGTTACCATAACACAAGCTCTGCTTAGCTTGGGATCAGATAGCCGTGTGTGAGTTGTCCCAAGATATTTATTTTTTTATTTATTTATTTATTTACCTATTGATGAAAACCGCATTAAAATCCGTTGCGTGGTTTAAAAGATCTAAGCGTACAGAGAGACAGACGACGGGTAGCTAGTTTGTTAACTATGGAGCGAATAGAGATTTAATGATAATAATATTTATTTATTTATTCTATTTTACAGAAAGCTTACTGACTAATAAACCAATGATATAAAGAATGTAATACTAACAAATAGTTAATTACAAGCGTCCATACATAGACAGGGAATACACAACAACACGCCTGTATTCCCCGAAGGGTTAGGCAGAGGTGTACTAATGTACACCCACAGTTCGCCGGTATGTTTTTTAGGTCCCATGTAATAGAGGGCGAGCCTATTGCCATTAACCAGGCACAAGTCCTAACTCCGAGCTGTTGCTACTGAGAATTTCATAGAAAAACCCAATAACAATTTTTGCTCGACCTGGGAATCGAACCCAAGACCTCTAGCGTTGCAGTCGCGCTCAGAACCACTAGGCTAACGAGGCAGTTAACATGGAATAAACCAACACAAATGAACACAATATCGCTATTCCTGTTTCAAAACACCCTGTATCTCAATATTTGCACCTTCCGTGTGGTCCGACACCTATGGCGCAACTATAGCGAGACCTCATAATCGTGGCGCAAAACAAAAAGCGCCATAAATCGATCGTCGCCATTGTGGCTGGCGCGCCATTCATAGCGACGCAGACGCAATGACGCCGTGAACTCCATGCTTACGGCTTGCTCTCTATTATAAACAATTTTATGAGAAAAACTTTCGTATCGGTTTAAAATGTAGAATACTGGTTTCTTTAAACTTTGCTGTAGCTCTGACGAGACGACATTATTCGTGTGAATTTCGGTTATCACGGGTTGATAATATCTTTTATGCGCGGAACGCTAATAATTTTTCTAAAATAATAGCAGTAGCATAAGTTTTATTTTATTTTATTTATTGAGGGATAATAAACAGCTACAATATACATGGGACATGTTGAAAAAATAACATAAGCTAACGCAACGCAACGCTACGTAAGTTACTCCTTATAACAGCAGCTATCTGTCAGTTGAAGTGCCGTCAAAATCAGTCCAGCCATTTTGGAGATTAGAACAGGCAGACAGACAAACATTTTTGATATTGGTTTTTCATATAAGTACCTGCCGTATAAACATTCATATTTATTTGCGTAGATATTATGGCCTGCAAAAAGACCAATAGCTTAGCCTTTAAGTACCCATTGCTGGAAAACGGCTTTTATTTTTGGTGTGAAAAATCACTGTTTATGCTAGCTATTTTTTAGCACATGCGACAATACAGGGGCCGAGAAATCATTTTTGAACACAGTAGTATCAATGTAGTGTACCAACGAACAACATAAAAATTCCAGAATTTTCCAACTACGTCATAGAAAATAAGCGACTTCTCTGCAATAAAATTATTATTGTCGTAAAGGCATTATTACCCTGCATTCAGAAGCTAAAATTTGTATATCGTAGTATAGGATATTGTATGACATTCACCGCCGGCCGCAGACCGATCGACGCCGGATTTTATGAGATACCTGCTAAAAGTATGTTATTGGTATTACCTAGTTAGTACCTACCTATCTACGAAATAGATGTCATGTTGTAGGCAGATTAGAAATGCATACATGTTCATAGTAGTAGTAGAGATTTTTGTGAAGGAGTTAGTCCATGGAAGGACTACCACCACACCTATTTCTGCCGCGAAGCAGCATTGTGTTCCGGCTTGAAGGGTTTGGATGTCTGTGAAGCTTCATGCACATGAGACATTTCAAATTTTTGGATGGCAACGCATTTGCAAGGCCTCTAGTATTGTAGATATCTATAGGCAAAGGTGATCACTTAATATTAGGTGGGCCATAGGCTAGTATGCCATCCAACGACGATTAAAAAAGAACAAATATTTTGAACGTGCTTTTTTGCTTTATATTAATCTTCATTGTTTTCACATATAGAAGCAACAAGGATATTGCTACCAGGATTTTGTAAAAAACTAATTGAAAAGAGTGTCCGTGGAGTTTCTTTCTCGTTCTTCTCCATAAAAACTTAGTTTTGGAGCAACTCGCTTCAACTTTCTATTGATACAAACAGTTTTTAATTGATTAATTATATACTTTACGTTTGCATGCCGTAAGGTAGAGTGTGCTGGAACTGTCAGACATTGTATGTTTCCATCTTATTCTGTACCCACATTCATAGCAAAATAAATGATTTGATTTGATTTGACCGCTTTTTAACTGTCAAGAAGATAACTTCTTGACAATTTAAAAGTTCCTGAAAATGGTCTGAATGCTTTGACTTTGACTTGACTTCACTTTAATTACGAGAATGGGCCTTCAGACTACTACCTAACGTAAAATAAAACTATAAAAATTAAAATCTATAAAATTCTTTTCCTACTTTACCGTCATCACTGCGAAAACCGTTCTCAAAACGTTTTCATTAAATGTTTTTAGTTCCCCGCTTACCGAACCGCAACATGAACCACAACCCCACCACACCACCAAACGCCGTGGTGTTTAAACGAGGGTCAGCCAGTGGGGAGGAGCGAGCCCCACAGGGGGACTCATGGGGTTAGTTTACGATATTATTACTTTAACTTTTCAATTTGTAGGGCTTGTGAGATGTGAGCCAAGTTAATGATGTTTACGATTGAAGCGGCTTGTGTTTCCAGTTTGTTTGCGAGTTGTAAGTGAGAAATGAATACATAATTTAATTGCAAAAAGTTCCGCTATCTAACAGCTTTACTTAATCCAGTTAGACTGGAAGCTGACACCAACATAGTTGGGAAAAGGCGCGGCAGGTAATAAAGATTCTTCTTTCTTCTTTATCGTGTGGGTAGTAAGGTCTTACGACCCCACACACCCTAGTGTCAGAGTTTCTGAACCGCCTCAAGGGCCTCTGACATGGTTACCGATGTCAGTGATATCCAAGGTAAGCTTAGAAAGTACATATGAATTAGAAAACGTCACGTTGGGTTTGGTCAATAAAGATTTAAAATTAAGTAGTTATATAGCGGTGTCATTCATTGAGTAACTTGGGATAAGGGCAGGAAGATGATGATGATGATGATAGCGGTGTCATTCGCGTTCAGTTACGTCATGGTTAGTGCTCCATCAATGTTGGTCGTGGCGTAATGTTCTATTAACCTTTTTCTTAAATCACTCTATCTATTGATGAAAACAGCATTAAAATCCGTTTCGTAGTTTAAAAGATCTTACCGTACAGAGGGACAGACGGCGGGCAACGACTTTGTTTCATACTATGTAAAGATTATTGATTTTCTGTCAATACTGAGTAGCAGTTTTTTTTCGGCCGTTGAAAACAATATCTTACCCGACTATATAATAATAATAGCCTACTATAATAAAACGTTTCTAGGATCTGTAGGTGTTACATGCAAAGTAAAGCTCCATATCACTCGAACACGGCAAAGCCAGGAGAGATATCAATTTAAAAGTGATGCGTCTCAATTTGACATGTAACAAAAATTAAAACGTGCAAATAAAGGGTTGATCATCTCATGACAGAGATGATTGATCATCACGGTAGAGAGGCTAAGATATAACATAACATACCATCACGTCTGTATTCTCCGAAGGGTTGGGCAGAGGTGTACCAATGTACACCCAAAGTTCGCCGGCTTGTTTAGGTCCCATGTAATTGGGCATAAATCCTAACTCCAAGCTGCTACTGACAGTTTCAGAGAAAAAGCCAATAACACTTTGCTCGACCTGGGAATCGAACCCAAGATCTCTAGCGTAGCAATCGCGCTTAGCACCACTAGGCTAACGAGGCAGGGCATATCATGTGTATAATAATATTGGCATGTATCCACCCCTTCCTCCAAAACTATCACCTTCTAACAACGTATCTACCTCAATCCTTCTAAAACAGCATCTGTACAAGGTGCAGTGTCGCCGACAAACAAACAAACAGACAAACACACAGTGGACATGACAGACGCCGCCGCGCCCCACCCACCGCGGTGACTTTGAAGCGGCGGCCATCATTGTTACGTTGAGATGTCTTGATACTTGAAGCTGTTGAAATTATTGTATGAGTATGTTTAGGGGCGTATAGCTGGACGGTTTAGTTGAGCAACCAAGATAACTGATTATTGGTTACTCGGGCTAAAATAAAGCAATTAAAAAATTAACGCAGGTTTGTATTTTGTTTTAAAATGGATAGATTTCACACTCATCGTACCTTTGTCTTCTGAAAAAGCTTAATTACTTGTATGTATAACATAATAACATATACATGTATTACATTTACATAACATATAACATTATACCTGTACAACAGTATGCTAAATATGTATCATACTATGAACTTTGACATTATTTTCATTAAGGTAACGAAAAGTGTACGAGTAATTGCATAACGTATCGTTTTAAAGTACTTATTTTATTAAGAAGTTACTTGTTAGTTACTAAACGGACTAACTAAAATACTTCTGCTTAAGAATACTTCTTCTACGTGTGGGAAAAAAAGAAAAAATATCAACATTTTTGTGTTTACGGCGTAGTTACATCTACTGCGCTGTAATTGGATACAGTTAATCATATTATACTCGGCCTAACGATGATGGCCGGACGATCTCTTGACTACTAAACAAAACCTCCAAAACCAAACGAAAAATCGAGCCCATAAATACACGCAACATCGTTCCACTACATTGAGCTACTTACCCTCACACCTGAACAATACCGTCACCTAAAAACCAAACAAAAATTCGCCACATCAAACCTCACCGACAACTTTTAATTTAATTTACAATCACAGTAACATCCTACAGTTTGACACAATAAAGATCATTGTGTCTACGCCTGTATAGAATGACAGTTGAGGGCGGAGCGCGGTGACTTTGTCACAGCGTTCGAGCGGCGTCTTCAAAACTTTGTCGGTCCAGTAATCGTTAGTCAATACCTTTATTGGATGACGTGTATGTTTGTTAAGTGTAAAAGCTCTTTATTCCATGCATGTTTAAATGCTTTCAACATACCGACTTCGGCGAGATGAAATGGAGCTGCAAGTGGTAATATTTTGAATGAAACTGATGACAGCATGTCCTTTTTGTTGTGAATTGTGTTAAGAGGTTTACTTTGGTGTTGTGTTCTGGTGTTTTCTACAAGTGTCGGATACGTTCTTGTAAAAAAAATAAAATTAGGTTGTCGTTTTAAAATTGTAATTGCTACGCGATGGGAAAGTGGGATAGCAGCTTGTGATATGCCTAAATGTATCGGAAGTTTATTATAGTCTCAATCTTTAATCTCAAATAAAATGCGTTTTTTATTCGCGTCTTCCTAAATATCAACTTGTTTTTTTTTTCAGAAAAAACGAAATACAAAATTGAGCTTTCATCATCGTCAGCCTGCAACAGGTCACTGCTGGTCATAGGCCTCTCCAATCGCACTATTTAGCTCGATTCTCGGCAACTCTCATCCAGCTTTATCTGGACAATTGTAAGTCTAATCACCAAGACTTACATGAAATAACCAGAAAAAATCGCACAAACGTTAGTAACATCAAGAACTCCAAAACATTTTCCTACCGCCTAGAATTCCAAAACCCGAAACTTTCCTATAATTTATTTGAAGTTTTATTACTCTACCAATTTCTAAACTTTTCCCCTTCACAGTCAATCAAGAACAAATGTCCCCTCGATGCGGTCAGCCCTCTGTCGCAAACCCAATGCGCGATCACGCTTGACTACACCGCGACTATGGCGGATACAAATCATTTGTTATCTGTTCTGTTGCTTATGTACTTCGTGTGTTTGAGGATCGGCGCCTTTGCCAGTTGGTGTGGAAGAAATTATTATTATTTAGGATTTTATTTCAGGTACCTTGTAAATTGATTTCTAGGCGTTAATTTTGACAGAGTTAGCAGCTTCACGTAAAATTGGGATCTGAGTAAAGATTGAATTTTTATATTAATACATAATAGAATTTAGGACTTTTTTTAATAATATTAAGTAATATCATCATTTTTATGATTTTAATCTTAATTGCTCATGCTTATTTATTGTGATAGATTCAACTGAACAAGGAGACTGCATTATGATTTGTGATAATTATGCGTAGTCAGACACTGTTTAAGGGGAGGTTCACTAAACATTATTATTAAAGGAAAATTACAGTCTTTTCCGGTGGACTTCCAAAAAAAAAAACAATAAAATTACGAATAGGTACCTATAACAAAAAAATAATTAGCCAAATCGGTCCAGCTGTTCTAGACCTTAGCGCTTAGCAACACATTTCGCCATTTATTTTTAATTAGATTTAGATATTGATGTATTGAAATTCAATTTACTTAAGTACAATCTATGTAGACTGTGCTTGAGTAAATTGAATTTAAGAAGAATGTTTGTTTTAGAAGTTTTATCATGATATACCTATCATCTTATATGCATTCAAGTTTACCGTTATACCATATACCAGGTTGCCGATGGCGACGGCGTGGATCGTCGGCGAGTGTCACATGTGGCCACAAACACAATGCAATATGAGATATTGGCTTTTCAACGCACAGCTGCCATTCCGCGGCAAAAAATATCATATAAAATGACTTTGACACGGGCCAAATTATAATAGTTCTGCGGCCAAGATCGTTGGTTTTAAAGTTGAGGATTTAAGGCAAAAAAATGTTTAAAAGTTTAGTTTCTTATATGTAACTTACTATACATATATAATTATATAAGAAACTTGTAACGATTATTAAATGAGCGAATCCAAATTAATGACAATTCATATAAAACAATCTCTCTCTAAATCATAGTTTACCAGTAACTATAACCCCATTTATAAAATACTTAACTTAAAGTTTAGGCGATATGAGGGATAGGAGGGATTTTCATCGGAACATTCATACATTATTTAGCCTACTAAAATCATAAGTCATAACTCTCCTTTCAACTTTGCTGTAGTCTGATAAAATAAAAGTCTTCTAGTTTTCAAGCTTAGATTTGTAGTCGTAGTTATTCTACCACGTATATAGCCTATAACTTTAAGTACTTATTAATCTTTAATCTCTAGAGACGATTTAAGTGACTTTCACAAATACTAAATAAATATTACAACCATTAAAACTTAATACAGATCAATCCTATTCAAAATTCACACCTGTTCATCCGAAACCAAGTCAAGCACTCGATACAAAACAAAACAACAAACACTGCTAATCGGATTACGAACAATAAGCTCTAAACACTCAAAACTCATGAATTGAAGTGTCAAATATAAGTTTTAACCCAATTTACTGAACGCAAACCGAAAAAAACACCTATACAAACTATTCTTCTTACTTACCAACATACCAAAAGCATTCCATCTAACCCTTATGCTAACGAATTAAAGTTCGCTGTCGTGTGATTATTAGCAATAGAAAGTTGGTCGCCCTTTTAGTGCCGTTGACGTATATCATAGAAGATATCCCTTTGTGAAGCCACAATGGCTAATGCACTCATGATCCTTTCAACATTGTCATCTATACTAAGTACTTCAACCGACATACATTATTTTGAATCCCAAAATCGACTAACAGCTTTTAACATTACATCATAAGGTTGAAAATCGAGTGACGTTTTGTGACAATGAATGTAAGGCAAAGTTTGTGTAAGTGCGTAATTGAAATTTTGACTTTGGTAAATCGTGTGACGGGGCTGTGGTGTGTGTCGAATCGACGGACATTTTAATTGACAGCTCAGCTTGACACCGGAGAAAGTTGTGAAAAGTGTCACAGATATTGTAACAGATAGTTATTAGTACAGATTGGTATTGAAGCGGTTTTTTTTTTGTAGCATGTAATCCGAGTTAATATTGTGAATGAATTTTTGATGTTTTCAAGACTTGATAGACGGTTTTTAAAGAAATTATTGTGTTATCAGTAACCTACTGAAGTGTAGGAGACTATATTATAATTTAGGTATGAGTAAAGGAGTTCTAATAGACTCTTGTAAACACGCAAAAAACACGTAAGGTTCTATAAATCTCATCATCATCATCATCATATCAGCCGCAGGACGTCCACTGCTGGACATAGGCCTCCCCCATAGATTTCCAAAAAGACCGGACGGAAGCGGCGGATTTGCGGCGGGCAAATCTAGACTTATATTATAAAGACGTAACTTAACGCGGGTGAAATAAGCCACGCGGACGAAGTCGTGAGTAGTTCGCTAGTATTGTATAAATAAGTATCTAAAAGGTCTAGTTCAGGGATGGCGAACCTTTATCGATCAACGTGCCATTTTTTATAAAAAATAAAAATAATGTGACTATGACGTGCAATCAAAGAATCTTGACTTAGCCATTTAATGGAGAAAAATAAAACTAGGTGCTATTAACTTTTGGTTTGCAACTCGTTTGTACAAGCATCGTTATATTTACTATTTTATGCTTATTTAAATAAAAGGTTAGTGTGTGATTTCTGCTGTTGCAAATTGGTTACGATTATACCCATAGTTTTGTCATTTATTGGCGTGCCCGAATTATTTTGTTGCGTGCCACCACTGGCACGTGTGCCATTGGTTCGCCATCCCTGGTCTAGTTCATCGGAACTAGACAACCTAAAAACAAACACATATAACTTCAAACTTAAGCTGTATACCAAACCACAAATAACTTAAAATACAAATAAAATCTACAATAACCACAAAGCGCATCTGTTACGCCACACCCATACACTTAACTATTGACATTAAATAGTCACCCCGCGACAAGATTACGCCGCGCAGACAATTGTTGCGCTAACCGCGGCGTGGGAATGAAGGTGTTGTGATACTTAGATACAAATATTAAAAGAATGCTGTTCGTATTCGGTATATAAAGATAATTTATACTAATGATATGAAGGTAGATACTTTGTTTGTTTGGTTAAACGCGCTAATCTCAAGAGCTATCGGTTCGAATTCAAAGAAATTTTTTGTGTAAAGACGACCTAAAATAAACATATAAAGTTCAAACTTAAGCTGTATACCATACCAAAAATAGCTTAAAATATAAATAAAATCTACAATAACCACAAAGTAATCTACAATAAGCACATCTGTTACGCCACACCCATACACTTAACTATTGGCATTAAATGCGCACCCCGCGACAAAGTTACGCCGCGCAGACAATTGTTGCGCTAACCGCGGTGTGGGAATAGAGGTGTTGTGATATAGTAGAAGCTCGATTATCCGAACTAATTGGGACCGAGACTAGTTCGGATAATCAAAAGTTCGGATAATCGAAATGTGGGGTTTTCGGGATAACATTAGACAAAAACAACACCTTTTTACCTAGAAATTATAACAGTCTATTAAAATGTGACATACATCGTTGAAATATACTCGTAAAACACCTAGAAAAAGTCAAAAGCTTTTCTTAAAAAATAGTCAATTTTCAATTGACGAACAGCTGCAACGCGTTTTCAGCAACAAATTCTCGCCTATGTTCGGATAATTGAAGGTTCGGATAAAGTAAGTGAGCGTTTGGATAATTGAGGGTTCGGATAATCGAGATTCTACTGTACTTAGATACAAATATTAAAGGAATACTTTTGTTACATATTAGCCCTCTATCGTTATACATAATTATGTGTCGAGTCTCTAATTCACTGAAGCACTTACCCTATTTTCCATTTTTCACCGATAATCGGCGGCTAGGATGCGCAGATTTTGTTTTTGGACCGTTTTTTTCTCGGCCGTGGGCGTTGATGTACTAGAATCCATACGTTCCATTCTCGCCGAGAAAAAATCGGCCGTAAAAAATCGGTCGTGGGCGCAGGCCCTTATCAAGTATCCTAATTGTATTGTAAACAACCATTACATACTTGTATTGTAAATAAGATACTAGTAATGTCATTCATTAATTACTTAAGGACTTTGTTATGGACCAATAACAAAGTCCTTAACTAATTATCTATTAGTTATCTTTTTCACTAACTAATCACCATTGGTTATGTTTACTTATCCCATTGGATTCTTAGTATATAAGCTCAGTTCCTTTCATTGTAAAGTCAGTTCTATTTCCAACATCATCGTTGTTCAAACTCTTATTCTATTTCGCCTAGTTCCTAAATCTTAGTATTAATTATAACTATTGTGGCAATTAAATAAAAGTATTTTTAAAAACGTTTTTGAGTAACAATTTTGGCGCAGTCGGTAGGATAGCCTAGGGCAGTCAGACAGGGATAACGTACCTGTTAGGTTGTGAAGCAGCGACAACAGTGCGGTACCTGAAGGGTTTTGATCTTCCCTGCCGAACCTGAAGATGTCTATCCGCTTGATCGTGTTACTGTGGTAAGTGGCTCAAATTGTTATGCTCTGATTCCTTCTAATTCCTTATTTTTATTTATTTATTTATAAACACATACAACTATCATCACAGGATTAGGTACCTAATACAATAGCGTATGAATAATACATTACAAAGACTAACTGCGATACTCAGAGACGTTTAACGGTTACTTAAATCGCTCCTTAGTAAAGATTTCGCTTGGAAATCTTTACTAAGGAGCGACTTAAGTAACCGTTAAACGTCTCTGAGTATCGCAGTAAGTATCTTATTATTATAGATTATACACAAACAAGAGTAATATTACAAAATGCGGCCCGTGTGAATTCACTCAGAGTACAACAGCTGAAGCAGTCAAGTTGTTTTGACACCATATTAAGTGCGAGCAGAGCTCGCGTCAGCGGCGCGCGCTGCAGCAATTAATTCCTTGTTACCAAATCTCTTCTAAATCCTAAATCAAAATCTCCTAACATAACCGAATCTTCTACTTTGATATTTCTAATTCTTTACTAAGTGCTAAATCAATCACAATATCTATATATAATGCACAGACACCAAATTCACGCCTATTTCGGATAACTTAGCAGTAAGCATAGATACGCTAATCAAGTTTATTCCGGATTTTGATACGGCTCAACCAACACAAGTTTATCGATTTGTTAAAGAGTCAAGAGGCATGTCATTGATCGTAATGGGGATTAACTTTTGTGATTCTTCATTTTTGAATGTTTCGAAGCAATCTTTACTTCTAACGTCTGGAACGATGATCGGAATGGTGATGTTTTCTTCTGACGTCTGGAAGGCTGATAGGGTGCTATATCCCGTATGTAACTTGCAACCTTGAGGTAAGGTGATTATTCCTGAGCCTTGTAGTTTTAAGTTGGAAATCTCGACGCTGCACTGAAGAAAACAATTTGTCTCATTGTTCAGAATATATAACCAGTTGCTAGGGCCAATCGGCTGGAACGTGTTAATTTCTGCCGGGAAGGTTGTTGTCGTGCAAGTCGAAGGGATATTCGTTGTCTTGCTGAGTAGAATGTCCACTTCGCAGATTGGACGAACGGACGAGTCGTAGATGACGATATTCTTGCAGACTCGTTTTCTTGATGCGTAGATGATGCAGTTATCCACGGAGCTTGTAGCCGCATAATATTGCCCACTCGTGTTAGTGGCCAAGTAGGTATGCTCTGGGAGGATAGTGGTGTGGAAGAAGGAATTGGGATGTCTTATAGGAATAGAGTACATATGATACAAAGTAAAAGATTTATGTTGAATTATGGAAAACTCTAGGACATATACTAAACGATTTGAGTACACTTATGCTGATATAGCCTTAGACGAATCCAAGAGGCTATGGATGTTATCAATTGGGACAGAAGTTATTAACTGTCTATTCCTTCTTATCTTATTAGAAATCAGTAATTGTTCGTAAAGCTTATTGAGAGATATGATTCAGGGATGTATAATGTTGGATTTCGCAAATAGGATGCTTGTCAAGCAGTCATCTATTTCATTTTCGAGACTGGTGACTAACTCAAGAATTTGTAATGAAATAGTTGATTGTCTTCGCTAATTTTTATGTCAAAAATAAGATTTTCGGTTTTATTAATGAAGTTATTAATGCGATCTATATTTTCATTTATAATCTGTTCATCGTAAGAGATTTTGAAAATAGTATCGTTGATATTTTTTATGGTAGACGATGTGATCTGGATTTGTTTTTGCATGAGATCCGCCAAAGCAAGTTCTTGTTTTTCAAATTTTTTGCATTCTTCGTAACGCTTCGCGTCTCTTGCATTGGGTATAAGCCATTTAAGAACAGAGCCTAAACCATCTAGCAATTCTCGTTTTGTACGTGCGTTTTTGCTTAGGTACATTTTGAGTCCCGAGAGTCGGTTTTCGATCTTATGAAGGTTAACGTTCAGATAGGATTTAGTTGATTGAGTTATCGTAAGTTTAATGAAATTGGTTGACATGGTTCGTAATTTTTCGTACAACCGAACTAGAGATTCATGGGATATAAAAAGAGGTTTTAAATGTTTATAGACTATGAGTTTCCACGAATCATCAGAAATTGATAACTGACCGTTGATTTACTAGTTGGTTGTTGTGATGTGAATCATAGGAGTCTTCATTTAAATAGAATAGTTTATAGGTCTGATCACGGACGCTCATGGTTTTGGACTGAACGTAAATGTTAACATTGAATTTTGACATAAAATCGTTCCCCAATATGCCATCTGATGTAATATTGAGGTTAGCTATGTGAAAACTGTGTTTGGGTAATTGATCGAGGCTTGATTCCGAGGTACCGTAGGTCTTGGTTGTTGAGTTAGAGTTGGATACTCCTACGACAGACGCTTTGTTAGAAGAATTGATGTGATTATTTCCAATATTGTCTTTTCGAATGACTGAGATAGCTGCGCCTGTGTCTACCAATAATGTTCTGGTTGACCATCAATGTGGAATTTACAGTGCAGAAGGTTTAGCGAGGAAATGTTATATGATTTGATATCAGAGTTTTTAGCTTTGACCGATTTTTTATGCTTTGATTTAGTTTTGGAACTTGTATTTCTTTGATTTTTAGATTTAGTACTTTGCGTTGAAGTAAATTGATATGTGGGTCTTGAATTTGGGTTTCTGAGCAAAGGTCTAAAGCGGTTTCCGAGGAGTTACTCATCTCTCCGGCCGCTTGTGAGTTTAAATTGTGAACACCGGCCGGGTTAGGAACATTCTGTTTAGAATAAACCGGACGTTGGTTGTGATTATTAGAGCCAGTCTTCATTTGATTGTTATAAGCCCTTTTTCTACATTCAGCGATGTCATGTCCTGGGTTTTTACAATATCTACAAAATTTCTTCGGAGTTGAATTCGGAATGTTGGACTGTTGATAATTAGAATTTTTGGGTATGGGATTTCGCGGTTGTGATGCGTTTTTATGCAATTGTTGTCTAGCAGCATTCATATTTCGGATTTTTTCCTCCTGAATCGCGAAGTTACCCGCGTCGCGTAAATGTTTGAACGAATCGACCCCTAACATAGTTCCTATGTCTGAGCTGAGCCCATTAACAAATACGTTTAGGGCGGCATCTTCCGTATTTGCCTTACGACCCTCTAGGGTTATATCTTGCACTTCAGTTGATAACTTTTCTATTATTTTGCTGCGTAGCAAATCTACCCTTTTTTTTTATAGACAGGAAATCATCAAATTAATAACTTCCCCCGCCCTGGGCGGGGCGGGACGGAGTGTCAGACTTTTACTGACTAAAACCCGTCTATGTTCCTTTCATGTGCCCTTTGCGTTCCGGGGGCGCGGTATCTCTTTCGAACAACCCGCAGCCCCGGCAGGCATCGGCCCTCAGTGGCCACTTCCAACTTTGCTGACATCTCTTTGAGGCGTGCGTGGAACACGAACGCGCCGTCGACACGGTCTGTCATTAGTGAACGTACGGACGGTGAGCTACCCATTGCTCACCGCCCACAGACCCGCAGTAAATCTACCCTGAGAAAGTAATCGGTTATGCTTTCGTTAGGCTTCTGGAACATGGATTGTAGTTCCAGGGATAAATGCGCTAGAGTCTTTGTTTGTGAAAATTTTTGGATAAGATATGTTTTTAGATCGGCCCGTGACGGGAAGTCCTTGGCATGTAAATCAGATGCTCCAGGACCTAGAATTCTGTTTAGCGTGAACGTTAATAATATGCCTTGTTGTTGCACTGATGCAATTTGAAACACGGAGTCGCATGATCTAACTAATCGATAAACTTGTGTTGGTTGAGCCGTATCAAAAACCGAAATGAACTTAATTAGCGTATCTATGCTTTTTTTTTTTTTTTTTTTTTTTTTTTATAGACGGGAAATCATCAAATAACTTCCCCCGCCCTGGGCGGGGCGGGAGGGAGTGTCAGACTTTTACTGACTAAAACCCGTCTATGTTCCTTCATGTGCCCTTTGCGTTCCGGGGGCGCGGTATCTCTTTCGAAAAGCGTATCTATGCTTACTGTTAAGTTTTCCGAAACAGGCGTGAATTTGGTGTCTGTGTTAGACATTGTGATTGATTTAGCACTAAGTAAAGAATTAGAAATATCAAAGTAGAAGATTCGGTTATATTAGGAGATTTTGATTTAGGATTTAGAAGAGATTTGGTAACAAGGAATTGAATAAGGAATTAGAAGGAATCAGAGCATAACAATTTGAGCCACTTACCACAGTAACACGATCAAGCGGATAGACATCTTCAGGTTCGGCAGGAAAGATCAAAACCCTTCAGGTACCGCACTGTTGTCGCTGCTTCACAACCTAACAGGTACGTTATCCCTGTGTGACTGCCCTAGGCTATCCTACCGACTGCGCCAAAATTGTTACGTGTTGTAACTCAAAGATGTTTAAACAACGATGTAGAAACTCTATTCCTATAAGACACCCCAATTCCTCCTTCCACACCACTATCCTCCCAGAGCATACCTACTTGGCCACTGACACTAGTGGGCAATACTATGCGGCTACAAGCTCCGTGGATAACTGCATCATCTACGCACCAAGAAAACGAGTCTGCAAGAATATCGTCATCTACGACTCGTCCGTTCATCCAATCTGTGAAGTGGACATTCTACTCAGCAAAACAACGAGTATCCCTTCAACATGCACGACTACAACCTTCCCGGCAGAAATGAACACGTTCCAGCCGATTGGCCCTAACTGGTTATATATTCTGAACAATGAGACAAGTTGTGTTCTTCAGAGCAGCGTCGAGATTTCCAACTTAAAACTACAAGGCTTACGAATAATCACCTTACCACAAGGGTGCATGTTACATACGGGATATAGCACCCTATCAGCCTTCCAGACGTCAGAAGAAAACATCACCATTCCGATAATCGTTCCAGACGTTAGAAGTGAAAATTGCTTCGAAACATTCAAAAATGAAGAATCGCAAGAGTTAATCCTCATTACGATCAATGACATTACTCTTGACTCTTTAAGAAGCATAAAGGTACATTTAGAAAGATACGCTGATGAACTACAAAATATGAAAGCCTCCAAAGCCCAATCCTTCCTGGAGAAGAACCAAACAAGCTTTTCATGGATATATCTTTCCATTGGCATGATAATGTTAATATACATCAGCATCAAACTTTGTAATATATGTCCAAACGGATTTATACGTCGCAACAATTCTAAAACCTGCATACAAGTCTTCAACAACTGTTTTGATCATTCTTCCCGACGTTGCAATGTGCATGTTGCCATCCCCATGAGCAACTTGCATCATCCCACCACGTACATCTCCGACGACGAAGGTGACATCGAAGACCAGCAACCATCATCATCTCCTCAACCTCAAAAATCAGGCGCTAACGCCCAATGTTTGTTCTAAGGGGGGAGGTTTTACATATTAGCCCTCTATTGTTATACATATGTGTCGAGTCTCTACATTCTTTATCAAGTATCCTAATTGTATTGTAAATAATCATTACATAATTGTATTGTAAACAACCATTACATAATTGTATTGTCATTCATTAATTAGTTAAGGACTTTGTTATTGGTCCATATTAGTTATCTTTTTCACTAACTAATCACCATTGATTATGTTTACTTATCCCATTGGATTCTTAGTATATAAGCTCAGTTCCTTTTATTGTAAAGTCAGTTCTATTTCCAACATCATCGTTGTTCAAACTCTTATTCTATTTCGCCTAGTTCCTAAATCTTAGTATTAATTATAAATATTGTGACAATTAAATAAAAGTTCATTTAAGTTTTTTTTTAGTTTGTGTTTGTTTTTTTTTTAAGATTTTTAGTTTGTTTTTCTTTTCTTTTTTTTTTTAATTAGATAATAGGAAAATATGGAGAAATAGTATTTATTTATTTTAATCTCCTTTACAATATCATTACAGTATTTTACAATACGCGGCAATTGTGTGATGTTAGGTTAGGTTAAGGTGTCGTGTATAACGAATAATGATTTTTAACGATATCCTGTGGAATATTATAGAAACTGGCAGTCACACTTGAACGTATGTATTTCTTGGTACCCAAAAATGACCCAGTAATGCAGCAAGAACAGACTTTTCCTTGCTACATATTCACTTTTTTTCCTCTGCCTTTTATACATATACAGGATAAGTTTTTAACCAGTGCGTAAATTTTTTTTGGTAGTTCAGTGTCAGTAATAGAACACATTTCCGTGTTAAGTTAAAAAAAAAAAAAAAAAATTTCATCCTTATCCGAGTTTGAAATAAGCAAAACATCCAGGACATAATCTATTCGCCATACTATCAATGAAAACTCGCGGCCGCCGCCGCCGCCCGGGCGTATGGCTGGGGTGAGGGGGTGGGGAATGCGCTAGCGCCGAGTGACAATGAAATATGGTTTTTAAGTAAACATGTTTCGTAAGCGATAACTTTTTTTTTAGTACTAAGACATATCAAAATAAAATATACGTGTTTAATAAAACGTGTTGAAGTTTATTATGGCAAAATTTACGCACTGGTTAAAAAATTTTCCTGTATAAAGTCAAACCAAAATTACTTCACCATCATAATATATAAGTACTATATAAGTACCTATATTATGGCAAATAAATACATTTCATTTCATTTCTCTTACTACCTATGACAAAACAAAATTTTACCCATGCTAAATAAAAATGTCGTAGGTATTTCTATGTCTCTGGGATCTTGGATCACGAGTGCCATCTTGAATAATCTTTCTGAACTTTTAACAAAAGCTAAAGGCGTAAAGCCCGCCATCTAAATAGTTTCTTGATGACTACTGCCATCTATGTATAATGTTTAAAACTGTTACAAGCGCCAAGTGAAGTCGCTACCCCATCATAGATGGCGCTTTATTAAGTTTTCAAAAGACAATGTAACCCTATTTTCTTTTTATATCACGGTAGTAGGTCAGACAAAGTTCAACTATTTTAATAATGTTCATTTCTGTCTCGTATTAGAATATTGATCTAGTATTTCTCTAACAGTCAGCTAAAAATAATGCAAAGGATGTTGAATGAAATGACTGATGAATTATTTTAATTTATATACTTCAATTGCAACACAATAAAAATAAAGTTAAAAATTGCGTGCAAAAAAATAAATACCTTTTATCTTACACACAATTTTCAATCGTATGTTTGTCGTGTTTTAGTTCATTATCATTTAACAAAAGAGTACAGTATATTGCTGGTTCGATAGTGTCGACTCTAATATCACAAGGATTGCATTTTCAAATTTCGAAGTTAAACAATAAATTCCGTTTGCAGTCGTTTGGCGCTGTGCCAAGTCCAAGTAATAACAAACAATGCTTTGAAATATAAAATACCAGCCAATGTTCCACGATCCACGCTCACTTATAAAACATGGAACATGTTGAATATTTCTTAGTGGAACATAATTGTAATTTAATATTTAATTTACATTTCTTACAAGGTTTTTGTATAGCCATTTTGGTTTTAGTTTCGTATTTTTATTATTGTTACTTTATTTTAAGTCTGCATATATAGAACATTAATATTAATTAGATACATTTAAAATTGATTTTGCAAATCATAAATAAGCTACTTTTTTCAGTTTCAATGCATCCATATAATGGCTTAAAAGCAAAATCCCAATAAGTCTACAGCAATAAGAGATTCTTAATAGTTTTGGAAACTTTAAAACCATACTAGAATCCATTGTTGCCTAATAAGAACTAGATTTGGAGTATCACGATTTCGTTCGCGTAAATCTTTTTTTTTTTAATGGAAAAGGCCTTCCATTCTTTCTCTAACCTGAAAGTCCTGTTTCCTGAAATTCAGAATCAACTGTGGCAACCGCTAGAAAAGCACCGATAGTCCCGGAAAAATTATCAACTGTCTTGGATCCCACAGCGAAACTCGTCCGCCTAAACGCCGTTTTTCTGATACTAAATTATTTAAAAAAAAAACCGTAGCCCAGTAGTAGCAGTAGTAAGTACTCCTGATACCCCATCATTAATCTGCCAGTGAAAGACGCGTCAAAATCAGTCCAGCCGTTTTGGAGATTAACCGGAACAAACAATAGACAAAAATAAAAAAAAATACCATCACGCCTGTATTCCCCGAAGGGTTAGGCAGAGATTGTACCACTGTACACCCACAGTTCGCCGGTATATTTAGGTCCCATGTAATAGGGGGCGAGCCTATTGCCATTAATCAGGCACAAATCCAAACTCCGAGCTGCTACTGAGAATTCCATAGAAAAACCCAATAACACTTTTTCGCTCAACCTTGGAATCGAACCCAGGACCTCTAGCCGTAGCAGTCGTGCTCAGGACCACTAGGCTAACGAGGCAGTTACAAACAATTAAATATAGACCAAAAAATAAACAAAACCAAAAAAATGGTTGTTTAGTAAAGTTTCTGGTAAATATACGTATACATAATCATGATCATCATCATACCAGCCAAACGCCATCCACTGCTGGACATAGGCCTCCCCTAAGGATAGCCACAATGACCGGTCCTGCGCTGCCCGCCAACAGCGATCTCCTCGACCTTTACCAGGTCGTCAGTTCACCTCGCACACTGCATCTAAACGTTTAGTAAAAAGCTATTATTTCGATATTACAAACCATCATCTTCATTTTTCTTCTTAGCGTATCGATGGCAAATAATAGAATATCAAAAATTAAGTAAATAAGATATTTTTTAAATATTATGTTTGACTCAAAACTATCATCTTCCTGCCCTTATCCCATGTTACTTGGGGTCGGCACAACATGTTTTCTTCTTCCATGCTGTCCTGTCAACCGTCATGCTATTACTGACTCCCTTCTCTTTCATATCATTCTTCACACAATCCATCCGACATACAAACCGAAATGACCGAATGCCTAAGCTATTAATTCCGCCTTTGTAACTTTTGTTGCATAAAGTTTAAATAAATATATAATATACTATATATACTATCACGCCTGTATTCCCCGAAGAGTAAGGCAGAGATGTACCAATGCACACCCACAGATCGCCGGTATATTTAGGTCCCATATAATAAGGGGCGAGCCTATTGCCATTAACCGGGCACAAATTCAAACTCCAAGCTGCTACTGAGAATTTCATAGAAAAACCCAATAACACTTTTTTGCTCGACCTGGGAATCGAACCCGGGACCCCTTGCACAGCAGTCGCACTTGCGACCACGAGACCAACGGGGCAGTTAAGTTAAAAAGTACTCCTTATAAAATCAGTTATCTGCCAGTGAAAGTCCCGTCAAAATCAGTCCAACCGTTTCGGAGATTAGACAGACAGACCGACAAAAAGAAAAAAAGCAATGGTTGTTTGGTATAAGTGGTGCTGTGTGGTCTCTTTCATATCATTCTTCACACAATCCATTCGACATTACAAACCAACATTTCAATTTTATTTATTCGTATAGATACTCGAAGATTAGTAAAGATTTATTCAACCCTGAAACTCAATATTATTTGCTTTACTACAAAAATACTCGTCAATTCAGTGGCTCACTTAATATTCCACCGGGTCCTTTTCCTAATTAAGTGAGCGTCCTTCGTAGGGGGGGGGGGGGAGGTTGGTCGGCTTCGGAGCTTCGGGCTGTGACGTCACGCCTCTGGAGTTAGATGGGTTTGGATTGATCTAAGTTTAGTATAAAGATATCGATAGTTTTCTTTAGCTGTGTGTTATAGGTTTCAGAGTCAAATAGCCGTTAACTGCCTCGTTAGCTGTGGTTCTAAGTACGCCTGCTACGCTAGAGGTCTTGGGTTCAATTCCCAGGTCAAGCAAAAAGTGTTATTGGGTTTTTCTATGAAATTCTCAGTAGCAGCTCGGAGTTTGGATTTGTGCCCGGTTAATGGCAATAGGTTCGCCCCCTATTACATGGGACCTGACATGTGAACTGTGGGTGTGCATTGGTACATCTCTGCCTAACCCTTCGGGGAATACAGGCGTGATGGTATGTTTATGTAGCCGTTGACTGAGAGCACAGAGCAGAGCGAAGAGCTAATGGCCGATGGGGCCGTAAAGTTCTCGAATGGAGACTACGCATATGCCCTATATTACGCCTGGAAAAAAAATCGAATACAAGGTAAAACTACATATGATTTACATTAATTGCCATTGAGGAAAATTGATTTTAACTATAACGCAGAGTTGCCTGGAACCTGAAAACCCAATCAATCAATTAATCATCAATTTACTTCACACATTTTAAAAAGAGGACAATAGTAAATTTATTAATAGCTAACTTATAGAAAAGACATTAATATACCATCAAAAAAATATACCATCACGCCTGTATTCCCCGAAGGGTTAGGCAGAGGTGTACCAATGTACACCCACAGTTCGCCGGTATATTTTAGGTCCCATGTAATAGGGACATAATATTTGTGTATATTTATAGTGTGTGTTTTTTCGTGTGTTTTGAGTGAAATATTGAGAGGCTAGTAATACAAGTTCTCAAATGGAGACCACGCGCCGGCAAGCGCAGCGTAGGACGTCCACCCACAAGGTGGACAGACGACCTGATTAAGACCGCAGGAAGACGCTGGATGCAGGCCGCTTCCAACCGGTCCTCTTGGAATATATTCTGTAGTGGACGTCATGCAGCTGATATGATGATGATGACCATAAACCGTTAACTACGCTAGCTGCCCCTTCATATTATATTGCAAATGTATTCATACGCATGCTTAAAATATTTTGAAAACGAAATAATCGATGAAATCTCTATGAGTTTTGCCGAGTGACCTAATTTTTTTTGCAAGTGAGCATATTTATTTTCTGTAATAATACTAGCTCTAATGTAAATTGAATCAGTCAATACAGGGCGACACACATTGTATACGTATTTATATGATTGACATAGTCCATGTAAAAGCTACGCTTCGTAGCACGCTACGATTTGTTCTACAGCCTACGACGGTCTACGCGGCCTACGAAAGCGTAGCAAATGTTATTCATTGGAGCGTAAACTCGCTTTGTTAGTAACGTTATAACGTATAAATTATATAATATTATGTTATTTATACTCATATATTCTAATGGTAAAGTTAGATTTTTTTCAGAAAGGTCGGGTGTGCAGTGCTCGTATCTGGCGTGCTTGACCAGATTTATGAATGTGGAGGAGGCGAAAGGAGTATGTAAGGATTGTAGCAGGTGGCGTTCTGTGTTTTCTGCCTACCACCATGGGAAAAAGGCGTGAGTTTATGTATGTATGTGTAGGTATGTCAGATTTTTTATTTTTTTGTTTGTAAGAGGGAGGGGTAATCTCTTTTAGTTCTGGTCCAATTACAAAAAATATTTCACTGATAGAAAGCTACAGTAATCCCGATTGTCATAATATATGTTTTATGATATTCTTGATCTCCACGCGGACGAAATCGAAGGCAGAAGCTAAAGCAGTAATATAGGTATTTGACCTTATTAAGAAAAATATCGAACATTAAAATCAATGTATCTAAAGTTCATTTTACGTGATAGTTAACCTAGTTACCATTAATTGAGGTAAATACTAAATACCTGTTAATTATTTCGTAGAAACAAAAGCAAGCTAAAGGATAATGAATTAATTAAACCAAATGTTTTGACAAATGAATGAAAAATAGGCGCCATCATGTCTATTCTTCCGTCAATGTTGAAACAATGCTTGACTAGAAAACAAAATCACGTAACATCACATCCAACTAAAATAAACCTTATTTGTATGACCGTAAGGGGGGTAGACACCGAAAGAAAATGTCGCTCTCAATTTTACACCGCACTCAAGTAAATTTCGTCTTTATGTCGTCGAGATAAAGGTTAAACAATAACACAATGTAGTAACTTTGTTTGTATGCGTGAAGCGCGCAGTCGCTTCGTGGAACCGGCAGTTAGCTCGGGGGCGCCACTGGGCACGGTCGTATCAAACCTCCGCGGAGCCTGCACCACAACGGAATCACAGCCAAAAACTGTGAATCACAAAAAAAATAAAAAAATCCATAGTCAATTCCCGCCTTCCATTTTCAAAAAAACCTTTCATTCTTTTTTTAAACGAAAGTGAACCTATTCTGCCTAGTGGTTTTTTTGTTAGACTTTAAAATATATTTGGCGAGTATATTTTATTGGTTTTAGAGAAAGATGTGCGTTTTATGAGTGTAACAGTAAGCGGGGGCAAACGTTTTGGCTGTGTCGTGTATTACGTAACGGTTCCGGGGAAAATCGATATCCTGGGCGTATAAATAGCGGCGTACGGTTGAAACAGCTGGCCGGCCGCCAGTATGCAGCCTACGGTGAGAACTTGCCTTATTCTATATTATCTGTGGACACTAGAGAGTCAGCGGAACGGAATGATGATTGATTAAGCCTGAGAGGAGTTTTTGGTTTTGTACCCTTTTGGGGTCTTTTTTTTCAGGGTATAAAATGGCTTGTTTTGTTTGAAATTATGGATTTAGATATATAGAGGTCAAAGGTCATAAATTAGGAGAACTTTTTTTTCATCTCAGCTCTGTCACCGTCTACCTAGTATTTTCCCAACTATGTAAGAGTCGGCTTCTAGTCCAATCAGATGCACCTGAGTTCTAGTGTTTTACACGGAGCGACTGCCTATCTGACCTCCATCTCCCAGTTACTGGGTAACACGGTACCTCTTGGTAAGAGACTGGTTGTCAGACTTTCAGTTTTCTGATTACCCGTAACGACTGTCAAAGATGTACCAATGACATTATTTCATGCATAAACATGTCCGTTCGCTGCTTTGTAAAATTAATTTTATATAGGTCACTAATAAGGGTCTATAAATTTATAGGCCATCGATTAATTTATTTTACCGTTTATAGGTCACCTGCTTGAAAATAGAATGTATTGTACCTTGTGCGATAACTATTTTTAGACCTTTATATGAAATAATAATTTATTAGATAACGTTGCTACATGCTGTGGTAAGTTTTTAGAATATTTAAATTAGATAATGAGAGAATCAAGGAATTAATTGGGTAGTATGACTACTACCCAATTCAACCCTTGATGTTCCAATTGAAAATGTGTTTTTGAAGTGAAAACTTCTTTAGCGGCGTTGTGCACTTTTTTTGGAATGGGTAAAGATGTTAAACTCGCGTCAGGACACGTGACCCTGATCGAAAATTCGTAAGCGGCGTTGTGCACTTGTTTTGGAATGGGTAAAAAAATTTAAACTCGCGTCAGGACACATGACCTGATCAGAAGCGTTTTCACTTCTGCCGGCACTCCCGGAGTGCAACCTGTCGTTTTTTTTTTAATTATTAGTTAATGGGACACCAATAATTTCATAATTTCTTTAAAACACACTTTTTTTAACTAACTGTAAAATTAGATTTTTAGCTTCTTTGAAATACTTAGTCAATTGATTTCACAAATAACTGTGACGTCACAGTACCCTATTGCCATACAATATCTATGGGGAAATCGCGTTTTGACAGCTTATGAAAGTATGCCAATTGGTTATTGTCTACGGTCAGTCCATAAGTTGAAGCAAGTTGTTCATTCTAAAGCGTTCTATGGAGAAGAACGGGCAAGAAATTCTACGCACACTCTTTTAAAAGTCCTCTATAAATAATAAGTAGGCAGAAACGCCTCATGTGTTCCCAGATTTATAATGTTCAATCATATTATTCTTTCAGCTTCAGTTTTCATTCACGTCAATGAATGAAAACTGCTGAAAAAATAATATGATTTAAAATCAACTAAAATTTACGTACTTCGCAAATAGAGTTGAAAATGTAAAAAAAAACGTACGTAATTTTATATTTTGCACACCATTATGCAACATTGAACCTAAACCTTCTGATTTTTGGTTTATTTTCCATTATTTGTCAAGTCGGTAACCCAGCTACGGACCTCTTTTCTTGTAGTGATGTAACTTCGTACCTTCTTTACACAAAGCTCTTTAATAAAATTACAGGCACATGAGACATTTCTGGGATAGCAACGCATTTGCAATGCCTCTGGTGTTGCAGATGTGTGTAGGCAGAGGTGACCACTTAACATCAGAAGGCTTGTTTGCCATCAAATGAAAAAAAAAAAAACAATCTGTGTCTCAGGGATTTTTTCCTGATTTCTTCTATGAAAGCTTCATTATATAATTACTTAACTTACGAATTTAAGAGAATATTATCGAGAGTAATAATTATAGAACCCGCAGAATTAAAATTGGTCTTATATATTATTATATCTTCTGCCCAACTTCAGAATTAAGCCAACAATAAAATCACCTAGATGTTGAGCTAAATAAATATCTATGTATATGTGTACCAAATTCCGTTAAGCTGTTGAAGCGTGAAAGAGAACAAACACATCCATCAGAATAGGATATTTTAAATATAAATCTAGCTTTACGTTTTCTTTTTATAAAAACAACAAACAAACATGTGAAAACATGTCTCTTTGACGTTTATTTTTCCAACTCTTAACGCTGTAAGCAGCCCTAGAGGCAAACCCTTCAAGGGATCAAAGGCAGCACTCGGTCTCGTATCCGTCATTAACATTTGTATAGTTAAGCGCAAAACATACAGAGAACGCGTGCGGGTCGGAAATACGACGGGTCTATCAACCATTATAGGATGACAAACCATAAACGTCTCCCCCACACGACCGAGAATTGGCCGGATAATCGGGCCGATTTTTGGCAGTTGCTTCTCGCCGACGAAAAAATCTGTAAAAAATCGGTCTGTTAATCGGCCCGATTTTCGATCGTGGGAGCAGATCCTAAAAATGCATGACCCGCACACAGACCCGTTCTCGCGTTTTGTTGTCCATGATCTTTTGCGCAAAAGTGCACAATATACAGATAACTGGGACTGGCCGATCTGTTAACCATGAAGAAATGACAAACTATAAAACTGCATATCCCGCGCCTGATTCGTTCACAATAAACATTTGAATATTTAAGCGTACAACACACAGACAACGGAGGCGGGTCGTGAGTACGGCGGGTCTATTAACCAGTATTTTTATATACCTGCACAAAAACGCATGACCCGCACCCGACCCGTGATCGCGGGTCGTTATCAATGAACATTTTAAACGTTAAAACTTACCAGCAGAAACTAAATATTTTTATCATCAAATCTACTATGCTCACAAATAGAAACAATATTAATTACAAACATAAAAATGCCTGTACTGATAACCTAGTACAAGGTTATCTATGCGTTTAATGTGACGTCACTTTAGATTACAACAGTTAAATGAGTTAGTTATCGCCAGATTCTGAATTATGGAAGCAAACTGTGATTGAAATTCTTTAAAACATTAAATATAGTCACTGGCAGTACTTTTTTTTCATGCTGGGCCACAAGTATCCGAGTCTTTGCATGCTGGGCAAATGTACTATGCAAATCATTGTCAAAAAATCTAAAGATTTGGCATACTGGATACACAAACTTTGGTATACTGGGCATAGGTTAAGTTTTGGTATATTGGGCAAACAAGGTTTGGTATATTGGGCAAACAAGGTTTCATATACTGGGCAAACAAAGCTTTGGCATACTGAGCAAACTGTTAAACATGTCTTTACATAGTGGGCAGATCATTTTCCCAATCTTTGGCCACTGAGCATGCCATTATCCATGTCTTTGCATACTGGGCAAAATCATTACCCTAATATTTTTCAGGCTATGTTAAAACCCTATTTGAAGGTTGTTCAAGCACCATTTTTCAAGAGCAACAAATTCGTGAATAAAAATAACCTGGAAATAAAAAAGACTTACAACACGCATGAATTAGGAAGCGATCAATAAGTCGAAGTTCAGTGGTTCACCTTCGTGTCATGGCGGTCAAGAGTCAAGTGTAGTTATCGACGTAATCGGATCTCGTGGCCTCCTGGCGTGTTCTACTTTGTGGGATTTCCTTTATGTATTTTTTTAGAGTATTTTTGTAAAGGAAAATGTTTGTGGGAGCCTGAGAATCAGTGGGTGTATTTTCAATGCTTTGCTTTTCAATTTCTCGATTTAATTCCAAATTAAGTATCGGTTCGAGATGAACCGGCGACCTGGTAATGGTCACGGGACAGCGCATGACCGGGTCATAGTGGGAAGGCCTATGTCCAGCTGATAAGATGATGATGAAGGATTGATTTATCAGAGATAGGCCTTTAGGGCTCTCGAAACTGATTTTCCGCCTATGAAAATGGTCCATATTATTGAAACATATATTTGAAACCAAACCTCGAAATATAATAAAAATATTGGACAAAAAAGCAGCAACTGCCGTGCTATTTTGTTCAATTGTCCTCCTGGATGAATTTACGAAGAGTCAGCTCAAAGTGAGCTGCTAATCCCTAGCATGTTATAGCTCACTCTACCAAAATTCACCATACGATCAGAATAGAACGTCTGTAGGTAATTTTCAATCCGAAAGAGCGAATTTAAACCTGGCACTGACCCAGCAATTTTGATTTGAACTCATATCTCTACAGCGTGCAAACGACACTTACTCAACAGCTCACCAATTTTGTGGTTCACTGTACAATATCGAATCTATCTTTAACCGGGTATGGGCAGGTAACATTCATACGACTTTGTGGTTAACTTGGTTTGCAGTTCAAAGAAGTCTGCTTGTTAAACCATACCACACCATGGTAGGAAACCGTGTCGACGGCGCGCGGCGCGTTCATGTTCCACGCGCGCCTCAAAGAGATGTCAGCACATTTGAAAGGGGCCACTGAGGGCCGATGCCTGCCGGGGCTGCGGGTTGTTCGAAAGAGATACCGCGCCCACGGAACGCAAAGGGCACATGAAGGAACATAGACGGGTTTTAGTCAGTAATAGTCTGACACTCCCTCCCGCCCCGCCCAGGGCGGGGGAAGTTATTTGATGATTACCCGTCTTAAAAAACCATGATAGGAACGTTCCAGGCAAAAGGATATTCTTTATATTGAAAAGTATGAGACTGCCCACTAGACCGTTCTTTCATTGACTAAAACCGTACCATTCCGGGGCGTCATCAATTTTCGGTTGATAAACTGTGTATTCTAAAGGGCATAGTAACTTATTTTTTTTTTTTTATTTCCGTATCTGATATGGTCAAAATATGGTACGGTGGGCCACACTCCCTTTTTTTATATACATGGGAAATCATCAAATAACTTCCCCCGCCCTAGGCGGGACGGAAGGGAGTGTCAGACTTTTACTGACTAAAACCCATCTATGTTCCTTCATATGCCCTTTGCGTTCCGGGGGCGCGGTATGTCTTTCAAACAACCTGCAGAGCCACACTCCCTACAGGTTAGGTTAAGCTCGTTCCCTGGATTCCCGCCGTAAGTGTGGGAATGGAACACAGTGGTAAATTTTAGTCAGCAAGAGTCTGACAGATATTTATACAATATTTTTACAAAAACAAGATTTAAATTCCAACTACCTTTACATGTACTGTTACGTGCACCCGTAAGCACAGTGTTTTGTACAGAGTATTTTTATTTTTATACATCAAAAATAAAAGTAGTATCCCAGTAAACATTTTTGCTTAACGTAATCCTTAATTTGATGGGTACTGCTACCCATCAAATTAAGAATTATGTAGTTAATAACGTAGTTAACGGTAACGTTAGGTGTACAATGCTGTACGTACCAAGCCTTTTATACTTCCTGCAAAAACATGAGTTGCAAGACATGTAAAACTATACCTTATTGCTACAGCTTCAACGTGCAATGTCGTGTGAACGCAACACTACTGGGCGTGGGCAAACGGTCCCAAGAGTGCACTGCGGTATTTAAACTCAATAAACCGTTGTACGTGTTCCCAAGTGGCGACAACGTACTTAGTTCTATAAACAACTCTAAGATATTTAAAAGTATTGGAGCTCTAAGAAAGGGTACGACAGTGCAATCGATTTTTTCTAACGTAGAGGCAGTTCTAATAACTTTTAGGTAAGGTTGCAATGACGAAGGGTTCAACACCATTCTGGGTCGCAGATCATGCTTTACGTGTATACTGGATTCCCGACTCTTGGCGTTAGAAGAAGTCGTGGGGTTCTGGTTGGTAAGAATCCGACATCACCCTTCGTTTTCCCAAGATGAAGGGTATGCATGAAGATTTCAGCCATATTATACGTATATGACCAAGATATGGCAAGTTTGTTTTTTTTTTTTAAATATAGTCGATACTCCTTAAGTATAGACGAGACAGCACATAGAGTACTGGCTTCTGCCCGCGACTTAGTCCGCGTGAAAAATGAAAAAGTAACGTCTTTGGTTACCGTAGGTCGTAGCGTGATGTTATATAGCGTATGACACTCACAAATACCTTGGCTTTATATGGGTAAAAAAATGTTCAAAATCGGTTCAGTATTTCTAGAAATTACTCCCCTACAACCTCATAAACTATACCTCTTTATAATATAAGTATAGATAAACGAGATGACATATTGAATATACAGACTTAAGTAATACATTACTACACCAAAGTTCCTATTTAAAAAAAAATATTTCTCGCTTTTTAGTATCAACTTCCTGTCATCCAAATCCATGAAGGAACTGTCTAGTTATGTAAATTAACAAGACACCACTAATAATGAATAATAAAAACTCGGTTAAAATTCCCTATCTCAAAAACTACTGAACCGATTTTGATGAAACTTGCAGTATTCCCTAAATTGAAACAATACCTAGTAAACATAAAAACATACATACATACATACATACACTTTTGAAATTTAGCACATTTGTTCAGCCGCTGATATAGACTAACATAAACGAAAACTGGGCAGTTCTGGAAATATTACATACATACGGCGAGCTGAAAAAACGCTTAGAAGGATAGGGTTCTTAATAAAAACAAGCTCTCACAGAATATTCTATTTACTTCGCACTGCACAGCAATAACAATATAACCCCATGGGTCCTGGTTCGAATGACAGACCGACGTCAGTGTAATGACAGACTGTAGAAACGTCAGTGTAATGACGTATGACTGTTACAGTCTCGAATTGATAACCTCCTTTTTTTAAGTCGGTTAAAAAAGGCATGTCATAAAAAATTACAATTCAAGAACCATGTAACGCAAACAATTTAGTAAACATGACACAAAGTTGTCAAAATCTTCAATTTGTTTAACATTACCCTAATGGCAGGTCTGAACTTCATGCGACACGTGATCACTTGAGAAGGGCGTCACGTACCAAACGGCTCATGACTTGTTCAGGACACATGTTTATACTCCATCCATTATGCTAAACGAATGCTCAATCTTAGACCTGCTTCCTTTGAGAGGGGGATGAGTGTTTCAAATGTGACGTCAACTTTAATCTATGCAATAAAGCTGTGAAGTGCTCATTGTTTGTTTGTGTTAGCCAGACTCACGAGGAACAGTATAAAGGCTATAACATCACGCTGCGACCTACGGAGGCTGAAAACGTGACGAAAAACATCCATACATACATAACACAAGAACATACATACATAAGAAGTTGGCAGATTCGTCTTATAATTAATTTGTTATATTTCTCCACCTATGTATTCTTATCTCTCCCTATTTTGTATATTTTATTTGTATTATACATATATATATGTCGGAGAAACAGCATCCTTCTCGACGCCATTGTTAGTTGTCAGGATTTGGTGGGCGTCATTGGGTGAAATGCGAGCACAAAACAAAGTCCGTATTCACTTTTAGTACAATTTAATAACAGTTTTACAACATTTAGTCACTGAACGAATAAGTACTTCACAACTAGTTTGTAAACACGTTAATTAACCAATTCTATTTGAGCAGCGGGTTCGGGACACCAATTCAACTTTACCGTCCAACAAAATCATAAGGCTTCCCATGTCTCCAGGATCCGACTCGATCCACTCTTTAATACTAACATAACCACACTTGAAAATCGTCCTGATACGTCCTGTGTATTTCAACCATTCTAATATTCCCGCTCAACCGCGCGGGAACACGCATGCGCGCGCCATTGGTCAAATATAGCACCTCGACCCCGCTCAAGGCGTATGCTCCGCTCTGATTGGTCGTGAATTAGAATACAAAACAATAACTTTAATTAAATTCATGAGATATTAAATCGTAGCAGAATGTAACTAATCAAATTAAATAATATTACGATTTTACAAAGCATTTTTGGTAAACAATAGTCATCCCGCGTTTATTATCAACAATCAGTTTCACTTCGTGTACTTCCTCCGACATATATTTATTTTTAATTCTTGGAAATTTTCCGTTTCTTGCACCTACTTTGTTCCGTCTCTGCATCACCCTAAGGTAGACTGGTAGAAAATACCTAAGGCATTAAGTCCGCCTTTGTACGGTGTATTTTATACATTTTGTGCATAAAGTTTTAATAAATAAAAACATAACTTCAGGTGAAAAAAACCACGCGGGCAAAGTCGCGGGCAAAAGCTTGTAATCATATAAAAATGAAGAGATTTTGTTTGTGTTTAAACGCGCTAGTCTCTGGAACTACCAGTCGTATTGGAAAAAATCTTCTTGTATATTACAGCCAGATTCATGAGGAATAGTATAGGCCATATAACATCACGATACGACCTCCCATAACGATAACAATAACCATAACTGGCGAAATGTAGGGCCTACCATAGACACTCACACGCCTGACCCTTCGAGAGAACCAGGTTTTATGTTCTGTAGGTAAATAAACTCAGAAACTCACGCCTTTTTCCCATGGGGGTAGGCAGAAACCACGGAACTCTACCTGCTACGATCCTTATATACTCCTTTCGCCTTCATACATCTGGTCACGCAAGCACGCCGGCTACGAGTACTGCGTACCTGACCTTTCTGAAGAACCTCACCAATAAGGTAAGGTCTTTCTAGGGCGTCCCCTCCTGGCATTGCCACTCACATCTGCCATATAAATCCCTTTTGTTAGTCGCCTTTCCCTCATCCTCTCAACATGTCCGAACCACCTAAGCATGCTCTTTTCAACCTTGTCACTACATCCTCTTTTAATCCGCAACGTTGTCGTATAATTTTATTCCTCGCTCTATTGTTCAGTTATGTACGTATAGGTATTTATTGGAATGTCGTGATGACTCGTGGCTGAGGCGCTTCTCATGCATGAGGTTGTGTTTTCGCAACCGGGCACGGGCAAGTACCAATGTGACGTTTTCTAATTCATATGTACCTTCTAAGTTTATCTTGGACATCACTGACATCGGTAACCATGTCAGAGGCCCTTGCGGCGGTTTAAAAACTCTGACACTAGGGTGTGAGGTGTCGTTAGACCTTACTGCCCGTGTGAGCAGTAAAGTCGCATTCTTCTACTTTATCGATTTTATATAAAGAAGAAGAATGTGGCTATTTCAATCCATAATATGTACTTTCTAAGTTTTTCTCAGACATCACTGACAACTGTGAAGCAAAAACGGGAACCTGGACACATAATGAAAAAAGGGCTGAAATCGCCAACCCGCCTTGTGCAAACTCGTGCTTTCTCTGTATGAAAAAAGGCCTTACCATTTTTTTTAAGGAATGGAAATCATGATTTGATCTCTTTCACTCTGGTTGGAGCGGAAAGGAATGTCAGACTCTTACTGACTAAACCACATCCGTGTTCCTACTAATGCCCTTTGGGTTCCCGACTCTTTCGAACAAATTCTGCAACCCTGTCAGAAGCCTTTGCCCTGCAATGGGGCAATGATTGGCTGGTTTTAGTAGGTATTTGATGTTATAAATGTTATCTATACTATAATATTATAAACAAGTAAGATTTGTTTGTTCGTTTGTAACGAATAGGCTCCGAAACTACTGGACTGATTTTAACCATTTTTTCACCAATAGATAGCTACATTATTCCCGAGTAACATAGGCTATATAACATCACGCTACAACCCACGGGAGCGGAGCAGTAACCTCAGACGTAACTTAACGCGGGTCTAAAGCCACGTGCACGAAGTCGCAGATAGTTCGCTAATAAAATATATACTTATTGCTTTCACATAGGACGATATATTAAAAGAGCTTCCACGAGTTATAAGTGCACGTAATTAAAATACGTTCGGCGCACCCGGCGCTGTCGGCTGCGCTACAAAACTAGCTACGTTGTTGCCCGGACTGTTTGCTGCCCCATACCTAATATGTGGAAACGTCCTGTTTGAAGAGTAAAAGATATTTAGTTTATTTTTAGATGTTGCTTCTCTTTGACGTCGTTATCTAAACTAGTATTAAATAGGTGTAAAATGGCTTGTATGTTTGTTTAGAGGTAATCTCTACAAGTACTGGACTGATTATAAAAAGTCTTTTACTGATGACTAAGCATTTTTTTTGTGGAGAATGTCTCATGAGTACCTACCCTCCAACTGGGAAAACCGAAGATTATATCGGACTGGTATCGGCTAATGGTGGGTCCACACGACACAGACTTAACACAGACTTCTATAGAATTTTGTCTGTACAACAAATCAGTACAGACAAATGTCGGTGTATAAAAGTCGGAAGTCTGCGTACATGTCTGTACGATTGTCGGAGCAAAACTCATGATTATTGAATTACTTAATTTATTCATTAAAATCGAAGTCTGAACTGATGAAAAGTCTGCACAGACATTTGGTAAAGACCTCTGAGTAAAAATTTTTACTCAGACTTTATAGTCTGTGCAGATATCTGTACAGACAAAAGTCCATGGGAAAAAGGCGTTAGTTTATTTATGTAAAATTATTTGTATGTTAATTCGTAAGAGGTAATCTCTAAAAATAATAATCCGATAACATACACTGATAAAAATATTGTGGCTCAACTTGTTTAAGCATAACTATGCTAAATTGTGCATCCAGTAAAGGTTAAACACACAATCACTCAACGCGGCTACAGCAGCATTTATTGATTAAAACCACCACTGTTATACATAAATAATTCCTGCAAGAAACGTTCCGGGAACCTAGTTACAGATTCTAGTGAACTTTGGTTCCCGCCTTCGGCACTAATTAGTTTAGTGAAGGGAATTATTAATTCATCTCCCATCGCCTTCGTTTCCCTCAAGACGTCTTCTCAAGTCCTGGGGTAGTTCCATTAGTGTCTCTTTGATCTGTACCGCGGTTGTAGGTTTGCGGTTGAACTTTGATCTTTATAAGAACGTTGTTAAGCTTTATTTTCTCTTTGACGGGGTAACAAAGGATGAAATCAAATGTTAGAAGAAAAATTCTTTTAAAGAAATAAAAAATGTGTAACATATTAAACGCACTCGAAATTGGACGCAGAATTGGTAAATGAATCGATTTTAGCTAGTTCTAAAAAAAAAAAAAACTTTTTGTAAGTGAACCTAACGCTCTTTAAAACAAGGTTGAAGATGGTGTTATAGCCCAGTGGGTAAGTCTCTAGCCTCTCATACCAATATGACTTTTGTTTATTACTATGTACTGTCTAAGTTTTCGGACATCACTGACATCAATGAGGGAAAACATCGTGAGGAAACCGGGACTTTGAGCAAGTGTCATATCATAGTATGGTTTTTAAATCAAAATAACTGAAACAATATGTCATCCATGAAAACGAAATAGCGTATTCTGCTTTCTTGCTGCTTTTCAGTGGTGTTTTTCTTTTTAATCTACGTAGTGTTACCGTTTCTTTATGGATTTCGATAAGAGGATGTAGGTTCTCAACAGCGAAAAACACTTTTTTTTGGGGCAGAGATGTAAAAAAATATGTTTTTGACAAAAAAAACTACCAAGTACAAAATAACTTTAGTTTTGGACGTCTATGGTAATACAGAACAACAAACAGAATCAAAGCCGCCGACTTCCAAAACTAAAGTTATTCTACCCTACACTAGAATAAACAACGATATTTTTTTTTTACAATAGCGTACCTTGCTAGTTTCAGATAACAAAACTTTTTTTGATTGTATTTTGTTTCCCCAGGACTATACATGATATATCGAGTAAACCAATGACCTTCAGAGAATGGTATAGAAGCCAAATATATTATTATTGTAAGGAATTATTCAGACACCGCCCGTCTAGACTAGTATAATCAAGTGCTTGCCAAACTGTTTTGATAGACAGTGATTAAGGTCTCGTATTCAATCTATTCACTTAAATATAATGAACGACATTTACCTACACATTTAGGGCAATTTTCACTAAAATTGTAGGTATGCGATAATTTCACGGTCATCACGTAATATATTATCACGCCTGTATCTCCCGAAGGGTTAGGCAGAGGTGTACCAATGTATACCCACAGTATGCCACCTTTATTGGTGCACAGAAACAAAAAAAAAGCACAAATCCTAATTCCGAGCTGCCACTGATAATAATTTCATAGAAAAACCCAGTCACACTTTGCTCCACCTGGGAATCGTAGCACTAGGCTAACGATGCAGTCAGGTTAAGACTAGCCAAAAATTCGAAATTCACGCGGACGGACTCACGGCCAAAAGCGACACACATAACAAAAAAATATGTCTGGCGATCTCGATTTTGGCTGCCAAAGGAGGTTGTATTAGCTGTCCCACTTTCTCACCATTTGATTTGAGATCTCAAAAGGCTCATATCATACGAGTACATATGAATTCTATGGTTCTGATATGACACAACACACATAAACTCACGCGTTTTTCCCATGGGGGTAAGCAGAAACCACAGAACGCCACCTGCCACGATCTTTTCGTACATACTCCTTTCGCCTCTGCCACGTTCATGCATCAGCCCCCCTAGCCAAGTCACAAACGATAAACGCAAACGCTGAGTAGGCTTTAATAGATCTTCAACTTTATGTGCTTGGTTTTAAGTTGAAGATCTAATGAAGATTGCATAGCGTTTTCGTTCGTTCCAGTCGCTAACGCTTAGAAATCTTTAATAGATTTTCAACTTAAGGGTCTTGGGTATTAAATTGAAAATCTATTGGTACCTACCGAGCGTTTACGATTATCGTTTGCGACTTGGCTAGAGGGCCAGCCCCCCTAGCCAAGTCACACACACAAGCACATAAAGTTGAAGATCTATTAAAGCCTACTCAGCGTTTGCGTTTATCGTTTGTTACATGGCTACAGGCCCTGGTTATACAAGCACGCCGGTTACAAGTACTGCGCACCCGACCTTTTTGACATAACATGTTGCTTTAAATTCGTAATAGGCTAAGATTTATAAAACAGCAGGGTGTATTCTCTTCATATCTAGATCTTAAGTGAGCTAGAGGTGAGATATTATCCCCAGCATCGGTCGCATGACAGCTTCACCTGTGTCTGTATTCCACGAATGCATTCAACCTTAATCTCTTCAAAGTTAGAGTGAACAGGCTTCTTCTGGGTAAGCTCACTGCATCGTCGACTTTGTCTATGTCATCTCTGACCTACACTAGAATTATGAGCTTATCGAAGAGTATATGGAATAAATTAATAATAAAAAAAAAGACTTTTAAAGATTGGACCTACAAAAATGGTATAGTCAGCTACAAAAGTAGATTAACGTTTCAGATTTTTAAATCCTTAATATCAAAGCCACATGAATCTAAAATTAAGTGAAAATTAATTCTTAGGTATTGCTTAAAAATTCTGAATAGCAGTGAATTGTGTTATTTCGAGTCTATTTAAATGATAATGTAATAGTAACATTGTTAATCGACTTTTGTTATTGACCGTACAACCACTGCTATAAATATATTTTTTCCTCTCACTCGACTGACACGCAGCTAAGAGCATATGCTGAAGTTATAGCTAACCTTAATTCGTTGAAGAAGTATAAGAAGAAGAATAAACTTTTACGCCATATAAATTTAACCTTATTGACCCATCCCTCACGACCTACATTGCCCGTTTTTATAAGATTTATCACCCCATATTTCGCCTCTACCATAGACAAGGGTAATGTGGTTACTATGTTTTTTTTGGCAAGCGACCGCGACCTAGTATTCTAGTGTCAACTTCCCGCCAAACTGACGCTATTTTACATCATGGTTGACGTCACGACGTCAAAGTCGATGTACCGGTTTTCCGAGCGTAATGCAATGTGCAATAAAAATTCTGTAGACAGATTTAGGTTATAGCTTGTCGTTATTCAAGTTGGGGTAATAAACATGTATGTATGTATGTATGTATGTATGCTTAATCCATTAAAGTGGTTTGAAGTGCTTTTGTATTTGGATGTACTCAATGGTTTGCAGATAAAAAACTTATGCGATTAACTGTTTGGTTTCATCAAAACATAATCCATACTTCCATACATTCCATACTAAAATTGTAAATGCGATAGTAACTCTGTCTGTTCCACTATCACGACTAAACCACTGAACCATTTGGTTCGTGGTAATTTTAAACCCCAAGAAAGAACATAACCATCACGCCTGTATTCCCCGAAGGGTTAGGCAGAGGTGTACCAATGTACACCCACAGTTTACTGGTATAATAGGGGGCGAGCCTATTGCCATTAAACGGGCACAAATCCAAACTCCGAGCTGCTACAGAGAATTTCATAGAAAAACCCAATAACATTTTTGGCTCGACCTGGGGATCGAACCCAGGACCTCTAGCGTAGCAGTTGCGCTTAGGACCACTAGACCAACGAGGCAGTCAAAAGAAAGAACATAGGTTACGTTTTATTCCGCGACTTTGTCTGCGTCCGCGTTAACCAACATTTACGCGGACGAAGTCAAAAGCAAAGTGGGCAAAAGCTAAATTACTATTTTTTTTAAATTAGTAATTTAAATCATTTTATTATATCATAAAGTTCGACTCATGTAATTCGTAGAAGACACTGGCTCTTGTAACACAAATATAGTGTAGCATAGTGCAGGAGGCAGGGCCCCACAATTTTTGTATAAAGAAAATATGCCGATAAAGATTTTCATTATTTCTATTAAAGTATGGTTGAACATAGTTAAACCACTCAGACCCTCTGCATTTCTCTCTCCATTTCCACGACTATGAGTGACAGAGACGAAGCTACTAAAACCGAACTCTGTCTAAATCCCGATATGTCATAAATACGGCCGGAACAGTGATACGACACGAGCACTAAATATTTACGGCTCGTAATGGCCGAAGGCGGCGGTACGGCAGCGTCCGACGTTGCCTGTCCGTCCGGAAATAAACCGATTTGACGTTTGCCGTGTCAGTAATATTATCTGTGGAAGGGCGCAGACATATTGAGAGCTGTTAACTAGTAGTTAGACTAAAGCCCACTTTCACTAAAATCACTAAACATATTTAGCGCTAAATATGTAATCAATTATTTATCACAAGCTTCTGCCCGTGACTTCGTCCGCGTCAAATTTGATATATTATCCCAGGTACATTGTCCAGAATAAAAAGTAGCCTATGTGTTATGTCCACATTACAATCTATTTCAGTACCAAATTTAGTCCAGATCCGTTCAGCCGTTTAAGCGTGAAGAAGAGACAAACACACAAACTATCGCCTTTGTAATATTAGTGTATTGTGATTCTGTTTCTGTGACAGAGATGCAATAATGTTCTAAATACATTTAGGCACTAAATGTATTTAGTCATTTTGTTAAAAGTAGCCCTAAGTGTATTTTTTCAAGCTCTCCAGTGTCGGAATTCCAAATTGTCAAAGTTAAAATTATTTAATTCTTGGCAGTACCTAGTAGAGCTCTTTGTGAAGGAGCTCGTTCAGGGAAGTACTACCACCATAACTATTTCTGCCGCAAAGCAGCGTTGCTGTGTTCCGGTTTGAAGGGTATGGATGCTGGAGTAATTACAGGCACATGAGACATTTCAACTTGGTCTCTGGGATGGCAACGCATTTGCAAGGCCTCTGGAATTGCAGATGTCTACAGGCAGCGGTGACCACTTCACATCAGGTGGACCGTTGGCTTGTTAGACATACAATGATATTTAAAAAAGAAAATGTCCATTTCAAACGACTTTTTAAAGACGCAAGGAAAAATGAATACTACAACAAAATCGTAACGTCACATTAGTATATTGGTGACGCATTTTAAGCATGTTGGTGACGCGACCCCATATGTTTTGCTCCAACTGTAAAACGCTCAACATGGCCAAAGAAATCTTCACTTCAATGAGCGGTAGGTACAAAGTAAAGGTTATTTTTACGATGTCAAAATGTGAAAAGCACGCTTGACACAGTTTCGCTGGTCACTCGGGGCTTCTATTTAATACGCTTTCATCGCAGTGTGTGTGTGTGTGTGTACTGATTTAGGGAGTGCTACGACATACTAAGAGAACATGGGAGAAATTATACCCGTTAAGCATGTGTTATTGGGTTTTTCTATGAAATTCTCAGTAGCAGCTCGGAGTTTGGATTTGTGCCCGGTTAATGGCAATAGGCTCGCCCCCTATTACATGGGACCTAAACCTTCCTGGCGAACTGTGGGTGTACATTGATAAATCTCTGCCTAACCCTTTGGGGAATACAGGCGTGATGGTATGGTATACCCGTTGAGTGTCGAGTATGTGTTTATCTACAACATGTAACAGATTAAATGCACACACAGGATACAGGCCGCTTCCAACCGGTCCTTTTGGAAATCTATGGCGGAGGCCTATGTCTAGCAGTGGACGTCCTGCGGCTGATATGATGATGATGAAAGTAGTTCGCTCAGAATAGGCTACTGAATCGATGTCAGCTATTTCTAATATGGGTCATTTTGTGTCCTAAAATAATTCCACTAGTCACCTCTTCGTTGAATAATGGAATCAAACGAAAGTTTAACTTAAGTCAAGGCAATAAGGCTATTTAAAACACAGTTGTAAATAAAATCTATCGATAAATATAAGACAAGTATTAAATAACCTTGTCTTACAGAGCATAAGGTTAATTTTATACAGACGAAGAAACTAACTATTTTAGAAATAGCTGAAATCGATTGCTGATTCTGAGCAAACTACTTTTAGGGTGAGCGCTTAATATGTTACACATTGTATCCTACAAATTCCTACTAATATTATAAATACGAAAGTTTGGGAGGGGTTTTTTTTAATAGACGGGAAATCATCAAATAACTTTCTCCGTCCCCGGCGGGGCGGGAGGGAGTGTCAGACTTTTACTGACTAAAACCCGTCTATGTTCCTTCATGTGCCCTTTGCGTTCCGGGGGCGCGGTATCTCTTTCGAACAACCCGCAGCCCCGGCAAGGGTGGATGGATAGATGTTTGTAACTCTTCCACACTTAAACACGGCTGAACGGATCTGTATGAGATTTGACAATAAGATAGACCGTAGTTGGGAAGAACACATAAGATACTTTTTATCCCGAAAAAAATTACGATTCCCGTGGGATAATAGATCAAATTTTACGAAAAGCTAGTACGCTTATATACCTATTGACATTTTTGCTATTGCAATAGCAACTTTACATACAGACAATAAGGTTGCTAACATCACTATTTTCTAGCTCTATTCATTGGCTTAGCTGCCATAGCTAATCCCTGTATTATCAAGTGATAATCCAATCCATACAATCTAAACATTTGATGTTCAAAGCCAATTATATGTCAACAATCACAATCAGCGTTTACCCTAACACTAATGTACATTGATCCATCTCACTAATTAAAGTCCATACAGGGTGTTGGCAGAACGAAGTAATGAAAAAAATAAAATAAAAAATGAATGAATGAATGAATGTTTAATATTTATTAAACATGTAATGTAATTCTCCCAAGCGATTCCGGCCACAGCGGCTAATCTTAATGCAGACTAGCTAAGTACGCAGGAGATATTATAGTGCACAAGTGTGTGCGCTAACACGGTGCACTCCCTCTTCCCTAACTCTCATTGCCCGGTGGGACGGCAATCCGACACGACCGAAGAGAGATCAGGCGTAGGACCAACGGCTTTACGTTCTTTCCGAGCCACGGGGGTGTCACACCACCAACTTCCAAACTCCGGGCTGCTACCGAGAAATTCCTAATGGAAAAACCCAATAATAATTTTTGCCCGACCTGGGAATCGAACCCGGGACCCCTTGCTCAGCAGTCGCGCTTGCGACCACGTGACCAACGGGGCAATCAACATACGAAAATGGTGGATAGGTGGGGTCATCTGCTACTTCCTCAGCCCTAATTTATAATGGCCCTGGGCCCCTGGATATTTTTCAAATTATTATTTTTTACATCTTTCTGTAAGTTTTAGGGCTCATAACGTTTTTTCTAGCAAACATCTGAATAAAGCAATCTAAATATATATAACTCAAAGGTGACTGACTGACTGACATAGTGATCTATCAACGCACAGCCCAAACCACTGGACGGATCGGGCTGAAATTTGGCCTGCAGGTAGATGTTATGCTTATGACGTAGGCATCCGCTAAGAAAGGATTTTGATAAATTCCACCCCTAAGGGGATAAAATAGGGGATGAAAATTTGTATAAATCTTCTTAAATATTCGACTGACTGAACTGAACTGACTTATTACACACGCTAAACAAAAGTAAAGCCGCCAAAACTGTACCTAATTAATAATAATACTTCTTAACGCGAGCGAAGCCGCGGGCAAAAGCTAGTAATTTTATAAGAATCTGCCAACATTAAAGATTTAAAGAAAATTAAGAAAGTGGTGAAACTAAAATAAAATAAGATTTTTTAAAAATATCCAGTGTGGCAGGGCCAAATAAATGAGGGCTGAGTAAGTAGCAGATGACCCCACATATCCACCATTTTCGTATGTTCAACGTTCTGCCAAACACCCTGTATGTGGGGATGTGTAGTTCTTCGTGAGGTATGTGTGTATGTGTGAGTGTGTATGTATGTGTCTTTGCCAATCAAACAAACAGCTTTGACTGATTCAATAATAGAATTTTTCAATCGATCGCTTCCGCTTTTCGTAGTAATACATTTTTAATCAACTATGAAACTGTTGCTATATTTTGGATTAAAAATTCATTCGCTTTGTCGTACTTTTGTTAATAATATGTTATTAAAATAATTTGAATGCCCTGTTTGATTGTGACAAGTTCGATTGCTAGGCTTGTTCCTAGGTTCGATTCTCATGTGGCGAAGTATTTTTCAGTTGCAGTTCAGAGATTTTTGAGATGTATGTCTGTTATCTATATATGATAACTTAAAACAGCAATATATGTCAAAGTTAAAGCATTTATTCAAATAAGATCATTAACAGACACTTGGATTGTCAAAATGTAAGAATTAAACCTCTCTACCTACCCTATGAGAGTTACAGCCGTGATATTATGTATTAAGTAGATTAAACAAAACAAATTATGGCAACACTACCCAGATTCTTAAGTCATGAATGCAGGAAGCGTAGCTTGAAAGAGATGTACTGAGCTACGTGCGCGTAGCCGACGTGCTACGAGCTCGTAGCCGGCGAGCTACGAGCGCTACGAAATGTACATTTACGTAGCAAGAGTCTACGTGAACCAATTTATGCTAAATCGTTTGTGGATTGTTTTCGTTAAATGTTTTAGTAGTAGTTCTTTTAGGGATAAGATTTAGAAAAACAGTTTGCTTAGATGGAGAATGAGTGAAAGGGGACTATCAAAATTGATTTATGTGGCAGATGTGAATGGCAACACCGGTAGGGGACGCCCTGGAAAGACTTACACTCACCTTATTGGTGAGGTTCTTCAGAAAGGTCGGGTGTGCAGTACTCGTATCTGGCGTGCTTGTATGAATCTTGTTGAATGTGGACGAGGAGTATGATCATAACAGGTGGCGTTCTGTGTTTCTGCCTACCCCCATGGGGAAAAATGGCGTAAGTTTATGTATAGCCAGTAGTTCCCGAACTGGGTGTTGCGATTGCGACGCCTAGGGGGCCTACAACTATCTCTCAAAATAGTACTATTATGGTGGTAGTACTTCTCCGGACGTGCTCCTTCACAAATAGCTAAGTCATCACGCTAATATTATAAAGGCGAAAGTTTGTGTGTGTGTATGTTTGTCTCTTCTTCACGCTCAAACGGCTGAATGGATCTGGATGTAATTTGGCACTGAGATAGATTGTAGTGTGGAATAACACATAGGATACTTTTTATCCCGGAAAAAATAACAGTTCCCGTGGGATAATATAAATGATAACTGTAACGCGAACGAAGTCGCGGGCTGAAGCTAGTCAATAATAAAGCTAATAAGGAAAAAGCGAACTCCGCCATCTTACCTTCGCTTACAGAAGTGGCACAACAGACAATATAAAGAAATCAGTAAGTGGGCGTCAGGTTAACTAAAGCTGCTACGACTCCGCTTGTGTAGATTTATTCACCCGTGTTAAGTTACGGGTTTGGTTACTGCTCCACTCCCTTGGATCGTAGCGTCATGTTATATAGCCTTTACTCTTTTCCTTTTAAATAAGTATGGCTATCTTTAGCAAAAGAAGAGAAAAGATTGTTTGATAACGAGTTTCCTCCGTGCCTCGGAAAGCACGTAAAGCCGTTCTTTGACAGTCGTTACGGATAGTCAGAAGCCAAGAAGTCTGACAACCAGTCTTACCAAGAAGTATCGTGTTGCCCAGTTACCGGGTTGTGGAGGTCAGATAGGCAGTCGCTCTATGTAAAACACTGGTATTCAGCTGCATCCGGTTAGACTGGAAAACCGACCCCAACATAGTTGGTAAAAGGTTAAGAAGATGATGACCGCATTTGTACAAACCAGCAAAGAAAAAACTCTTCAGCTTCATTATATTAGTTTAGATTGTTGAAGTAACTAGATTGTCAAAGTGGGCGTTGACTGTGCACCCACGCCTTACCCACGCAAGTACCAACAATACTCCCACGAAACATTAATAAGAGATAGCAGCAAGGTATTCAGAGGATTTCAGGTATTCCAGCTATTTTTATAATGAGAATGTTTAAGAAGATAATCCCGGCCCGCATAATACAAAAGTAATCTAGTCATATTTTGGTTAATAAATATTTAAGTTTAATGGAATTTTGTAGACAGATTAAAGCCAACAATGTATATATGTATGCATGTATTCTTCAGACCGATACTCGCGCTTGCACTTCTCTAAGTACTTGTAAAAAAAAGTACAGACTACGACAAAAATGTAAATGATCTTCATACTCGTATATTCCGAACACTATTATCGTAAAAAATGTAGAAGATATTTTAAAGGCGAGCTGTATACATTAGGTACTAGGGAATGCAATCTCGTTCTCGCGAGATCTCGGCCTTTTTTAACGAGATTGATCTCGGACGAAAAATAAGCGAGATCTCGCGAGTTCAACGAGATTGCACTTGAGCATAAAACGTCTTATAAAAGAACTGTTTTATTACTAAAAAAATATATTTGATATTATAAGAGAAGACTGGTTGTTTTTTTCGTTTGTTATTTAATAGAATATACGTATATCAAAGTTTACTACTTAGAAGTTTATTAAAAAATTATAGACAGATACGTCAAACAATGCCAGATGCATAAAAGTCTATTGAAAAAATTCGCGAAAATAAATGTTTATCTTATAATACTTATAATATTATTATTTTTTCCTAATTTATTCTAATATTATTTGATTATTTGCAAAAAAAACACACCAAACTGCTAATCTCGCGAGATCTCGAAATTGGCGAGATCTCGCAGTATTGTTATTCATAAACTCGCGGGATCTCGCTTGAGCCCCAATCTCGCGAGATTTGCATTCCCTATTAGGTACAGTACTCGTTGTATATTTATTAAAACGTCTCGCGTTATTCTATCCGATGCTAATAACTATCAACACAATACGTACTGCCTCTCTGAACTGCCTCGTTGGCCTAGTGGTCCTAAGCACGACGGCTACGTTAGAGGTCCTGGGTTCGATTCCCAGGTCGAGCAAAAAGTGTTATTGGGTTTTTCTATGGAATTCTCAGTAGCAGCTCGGAGTTTGGATTTGTGCCCGGTTAATGGCAACAGGCGCGCCCCCTATTTCATGGGACCTAAATATACCGGGGAACTGTGGGTGTACATTGGAACTCCTCTGCCTAACCCTTCGGGGAATACAGGCGTGATGGTATAATTTGTAAGTTCAATTTTTGAGTTCGGCACGAGTACCTACTCCCGAGTGAGTAAACCAATATTGTACTTACTTACTTGTACTGGTCCTTAGCCAATATTGTACTTTCCAGTCTATTGTGTTCGTTTGATACAATTATTCTCTTTAAACTATTTGCCTGTGTGGTTAGGACTAATCCCACGCGGTCTTCGCTTCTTTACAAACCAATTAAGCAATTAAATAGCTATTGTATAATATGTAAACTATGTCTGTAGTTTAGTTAATAGGATATTTTCGAGAGTACGGTGCTGCGCGCTTTAAACAAATGTAGCTTAGCCAACTTGGGTTAATTAAACCCGATTAAATTTTATTGCTAGAATAAGAACAGGGATCTAGGCCTGCGGTTAGACAGTTTTTCGTATTTTTTTTTTTTTAGATATTATTAGATGACGAATAAGCTGACAGCCCACCTGATGTTAAGTGGTCACCGCTGCCTGTAGACATAGATCTGCATTACCAGAGGTTTTGCCAATGCGTTGCCATCCCAGAAACAATGCTGAAATGTCTCATGTGCCTGTAATAACACAGGCACCCATACCCCTCAAACCGGAACACACCAGCGCTTTTTTGCGGCAGACATAGGTACCTACGGTGTTAGTACTTCCCCTGACGAGTTCCTTCACAAAGAGCTCTACTACTACCTTCTAAATATATCAAAAATTTAATCAAAATTATACACGGTAACTCTTTTTTTTTTATACCACTGTAGGTAGCAAACAAGCTAACGGCCCGCCTGATGTTAAGCGGTCACCGCTGCCTATGGACACTTGCAACACCAGAGGCATCACTCGTGCGCTGCCGACCCCGTAAAAACCTCAAAACTCCTTACTTCCCATTTACACACCACAACGCCTGTATTCCGTTTCCGTTGTATTTCGTTTGTTTTGTATTGACGGGCCTGTTGGTCTAGTGGTTAGTGGCCCTGACTGCTAAACCGGAGGTCGTGGGTTCGATTCCCACCCAGGACAAACTTTGTGTGATGAGCATGATTGTTTGTTCTGTGTCTGGGTGTGTTTTATCTATAATATGTATGTATTTATAAATTATATAAGTATGTATATCAGTTGTCTGGTTACCATAACACAAGCTCTGCTTAGCTTGGGATCAGATAGCCGTGTGTGAGTTGTCCCAAGATATATATATTTTTTTTTTTTTTTATTCCCCCAGTGAGGAAAAGGTGTAACCAATGTTCACCCACAGTTCGCTGGTATGTTTTAGGTCCCATGTAATAAAAGGGGGGCCTTATTTGTGCCATTATCCGGGCATATATCTTAACTCCGAGCTGCTACTAAGAATTTCATAGAAAATCCCAATAACACTTTGCTCGACCTAGAGGTCGAACCCGAGACCTCTAGCGTAGCAGTCGCGCTTAGGACCACTAGGCTAACGAGGCAGTACTTCCTATTTATAACGAGTTTTTAAGTTTTTAATGGAGCTAGCCCTCAATAATATTCTCTAAATATGGTAAAAATTACAACAATCCGTGTACAGTACGATACTCGCACCGCTTCGGCGAAACAGCCTTGAGTTTCACGTTGATCGTAAGTTTAATTTCATTATCGTTGCCATGGCGATAATGTTAAACATTGCTATAAATGTTCGCATAGTAATTTGTACAGCCAATCACATTGTGTTTCGCGATAACAACGTAAAAGGATAACCATGTCAATGTTCTGTGGTGTAGTTTTAGAGATTAATAATTATGCGTAGTTACAATTTTTTATTTTTGAATAATCATCATACCATCACGCCTGTATTCCCCGCAGGGTTAGGCAGAGGTGTACCAAAGTACACCCACAGTTCGCCGGTATATTTACGTTCCATGTAATAGGGGGCGAGCCTATTGCCATTAACCGGGCACAAATCCTAACTCCGAGCTGCTACTGAGGATTTCATAGAAAAGCCCAATGACACTCTTTACCCGACCTGAGAATCAAACCCCACGAGGGATGAAAAATTACACGCATTACAAACTAATGAGGTACTCTCAGCGTTACAACTCCACTCCAAGCAGTTATGAAAAAAGTGTTCGTAAAATATAAAACACGATGCCCTCCCCTGCCCTACCCTTACAAATCAAACGTCAGCTTTTTCACTTTTTGAGAACGTTATCAAATGATTTCTGTACCCACCGATTCGTATTGAGAGGAGGATTATCTCCACAGATAAAAAAAGTTCGTAATTTTCGTTTTTCCTCATCCTATTTTCGTTTTGTATTTCGAACAAGGATTTTCTTTTTTTTATGAACTTGTCTTTCGTTTTGATTGGTTGTATTGAATTTATGAGTGTTTAGATATGATTGTGTTAAGTTCTATGTATGTCATTTTTGTGACAGTCAGAGTCAAAACACTTACATCAATTAAACCATTTGGACTTTTGACATCGTCAAGGAGTTACATAGTTAGGAAGTTGAAGCTTGTTGATCAATGGTCGTGTTGTCTGAAATGTGGCTGGTGATCCCTGAAATTAAGACATGTTAATTATAAGTCTAGCGGCTATACCACCATCTCTTGAAACAGTGGTATTTTTATATTACTTTGGAACTGTCGCGCTGTTGAATTTTCAACGCTGTGGTCAGCGCCGAGGGTTGAAAATCCAACAACTGAAATTACAAAGTAGATAATATTAAAATGGTGTTGTTTTAAAATATGTTGGTGGGCCTCCAGCTCTGTCCAGGTCCACACGATGTCTTCCTTCACCAATAAAAATATGAATTGCAAAAGTTACATTGGTACTTATTATATCAGTCAAGATCATCCACTGCTGGGCATAGGCCACCCTCATAGATTTCCAAGCGTTCAGCGTCATCCTGCGGTCTTAGTCAGGTCGTCAGTCCACCTTGTGAGTAAGCGTAAGGCGTCTTACGCTGCGCTTGCCGGTGCGTGGTCTCCATTCGAGAGCACTTACTGCTATCAAACTTACAACCTCATGAATAAGAGACGGGCAACTTAACCACAATGCCATTAGAACACGGTAAACTATAAAAGCACAAAATCTATAAATTTCTGTGTGAGCCGTGTAATTTCCCATCTTCCCATTTTCCTTTTACTGGAAAAGTTGTGTATCAGCTACTTCCACTGTGTATATATATTATATTATAGGGGTCAACTGAAGGGAAGGTCATATTATAGTGAAAATAAATGGTCTATTTCGTTAAAATATATTCTTGCTGTTTCTGGAAGCCTTCGAGGATTTTATAAGGTACTTATGTATGTTTCGTTGACGGCTAGATTTTTTTTATTCGAAATGTTTAAGCTCTTTAGTCTTGGTCAGAGGTGATAAAGAAAAAGTGGACGATGAAGTGCGCTTACCCAGAAGAAGCCTGAAAGGATTAGGGTTAAACGCGTTTGTAAATAGAGACGCAGGTAAAGAGTTCCACTCCTTTGCAGTGCGCATTATAAACGACGTTTGGAAACGCTGAGATGAGATTTTGTTCCATAAATGTATAAAGTTTAAATAAATTGATATGGGAATTTTGATACGACGACCATCATTTTGCAAAACATTTACTAAATTCATTTTTATATTTTAATTATTCGCATACATTTCGCATTTGTTGGAGCGTTTGTTTTCTTCATCACATTTATTTAAGCTATTACTAGCGATCTGCTGCGACTTCGTTCACGTGGCTTAATTCACCCGCGTTACGTTACGTCTTTGGTTTCTGCTCCGCCCCCGTGTGTCGTTGCGTAATGTTATATAGCCTATGTTACTCGGAAAAATGTAACTATCTATTGGTGCAAAAATTATTCAAATCGGTTCAGGAGTTTCGAAGTCAAAAAATCTTTCCTCTTTAAAATGGATAAGATTAATTTTTCCGTAAGTAATGTATCTGTAGACTATTCGCCCTATTCGCCTAGATTTGTGAATATTGACGCATTGGCTGAACGACTGGCTACTAGAATTGGAATCCCTCCTTTCAACCGATATTTATTTATTTTCCAACATTCATCTATTATATTATTATGTTTTAGTCTCAGATAGGGGACCTCAAATCCAGGCTCATTTTAGCTTAACAATAACGGGCAATGACCTACCTACTTTTTCTAATATTCTCTTTATTTCAAAAAACGGATACAAAGAACGTTAACGTTCTGAAATGATATCCATCATATCCTTGAACGAGTTTCTCTAATAAATTACTATAAATATACTTTTGTTCGAGTTCCTACCAAGAGGTATAGGGAAAGGGCAATGACCGCTGTTGCCATGAGAACACGGAGTTACATCGTATTTTAATGGTTGTTTTCCCGTAATTTTGTCTTGGTATTACCTACGGTCGATTAGAATAAAAAATGGCAGGTTAACAATTATGTAAACACACCTCGAAACAATGAATATTTTAATGACGACAATTTTCTTGTTGTTTCAAAAATTAATAGTTTCAAAATTTTCTGACTAAGGAAAGAGGGAGTGCGCCTGTGTTTGCGCACACACTTGTGCACTATAATATCTCCTGCGTACTTGGCTAGTCTGGTAAAATTAGCCGCCGTGACCGGAATCGGTCTGAAGAATACATACACAGGTCCCTAAAAGTTGTGGCAAGCCTAGCTTAAGTATTGAGCTACATTTTAGGTCAAGTAATGTTTATTGGTAAGTAAAGTACTGCTGTACTACCACTTCTAAGTAACATCGAAATATTTTTTCTTATACTTATCGTAAAAATAATGGTTAAGTGGGTAGAGTGGTTTTGGTATACTTGGTACCTACACAAGTACGTAATAATACGTAAGTAGGTACCTACAGGAAAAATATAGAAATGTGTATAATATTTTTTTCCCTAAACATATACGAACTTAAGTGTAGATAAAGAAATACAATGAGCCTTAAAAAATAATTTAATCCTTAAATAATTTTAACATTGCCTTAGTTCTGAAGACAGACGAAGCCGCGAGCAAAAGCAAATTCATACTTTTTTATATTATACATGGGAAAGTAACTCGGTTTGTTACGCTATTACTACAATCCACTAGCTTCGATTTTATTGAAAGATGATGGCTAAATGACTGCCCCCGGGCCAGATACATTCTGGAATGTATATGAATCTTACATAACCTCATAATATTTAAAAAATCATTCATGAATTATGTACTGTTTAATATTTTCCTAGCATTTTCGTGAACTATTAAACATAATAAAGTATCTAAAAAAAAGAAAAACTTTTTCATCACAAACACTCGCTTATAAATATACAACCTCATTTTCGTATTTAGTTTTATTCTTTTTCGAAAGTGTCAGTTGAAGAAAATTATATACTGTCACACACACCTTTTTTCCTTTTTAGGCAATATTATTTTACCATTATATTATTCCCAAAAAGTATCTGAAACTTTTTTACATGAAACACTAATATTTAGCCATTCAGCATTACATTGTGCTAGGTACCATATTTATACATGGTACCTGGCACATGGGGCAGTGGTCTATACTTCCATTTAGCCATCTCCTTTAGTACGGGGTAAGTTTGAACCCCAAAAAAGGACATAGGCTACTTTGTATTCCGCGACCTCATCTGTGATAACCTACATTTACGTGGACGAAATCACAGGGAAAAACTAGTAAAGAATAAGTCGATTGCTTCTGGTTCACAATAGGCTTATAATAGACTGTTTTCTATCAATTTATCAACAACAAAAGTCCAAACAAACCCACGATCGTTATCAAAATTGGCATTCAAAATAGCTGTCATATTTCCCTTCAATAAAATTCTTGAAGCATCTAATATTTCCCATCTTCACTCCGCAAATCGTTCAATTCTCATTCGTTCCATTCTCGTTCATGATGGCCGTCGAAGCGAACAACGCATTCATTCCTTTTGAAGTGCAATGTAAAGGAGTACGTCAGCGTATTGATCGGACGCGCTTCCTATGTGTGCGTGTCACGCCGACAGTGTACCGACGTAGCTTGAACGGCTTGAACCATCCGTGTGTGCAACTTTCAGTCAGATTTTAATACGGTGAGGGGAGCGGGGGAGGTCAGGTTATAATGGTTTATTTTAGATTAATGTTCCTGTGTGTTGTTGGAATGTGGAAGGTTATCGCGTGGGTTAATTTGTTTTAGAAATTCGGATTATTTTGCGTACGTATGTGTATTTTAGGTTAGGTTCTCGTTTTTTGAATGAATGGTTAGTAATTATTGATTAATTTGTTTTTAAGTCACTGTTATTTAGAGACGGGGTAATTTAGTTTTATTTTTGTTGATAACCAACAGATATATGTATACTTACACACAAAAAAGAAAAATAGTTCTGAAATAAAAGTGTTGGTATGCATTCCTCTTAATGACATATCACATAACATCACGCCTATATTCCCCGAAGGGTTAGGCAGAGGTGTACCAATGTACACCCACAGTTCGCCAGTCCTCTTAATGAGTAGGTACAGACAACGACGAGCTCTAATGGTATTCAAAAATGTCAATTAAAATAGATCCGCAATTCCCAGTGAGAGAGGTATTTCAATTAAGAAGCATCGGGAATTCATTGTAATTATCAGTACCCAGAGGTTTCTCACATAACCAGGGCCCATTATACCCGGTTTCACTGTATAAGAAACGAACTCCCCGCGACTTCGCCTTTGTGGCTTACTTTACATTACGTCTTTGGTTACTGCTCCGCTCCCGTGTGTCGTAGCGTGATGTTATAATTATATGATACTCACAAATAACGTGGCTTTCTATGAGTAAAAGAATTTTCAAAATCGGTTTAGTAGATCTAGAGATAACTACCACGATCCACCGTTCTTCATGATTGGGAACTAAATAATTCTGACATAGCTACCTTTGTAGGGCTGCCATCCGTCCGGGTTTCCCCGGATTTGTCCTAGTTTAGAGGGCGTCCGGGGGATGTCCGGGAGGGGTTGTCAAAAATGTCCGGGTGAAACCCAGACACTTTTAGTGTTAGGCGAATCCCGATCAATTGAAAGATAAGCGATAAATAAAATAATAATCTAATAGGATGTCCGGGAAAAGAACTAAACACCCAAATCTCCGGGGTTTTTAAGTTTTTGCCCGGCGTCGGCAATTTAGGTGATGGCAACCCTACCTTTGTAGAAAAATATACCTACCTGCACACCTGCCAATCTCTATTACGGCTTTATCAAATACCTAGAAGGTATTCCAAAAATAGACGCCAACGAAACCAAAAAATACACGTCCATTTTAATTCAGTTGGATTAAACAAATCCTGGAAACGTATCAATTCCTCTATTTTTTGCGTTCTGGCCGCGTTTGGTTGGCTTCGCTTTATACGTATAGAAGTATCCATTGCAGGATGTATAGTATGATAGGTAGGTACTGTAAATACTTATCCTGTTGACTTTAAATCGAAATTAAACATTGTTATTTTAACATAAAAATGTGTTTATCTTTTTTTGCCTTTTTTTTCTATCTGCAATCTATATATCTAGTCTATTATACAAGTTAATGGTATGTAGGTGTCCATGTGCAAATTCATTAGGTATTGATTCGTAATAAGTACGATTAGTACTGGCATTCTGTTCGTCAAAATAAGTTAATTGATTTTGAATTTGACGGATAGTAGAATGTTCTGAATTCAATGTTTACACAGATTTAACAGTTAGATGTCCCCCTGCCGTGATTAAATCGAATGGGATATCTGCAGTGCGATTCTCTAAGGTTCACTTCGTAATTCGAAAGCTGAATCCGCAGTGAGATTGCAAAATGGTATTCTGTTAAACACGACCACGCCGATGACGTCACCACGGCGGTGAGCGAATAGTAAACCAATGACAAGTGGGTTCGTTATCGAAGTGAGCGCGGTCACTTTAGTGAGACTCGTTTTCGAGTTTGTATTTTAGAGAATAGCAGTAGTGCTATTCTCTAAAATATCAGTTATTTCTGTATTTCGTAATAGCATAGCTGTAGAGCTATGCTATTACGAAATACAGAAATAACTTCGAAAGTCATCTCGATAGACACGCTTGCTTCGCAGAATATCAAATCCTATTGAAAAACGTCAAAATACTCGCTCGATATAATACTTCTCACTTACGTCATCACGTGGTGGCGCTTGAGTGTCGGACTCACTCATTTTAAGAATACGAAACTAAAATCTCACCGCGGATTCAGAAGTGATTTCGCAAATTAACTTTATACAATAGCACTACAGTACAAAAAGTGTGGTTCGAAGCGGAAAATTTTGATGGAAAGATACGACATAGTACATGGAGACGCAAGTATATCGATACTATGAGGAAAAATCGTAAAGAAGGGCGGCCAATAGTTTTCTTAGATGAAACCTACATTCGCACCGGGGACATCTTACAGTGAACCGTGTGTAGTTTGTAACTTATCTTAATTTAATGTCATTATGAACAATGTAATTAACAAAACGTATAACATACTTGTTACTATCGATGTAAGGGACAGATAACTCTGTCTCACTCATCATAATTCCTCATGAGGTTTTTCTTCACCGATGTCAGTGATATAAACTCAAAAAGTACACGAAGAAATAGAAAAAAGTTGCTATTAGCACATTGGTACCAATGCCAATAGAAATAACACCGAAAAATCGCTTCTCTTTACACCCGAAAACAAAACAGCAACTACACTACACCTTCAATATTTACACAAATAAACACCCAATCCTTAAAACCAAACACTTTTATACAATTCGGGCCAAAAAAAGGGAACAACAAAAATCTTAATACGAGTACGTGAACACGCTCAATAAAGCCGACAATTGCAAATATAGCGTGAAAGTGGCACAGTCGTGTTGGTATTGGGTGGGTGGATTTTCGGCACTCCAGTACACTTGCGAGCCGAATGACGTGAACGTGAATTTTTAATGTGCACACGTTTCGTTAATGTGCTGACATGTCGCTTTTTTTGGGTTTTGTTTGGATTGAAATACGCGTAGGAAGATTTGCCTTTCATATCTTTTTGAATATTGAATTTTGTCTCCTTTATGTTCGCAATACTTGTTTATGTCGTCCTTACCTTTTGTTACGTTGTTTATTTTTGGCCGCTTGTCTCATAAATATTGTCAGCAACTTTACCAATATGGCGGTTGTGAGCCCGATTCTTGGGTGTAGGCCGACAGTCACAAATACCTATATGTGGAAATCTGTTGATTTCATGCCACAAATTTATGTAGTTAACTACTTATACCAATCTAGAAATAAGTCTAGGTATGCAAAAAAAAGCAATCAAAAGTTTGTCCAATTCAATCTTATAAAAACTCTTAGATGAGAGTCTCTAGAGAGAGATCTGTACATAGTATAAAACAAAGCTGCTTCTCGCCGTATGTCCCTCTATACGCATCTTTTATACTCCTCGACGGTTTTTTATGCGATTTTCATCAATAGAAAAAACGGTAATTTAAAAAACTAAAAAACCCGACTGCTATTCTTTAAAAATCCCTAAAACAAGATAAATTGTAGCAGTCGGGACCCATTCTAGAAATGGAGGATTAGTGAATTAAGAGCACATACCTATATTACATTGCAGATGGTCCCGAATGGGTCCCGACTGCTACAATTTATCTTGTTTTAGGGATTTTTAAAGAATAGCAGTCGGGTTTTTTAGTTTTTTAAATTACCGTTTTTTATTTTTTATTTTTTTAGTGTTTTAAAAAGAAATTAATATACCCAGTATCACTCTTACAGTAAATACGAATCTACCGACACCTCTCAAGCTAAAATCCATCGAGCCGTTCAGCCTGCAGAGCGAGCCAAACATTTGAATTTGGCGCCAAAAATCCGCCATTTTGTTTTTTTTATTTTGATATACCCAGTGTCACTCTCACAGTAAATACGAATCTAACGACACCTCTCAAGCTAAAAACCCGACTACAAAAAATTCACGTTCTAAAAAGTATGAAACAAGAAAACATTCTCATCTGAAAGCCGTGGTCGTATGCCACTTTACCCTAAACTTTAGTGCTAAAGATTCATGTTCTATAACTACATACATACAGTTTTACCTGAATTAGGTGGCATACGACCACGGCTTTCAGATGAGAATGTTTTCTTGTTTCATACTTTTTAGAACGTGAATTTTTTGTAGTCGGGTTTTAGTTTTTTAAACTTCTTTTTTATTTAAAATATTTTGGGGTTTAAATTTAGACATTTATATGCGTAATATTATTGGAACTGCAACATATATACACAATACATGAAATAATAATCTATTAAGTCTCCCAAACGAAATATTGGTTAGTTAGCTAGGTTTATGATGCGTTCTAAAGGGTGCTATGTACAATTTACTTTCATAATATATATATATTTGAAATGTGCTAATTAAGCCCTTTAGTTTGATATGCAACACGACCATATTTGGAAGAAAAAAATTTTTTTTTCACATCTTCTTGAGCCCTAGAGGGCGCCACATACAATTTATTGCAACATAATGTAGCCTATAACCAGCGGACGATCAAGACGCTTCTAATGACACCTCATTTGTCAATTTACGTTAGACGGTTTAGAAGTTATGAGGGAACAGATGAACATCCATACATACATACATACATACATACATACATACATACATACATACATACATACATACATACCGGTCAACCTCATAACCCTCCTTTTTGCTTCGCCGTAGTCGGGTAAAAATCCATCGAGGCGTTCAGCCTGCAGAGCGTGCCAAACAATTATACATACATACATACATACATACATACATACATACATACATACATACAAACATACCCTCGAAAAACATAACCCTCCTTCTGTCGCAGTCGGGTAATAAAGTGAATCAAGAGGAAGGGTTATACATAACGCTTCGACCAACAGGAGCGGATCAATAGCCAAATACGCAACTGAACGCGGTTGACACCGCGGGGTGTACAGTTAGTAAGTTAAATTATTAAGAGGTAAACTTGTACGTTAAGAGATAATCTCTGCCCCCCTAGCCAAGTCACAAACGATAGTCGTAAACGCTCGGTAGGTACCAATAGATTTTCAACTTAATACCCAAGAGCCTTAAGTTGAAAATCTATTAAAGATTTCTAAGCGTTAGCGACTGGAACGAACGAACACGCTATGCAATCTTCATTAGATCTTCAACTTAAAACCAAGCACATAAAGTTGAAGATCTATTAAAGCCTACTCAGCGATTGCGTTTATCGTTTGTGACTTGGCTAAGGGGGCTGGACATACTGGACCGATTACAAAAATTGTTTCAGTAATACAAAGCTACACTATTGCCGACTATCATAGAATATGTTATATGGTACATATAAATCGTACATAAACGATATCGTACATAAGCTAATAATGTAATAAAATAACAATGCATCCCTCACAGTGGCCTCAAGTGTACAGCCGCGATGAGCTCGATCTGCCCCCGGGGGGCCACTGACAGGTACCGGCAATACTGGCATGTACCCAACAGTAACATGTTGCTACTAGCCTGAGGGCACGCGGTAACTTGTTATCTCAGTAGTGAATTCTCAGTAGTGATTGAACAAATCTCTGATATAATATGACTGTGTTAATCTTGAACAGGGTTACTCAAATCACTGTAATAATACAACTTGTTTTATCTTATTTCATGGTACATTTCATTTTAAGCTTGGCCGCGTGAGCACACGCGCCTGTATTCCTCGAAGGTTTAGGCAGAGGTGTACCAATATACACCCATAGTTCGCCGGTATGTTTAGGTCCCATGTAGTAGGGGCCAATCCTATTGCCATTAGCCGGGCACAAATCGTAACTCCGTGCTACTACTAAGAATTTCATAAAAAAACTCAATAACCCTTTTTGCTCAACCTGGGAATCTATTTATGACTATATTATTTAAAAAAAGTTATTTTTGAGTTACAACGGCCAGATATTATAGTCACATACCTAAGTATGTGACTAAGATGCGGGATTTAAGTTCAGGTTAACCTGAACTTAAATCCTATGACCACTCACACTACAAATTAACCTTACATCATCATCATATATTATCTTATTATCGCCCTGAAGGCATTTCTGAGTACCTGGGTGCTGAGTACAGTATTGACAAATCCCTTTACATAATCACGGCCCACAAATCCTTCCGAATCGTCACAGCTTGACCGGACAAAAACTTGTAAGACGACTTACCATCAAACCAGATATAGGCAACAAGATTACTGGGCTGGCCATCCTGCAATCAGTGGGACTATTCTATGAAATCTGCCTCAGTGAATTATGGTGAAGCGGGTTTGAGGTGACTTAACATCACGGGATGTTAGGGGCTTACAGCTCACCTAGAACTCACTTCGCCTTATTTACCGCTCTCTCTTAAAGCAGTTTTATTTCGATATTATTTCCCTTGTGCACGGTTGGATTTCCAACGCTCGGCTCAGAGCCGAAAATTGAAAATCCAACAACTGAAATTACAAAATAATATTAAAATTACCTTGCCGTACCTTTTGGTCATCTGAAACTCACTTGAAATATTTTGACAGAAAAGACTAACTGAATAGATTCACTTCTCTTGATGGTAAGCTGATAGATGTATATTTTTATCTATCTATCTATTTATATTAATAAAAATGAATAGCTAAATGCTTTGCAAAGCGCAAAACCCGAGAACGACTGGACCGATTTGCCGGATTCTTTTTTTGTTGTGTTCATAATTTTCTAGGCAAGGATTTCAAAAAAGAATATTCTTAGAAAATCCAACGGAAATATCGAAAATTTTCACCAGTGTGAAGCCGAGGCGGCTAGTCTATTATATAAATAAAAATCAACTGCCGCAATCATAAATGATCATAACTTAAGACGGCTCGGCTTGTAGTATTCGTAATAGTTTGTATGTAAGAAATTTAGAAAATCTACATACAAACCCAGGGGACGCTAGTTTATCATAAAAAAGATTAACATTTCCAAACATATTGTGGCATGGGGATTCGTAGCAACTGCTACGGCGTAGACTTACGAGGCTACGACGCTACGGGGCACAGATTAATGTAATTATATTTTTTACAGATTCACTGCTCTGAATGATCTTTCTTCTTTATCTCCATGTTTTTAAGGTGTAAATTCCCACAATTTTATAATATTATTAAGCCCACTAGTGGCTCACTTCAAATAAAAAACCTATTCTAAAGAACGATAATGCTATTAAATGAATATTCGAGGTTATACTTTAAACCCCAACAGCAAGAAATATACGAATTTGTAATTTTCATACGCCACTATTACAGATTACAACTTTAATAACCTTTTAAAAACACTTTTCGAAAAATTAATTAGATTCCAACACCATCTAATTAGAACTCGCTCAGCTAAACGATTTTCAATCTCAACTTTTTGTAACAAAAAGCTAATCCAGACAATTCGATTGTCGCCAATCGATGTTCCACGTCAGACTCAAGGATCGACGTCAAGAAATCGCGTCGTGTGTTCACGCCCTTAGTCGTTTATCAGCCACATCGCGCTGACGTCACCGCCTTAGTGATTGATCGCGCGGCTAAGGAAACGCTGCGTCATTCGTATGTCTACAGTTTTATAGACGAAGCTAGTCTGTCTGGTCATGGCTTTATTTTATATAGATACTGACCAATACTAAGACCCACTTTCACTAAAATCACTAAACACATTTAGTGCCTACACGTATCAACAATCATTGCATCCCTGTCACATTGTTAGAAGGTGACAGAGGCATAATGATAATTAATTTAAACACATTTAGATTTTCTGATAGAAAATGTATAGAAAATGCCTAAGGCATTAGCCTTAGGCATTTTCTACCAGAAAATCGACAAATGCAAAAATACCTACACTGTACAAAGGCGGACTTAATAGTCCGCCTTTGTACAGTGTAGGTATTTTTGCATTTGTGCATAAAGTTTTAATAACTAAATAAATAAATTTAGCGCTAAATATGTCTAGTGATTTTAGTAAAAATAGGTCTTAGTTAGTGGTAGAGCTCTGTGAAGGAGTTCGTCCGGGGAAGGCTACTACCACCATACCTATTTCTGCAGCAACGCATCAAATCAACTATTAAATCACATGTTACTTTTCGTATTACCCGATTAGTTTCCACTGCGGGTTGTTCGAAAGAGATACCGCGCCCCCGGAACGCAAAGGGCACAAGAAGGAACATGGATGGGTTATGGGTTAGTCAGTAAAAGTCTGACACTCCCTCCCGCCCCGCCCAGGGCGAGGGAAGTTATTTGGTGATTAAATAAAAAATAAATTAAAAAACCATAAAAAAAAAACCGATTAGTTTCCAACTTAAACTTTTGGAAATCTGTGGGGAGGCCTATGTCCAGCAGTGGACGTCCTACGGCTGATAAGTGATGATTATGATGACAATTTTAATCCTCTATATTTTCATAGCCGTTTGGTTGTTCGAGAGAAAAAAGTAAATATTACAGCCTTTATAGCAGTTTTAATCACATAAAAAATAATGCAAAAAGAAATAACCCAACGGGCCGTGTACAGTTAGTTTTGCTGCAACGTTATTCCTCCTCGTTTTTCAATTTCAGTTGCGATGGGAGCAAAAATATATATCTATATAAGTTTCTGCCGGCGATTTCGTTTGCGTCAACTTTTATCAACTTTCTTATCCTATGGGAACCGTAATTTTAACTGCGTTAAAAAGTAGCCTACAGGGGGGGTTTCTGGTGCGGTCTTTTAAGAGGAAACGGAACCCTCTCCATGTGCTGATGGTGTCCACCGGGGTGGTTTTAGTGAGGTAAGAATCCCACACTCCCCGGTCTTATCCCCAAAGATCGGGCGCCTTTTGAAGGTTTCCCCCCGAAAACAGAAAAAAATTTGGTATCTCTGTGTCAAATTGCCTACATCCAATTCCGTTCAGCCGTTTTGACGTGATTGAGAATATGTGCAATCAGTTTTCATTGATTATTTGATATGTAATAAAAAAACACAGAGTTGGAAATTGCATAATTTTGTGCAAGCTATAATTAATTGCCGCACGGGATTCGAGCGTATTCTGCTCTGTTTGTTTACGCACTGAACACATAAATGTGTGATTTTTATACGAACAGAGAGGACTATTGACTTAACATTGTACTATCTCCAATAATTGCCCTAACCCTCGGGTCTCCGCCTCCCGTACCCAATTTACTCAAACTGCCACCTGCCCTTTATTATTTATTCAATAAAATCAATATCTTTACATATATCTTTGTGTGATGAGCATGATTGTTTGTTCTGTGTCTGGGTATGATTTATCTATAATATTATGTATGTATTTATAAATTATATAAGTATGTATATCAGTTGTCTGGTTACCATAACACAAGCTCTGCTTAGCTTGGGATCAGATAGCCGTGTGTGAGTTGTCCCAAGATATTTATTTATTTATTTATTTATATATACAAATAAAAAAGAAGTATCTGTTTGTAATTTCAAATTAACAGCTTTTCACTAAATGCATAGGAAAGTATATACAGTACTTACATTTAAAAAATTGTCTGTCTGTCTGTTCCGGCTAATCTCTGTAACGGCTAGACCGATTTTGACGGGACTTTCACTGGCAGATAGTTAATGTTTAATGGAATAATTTAGGCTACTTTTATTTTAGAAATTATATTTATTTTAATAAAAAGAAAGAGGGTAACCCAAAAACAAAATTAAAACCAATGGAATAGTGAACGCGAACGAAGTCGCAGGCAACAGCTAGTACAACATAAAACAGCAATAATTTCCCACTCGATAAACTGCAATTTTTATGACGGTAACATTTTACGGAGATATATCATAAAATTAAGATTTTATCGCTATTATAAGTGCTCAATGCTGTAAGAAAGGAATATACGGTCTAATATAATCAATAAAGAGGATTTCTTCTGGCTGAATGACAGGCTTCCTTCGCCATTGAAGTGTAAAAAAATGGAAATGTCATTTTGATTGAAAAACACGAGTCAATAAAATTATTCTTTGAATAATCATTAATACATTGGATGGTGTATATTGGTAAAATTAATGCTAAGCTATTAATGAAGAGTTGAAATGAATTGTTGAAAAATCATAAAAGAAAATGTACAAAAGGAATTTACAATTCCAATGAACTAGGAGTGTTTTTCATTGGCCTTCGATAATAAAATCAATAATTTTCAATTTCGTATGTATTAAAAACATTATTTGTCCAACATGCTTGTGTAGACACATTGATTGAGTATTATTCCGCTTACTTTTTATTTTTTCGGGGTAAGCAAGGTTGTTGGGACTTCAAAATAGTTCATGGTTCAATTCCATGGAAAGGTAATAATTTATAGTCTGTGTTTTGTTCGGGGGTGGAAAGTTCCCATGGTTGTTTACCGCCCTGGGAGGGGCGGAAGGGTCTGTCAGACTCTTACTGACTAAAAACCACCCCGGTGTTCTCTTCTCACACTTACGCTGGAGATCCCGGGAACGTACGCGCCTTCCGCGGTACAATACGATTCAAACTGTTTGGAAGTTACCTGCGAGTGCAGGTTTGCGAAGGTTTATACATACATACATACATACACTCACGCCTTTTTCCCATGGGGGTAGGCAGACACTACAGAACGCCACCTGCTACGATCCTTACATACTCCTTTCGCTTCATCAACATTCTTACATCTGGTTTATTGAAGTCAATACGCATTTAGGCTCCATTTAATTACTTTTATAACATATTTAGATATTCAGAAATAATTAAATAGAGCCTAAACTATTATTGACTTGAATAAACCTGCGCGAACTTGCACTTGCCGCTTACTTCCGAGCCGCCATTAAGATTGAATCGTATTATATCAACTTTCCATAATCCAACCCTTTAACCCATTAGACACATTTCACATGAGAATATATATACCATCACGCCTGTACACCCCGAAAGGTTAGGCAGAGGTGTACCAATGTACACCAACAGTTTGCCGGTATATTTAGGTCCCATGTAATAGGGGGCGAGCCTATTGCCATTAACCGGGCACAAATCCAAACTCCGAGCTGCTACTGAGAATTTTATAGAAAAACCTAATAACACTTTTTGCTTGACCGGGAAATCGAACCCAGGACCTCTAGCGTAGCAGTCGTGCTTAGGACCACTAATTCGTATTCGTAAACATCAAACTAAATTCTTTCTCTCATTCTATTCCAGAGAATGCGAAGACCGCGTCGGCACCGTTGGCTGACGGTCTCCGTGTTCTTCATCGCCTACTCGGTGTTCCAAGCGGTGTACAGCCCAGGGAACGCCTCGGAACCGGTCGACACGCCGGAGAAGGCCGAGGAACCGGGTCCGGTTCTCATCGGACCTACTAATAAACCTGAGGTCATTGTTAACGAAAAACCGGCTGCAGGTAAGATGACTTTGCAATGTTACTTTTCTATCAGTTTCCATGTTTCAGCGGGTGAAAGTACTTATGGTGGGTCCACACGACACAGACTTTTGTCTGTACAGACATCTGCACAGACTATAAAGTCTGAGTAAAAATTTTTACTCAGAGGTCTTTATCAAATGTCTGTGCAGACTTTTCATCAGTTCAGACTTCGATTTTAATGAATAAATTAAGTAATTCAATAATCATGAGTTTTGCTCCGACAATCGTACAGACATGTACGCAGACTTCCGACTTTTCTGATACACCGACATTTGTCTGTACTGATTTGTTGTTCAGACAAAATTCTATAGAAGTCTGTGTTAAGTCTGTGTCGTGTGGACCCACCATAAGTAGTACTAATAAGAATTACTCATTTGTTTATACATATACAGGGTGGAAATTTATTATGCTACCTGGAGGGAAAGTACTCTAAATACTTGAGTTAGCAAATTTTACTGAAAGGAAACATTCCTTTATTTTTAAAAAGAAACAAAACTGCATTTAAATAATTTTGAAAATACGCTTGCCACACCTGGGAATCGAACAGACTAAAATCTGATAAAATAGCATCCTGTACTTTTATGGCACTTATCGATAGGGTCAATCACAAGGATCAAATCTCTACAAACCTGGTAAACTGAATTTAACAAAAACCATGAAATTTCAATCTAAACTTATTTTATTCGGACGAAAAAAACGAGTACAGTAACTAATTGCATGCTGGAAATGAGCTTCACTTCGATGCACACATTCATTATTTCAAGGAATTCATTTTGAATAACTTTTAGAAGGGTGTTGTGGTGAATATTGAAAATTTTACTACGCTACCAAAAGTTACTTAAAATGTTTTTTTTTAAGGAATAAATTCATGCATCCAAGAAATGAAGCTCATTTCCAGCAACAACTTAGTGAATTTACTCGTTTGTTTCATCCGAATAAAATAAATTTACAATAAAATTGCATGTTTTTATTTTATTTTAATTTACCATGTTTGCAGGGATTTGATCCTTATGATTGACCCTATCGATTAGTGCCATAAAAGTACAGGATGCAGTTTTTTCGAATTTTAGTCGGTTCGATTCCCGGGTGTGGCAAGAAGATTTTCAAAATTATTTAAATGCAGTTTTGTTTCTTTTTAAAAATAAAGGAATGTTTCCTTTCAGTAAAATTTGCTAACTCAAGTATTTAGAGTACTTTCCCTCCAGGTAGCATAATAAATTTCCACCCTGTATAAGTGAATTTTAGTTATTCTGTATTTGTGTACATTTAAATTTATTTATATTGCTTTTAGTTCTTTTTTTTTACGCTCAAAATTTGTTGTTTTTCTCTCGTATTTGCACCTGCCATGTTATCTTTTCACTACCTTTCTTGACTGGTAGAGAATGGCTAAGGCAATAAATCCGCCTTTATACATTTTGTTGCATAAATTGTTAATAAATAAATACAATAATAAAGTACAAATGAAAACGGACACAAAGCACCAACCCAGAAATATGATAAAAAAACGACCCCGCGCTCCGCGGCGGGACGCTTCTCTAGTGGGAGAACCGCCTTATTCTGTTATTTGAGATCCTCAATAAGAACAAGAATAAGATCTTTTCTCAATTAAGCCAGCACCTTCCACAAACTGGTTTAAGCATTTGCATAAAAAAGCTTTATCATAATTTACAGCTGAAAAACCAGATGAAAGCCCCGCTGCTCCTGAGCCAGAAACTCCGCCGGCCGACAAAGACAAAGTAGTAGAGGAAGATACCCCAGAAGGCAGCAAGAAGGACATGAAAGGGCTTCCAGAAGATGACGAGGCAGACAAGAAGGGGCAGAAGGACGCCGGATATGTTGAGGTAGATAGATAAGATTCATTTTTAGAAAGTCTATTTGCTCCTTTTATGTTACTGCATGAGCATAACCCATGTTAGTCAGAAAACTACCTTTTAATGGCCTGATTAGCTTTGCCAATACCAAAACAATAGTAATATTTATTTTTTGTCCAATTTTTTTTTTCAATTTTATATCACTGCTAAAAAAAGGAAGGTGTATTTTTTAATCTCATAGACTAAATTGACGGTTTGATACATCAAACATAAACAATAATGTGCTTTCGGCAAAAAATAAAGCACACTATTTTCAAGTTGGACGCAGAAAGCGGTAAAAACAGTCTCTAAGATTCAATATACGTTTTACCCCACTTACTTAACTAAGCCTTCAACTCCATATAACCATAGCAATTCCATTTTCAATTTAACCGTCGTATTCCAATTATTACTTCGTTGAAAGTCAAACATGATGGAAAGTTTGAACGTGCTAATATCCCTCAGGTGTTTAGAAGAACGAGGTCCCAAAGGAAATTGACATATTTACTGAACCAATGTGCCAGTTGCAAGGTACTTTATGCTATTCTGCCATCGTAAGAAAAAAGGACGCAATTACACAAAATGAAGTAATCGATTTCCGACATTAAGATAATGACATACAGTTGAAATTGGGTTACTTCGTTTTGTGTAATTACGTCCTTTTTCTTACGATGGCAGTATTATCGATCTATAGTAATTGGGTAGTAGATATAATTAAATAATAATTCTAAGATACAACTCCTCCAAAAATCATTTTATTTTAGTCCTAAAAACCCGATCAATTTTTAAATAACTGTAAAACTAGATTTTTGTTGCTTTTAAATCAATAAATAGTTAGTGAATTGAGTTGACAAATTAGTCACAGTTTAGTATTTTCTTAAGAAATCTATTGGGAAGTCGTGTTTTTCAGCTCATAAAATGTATGTCAATTGATTAGAAGTGTCTGTGCCATCTACCCAATTAAGGCGCTGCGCAAACGTAGACACTTTCAGTTTCCAGTTACCGACACCGAACACTTTTTGTTCGTCATGAGTATGTGTTAAGTGGAAGCAACTGGACACAAAAAATGTTTACGTATGCGCTGGGAGTGGATGGTTTCATACTGGTTCTATAGTAATAAAATATTCATCGGTAGCTTGTATCTGACACAAGACATCAAAAGTGTCCACGTTTGCGCCTTGCCTAAGTTGCACACATCAGTTGCCTGTGTCACACACAGGACACTGACGGAATGTTCGGAACACAAGCACCGAATGTGTTCAGTAGAAGCAACTGCGTGATGTCCTGTATCCTGTGTCGGCAATAAAAAGTGTCCACGTTCGTGCAGCCCTAACGAGTAGACAGTTATTAAAACCGAGTAAAAATAGTTACATAATATGTATTTCGAAGTTGGTATAATTATTCGAATGTAGAATTGTAATTGTCTTCCTATAGTATTGACCTGTAATTACTTCTTTGAAGTAGAATTTGAAGCGGTGTTCTAACGTATTTACTTTAAAAATAGAAGTATTTATGATAAAAACTAGTAAAATAAAACCAGCCAGTTTTTGTTTCTATGCAGGGCAAAGGTCTCTTCCGCCACAGAAAAAGAACTTGCAATGTCCATCACCCTTGTTCAAGGTGCATTGGCGAATTCAGACTTACTAGGTTTTCCAGGACTTATAATACTAGCCTATCACTGTCCCACTGCAGGGCAAAGGCCTATTGTCATACATAGAGGACTCAAAGTATTGATTACCACGCTTACTCAAGGCGGATTGGCGATTTCAGACTTATATTAATAAGTCCAGGATTCCTCACGATGTTTTCCTTCACGTATGTCAATGATGTCCAAGATAAACTTAAAAAGTACACTTGAATTGAAAACGTCATATTGGTACTTGCCCGGTATAGAGCCCGTAACCTCATTCATGAATTATTGAAGTCTCATGAGACTTTCTATATTAAACTGTGTTTATTTTATTCACTTTACTAGCTAAATACGTCCATGCTTCGCTCTGGCTCAGACCAAAAAAAAATTTTATTATTATGGAAACGATGTTCTGACAAAATGTTGTGTTAAAATTTCAAGACTATCTATCGACTTTCCGAGTTCGGCGAACACGAGCATACAAAAACTGACTTTTATTATACAGGGCGTATACACATACACATTTAATTTTAGTTTATTCACTTAAACTTTCATTGTTTGTATTTCAGGATAGCGAAACGGAAGAGGCTCGCGAGGAGGAGAGGGCGAACTGGAAGGCGAATCCCACTGTGAAACCGTTGAGGGTCAACTGCTCCCCGCCCGCGATCGAACAGGTACACTATTCTTCTTTATCGTATGGGCAGTAAGGTCTTACGACCATCCATACGCCCTGGTATCAGAGTTTCTAAACCATCTCAAGGGCCTCTGACATGGTTACCAATGTCAGTGATGGCCAAGATAAACTTGGAAAGTACATATGAATTAGAAAAATTCGCATTGATATTTGGCCTTTACGAGGTACAATATCGAATTGGGTGGTAAACTGCCTCTTTGGCCTCGTGGTGGCAAACGCGATTGTGTGCGATTGTTGGGCGTGGGGCCCTGGATTTGATTCCCAGGTCGGTCAAAAAAGTGCTATTGGGTTTTTCCATTAAGAATTTCTCTTTAGCAGCCTGGAGATTGGATGCTGGTGTTGTGGCACCCACATACCTCAGAAATCACTTAAAGTGGCGAGTGACCATCGGGTCACTCGCCTTCCGCGGTTGTGTCGGATTGCCGTCGCATCGAGCTCTGAGAGAGGCAGAAGGAGTGCACCTGTGTTTACACACTCTTGTGCACTAAAATATCTCCTACCTACGTACTTGAGTAGTCTCCCGTACTTGAGTAGTATCTCGTTGAGATAAACCGCCGCGACCGAAATCGATCCGGATAATACATACATATACAGCGTGGGGATGACAATACGACAATAAATTAAACTTCGTATACCTCAAGACGTTCCCAATATACATACAAAAAATCATTTGAATATATCCAGTAGTTTAGTCACAGGAAATTATTTTTCATCTTCAACATTTGCTACATGATGTATCTGATTTTAAAGAAGCACTAACAGGTTAACGACCTCCGCATCGGTAAAACATCAAAACATTAAAGACACGTTGCCAACTCGCTATTTAAAAACTTTCGCCAAATTAGTTTTTAAATTTGATTTACTGCAAATTATACCTTAAATTAGGCCAATAAGAGTCATAAAGAGTATCCTTAGATTTAGATAAGAAAATAACGCATTCGGAAGTTGAAATAAGCACTGTGCGAAAGAGATAAATGTATTGTTCGAAATTCGAAACTAACTACAAATTTAGGTCAGTGTGTCGGTACGATCCTGTGATGATCCACGCGTCATCGCTTCGCGAAGTACCCGGGCGGCGCCCGCGCTCGTGCGTGTGATTGTGATTTGTTAGTACTTTATCATAAGTGCGAAATTGGACGCTTTATTATTTTTGTGTCACGTAACATTTTAATAGGTATCGAGTTAAGTGATAAGTGTATTGTGCGAGATTAGACTCTTAGTTTTTATTGTGTTGTGGACGAGGCGAAAGGGGTATGTAAGGATCGTAGCAGGTGGGGTTCCGAGGTTTCTGCTTACCCCCATGGGAAAAAGGCGTGAGTTTATGTATGTATGTCAAACGTCAGAAAAAACTTTCTGCGACGTTACAGTTCGTGCATTAGAATCAATGGCGGTCATATCGAGAAACGAAAAATGTTGTCACGTAGGTACTTAGCTAGGAGATTGAACAGTGATCCAGATAGTGATTGATTAATAAATTAAATAAAAAATAACCAGCGGATGAAAGGTGCCTGATTGTTTGGTGAATAGTCTGTGATTTAGTGCAACTGTTTTTACTGAACATTAGCCAAAAGATCAAGTCGCTACAGGACTGCGTTGTTGCCGCTCTTACCACAGGTCAGTGAACCAATATTCATAAATGGTGTTCTATTTCGTATTCAGTTTTATGCCATTTAGTTTGTTTGAAAAATTTTTTTTTTCTATTTCGATTTTGGGGTTTTTTTGATAGTGTAGAATTATTCCTATGAACTAGTATTATGCGTGTTTTCATTTATTGTCGTATTGTCGTCTCCACTCTGTATATAGACACTATTAACCATATGAAAGTAGGGTGATTGGGGACACTTTGGAAATTTAAAAGCCATTAATTTTGGAAAACCTTTTTGGCATCAAAGGTACAATCATGTGTTTAAATATCGATCACTAAATACCAGTCTCCGTATAAATACATCAATTTTTCGCCCCATACTCTAGCCACCTACTCTTTCTTCTTCTAGTTTCCGAAGCCTCTGATGGGCCAGTCTGCCCGCAAGCACGGCGGCCTCATCATCCACGTCCTGGTGGCGGTGTTCACCTTCATCGGTCTCGCCATCGTGTGCGACGAGTACTTCGTCTCCAGCCTTGATAGGATCTGCGAGGGTGAGTCTTTGCAAATGAATGTTAAAAGCGTCCGTAGTATTAATGATACATGGTAAACTTGGACAAGCAAGCTTCAATACTCCATTAAATGTAACATTAGAAAAACAACGTTACAACGGTATTGTTATTTTAATGTTAGCGTGTTAGCTTTGTGATTTGACGACAAATATAAAGCACCTTAGACTATTAGCTGGTTACAAAAAAAAAAGATGTAACCAAAATGCAGTAATTTCAACAATATAACGACCCTAAGGTAGACTGGTAGAAAATGCCTAAGGCATTAAGTCCGCCTTTATACGGTGTATTTTTACATTTGTGCATAAAGTTTAAAAAAATATTAAATAAATAAATAACGCAATAACTATTTCGCCGTTGTTTTAATGGTATAGTAAATAGAGTATAGGCTGTATAGTCATGCTTATTATGTGCTAACATTAAAATAACGATAGCGTTATTTTTCTAATGTTATATTCAATGGAGTATTTACCTGTAAACAATACAGGTATGTACTAACAACATATAAAAATGTAGTAATATCTTTTTTTTTAACTACCTTGTCTCTTAAAACTTCTAGATTTTTTCCACAATTCTGCGATACAAAAAACTTACCAGACCACTTTATCACATTATCTTTATTTTTTTGTTTAGAACTGAAGCTGGCGCCGGACGTGGCGGGTGCCACGTTCATGGCAGCTGGCAGCTCCGCCCCCGAGCTCGCCACCGTCGTCATCGGGGTGTTCTGCGCACAAGACGATATTGGTAAGACGGCATGACTAATGCACAGGTGCTGTTGCGCACTTCAAACAAAACTCAGAGAAATTGAATAAAAACTATAGGATACCTAATAGTACTCCTATCTAGGGCTGCTTTCAATTAACTAACTTTATTACAAAATAACACACAGTTAAGTTTTACAACAGAAACTTGTAATGCATGAGTTTATACATTTGTGGGACTGCCTTTTTTCTTTTTCGGCATTAGCGTACCTCCGCTGCTCTTTGCCCCTGTGAAAGCTTAAAGGAACGCGACGAATAAGTAAAATATCTTGAGAATAATACCTATTTGTTAAATGTTTATATCGGACTCCATATGACTGTTACTTCCTTGATCATAAAACCTAATAATAATCTGCACTAACAAAACTTTGTACATAAGCCACTCACTCCTTTACCTTTCCCTCGCAGGAGTGTCGGGCGTCATAGGCTCAGCAGTGTTCAACATAATGTTCGTAATCTCCGTGTGTGCACTGTGTGCCGGCACGGTGTCGCATCTCAACTGGTGGCCGCTCTGCCGGGACTGCTTCTTCTACGCCATCTCCATTCTCGTCATGCTGTGTACCATCGCCAACTCTATTGTGTCTTGGTGAGTTGTATTTTTAATTAAGCGATAGGTATCGAAATTGGATCACTTGGAACATACGGTTCCCTTTAAATGGGTGAGTTAAATGGTGCCGATCGACTGAAATGCCCTGTATAGGTGCCTCGGCTATTTTAAATTTATTATGAATTGTTATATCATTATTATATTTTGCTCTGTTTTAATGCAAGACTTGCTACATTGTACCCGTAGACTCAACAAAAATGATGTAACCTATATTTGTAATATTTTATTGATTTTAAAAGTGCACTCGTGCGGTTTTTTTCTTCTTCATAGAAAAATACTGTTTGGAACGAAAAACTTGCTTCAACTTTATGGCTGACTGATTCCCTTGACCATCCAAAAATGCCTGTAAATGGGTTGTTTGAAATAAATAATATTGATTTCTTTTTTTGTTTGTATTCGTAATTTATTTTACTCGGTTACTACCACAACTTTCGAAAAACATACGAATACCAATTTTCAAAGTTAATATTATAACTTCTTCTGCAGGCCTGAAGCACTGTTTATGCTGTTAATGTACGTCGTCTACTGCATCGCGCTGCGGTTCAACAGTGATCTTGAACGCTGGGCTATGACGCTTCCACTGCCCTTCAAACTGCCGACTAGGGAAGAACAAGCAGCTTTGGTAACGTACAGGTATGTGATCCAAGACAGTTGAATAGTTTCTCCGGGACTCGTCGAGCTTCATTGTCTCGGCGCTTTTCTGGTGGTCGCCACTGTTGATTTTGGCATTGATTTGGAGTTTTAGTGGTTTGGGAATAGTGTGGCGAGCTTGTCCCATACAGCGTACGTGCACACCGACTTATAGATAATACCAGCCTGTTATTGTTCCACTGCAGGGCAAAGGCCTCTTCTTATACAAAAAAGAGACGACCTTTAATCACCACGCTTGGTCAAGGTGGATTGACGATTTCAGACTTACATTAACATTACATTACATTAGTCCAGGTTCCTTCACGATGTTTTCCTTCATTGATGTCCATGATAAACTTAGAAACTACACATGAAATAAAAAAGTGATATTGATACTGGTCCGTGCCCGGTAGCGAACACAACCACGTACATGGCAAGGCATTAAGTCTGCCTTTTTACGTTGTATTTTTACATTAAGTGCGTCAAGTTTTTATAAATAAATAAATAAAAGCCACTAGGCACGACTTCTCGTATGTCACAAGTAAAATCCTAATAAGAAACGGGATGAATCTGGTTGTCCCATGTTGGGCGCCAAAAGCAACTGTTGGCGCCCAGCGTGGGACTGTCAACAAGTCATTATAGCAATATAAAATAACAAGTACCGTAATAATTAATTAGTGCAAATAATGCAATAACTACTTGCCGTCGATACCGAAGACCTTCACAATTAACTTTCATGAGGCATTTATTTTACCTTTTAGCGTACGTTAAATTGGCTGTTTGAATTATTCTTATTTTTAAATAAACCTTTTTATTACCAAGGAGTGCGGGTGGACAGCCTCCGGCGCCGGCTGCAGGCGACAGTACGTATGCACAGATGGAAGGACAGACCAAGGAGACACCACTACAGGACTCGCGTAAGATTGCTTTTATGATTAAACATAGAGAGTCGCATTGTCCATCATCCAATCCATTAAAAACTACGTCCATAATAAGTATTATCTCAGTCTCCCTGTCTCCTGTTCACCTTTTAATTATTATTGGTGATTTGTTATTTAACTTTAGATTTAAATGTCTTGCAAACGCACTTTTTACTGTTTATCTTTATTTATCTCCCTTATGAGGTATGAAAAAAAAACACATTATAAACGATATTTTATACAAATTATGATATGCAAATAAATGGATATAAATATGCCATAAGTATTACAAGGGAATTGGTCCACAGCATCCTACAACCCAGACGGTGCGTACGACAACGCGGCGTACAACGCCGAGCCCACTCCGGCGTGGGCTAACCCTGCCCAGGAGTGGGACCCCAACCGAGCGTGGGACGATACGGTACAAGATTTTTATTTATTTTTTTGCATTCTACGCCATCTTCCTGTTTTCTAAAAGTAACTCCAAAAAAAATCTGCCAGCCCCAAAACGGTGCAAAATTGAACTACCTTTTAACACAACTGGAAACGCCATCTTAACTATGAATAATTTTTATATTCCAAATGGTACGCTTATATCTAAAGTGGTATATGTTTCAAACAATCATAGTCTAAAACTGTTCCTTAGCTGCTAATTGATTTTTAAATCATTCGGTTTAAAGATGTCGGCCCCTATCTACAACGCTCAGATGGCCACGCAACAGCACGCGCAGCAAACGCCACAACAACAACAACAACAACAACAACAGCAGCAACAGTCGGCAACGGGGCAGCCGCAGCAACAACAGCAACAAGATCAAAATCAGCAGCCACCACAGGTAAAGTCTCCATCTAAGTATCTTTTTAGAATTATGTTACTATGTGAGTACTATTTTTAAACGCGATAACGTTAATATATTTAAACTCAAACTAGCTTACACGAAGCACGATTCCTACCTAAGTTCTAACAAATCAATCATCATACGATTCATTAATCGTATGCGTTTATAATATCTATTATTATAAATATTACTAGCTTGTGCCCGCGTCTTCGTCCACTAATGACCGTTATCAGGGACTCAGACGAATTTGCTGACAAAAATATGTCTATGTCCTTACCCAGATTGTCTTTGTCAGATTTCATTACGATCGGTTTATGCCCGATTCCTATAACGTACCGACCGGTATTTTGTAACCACAGTGACAGTAACAAACGAATTCTTTCATATTTTTGCTGTTATTGGAGTTTATTTGCAGGATACGGGTTTCCATAATTTTTGTAAAAATTTCTTACATTCGCAGTTACAAGATCTTTCACAAACGATCAGTCGAGCATTCGACGATTGTTAAAAGTAACCATCCGTTGTGTATATAGGGACCGGGCATTTGTGGTTTTGCCATGTTGAGATAACAGACGGACAGAGTTACTGTCACATAATTTATATAATAGTGTTGTGTTTTTCAGCCGGCAGCTCCAGCGTACTATAAAGCTAAGGAGTACAATCCAGAGACTGCTGTCGATCCTCTCGTCAAACCCATTGGAGCCAGTAAGTTATTTTTATCATATTTACGCTGTTTGTATATATCAAATGACTTCTCCCTTGTTTCAGACTTTTACTGACTAAAACCCAATCATGTTCCTTCTTGTGCCCTTTGCATTTCGGGGGGCGGTATCTCTTTCGAACAACGCGCAGTGCCCACACCCTTGTGCAGTATAGTATCTCCCGTGTACTTAAAATTTGCAACCGTGACCAAATTTTTATTTGAATGTTTGCAGACTACCTGCAACTGGCGTGGTGGTACCTGGTGTTCCCGATCCACTGGTCCTGCCGCCACACCATGCCGGACTGCCACGGGCGCTGGTACCCCGTCACCTTCATCATCAGCATGCTCTGGATCTCCTTCTACTCGTACTTCATGGTGTGGATGATCACTATCATTGGTAAGTGTTACTTTTTCGGATATCTAGGTACAAATAAAAAAAATATACCACACGCCTGTATTCCCCGAAGGGTTAGGCAGAGGTGTACCAATGTACACCCACAGTTAGCCGGTATATTAATACTAATATTGTAAAGCTGAAGAGTCTGTGTATTTGTTTGGACACGCTAATTTCCAGAAGCACTGGTCCGAATTGGAAAAAAACATACCTATTGTGTTATGAAGCCCGTTTATCGAGTAAGATTACATGTCTCCTAACCCTATGTTGCTGTGCCCTACAGGGTCCATAATGTTCTCAAGTGTAAATAATATTTTTACCACCTAACAAACAAGCAGCTAAGCAATAAAGATATTGAGTACATGGTATATAACGTCACGGTACGATACACGGGAGCGAAGCAGTAACCGAAGACGAAGTAAAAATCTGCCGAAATCTGACGAAGTAAAAAGGGAGATTTTTATTTTTGGTAATTCGCCAATCCACCTTCGTCTTCACGATTTGACTGACCCTAATGCCTGGTTCTGTATTGCAGGCTACACGCTGGGCATCCCTGATACGGTGATGGGGCTGACATTCGTAGCGGCTGGTGTGTCTGTGCCCGATGCACTCTCTTCACTCGCTGTCATCAAGGAGGGGTAAGTCCATCCCCAATATTCTAATCATCGCCTTTTTTTTCATTAATCCATTCAGTACGGGCGACGCGCTTTCGCGTTTTTCTGACGTTTGCATGCGGGGTGCCCGCACTCACGGAATAAAGTGTATTTTCTGTTCTGTGCCCGCACTGAATGGATAAACCAGTACTGCCCTACTGCTGAGCAAAGGCATTATCCAGAGACTCTTGCTCAAGACAGAATGCCGATTTCAAACTTATGTTAATTGAAAGTCCAAGTTTTCTCACGAATTTTTTTTTGACTACGATTCTTTTCCTGGTGCTAGTCTCCTAAACCTAGCTGATGCCTTTAAAAGAGAAATGTACAAGCCAAGCACGTTATTCTAATTGGATTTAACATTTTTCCACAGTTACGGAGATATGGCAGTGTCCAACGCTGTTGGCTCCAACGTGTTTGATATCCTGGTGTGCCTCGGCTTGCCGTGGTTCATTCAGACAGCCATCATCCACCCTGGCTCTCATGTCAACGTTTATCATAAAGGTACTAAGAGTGATATTTCTGTATACTGTTGTACTACGTTATTTTATTAATATACATACAACTGGATCCCCGAAGTTTTGGGCAGAGGTGTACCAATGTACACCCACAGTTCGCTATGTTAAGGTTCGATGTAATAGGGGGCGAGCCAATTGCCATTAACTGGGGACAAATCCTAACTCCGAGCTGCTACTTAGGATTTCACAGAAAAACCCAATAACACTTTTTTCGACCTGGGAATCGAACCCAAGACCTCTAGCGTAGCAGTCGCTTAGGACCACTAGGCTAACGAGGCAGTCAAAAATATAAATAGTAGTATATTTATATCTACAAATGTATAGGTAATATACCTGAATTAAATATAAATAATGAAATAAAAGTTTATTAATTTTATAAAAATATTTCCAGGTCTGATCTACTCAACGCTCTCTCTGTTCTCCACGGTAATCTTCCTGGTGGTCGCCACCCACGCTAACGGCTGGAAGCTGGACCGCAAGTACGGTGCAGTACTGATGGTATGGTACATCCTCTTCATTACCCTCGCCAGTCTATACGAACTTAACGTCTTCGGATACTACACACACCCCGACTGTATCTCGACTTATTAATTTTTCCAACCAGCAACACTTTTGTTTTATTAAGTTGGCACGCTTGGCTGTCACTGTCAAATGAACCTGATGACGTATTTTGAGTTCAGAACAGATTTAAGAAAAGTATGGATATGACTTTGTGTATTCAAAATGCACTTTTAATTAGCGTTTCTTCTATATAATAAGCCAATTAAAGCACATTGCAATGATTAAGTTTTAGTTAAAAATTGTTATTAAGATCTCTAAAGTAGATTAGTACATTCAACAAAATAATTTAGTAGGAATACATAAAGTTTTTAACTTTATAATTAACTAGAATGAATGGCCGGCCTATGTTTCATTAACTAAACAATTTTATTTACAATATGAAATTACTACTAAATAAAGTTTTGTAAAAACGCTATTGTCTTATGATTAAAGAAGCATCGATGTTAGTTTCAGTATACCTTTTATAAAATAAGTAATTTTAATCCGTAAAGGACTATATCGGTCCAAATTAAAATGGTATTTTTACTCACTTTCACAATAGAAATGCTAGTGTTAATTTATTAATAATATTAAGCGGTTAAGTAGTTTGGGTCGAGTGATTATTTTGGTTAATGCATGCCTCAATTTTTAGCAAAAAATTGTACTAAGTAATTATGAAATGGCGACTCCGAGCGATATTCGGCAGTACTTTTTACCAACATCCCAAATGATATGAACTGAAAGTCGCCTAAAAAGCAAGACTGGTTGAGATGAAATGGCTGCCTAATGTCGCTTTATTGTTAAAAAGAAACGTGGAACATAACGTAGCTAAAACGATAACGCGTTGTAAATAGCTTTGTGGAGCACTGATGTTGCTTACGCACAAACTGCTGTTTTCTAACCAAAGTAAGTACTCTTGAGAATCTCATATAGGCAAAGAGAGACCTTATATTGCTAACACATTTAATGAAAGGTAGAATCCCTTTTTAATATACGTAAGTAACGAGATCAAAATTCACCACACAATTCTTAGATTGGTTAATTAAACCAACCGGAATAGGCTACAGTAGGGAACATTTCACGAAAATGATGCACAGAAAAAGAAAGATCTTTGTTTAAGAAAACTGAGAAACGTATTAGGTATCTACCTTTCAAATCAAAGTTTCTATAGATATTATAACTATATAAATTATAACCCAGTTCATTTTGTGGCGCGTTGTCTATGTATATGTGACTTGAAGCAGAAGAAAATAATTCGCTTTAATGTATAAATATCTTATGAATATTTGCTTAGTTTTAGTCAAATTAAAACGACATTCTCAAAACGTATCTAGTCGCGAATATTGTAATGTGTGCTATAGTAAGATGTTTTTGTTTGTGATATTATTTTTAAAACTAAAAGGACTTGGTCACTTTTCAGAATAATGTATATTTAGTCTAAATTATTAGTTATAGTGTGAATATAATTTGATAAATTATATTTTTATCACAAAACATCGATATTTGACGAATTACTACAATAGATAGAAAATTTTATTTTTTATCAAATTTTGTACTTTTTACTACAGCTATTCAAGATAGTAGCATCAATTGTAGTTATTTTTATGTAAATAGTCCTAAGTTTCAATTTTTCGATCTTCCGTATAGATATTTCTTTTCACATAAACCTATCAACTTATTTTGAATATTGTACCTATAGAGGCATTCTGAGTAGTTAATGCCTAAATAAATATATCCCAATTAAATTAAATGTACGTAGGTACCTCGAGTAATGTATTATTAATATATAAACTAGCTTAAAGCCTTACTCATGATAGTAATTGTTAGTAATTCTACTCCTTAGCTGAAATCACTCTGAAATCTTCCAAAGAACTGTTTTCCATGATGATCCAAATACCTCAGCATCCCTCTTCCTTTTAAACTTATTACAGCACTCTCCCATTCCAATTCTGTGATCTATTTAGCTGTAATATTATAAACATAACGTGTATGTGTCTATTTTAGGAAAAAAATCTTTTACCAAAAAATAATTAGCTGTTTTTTTTTTAGGTTTTTTTGTTTATTAAGTCTAATGTTGTTACCTAAATGAAAAGGAATAAAAAAAATGCGATCCAATATACATTTAACGTGAAGGTAACTGGACTTTTACTAACCAGTAAATAATGGATATGAAAATATTCAGTTTTGCCTATGAACAAGAAAACATGGCGTAACTTTTAAACAACAAAAATAAGCTTGGACTTAACAATTTGGCCAAGTTTGAAATACAAATGTGGTCATCTTAGTATAAGGTGTTACTCGTGTAAAGCTTAAATTAGACCAAAAAGAGCCTTAACATCGCTCAAAGTACCAGACGTGACAACTAATGCGGTAGTAAAATACCTACTTAATGATAGTCTTTATTGTAGGTATTGTGTATTTAAAAAACGCTTAATCTTCCAACTTTGACATGACGTAACCCCGCTTTTTTGCTTATTGTCAAGCATAAGCAATTTATCGGGTTCTTACGCTGTTAAGAAATCTAATTCTGTATTTTCTGTTATAACTATTCCATAAATGCCACAGAAAATGTCTCATGACAAGTGAAAGATGTGGAAAATTCCTGATTTTATAAATATCAACATTATTAAAAAAAAAAAAACGGCTATATGATTTTTTAAATGATTCCAAACACTTATACGTAAAAAGTATGCATTATTCGTCCCTGTACTTTATGCATTTATCGTAGTGTTAAATTACTGCTAAGTATTTCAATGGCGTATCCTCTTTATGACCAACGTATACGTCTTGTATACTTAAAAACTTGTTCTCGGCTTTTTGCATAATGTTTATGGATCCCATAAATTATGTAAAAAATTGCATAGTGTCTTCCTTATATTCTGTTAAAATCTCCCTCGATGATTTTGGAAAAGTGAGTTTCGGATGAACTGTCAATTTCCAGCATCAAGTAAGGCGACAACTCGCAAGCTCAAGCTCACTTCACCTAAAAGCAAAAAGGGATAATTTTACAGAATACCACTGCAAATAGAAAGGTGAATAGCAAACCCACATCTCGATAAAGCTATGTATAATAATAATTCCCAAAGAGGGCAAGCCTAGGTATATAAATACAATCCGACCACCTTTACAAATGAACAAAGTGCCCCCTCATCCCAAAATGTATAAATAATAAGTATATTATGTAGTACCTACTTAGTAATCGTCAATTAAAAACATCTTTGTGTATTTAATATGTATTTGTGTATCCTGTATCCTTTCGACAATAATCGCTAAATGTGGCATCACTAAATATTCGATGTGTTGCCAGTGTAAAAATATCAAGGCTGTATAAGAATTGCTTGACAATGTTGGTGTTAAAAAATTGGTGATGTTCCTAATTTGAATTAATGGAATGTGTCATTGAAATTAGTTGTTGACTTGTTGTGAATTATGCAAAGTGTTAAAACTTGCAAGAATAGAATACAGGTGTTTATGCACTAAGGCATGGAAAGAAATACGACGAATACCTTCAGAATGCATAGTGTCCTATTTGCTTTACATTGCAATTGGTTCCTTAATCGCTCTATTACTCAAACCAATTTATTAAAACAAACTAAAAAAATAAGAAACAGTTCTAAAAAAAGAACGCATCAATTATAAATGTCAATTTGATGTTCAATTCAATTAAATAGAAAGTAAGTTAAGGTAATTGTATAAACACCATTCAATGTTTCTGAACGAAAAAATGAATCGAATGTAACGCTGTTTAAGTGCTTGAAAATGCCTACCAGGTATTTAAATTTAGACCTAATAAAACCATAGACTCAAAAAAACCTATATTATTAAATATGGCAACATCTAAAACGAAATGAGTATAAACGTAAACGTTATTTAAATTCACGTAGGTAATATATTATGTAAATAGTAGAGGACCATTTATAGAAAACATGTATTTTTAAACCTATTTATATAATATCTAAATAATGCTGCCATGTTTGGTTTTGTCCTTTATAACTAAGTTAGTTAGCTAAAATGTATGATATGTTTGTGTAGTTGCAGATGCTTTATTCATATCAGTAGAGGGTATGTAGTATTTACAAGTTGATCTTGTGCACGCAATGGTTTGTCTTGTACCGATTATTATTTTGCAGCAACCGCGGGTTTTTGACATTTTAAAGTAAACACGACATTGTATGACGTCACCTCACCTACTGAATTATACAGGATGTGTTTGAAACACTGAGTGAGTGTAACACGCGTTTTTACACTAGCCAATCGGTACGGCCCTATTGACAGGTTGAGCGTGGTGTGGCAAGTGCGATCGTGCAACCGGTCGATAGGTCGACTGGTCGATCGGGTGATCGACCTAGCAGTAGGGCCTATCTCTCAAACTGCTATTACACTACCCTACCTACGAGACAGACGACCTACCGATTGAGTCGTGTAGTAAGCGCCTTAACTAGCTACGCCGTAGCAAATCGCGTAGCAGATTTTGAATTTGGTAGCTACGCAAGTAAGAAAGAATAACTTAAGGAGAAGTCATCTATGTATTGCTTGTCAAAATAGGTTCGTCAGGAAGTTAAAAACACATCTTGTATTGAAATTATAACGCACATACAAAAAATAGGGCAGTACTTAAAAAAAATTGGATACTACTAGCACTTACTCGTATAACGTAATTAATGCAGTAGTTAGCCAGGTAACATGCTAGATTGCTACAGCAAGACTTAATCGGGCCCTAGGCCCTAGAGTAAACTTAAGAACTTAAAGCCAGTCCAAGTTTATCATGACCTTTAATTATCAGTCAATTGCCATTCGAACTGTCAAAGTGACAAGTTTACCAGGTTCTGGCAAATGAATTCCGATTACAGTTTAATGAAAGCACTAGAAATGATATAGTTCACTCGAGCTCGCGAGTCATCATCATCTGCTTAGCCTTTTCCCAACTGTGTTGGGATGCAGCTGAATACCAGTGTTTTACATGGAGCGACTGCCTATCTGACCTCCACAACCCAGTAATTGGGTAACACGATACCTCTTGGTTAGACTAGTTGTCAGATTTCTTGGCTTCTGACTATTCATAACGACTGTCAGAGATCTACGAATGACAGCCGGGCCGGCTTTACGTGCTTTCCGAGGCACGGCGGTGTCTGGCGGTGTCACACCACCAACTTCCAAACTCTGGGCTGCTAGACTCGAGCTCGCGAGTATGAAAACAATTTACTTAAAAAAAATGAATTTACTTTGTATAATGCAGCAACTAACTTTTACTTATTTTCTTCAGAATGAGATGTCTTAGACATTTTAATATCACTATATGCAGGGTGCAAACGAAAATAACTATGTACGGTTACCAGCACATCAAGCTAATACTACAATCTGTCAAATTTCTTTAATAGATTTTCAACTTTATCGCTGTAACATATGGTTCAAAGTTGATTGCGAAAATTTAACAGTTTCGGGTAGCTTGATGTGCTGGCATCTGTACACTGACTTAGGTACTCTTGTTTGATTCTCTGTATATTAATTTCTCGATGTATGGTGTGAACTATTTCCACATTTTGTGCTAAGACTTTTTATCAATGAAATTTTCACCCAACACGTTTTGTAACCGTTGGTACCCTACCCATAGTGTTGCATCTTGCTAGTAATAGGTATCTAGATAGTTAATCATAGACTTTCACCTGTTCTTTATCCAAAAAAATAAAGATTGTTTGTACGTGTTTACGTTCCTGAACGAAAAATAATGTGACAATGTTTCAAGCGCGCGTAGTCTACTGTGATTGGTTGTTGTCATGTCAACTAACAATAAATAGCAATTTACGCGCGCTTGCCAATTTGTGACATTAATTTTCGATTGTGAAACCAGTAAAATAAAATTGTTTCAGTTTTTATCAGACGTTTCATTAAAATTACATCGACTTTAATCGAAGTAATGTGTAACCTACTTACTAACAATCTTTTTGATGTCTATTTATGTTAATTTGTCGTTTTAAGATTAATATAAGGGTAGTTTGCATCTGTATTAATAAATGCTTTCAGTTTGTCTCATAGAAATAACCATCGAAGCCAGTGTAGACAATTGGACATGGCTAAATAGAAAATATTAATTTTCTATTTAGAATTTCACGAACTTATGTAGGACATAGCATGTTTATTGTGAACATAGAGCACATTCTTTCAATATAAGTTGCATTTTCCTATAATCGTGTATATTTTGATGGTGCAAATGAACCTTTTGGTGTTAACTATTCTCAGTATTAGAAACCTACATACCTATCCTCGTTATGCTGTTTAAATCGGTGTTTTTCTCGAACGTTACGACTTAGACTAGGTGTTCTGTACATAGCCCGCGTGGGCTAATAACATTTATGTGAAAATTTATTGTTAATTACTGTAAGTTATATGACAATGTTAAATAAAGTGTAAAATGTATTTGTTGTTTTATTTTACAATGCCTGAGGGTTGCTATCCAAATATTGGCATTTGATAACGTTGTATTGAAAATACTAAACCGAATCCTCCTTCCTGTTTGTCTAGCAACACTTGAGTTGCGCCCTGGCGGTTGAATAACCTATAGCACCCCTATATACCTATAGCAGGTTGAGTCACAAGTGACCGTGCGTTCTAAATGTATGTTTACATTTAGCCTTAAATTAATGTAAGTCATTTTCTCAGCCATTTCCAATAGAACGAATTGTTCAAGGAAACTGTCGGAAGCTTTTCTCTGTGAGTTTTTGCAAAATGGCCAAACATACTTATTCCAGACCGCCAAGTTAGGTAAGTATCCACCGATGTGGCCATAACTAATGATAATTTTATTGTAACTCAGAAACCCGTTTATTAGTTTTTGGCAAATACCTCGGAAACTAGAGGTCCTAGGCAAAAAATAATGAAATTTTCGCACCCCCCTTGCAAGTTTGCAACAAACCCCCGGAGGCTTTCCGAGCCGGATCTAGGATTGACCTAATCATTGTCACTGCTAAAAAAAAGGAAAATACCAAGCTGTCCCAATCGTTGAGTCATAATAATAATTATTCGAGTCGACACGGGTGACATCAGTTTTTTTAAAAAGGACGAATTTCAAATTTGTGATTACGTCACCCAAGCTGTCGGTCAGTTGCAAATTAACATTTTTCTTGACTCGTATTAGAATGGTTTAGGGAAAAACACGGCAAGTCAATTTACAATTCCGGCAGTGTAATATTGTAAGTTGTTTGTCAGCATGGTCAGAACTACATTGTGTACTGTTCGTGGTAGATGTTTCGTTCATGTAGTGTGTAATTTGGGATATTGATAAGAAAACCCAGAGGATGTGAGAAAGAAAACAAAGAAATAGTTTATTACTGTTTATTAATTTATAGAGTGTTGACACACTGAGTATACACACAACTGGAGACAAAATGCGTGTCCGGAACCAGCGTTACTGAGTCTCGAAATAAAACCGATTTTGCAAGGAATGAGATCCATAATATCACTCACAGTGGTCAAACATTGTAACAACACATGGTATTGAAACGTTATATATTTTGTCTCCATTTGTTCGTTCACACTTCGTTCGCACTAATCATCCGGAAACTTATAGTTATGTCTTAGAAATAACAATATGGTGTATTATGATACTTCTAGCATTCAAACTATGGAAGCATTGTTTAGTGATCATTTAATATAAAAATATTACACACGGCGTCGACTGTCACGCCGAGACTACACACGTCCGAGTTTCCTGTCAACGGGAATCACTTCATTAACATTCATTGATAGATTATATGCAAGGGAAGGTTGTATAAAAACATGAATATTATTGAACAGTTCCGTTCCAAGTCTAATCATTGATAGCTTGAGTGGTAAATGGAATGTTTTTCATTAGAAAAACTGAGGAGTATGCAACCTCAAATGAAGCTCATTCCAGTTACGAGTCAAGTTTCAGAGTCTATAGAAACCGAGACAGTAGCCCCGGCTGGGCTCCGGGACTGAGTCACCGAGAAGCATCCCGAGCTGAGCGTCCGAGCTGTCTGTTAGCAGTTACTTGCGACATTCTCCGTAACTATCGACAGGCTGATGCTTCTCGACCTACCCCGAGGGCCCCGCTCAGAACAAATCTTGCAGTATCACAATACGCCACAAATCAAACGCAATTAGTGCTTTCTTAAAAAAATATGTAGTGATTAAAACAAGTTTACTAGCTTATATATTTACAATTTTATAATCTTCAAATAAGATATACCGCCATACCAACGTCCATTTGAAACGCGCTCTGCCCATGTCTATGTACAATTTATAAGTGAAATATGCCAAAGTAAAAGCAAAATAGTAAAATAATCTTAAATCTATGTCTGTTTAGTTCGGCAGGGCACGTTTCAAATGGCGGGAAATCAATTCACTTAGGTACTACCACATGTTCTTTTTTTTTTTCATTTTTACCATTTTTTCACGTTTCGTTATAGACTACTTTATTCATTAGAAATCTGCAAATTTTAATGAACAATTCTAGCCAATAGTGTTACGAGTCGATTCGCCGGCGGTATTCCCAACAATTTTCGCGTACTGAGAACAGATTGAAATACCACCGACAGTAACAATATAATGTGAACACTAGCTAATTAGAAAACTAACATCAAAAACTAAACAATCATTGAGTTACATAACTACAAACTGAATTAATAATGAATATTTCTCTAGTGTAATTGTATCAACATCTGTAATGTAATTTACAGTTAAATTTATACAGTAAAAAAAGACGATTGGAGCGGTGTCCAAACAGAAAGATCATTATAATGTACCACTGTGATAGTGGTTCTCGATCGTACAACCACAGTGCAGCTATCTTATCTAGTCCATACAGTGCCTTTGCTATTGAGACGTTCGTGGCCGGGTAATAAATTAAAACGTTGACATGTCAACAGTCGAGTGTTACAAACGAGCCGTCCCGGTCGTCATGTCCCTAGTCGCAATAGGGCAGTTAGGGGCATGAGCAGTGGTCGTTGGCTGTATGGAGGTAGCGTCAGATAGCGCGTGGTGCAAGGCCTCGTCTAGTCGAGAGAAAGCAAGTCCGTTGTCGTGACGCGTTCGGCGCCCGGCGAGAGCGTCGCGCCTTGTGGCCGCATCCCATGCACACGTACACACACACACACGCACATCACTACATATGCTATCGCGCTCTCTTCTTCACCGGACCACCCGGGGCTGCCGAACGTCGTGGTCTCTTTCACTGTGGAACAAACAACATTTATTAGTAAGAGCTCGGCGCCAAACATTGTTTAGTCTATCGCTCAGACTCCACCACAGCAGAGAGGCAAGGAGATGTCTCGTAAACAACCAATAGGATACTGTACTGTGTTGAAGCTAAGCGGTGAGATGTGAAATAACGCAAGCCGATTGGTTGTAGGACACATCTCCTGTCCTCTCCGTTTTGGTGGAAACCGGGCCTAATGGGTGGAAGGGGACATCGGAACGTAAACTTTTACTATAGATTCAGTACATGATTCTAGATACCTCAAAACTTCCACCCTGTATGCATCTCACTAGATAAACCGCGTTCTACCCAAATACGTGAGCAACTCGTGAATGGGGGCGTTAGTTCTGTACGACTGAGGGCCTATTTCACCACCTCTCTCAATATTGAGCAGATAATATTAATTTAAAAAAATTAACAGAATGTATATTAGTGTAATTGTTTCGACTGAAAGGGACTAAGACTGAACATTTGAAAAAAAAAACGTTTGATCCATACATTTATTTTCAGGTAGCTTAACAGATCAGGGTTGGTCCCATAGTAAAAGTTGTTCGTACACATCCACACATCTTGTTAAAAAATATCTGCCAAATATCAAAACTTATCAAAAGGTCGCGAAGCAGGCACAAGTTTTGATACTAATTTCCGCCTGAAAACTGATTTGGATAAATACACTAACATTTACAATGAAATTACTTTTTGAATGAAAATCAAAATTATGAATATGGTTCGATATTGATCAAGTTTACTGCAGATTCAGCTAATTAGTAAATAGGACGTTTCTGTTTCCAGCTAATTATGATTATCTAATTGCTAGTTTTTCTACAACGTTATTAAGCACGTAACATTACCCGCAATCATCTCTTTGTATCTTCCGGGCTTACTTGCATAAATTATGGGCTTGTACTAATTATAGACATGTACTACTAAACTTGAAGGTTTTTTATTCAAATTATACAAAATTCACATCGTACCCTGTCGTTATGTTGTACCTTATTTCAAACATTACAGTATTTTTAGTGTTGGCAACACTCATTTTATAATTTATACAATTTTTAAACAATTAATTAAAAATATAAAAATTTACGATGAGATATCGAAAGAGATTTTGTTATTTCGTACCAATCAGTGGCGCACAGTCAGCACCAAAATGATTGCGCAAAACTTAAAAAGGAATCGTTCAAAACCCGTTGCTAACTGTACGCAACTGGCGAATGTATTAATAATACTATCAATAATGTTTTTAAACCTTATAAAGTAAAAATTTACAGTGAACAAAACGCACACACACATTCACACGACGTTACAGTCAATCACAGTAGTACACACAAGTAAAACAGTTCTAAGGAACGCGACAATTTGACGCACAATGAGGAGTTTCCGAAAACTTCCGCTGCGAGACAACAGCGGCGCTAGCGAGCCGTAGAGGTCCATCGGGTAACTCACCGCTAATATAATAAAAAATCTAAAATTGAATATAAGTACATCATCTCTATTGGCTCTCGCGTTAAAGTAAATAAACTGTTCCTCAAAGCCAACAATAAAGGTTTGATTGTCAAACATTTATTTAGTATATAACTAATTTATATATATAAATATATGCGCGTCTACTAAAATTTACTTGGATATGTTACATGAATATGCACCTGACCTCTTGTCCATTGACTCCTCTCCAAAAGGGAAAAATAAACTCGGATTTTCGGATAATATTTTACATTATTTTATTTATTTTGTGTCGTTATTTTATCGATATTAATTTACAAAAAAGAACTTTTGTTTTTATGAGTATATTTGTTTAGATTGTACTAGGTATATGCGTACGTGACTGTCGTATGAGTCAGACCAGTCGTCACGTGCGCTGCGCAATTTGTTACTAAAGTTAAGTCTTATCAATTGTTAACGGATCCACAAATACGGCTCGATAGGTGTTTACAAACTCATTACAATAACACTTGATAGAAACATTTTATATAGTTTGACCATAATATGGTACAATTTCTAATTTAGTGCCTCTCCACATGGACATACAGACGGACGTTCACAGACGAGACAAAACATTACCCACAACACAGCCGTGGCTTTAGAGAGCTCTAAAAAAAGTTTTTAAATACCAAAAGCAAAAGTTTTGGAAGAAAAGTCGTATTAAATCACATGGTGCACATCCAAGTAACTATTGTACGATATAAGGGAATAGAGGGGTCCGGTGATATTAATTATGATATCGCTGTGAGTTTCTTCTTGAGTTGACTGACGGACTGGTGTCCCTTCACTGGATGCTTGTTGTTAACGGCAGAATCGTTTGTTGCATGGACGGATTTGACCTAGGAAATGAGGATAGGGTAAGAGGTAGGATACTGGGATCAGTCGAGGGTTGCGAATGCTCCCGGGATCCCCGGCGTAAGCGTGGGGACCACACCGGTGTTGTTTTAGGTCAGTAGGTGTCTGAGAGACCCCTCCGCACACGCCGGAGCGGAAACATCCACGAGGTTTCTTCACCACGACAACAGGAGAGGAAGGATCATGTTGGACGGTAGATAGGTACAGCTTTTAGATAAAACGCAATAAACAGACAATCGGTTGCAATACTAATCAAAATCATCTGAAGATTATTAACAATATAAAAGGATAAAGTAAAGCTATAAAAAAAACAGTTACAGGTCTGTCATCTGCGCTCATCCTTAAGCAATAACTAACAATTTAAAGTTAATCAAGTACTGATTTCTATAAAAAGATTGATTAACATCAATTAAAGCTTTAGCATCTTGGCAGTCCCAGTTAGCCGATTAGCTACAAAGTAGATAATATTGTAACTAAAAGTTCCATTGCGCAGCCAAACAGCTTATTTCAGGACCGCCAAGATACATCTGCCGTACTGTACTGGTACTAATTATTTGAAGAGCAACATGCCAAAGGAAAAAGCACCGTTATTTGGTACACTTGATTACTTTAAAGTTATTTTCAAATTATAGGATATGCAACGCTCATTATATGAAAGGAAAGAGTGGTACCCGGAAACATTATGTGACGCGCGGTCATTTTGGAAACCGTGAGAAACTCCTTTATTTGTTCACGAAGCAGTAGCATTGTTTGAGCACGATTACGTACTAGAAAAGTCCTTTTTAAATGTAAAAATTGCTTATGTTACATTTATACAGTTTAGATTTGATATTTTCGACTACAAACAATGATAGTACTTCGAAGATTACTTTACAATCGAAGTTTTTAATTTACTTAACAATGATGCTTGAACCATCTCGATTTATTTTTTATAGCTAAGTGATGCAAAACAACAACACGCTGAAAACACACACACATTTTATGTAGGTGGAACCTAAATATTTCGTTTACGTTTAAGTGCGGTACTACAGGGGTGCCTTTAATTTCATAGGTATGCTTCAGTAGATAAAAGTATTTATCAGTATAAACAATTGTAATTGTAAAACCAACTCTGCAATATGATAATAAGTAAATAAACTGCTGAACGAATTTTCTGCAAAGGTTTTGTGTGCAATATTTTATTGTGGGTTTAGGCTACGCGGCTACCCCAATCACGGCACAACAATACTGCCAACTAGGCTGCTAGATTATACGGCTTGCATTATCTTACAAGATAACGCAAGCCGATTGGTCGTACGAGACATCTCCTCTCCGCTTTGATGGAAAGCGGGCCTTATAGAAGATGTAGTTTTGCATCCTCGTCAGATTCAAGGAGTTAACTATGCTCGTGACTCTTAACACGAATCAATAATAAAATAAATTGGTTTCGAAAATAATTTTTGACGTGATTTTCGAATTCGAACTAGCCATCTTGCCAGAGGGTTTTGGCGCTAAGCACACATTGATAAAGCCGCGCGACAACTCTGTTTATCGCATACGCAACTGCATAGTTACAACTAAAAAAAAACAAGTATTTTTTTTTTTATATTGACCAGGTATCGTAATTATATATTTTTTTATGACAAGCTCCTAAAATTTGACGAGTATGCAAAACAACATCTTGTATTAGTGGTGAGAGCTAGGTGGTGGTGGTGGTGGTGATGGTGGTGGTACCTCGTTGTTGGGCGGCGGCTGCGAGGGCTGCTGCTGGGCGCGGCGCTGCACGGAGGGCGAGCGCCGGTCCGCCGGCGCCGCGCCCGCCTCCATGTGCTGCTTGCGCTGCCGCAGGATCGTCCAGTCGAACGTGTAGTCGTACTGGTAGTTCATCGTGCGGAACAGGATGCGGAACAGCTGCGGACCGACAGACAGGCCTCCATTACCATAGGGAACTGATGTAATCTTAACTAGGAAAGTTTGTTTTAAATAACATAAACAATAATACTGCCTACCTCCATGGAAAAAAGGCGTGATGTATACATACAATACATACATACAACCACGCCTGTATTCCCCGAAGGGTTAGGCAGAGGTGTACCAATGTACACCCACAGTCCGCCGGTATGTTTTAGGTGCCATGTAATAGAGAGCGAGCCTATTGCCATAACCGGGCACAAATCCAAACTCCGAGCTGCTACTGAGAATTTCGTAGAAAAACCCAATAACGCTTTTTTCACGTGATATATGTATGTAAATAATAATACTAGCCTTATTATTATTCCACTACAGGGCAAAAACCTCTTCTCATACATAGAAGAGAAAAAGAGAAGGTAAGAGTCTCGCTCACCACCCTTGCTCAAAGCGAATTGGCTATTTCAGATTAATTTAAATTTAAGTCCAGGTTTCCTCACAATGTATTTAGATTGTGATAGTGTATAAGTCATGAAATAAATAAAAGTAAAGTATTCTTTCAACGATGTCAGTGATTTCCAAGATAAACTTAGAAAGTACGTACCTAATTATGAATTAAAAAAGTCACATTGGTGGCTCAACCAGTTGGCCACCACAAAAACTTTATTTTAAATGTAACCATTTTAATGTTTGCCCTAATTAATGTAAACTAACGATTGCTTGATTTGAGAAATTACCAAATCGAATCTGAATAAAAAAAGCTAGTATTAAACGTGACACATTTAATAGTTCAACAATGCGGAATATAAATGTGTGACTCACCTGTCTAAGGTACATGTAATCAGGAGCCTCGTCGAAGGTCAATCCGCGGCAGTAATTTAAATACATCGCAAACTCAGCCGGGAATCCCTGCACAAACAAATATGATCATTAATACAGAGGTTTTAGGTGGATTTTACATTAAATACAATAAGACCCACTATCACCACAAATCACTAAACATATTTAGCGCTAAATGTATTTTATTATGATTCTATCTCTGTCACCTTCTAACAATGTGACAGGGATGCAATGATGTTCTAAATACGTTTAGGCACTAAATGTATTTATCGATTTTGGTGAAACTGGGTCTAAGAGCCGAATTTTCAGTTGCCAGCTAACTTCTCTATAATAGTATATATAAAAAAAAAGTCGCTTCCCGCAATCTGTCTCACGCTTAGATCTATTAAATCTCAATTTAAACTACCCAACGGACTTTAGTTCGTATTTCATCAATAGATAGAGCGGTTCAAGAGGTAGTAGTCATATAGAACCTCACGCTACGACTAACGGGCGCGGAACACTAACCAAAGAAGTAGCTGAACGCGAATGACACCATGGGGTATATAGGTTTAAATAAAGTAAAAAAAAAATACGTGCTGAGAGCTTTTGTAAGAAAAAATTAAATTAAATGTTGCATTTGTAACATTTAGGATACGATCGTCCCGAGCGGTCCCCCAACGTGACGTATTTTTTTTATTATTTTTTTACTTTTTAAAGGGAACTTAGGTTTTTGTGTTGGGGGTTTTTTAAATTTTTTATTTAATTTTTTATTTTATACTTTTTATAGGTTATTACTAGGACTTATTATAATGTCGATTTTGTTAAGTTTGAGACCCCACTCGAGTATATTTACAGACATTCGCTTTTTCTTCCCTACTTTCACCCCCACAACTTTTAAACGGCTCAACCGATTTTCATCAAACATGTCTAAGAACACTCGCACATAGGTCACCTATAATACAAAAAAAACTAAATTGAAATCGCTTCATCCGTTCGGCAGCTATGATGCCACAGACAGACAGACAGACAGACACGTCAAACTTATAACACCCCTCTTTTTGCGTCGGGGGTTAAAAATATGTCAAAACAAATGCCGGAATCAGGGGGGCAATAAGACGAATCAGTAGAACAGATAACTATTCGTTTATTTGAATTGATGATACCAAATAAGTGCTCGCCTACTTTAACTTTATTTTGGCAAGTTTATGACATTGGTAGTCTCCAAGATGAGATTGTGTCATGATTTTTAATTACGGTAATTGGCCTTCAGGTCACGCTGTGATAAAATTTTAGCTACAAATAGCTTTATAACCACAACAGGTGTCATAAAGACCTTCTTATTAATTTATTCAAGTCTAACATCCGCCCTATTAGATTTCCGATTTTAATTAATTCGCTTTGCACGATCGTTAACATTCAGAATAATAATTATGATCAACTAATTGGTTTAAGAATCCTCTACGAAATTATATTACTTTCCCTTTTTATACAAGTTTGAAAGACCGACGTTTTAATTTCTTTAAAAGCCTTTATTCAAAGGTTTACAAATTAACTCATTACTAACAGTTAATTGGTGGCAGGCGTGATGGTATATTATTTATTATTACTAACAGTTAATAAGACAAAATTAACCAAGTTTGCTATGTTCCTTTTACAAACCGAGTTCTATTTTATTCTAAGCTTAAGGGTAACTAGTAAAAATATTACGTTACCATTTCTGTCTAACATTGTAGGTCAAATTGCAGTTTAGTTTTTTTTGAGTCACAAAGTAGCTCCTAGCTATTAGTTAATAGCTCTGAATAGGACCATTGAGCTAGTCATTGTGTTTTGAACTTCCGACGATTGTGAAGTTCTTAATACAAAATTGACTGTTCTAAATCAGTTTTCTGTATTAAGAGATTCACAAAACTGAACAAAAAGTCAAAATACAATAACTGGCATAAAGCTCTAAGCTTGGATAAAAACTCGATTATAAACTATCGAATAGATGGAACTATAGTTAAAATACCGTAGTTTTACCCTCTTCTGCACAAAATCTTGAAAGTTAGTTGCTAACTCGAGATTAAATCACAAATTTCCTGAATGAGGGGACGTGTTACCAACTAACATGGAGTTAAAAGATAACCCTGACTGTCGCGGGTCTAAGTGATGTTACTAACGGTTCAAGATTTTAGTTCTAAATCAGCGACCTTCTTCGCGAGGTCGCAGGTTCAAATCTATTACCGCTCACGCGTGCGGCAGACACCGGCTGTACCTCTAGGCTATATCTATATGCACAGCGCTTATTCAATTACTGGCTATGGAAAGATTGTTTGAACGTATGGCTCGGACTAATGTCAAATCCACCCACATACATGTGAGAAATTAATGTGTGCACGTGCTGTTTCAAACGGCTTCAATAACAAACTCTACATTCTTAATTATTTTTGTCTTTGTATCTACTACAGGCTGAATGTCGATTCACTGCGTATTTAGGTAATGAAAGTACCTAGATTAATATGAACAACATTTATTACGGGATCTAATTTATTATTAGGAAAAAGCATCAGTTTTTTCAAATATTTTGTTTATGTTGCAGTGCATTTTTTTTATTTTTCCGAATTAAGTAATAATTATGTACTTATCAGCCAGCCGGTGAGCTTGTTTTCAACATGTGATCCATAAAATGGACTCCTAAAGTGAACAATCACAGGTATACTAATTACATTTCAAAATTGTAACGGAATGAACACGAACTTTGTATACCATTGATTGAGTGAACATTAGTTAGTCGCGCTTACCTTACAGAGCACCTCAACAGGCGTAGACATCTTTTTCTCGCTGATCCGTTCATACTTTTGCTTTTTGGTGATCGCTTTCAGACCTTGCCACGGCAGCGAGCCTCTGTCAAACAAAGGGAAAAATTAAATCACTGTACTGCCTCCTTTAGCTAGGGCTATCATCATTTACGGTGGTGATATTGAGATATTTTCACGGACACCCTAGAGGAAAATATTTTCCAAAAAAATAAATATCTTATTTGAATACCTATGATTTAAATTTTAATATAAGTATTGCTTATATCTCAGTTTATCGGCAGTTTATCTTATGACACAAAGTAGCCACTGCAACACTGAAAACCCCTTCCGGCCGACCCCCGGAAGCCTTCTAAACTGGGACAAATCCGGCGAATGTAGAACAGATGTCAACTTTACCCTAGCGTCGCACTATACCAACCTGCTTACTGGCTAATCTTTTTAAAACGACATTAGCTACGACTTTCGTATAGCGTGCTGACACGAAAGAAAAACAAGAAAGTAAAAGTGTTACGAAAGGTAAATATGGGTTTATAGACTTAAAAGCTAAATAGAGCAGCAAGTTTATTATTTGCTACCAATAAAAGTTAAAAGAGCCAATTATGCAGTCTAACTATACTCTTACATTAACGAGACATGACTAAATTAGTACACACAATTTTAGACGCGTATTCCTACCGAGCGGTACAAAATCATGTTAAAAATGCGCCAAGGATTTGCAACTTTCTATATTGAGTATGGGGTAAAAAATACGCCCGGTCCGAACAAGCACTTTTAATCCATACTTAAAATTGCGCAACTCCCGGACACATTTCAAATTAACGGCCTTATTCCGTAGGCTGTAACGGGTCGAAACGGGTCCCCGCTGTGAGTCACTTGCAACAAGTCGGGACATGCGCAGCGGATCAACAGCCAGCCCCAAACCGGAATACGTACAGCTAGCGAGTGGTTTTATGAACAGTAACGATATTGATTCTTAACTTATACGGCTGTTTCGCCGCTTTATGAGATAAAATGAATAACTTTTGGAAAATATGAAGGAATAAGAGGTCACCGTACTTGATGGATCACTGACTCTTAGAATTTCTACAACATCAAGTATGCAAGTGATAGGTATTATTTTCACAATATATTGCGCGTGATGGTTTTTAAAAGATCCGTGATTCATATTACATTGAATCACATTACTGAGAATCGATATCACCTCAGGTATCGTACAGGAGCCGCGGCATAGATTCCGTGACGTCACACAATTAACAATCGAAACACGCACGACATTCATATACAAATATCGTATGTTAGTCGAAATAATGGAAAAGCGGGCTTTGTTATATTTTACTAAGAGAAACTAGAAACACATAGAATCTTTTGTGATATCTACCAAAATATTCATCATTCATCTTTTCACAAATTATAAAGCCACCCCTATTTTCGAGGTCTTATCAGACACAATCGTGGATCACGCAAAGAAGACAGACAGTACCATAAAGATAATAGGGGCTAATCCACGTTCAATCCTGCTAGAATGTAGTACATCAAGCTTGTCTGGCCCAAATTTGAAATTGGAACTAAACGAAATTGCTATGAAAATTTACAAGGCGTGTATTATTTTTTATTCACCGAAAACATTGCCATTGCGGAGCCAGTAAGATGGCCTAACACAAATGCGCGGAGTAAACATAATGTAAATTCGATCGATTCTAAACTAATAATACCCGTTTCGGACATGATATTTATTTAGTTTGAAGATTCTTTATTTTTATCTGTGATACTAATTGTGTTTGTCGTACCAATGTAGGATGGTCAGTATTTCCTATTCGAAAATATACTCTAAATATTCTTGTGGCAGCGCTTAAGCTTGTCGCATTTTACTTTTCCGCAGGAATGAATGTTAGTGGATAGGCCGCTATTGTAACGGAGCATGACATTTTTGTTTTACGTCGACATGAGCTGTGAGAAACTCATTCATTAACGATAACAATCATTAGTTTAGCTTTTAAGACTTCTAGCAAAATGTCCAGGATTCATCTTATAGTTTTTTTTTTGTCGTGGCAAACAAGCCGACGACGGCCCAGCCCATACCAAAAGCGAAGCTTCTGATGACACAGATGCGTTACCATCGCAGAGACAAAAGCGGAAATCTACGTGCCTGTAATTATACTGGCACCCATACCCTTCAAACCGAAACACAGCAACACTGCTATATGGCAGAAACAAATCTGTATTTGTAGAGGTTCTGTACTACCTAATGCTATAATTATCAGGGTTACTTGTGACTGTCGGTTTTTGACAAAAATATGAACAATATTTCTGTCTTGTGCCTTTTAATTGATTGGCCTTTTTTTCAGGGGGGTAACTGAGTACTCATGAATACGAACGGCTTTTACTACGAGGACCTAAAAAATATTATCTGTTCTGTCCATCTGAATCGTGTTGTAGTTAATTTTTGTAGTCATCACCAGATTTAATTTTCGTTTCTGAGTTGGTTCCAAAATAAACTCACGAATCATATTCATAAGTAGGTACTAAAACCGCCTGAAAGAATACAAGTGAATCAAGTCATTCTGTATACTGTAGAAACTGGCTGGTTTAGCCATATCCAACCTTATTATAGTAGTTTACAATGCAACATTGCACATTCACAAACCAGTAAAATGGGCTACCTTACAACATTTTCTCACAATGAGGTCACTTACCTGTTGAAATACATAAGTACGTATCCGAGAGACTCCATGTCGTCCCGTCGCGACTGCTCGATGCCGAGGTGGGCGTTTATCGAGGCGTACCGAGCCGTACCTGATACAAACAATGCGTTATTTAGACAACAACAAGTATATTGCTAAGCAACTTTGGGGAAGTAGAAGGGGAACAAATTATTATAAGAACACATATATACAATCACGCCTGTATTCCCCGAAGGGTTTGGCAGAGGTGTGCCAATGTACACCCACAGTTCCCCGGTATATTTAGGTCCCATGTAGTAGGGGCAAGTCTATTGCCATTAACCGGGCACAAATCCTAACCGAGCTGCTACTGTGATTTCATAGAAAATTTGCTCGACCTGGGTATCGATATATAGTTAAATGTTCTTTACATCATCATTGCGTTTTTTTTTGTGTCCTGGACCCATAAATCAGATCCTTTTGGTTACAGAGATGTTGAAGATCAAAGATATGACTTCTTTTTTGGTTTTTCTTTTTAAGTGACGATGTTTTCTATTTTATAATAACTAAATATTAAATACCCTCACGATCTTTGTTCTATTAGTGTACATAGTTATGTTTATAGGATGTTACATTGCGCGCTACAATCTGTATATTGTAAAACGACTAATAACAAACCAATGCCTCATTCGAAAGAAAAAAAAAAGTTTTTATAAAAATAAATAAGTAGAAATGAATACAACATAAAATACTACATTTTCACATGTACTTCATTTTAGTTTATTCGAAAAAATGCTATAACTAGCCGAAGAGATGTTGGCAGCCCTACCCGTACACTAAGTGACAGTCACAAAGATGCGAGAGACAAAGACGTCGCTCTACAAAGCCGAAATGTTTCTCGTGTTATTACAAAACGTTTTCTAACTTAAGTACAAACTTAATCCGACGATGATAAAGTTTTTATAACCACAACTGAATTTAGAACTGAAGTTATAATTTTTTTGTATAAGATCTTTACCGTCGTCGGAATTAAGTTGAAAGTGCAATAACTGTCTCAAAGGTTTTAGCTGGGACTAAGGTTAGAACTTGTTTTGTAATAAAACGGGATGTGTATATTTACAGCTGGGCAACATTCGTAGGAGTCGCTCGTTATACACATAAGCTGGTCAGCACATTCGGTTCGGTATTCTCAATACAGCCTTTGATAACTTTGTATTTAAAATGCCGAACCGAATGTGTATCTGTGTGCTATCTGTATAGCACCCTGCCTTGTTCAGTCGCAAAACGATGGGAAATGTGCATAATAAGAAAGGTGTATTTTGAGAATGGTGAGTTTTGCGACTGAACCGTATCTTTCATGGTGTTGCAGATAACGAGATCCTGCACTGTAAAATAGTCCCTAAAGGCTATTCGGGTTTTTTTTGCGACATCTGACGCTTTTACTCAATCTAGATAAAATTGGAAATGTAAACTAAATGCATGATGAAAGTTAATTTGCTTTATCGTTAAACTCTTTATCGCAATAAAGTTAGTCTTACATGTTTATTAAATTGCGCCTTTTTGAAGAGTTGTATGGTTATCAGTGAAATATCGTAAATATAATAAGTTTAGAACGATAAGTCTGTTGATTATTATTATATTTTTATCAAGTGACGTCACACAATAGCATTTCCTTATTCCGAACATGGTGCAATTGTATAGTACCTACCTATCAAACTGCATGGTTTGATCAATAACGTAAAAACGTACGTAAAAAATATACCATCACGCCTGTATTCTCCGAAGGGTTGGGCAGAGGTGTACCAATGTACACCCACAGTTCGCCGGTACATTTAAATTATTGGTGTTATTTTATCAATAACGTATTTTAACTTTAATCGTTTATGGTGGTAGAATATCCGAGAAAATTACATACTGGTATAGAGAGCTAGAGATACTCATATTATAAAAAAAATATGTATATGTGTTTAAACGCGCTAATCACCAGTCCGATTCCGAAATTACTTTGACTACGCCCGGTAAGATACATGAGTGCTATAGGCAAAAAAAACACGAGGACGAAGTCGCAGGCAAACGCCACTATTAATAAACCATCTAACCGAACACAACCGATAATGCATTAGTGCGACGAGCATACTAGCGACAATCCGACGCATCTTTCGCCAGATGCACCAACTCCCTTAAAACATCTATAACTCTACAATAACGTACTAAAACCTGTACTTCAAGTTTAGATTGCACCAAAAAACCAGTCTTCAGTTAATCTATATCAGCTGTCGTTGGCACGACGCGCATGGTTGGAATACCGAGTGGCCGGTGTGACTCACTCTTTATTAAGTTAACTGTGTTGTACACGGGAACGAAGCGAACTTTGCTATACGGGACGCGCCTGTGAGCCGTTTATATCATTACAGTTGGAAGGAATTTTGACGAGGCTGTTGTAAAATAGCATTTTGAATCGGCCTATGAGAGGCACTAACAATTAACAAATTGGTATACAAATTGGATTTGGTGGTTGTTTGGTATTGTCAATAAATAAATTTCGACCCTTTACATGCCCTTTGTCATAATACCACATAAAATAATTATTATACAATAGGCTCGCCCCCTATTACATGGGACCTAAAATATACCGGCGAACTGTGGGTGTACATTGGTACACCTCTGCCTAACCCTTCGGGGAATACAGGCGTGATGGTATATTATTATTTAATATTATACATAGTTTCATACGTGGTGTAAAAATACAGATCACATTGTTAATTAAGAACGGGCTGGGTTCTTAAACTACATCGAGCAAAAATATTTCAGGGAAACAACTTTTATTTTTGTATCTACGTTGGCACAACTCTGCCTAACCCTTCGCGGAATACAAGCGTGAAGGTATGTGTTTGTGTGTTTATTCAATGCATGTAAATTAACACACATATAAAATTAGTTTTTGTATGAATACTTTGGAAGTTTGTCCTTCAATATCTTCAGCAACCAGACGCAACAAAAAATATTATGTAACAACAGGAAGAACATGTAACTTTCTGAAAATTGTAATATAACACCCGTTATGTAATATGTGTATTATAAAAACTTACCGGTAAGATTCTTATCCTCGCGGTACGAGATGTGTGCACGCGAGCGCAGGTCTCGGAACTTCTTGGCTAGCCCGAAGTCGATCATGTAAAGCTTGTTACAATGGCGGCCGATACCCATGAGGAAGTTGTCCGGCTTTATGTCACGGTGGATGAAACACTTGCAGTGGATGAACTCCACGCGGCCCAGCATTTGATCTGTGGACAGAGTGGGTCAATAAGGCGGTTTGCAGACGACGGGGAGGGGCAGTCTTTTTGACCGCAAAGCAATAAGGACCGTGTCTGACCATCGATGCCCGCGGCTGCCGTTTCCGCGAATATACCTCACAGATATACCGCAGTCTTTTTGCCCTCTATGTGCATTTGGTAGTGTAGGATTCCCATTGCACTATCGTTCGCGGTCAAATTGACCGGCCCGCTGTGTTTCGCGCCTTATGCTTAACAACGAGGCATTTTTAAGTGGCAGATGAATAAAGCTGTACGAGGTAGTCGAGCTGTGCGATGAAGCGGTGTGTACATATAAAACATGTAATTCAAGAACCTCGCAGCTCTCGAGTCACTTGTTCTGTATGTACAAGGCTTTGGCTCCGCTAAACCTTTTTCCATCAGAGCGAAGTTGTGCAAGTAAAAATGAAGTAATCCTATTGGTGGATATAGCACACATCTCATGCTACGTAGGCCTTCACAACTCTAGTAGAAACATACTCTAAAATTCTGTAAGGCAAGTGAAGCTCTAACCCTTAGGCCCAGACTCCACCAAAGCGGAGAGGATACTGTGTTGTCTTGAAACTAAACGGTGAGATGTGAAAATAACGCGAGCCGATTCGTTGTAGAACACATCTCGTGGAAAACGGGCCTTACGTGTGCTTGATAATTTGTCAATTTATATTTTATGAAACCGTGGGTAAATCTTTCTAGAACGATCTAAATTAAAAACCCTGATGACACAGACCTGCCAACATAAGAACAGTCTTGATGGTGAACTGGCGTGAGCAGAAGTTGAAGAGGTCCTCCAGTGATGGACCGAGGAGGTCCATCACCAGGATGTTGTGGTCCTTCTCGTAGCCGTACCATCTGTAACAGAAACCTGGCTTGAAATAATGTTGGTGAAAGAGATGCTAAAAGTAATTTAGATATGAGAAGAATTTATCGCCCGACAAGTCTTGCAAGGACATTTTCGTTTTTCGCCTCTTGACGATCTGTTCCCAGTAAAGGACTGTAAGGTTCGCCTCCTATTACATAACGAGACAAAACTTTGGTGTAATACAACTGTGCCAAAAACGCACTATGATTCTGATAATGTTTAAAATTTTTGTTCAACGGAAAGAAATACAATTTAAACTTAAAATAGCGTGATTTTTTGGTATGAATCTCCAGTTAAAAACCTCATAAAACGGGCATAATTTGTTTCAATTGACAATAGAATCTTGCGGCCAACCTCTGAGGGGTTCATTTTCAAGGCTTCGTCTGTTAAAAGTTGAAATTGTGCAAATGGAAAAAAAACTCGACTCAAACGTGAGCGAAGGGCTTTCTTCGTGAACGTGCCTAATTGTGTAAAAGGAAGGAAGCCTCTTCATGACGTTGAAAAATTAAATAGAAAAACGTAACCAATGTTCGAAATATGGTTACCAAACTCAGAGTAATAATAATTTAGAAAGCGTAGGCAGCAGCCTAGAAAGATACTGATACATAAGCAGAAACGATATTGAAACTCAACACTAGTCTGCGGTTAAGACGTTTCCATTAGCAAAGATAAGAAGTTTGTATTATACACAAATCGGAATCAGAACAGTGGCCGATTACTTTTGATAAGCTAGTCCCTTGATACTTTGGAAGTAATATCGACCGACAGCGGCCAATGGCGTGCCGGATACTAATCCTACCTTTCAAATTGTCGTCGGGGGATCCCTTTTAGGGATTCACGCTACAATTTTCCGGGTTTTAATCAACGTTTCACGCGAGTGGGTCCTCCATAGCGACAGTAACAAAAAACGTGCAGATTTCATGTGCACAATTTCATGGTGAGTGCGACGGGGTGCGGCGAAGCGAAACGAGCGTTTAGGCGGATGTAAAACTTTTCTCCGCAAACAATGTAACGCTAGTCTAGGCTCCGTTTCATTGTAGGCAAACTGTGAGTGATGATGCGTTGTTTCCCTATTCCGTTGTTTATTTTAAAAGGCGATGTGTTCAAGGATAATATTATTGCGAACAAGCTAGGCAGCTGATATACAAAGCATTGCACGTATTTAAAAAGATTTGCGAGAATTTTATACCTAAATAAATTAGAACAAAAACAGACTCTTTCAGATCCACGAGGCAAGAACCAGTGTAATCTAGCAAGGTTCAGAGATCATTGCAGATCATCATAATATCACGTAAATGTCATTGTCAACACAAGGAAGTCAAAATATTGAGATAATAATTATTTAATTCTGGTTTGGGATTTTATGTTTATTTATTTTTAGTGAACTTGTCATTCAACCAGCCTATCTTTTGTAGAGTGAAATATTATGGTAAATATGTTATCTGGTCGATGTTTATTTTATTTTTTGTTTGACGTAGTAAGCATATTAAATTAATGCACAACGTATAATAATAATAAGGAAGTTCCGAAATATAACACAGGAAGCGGAAATCTTTATGGTAATCGTACGCAACGAAATTAACCAATTACCAAAGTACCTAACAATTTTATTTTTTTTAATTAAACTACAACAAACTTCCAATCTCACATTGTAAAAATGTAAGTAAACAAACCCTATTTTTAGAAAACTGAAACAAAACAAGCGATAATAAATCGATGAATCAATTCCTTTTCGATACGGCAGTTGGCACTAAGCAGACACATAAAACCAAATGTAGCTGTAGTCGACACCTTGGCAACAGTGTGTAGGCAGACCAAAACCAGTTGTTACTCAAATCGGTACTACTGAAGGTAGGTCACACGTTTTCAAACTGAATCTATACTAATATTATAAAGAGAGGTAAAGTTTGTGAGTTTGTGAAGTTGTAGGGCAGAGGTTCCCAAACTTATTGTGTCTACTGCCCACTTTGAGAATAAATTATTTTTTAGCGCCCCCCTTTTTCCGTAACCGATTAGAAATTAGTCATGACGGGGGGGGGGGGGGGGTGTTTTGTACTAAAATCAATCAAACAACGCCTTCCGCGTACTTCCCTTCTAAGGGTGTCTAAGAGTCCTCCTAGCTAGATGAAATTACAAATCGCCCCCCAAGCCTCTACACAACGCCCCCATTTTTTCTCTGGGTGTCTTACCGCCCCCCTTTAGGCCTGCAGCGCCCACAAGGGGGCGTTATCGCCCACTTTGGGAAAGGCTGTTGTAGGGGGTAATCTCTGGATCTATTGAACCGATTTTGAAAATTCGTTTACCCATAGAAAGCCACGTTATTTGTGAGTGTTATAGGCTATATAACATCACGCTACGACACTCAAGAGCGGAGCAGTCACCAAAGACGTTACTTAACACTGGTGAAAATATCCACGCACACGAAGTCGCGGACAAAAGCTGGTAATAAGATAATAAGCACTTATTACTCTTAACAATGATGTGACATTCACTGAATAAGGTGAGAACATCTATTCATTTAATTCAGACCTTGGAGTTATGAATATTACAAAGACAGGTATCGTACGATTCAAAATTTAATGACAACATGGGAGTTAGCTGCAAATGCAGCTTCGCGCAGGTTTTTTCGAACTAATAATAATTTAGGCTCCATTCATGATTTCTAGATATATTATCCTAACTTAACTAACTTATTAACTGCCTCGTTGGCCTAGTGGTCCTAGGCGCGTCTGCTATGCTAGAGGTCTTAAGTTCGATTCCCAGGTCGAGCAAAAAGTGTTATTGGATGTTTCTATGAAATTCTCAGTAGCAGCTCGGAGTTTGGTTTTGTGCCCGGTTAATGATATTACGCTTGCCCCTATTACATGGGACCTAAAACATACCGGCGATCTGTGGGTGTACATTAGTACACCTCTGCCTAAACCTTCGGGGAATACAGGCGTGATGGTATGTAGATACATTGTATATGCTATAGAATAATCAAATGAAGCCCATTAAAGACTTGAATAATCTGCGCGAACTTACAATCGCAGCTAACTTCTGAGCTGCCATTAAATTTGAATCTTACTATACCGACTGTTAAACAGCAAGACCTTCAAAATGTCTGGGATAAATACTCGCACTCTCGTTAATCGTACAGCAAAAAAAATATGTCAACAGTAGTAACTTATGATATAGGTATCTAGTCGATTATACTGTTTGCATTTTTTCTGTGCTACGTCAGCGCAAGAGGTTGTTACGCGAAATTTGACGCTGGTCATTGAAAGTAATATTTACATACATACATACATACATACTTACAATCCCGCCTGTATTCCCCAAAGGGCTATGCAGAGGTGTACCAATGTACACCCACAGTTCGCCGATATGTTCTAGATCCTATGTAATAGGGGGCGAGCCTATTGCCATTGACCGGGCACAAATCCTAACTCCGAGCTGCTACTGAGAATTTCATAGAAAAGCCCAATAACACTTTTGCTCGACCTGGGAATCGAACCCAAAAACCCTCAGAAGAGAAGAAGATAGAGGAAAAATAATAAAGAAGAAGAAAGGAGAAGTAATATTTACGATGTTGATAATTAGAATATTGGACAAAAAATCAACCGCCATGAATAAATACTTTTTAATTAATTATGCGCATAATTACGTTGTGCTTATAAATAAAAGCAAATGTAATGCATTTGTGTCACTGTCACTTTAAATTATACAAATCTAACCTTAAATTCGCCACGAATCATTAGTAGTGTTTTGAACAATTCTTATATTGGGCACATGGCTTACTAGCCTAGTTATAGGTACCCCGCGTTATGTTACTTCTTTAGGTACTGCTGTGCTCCAATGGATCGTAGCGTGATATTAAATAGCCAATTACCTTTCTAGATAAACGGGCTTTATAAAGCAAAGGATTTTTCCAAATCCCCTTAGTTACTCTTAGTTCTTGACCTAAGCGCGTTAAAACATACTCTTTAGCTTTATTTATTATATTACTATAAGTATATTATATAAGTATATTTAATCTTACACACGGAAAAACAGTTCTTAGCTAACACCTGCGCATTAAAACTTCGACACAAACAAATGACGTATTATATCATCCACCATAAATTCGACCTTATAGCCTGGATCATTCGACACTTGCCCACACAGGCGTAATTAAAATTATCTACGGTCGACAAACGATAGCCTTAATTACCTTGTGGAGACAATGCTCGTGACGTAGGAACTAGCCATTAAAAGAAATCTGGCAGTTGTCGATGATCCGAAGTGCTATAATTGATTACCGTAATAAAGTTAAAGATGTAATCATGGGAGTTCTGGCGCAATAAGTTGGGTGTGGCCATTGAGGTGTCGGACTTGTTTTTCGAACCTACCACGAAGTTAACGTAACGAAAACACGATCGATTTTGTTAAATTAGAAACACCAGCTTCGCTCACAATTTATTTATTTTCCATTTAGTTTCAAGGTTTATTCATATCCATTCATATGTACGTTCTAAGTTCATTTTGGAGTTCACTGAAATTGGTGAAAGATATAATACTGAGGAAACCTGGACTTTTAGTTAATTTGTCTGAAGTCGAAAACCCGCCTTGAGCAAGGGTCGTGATCAATGATCGTGCCTTCTTTGTATGAGAAGAGGGGTTTTGCCCTAGAGAGGGACACTAATAAATGTTAAGGCAATGGCATTATTATTCATATCAATAGGCGATTCTAATAAAATTGAGCTTGTCGTTGAAATTAAACTGAAATGCAATAGAATAACTCGTATTTGCAGTTAGAAAATCAAATGGAACGCTAAGTTTACACCGATGTGGCCTCAACATAATACGTAGTAGGCGTAGGTGAGGTCGAGATTGTTTACAGTTTGGGTAACATGGATGTTGATTGGATTATGTGCGTTTTAAAACATTGCCACTTTAGTTAAGTCGCAATTATACAAAAAGCGGCCAAAAAACGATCGTCATTGAGTTATAATGTTGAAATAACTGCATTTTACTTAACATTAACGTTAAATAACGAAGCTTATGCAAATAACGATATTTGTCTAATGTTAGAATGAATGGAGTATCTTTATAATTTTCCATACATAAAATTTTACTGCAAATCATTCGAAAAAAAACTGGTTTTGAGTAACGAACTGAATCAATTATTATTGAGACGGACTTGACAGATTGACTCATAAAGTCACCAAAAGGCCTTCAGACTGTTTCTATGCAGGTTTTTTGTAACCAACGAAATTACGGCAAACATCAAGGAGATATGATTCACAGCCCAAAGAACTGTAAATTAGATTTTTGATGGAGTGACAAGACGCCTTATTGAATACTAACGAACAGCCCGCGACTTATTTCATTTCCGTTAATTTACGTCTCTGGTTACTGCTCCGCTACCGTGTGTCGTTAGCGTGATGTTATATGTTACACAGGAATAACGAGCTATCTATTGATGAAAATATGTTAAAATCGGTCCAGTAGTTTCGAGCCTATTCGATACGAACAAACAAAAAAAACTTTCCTCTTTATACTTTTAGTATAGACTTCCAAAATGCTAACCTATTATAGGTCAAGAGACCCCAAGCCTCGCTTTAGCTCAAACAAAAAAAACCAAGACTTTCAAAAATCAAAATGGTTGCCAAAGCCACATAAATCGTATTTGTGTTCGCAGAGTTCGCACGTAACACAAAATTGCAAGTTAGGTAACGCACTTTCTATGGCTTCAGTTATAAACTACAGTTATAGCTGTTGTTTTATATCGAAATCTGATAAACCTTGTAACGATTTAACATTAAATTGAGGTCAGGCTATTTGATTTGCTGAAGGTCCTATCGATTCAAGGACTTGTTACCTGTCGTCGAGAATATTAAATACTAGCTTTTTCCCGCGACTTCGCTCGGGTGGAAGTCAAAATCAAATTCGTTCTTCAGAAACGTCTCCTAGGTACTACCAGACAAATTTCAATTTTATAGGTCATGTAGTTTACTTCGGTTTGTTTCATTTGTAAATCTTTGACAATCGTTACGGATAGTCAGGAGCCAAGAGGTACCGTGTTGCCCAGTTACTGGGTTGTGGTGGTCAAATAAGCAATCGCTTCATGTAAAACACTGGCATACATCTACATCCCGTTAGACTGGAAGCCGATTCCAACATGCTGGGAGAGGCTAATCAGATGACGATGAGGTCAAGTAGTTTTCGAGATTTCGTGTTTAGTCAGTGAGCGACCTTTAGTTTTATAATAAAGCTTATTAAGTGAAATATAAACACTAATTGGAAAGATGGAGTCGTGCCAATAATGGTTATAAACAGGGTAGCGAAAAGACGATGGATGATAGATGCTTATTAAAGGTGTCAGAAGTACAAATATAGGTTGTTTGTTTATTTTGGTCAGGCATTGCCAGCCCAAACCTAACTTGCAGCTGTGCTCATTTTGGACGCTGCCTAAATACGGGCGCAATTTCAGGTCAATCGGACTCGTTGGTCCCGTTTTCGTCATACATTTGAGTAGTACGATAATTGGCAGTTTCTTCATAGGAAGTACACTTGGACTGCTTAGAGTCAATACAAATAGGGTTGATGTTTTTAAAATCTGCCAACCAGAATGAGAAGCGTGATTTTGGGGCTTATTTTAGAATCCGGACACGTCATAGTAGTGGTTTCATATTTGATTATGGCGAAGGAAAAAGGAGGGTTATGATTTTGTAAAATTAACTAAGTAAAATAAACAACTACTGTAAAATACGTATTACAACTGAAACTTCACCCGAACGCCCTCGAAACTAGGGCAAATCTGGGGAAACCCGAACGGATGGCAAGCCAATACCGCGGCCGTACCGATTTTATGAAACCCACTGTAAAATACATGCATTTACATTAAAAACCGTTTCGGGCTTGGTTTAACGCGCCGAACTGTATCTATAGTTGTGACAATTGCGTTGCGGTTCGCCGCGTCCTGCTGACGTTTACATTTACTTAGATAGGTATATGTAGTCGGCACAAACAGCAGTAACATAAGCTCGAGCTGTTTTCATTGAATAATTAACAATGAACTAAAATTTTAAGTAATATAGGGTTCAAAATTGCATAATGGCGTGCAAAATTATTAAATGCACACAATTTTGAACTCTATTCATGAAATCCGAGCGCACTCGTCGAGCGATTGCGTGTGAAAACCCGGCTTTAGCACTGAGACTACGCGTGAATATGAATTCAGTGTGTTGCTGTTGCACGACGCGTGTTTTCTATACAAACACGCACTCCCGCGCTACGCTACATGATGCGGGGTAGTGTGCGAATCGCCTATTTATTACTCTCGTTGACTGTACCTAGGGACTAGTACGTGGTGAGGGGTAAAAATAATGTTTATTAAAGGACCATAAGGCAGATTTTTGTTTGAGTGATACACTACTTAGTACTTTACCTTATGTGTGGTATGCCGATGCCCCCTTGGAGCATCTTATACACTCGGCTCTCATAGAGAAGTTGGGGATGCCGCGCCTTTGTATATTCAACCTTTACTGCTACCTCCTGCAACAATAGAGAAAGATATTTAATACCAATTCTTGTTGAACACCGCACGAGACAAGTAGATAAGGTACTTTTGAACTATAGAATAGAAGAATAGAATTTATTGGTAACATTGTTTGATAAGCGAAGCGCTATGTTATGCCAGGAGGTTTACAAATATGGTGTGCAAATCTAGCTGACTATTTTAATTTTTTTCTAAGGATTTCACTCATTTTAGTTTTATGCTGGGTACGATTTTCCCATAGCAACATTTTCGCTATGCGGATCTATTGGTGTAAGTATTAACCAGCAACATTAAATGTTGCAGAAAACAATGTTTTGCAACTTTTGTTTCCGATAAACACGATCCTTAGGCTCAGCGCAGACATTTATTTTAAACCACATACAACTATCATTAAAGGGTGTATAATACAGTATTGTAGTAAAGAATGCTTATGACGAAATTTTATAAAATACACACAACATAGGATACAGGAGCAACTGTTCAAAATAGCGTAAATACGTGCAAGATGCCGCTAATCCACTATCACTAAGGGCCTGACTCCCAGCAACAGTGGGAACACCGAAATAATAATATAGCGAAGTTTACCAAAACAATGAAAAACCAATCTTTAGCTACTAGACTTAGCTATTTGAATCCTCTGGCCCAAATATTTTAGCCCAAATAATATTAGTACAGTGAAGTTAACTACTATTGTGACCTGAATGTCTAGAGATTTAATGGGTACTCAGTTAGTTAACTTCAATTTTGTAGTGCGGAGTTTTACTGCTCATTTAAACGCGTTCAATCGCGTTAACGTTAACTACAATTAGTATTGAATGGAAATAGCGACGTCTATAGTCAATAATGGGAAACATAATTACTCCTCCCCCCCTCTACTTTTTCTCTCTTTATTAGGCATGAAGCCCGTCTTTGTACTTTTTGTTGCATAAATAAAAAAATACTTTAGGTATAAGAAAATTTACACTAACCCTCCAAATTGTTTTAATACTGATTTTATCAAAACTTTGAAAGATATTAGACAGAAACGTCGAGAAGATATTAAAATGGCAAATATGTTTACTTATATATCAGCTGAACATCTTATGTGTGGCTAAGTATTAAAAGGTACATGTTTGTGGCCTCTTGACAGACAGCTAAATGTTTGTGATCATAGTTATATCTACACTAATATTGTAAGAGTAAGATTTCTCCGTTTGTTTGTAACAAATAGGCTCCAAAACTACTGGATCGATTTTAACCATTTTTCACCAATAGATAGCTACGTTATTCCTGACTAGCATAGGCTATATAACATCACGCTACGACCCACGGGAGCGGAGCATTAACCAAAGACATAACTTATGGCGGTGAAACAAGCCACGCAGACGAAGTCGCGGGCAGTTCGCAAGTTGTATCATTATGACGAAAACTGTTTATTTTGTGATTAAAGTATTATTATGGTGGACAGGGCATTCAATCTCAGGGTTAATTTTAATGATATTAACAGCTTGTTGAGCTCTCCTGAAGTTTTTAAAACTTATTTAATTTCTCAAACGAAAATATTTTTTCCTTCAAGAAACAGAGCTAAATGACTTATTCACATTCATCCATGTGTGTAAAAGATATTGAAAAGGGCTTAAAGCTTAAGTAGAATTATGGCCCGTGTTACACACATACAATGATCACAACAACATGGGTTTAACCTAGAATCTAGAGAATAAACAATCGTTATTAATTTCCTTGCATTAATTACAGGTTCTAAATTAACTTTGTCATTTTATATAAATATTTTAAATTATTTTTATATTAGGTATGTCAATAACACCATGAATCTACACTTCTACAAGGTACTTATATTCCCAACTCATAAAAATTAACTCAAAAAGAAATTGATTTTTGTTAGGACATTTATTATTTATTTATTAAAACTTTACGCACAAATGTAAAAATCAAAGTCACCATACAAAGGCGGACTTAATGCCACAAACATGCATGTTGCATTTACATGAACCAATAGCCTTAACTTACTGAAATCTCCCATCTAATACCAATTTATTAATGTGTTTGAATCAATATCTATCTACCAACCCTATTTCCATGAAAATATTTAAAAAAGAACATAAGGAGAGAAGACACAGAAGCCTAATCATTATGCAACTCTTTGAAAATGAAAGCTTGTGATATTGGCCATTTTTTTTGTTACTGCTTTCAAAAAGCCCCAAACACACAAAGAAATGTAAAAATTTATGTTATGTAATGTATGTTTAAGATTCATATTGCTATGATATCAGAACTGGTCAAATAAATGATAAAGCCCTATCTTTTTAATATAATTATGCATGCAAAGAGCATCCATTTATTATAACAAAAACAACATTTCTCAGAATGTATGTATGTTATTCAAAGTCCAACAACAGCATTGTTTTGCATTTCTAGTGATATAATTGTACTATAATAGTAAGCATTGTATAATTAATAATTTACTTAATGAGAAATTATTTTTAAGTTATGAAATATTCCAATTTAGTAATTATGAATGTAATCCCTTTGTTAAACAATTGAATGCATAGTAATCTTAATATTATGATAATCTCATTTTATTCTTCAAGAGACATAAGAATTCTATAAAAGATGGGATTTGTGAAAAGAAAAGAGTGCTTTGAAGTTAATTTTATCTTCATAAAGACAAAGAAGTATGCCAAAAATACTTTAACAAAGCCTGAAATTATGACAAATGGATTAAAGATACAACTGAATTTACTACTTATTGTTTTTATTTAATAAATAAAAGTAAATTGGTCTGAAAAATATATTTTCAATATGAACCAAGTACAGAAATGATAATATTTCTATCATGGTGCATAGACAATTTGATCTATAACTTTTTTTTGTAGGTATGGTATGAGTGAGACTTAAATTCCATTATTTTTAGGATTCTTGGAAGTCAAGAGTGGAGTGTGCAAGGATTTATGAAACCTGATGTCTGGAATTTATAAACTATTCCTTTTGAAAGAATTAAAAACAAAGAAACAATCTTCTCCAAACAAAAATACCTTTTGAAAAGCTAACTAGAGTGATTCATATCCTTTTTGTTATAAACAACATCCAAAAGTACCTTTTATTGTCAAATAAATAATTTGACTTGGAAAAATACTAAAATATTTTCAAGTTAACTAACAAACAATACTTAATTGATAGTATTAACATTCTATGGTAGATATACATGCAAATACTTGTTACCCAACTTAAATACAAGCCAAATAGAGTATAATGAGTATAAACAAGTATTAGTAGGAGTAACTGACAAGTTGAAATGACATTGTAATGAATGCTTTACCATTTTTAACCTCAGTCTCAAAAAGGGAGGTGTTATAAGTTTGATGTGTTTGTCTGTGGCACCATAGCTCTTAAACGGGTCAACCAGTTTTAATTTAGTTTTTTTATTAGAAAGCTTAGATATGTTTTATCAAAATTGGTTCAGCTGTTTTAAGGTCATCAGCTCTTTTGTTAGCTGCGGTAGGGATCTTATTATTCTGTCTGGGTTACTTAAAAATTTTTGTTGACAAAATCTTTCAGTAAAATGAACTTTCTAAGATAAACTAAGGGCGAAAACTAAGTAACAGAGTATCACATTGGTCTTAGCAAAAATAGATCTTGTTATTGTAAGATAAGCAAGTGACATTGAACCTTAGGATGTGGTAAACTAATTACAAAGTTGTGTATACTTCTAATATACAAAATATCAACCATTACAATACAAAAAAAAAAGATGAAGGATATTGATTTTTTCATATATGGAAAGTTGTTTGGAAAATGCCTACAAACCAATGAGTCATACAAAGCCCTAAATATCAAGACATGGCAAATGTGTAATTGCGACCATAAGAGTTCAAAAATACAATACTGATCAGGTATTGTTTTATTGATTTTTTAAGAAAAATAAAGAAAGAAAATTCGTCAGAAATGCAGTGACATGGCATACTTATCAATAATCTACGTATTGTTAGCAAACAGCTGGTTCCTTAATCGTAAATTCGATGTCTGTAGACGCGTCGAAAATCATCAGTGATGTTTCACAATCACCACGCCTATGCCATTGTAACAATGGAATATTGCGAAACATAAGTTTTGAGACTGCAAATCTTACGAATTAACATACAGCTAAAGTATCACAAGATCCTTAGGCCTCTCATCATACATTTTTGAACAAGAGGCGTATTGTTCTGACTGTCCTAATTACGTAAATCATAAAATGCTTGAGAAACATATCACAAAATCTGTAGAAACATAAAACTCTACATAATACTGTGCTGATTATAATCAAAAATACGCCCAGACCGCCATTTTCAAGAACAAAAACCCCGAAATACACGGCCGTCTTGACACAAGAAATTGTTCCGTAAAAATCGACAATGAAAAATCAATATCAGAAATGTTATTTACCTCTCCATCGTTGACATTTATACCTAAAAAGATATCTCCAAAACTGCCACCGCCGATTTTACGAATGACGTTATAACGTTCATTTATAATTACATGTTTCCTGGCTAACAACATGCGTTCAAAGGTAGCCATTTTCTTTTTCCTTCATCACTCGTTGTCACTAAAATTATTGGTGGCCCATCGCACCGAGTGAAATTTTAACACAACACTTAGCTAATTTATCGTTTATAATTGTTCAAAAACACTACAAACCGTAGAAACACTACGAAAAACCACTGAAAATCGTTTGTCTAAAAAGGTGTCGTCAGCCTATTTCATGTGACGTCACAATGGCAGTGTTGCCTGTTTTTAGTATCATTCAAAACTACCATAATCGAAGCCACTGATGTTGCCATCTCTGTTTTAATTTTTCTTGGTAGTTTTTGCACGATATTTGGGCAGGATCTATTTATTCATTTTTATTTGAATTTGTGTTTTGCTGGATGGATGTCAATAAACTATTTTCTTTTTCTTTCAATAATATGATGTCATGGGTTTTCCCCGATGGATGACTCACGTCAAGCCGCAGCAATAAAAAAGTAGCATGTTACAGGTCAAGACCTGATTTACTACATAATTAATTATGTTAATTGATTTAATTGTATTTTTCTACAACATTACATGGACTTATGATTTGGCCAGAAAGTAAAAGTCATTTAGAATTTAGTACATACAAAATGATACCATATAATAGTCCTAATTTCCGTAAAAGAAATAACCATGTAATGTATAACAATCGGGCGAAACAGCTGGACCCATTTTGACGAGACGTTCGCTGGCAGATACCCACATCAGGTAGGTATCTCCAAGTGAACGTCGTCGTTATAAGGAGTAACTTGGATTACTTTTATTTTATTTAGAAAAAATATTCGGATACCATGCAAAAAGTGTAAAACTAGACACCGACATTCACGCGGATGAAGTCGCGGGCATAAGCTAATTATAACTAACTAATAGTAAAGCAGTCAGAAAAATTGTAGATTTGTCCTAAGCTTGACAATGAGTACAAATTAAAACTTAATGACAGCTGATAAGAATCAATGAACTTTTCTCAATTTATTTGACAACTAGCTGTTCCCCGTGACTTCGGTCGCGTTCACTATTTTATTGGTTTCAAAATCGGTCCAGCCGTTTTAAGAGATTAGCCGGAACAAACAGACCGACATATCAAAAATTGATTTTTTTTATGTAAGTTTAGTATACTTTCATAATGCATTTAGTGTTAATTTTAAATTACTAACAGACACTTCAATTTTATTTATTTAACAGATTAGATTTACTTACTTTTTATATCAATGTGATTTTAGAGCACCTAACATGACCTGAACTCTTATAGGTTAAAAAAAAACACACTGGGCACACTGTCACATGCCAAAGGTTGTTATCCCTGCTTTTAGTGAAGTGAATAAATACAGCATGACTCTCAAAGTAAAATAACATTATCCTGGTTTAATTGTTATTAATATATCATTTTAATTGGACATTTATGTTTTATTAAGAGTATTTAGTATGTCTGGACTAAAGAGGTAAAATTGTTTGTTTGTAAGTATTCATTTTTGGAAGAACTGGTCTGATTACAAAAAAATCTCTTGCCAATAGAAACTGAACTATTTCCAAGTGCCATAGGTTATGCTTTAAGGCCTATGCAGACCGAAACGGCATGGCAAGGCATTACATTTTTTACCAATGGACATTCAAACATATCAGTATAGAAATATGACATAAATTGCTGTGTTAATATGATGCTACGGCGTCATTGTAAAGCATTGCAATTTAAGTCTTAATGGCCTTTAGGGTATGTTTGACTTTCCTGAGGACAAAGTTGCAGACAGGAGCTATATTATAATAGTTTTCTAGATAACTCAAGTGCATTAACTGAAGGTCTATTATACCAGGGCATGTGACTTACACATTATGAAATGTATAAAATTTTATTATAGATTGTACTTCTAGTAACTGAGTAATATTTTATATTCTATAAATTTTGAGGGAGTAAAGCTTAATAGTAAGTTATAGATAGATATAAGAGACTCTTTACCTATAAACGGTTTTAAAAATTGGTCAATCTTGTATTTGACTAACCAACAATAAACATGTAATTTAAACACGAAATAGACTGAACAACAATTTCATTGGGACTTGAAGGATATTCTTTATTTTCTTGTAACTATTTTATTGTTCTTTTATAGAAATAAATTTCTTAAAACAAAATATAAGGGGGACTATGATGGCTTACTGATATGAAGTAGGTATGACCAGGAAATTGAATTGAATAGTAAATGTTGACTAACTGTATTTACATCAATAAAGTGTGCATTTACTTATTAGTAAAGGGTTTATTTTTAACACCATGTTGAGCAATTATAACCAGAAAATCATTATAAATAGAGGGAATTCTCAAATCCATTATATTTCATATTCATGTTTACATTTTCTTCAAGCCATAATAAGCAACAGCTGTATTGACACAAAGAACTTCTAATTACACAAGTGCCCAAAATAATGTGTGATGATTTTTTCAAAACCTCTATGGAAAATCCGAAAAGATATATTTTTGTTACTACATTACTGTTAAATCTAAGGTAGGTATGTCAGGTATGTGGTATTTCTTAGCTATGCTAGTCAGTGACCCATTAATCTAGTTCTACCAAGGTCAAAGCTAATGTTATTTCTGTACAACTATAAAAATAATATTGCATTGAAGTTTTACATATTTGTGTGAAGTCTTGAGCATAAAGGTTTCACAGAATAGGTTTTATGATGTAATAATTGTTGATACAGAGACACCATGATCCACTGACCCAGTAACAATTTACAATCAGCATAATATCAACATTTTTTATGGCAGAAAAGTGTAAAAAATCACTAAATTGTTCAGATTAAGCTCTAGGAGGTCATCTTTGAACAATAAAACCGCATAATGAGGAGAAAGCTAGCACAGACGCTATTTATGGTAGAACTTTATAGTAAGTTCATATTTATTTTAAGAATGCCTGACGAGATATTAATTGGATTTGACTGCAGATTAGTCATACAATCTACGACGACCCTGGAAATATTATTATCAACGTCCAATCTTCATTTCCCCTAGTACGTCATAGAAAATAATCAACATGCACCCCTCTCCCCGCCATAACGTGCCATCGATGACGCGTGGGCCTTCACAATGTTACGAAAGTAAAATAAGCAAATTAACTCACAATATTTAAAATAAAAGCTAAAAATCACGTTACCTCGCCACTCGCAATGTTGATCGCTAAATAAATATCACCAAATGATCCTCCTCCGATTTTTTTCAACACCTTATATTTTCCAGTAATCAATATTTCCTTCCGTGAACTCATAAAAGTCGACATGGTTGCAGATTATTTATAATCGTCCCGGTATTTGTAAAATATAACTCGAAAGCACTAATTACGCACTTTTAGAATAAAAACAATAATAAATTCACGGCTACATTTTACGAAACTGTGACTGAATGGAGGACGTAATGCGTTCGAAAAGTAGGCCACGCGTATATCTCAGTACTTTCTTCTGATTAGAATTTTAAAAAATATTTGTGTCTCAAAGGTATTTAAATAACCACAAATATTTTTAAAATTATTGTGTAACTTTTGAAGTGCAAATATGCGTTTGATACTAATGTACGGTGTTTTCTATTTTTAAATCTCATAAAAATCAATAAAATTTCGAGCAAGGAGGTAATATTATCTAGTTTCCAAACGTAGCCATTTACGTTTAATGTTGCCAGTTTTCAACAACGAAGATTTTTTTGTTGTTTGGTAGAATTATAAATAAAACGTGGAGAAAAGTAGATGACATTACCTTATTTTACTTTGTAAACATGTTGTGGTTTATGTATTATGTTAAAATTATTGTGTCAAGGTTTCCTAAAAAGCGTGCCTTTTTAATCTACAAGCAAAATGTATGAATTCGATTACAAATAAAACGATTTACAAAGTTATGAACATCTATTATAGATACATGCGAGTTTAATTTTAGGTCTACATGTTTAATTCAAAATTATTAGAAAAATATTATAAGTCTCAAAAGACAGCATATCTGTATGCCGCAATGAGATAATTGAGATGACCGGTCACTATACATAGCTAACATAGCTAGCTTCCATGACGTTTCACAGTGCGCGATTGGTGGTGGGCAGGCTGAATAGAGAGTTCCTTCTACTTTTGTCTATAAATTTTAAACACAAGAAGTAAAAAAACGCGCGCGCTCTTTGAAAAGTTCTGTTTATCGTATACGCGTAAACGCGCGTCCGGTTTTTAGTCGTGGGAAGTTGAAAATTAATAGTCCTATAGTGTTAGACTAGTGAAATAGTTCTAGACTAACCACAATAATATAATTATGATTAGGTACAGTAATTTCACTGAAAAGTATGCTATATTTATTAAGAAATAGGTAGGTACTCACCAATATACTTTTTTATGTTTGGTACTTGTGGGGTTTATTTTCAAAATTTAATGGCAGAAGTACAAATACTAAGAATTATGTATATTTAGGTAATTAGAATCACTCTTTCTGTAGACATTGAGTCATTATAATATGTAGAATGATTAATAGTTAGTATATTTTATCTAAGCAATTGATACTCATTAGTACTCTAACAACCTCTTGAAAACTTTCCATACATTAGTTAAATACTTTGAATATTGCAAAAAGATGATTTTCAGAATGAGTCATCAAAAACTTTTGTCTGAACAATACAGGTGTTGAGATTCTTGTTAGTTTAATAACTGGGTATTTGGAAAACAAGTTACAGGGAAAAAGAACCAAACTCCAAAAAATGCTCCAAACTTTTATCAGTTTTATCTGTAGGAAGGTTTTCTTATAAAATTATACTTTTGTAAGGTAATACCCCTTTATGTAGTTTGGAGATAGTTTTAAAGTATGATACAGTTGTCATTGTTATCATAACACAATTATTTGCATATTGAGGTAAAAAGTTACAAAACTTTTATTTTAGCTTGTGCTGAAGCACAAAGTTCGCAATAAATAGTCTCGTAGCGATTTGTATTCACTGCCACGGTCGACTGTCTCAACGATCAGCGATGTCTTCATGATGTAACTAAGAATAAATTGTTAATAGAGCGATCTAAACGTATGTAGGTTAACATTCAGACGCCCTTTGCACACCAACTCATTTAATGTTATTTGAACACTTGTGCACTATGAAAATACTTGAAACTCACTGTACACGCAACCTATTAGTTTAGCAGTTAATTGAATAGAAAATAAAAGCCACTTACCTCACCGTTTGAAATGTTTATGCCTAAATAAATTTCTCCGAAAGAACCGCCACCTATTCTTCTGATTATTCTGTATTTACCGGTAATTAATAACTCTTTCCTAAAAGCTAACGCATGTTCAAATGTATTCATGGCGGGCTTATGTTCGTCACTTAATTTAAATAATAAATTTTGAGCAAAATAACACAAAAATACTTCAAATAAACACTCCAATACTCTGACAGACAGCTGAGATCAGTGTTGCAAATTAAATAATTGCATATTTTTTCCTACGTAAAGAGGTACAATGATGAGAAAATAATAGTTTCTGAACGACACTTACCTAACTTTTACGGATATTTCTCCATTACAAATATTGATGGTAATATTTTATTATATACTAATCCTACTAAAAATCCCACAAAATAAATAGGTAATTAATTTATATATCATTGAAAATGAACGACTACAATTATTAAACAAGAATCATTACTGCTGAATGTAGTCCTTTCTTTTCTGCCAGTCACCATAAGTCAGTGCCACATACGAAGCTTACGGATTCAAAGGTTTGCATCCCAAATTACATCCATATTCCATACTTGTATCCTCATCTCAATACGTCTGTTTTTTAATTTAGGTTTGTAGGACGATGTATAAAGAATGCTTAGCTGCAATCAAAAGATGACCTTTCCAGTAGGCAAATTGGCCGTAGCCGTATGCAGTTCGTGAGAAGAAATGGGACACTTCCTGTTCCGAAAGTAAATATTGGCGAACTTCCAGTGTCTAGGTAGGAACACAACAAAAACAACCCTTCTATTGTCCCAGTCTTCGAGGAGGTGATGACGAATTTAGAAATAGTGCGTTGTAAGGTTTATTGACTATCACCAGTTTATTTCGAATAATTTAAAAAACTGTTTTTTCGTATACCTCTGCCCAACCCTTCGGGAAATACAGGAGTGAGTTTATGTATGTAGTTTTTCGTAAAAATATTTTATAGATAATACTTATTATAGGCGTTATGTAAAATGAAAAGAATTTATTTTTATTCATAGAAGCTTACTTACATAACATCACGCCTGTATACCCCGAAGGGTTACGCAGAGGTGGAGCAATGTACACCCACAGTTCGCCGGTATGTTTAGGTACCATCTCCCATGTAATAGGGTGCGAGCCTGTTGCCATAAACCGGACACAGATCCTAACTCCGAGCTGCTACTCAGAATTTCATAGTAAAACCCTCTTCATTAACTTGGCCCTTTTGGCAAAGAGCTACAGACCTCAGTCAGTCAGAGCAGGTTGACCATCCTTTTTCTGTTTTTCCCCTATTTTTGCTGGTCGCTTAGGCTGCAACGCAACAGATTTTCCAGTAGAATAGCAGCGTAGGCACGATTAGGGGTCGACATAGGTACCTACCTGTGTCGTTTCCGCAGCCGTGTTGTTGGTGTGCGGGCGCAGGCGATGGCGACGCTTTCTTATTTAGGCCAAAAATGCATAGATACTGAATGAACCTAGTGCTAGGCGTAGCTGGTCCTGACCACACGTCGGGTTATAAACGGCCATTCAGGTAATAGGTAAGCACCAAAGCAAAGCAGACACCCTACCCGGTGTCTGCTTTGCTTATTTTTTTAAAACGAATATCATTATCAGGGATGATGAAAGCCCTGAACAGATTTTACGTCAGCTTTGCTTACTTTTGCTAACTGGGGGGGGAGATTGCTAAGAGCGATACCCGTGTCCCGGCCTTTGGCAGTGCAGGATCACCGTGGGGTTTTAGTCCGCAAGAGTCCGACTCAACCATACGTTTTTCCCCGAGGTTATGCTTATAATACTTGAAATACTTGCTTACTTGCTAATACTTGAAAGGCCCCTGACTTTAAGTTGAAGATGGATTTTCTGTTGAAGTAGTGACTAGGTAAGACCAACTACAGTATCTAAGGAAGGAACGACGAATGAGTTAATATCAAAACACATGGATTTCTCCTAATAAACATACTTCTTTATTCAGTAACACCTTCATACAATATTTCAGCATTACAACGTATAAAATAACGCGCACTCTTGTGCACTAAATATTAATAAAAATATCCAAACGATAAACATATCAAAATATCCAGTAGTTCTTGTTAATAAATTCGAGAAATTTTAACGTAAAATTGAAAGTTTAAATATACCCAGATAAATGAGTAAAATACATAGCTCTCTACGAATACTAGGAATCAATTATAGTGTGTAGGCGTACGCCTAATTAACTAGCAATCTAATACGCACTTGTGAAAATCCTACATAACAACTTGCGTAGACAATACTTCTTGTAAAATCTTGAATGCCTAAAACACGCCTGATACCATTTCTGGCCAATTTTTGAACGTCGTTAAGCCTTTTCCTGCACTTATCAATCAATGGACAAATGTCAGACCAGTTATCGATAAATGCTATCAAATAAGACATCAGTTTCTTGTTAATTAGTCTACCCATTTGATTTAAACACAGCCAAAAGAAAAATACAAAATAATAAGGTATAATACAGTAGAACCACGATTATTTGAATTTCGAGTATCTTAACCCTCAATTGTCTGAACGTTGACTTAGTTTATCCGAACGTTTTTGTTGCGAATTTGTTGCTCGCTCCTTCTCAAACGGCTGCAAGACTTACTTTTATCAGATATTTTATATTTCAACGATAATATGTGTGTCAAATTTTAATAGCCTGTACTGTTCTTATGCAAGGTGTTGTTTTTGTTTGATCTTATCCCAAAAATCTCACATTTCTACTATCCGAACTAGTCTCGATCCCAATTCATTCAGATAATCGAGGTTCTACTGTACAATAATTGAGTCAATATTTTCACACATAGTAAAGTTCAAAATTAGTCAAAATATGACCATTGCCTCATTTATACGCTGATTCTGTATAATCTGTGGCGGCGCGAGCTGCGCAGCTAGAGCGCATGCGCGGTAAACAGCTGATGAGGTGATTGGGGCCATTTTGTTACAATAAATCTAACTAGTTTAAAACACTTGTTGGATACTATTATAAACCTCGCCCCCACTAGGGTTTTAAGAACCCCTGTTACGCAACAGTTTCATTAACGACTATTAAATAAGTCCAAATTCATTAAAAATCTTAATGCCTTTTCTGAGACCATGGTGGCCTGAATGAAATATGACTAAAATGGTAAGTCCGTAGCTGACTAATCGGAGCAAAAATGGAACAATTTACAGGTTTTAATTTATATTAGCTGTGTGTATGTTTAGGCGAATTTCTTTACTCCTCCAAAATATATGAAGAGGTCATTTTAAATACAACAAACATTGGAACAAACATTTGTATGACCTACAGATAGTTATTCCGGGTCTGACTGTTTGAATATGTGTATATGTTTGTAAACTCACCCACGATACAGGAGAAATTTACAGAGTGGAGGATGTTTTATAAAAAAAAAAACTACCCAAAACAGGCTATGGAGCTCTACAGTCGTTTTAAGACTTGACGAACTGTTTAAAGACCATTACAATAACCAAGTTTCATTCAGGCCAAGGATCTGTCATTTTACTTGTAAGGGCAAGGCATGCATTTGAGGCGCGCAAACGCGGCTTTTTCTAAGGATTCGCGATGATCGGGGTGGGCCACTTGGATCAGTTCGTAGGCCCGTTGCGCGAGCGTTCGGCCAAACAAGTACGCGACGCCTTGTTCAGTGACCACGTAGTTTACGTGAGAACGACTTGTGACCACGCCGGCACCTGGAAGTTACAAAAACAACTTTTTACACAACTTATTCAGAAAGGTTTCATTTAGGTGTATCTATGGATTTAGGTGTATATATACTCAGAACACCATTCTGACTTCAGAATAAGTGAATTCTTCTTGTTTTAGGTAGACCAAGTTTAAGAAATTGGCTGAATAACCATGAATTTAGAAAAGATAAAAGCCATCGAAGATTAGTTTCGTTCTCTTTCTAGCAAAACAAAATTTAACAAGGAGTTTATAATTATGGAGGTTGTAACATATCGAGGGGTGAAAGGCTATTTGGTTTAAGCGACATCTAAGGCGATATTGAGTTATATACATATTCGGAATCAGCGAATTTTTTTCCGTGGAATGATGCCGGATTCATTAAAATCAGAGCACTTTTATGGCGTTTAAAACAATACTATTTTTGGGTTGTTTCCAAAGTGGCAGTGTATTAACCGACCGCGACGTGGATTTTGCATTTCTTTACCCGACTGCGACAGAAGGAGGGTTATGTTTTTCGAGAGTATGTATGTATAATTGTTTGGCACGCTCTGCAGCCTGAACGGCTCAATGGATTTTAGCTTGAGAGGTGTCGTTAGATTCGTATTTACTGTGAGAGTGACACTGGGTATATCAAAATAAAAAAAACAAAATGGCGTATTTTTGGCGCCAAATTCAAATGTTTGGATCGCTCTGCAGCCTGAACGGTTCGATGGATTTTAGCTTGAGAGCTATCATTCGATTCGTATTTATTGTGAAAGTGACAATGGGTAAATTAAAAATACAAAAAAGTAAAAAATAAAAAACGGTAATTTAAAAACTAAAAAACCCGACTGCTTTTCTAAGTATTTATGAAAAAGCCCTAAAACAAACTCTGTCCAGGCGCCTTCTGCGCCTGGACAGAGTTAGCCTGCGACTGGTGGCGGGGACTATCACTGGCCACTGCTCACTAAACAAACATTTCCACACTTTAGGCATCACAGACAGTCCTCTATGCAGAGCGTGCATGGAGGCAGAAGAAACGGTGGCGCACGTGCTCCTCGAATGCACCGGCGTCGCCCAAACCCGCAAAGAAACCCTCGGTACACCAAAATCCCTTGCGGACGCCCTGAGAAGACCGGGAAGACTGATCTGCTTTTGGAGGGAGGTGGGCTGGTTGGAATAGCCCCCACCACGGCTCACGCACAATGGTCCATTGTAGGACTAAGTGCGGAAACCAAACCCCCTAACATAGAACATAGCCCTAAAACAAGAAAGTCGTTGTACCCGATTGCACTTAAAATTGTAGCAGTCGGGACCCATTCTAGAAATGGAGGCTTAGTGTATTGAGAGCACAAACCAGACCATGGTCCAGAATGGGTCCTGACTGCTACAATTTTAAGTGCAATCAGGTACAACGACTTTCTTGTTTTAGGGCTTTTTCTTAAATACTTATAAAAGCAGTCGGGTTTTTTAGTTTTTAAATTACCGTTTTTTTTTTTAAATTATGTACTTGAATCATACAATCATATTAAAAACTAAGACATAAACCAGTTACCCTTTCCCAGATAAATAATTCAATAAGAGTAACAGCGTTTTTCCTGTTCCAAATTTTTATTAAGACGTAATTTGAATCATTTTGACTTCCACCAATTACACGGTGTGATGTCGCTTAAACCATTTTTTTTTTAACGAATATCATTATCAGGGAAGATGAAAGCCCTGAACACATTTTACGTCAGCTTTGCTTACTTTTGCTAACTAGGGGGGAGATTGCTAAGAGCGATACCCGTGTCCCGGCCTTTGGCAGTTGCACCATCACCGTGCGGTTTTAGTCCGCAAGAGTCCGACTCAACCATCCGTTTCTCCCCGAGGCGGAGGCTGGCCACGAGAATATCCCCAAGACAAATAAGGGGGGGGGGGGGTCTGAAATTATGCTTACGTAATACTTGAAAGGCCCCCTGACTTTAAGTTGAAGATGGATTTTCTGTTGAAGTAGTGACTAGGTAAGACCAACTACAAAGTCAAAGCATTTATTTAAATTAGACCATTTACAGGCACTTTTGAATTGTCAAGAAGTTACAGCAAGTTGAAGCTAGTTGCTCGTTCCAAAACGTAGATGTCTATGGAGAAGAACGAGCAAGAAACTCCATGGACACTCTTTTCAAAATGATTTTTACAATATCATGGTTACAAAATTCTTGTTGCTTTATGTGAAAACAATGGACGTGACTAAAAACAAAAGAAATAATAATACCTAATAATAAAGAAGTAAACCATGGTAGTTAAGAGATGACCAATCCCAACTGACAGCGCCCGTTCACGAAAATGACGCGTGGCTCAGCACCACTTAGCTTAACCATCTTAAAGGGAACCAAATGATCCAATCCACGCGCCACCATCAACGAGACATTTAAGTGAGCATGACAAAGCTCCCAACCACCATGCTTACCGCGTCCAGTGCATACGAATTTGATATGAAAAATAAATGGCTCCATGGTACTCACATTTACAAAATTGAAATTAATGATGCTACATTATATAAAATTAAGGTTTTAGTGAAACTAAACGACAGATCATGTGGAATAAAAAAAAAATGCTATAAAAATAACGGTACACGTTAAGGTAAATAAAAAGAAATAAAAGTGGTAAGAAACATCCCCATAAAATAATATATATTAATTTGTGAACTCGAGTCTCTGTGGAGCAGGATGTAAATCATTAATATATACTAAAAAGAGAAACGGACCCAATATTGAACCCTGCGGAACTCCCATTTTTATTTTTAGGCCTGATGAATTTACACCATTTATTTGAACATGCTGCAGTCTATCATTTAAGTACGATTCTATCAAGCTACGCGCTAGATGACCGAGTCCGTAATGCTCAAGCTTAAGTAGGAGTGTTTCATGATTTACGCAATCAAATGCTTTCGAGAGGTCGCAATAAATGCCAATGGCATCCTGTGAGTCCTCCCATGCATTAAAGATGTGCTTAATTAAAGTGACACCGGCGTCAGTAGTACAACGCCCTCTGGTGAAACCATACTGTTGATCGTGCAAGATGTTGTTGCAGTTGAAATGATTGAGCATTTGATTGAGTATCACTTTTTCGAGCACCTTGCTGAAAACGGGAAAAATCGCCACAGGTCTATAATAATTGTTGGTGTCTTTGCTATCCCCGGACTTAAATAGTGGTATAACCTTGCTGTGCTTCATTAAAGTAGGAAAAACTCCTTGGTCTATACACAAATTAAATATCAATTTCTAATTGCTTTGAGGTAAATCCTTGAATATTTTGATGAAATAATTATATGGAATGCTGCTTACCCCCGTTTTTAAAATTTGGTAAGTGATTGCTAGAAGATACCTTTTTGTCGATAAGTTTAAATTCATTGTTGTTGGTATCCTCTGTTGTCTTAATTACTAGTTTAAAACATTGTTTGTTGTTACCACGTTAACATTAGTATTATTACTAAATAGTGTGGTGCTAATTATGGAGGACTTCGACATACTAATTATGTCCGAGTTAATATTAAAAGCCAAAGCCAAGCTATCTGACGTCTATATCTAATGGGCAGATACGCTGTATCCCTAGTCGATCTTAATTTATCAACAAAACTGTTGATGTCTAGAAACATAAGTTTGTCACTATAGTGACTTATAAGAAAATGCATATGATTATTTAACATATGAATGTTATTATTTTGTCTGTTTGAGAGGTGCTCAAAGTAAGGGAAAGCACACAGTATTACTTTATGACAATTAATTTTCAAAATTTCGGTGACCCTGTCAGTAATATCATCTTTAGTAATATTTAAGCTGTTATCTACTAATACAGTAATTATAGAATTTGGCTTGTAATCTAATTTTGCTACTGTTGACATTATTTCATTGTAGGATGACCCAGGCATACAATAATTCTGAGCAGAATCCCTCAAGTTGTTGTTCAGTAACTTCCCAAGCCCCTTTCCTAGACTGTCTGAAAACATAATGAGACAGCAACAAACTTTATTACCAGATATAGAACTAATGCCTTCTTGGAGAACAAGAGAAGAACCATTTTCAATATCTGGTATTACTACTAAATCTGGGATGCACATGACACTATCAGACTGGGACGGGTCTTCCGTTACCTCAGGCTGGGGAACCTCAAGATGAGATCTCTTCTGTAAGGAACACTGTGTGGAGCTGAGAGACAGCGGGTCCACAGTGTCTGCATTATAATTACACATCACCACTAATTCATTTGTGGCCAGGATTATGCTCTTTTATTTGGTTTTGAGAGCTCTCATATTTTTGAGAAAGAGAATGTAGATCTTTCCAGCACCTCAATTTCTGACTGCAGAAGTTGAGTGTCCACCTCATATAATAATATGTTTGTGCTGTCTTCTAATTTAATTTGTTTTTTTTTTTTATAGGTAGGTAAACACGTTCTTTCCTTAGTTTGATATTGTTGAAATTGTGTTTTTCTTGTTTCCTAAACTTACATTTATTAATAATTCTATTAAACTTTGCATATTTTTGTATTTTGTTATGACTCACTGAATAACTACTATTATTATATTTTACAAGAGAATCTTCAGTGAGGTCTATTGTAACTAAGGAGTTTGGGTTGCACTTACTATTCAACAATTCATTATATAAACGATTTGTATCTTTAGCCTGGGTACATTCCTTTTCCTTCTGTAACTTGGTAATTTTTAAATTACAATGAATTAATTTATCCTCTAAGTCCCTAACTTTGCTCAAAGCCTCCTCATACAAGTCGCTACAGTTTTTGAACCCATCAGTGACAGACCGCAGTTTGTCCCGTTCATCGAGAACATCAAGGTAAAGTTGATGAAGGTCCACTAGCTCCCGCTTCAGGCATGTGTTTTTGTTAATGATGCCCTTTACTTCTTCCTCACATTCGTCTCTTTCTTGTAGTAATTGTTGGCACTGGATGTTAGAAGCCTCAAGTTCTTCGAGGGCCGTTCTCAATTTAACCTCCATAACCTGAGTAGTAGCCTTACGGGTCATCGCTGACATGGTTGCAGGAATAGTAACTGAAATTAGAATTGAAGAAGCGGTGAGAACTTATTAAATAGACAAAAGTAGGAAAGGTGGGAAAATGAAAGTAAAGAAAATGGGAATGGTAGTGTTAATTAGTGGAGAAGAATGAGGTAGGCTGTCACTTGATAAACAACTATTATGATAATATTAAATGCAAAGTTACAATGATGCTAAGTAAATAAGTAAGTAAGTGACTTTTACTTTTTCGTTTGTGGGTAGGCTTAGATCTTTACAAAATGCACATCAATAACTTTATAGCTAATTGAGAAAAATTTACTCTTGTCGATGTATTATATATTATCAAATACTAAAATGTTAAGGCTTTAATCAATACTAAGATTAGTCTTCAGTATGAAAACAAAGTGTTAAAAAAAAAGTGAGTGCAAAGTACTGAATCTACGAAAATACAATGAGCTGGGACTAAAAGAGTGCGTGTAACAAAATATTAATGATAATTGTGTGCTATAATAGAACAAAAGTAAACAATACTCCCCGTGAAATCCACAGTTTGACATCAGCTGATTTTTTCTTTGTTTATTCACGGGAAAACAATAATCCCGGTATATATACACCTTAAATATACTTAAAAGTAAATTAAAACTAATTTTATAATACGGATTAAATACAGTATCTAAGGAAGGAACGACGAATGAGATAGTATCAAAACACATGGATTTCTCCTAATAAACATGCTTCTTTATTCAGTAACACCTTCATACAATATTTCAGCATTACAACGTATAAAATAACGCGCACTCTTGTGCACTAAATATAAATAAAAATATCCAAACGATAAACATATCAAAATATCCAGTAGTTCTTGTTAATAAATTCGAGAAATTTTAACGTAAAATTGAAAGTTTAAATATACCCAGATAAATGAGTAAAATACATAACTCTCTACGAATACTAGGATATCAATTATAGTGTGTAGGCGTACGTCTAATTAACTAGCAATCTAATACGCACTTGTGAAAATCCTACATAACAACTTGCGTAGACAATACTTCTTGTAAAATCTTGAATGCCTAAAACACGCCAAATATAATTACCAGCCAATTTTTGAACGTCGTTAAGCCTTTTCCTGCACTTGATATAGTTTCCAAATATTACACGCAGGCTTATTACGTATGAAATAGCAATCAGCAAAAATGCGCAACTATCGCGCAGTCATCGCGCGATCAATCGCTAAACGTCAAAAAAAGACGTATTATGTAAAAATCATTTGCTTATCGTCCGCTGTTGTTTCAATGCAGTTATCGCTACGATACTAGCCCCAAAAACAATTTAGTAGCCACCACTGGAACTAATTTACTAATATCAACAAACAAAATATGTAATATAAATACGAAATAATCGTTAGTCAATACAAGACAATGCACAATTTAGTTCATTGATTGTTCCATAGAGGCAGCACTATCGCTAGTTTGCTATGGTGTGGTTATTGCTGATACATAATACGAATTTGCAATTTAAGAGCAATAATTGCGCAATTTTTGCTATCGCTCGGCTTCTGCAAGATACGTAATAAGCCTGGCGAAGATGTGAAGTTTATGTTACTAATAAAAACTAGGTTTTAGCTTAGATTTTCGTCTTCAAACATGATTTATCAGTCAATGGACACATGGCAGACCAGTTATCGATAAATGCTATCAAAAAAAGACATCAGTTTCTTGTTAATTAGTCTACCCATTTGATTTAAACACAGCCGCGCCGCACTTTGGCTCCAAAATACAAATACCATATAAGTAATACAGTACAACCACGATTATTCCAACCTCTATTACCCGAACCCCCAATTATCTGAACGTTGTGTTAGTTTATCCGAACGCTTAATCATCCAAACGTTGGCGCGATTTTGTTGCTCGCTCCTTCTCAAACGGCTGCAAGACTTACTTTTTTTCAGATATTTTATATTTTAACGTTAATATGTGTGTCAAATTTTAACAGCCTGTACTGTTCCTATGCAAGGTGTTGTTTTTGTTTGATCTTATCCCAAAAATCTCACATTTCTACTATCCGAACTAGTCTCGATCCCAATTCGTCCAAATAATCGAGGTTCTACTGTACAATAATTGAGACAATATTTTCACACATAGTAAAGTTCAAAATTAGTCAAAATATGACCATTGCCTCATTTATACGCTGATTCTGTATAATCTGTGGCGGCGCGAGCTGCGCAGCTAGAGCGCATGCGCGGTAAACAGCTGATGAGGTGATGGGGGCCATTTTGTTACGGTTACAATAAATCTAACTAGTTTAAAACACTTGTTGGATACTATAATAAACCTCGCCCCCACTAGGGTTTTAAGAACCCTTGTTACGCAACAGTTTCATTAACTACTATTAAATAATTTCCAAATTCATTAAAAACCTTAATGCCTTTTCTGAGACCATGGTGGCCTGAATGAAATATGACTAAAATGGTAAGTCCGTAGCTGACTAATCGCAGCAAAAATGGAACAATTTACAGGTTTTAATTTTTATTAGCTATACCCATCGTTGTCACAGCCAATTAATTTCGATGACTACTACATGGTTCACACTTGGCCAGTTAAAAAATTAATCTATACATAGTAAAAAACAAAGTTACCGTCTGTCCCTCTGTACACTTAGATCTTTTAAACTACGCAACGGATTTGAATGCGATTTTCATCTATACATACGAGTGATTTAAGAGGAAAGTTCATACGTATAGAACATCACGCTACAAACCAACGAGGGCCAAGCAGCAACTAAAGACGTAACTGAACACGGGTGACAGCGCGGTATATACAGCTGATAAAATAAATAAATAAAGAGGTGAGTCCCAATACTGTAATTATTACAGAGTTGACAAAGTTTTCGCGATTATTTTCGTGTCCCTATAGTTCGATAGGTGTTTAGTAACAATACGAATATTCAGAATCACCTTTTATTTAGGCGAATTTCTTTACTCCTCCAAAATATATGAAGAGGTCATTTTAAATACAACAAACATTGGAACAAACATTTGTATGACCTACAGATAGTTATTCCGGGTCTGGCTGTTTGAATATGTGTATATATGTTTGTAAACTCACCCACGATACAGGAGAAATTTACAGAGTGGGGGATGTTTTATAAAAAAAAAACTACCCAAAACAGGCTATGGAGCTCTACAGTCGTTTTAAGACTTGACGAACTGATCCGCTGCGTAAGGGCTACGCTAACGGACTGTTTAAAGACCATTACAATAACCAAGTTTCATTCAGGCCAAGGATCTCAGTCAATTTTTCTTTTAAGGGTAAGGCATGCATTTGAGGCGCTCAAACGCGGCTTTTTCTAAGGATTCGCGATGATCGGGGTGGGCCACTTGGATCAGTGCGTAGGCCCGTTGCGCGAGCGTTTTGCCGAACAAGTACGCGATGCCTTGTTCGGTGACCACGTAATGCACGTGGGCACGAGATGTCACCACGCCGGCACCTGGAAGTTATAAACACAACTTTTACACAACTTATTGAGAAAGGTTTCATCTATGTATATCTACATTATAATTAGTAGGTATATGCGGAACCCGAAACACTTGTCTAGTATTTTTATGTAATGAATCTGTATACAAAATTTCAAAACTGTTTCATGAAAAATCAAAGTTATCGAGTCAGTTGCTTATTCTGAACAAACTATATTCAGGTTTCGCATAATACTAATTATAATAATGTATACTATTGTGAAAAAAAGAATGTATTCTCCAAACCGCCACGGCGGCTAATCTTAATGCAGACTAGTCAAGTATGCAGGATATATTATAGTGCACAATTGTGTGCGCAAATACAGGTGCACTCCGTCTTCCCTAACTCTCATAGTCCGATGGGACTATGGGACTATGGTGCTTTCCGAGACACGGGGGTGTCACACTACCAACTTCCAAACTCCGGGTTGTTACTGAGGAATTTCTAATGGGAAAAACTAGTAACACTTTTTGCCCGTCCTGGGAATCGAATCCAGAACCAACTATTATATTTTTTCTTAAGTCACTATGTGTTGGACATAACGGGCAAGGCGTTTGAGAGCTTTGCCATGCTCACTTAAATGTCTCGCTGACGGTGGCGCGTGGATTGGATCGTTCAGTTGGTTCAAGATGGTTGAGCTGAACGGTGCTGATGCACGCGTCATGTTCGTGAACGGGCGCTGTCTGTTGGGATTGCCTTGGACTGCCATGGCCTACATCTTTATTAGTATTATTTAATTGTTTAATATTCACCTTCCTTGTTTTCACATATAGAAGCAACATGAATATTGTAAAACCAAATTGAAGAAAAAGAGTGTCCATGGAGTTTCTTGCTTGTTCTTCTCCATAGAGATTTACGCTTTGGAACGAGCAACTAGCTTCAACTTTAAACTGTAACTTCTTGACATTCAAAAGTGCCTGTAAATGGTCTAATTGAAATAAATGCTTTGAATTTTACTTTGAACCCCACGCTCAACAATCGTGCTTGCAACACGAGACCAACGGGGCAGTCAAACTAAACTACTACTAATATAAAACTAACTAACTACTGTTATACTAATATTAAACAGCTGAAGAGTTTGTTTGTACGTGCTAATCTCTGGAACTACTAGTCAGATTGGTAAAACTATTTCATCTGGCACAATTGGGTAGTTCGCACCACTAACCAATAATTTCAAGTCACAGCTTCTCTAAAAAAGCACTTTATTTTACCCACAAAAACCGATTAATTTTCAATTTATTGTAAAATTACATTTTTATTTACTTTAAAATCAATAAATAGTTAGTCCATTGGGTAGGCCACGTAGTGACGTCACAGCGTGCTACTGCCATACAAAATCTATGGGAGAATCGCGTTTTGACAGTTCATAAAAAGTATGTCAATTGATGGTGGTGGACACTACCCATATTGATGAAGAATTTTGTAACCAAGTTTTTGTAAAATGCCAAATTGAAAGAAAAGAGTGTCCATGGAGTTTCTTGATCGTTCTTCTCCATAAAGACCTACGTTTTGGAACGAGCAACTAGCTTTAACTTGTAACTGTAACTTCTTGACAATTCAAAAGTGCCTGTAAATGGTCTATCTTATCTTAATATATATAAATCTCGTGTCACAATGTTTGTCCTCAATGGACTCCTAAATCACATAACCGATTATAATAAAATTCGCACACCATGTGCAGTTCGATCCAACTTGAGAGATAGGATAGTTGAGAGGGTAGGGTAGGGGTAGGGTAGGGTTAGGGGTAGGGTAGGGGTAGGGGTAAGGTAGGGGTAAGGTAGGGGTAGGGTAGGGGTAGGGTAGGGGTAGGGTAGGGGTAGGGTAGGGGTAGGGTAGGGGTAGGGTAGGGGTAGGGTAGGGGTAGGGTAGGGTAGGGTAGGGGTAGGATACCACGCGAACGAAGTCGTGGCGGGTCAGCTAGTTTAAAATAAATGCTTTGACTTTGGTGGTGGACATACTGACCGACTTTAAGCGTAGGCACGATCTTGGACACCCCCTTCTTGGTAGCGGACACAAAAGCGATGATGGGCGTGCCCAACCCGTCCACTCCCTCCGCCGCACCGCGGATGAAGTCCACTTGCCCGCCGAAACCGGAGTACATGCGGGTACCTGGAACAAACAACACATAGCATCACGCCTGTATTCCCGGAAGGGATAGGCAGAGTGGCTAGCCACAAAGCCGCGAAAATTTTGCTCGATACCGGGCAAGTACCAACGTGATTTTACATTTCATATGTACTTTCTGAGTTTATCTTAGACATCACTGACATCGGTGACGGAAAATATTGTCAGTACAGTTTGACTTATAATCAATACAATATTATAAAGAGGTATTTGGGAGGTAGTAGGCGGTAAACTCTGGATCTACTGAACCGATTTTGAAAATTATTTATACCTATAGAAAGCCAAATTATTTTTGAGTGGCATATACCCTCTTGCTACGACCTGCAGGAGCGGAGCAGTAATGTTTTATAACCACAACGCGAACGAAGTCGCGGGCAACAGCTAGTAATTAGTATCAGTCTGACGGGCCTGTCGGTCTAGTGGTTAGTGGCCCTGACTGCTAAGCCGGAGGTCGTGGGTTCGATTCCCACCCAGGACTAACTTTGTGTGATGAGCATGATTGTTTGTTCTGTGTCTGGGTGTGATTTATCTATAATATGTATGTATTTATAAATTATGTAAGTATGTATATCAGTTGTCTGGTTACCATAACACAAGCTCTGCTTAGCTTGGGATCAGATAGCCGTGTGTGAGTTGTCCCAAGATATTTATTTATTTTATTTATAAGTACGAAATCGCCAATCCGTCTTGAGCAAGGGGGGTGAAGGATGCAGGCCGCTTCCAACCGGTCCTATTGGGGATCTATGGGGGGACGCCGATGTCCGTGTGCGGCGCGTTCGTGTTCCACGCGCGCCTCAAACAGATGTCAGCAAATCGGAGGGACCAGGCAGAGCCGATGCCTGCCGGGGCTGCGGGTTGTGAGCAAGAGATACTGCGCTCCCGAAACGCACAAGAAGGAACATGGATGGGTTTTAGTCATTTGATGATTTCCCATCAAAAAAAAAAAAAAAAAAACCCTTACTTAATGGCGTTTGTGGAAGACACACAACGATTTAACCATTGTCACGTAGGCACTATTACAGACTATATGAAAAGCTAGAGATTATTCAGAGAATTTTGGACAGTGGATATGATAAATTGATAATACGTCATGCTCAGTGGTGATGTGATGAGGGAAAAAATAAGTCCTATGTCCAGCAGTGGACGTCCTGCGGCTGATGATGAAGAGGGTGATGCAAGCCTTACCGATAGAGTCGGAGCACACTTGTCCCGTGAGGTCGACCTCGATGCACGAGTTGATGGCCGTCATGCGATGCTGCAGCGACACGATGTGCGTGTTGTTTACGTAGTCTACCTCCAACATCTCTGTACACAAATTATAGTTATTAGTTCCCGAATTTCTACTGTAATGGGACAATAGGGAATATGCATGAATTTTTATAATCGCATTTATTAATTTATTTGTTGCCCACGACTTCTTTCGCGTTCAGTATTTTTAAGTTAATAGTGTTCATACTGTTTCTGTCTAACCCCTATGTGACATAGCGTGATGAATTGTACCTAAGATTATTAGCTCAGGTTACTGCCAACACTTTATTTTTGTATACCATCACCATCATAATAATATACCATCACGCCTGTATTCCCCGAAAGGTTAGGCAGAGGTGTACCAATGTGCACTCACAGTTCGCCGGTATGTTTAGGTCCCATGTAATAGGGGGCGAGCCTATTGCCATTAACCGGGCACAAATTCAAACTCCGAGCTGCTACTGAGAATTTCATAGAAAAACCCAATAACACTTTTTGCTCGATCTGGGAATCGAACCCAGGACCTCTAGCGTAGCAGTTGTACTTAGGACCACTACGCCAACGAGGCAGTTTGATAGATCTTTTTTTTTTTCAATTCAAGATGGGTAAGCTCTTTTGGATTCTAGTCTTCGTCCGACGTGACATAGACAAAGTCGACGATAGAGTAAGCTTACCCAGAATAAGCCTGTTCACTCTAACTTTGAAGAGATTAGAGGTGAATGCGTTCGGAAATACAGACGCAGGTAGAGAGTTCCACTCCCTTGCAGTTTGTCTTTGTTTTTGAAAAGAAAATTAATGTAATACTGACCTAAGGCGGGGTTGTTGTCGACGAACTCATACAATTTCTGATCTCCTATAAGGAAACTGGTCACTATACGTCCTTTATGGGTCTTCTTCCTGGAAAAATAAATGAATAACGTGTTAACCTTTTTACAATCATGTATAGATGACAAATAAAAATGTACCCAACACGGCACAGTCACGATCGTGTTAGAATATTATTATTTATATATCCTATTATGATTCAAAACATACTCAATTACCACATGTTTTTAGTTATTTATTGTATTTTATATACAACTCTCAATTTGTATACATTTAATTCAACATATCAAATGTATTCAAAGACCGTTATGTTATGAAATCTATTTATTAATTTAATTTAAATTTAAATAATGTAAACATTACTCAATTATTATCAAATTATCATTTTGAAACAATGTCATGTATTTTTACGTTAAACTATAATCTAATATCCGTTATTGATGAATTTGCATTTACATAGTTTGTCCGTTTCCAACTGTTGAGTAGTGGGGATTTGTGTATAAAAGTCGTTGTTTGGCCCGAGCACGGTCACTTCACCTCGGTGCTAATGTGCATGCGGGGTGTCAAAATCGAGGCGTGGCGCGGAAAGCGCGGGCCCGCCCAGTGCCATCGGTGCCAGAAGTTCCGGCACAGCTCGCACCACTGCCACCGTCCGCTCACGTCATGCGGCGCGCGACTGCCCGCGGCCGCGGGAAGAGCCGGCCACCTGCGCAAACTGCGCGGTGGCCCACCCGGCCAACAACATTAAATGCCCCGTCTTCGTGAAAGAGACGAGAAACAGGCGAGCGGGGACGGTGGCCACATCGGCCACTCGGAGACCCCAAGCGGCTCCGGTAGCAGGAGCTACCGGGTCTAGCCAGGAAGCCACACAGGGTGCGAGCCTGATGGCAGAGGCGAACGGGCCTACAAGCCGAGGGTCAGCGCCCATCAAGAAACGGAGGAGGCGAAGGAGGAGGGGGAAGAAGAACAGCAGGAGACCCCCCCCCCCCACCTACACAGCAAGAGGCCCCAACTGCTCCCGCCCCGGCGGCGCAGGATGGAGGAAGGCGGAGGGGAGAAGGCGCTATGTCTGCTGGCGCCAGTATCCCCGAGCTACATAGGGACCTAGAGAGGGTGGCCGCTTCTTTAAGCAAGGCCCCTACTCGGCGTCAGCAGCCGCCAACCCCACCACAACACCAGCAGCCCCAGAACCAACCCCATCAGCCCGCCGCTAGGAAGGACATTACCGCCTGCGCTATCCGTGTAACGCTGGACCTGCTGCGGGCAATAGGGGATGGACAAGACCCCGTAGGAGTGATCCTCGACGGCCTGGCCGAGCTATTGGCCCTCTGTCAGGGGTAACCGGGCCGTCGGGGGTCACCCAGCCGGAATGCCCGCAGCCTACAACTAAAGGCCCGCCTCCTCCGACTTCATTCAAGGACTAGCCCTGTGGCAGATCCCGCCTGCCGGACTAATGTCCGCTGTCACGCGATCTGCCGCCCCCCCGGATTTGACTACACGGGAGGGCCGTACTCATCTACACGCGGCCCCCCCAACCATAGATACTCCACACTCACAACTCGCACGTTGTGTTCTAGGTTAATATAGGCACGACGCGCGCCGACCAACGCACACGCATAGACTCCACAACATTGTTGACTCACGCGATGCAGGCGCAGCACGGACGCGCCCTAAACTCGCACACACTGGTCGGTGTTACACAGTAACAATACCGCCAGAACACACACAACATGGCCCCCCCTTTGCCTGAACGTAACCGGCTAGCTCTGGAAGCGGGATGGCAGGGGGCCAGCTTGCCACTGTGGGCGCGCCAACAAAGTCGGCACCCACGTCGCTGGTCGTCCCCCGCCGGACCTCCCCCAGGTAACTGGGGGTCTCATTCGGCGGAGACTGACCGCCGGGGTTTGCCGTGGACAGGCGGCGCCCTGAGGACACGACGCCGCCGGCGCTCCCGCAGACACACATCATGCAGCCACACACTCTTCGAGTGCCTATAAAGGCAACCCAAGGACGGGCCCGTAGTAACGGGCCCCGGTATAGCCTCCGCGGGCAGGGGGCCGTGCCCCGATCCCGCTCGCCTGTGCCCTACCGCGAGGGGGGTACAGCGCCGATTCACCAGCACGGTCACTTGCTGGGTATCAGTCGTCGAGAGCAGACGTCGCTACGTAATAGTGGTTGAATAAATTATAGATAAGTATACTAGTTTTCTATGTTCTAATTATTGTATTATTAATATGATTATTATTGTTATTTAATTATTGTATTTAAAAGAGTATGTATGGAGTTTCTTGCCCGTTCTTCTCCATACGAAACTACCTTTTGGAATGGGCAACTAGATTCATTAGTTTTAATTATTTTGACGTTCCAAAGTGCCTTTTAATGGTCTAATTGAAATAAATGATTTGAATCTGACTTTGACTTTTAATATATAAATTCACATATATTATATATATAAAAATAAATAAATAAAATGGTATAATAAATATTTGTATTATTTGAAGAACCTATTAAATTTTGTAATCTTTAAAACAGTTAACTTTAACTGGATGTAAATAAAAGTAAATAATAGTATCACACAAATTAAAGTAAATAATAGCCATCCTTAGTTTATCTAACAATCGCATGACCGACTATGGGTAAATAAAACTCTTAAAACAGCAACCGCAAATATTTGTTCCGTGCGGGGATCGAACTCGCGACACGCAGCGCAGCAGCCGATCACGCAGCCACTGCGCCAACCGTGTCGTCAAACTCACTCAAATCAATCGTCAATTCCGAACTCACGAGTGTTTTGTGGGTGTTGAAGGATGAATTCGTAGCTTGGCGCTGAGAGTACGTTTTTGTATTTTAGTAATGGCGGTCAAAGGGTTAAAAGTACCTTTAACGAAGCCAAAACTTTCATGTTCTTCCCATTATTACAATAATACCAAACATTCCGGTTACCTTCTGGAGATATTGAGTGACCAAGTTTAACGGAAACAGGTTTCAAATTAAATACAAAAAAAAATATTCCATCACGCCTGTTTTCCCCGAAGGATTACCAATGCAGAGGGTGTACCAATGTACACCCACAGTTCGCCGGTATATTTAGGTCCCATGTAATAGGGGGCGAGCCTATTGCCATTAATCGGGCACAAATCCTAACTCCGAGCTGCTACTGAGAATTTCCTAGAAAAACCCAATAACACTTTTTGCTCGACCTGGGAATCGAACCCAGGACCTCTAGCGTAGCAGTCGTGCTTAGAACTACTAGGCTATCGAGGCTGTTCAGGTTTCAAATTGTAAAACCAAATTGTAAAATAAATACGCATACCCCATACGCATTGTAAATTTTCAGACCGATTCCGGCCATGGCGACAATCTTGATGCGGACTAGCCAAGTACGTAGAAGATATCGGAGCCATTACCGCCGACTTAGCGTAAGCGACATTTTTACCTAAACTGCGTTTTTCATCGCAAACGACATTTTAAACTATAACGGACCATGGCTCGTCGACCTTAACGCCAAAATAAATAAGTTATTTAAGTTTTAGCAAATGCTAATTCACATTAATAGCGCAATTATTAGCAAAAATATTTTAAAAAAAACCTTCTCCTGTAAAATTTGTTTTTTGTCGGTTACGCAAAGTCGGCGCTAATGGCTCGATATTATAGTGCACAAGTGCACTCCGTCTTCCGTAACTCTCATAGTCCGATGGGACGGCAATCCGACACGACCGGAGAGAGATCAGGCGCAGGACCAACGGCTTTACGTGCTTTCCGAGGCACGGGGGTGTCACACCACCAACTTCCAAACTCCGAGGTGTTACTGAGAAATTCTTAATAGAAAAACACAATAACACTTCTTGCCCGACCTGAGAATCGAACCCAAGACCCCTCGCTCAGCAGTCGCGTTTGCGACCTCGAGACCAACCGGCAGTTACGCGTTACATTACGAACTGTCATAAAGTTTTTTTTTTTTCACCAAAAAGAAAAGTAGTTTCTCTGGTTTTATTTTCCCCTGTAATAAAGTTTAATAAATTAATAGATTAATTAAATTAGTCCTAATGCCCTCTGGCGTTTCTTACTTGTTGTTAGTGATACACCCGCGCTTGAAAAGTTCAACGACCCCGTCGCCAAACATTTCAGAATGAATGCCTAAGTCCTTGTGGCCAGTCAGAGACAAGAGTACCGCGTCCGGGATTTTGCCGATACCTGAGAATTGTTAAAGTCAACATAATTAAGGAGAATTTCATACAAAAACCCAATAGCACTTTTTGCTCGACATGGGAATCGAACCCAGGACCTCTAGCGTAGCAGTCACGCTTAAGACCACTAGGCCAGCGAGGCAGTTAAGGTTAATTTTGAATAATATATAGCAAGAGGTTTTTTACATATACACACACATTAATGTTATGTGTATTAGTTACTGTCACGTAATTTTTTTATTACCATACAACGCGACACTGATCTGCATAGGACATGGCTAAGTGACTGCCCCAAGCATAAATATGATTCTCATTATGATTTTATTTTCAGGATTTTAAAGAATGAAAAGTTCCTGAAACTTGTTATATATGTAATACTAATTTTTGACTATTCAGCTTTACATTTTGCTAGGTACCATGTTTATTTATTACTGGGGCAGTCATCCATACTTCTATTTAGCCATCTTCTACAAACTTATAAAATGAATTACGCGGGAAATCCTAGCGTTTTCACCATAAGAATATCCCAATGTAGCTACATAAGTAGTTACCCGACTCGACCCTTACCGTATGTCGTGATAGCCCTGTGGTTAAGGCGTCCGCCTCTCATGCACGAGGTTGTGGGTTCGCAACCGGGCACGGGCAAGTACCTATGTGACTTTTTTTAATTCATATGTACTTTCTAAGTTTATCTCGGACATCACTGGCATCGGTAACCATGTCAGAGGCCCTTGAGGCGGTTTTGAAACACTGATACTAGGGTGTGTGGGGTCGTTAAGACCTTACTGCCCACACGATAAAGAAAGTACTTACCCAACTGCAGTGTGGCACCATCCTTTACCAAATGCTCTCCAATCAGCTGGCCGATTTTCTTTTCCTCGGGAGAAAGTTTCCCCGTTGGATGCGGAGGTAGCTTCCTGTTCTCTTCCACCACAGTGTCTATGTGCGATATGTGGATTAATGCGTCGCCGAACGTTCGCGGCACTTCCGTGTTAACTTGTGCTGGAATCAGAATATCAAATGTAAATACATATATAATCATCATTATACCACACGCCTGTATTCCCGGAAGGGTTAGGCAGAGGCGTACCAATGAACACCCACAGTTCGCCGGTATGTTTTTAGGTCCCGTGTAATAGGGGGCGAGCCTAATGCCATTAACCGGGCACAAAGCCAAACTCAAGAGCTGCTACTGAGAATTTTATACGTTTATATGTATTTAAAGTCAAAGCATTTATTTCAATTAGACCATTTACAGGCACATTTGAATTGTCAAGAAGTTATGTACAGTAAGTTGAAGCTAGTTGCTCGTTCCAAAACGTAGGTCTCCATGGAGAAGAACGAGCAAGAAACTCCATGGATAATCTTTTCAAAATGGTTTTTACAAAATCATGGTTACAACATTCTTGTTGCTTCTTTAAGTGAAAACAATGAACGTGACTAAAAAACAAAATAAATAATAATAATAAAGTAAACCATGGTAGTTACTAGATTACCAAATCCAACTGACAGCGCCCGTTCACGAACATGACGCGTGGCTCAGCACCACTTAGGTCAACCATAATAAAGTATATATTAATATTTCTTCTACATCTACAATAATATTATAAAGATGAAAGATTTGTATTTTTGTATGTAACGAATGAAAAAAAAAAACTTAATAACTACTGGACTGATTTAAAAAATTACACTTTATGCCTGCCAGAGCTGCGGGTTGTTCGAAAGAGATATCGCGCCCCCGGAACGCAAAGGGCACAAGAAGGAACATGGATGGGTTTTAGTCAGTAAAAGTCTGACATTCCCTCCCGCCGCACCCAGGGCAGGAGAAGGCATTTGATGACTTCCCATCCGAAGAAAAAAAAAATGGCTTTTGTGGAAGAAACACAACGATTTGTCACGTAGGCACTACATATGAAATATACATATGACTATATGAAACGCTAGAGATTATTCAGAGAATTGAACAGTGGATATGATAAATTGAGAATACGTGATGCTCAGTCGTGATATGATGAGGTACTCGTGTGCGGAGATGACAAGGTAAATGCGCGATACGATCTATTTCAGAGATTACTTTATCTACATAATGTAATACATATGTACAGTAGCCATTTGTGATATTTATTTTGGGTACAACGTCATCGCATTCAAAGTATGTAGGTAATATACCTTTACAAAATATTGTACCTAATTTTTATTTTAAGTAAAATTTCTTTACAAACTCTTGGACTTAGGGGGTAAGCTGCTGAATGCGTGACGAATTGACGATAGCGTTACGAAAAGTGTGATCGGGCGAGGCGAACGGAAGGTGAGATGGAGATATAAATTAGTGAAGAAAGAAAGAGAGAGAGTTACGTTTCGTATATTACTGTAGGGGCAAAAGAGAGAGATGCGCGCTCACATTTCCTTTCTCTCTGCCTCTCTTAGCCAGTTACTAGATGGAGCTACAGAAGTTTTACTTCAGTCGTGTGGTCTAAAGCATTTGTATTTTTTTTTTAAACAAAGTATTTCTTTCATATTCTTCTCCATACGCAACAACAACTAAATTAAACCATTTTCCTGATATGACCCAGTGTCACTCTCACAGTAAATACGAATCTAACGACACTTCTCAAGCTAAAATCCATCGAGCCGTTCAGGCTGCAGGGCGTGCCAAACAATTATACAAACATACATACATACATACTCTCGAAAAACATAACCCTCTTTCTGGCGCAGTCGGGTAAAAAGATAAAATGATAAAATAATAAAATAAAAGTTATTGATATTTTACCTATAATAACTTTAGAGTTGACTAGGGCAGCCCTGACGCAATCGACTGAAGTTCCCAAGCTGCAGTACCCATGCGCATCTGGGGGAGTGACCTGCAATTTATTAAATTAAGGAACATACTAAAATTTTCCTTACAGAACTTCGATCATGGTGGCGAATCTCAATGAAGACCAGTGAAGTACACAGAAGATATTATGTAAAAAAAATTAAATTCTCCAGACCGATTCCGGCCCCAGCGACCAGTCTTCATGCGGACTAGCCAAGTACGCAGGAGATATTAAGGTGCACAAGTGTATGCGCAAACGCAGGTGCACCGTGCACTCCCTCTTCCCACCCTCACTCTCAAACTCTCAAGGCACATTTTTACCCGACTGCGCCAGAGGGAGGGTTATGTTTTTTTAACAAAATCTTTGCGCGATGAGACGTGTTCTATATTTAGCCCAAACGAACTAAGCAGGTCTCCAAGACCAGTACTTTTAGCTAGAGCCTTACAAACAAACAATTTTATCTCTCTATAAAAATATTAGTACAGATTAATACCTTATATTATTGACTAGCTTTTGCCCGCGGCTTCCCTCGCGTTAAGAAGTATTATCTTTCATCCCCTATTTTACCCTCTTAGGGGTGGAATTTATCAAAATCCTTTCTTAGCGGATGCCTACGTCATAACATCTACCTGCATACCAAATTTCAGCCCGATCCGTCCAGTGGTTTGGGCTGTGCGTTGATAGATCACTATGTCAATCAGTCAGTCAGTCAGTCACCTTTGAGTTATACAGGGTGGAAATTTATTATGCTACCTGGAGGGAAAGTACTCTAAATACTTGAGTTAGCAAATTTTACTGAAAGGAAACATTCCTTTATTTTTAAAAAGAAACAAAACTGCATTTAAATAATTTTGAAAATACGCTTGCCACACCCGGGAATCGAACAGACTAAAATCGGATAAAATAGCATCCTGTACTTTTATGGCACTTATCGATAGGGTCAATCATAACGATCAAATCCCTGCAAACATGGTAAATTAAAACCTTTGAATTATATATATTTAAGATTTTATTGTTTTCTGTTGGAACTCTGCCAGATTCTGCTGTGGATAACGGTGTTGGTTACCGAGTTATATAAGGTTTATTATTAAGTTTTAACTGTATTACGCTATTCCGTAATTGTTTATTATCCTAAAGAATTCAAAATAAAATAAATAAATAATATACCTAAATACAAGTATCAACAGACCTGAATAAGAGCAATGTCGGGCTTGATGATTTTTTTCCTGAACAGCTTGGGGATGTCTTGCAGGAAGATGGGAATGCAATCCCCGCGGCCTTCGTCGACTGCCTTGCGGACGTTCCCACCCATAAACAGAGACACTGATCTATGGAAGGAAAAATTACAGAGTGAGGTTTTATAAAACTTTTTATACGACATGTTACAAGACAAATCACATAGCCTTTTAGGCGGTTGGCACACTGCCCCGCGCTACGCTCCGTGGTGCGCGGCGACGGAGCTCTGCCCCCCTAGCCAAGTCGCAAACGATAATCGTAAACGCTCGGTAGGTACCAATAGATTTTAAACTTTATACCCCAGAGCCTTAAGTTGAAAATCTATTAAAGATTTCTAAGCGTTAGCGACTGGAAAGAACGAAAACGCTATGCAATCTTCATTAGATCTTCAACTTAAAACCAAGTAGGTACATAAAGTTGAAGATCTATTAAAGCCTACTCAGCGTTTGCGTTTATCGTTTGTTACATGGCTACAGGGGCTGTAGTGCTATTCTGAAAAATTAATTGCAATATCACTTTTGAATCCGAGGTGAGATTCTTAAAATGAGCGAGTTCGACAGGCGCTAGTGTCGAACTGATGACGTAAGAAAGAATTATTATATCGAGTGAGCATTTTGACGTTTTTCAACAGGATTTGATATTCTGCGAAGCAAGCGTGACTATCGAGATGACTTTCGAAGTGATTTGCCTATTTCAGAATAGCATAGCTGGTGATCTGCAACACTACGAACATTACATACTTGCAAATTTATAATATCAGTACGATAAATTAAGATTATTTCTTGGACTTTGAAACCAGAAATAACCGGTTCATTTCATTTATCTAATATTTTTCAATGCAGTATAATGTCGAAACGTGTTTTATCGTTTAATAAGATGTCATAACTAAGTAGATTACGGTTGATTATTTAGTTTATTTCCGATGTTATCAATAACAATTAATTCCTAATCTGTTTTTGATAAGCTTATCAAACGTATCAGGCTTTACTGAGGAAAGGGCAAAGGTGTCATTGGAAAATGCTTGCACTGGTAAACGTCACAGGCATACAGAAGATTTTGTATTCAGTTACAAAATCTTTTGTCTGTTCTGTCACACGGGCGAAGTTGCGATCAGAAGCACATGCTTTTGATCGCAACTTCGTCCGTGTGTCGTCATAGTCACGAATAGAAAAATACCCTATGTCCTTTCTTGAGTAGCTGTAAACCAACAAACAAATTCACTTCCCTAATTATAATATTAGTACGGATATTACATACATAAACTCACGCCTTTTTCTCATGGGGGTAGGCAGAAATTACGTATATTAATAATGTAGATATTACAAGTAAGTACACTGAGTTAAAGTAACTTTTAATGCTCTGAGTTTTATTGTAATCGAATTAAACCAGATGGCTGAAGACCAAATGGCAAGGTTTTATGTAAATTTAATACACAATTATACCCAATTAGCACGAGTTCAAATGTTCAACATTTTTTTCTTCCTATTCTTATTGTCTTGCTATGAATAATAGATACTTAAATAGAAACATTAAAATATAACCATAGCAACACTGATGATATTACAAAATCCGTCTATAATTGACGAAAATATCGGTGAACATACATAAAAAAAAATATTATACATACAGACGAATTGAGAACCTCCTCCTTTTTTGAAGTCGGTTAAAAACCCAACTCAAGAAACTAGTTTGCTCTAGTTTCAACTAATGAAAAGGTTTTTAAGCTGAGTCTACACTCGCAGAGCAATACCCCAGCGAAATCCCTATACTAAACATACCATCCCACCTGTATTCCCCGAACGGTTTAGGCCGAGGTATAACCAATGTACACCCACCCACAGTTCGCCGGTATGTTTTTAAGTCCCATGGAACAGGGGGCGAGCCTATTGCCATCCTCCCCATTCTCCCTATACTACTCCCCCTTATAATAACGGGTCATTGTCCCCTAAACAAGCACCTATACTATCCTTACTAATATTATAAATGCGAAAGTACCTCTGTCTGTCTGTCTCTTCTTCACGCCTAAACCACTGAACCGATTTCAATGAAATTTGGTACAGATATAGTCTGGGACCCGAGGAAGGACATAGGATAGTTTTCATCCCGGAAATCCCCCGGGAACGGGAACTACTAATCCACGCAGACGAAGTCGCGGGCAAAAGCTAGTTTACCATAAGTGTTATAAATAGCCCTTTGTGCAGAGGATGCATGGAGCTAGAAGTGCCGTAAAAAGGGCGGTGCCGGCGCTGCCCAGGCACAGGGCGCAAACTCTGGAGGGGCGCAGAAATACCAGACCAGGACCAGATTTTTTTAAGGGCGCGTCTATAGTATCGCTCATGGCGCATAAAAGGGTAATTAGGGTACTGGGCCCAGAAGAAACGCCACAGCACGTGCATATGGGATGCAGGAGCATGGTTGAACACCGGACAAGGATTCTCCAAACCCCAGGATCGCTACCAGAAGCCTGTAACAGTCTGAATAGGCTGCTAAACTTCTAAGATGGCCTGAGCTGGTTGAAGTAAATAGAGAAACACGCGTTTTGGATGTCAAATCTGTTAGCTTATAAGACCAATTGACATACATACATAAACTCACGCCTTTTTCCCATAGGGGTAGGCAGAAACATCAGAACGCCACGCAAACGCACCTTACATACTCCTTTCGCCTCATCCACATTCAAACATCTGGTCATACAAGCACGCCGGTTACGAGTACTGCGCACCAGACCTTTCTGAAGAACCTCACCAATAAGGTCAGGGTAGGTCTTTAGGGCATCCCCTCCCGGCATTGCCACTCACATCTGCCATATAAATACCTCAAAAGGCTAAGTGCGGAGATACCCCAGCTTTAATATAAACCCCTGCAATCGTATAGAACCACAAATCATCATCTGCTTAGCCTTTTTCCCAACTATGTTGGGGTCGGCTCCCAGTCTAACCGGATGCGGCTGAATACCAGTGTTTTACATGGAGCGACTGCCTATCTGATCTCCACAACCCAGTAACTGGGCAACACGATACCTCTTGGTTAGACTGGACGAGGACCCTGGTCTTGGGTAGAACCACAAATAAACATATATTATCGTATATACGCGACCATACACGTGTAAATTCACGGCCAGAGTCCGCTGCCTCGTGTAAATCCGGCTCCATACTCGAGGCGAGATTTCTATAACACTAGGACTTCAGTCAGCTATAGGACATATTTATCAGACATCAGAGCATAACATATGATTTGGAGGTGGCCACTTGTTGAATGATAAAAAGACGATGTTATTTTGTACATAACACATGATTTGTCACTACCCACTTGTTGCTGATAACATCTAAGATGTCGTAGATTATTTGAATGTCATTGATAACGACCTGGTAGGTGTGGTTGGACACTCTTCTATGACTTTTGTTCATACTAATACCTCTTCTTAGCGTATCGATGGCAAATAATAGAATATAAATAATTAACTGCCTCGTTAGCCTAGTGGTTCTAAGCACGACTGCTACGCTAGAGGTCCTGGGTTCGATTCCCAGGTCGAGCAAAAAGTGTTATTGGGTTTTCCTATGAAATTCTCAGTCTCGGAGTTTGGATTTGTGCCCGGTTAATAGCAATAGGCTTGCCTCCTATTACATGGGACCTAAATATACCGGCGAACTGTGGGTGTACATTGGTACACCTCTACCTAACCCTTCGGAGAATGGCGTGATGGTATATATATTTATATTTATAATTTACGCCTTTGGTGACTGCTACACTCCCTTATTTCGTATCACCAACTTTTATAGCCTATACCAGGGGTTCCCCTTTTTTAATGGCGGCGAACGTACAAGTTAAGAAATTTTTCAAGGCGTCCCGACCTTCTTTTTTTGTTGCCGGGGTGGAAATGAACTCATAGGCAACGCCTTAAATTCTGAATAGCAGTGAATTTAGTTATTTCGTGTCTATTTAAAGGATATGTAAAAGTAAATTGGTAATCGACTTTTGTTTCTGACCGTACATAGAGGTACTTATATTTTTTTTGTTGACTGTACATAGGTACTTACAGCAATGTTTGCTATCTTATTTGTCCACGTTAACAACGCTTAATATCTGGTACTACGTAGTCTATTCACTGTTTTATGAAGAAGATAACCTATTTGCTGTAAAGCAATTTCAGGTAGAATTATTTCGTGGTTTTATTACATTTTAAATTTCGTTGGATGCCAACCAAGCGCAGTGACGACCCAAATGATGTTAAGTGATCATCTCTGCCAATAGACATCTGCAATACCAGAGGCCTTGCAAATGCGTTGTCATCCCAGAGACAAAGTTAAAATGTCTCAAGAAGTATCTGCAAGAATATAGGCTTGCATATACTTTGCTTGACCTGGGAATCGAACCCAAGACTTTTAGCATAGCATTCACGTTTAGGACTACTAGCCTAACAAGGCAGTTCATATATAAAATCCCCCCCTTCCTTATCGTGTGGGCAGTAAGGTCTAACGACCCCACACACTCTAGTAAAAGGGGGGAGGGATATCCGTACTAATATTATAAATGTGAAAGTAACTCTGTCTGTCTGTTTGTCTCTTCTTCACGCCTAAACCACTGAACCGATTTCAATGAAATTTGGTACAGATATAGTCTGGGACCCGAGAAAGGACATAGGATAGTTTTCATCCCGGAAATCCCCCGGGAACGGGAACTATTAATCCACGCGGACGAAGTCGCGGGCAAAAGCTAGTATAAAATAAAAACCTGAAACGACTACCTGAAGGTTTCAGCACATTCAGGGGCGGTGTATTTAGCGTCACCTTCTGTGTGCATATGGTACACCCTGATGTCTTTCAGGCAGTCGCACATGCCGACTTTCGTCATGGCATCCAGGAGAACCACCGGAGTCGCAGCAGCTCCCTGAGAGAACACCGTTTGTCCTGGAAAAACGGAAAGGACGTTATAAATAGGGATGGTAGCTGACAGACGGTGGAGCAAAAAGTGTGATTTTGTCTTTCAATGAAATGCTCAATAGCAGCTCGGAGTTTGGATTTGTGCCCGGTTAATCCATTCAGTGCGGGCAACGCGCATGCAAACGTCAGAAAAACGCGCATGCGCGTTGCCCGAACTTAATGGATTTATGGCAATAAGCTTGCCCCCTATTATATGGGACCTAACATACCGGCGAACTGTGAGTGTACATTGGTAGATCTCTGCCTAAACCTTACAAGGGAATACAGGCGTAATGGTAGGTGACGATACACCATTTAACCTTCTGGGGCAATGCGGAGCACTGATCCTCAAGCGCAACAATCATCGGAGCAAACACATTTTAAGCCCGGATAAATAAATAGAGATTGCCCCAAAGCTAATCTCTACCAACTTCCAAATACCGAGCTGCTACTGAGGAATCCGTAATGGAAAATCCATTTAAGTCTTTTTGCTCAACATGGGAATCCAACACCCCAGTCCACTGCGCATACAAGTGTACTGCCTTTTACCTAAGGCAAGGCGCAAACGTGGACACTTTTGGTGTCTTGTGTCAGATACAAGCTACCGATGAATATTTTATTACTACAGAACCAGTATGAAACCATCCACTCCCAGCGCATACGTAAACATTATTTGTGTCCAGTTGCTTCCACTTAACACATACTCATGACGATCAGAAAGTGTTCGGTGTCGGTAACTGGAAACTAAGTGTCTACGTTTGTGCAGCGCCTAATACTCATAGTCTCTTGTAGATAATATACATTTGCAAGGAGCATTATTTTTATACCTATGTAGTGGGAAGTTCTACGTCTTTTGGTTCCAGAACCATGCACAGAACCCACGGTAAAGATTACAGCGAAATTGACTATTTCTAAAAGCAAGTGTCAATATTAGTTTAATTTATTTATTTATCAGCCGCCTTTGCCAATGAGTAAGTAATTAATTCCGACATTGACCTGAATGTACTGAATTTTTAAAAATACAAAACAAATCATATAAAAACACGAGTATATTTAAGAATAGGTATTATAACGCTACAAACGTGTTAACCTGCTGCACCCAAGTACTAATCGCCTTCAAGAGCTAAAAAGTGAAAAATAACTTTAGCTTTGGAAGTCAGCGGCTTTGGTTCTGTTTGTAGTTTTGTATCGCCACCGACTTCCAAAGCTAAAGTTATTTTTCACTTTTTGGTGTATGAAGGAGGTTGTGTTTTATAAAAAAAAAAAAAACCACTTCTTTTTTCGCTTTTTAATATCAACTTCCCGTCATTCAAATCCATGTCAGAACGGTAATACTAAGTAAATTAACAAGACACCACTTCTACAAATATGTCACAAGAAAGCAGAATAAGTATGCAGTTTGGTTTGGTTTAGTTTTTTTTTTTAACTTATTATTAAGTACCTACTTAACCAATTTTGATTAAATTTATATGGGACTACGTTTGAAGACCTGCTAAAAAACAAATCTGAACTAATTCATGTTTGGAGGAATTACCGCGTAACAAACATACCTACGAAACCAAAACCAGTCCAATTGAGAAACCTCCGTTTTGAAGTCGGTTTAAAAAAAAAAGAAGAAGCATAAGTAGATATTTATATTATTAGTTTAAATGAACTAGAGTTATCTCAATAATAATACCGGCCTATTATTGTTCTAATACAGCTGGGCAAAGGTCACTTCTGATACAGAGCAGACACGAGCATTTTTAACCGACTTCAAAAAAGGAGGAGGTTCTCAATTGTCTGTATAATATAATTTTTTTTTATGTATGTTCACCGATATTTTCGTCAATTATAGACGGATTTCAAAATTTTTTTTTTTGTTGGATAGAGTTCACTTCTGAGTTGGTCCCATTTTCACCAGTCCAGGATCTGATGATGGAATCCTGGAGAAATCGAGGGCAACCACCGAAAATTGTATGCTCGTATGGTGTTTTTGTTACGTAATCATGTCTTACTCAGGTATATGCTTCAGGGTGTCAACATCTGATGCTGCTGTCCTGATGATGATGCTACAGTTCTCCTTAACGGTAGTAGTTTTTGAGATAGGGACTTTTTATTATATTATGTTTGTTCGCGGATAACTTCGTCGTTTATGAACCGATTTTGATTATTCTTTTTTTGTTGGAAAGGGTAAACTTCCCAAATGGTTCCATTTAAATTTCATATAGATCTGATGATGGATTACGGAGACAGACAACGGAACTCTTCAAAAAATTTCAGCAAATCAACCGCGATTGCTGCTATCGCATAAATATGCATTGTTTACGCAATTACACAACATAACATCGCGCCTGTATACTCGAAAGAGTTACACAGATGTATACTTACAGTAATATTTGAAAATTTCTCATCTAAGTAAACGAAATCGCGTATTCTGCTTTCTTATGACTTTTTTTTGCGGTGTCATGTTAATTTACATGACATGACAGTTCCTTCATGGATTTGGATAAAAAAATTGATACTAAAAAGCGAGAAAGAACCGTTTTTAGTTACGTCTGTGGTTATGGTTACTGCTCCGCTCCCGTGTGCCGCAACGTGACATTATACTGCCTATACCATTCCTCATGAATCTAACTATCATAATTATACAATAAGGTTTTTTTTTCGATTCTACTGTTAGTTCCTGAGATTAGCGCGGTTAAACAAACACAAACAAAAAATATTGTTCAGTTGTGAACTGTTCAGCTTTATCATATTAAGTATGGACCAAAGTACAAAGTTTCTTCGCAATATTGTGGTTCACCGATAACCGTACAATCCAAGATAAACTAAGAAAGTACTAATCTTATAGAAAACTTATCAGAAATCTCAACTCCGCCCCCCCCCCTCACCTCATTAATACAGAGAAACAAAGTGCAAACGCATGACATACATACTTCTGTTGTCACGCTTAGAAATAGTTATCATTTTCCTACGACCTAGAAACGTTAATACTACATACATAACTAGTATTGTATCAGCAAGTTATACCTAGGTACGACCAAGGACAGTAGCGGGTGAACGTTTTTCAACCTTATTACTAAGAACGTAAAGGTGAAGTGGTCACCGCAATTGTCCACGATTGTACCTACACAGCTGTTTTATGTAGTGTATCATTAATTCATTACGAGTTAAACGACTAAGGCCGCTTGTAAACACACGTTTTTTCGGCGTGAAAATCTACGGTTAATTCGCCGTATGTGCGGTGATTTTCGTCAGTTTTAGTGTTAAAAAAATGTGACGTGTACAAGAGGCCTAAATGTGACTAGCTTTACCGACGACTTCGTACGAGTAAATGTCGATTACCGCGGATGCCAAGGAAGACGCGGTTTAAAAACTTTACTAAGTTTTTTATTTCTCGCTTTTTAGTAATCAATTTCCTGTCATCCAAATCCATGAAGAAACTGTCATGTTATGTAAATTAACGAGACACCACTAACTAACATATACGAAAACTGGGCAGTTCTGGAAATATTACATACATACGGGTCGAATTGATAACCTCCTTTTTTTGAAGTCGGTTAAAAAGTCAGTGACTATGGGACCACACGGGAAGCACCAGCTTTCAAATAAAAAAGAATCATGAAAATCGGTTCATCCAGTGGTTAATTATGAGGTAATAAACATTAAAAAAAATACAATCGAATTGATAACCTTCTCCTTTTTATAAGTCGGTTAAAAAGTAGCCCTATATCCTTTCTTGGGATTCATAATTAACTCGCACCAAATTTCATCAAAATCGGTTCAGTGATTTAGTCGTGAATGCGTAACAGACAGGGTTACTCTCACATTTATAATATTAGGGGCCGATGTTTCAATCGTCAGATATACCTCAACTGAAGAATAGATAAGTGACGGTTTGACAGGTTATGTATAGACAATATGTCAAACTGTCATATTTATTCTTTAGATAAAAGTTATCTAGCAATTTATAAAGATCAGCCTTATGTATTACTAGCTTTTACTCGCGACTTCGTCTGCGTAAAGGTTATATTTAAAATTCAATCATAATTCGTAAGACACGTGGCGCCATCTATTACTATAAGAACATTATTAATGTTATCCTCGGGAACAGTCCTTTTTTTCGGGATAATTGGTACCCTATGTCCGATACTATACACCTGTTAATGTTTATGCTAAATTTCAGGATGATCGGTTCAGTGGTTTAGGCGTGAAAATGTAACAAACAAACAAACTTACTTTCGCATTACTAATATTAGTTGGGATAATATTAGCATGGAAGTTTATGGAATGTTTAACGAGCGCTAGCGCCGCGCACTCAAGCAAATAACTGGTCATTGTTGCATACCTATCACATACACATCTACTGTTATTTCATTTTCCATTGTTATTCTGCTTTATTCGTTATTTTTATGTATGCGATTATGAGCCTAATTAAAGCCGACGATTGAATAAACGCGATCGAATCTGTGAGGTCTCTATAACAGTCTATGGATAAATCGGCATTTAGTGACAAAAGCAAAGCATTTTCTTCAATTAGACAATTTACAGACACTTTTAAATTGTCAAGAAGTTACAGTTTAAAATTGAAGCTAGTCGCTCGTTCCAAAACTTAGGTCTCTGTGGAGAAGAACGAGCAAGAAACTCCACAGACATTCTTTTCTTTTAACTTGGTTTTAACAAAATGTTCATTACAATATACTTCTGCGTCTACATGATGTGAAAACAATGAAGGTGGATGTGAAACAATATGTAAGCTATGACAGTTAAGAGATGAATCTTACAGCCCAATCCCAACTTACAGCGGCCGTTCACAAAAAGACGGGTGGATCAGCACCATTTAGCGCAACCTAAAAAAATATCTAAAATGCATTTCTTTTGTGTAAGCACTAGTGCGTAAAACCACGCTAAACGCAACGGAGCTGGAGATACCGCGTCATAGTGCCATTAACCGGAAGACACAGCTAAAATAAACTACATTTACACTAAACGATAACGTTATCTGTTTACTAACACGCCATTAGTCTTATTAATATGTTAACCCGGCCACTATCGCCATTTTATAGAAAAAAAATTGTATGTACGCTCGTACGCAAGCGAGTTGTACATGTGTATTTTTGTCCTTAATAAAAATAATAAAAATGTTTATTTCATCAACTTATGTAAATAACGTAGTTTAGTTTGGAGTTGCCTTTTAAGCGAAGACGCGAAAGTAACTGTTTGTTTGTTTGTTACCTCATCATGACAAAACTACTGAACCGACCTTTCTTATCTAGAAATTCGTTAAAAAAAAAAAATGTGACAAATTGTATAGCGCGTAAGCTGCTGTGATTGGATGTTGATAATCCAGTCAACCAATCATTACATTACTTACGCGCGCTTGAAAATTTAAAACATTTATTTTGGAGAAATCGGGGGTAAATCTTTTATTTTTTGAAATCAAGTTGACGTTTGACAGTATTTGTATAGAAAAACTGTCAAACACACAAAATTAATTCGTTGGTTAAGTTACTTTTCAGGGTTGTGGAATTTGTTCGAAAGAGTCACTGCCCTGGAACGCAAAGAGCATTAAGAGGAACACGGATGGGTTTTAGCCGGTAAGAGTCTGACACTCCCTTCCGCTCCCCTCAGAACAGAAGTCATTTGATGACTTCCCATCTTTAAACAATAAAGAAAAACCTAGCCTAAGAATTAATTTTGTGTGTTTGTGTTAGTAAGCTTGTGCTAGGTCAAGACAACAAAGTCAAGCCAAAAGGCAGTCGTTTACTATCTAGGTTCATAAATTGTGACAACATCGAGCATCATTCAAGTCACATTATAATTAAAAGGCAATAAAAACAGCACTCTATTTAAAATGCATGAGGACAATCATTAATTTATTGATAACCACTGAACTTGAACTAGATACAGAAATTGTATTCAAGTGCATTCATGTGTGTAGACTGTAGTGTATTTAAAAACGTCTGTAAATGGTCTAATCGAAATAAATGCTTTGGCTTTGGTCTATCCGCCAACTACCTTGTTAGCCTGGTGGTCCTAAGAGCGACTGCTACGCTAGAGGTCTTAGGTGCGATTCGATCAGTGTTATTGGGTTTTTATATGACTTTCTGCTATCAAAATTGCCTGAAAATGGTCCAATTTAAATAAATGCTTTGACTTTGTTAGGCACATTATGCAGGCCTGAAGCAAACAGAATTAAATTTGGTCAGTACTCAGTATAGTCAAGGTAATTTATTTACTAACATTGAATATTCAGGCATTTTAAGTAGATTCGCTTCATAATCCGAATGCCTCATTGTTCAGGTTTTGCTAACACTCATTGTATTCGGTTCGCGTAAATGTCCAGGAGCAGTCTTATTACTTTTAGGAACGATCGCAATCTAATCTGTCTATCTGTCAAAATGCCATTAATTAACAGACATTGATTCACGCTGAGGCGTGATTCTTTTTATAATTGGTATAATCGAATTCCTGGTGCCATCCATTAATTGTCACACAACAATTACCTAGAATATTAGTGTGGAAGTATAGATTTGCTTGTAATACATATTTACAAACTACACGACAACTATGCTATATCAATAGCTTCAGCAAACCGTAAACGAATTTCCGTTTGATCGATCGATAAAGTTATCGTTGTAATAATAAAAAATATAATGAAATTACGAGATAAGGTGCATGTAAGTGTCGGCCATGGTTCAAAACGCAAATGTTCAGCTTGAACTGATCAAACAGGAAAACTGAGCGATGCAAACAAATGTGTAGTTTGGCGAACGTTTTTTTAAATAATTATCCTACTAATATTGTAAAGGCGAAACTTTATGTTCGTGTCTTCTTCACGCTCAAACAGCTGAACGAATCTAGATGAAATTGGGCACTGTGATACATTGCAATGTGGAATAACATAGGATACTTTTTATCCCGAAAAAATGTACGGTTCCCGTGGGAAAATATATCAAATTTGACGCGGATACAGTCGCGGGCAGAAGCTATATAAGTATATTATATAATTAAAGCTGAAGTGGAAGTGGGCCAGTCATGTCTGCAGACTGACAGATGGTCGGTGGAGCAGACACGTGTTGGAGTGGAAAGAGGTGTTAGGCAAACGCAGTGTGGGACGCCCTGCTGCTCGGTGGACCGACAATTCAAAGGTGGCGGGCAGCGGTTGGATGCGGGCTGCCAGGACAGGGATGGTTGGCGCTCTTTGGGTGAGGCCTGCGTATAGCAGTGGACGGGTATAGGCTGATATGTTGATGACAATATTACTGCCTGACAATTTTTTTTTCAAACTTTTACCTTCAACACCTCCATAACAAGAATATTAAATTATAGCTATGAGGGAAGATATATCACAGTAGTTTTACTATTGGGAAGCCGGTCTAAATTTTAAATGGGTCTGCGGCTTTTTGCATATTGGAATGATTTATTTGCGTATCGCTCTTGAAGTATTTCAATGGCAGGTATAGTTATTCAATATCTTGTAATATGTTTTCTTTTCAGTCTTTAAATAAAGTTATTATTTATATACAGTTGGGCTTTCGTATTTGTTTTTTACATCCTTACTCAAAAACTTACTTGTACTTACTTCTTACTTACTTGTTTTTTGCGTCACTTTTTGGAGATAATATTGTTAGGATAATCAGGCATTGTTTACTACATTTAGTGACGTCATCTCACAATTCCTATATAAGTGGGGTTAGCTCGCCGAAGCGGGCATTTGCTGGTTGGCTTTCGTACGGAAAGGTTGTCGTGAGGTGTCGGCGCTATTTGCAGTAAGTCATTTTCATAGCATTTACCTACTTGTGATTTATTGCTTTGTGTAATTAACGGCTGTTTGCTAATTACGATTATTGATGTCATGTTATTTTTGTTATCATTTAAATGTGTTTAAATTAAAAACTGAAGAATAAATTATTGATTAGTGTTGCCTGTTTGTTTTTTTTTAATAAAATCCGGCTCTTTATGCTAAAATCAGAAGTGGGATTCACCTACATACCCACATAAATTAAATTATTAGATTCGTTTTGAAAAACAGCCGTTAATTTGTAATAAATATGCCTCGTTCGTCTCATGATGATTCTGATGTGTCACCGTGCCATAAAACAAAGCGTAAGCGTAGCAAATCGCGTCGACACCGTTACGATTCTCGTCCACGCTCTCGTCGCGACTCCGATTCACGATCACGGTCGCGATCTCGTCGCAAATCTAAGTCGACTTCTCGGTTACGTTCCCGTCGCGATTCCCGGTCGCGACACACACGCAGTCGCAAGGGCATGGTTGGACAGGCGTTGGCAGCCATAATGACGCGGCTGGATGCTATAGAGGGAAGCGCGGCTAGCACATCGCAAACGCCTCCACGCGCTGAAAATAACACCGGCTTTCCCTGTAGTAGTGACGTACCATCCGCAGCCGAAACGTTAGCTGATGCCCTTAACGCTGTGATAAATAAAGTGAAACCGCATAACTATTACGTATCGAATTTCGATCCAGCGGTTCACAACTTCGAGACATGGTGCGACGAAGTTGAGCGGGCAAAATTAACGAATAATTGGAGTGACTCGGAATGTCTATCGCGGGTAGCTCATTGTTTAAAAGGGGATGCTAAGACCTGGTTGAATGAATGGGCTACTAACGACCGTTCTTGGAGCAATTTTATTAAAGAATTTAGATCTTTATGTCCGCACAAACTTGATTACGCGAATATCCTCTTTGAGGTTATGAACACGAACTCTAATAAATTCAATACGTATGCTGAGTACGCTCGACGCTCGCTGCTACGACTCCGCATCATAAAGGGTCTAAGCGAAGAACTGATGGTTGAAATAGTGGTTCGAGGTATCAATGACGCCCAAGTCCGAGCCGCGGCAGCGAACGCCGAGCTAACTGTTGATAATCTAGTTACATTCTTAGCCATTTATACCAAACCTAGCCTTAGCAAACCTGACAATCGTACAAATTCTAAACCCAACGTATCTAACAAACGGAACAATGTACCCTCGGGTAGTTCGTGTTACTCATGCGGTAGAACGGGACATTTGCGGGTCAATTGTCCTAAAAAGCGTAAACCTGACGAAAAGCCTAATACGGTGACATGTGCCTTTTGCAAGAAGGTTGGGCACATCGAGGGCGATTGTTATACGAAGAAACGAGTTGAAGCTTCGAATAGCAATCAACGAAAGGTGAACCTTTGCAAACAGGTGCATGGCTCTTCTGAGGCTAGCGATATAACTACCGCCGTAATTCAGGGTATTCCGGTCGACGTTTTGATAGATAGTGGGGCGCTTGATGTGTCTCTAATCTCTTCGGATATCGTTAAACACTTTTCCTGTTCACGAAAGCCAACCTATCGCGTCCTAAAAGGAATAGGTAATAACGGAATTGTCGCTCATGAGTACGTTACCCTAACGGTTGAGTTCAGTAAAATCTCACTTGAAATAGACTTTGTTGTGGTGCCGGCATCATATATGAATACACCGATAATTGTCGGAACCGACGTGCTTAACAGAGATGGCGTTACGTATATAAGAACAAAACACAATCAGTTTTTGGCACACGCCTCAAATCCAATTTGTACAGTAAGCGCTGTTAAGCCTGTCGAGCTCTCCGATATTAATACACCACTTAAAGGTGAAGAATTAAACCTACTGATTGAAACAATCAATGACTTTATACCATTCTTCATATCTGGCACCGCCACCACAACGGTAACTACGGGCAAGATGCAAATTAATTTGACAAGCGATGTCCCCGTGGCATACCATCCCTATCGCTTATCTTTTCAAGAAAAACTTAAAGTCAGGGAAATAATAAATGATTTATTACACAAAAATATAATCAGGGAGTCCAAATCCGAATATGCTAGTCCTATCATCCTGGTAAAAAAGAAGGATGGTACAGATAGGATGTGTGTGGACTTCAGGGCGCTCAACCGCATCACTGTCAGGGACAGGTACCCCCTGCCCTTGATAGAGGATCACATTGACCGCCTTGGGTGTTCAAGATTCTTCACAGGCCTCGATATGGCCTCAGGGTTTCACCAGATTTTAATAGATGAGGCTTCAGTCTACAAGACAGGCTTTGTGACCCCTGAGGGTCATTACGAACACCTCAAGATGCCATTCGGTTTGTGCAATTCTCCTACCGTGTACCAACGAATTATTAATAAAACACTTCGAAAATTTATCGAGACAGGTCAGGTTCTTGTGTACATTGATGATGTACTTATTATGAGTATGACGGTCAGTGAAGGCATTAATTTGCTGCGAGAAGTTTTAAAAACACTGACTGAAGCTGGATTCTCGATAAATCTTCGAAAGTGCTCGTTCTTAACTACTGAAGTAGAGTATCTTGGCCGCGTTATAAGTCATGGACAGGTTAGGCCGAGCTCTCGGAAGATTGAAGCCCTAGTAAGCGCTCCAATACCAAAGAATGTGAAGCAGGTTAGGCAATTCCTGGGCCTAGCTGGTTATTTCCGGCGATATATTAAAAACTATGCCACAAAAACTGCAAGTATCTCTCGTTTGACCAAGAAAGATGTAAAATTTAATTGGGGTAGCGAACAAGAGCAAATTCGTCAGGATCTTATAAAAATACTGACCAACGAGCCCATACTTGCAATCTTTGACCCTAAACTAGTAACTGAACTTCACACAGACGCGAGTAGCGTAGGTTACGGTGCCGTTTTAATGCAAGTCCATGGCGACGGTAGCAAACGTGTGGTGGCTTATTTTAGCAAAGTCACACAAGGCGCTGAGAGCAGATACCACTCGTACGAGTTGGAGACGCTGGCGGTCGTCAGGGCATTGCAACACTTCAGACACTATCTGATCGGTATTCAATTCAAAATTATAACCGATTGCAATGCGCTGAAGTCCACCGAGCGCAAAAAGGATCTGCTCCCACGTGTTGCGCGCTGGTGGATTTATCTGCAAGACTATAATTTTTCTATTGAATATAGAAAAGGCGTTATGATGTCTCACGCAGACTACTTGAGCAGGAATCCACCAGCGACGCAAGTTAATAACATTGAGAAGCCGTTAAATTGGGCTCAGATCGCACAAGCCGCCGATAATGAAACTCAGGAGCTTCTGCAAAAGCTCAGAGACGGTAGCCTTGACACACGACGCTATGTGTGCAAAAACGACCTACTCTACTATCGTTACTCTCCGGTCGGTGAAGAGTCGAGGCTTTTGTGTTTTATACCAAAGGGACATAGACTCAGCCTTTTGCGTATTTTCCACGACGAGCATGAGCATATAGGGGCTGAGAAAACATTGAACCTCATTCTCAAACATTTTTGGTTTCCCGGCCTTAAACAATTCGTTGATAAATATACGTCTCACTGTCTAGTGTGCATGTCCAAAAAGAGAGTCCCCAGAGCCCCCTGTCAACCTATCACGTCATGGGGAAAGCCTGACGAACCTTTCACCACGATTCACGTAGATGTGCTGGGTCCATTACCCGAGTCAAATGGTTTTAAATTCGTCTTAGTACTTGTAGATGCATTTACAAAATTTTGCCTTCTATATGCACTGTACCGACAAGACACTAACGAACTCAAACGCGTATTTGAAAATGCAATATCACTTTTCGGTGTACCTAAATTACTAATTTGTGATCGTGGCCGAATGTTCGAGGCTTCTAGCTTTACAGGGTGGGTACGGGAAATGGGTTGTGACATTCATTATGTAACGCCTGAAATGCACCACGCAAACGGCCAAGTAGAGAGGTATGTGCGAACCGTTTTAAACCTCATTCGTGTTGAGAGTGACAATAAAAATACTACCTGGTCGGATGCGCTGTGCAAAATTCAGCTAGTATTAAACATTACTAAGCAAAAAACGACTCAGTTGTCTGCTTTAAATTTGTTAATTGGATCCGACGCGACCACTCCTGTTATTCGTGCGCTAATTCGTGATGTGGCAATCGAAGGGGCACAACCAAATCGTGAGGCATGGCGGGAGATGTGCAGGGACAGAGCTAAGGACCTGCTGAAGAAAAATCAAACCAAGCAGGACTCTTATGTAAACCGTCATCGGCACCCTCCCAGGACTTTCCAGGTTAACGACTGTGCATTTGTCATAAAGTACTCACAGTCCACCGGAAAACTTGACTCGGGGATGAGAGGCCCTTATCGAGTAACTGCGGTGCTCCCAAGTGGCCGCTATGCGCTCAAGTTATTGGGTGGTGCTCGTGGAAAAACCACGCAAGCAGCAGCGCAGTATATGGTACCGTGGAAAGGGGAGTGGTGTCCCGAGAGTTGTGCGGCTTTCTTTGAAAGTGAGTACATACCGTTATTTGTTGTGTGCCTAACAAATATCTTATGTTACAGCTTTTAGGTATGTTCCAAAACGTGTAGATGTATGGAACGTACGAGGACTTGCCTGGTTATGAATAATCGGAGCGCTCAGGGCGAGGTTCTGGAGGCAATCCTGGCAGACATATCAAATGATATATGTGGGGTCTTTACCCGGCAGACACACCACGTGTGTGTGGGCTTCGTCCCGGCAGACGCGTTATACGCGTGGGGTTTTCACCCGGCAGACACACCATGTGTGTGTGGGCTTTGACCCGGCAGACACGTCTTACGTGTGGGGTTTTCACCCGGCAGACACACCATGTGTGTGTGGGCGTTGTCCCGGCAGACACGTTGTTACACGTGTGGACTTCGGTCCGGCAGACATATCATGTGATATGTGTAGAGCGCGATGTATGCGAGTGCAAGTGTGTGATCAAATGGAGATGCATGTGTTGGACGCTTGTTAGAAGTGACCGATGATTCTTATTTACTCGTATGATCCTATGACAGAGGGCCTTGGTAGCGTGAAGTATGAAAGCATAGGCAATACTTAGTGAATTAACAAGCTACAAAGTTAACTTGTTTTTTTTAGGCGAGGATGACGGAAACGGTGACGAGATTGCAGGACCCTCATCAGTGCCTGCAGATTCCCCGCCTGCCGCTGAAGATGTCCCTGAAGATATTGCTGAAAACGCGTCCGAGGACGGCGCACGGTCAGGAGAGGCCGTGTTAGGATAATCAGGCATTGTTTACTACATTTAGTGACGTCATCTCACAATTCCTATATAAGTGGGGTTAGCTCGCCGAAGCGGGCATTTGCTGGTTGGCTTTCGTACGGAAAGGTTGTCGTGAGGTGTCGGCGCTATTTGCAGTAAGTCATTTTCATAGCATTTACCTACTTGTGATTTATTGCTTTGTGTAATTAACGGCTGTTTGCTAATTACGATTATTGATGTCATGTTATTTTTGTTATCATTTAAATGTGTTTAAATTAAAAACTGAAGAATAAATTATTGATTAGTGTTGCCTGTTTGTTTTTTTTTAATAAAATCCGGCTCTTTATGCTAAAAATATCATTACTATTTTTTTTTTTGGAGCAACATAATGTTAGATTCTTTTAAATGATCTTGTTCCTGATAATCTTAAAATTAAACCTTAGTTGTCATTGCATGGTAGACGTAACAATACGCTTGTTTGACCATGTCAGAAATAGCCGATATGACTGCAATAAAATGTGTAATCGCATAGTAAGCTTATCTCATTTCACAGTTATCAATCAATGAGGATTTTCCTAATCAGGGATCATACAAATCCAGATATATAAAAAGACCGGCTGAGTGCAAGTCAAATTCGTACCTAAATGAAGGTCTTCATACCAACGTATATACAATATATAAAATCACATAATTATAAAAAAAACTTGTTTCTTATCATATGCTTGGGGTCGGCTTTCAATCTAACCGGATGCAGCTGAATACCAGTGTTTTACATAGAGCGACTGCCAATAAGCCCTCCACAACCTAGTAACTGGGGACCACGATACCTCTTGGATGGACTGGTCCTCAGACTTTCTGGCTTCTGACTATGCATAACGTCTGATAAAGATCTATGAATGACAGCCGGGACCAACGGCTTCACGTGCTTTCCGAGGTATGGGGGTGTCACACCACCAACTTCCAAACTTTGGGTTGCTAAGAGATTCCTAATGGAAAAACGCAATAACATATTTTGCCCGACCCCACGCTCATTAGTCGCGCTTCCAACCACAAGACCAACCAAAAAACAACTTGTATGATCCCTTTTAATTTTTAACTTTATGTCATTTTGGTAACGTATCTCGGGACCCTAGTGTCCCGGACCTTTACCAAAATGACATAAAGTTATATTATTATTTGCGGTAATAAACATACACATACTCTGAAAATTTCAACTCTCTTCCTTTTACGGTTCAGCAGTGCGATTCTCTAAGCCTCACTTCGTAATTCGAAAGCTGATTCCGCAGTGAGATAACAAAATGGTATTCTGTTAAACACGATCACGCCGGTGACGTCACCACGGCAAGCGAAAACACAACCAAAGTCAATTAGGTTCGTTATCGAAGTGAGTGCGGTGACTTTAGCGTGACTCGTTTTCGAGTTTGTGTTTTAGAAAATCGCACTACAGGTGATACAGCTTTCTAACAGACAAACGGATAGACGGACAGACAGCGTAGTAATAGGGCAATGTTGGCACTAGGGCATGCAAAAACCGGGTTATTTAAAGGACACGGTTTTTTCGGGTTTTTATTTTACAAAACCGGTGAAACCGGTTTTTTCGGTTATTTCGGTTTTTTCCATTTTTATTAAAGAAATCAGAAATACGTGTGTAAAGAAATAAAAATGCTAAAGTTTAATCAAAATGGCGTGAGCGTGGCATAGAGTAGCGCGACAATGATCTATACGAGACAAAAAAAAAATCGAATTCGAGATCAAAAATCTAAATAATAACTGTCAATTTTAAATCATAACTTCAATTGTGCAGTTTGCCCAAAAGTACTATTACATAGTTCTAAAATTGTAGGCATACCTTTAACAATTAAAATATAATATTACACACAGTTTTAAACTAAGTGACGTAAACGACGATCCAAGAATAAAATATAGCTGTTTGCAAAAATCGTGCAAATGTTTTTTTCTTATTTTTTCTACATGCAATATGGCAGTGGTCATAAACATTTACACTTCATTTAGTGTTTTCTAATAGCGAAACGTAAATTGTTAAAACAAAAAAAAACTTTAGTGTTCCTTTCGCTTACGTTTCCTATAATGTTAGGACTAACCTTAGGCTATATTTCATATCATAGCTCTTCCAAAACCATTAAATTTAAAAACTAATTCAATAATTTGAATTACTAGGGAAATGTTGACTAACCCTAAACTGTCACTTTGACAATGACATTTCTTTGTTTTACACTAGCTTTTGCCCGCGGCTTCGCTCGGGTATCCCTTATTTTATTCCCATGGGGGTTGAGTTTATCAAAATCCTATTTAAACGGACATCTTCATCATAGTAGCTCCAATCTTTAATTTCAGTTCAATCAGTCGAAAATCTAAGAAGATTTATACAAACTTTCATCCCCTATTTTATCCCCTTAGGGATGGAATTAATCAAAATCCTTTCTTAGCGGTTGCGGGTACGTCATAACATCTACCTGCATGCCAAATTTCAGCCCGATCCGTCCAGTGGTTTGGGCTGTGCGTTGATAGATCACTGTCAGTCAGTCAGTCAGTCACCTTTGAGTTATATATATTTTGATTTTAGATCTCAAATTCGATTTTTCGGTATAAATTAACGTTGCCGGCCGTTAGTGCCGTTGGGAATAACGCCGTCTTGCCGTCCTGTCGACGTTTGTCAGTGATAAATTTAAGATTTTGTTTGAAAAGCAAAACCGAAAAAACCGAAAAAACCGGTTTTGGTATCATAAAAAGCCCGGTTTTCAAATCAGTCGGTTAACCGGTTTTTTCGGTTATCCGGGTATCCGGTTTGCATGCCCTAGTTGGCACCCTTCAGGCACGGTACGCTAAAATGGGGCAGCCAAGCAATAACCAAGTCAATGACCTTAGTCCCCTACAGTCGTCAGTAAGAGTTTATTTAAAAGATTTTTTCTTCATTTCTTATGTTATTTATTTATCAGAAGACATGACCTATAAATAATGTCAGCACTTTAGTTTTTTCCACGACTGTACATTTGTTTTTAAGACTTGTTGTAAACAAAGATTATGAAAACGACAACAGTACAATCGGAGACACTCCTCCGCTAAAATTAGGCTTACCTACTTGATGACGAAACATAATATACGATGTAAAAAATTGGCTTCCCACAATAATTCTGTTTACTATGTCGATTTAAAGTGCAAAGAAAAATTAAATTCACAATTTTGCAACAGTAAATGGTGCCATACTAGGTACCTATCCTAATATAATAAAGCTGTAAAGATTTTTTTATGATTTTTTAAACGCTCTCGTCTCTGGAAGTACTGGATCTGCAAGCCGGATCGGAAGAATTGTTTTGGTATATCATAGCCATGAGAAATAGTATAGGCTACATAACATCACGCTATGACTATGACCCACGAGAGCGAAGCAGTAACCAAAGACGTAACTAAACAAAAGCGAGTCATGAATCCCTTGAAAAACCAAGTAAAATCAAAACCCTCCCTCTTCCTGAAATTCGACAAAAGAGTGAATTTATTAGAGCTAGCAGTGGCGCAGGCCTGGGATGTAGGCCAAGATAATCGATTGTTGGGAGCAACGACATTTTATCATCCGGTACTCGACGCAATGTCGGAATAGGGCCTTCGGGTTATTAGGATGCGAAGACGCAATTTGTTGTGATTACTTCACGAGTCAGAAGGAAAGGATACACATTCTCAAAATCTCAAACAACGTTCAAGTCCATTAATCAATCAAAATAGGCAGAATAAAAATACTTAGGCTTCGAAACAAAACATTTTTTCAGACAGTCAACAATAGTACCTATTGATTTTTCACAACACTCACACCGCGTGGTAGATTACAGTCCGCTTATAAACCTAAGCTGATTAAAACAGGTAAAGAACCGGCAAGAAAACGACGACGATTGACGTAAACACTAGTCCATGCCTCTGTTCTATGTTATTTGTAAATGTCTGTGTTTATGTTGTTGATGTGCCTTAATAATAAATAAATAAATAAATAAAGAAACTCCTTCGTCACTTTGATTTTGGAATTCGAATGTTAGCGATATTTTGCATTTGGATTCGCGCCAAATTATTCGGAATAAACTGCCCACACAACTCTCTTTTGTTATCTCCCCGACTCGTAAATATGATGTTACGAAAACAACATTCGTTGGATGTGCGACTGGTTTTATTAATTGGCTTGTAAGACGCCTTTTTTTAATAAAACATACCAAAAATAAGCGCAAATAAATTGGTGTTCATTGACACCAGGACCGCATAATTACTGCAAAAACAAGTGATCCACAAAATAAATATATTAGTTATCATGCAAGGCAGCCTACTAACATTTGCATTAAGGATAAACAGCTTCAAATACCACAAGAACGTGGTAATACACTCGCTGTGTATTGAATTACATGTACAATTGTATAAAGAGATAAAGACACTAATTTGTAAACGACACACACACTCGGCCATTACATACAATTTGTATTCGCTTAGATCCTGTCGCCTGGGTCAAAGAAAGGTCACATGATCTTGTTTTTCTTGTGTCGTGGTATTTATCACGCTGGCTGATAAGATTGACCAAGCGAAGAAAAGAAAGAAAAAAGTACGTAAGTATTGTAATCATGAAAGGTTATAGGTGAAAGGATCCATTCATACGTTTAAGACTAATTTCGCGGGCTCAAGTTCCTACAAACTGCTTTAGATGAGATTTTTTTGCTATGAACCGATCAAATGTCTTCTGGAAACAAGCACCAGTTACCAGTAGCGAGGACTTCATACAACGAGGACAACGAACAATCAGGACTTCATACAACTAAATTTCTACCGGCTTCTCTTCGGGAGTTTGAAATAACAGCTACTCTACGACCATTTAAAATTGCCCAAACTACTAAGAAATGTTTGCTTCGGCTTTCCTCTTATGCATAATGACCCCTCGCCATTGCTAGATACTACGCAAATTTTCTGAGCTCTTTTTAATTTATTGACATTCTTTAGTCAATACTCAAAATGGATCTAACAAACAGATTCAGTTATTGGCAAAGGGGGCCAAAAAGAAGGCTTAGTTTAATTGTGAAAACGAGTACGCCGTCGTCTCCTCCTGCGAGGAAATGATGGGCGCCAAGGAGGCCGCAGAACGGAGAGGGAGGCTACCTCCTCCCATCCCACCCGAAGCAGAGGCAATCCAGGAGGATTTCCCCACGAAAAACCAAAAAAGGTGTGAAGACGGGTAGCGTCGTGACAAAATGATCTTCTTGAAAGTTCACTTTTTAAAATTGATTCGATAGACTGGACAGAAAGAAACCCCGAATGTGTCATCTAATGTAAAAGAAGATGCATTTAAACAGGTCTGTCGAAATGTATCTAAGGCAGCAGCATCTAAAAACAGCTGACCTTCACCCGTGGCAAGGTGGTTCTAACCGAACCGCCCAATGGGCATTGTTCATTTTTTTTTATATGTTGTAATTAAAAACCCGTTTCGAGGAATAGCGTCACTGAGCATTATGGACTAATTAATAATGAAAAATATTCATATTTTACTGATATTTTTGATAAAATACGATTGACCTTCATTGCCCTTCAAATTAGGTCAGCGCTGGCCGTTTTGTATCGTTGCCTCAGAAAATAAAAAAAAGTAAGTGCCAAGTATTGTCAACCAGTTGTCAAGTGTCAAATTATAACGCAAATGTCAAAAGTTTTTGAAACTTAATAACAGTTTAAAGTTTTTCAAAAATAATATTATTCCTGCGACTTTCCTAATAATCTTGTTCCATTATTCCGACACTCGACAATTTTTATAGTGTAAGAGTTATGGAATACAGGAAGTGCTTTGTTCCAACTTGCAGTAATAATAGCAATAATAGTCCAAACAAAATTTTTGTCCGTATAAGGGAAGATTTACGAGAAAAGTGGTTTATCATCGCTCATTGTGGTTTAGGAAACCGAACAATAATGTCACCTCGTCGATTGTGAACACCTTAAAAAAGCACTCTCTGTTTAAAATTAACAGTTACGGTTTGAAATTTTCAATTTTAGATTTGTTTATGTATGAGTTATGTTATGACGCCTATTGACGTTTGACAGACGTTGTGTTGACAGATTTAAACTTTTAATTATGTAAATAGTTGGGCAAAGACACAATCTTTTGAGCCAATGATGACGTCATCTATTTTAAAAAATATATATATTTGAATATTTTTTTAAAAAATAACCATTGAGCCAATCATCAAAATATTCAAATTAGTTTCTCAAAATGGTCTAAATTTTTAATAAATAAAATAAAATGTAGTGGTTAAAATTTTTAAACTATCCCCATTGTGTAAGTGTTCGCCGCTATTATTACTACACGTCAGAATGTTTATACAGCACACACACGCGTCTAGTAGGCGTGTATTATTATGACACGACATATATTTGCACATGCTATCGCCCGGGACGAAGGAAAATATAAATATGTATCTGGTTATCAATTCCTTCGTTACTTTCACACGAAATAACATGAATTTGAAGATAACAGTCAATGCAAAGGTTCGTTTTAACGAAAGGTGTGACGAAAGGTCGATTAGAAATCGAATATTTTATTCATAAGCAGTTATTTTGGGTTAGGATAGGCTGACAGTTGGATACTAAGCCGGGAATATATTTGCCAGTAGCTTGCACAATGGGCAAATAGGTTAATTATTGGTGCCACTGTGTATTTTTGTTTAAAAATAGCATTTACCTTTAGGTAGAGGCGTAGCGTAATTGGGGGGCGATAATTCACAATGAACTATTTTATTAATACATGTCACCGAATCGGGCGACTGACACCCACGCTACGCCACTGCGTTTAGGAGAAATTTCGATAATGTGGGGTAAATGCCCTCTTCTCCTGCTTGTTTTGGTGACCAGGTTTTTATTATGTTTTTCTTACTCCTCTGCTAATCTTTTCTGATTTATTTTGTTGCGGGATCCAAGACAGTTGAATCGTTTCTCCGGGACTCGTCGAGCTTCATTGTCTCGGCGCTTTCCTTGTGCTCGCCACTGTTGATTCTGGTTTACAGAAGTCGCAGTAGTTTGGGAACAGTTTGGCGGGCTTGTGACCAGGTTTTTTATTATTTGGGGTCTTAGGATATTATTACTTTTCATAGGTTTGTGTTACCTCATTATTTAACTACATTCTGTTTTTTAACCTGACAATGACAAATAATGTTTCGGATCCTTAGACCTACATCTGTCTAATTTTTACTTTCAATCCAAAATATATTTTTGAGAGCGATGAACATTTTTGCTCTGTCCAAATATATCCGCGAGTCGTGACCCAATAAAAGGTTACTAACACTTGCATCGGTTGCAACATGCACAGAATACAGAATATACAAGACTGTTAACCAGAATTATTATTAAAATTACATAGTTTCTTGGTTTGAAAGTAGTTCCTTGCGAAGTTGTGTGGGGTAACTTTGAATGATAAGAGTGAGGAATGAGATTATACGAGAACATTGCGGATTAAAAGATGTAGTGACAAAAATTGAAAAGAGTATGCTTAGATGGTTCGGTCAAGTTGAGAGGATGAGTGAAAGGCGACTGAAAAAAGGGATTTATATGGCAATGTGAGTGGCAACGCCGAGAGAGGACGCCCTAGAAAGGCGTACCCCGACTTTATTGGTGAGGTTCTTCAGAAAGGTCGGGTGTGCAACTGCGCAATATTCGTAACCGGCGTGCTTGTATGACCATATGTATGACCGTGGACGAGGCGAAAAAAGAATATGTAAGGATCTTAGCAGATGGCGTTCTGTGGTTTCTCCCTACCCCCATAGGAAAAAGGCGTGAGTTTGTTTATATGGTTTGAAAGTATGTTTTTTAATTGTATGAATCAATTATACTTTTTTTAAATTCATTTTAAGAGTCGATACCCTCTCGTCCGCAATAGGCACCAGAGAATTAGTATACAAATAATTTAATTTGTCAATTTACCTAACAACCAGTTTTTACGACTGTACATAATACAAATTTAATATGGGTTAAATTATTCTATAATGGGTTGGTATAATTTGGCAAAGTTATTTGTACAATTTTGAATAATCATGTAGTAATTTTAACCACGTAAATTGTATTTATTTTTGTTCTTTGTGCAGACATTTTTGTATTCCACGAACGTACTTTTTTAGATGACGAGTTTCTGGTTCAGAACGAAACGGTGTTATTTATACACTAGCTTATGCCTTTTATTTTATGGATGGCAAACCATCAAATGACTTCTTTTGCTCTAGGTGGAGCAGACGGAAGAGTCAGACTCTCACTGACTAATACCCATCAATGTTCCTCCAAATGCCCTTCGCGTTCCAGGGCCGCGGTAACTCTTTCGTACAAATTCCGCAACCCTGACAGGCACTGGCCCTACCGGGCCCTCGTTTACTATGCTGACATCTCTTTGAGGCGCGCGTGGATCTCAACGCCCACCCGGGCCTGGTTCTGACCGGACGGCGAGCCACCCAACTGACCCAACGCTCGTCATCCTCAGGCCCGCGCCTACGGTGGCCGGGAATCACTCTGCGACTCCCGACGCCCGGGGCGTCTTGTTCTGTTGACACTGTCTTATGCCTGCGATTTCGACCGCGTGAATCGAACGATTTTTTTTTAATGATTATGAATGATTGATAACAGTACTGACCCTTTGTGTATTTTTTTGCTACAAGTAACACATCTAGGTATAAAATGATGTAACAACGCAGGTTTATATTGATTGTATGAATAGTTAATGAGTACCTACATGTTGATAGACCAAGCTAACATAAACAGAACCACATAATTAATACTCATTATATTTAATTTCACATATTTTTGTATTTAAAGATAGAGATAGTCACGTACATGATTTTGAAAAAGGAGGATTTTAATTTTTTAAATCTCGTTTGAAATAAAGCATAGGTGATTGAAGATAGGGATATTTTTATTATTCTAAAGTTATTCTATTCAGACTATGTGCAAGATGTTTCCTTACCACATAACCAGGAGCAAGCAGATTACTTACTGTTTTAAGCTTTTTTACACCTATGTATTTTAGCTTTCGAAGTCGGAGGCAATACAAAACAACAAATAGAACCAACGCCGCCGACTTTCAAAGCTAAAGTTATTTTTCACTTTTAAGTTTTTGAAGGTGGTTGTTTTTTTTTTGTGTAAAAGTTTTTTTGACGTTTAAACTCTTATTTCTCAATACAATAATATCATACCATAAATTATTATTCTTGTGGGATGTGTAATGTATGTGCTAAATAGAAAAATAAATCAACCAAATCCAATCTTTGGCATTGACATGTGCCGAACAGTAAAATAAATCAGCTCTTTGGTTCAATAAATCTTTGACACTGGTTGTCCTAATAAACTTATTTTTAAATTTAAATTACATGAGTAATTTGTATACCAACTGCATTGGTAGAACATAGAGTTCACTTTAAATGTATTATTTTTTGACCTCTATATGCCTGGCTTCAATAATAAAGTTTCGATTATTTCAATGTGTGCTCTATTACATACGTTCTAATAAAAAGTTATTAAATTATAGCATTACAATACAATCAACAATACCACAGTCGGTAGTCAATTAACAATTTGCATCAATCTGTACTATTATTATAAATTCGAAAGTAACTCTGCCTGTCTGTTAAGCTTTCATGACTAACCCCTAAACCAATTATGATAATGTTTGATATGAGGCAAGTTTAAACCCCAAAAAAGGAAGAAAGCTACTTTTTATTCCACAACTTTGTGTGTGTCTGCGATAAATAACATTTATGTGGTCAAAGTCAAGGGCAAAAACTAGTACACAATTGATGCTTATAATTATCACAGTAACCAGTAAATAGTTCATATCATGAAGTGTAAGAAAATATTTTTACTTTTCCAATCATTTTATTTTGTAGTCAAAATACCAGCTAATAAGTTGTTTATAAAAATACCAGCTGTGCAAAACAAACCAATAAAAAATTCACTCACACAGTAAATTGTGTCTTATTGCCTGAGAGTGTAAGTTCAAGGTAGCATAAACATGATTCATAATGTACTTTGTACCTATTTCAGATTGTTACTTGTTAGCTCCCTTCCATTAAATAATAGGTCAATCATTCATATAGATACATTTGTCTATGTCATTCATTCATCGGCCCCTACAGTTTGGTTGCAGTTGGTTCAACTGACTCGGGACATATTTTAATACTGTTCATAGTAATTTTTTTTATGTACTTCTATTATTATTTTGTTTTAAATAAAGTGTGGAGGATAAAAAAAGAACAATTAAATTACACAATTCCAAGGCTATTTTTTGGTGATCTTTAATGTTTTTTTTTTAGACTGTTCATCATCATCTGCTTAGCCTTTTCCCAATGATATTGGAGTTGGCTTCCAAACTGACCAGATGTAGCTGAATACCAGAGTTTTACATAAGGCAACTGCCTATTTTATTTTAGACTATGGTAATAAAAATTACTTAGGTCCATAAACAAAGTTTGGATCACTGGAAACTGTTTTCTTTTTACTTACTAAACTTTCAAAAAGAGGAGGTTCTCAATTCAAACGGTATGTTTCTTTTTTTTAAATATTTTTAATGGTAATTATTTATCTCCATGAATCAATTATATTGATGTTTACGAGAGTGATGTTATGAGATCCCTGCTTTTGTTTTATTACAGAAATAGCAGAAAATAATAACGTTTGGCGTTTCGGACTTTGGTCGTCGTAATCAATTGGAAAAAAAATCCTTTCGATCAAACTTTTCGTATCGTTCTGTATCTAATTAAATAACTAACTTGGTAACAAGTAATAATTATCTTACCAAACAGGTTTTTAATACATAATGAATAAATTATTTACCTATTTTCGTAAAAATTCAAAATGATGTTATGATTAATATTATCGTAACTAAGCTGATGTTTACCGTAGCATTTACATATTAAAACAACAAGCAATTATCATGCAGATTCATCAAAAAAATCTGCGTGTGATATTATTCCACCTTTGTAAAGTTTATGTTTACACATGGAATTATTGAGTTGTAAAACTAGTAGATTCCACTAATTTTGTAATGTAAATTCTGCTTTCAGGCTTAGTCAGTCAGTTTTGCTCGTTATGGTATTGAATAATCGATGTTGAACACGTAATTTCGTTAAAGTAAGCTACTAGTCCTAAATAATAGAACCGCAAAGAAAGTTTAAATTAGAACGAGAAACATTACTAGAAATTCAATATTTACTTACCGGATTTTAACCATTGTTTCATTGCTCCTTCGGCAGTAGCACAGTTGGGCATCTTACCCTCGATAGCATGCGACAATTCCTGAGTGTAGGTAAAATAATTTCTACCACTCGTCGCGAGACCTAATCTCCCGACATTTCGGCTTACATTGGGCACAAACTTACACACAGACATTTTGCAGAAGCTTATTTATTACAGTGTCAATAATTTCACTGACTGTGTACAACAGCCGCTAGCCGCGCTTACAAAATTTCGTCTGAGACGAAAGTATAATTGGATAAAATCATGAATGGATTGGAGGGCGGGAGGAGGAGGGAAGGAGGAGGGAAGGAAGAACGAACGAACGAACGAACGAAAGAACACAAATTAACGTCAAAAGACGATGATTGTTATTTATATTTTTCCATATGGCAAGCAATGCGGATATTGCTTTTTTTATCTACTCGGGAAATCTTGTAGAAGAACACTGAAACAAACAGATAATTGTTTTATTAGTTACAATAATAAGTAATTACACCCATATCAAGTATTATTATTATATACAATATTATTATTATTAGTAGAGTAAGAGAGTAGGCTGAAGGTCTTGATGTAGGCTGATGTAGGCATATAAAGCACTTCTTGTTAAAGTAGCTTCCTATTAGCGAAATACTTGCAACTAGTCGGGTATTATTGGTGTATTAGATTATAATGGACAGATTTAGGACTCCAATGCACGATTTCCACCAACCGGGCGGCGCAGGAGCGCAGCGCAGCGCGTCGCAGCGGACGTCGAAGTAGCAGACCGCGTCCGCCCGACGGCTACAATCTGCTGGAAATCTCGTATCCACTAGCATGCACTCAGCGACTAGTGAACCGCACAAAAGCGTGCGCGGTGGTGGTCAAGCGGAGACCGGACGCGATGGCAGCCGTCTGACTGCCGCGGCGGGCCTAACCGTGTTCCAAGCAGTATGCATTCCATGCAATCATGAACCTTAACTATTATGTAGAAGCCTGATTTTTTTAGCATAGTGTGAAATGCTCTCCGGCGCACTCCAATCAGGCACGGTTGGTGGAAGTCGTACATAACGCGGCGTCTTAGGTGAGCGACCTAAAAACAAACCCGAAGAGGAGAAGCGCGGCGCGGCGCGTGCGTCATCGCATCGGATCGCTTCGCAATCGGGTTCGCTTTGAACCGCCCAACCAACCAAGTTCAGGTTAATGATAAAATAAAGTAATAATTTTGTCTTTTGCCGGTTCTTGATCAAAAACCTGATTTTATCATAAACTTACGACATATACTTACAAAAGGAGAAGAGCTTACGGTGCATAAAGATAAAGATAAATATATTTTTATTTTGCAAACATGGGTAACATTAAATGGTGACAAAAAAAAAACATATACACACTAACTACCACACTACTATTTAACTTGTATGTTAAATGATTATGGGCATAAAAAAGTGTCCACATTAGTGGGAAAAGTACCCAATAGTCCAGCCATAAATGGCAATAACGATATTTTGGCGAAAAAGTACCCCAACCTTTTTGGTCACGTGAAAAGTCGATAAATTGCGATTTCCAGAACAAGTAAGTGCACTCAGACCCAGTGCCGTAACTAGGGCAGTGCCAGCAGTGCCCAGGCACAGGGCGTAGACCTTGGAGGGGCGCAGAAATGACCAGACCATTATCAGATTTATTTTAAGGGCGCCGTCATTTAAGCTCGCATAGGGCGCTGTTATAGAAGCTCGCACCGGGCGCACAAAAGGCTATTTACGGTGCTGCTCAGACCCCACGATTTTAGTGTTTCAACAGCTCTGAATATGTGGTTCTATAATTAATAAGAGTATGAAGGAATTTATACAAAGGTATTTTGATTATGGATACATTATTAATTTATTAAACACGCAAAACAAACCTGTTTAGAAACAAACACACACTGCAAACACAATAGGTAATCTGCAATATAAGAATAATTTTGTTTCATTCAATGTCTGAATATTTTATTTTATAAAATTGGCACCAAAAGTCAAAAACTTCAAAGTCAAAAGTTATTATTGCCATAAAATATAAAAAGTAATAAAATTCTGTTATTCAATTATTATTTTTATTTAATGGCAATAATAAATTTCGACCAACGTTTGGTGTCAAAAAAGGACGAATATGCAATTTTTTCGAATGTTGGGTCGATTCCCGGGTATGGCAAGCGTATTTCCAAAAAAAAAGGGAATGGGCAGTTTTGTTTCTTCTTAAAAATAAAGGAATGTTTCCTTCGCCTATGTTTTTTCGTTAGCCTTGTGGTTCTAAGCGCGACTGCTACGCTAGAGGTCCTGGGTTCGATTCCCAGGTCGAGCAAATAGTGTTATTGGGTTTTTCTATGAAATTCCCAATAGTAGCTCGGAGTTTGGATTTGTGCCCGGTTAATGGCAATAGGCTCGCCTCCTATTCCATGACCTAAACATACCGGCGAACTGTGGGTGTACATTGGTACACTTCTGCCTAACCCTTCGGGGAATACAGGCGTGATGTATGTAGTAAAATTTATCTTCAGTATTTAAAGTACTTTAATTACCTCCAGGTACGCTTCGAAAATTCCATTCTGTATATTTAACGCTTAGGGCTCTTTCAATTTATGCGTTTGGTGCCGGACCGCTGCGGTGCCGAGGCGGTGCGTTTTTCGGACTGCATACGGACGGTTGTCCTTTTTACCCGACTGCGACAGAAGGAGGGTTATGTTTTTCGAGGGTATGTTTGTATGTATGTATGTATGTATGTATGTATGTATGTATGTATGTATAATTGTTTGGCACGCTCTGCAGGCTGAACGGCTCGATGGATTTTAGCTTGAGAGGTGTCGTTAGATTCGTATTTACTGTGAGAGTGACACTGGGTATATAAAAATAAAAAAAACAAAATGGCGGATTTTTGGCGCCAAATTCAAATGTTTGGCTCGCTCTGCAGGCTGAACGGCTCGATGGATTTTAGCTTGAGAGGTGTCAGTAGATTCGTATTTACTGTAAGAGTGATACTGGGTATATTAATTTCTTTTTTAAAGCACTAAAAAAATAAAAAATAAAAAACGGTAATTTAAAAAACTAAAAAACCCGACTGCTATTCTTTAAAAATCCCTAAAACAAGATAAATTGTAGCAGTCGGGACCCATTCGGGACCATCTGCAATGTAATATAGGTATGTGCTCTCAATTCACTAATCCTCCATTTCTAGAATGGGTCCCGACTGCTACAATTTATCTTGTTTTAGGGATTTTTAAAGAATAGCAGTCGGGTTTTTTAGTTTTTTAAATTACCGTTTTTTTCATACAGTTGACGCGTGACGTCTGTGGTCCTGCCGTCGAGCGTGCGTAGGTACCGACGTCGCACTGTTGCCGCACCGCGCGCATTGTATGAAAACAAACGACCGTTCGTACGCAATACGACAAAAGCACCGCTTCGCCACCGCAGCGGTCCGGCACCAAACGCATAAATTGAAAGAGCCCTTAGAGCATTTAACCTAACTCTAAGATAAAACGTTATAAAATGTTGCCAAGTTTAAAAAATCGTCTGAGTTCTAGGTTCAGCTTTCGCCAGATTAAATCATTTATTTGCAAAATAAAACATGTATAAAAGGTGTTACAAAAATGGCACACTGTATATGCTATTCGTTTGTCAGATTTCCATTATTCTTTATTTTTGGGTGGCGGCTGCAAGTGACAAACATAAATAGAATAAACTAGGTATCCCAGTCTCACCTACACAAATGATCCAATCTGTCATGCGGCCCCACTACAATATCCTTGGATGTGGATAAATCCTACCCTGTCATGAAGCGTATATTTTTCTTATTAAATATTTTCATTGTTTTAACTCGGGCCATTGATTGCAGGACTTGCAGGTAGAGGTCGATCTGTAAATACATAATTGCAGTTTGCTGGTCCATGAGCTGGTGGGGTGAAGCAAACGACCCAGGGAGATTTTTGCGGCTTGACTCGGACCGGTGAAAAAATGTTATAATATGTAGGTATGGTATGGAAATATTATGTACCAAATCCATGATCTTATAGAAAACCAAGTCCATAGACAAAATTGAAGGAAAATCATTAGTGGGTTGCCTTACGTTATTGCTTTCCCTGCTTTGTGGCAAATAATAAAATGGATTCAGAAATTTCAAATAGAAAAACCTAAAAACATGGTCGCTTTGATAATCGAACCGAGCACATTTAGTGCGTTCTTCGCTACCAACCACAATCCCTTTAAATTTGTAGGGATTTATTCATCATACATTGCCTCATTCGACAGCTTAACAGTGTTAATAATGCTACCGGTGAATGGTCAAAATGTAGGGGAATGTGATTTCGATTATTTTGCACAATTATGTTCACCTGTATGAATTTAGCAGTAAAAACAATTTATAATTAAATGGACAGATCTTTCACCAGACTATCGATTTTTGGGGAACTATTACTTCCATAGAGCAACTTTTGCCTTGTGATGGGTCACGTGACGGCACGTGAAGTAACATAGACAATACATCCATTCGTCAGTTTTCGGGCGAGGAGGCAACGCAGTTTGCTGTTTTATTGAGCGGACTGCCAAAAAGTGAAAACTGAAAAATGGCATCAACCCTTACGTCTCGTCAAGCGGCTAAGGAGCATGTCTTGGCTGTATCCCGAGACTTCATATCCCAGCCCCGTCTTAGTAAGTACACCCAAATTTTCTTCATCTATTTCGGCTAATGTCGTATTATCCATGTCAAAGAAAATATCGATTTTACTTCAGAGTTACCCCGAATTGTTGTTGTAATTCAGCCCTATTTACAATTTAAAGGCTGTAATCCTTGATTTTGTACGAAAGAATTGTACTGGAACATCGGCCAACCATGAGATAATTAGCCGATCGATGTCCTAAGGCCCCATTTCCTTTGGCCCGACCAAGGTCTGTGCAAGACCCAAGACGCGTTTAAGTTCTAATGTGGTCTCTAAGCCCGAAAAACATGACGAAAAGGGTTTCATTCGCTATCGGAAATGAATTGTCGTCATATCACGTCCTTAATTTTTGTCACCTGATCATACGTACCTACTTTTTTACTACACAATAGAAAAAAAATCGTACTAGGTACATAATTCTAACACTAACTGGGATAAATAGGTATAGAATTATAAATGGTTCTGTAAAGTACCTAAGTAAATGGAAGTATGTTATTTAATTTATCTAACAAATTATTCAATTAGAATGTATCTGATTAAATTCTTTCATAAACATGTAATATATCTATTACTTAGGATTATTTTACCTAGAAAGATGTAATCTACAAAATATGACATAATCAATAGAGATGGTTTTCATATAGGTCTTTAGATGAAACATTAAACCTAGCAAAACAGTAATCCTTACATTATAATGTCAAGATTACAATGGTTGTACATCTGATAGCAATAAAGATTCTAAAAATAACATTAAATTTCACTATAAAAAGGAAGCAGATCTATAAAGATGAGTCCTCTATAGTCTATTCTAGGACTGCAAAGAATGGAAAGAAATAATACTAAATTGTGCATAAAGGTTCTATATTAGATTTCCATGGTCATTTATTATATATCAATTCCTTAAACTACTTTAGTATTACAATATTCTACTGAATCTTGTTTTAAGAAGTGATAAAAAGCTGGATAATGATTTTCTTTGGATTTTATACTAATGAAGTCATCCATAGACATTTATTGCTGAGTATAGACAATAAAATCTATATTTTATACAAACCTTTGGGATATCAGCTGATCTGATCAGCTGTCAACCATAGCTACTCTTCTTTGAATGAAAAATTAATGTAGCAAATTATGAAGCATGTGTAAGCTGCAGCAATTGGTTGACTGAATTATCATCAACCAATCACAGCTGGGTACACGGCCTTGACCATGTCAAGTTAATTAAGTGAATCTTTTTGTTTGAGAAACCTGGAGTTGTTATGTTATATTGGCTCTACTTCATAATTAACATCTTGCTGCCCTAAAGTTATTTAATTCATGGAGGTGTGGTTTCCAATGAAAAAGATTACAGAATTTCACATAAGGATCCAGATACCGTAAAATTAATAAAAAAAAAATGACCCATATGGCATTGTTTCAATTAATTAATTCTAGAGGAATCCAAAAGAGAGACAATTGGTTTTTTTTGAAGAGCATTTTTGATTTCAATAAATCTTACAAATGATGGTAATGTACTAGATTAATTTATCAAATGTATCCAATAGGATAAAGGAATAAATGTATCAATCAATCAGCTGTTTAGAATCAATCAACTTCAACACAACTAAGGTTTCATAGCTTGATAAGATTATTTATCTTCTATTGTCCAAAATTCTCTCAATAATCTGCAGGGTTTGAAAAATCGTCATAGCACCTTCATCTATAGGCAAAATTGTTTAGTCTTTTTTTACAAAAGCCATTAATAAAGAGTTGATGTTTAATTTGATAAGATAAACGATTGACAAAGCAGATTCTTACAATATTTGCTAGGTTTTACAAAGGGATAAAACAGAGTTGTTCATTATGCGATTTATTTTTTAAATTTCAGTTTTATTTCACTGCAGGCAAAGTCCGTTATAGCAGTTAGGGCCACATGCACTTGTGTTCATTCATTACAGCTCCCATTCATCTTCACCAAGAGTTCTCAGTGTACAGATATCAGTCAACATCCTCCCAATGAGGTATTACTCAAAGCTCAATGGGGCTTGCTGGCTGCATACCTTTACACATAAAAATTCATCACATCAGTCAACTACATCATTACAAAAAAGGAACATAAGATATGTAATTTTTATTTGACGTTGTTCAAAGTAGACATTTAGACCCACTTTCACCAAAATAAGCTCACTCGATCATAGAATTTGTCTATGTCACCTTTGACCAAGACTAGAGTCAAGAACTTACCCAAATATAATAAAAAAAAATACTAAATACATTTAGTGCCTAAACATAAACATAATTAGAACATGATTGCATGCCTGTCCTTGTCATATTGTTAGACGGTGACAGAGACAGAATGATAATTTAAAAACATACATACATAAACTCACGCCTTTTTCCCATGGGGGTAGGCAGAAACCACGGACCATGTTAATTTAAAAACATTTAGCGCTAAATATGTTTAGTGGTTTTTGGTGAAAGTGGGCCCTAGTTCTGTAGTGTCAGATTGCATCCTTGTTAGATCAAAGTCTCTGTACTAATGTAATAGATGCATAATAAGTTATCTTAAGACACCGGTTTAATTACTTAACTAAACATGCATCCATTATGTTAGTACATGGATGATATTACATTGTTTTTTTTTTGTAGAAGTAGTAGTAGTAAAAATCTTGGAATCTATAAATATTACATAGGCATTACACACATACGTCACATAAACATAATATCAAGAAATACAGCAAAATCTACTTTAGAACACAGGTATTACACATAATGTCTCCACAGAGACATACACAAATTAAAGTGATGCCACATTTTCATTCAATGACTTTTGTCATTGCATTAAGTTTTGCTCCAAAAAGAACCCCAATACTCCAATGCATGCTTAGACTTAAGAATATTTTTAACTACTATCCCTTTGAGAAACTGCAGTGCCATTATGTAAACATTTCTCTATCAGGTAGGATTATAGCTCATTTTACCAAGAGAGAGATTCACAAAATAGACCAGCTTGCAAACATTTCTTAAAGGATTTTTAAATTGCCTGTCTGCTGAATAGAATAACTATTATGGACTTGAAAGTAGGTCATCTACCCATCTTCCGTCTTAACTGGCGACTGTCCAATGAAGGACACTATACTCTGTTCATTTTGTGATGCTCGCTCTGACATAATGAGCCAGTGGTCTTATAGCCGAAACCTCTTTATTTCAAGTATTAATTTAAACAAGTAATGGCTATCAATACTAATGCGCACAGCAAAGGAGTGGAACTCTCTACCTGCATCTGTATTTCTGAATGCATTCAACCCTAATCTCTTCAAAGTTAGAGTGAACAGGCTTCTTCTGGGTAAGCTCACTCCATCGTAGACTTTGTCTATGTGACCTTTGACCAAGACTAGAGTCAAGAGCTTACTCATCATGAATAAAAAATATTTTAATGAGGCGTTGTTAAAATAAGCTTCATCTTTTGTGTTTTGTAAGAGTAATATAAAAATGAACACAGTATAATATACCTACATACTTCATGAAATTAAGTAACTCTACGCATTCTGCCCCATGGATCACTAAATAGTACCTCAATAACTAAAATGATTATTATTTGTTTAGCCTACAAGACGGTGTCGGGTGTGAACGGACCCCTGGTCATCTTGGACGAGGTCAAGTTCCCCAAGTTCTCAGAGATTGTACAGCTGAGGCTTGCTGATGGCACTCTCCGCTCCGGTCAGGTATGTTGTTAACTGATTCCCCTTTTTGCAATTACAGTCCGCGAAGCGTAAGCTGAGTTGGCTTTAGTGTAAGTGATTATCAAAAGTAGAGAGTGGTCCCCGGTTTAAACCAGGCAAAGGACGCGTCGCACTCTAGGCCGAAGTCACACCTACACTATCTATATGGGCACTCACACAAATGCAAAGCTCAGCCTATGCCTCGCGGACTGTACTTGAATTGAACAAAACATTTGGTGACACAGTTACAGTACTTTAGGTGAGATGTTAGAATGGCTTCAAGGCAATGAAACTTAAGAATATTTTAAAGAACGACAAAAAAAGTCTGTTTGATTTTAAATCACTCAAGGAAATTTTGAATAGTACAAATAGCAGCAAATTGCATTCCAGAAACACTGGTCGCTTGGTTTTAAGGAAAACGCGGCGTTTATGCAGCATTATTGTCTAAGCTGCATTGCACTTGAACAAAGCCAGACAACTAATCGACTAAGTAGCATACCATCTTTAAAATTATACTCAAAACGATGTGGTTGCCTCGTAAGCCTAGTACTCCTTGGGTTCGTTTTCCAGGTTGAGCAGTGTTATTGGGTTTTTCTATGAAATTCTCAGTAGCAACTCAGAGTTAGGATTTGTGCCCGGTTAATGGCAATAGGCTCGCCCCCTATTACATGGGATCTAAACACACTGGCAAACTGTGGGTGTACATTGGCAGACCTCGGCCTATCCCTTCGGGGAACACAGCTGTAATGGTATGCTATTGTATATTTTATGTTATGTCAAAACTACGTTTCCTTCCCCAGGTGCTGGAGGTCAGCGGCTCCAAGGCCGTGGTCCAGGTGTTCGAGGGCACGTCAGGTATCGACGCCAAGAACACCGTCTGCGAGTTCACGGGCGACATTCTGCGTACACCCGTGTCTGAAGACATGTTGGGTAAGTATACATTGCTACTACATAGGTTTTATGTACGAGCAAAAAATATTTGTATGTAAGGTGTAAAAGGTCCCATATTTGCTGAATAAAGTAAAGACGCAGTGGTGCAGTCTTATGCCCCAAGTCTAAAATAATATTTAAAGAAGTAATATTGTTTGTTTGTAAGAGATAATCTTTGGAAGTATTGGTCTAAATACAAAAATATTTTCACTGATAGAAAAGCATTTGTATACTTGAATTTAACGGGAATTAAGTCACAAACACAAGTGTCAAGTGACAAGTGTCGTGATGGCCCAGTGGTTAAGGCGCCCGCCTCCCATGCACGAGGTTGTGGGTTCGCAACCGGGCACGGGCAAGTACCAATGTGACTTTTCCTAATTCATATGTACTTTCTAAGTTTATCTTGGACATCACTGACATCAGTAACCATGTCAGAGGCCCTTGAGGCGGTTTAGAAACTCGTGACACTAGGGTGTGTGGGGTCGTTAGACCTTACTGCCCACACAATAAGAAGAAGAGTCACAAATAGAAGTAAATTAATATTTACAAAAAAAGACAAAAAAACAAGCTTGCATTTGTATCTAACAAAAAAAGGGGAAGGGTCTAAACCGGTTTAAAAAAAATAAGTGAACTGGACAAACATTTTTTTTGTGTGTTATTTATTTTTGTAATACTCTGCCAATTTTATTTTATTGTGAGCCAGTGAGCATAATAACTTTTAAAGCTTATGTGGCATACACAAGACAGTGATTTCAAAAGCTATTGACATTCATTGACATGAGAATAGTCACATTGTTTAAAAGTACATACATAGTTACATTTTTAGCTTCCTGGTATGTATACAAAATAGTTTAACTGTACGCCTATTTCTTCGTAGATATTTTGGGTGTTCATATAAGAATATTTGTTAACTTTGGTTTAGTAGTTAGATAGTTAATCTTGTCTCAGACACAACCTTATCAGGTGACTTCGTTTATTACGTAACGTTGTCGTCGCCATTTTTCCCTATCGCGCGTGATAATTTTTTATATTATCTACTCTCTTACATTGACTGCCCTGTTGATTCCGGGGACGCAAGCGCAACTTTTGAGAGGTTCTGGGTTCCATTCCCAGATCGAGCAGTGTTATTGGGTTTTTCCATTAGGAATTTCTCAACAGTGGAGTTTGGAAGCTGTAGGTCCAATGCTTCGGAGACCACGTTAAGCTGTCGGTCCTGCATCTGATCTCCCCTGGTCGCGTTGAATTGCCGTCCCATCGGACTATGCACCTGCACCTGTGTTTGCGCACACACTTGTGCACTATAATATCTCCAGCGTATTTGGCTAGTCTCTATAAAGATTGGCCGCAGTGATCGAAAGTCGGGAGAATATATTTATAGAATATCTATCTTTTACCAGGTCGTGTATTCAACGGCTCCGGCAGGCCCATCGACAAGGGACCCCCAATCCTCGCCGAGGCCTTCTTGGACATCCAGGGACAGCCCATCAACCCCTGGTCCCGTATCTACCCTGAGGAGATGATCCAGACTGGTAAGCATATTATTTTCAAACACTAGCTAATATAACTCATAATAACTGCTTCGTTACCCTTAGTGGTCCTAAGCGCGACTGCTACGCTAGAGGTCCTTTGTCCGATTCCCAGGTCGAGCAAAAAGTTTTATTGGGTTTTTCTATGAAATTCTCAGTAGTAGCTCGGAGTTTGGATTTGTGCCCGGTTTAACAATGTCAGACTACAGTTCAGTAGAGCAGTTTAAAGTTTGTTTTAACGATAAAAAATGTGTTGCAACCGACAATATTAACTAAGCAACTGATTAAATAATGAATTTCAATAAAATAAAATATTACGTAAGATCTTTTTATTGTGATGATACTTATACACGTGAATAAGTGGAAATTGGCAAAAATATATTTCCGACATTGCTAATTGGGACTATAGATTTGCACTGCCCATAAGGTCGAGAATGGAATAACCAGAATTTTAGGTAAATTCTGGTTATTCCATTCTCGACCATGAATCATTTTGTTGTTTCCAGGTATCTCCGCTATTGATGTGATGAACTCTATTGCTCGTGGTCAGAAGATCCCCATCTTCTCGGCCGCTGGTCTGCCCCACAACGAAATTGCCGCCCAGATCTGTAGGCAGGCTGGTCTTGTCAAGGTAATTAACCATAAGTTTTTATTTTTTTATTGTTCAAAATTTTTCTAAATGGAATTAATATATTCAAATTTCATTCATTCATTCTTTCGTTAATTCATACATCTGTCAAAATTTATTGTGAAATAAAATTATGTTCAGGTAATGTTGTTAAAAGTACGGTAAAAAGAAGTGCAATGCTATGTCTGTTGCCGTATTACCTCATAATATGTATGTATTGTGTACTTACGTGAGAGTACTCCCCATTTTAAGATCACAGTTCGTTTTTCCGGAAAAATAAGGATATTATAATTTCAATGATTGTGTGTGTCCTTGTAAGCGCACCTACTAAACTAGTAATTACTGGCAAAGTAAAAAAAAACTTGTCACTAACTTTCATAACCACGTTTCTTGCTTGTTCTTCTCCATAGAAACCTACGTTTTGGAACAAGCAATTAACCAATCTACTTTCTGTATAACTTCTTGACAATTCAAAAGTGCCTGTAAATGGTCTAATTGAAATAAATACGTTTGACTTGACGTAAATAAATATGTAGTGTGGGGAAAAGTAAAAAAAAAAAAAGTTCTCATAGAGTTTCGTAACTCACCTAAATATTCAACCCTGCTTACCTCCACCAGATCCCCGGTAAATCCGTGTTGGATGACCACGAGGACAACTTCGCCATCGTGTTCGCCGCTATGGGTGTGAACATGGAGACCGCTCGGTTCTTCAAACAGGACTTCGAAGAGAACGGCTCCATGGAGAACGTCTGCCTGTTCTTGAACTTGGCCAACGATCCTACTATTGAGAGGATCATCACTCCGCGTCTGGCTTTGACAGCCGCCGAGTTCTTGGCTTACCAGTGCGAGGTGAGTTAATGTCATTTTATTTATTACTAGCGGCAATTTTATACAAAAATATAAGATATCCGGTTGATTTTAAAAATAAATGGTTTCATGCACTAATGATTGACCGAAAACAACAAAAATATGGGCCTATAACAACAGTTAATAAAATGGAGCGAAAATATAAAAAAAAAATCGGCCAAAAGACTACAAAAAATAATTAGTCTTTCTTTCCGATGGGTGTACCTTCATTAACTATTAAGATTTTTTTTTGGTTCTCTTGTAAGTGAATATTGTAAAGTTCTTTTAGACAAACAAATGTTAGAAACTGAAATACTGGTAACTATGGCTCTTGAGGCAGTTTAGAAACAGACACTAGGGTTTGTGGGGTCGTTAGACCTTACTGCCCACACGATAAACAACAACAACAACAGCAACAAGAAACTGAAAAAAAAAAAACTACCAAATCAAACCATTCTAATAAGGTATATATTAGATGGTAGGCAAACTTGATGAAAGTAAAGCAAGACTTTTGAGTTAAAAGAAACTTTTGTTTTTATTAATTTACAAAATAAGAAACGCACACTTGACAAGTTCAATTGCAAGAAGAGTGCACCTACTTAAAAACAGTTGACACGTGAATAGTGCGCATTGTGCTTGCGTGAATGTCGCAGGCGTTTGCGTTCATCTCATATTCCATCAAAACTAAGTCAACAATGAAGCTGTAGTATTATTAATGTAAATAATGTATGTTCATACAGAAACACGTGCTGGTAATCCTGACTGACATGTCGTCGTACGCGGAGGCTCTGCGTGAGGTGTCCGCCGCCCGTGAGGAGGTGCCCGGACGACGTGGTTTCCCAGGTACTGTATCTGTCACGTTTCAGCTCCATTTCTGTAGATGATTGACGGATGAACATGTTTGGTGACTTATGTCTTAATACTATTGCTACCTTCTTTATCCATTTTAATATTAATATGAAAATATAAAAAAAGCGTTGAAATTGAATATTATTGTAATTACTGCCTTTGGTGACATATACCGTGGAGCGTCGATTATCCGAACGACCACTTATCCGAACTACTAAGCCCACCCTTCTAGCGGGTAGGCTTGCTTTGGTAGGCGAAGTATGAAGACTTTTTTAAGGGTCGATTGATAGGCACAAGTACAATCGACGCTTAAATTAATGTTATATTTTATTACAAGGCCGTCTGCACTTTTTTTGTTTATTTCATATTTATCACTAAGGATAAAAACCTAAATATGTATAGCCGAATCAATATAGTTTGGTTATCCGAAAAAAAAAACGATTTTCCGAACACTAATGTCCCTCAATTAGTTTTACATCTACATATCTACTGTATATATTTTTTTTCGATCTGTAATACATCCCCTAACTAATCCGTTTCCCCGCAGGTTACATGTACACCGATTTGGCCACGATCTACGAGCGCGCCGGGCGTGTGGAGGGCAGGAACGGCTCCATCACTCAGATCCCCATTCTTACTATGCCCAACGACGACATCACCCATCCTATCCCCGATTTGACGGGTTATATTACTGAGGGACAGGTTAGAAACCACTTTTTTATATACATATCCACCTTTTTAAATACCCACTTTTTCTATTTAACCATAGTATAGTGATTAGCATCGTGACTATACTGTAAATTACAGCGTAATTGACTGCCCCAATGGTCTTATGGTTGTAAGCGCAGTGCTGAGTGTCTTTTCCTATTAGCAATTTCTGAATAGTAGCCCAGAGAGTCCGATCCCCTTGTTAGGCAGTGTTAATGGATTTTTACATATGCAATTTCTGAAGTAGCCCAAAGTGTTTGTTCCCCAAGTTAGGCAGTGTTAAGGACGCATTTGCAAATCTGATAAAAATAAGTAGTTTTTCGGTGTATTGTGCTGCAAAACGGAACTAAACCACATGTAACTAATAAATACCACAGATAGATTACTTCTTCATCTTTAAATCGTGGTAACTTTTTATTCGGATATTTTGATTTATAATATTTTAAAAAAATATTTCCGTTGCCACTTCACACGAAAATAACGATATCGTGTTGAGTTTTGGGTCATTTTTCTCCTATTTAATGACATAAACTTATTTATTTTTAAATATTTTATGAATGCAGACATGTTCAACTCAAAAAGTTAGTGTAAAGAATTATCAAAATGTTACAAAAAATATCAGAAAATAAATAAAAATCAAATCTATTTTTTTACTTATTTTGTTCTAATACGTGAATCTTAATGGATTGAATTAGGGGTCATTTTATTGGTCGCTTTCTTTGTTTATTCCAAAAACAGTTGACATTGACATGACATGACATTTTAGTCTGCGCTCGGGCGCCGTCGTGGGTGGACACTGTGTCGCTTGTAATCAGCAGCTCGTGTTGAAAAAGATTGCTGTACGAATATAAAATAGTTGACATACCAAACTTGATACTTTAACATTTTATACGGTCCACACATCCAAGGAAAGATTTTATTCACAGTTTCTTATATTTTTGCTAGAAGTGGGGATTATAAATTCATATTTCGTTTCGGACTTGATGGAGTGACCTGAAGTTGTACTTCCAAGTCTGCTGGTGGAACAAATAGACGAGTAGAGCTACGGGTTGAAGTTTAGAAACGTGCTGCCTCGATAGGGTTCCATGAAGTAGTGGGGGGAAGAGGAGGGGAGAGGGGAACCATCCCCCCTAACTTTGCTTGCCAAAAATGCGTATTTTTTTAAATGTGTTTTTAATCGTTTTGTCACAGCAAATGTAGATTCTGGAGGTTCTGGGGGTGACGGAGGGCATTAAGCACCCAACCTAATCCAGTCAAGTTGGTCTGAGTCGGACTCCGGGCGCACTCGGAGCCAGACATTACGACGTAAATTCCATTCCTAACCTAAAAATTTTGGACTTTTCTTTAAATGCTTTTGGTTAAAACTTCGCCTCTAGCAAAAAAAAAAATGTTGCAAAGGTAACAAGCCCCCTAGAAACCCCTTATATTATCACATTTCCTCCAGCGAGGCAGCACGTTTTAAAACCCAACCCGAGCTACGTGTGCCGAGTTTGGACTCCTTTTGTTATTAGTTATGTCAACACCTTACAACAGGACTTCATAGAGTGACCTGAAGGTGAACTTCGAAGTCTGCTGGAACTAATAGACGCGTGGAGCTGGTTGTTAAGAGTTACTTTAAAAACCTCTTATAACTCAATTGTTTTTATAGATGCCAAGGCCTAATACGTTTTGGAATAGCTCTCGTAAGAAGCTTCATGCCTGTAGGCATAAAGCAGAAAAGCGAATACGGTTTGTACTTATTTGATTATCAAAAATACATGTACGTTATTATGAATAAAAAATAAGTATTAGTTTCATTAAAATAAATTATTATTATTTTTATAGGCAACATTCTGAAAGTAGGCGTGATACTAGTATCGCGACGTATGTAACATCCGAAATGTGCCCGGAGAGAAATGACCAAACGAGTTGTAGTATTCCTAATGAGAACAGTTTGGAAATATCTTACGGAAGTTTAAAATTACATACCTAAAATTACTGATATATACAACTTTACTGTTATATTCAAATACTTTTTTACTCTAAAATCCAATACATATATTTTCTGTATTGTTTTAGAACACGAACAAAGAGGAAACAGAACCTATCCAGGTTTCAGTAACTACGGTTATTTCATGAAACAGCTTCAAGAAATCGTAAACCTCTATGTTTAATTTTAGTTTTGTTTGTGTTTTTATTGAAATTCGATTCTATAAGAACTGCCTCCTTCCAGAACTGAATGATCCAAGATTTAAAAGATACATTGAACTTCGAAAACATTCTTCACATTGTCCTAATAATGTTATAAAAACTAAGTTTTTTTTTTTACCCTGTTTTCGATAGTTTTGTTCAGTATTCAAACATTTTTATGAGCTTCATCCTTAACTATGTAAGGGAAGTCAAAGTCAAATCATTTATTTCAATTGGACCATTAAATGGCACTTTTGAACGTCATTACATGAAAAAAAACAATAATATATTGAATCTAGTTGCCCATTCCAAAAGGAATTTTTTGGAAGTGACAAATGTATGTAAAACCCATAATGATATGGTACCATCGAACCAATCTGATTATGATCTGACCTGAATACTACAAAATGTGCCAAATCAACTTCATTTTCTTTCTACTTTTTGACATCCATATCAAATAAAATAAACGCTTAAAAATTAAATAAAAGTATCAAGCCGTGTCAGTTAACTCATAATTTCGCCGCTTCGCGTGCATGTCGCTGTGTGTGTAAGCCGTGCACATGTAGTAGTAAGACTCAATACCTAGAATTGAAGCGTGTCAATTCGTAAATGCGTCCTTAATGGATTTTTGCCATGGGAATTTCATAGAAGTAGCCAAAATTTTGAATATTGTGGGATTGCTGTCAACGGATTATGAGAGTCGGAGAAGAAGGGAGTGTGCCTGTGTTCTCTCACACACTAGTGCACTATAATATCTGCGTACCTGCCTAGTCTACATTAATTAATAATAATAATAATGCTTTATTTCGGACAACATAGGATCCCTTGTGTTAGTAAATGTCTTATTAACTAATGTTAGTAAAGTAATAAGAATAATAATTATTTAATTTAAAAACATGTTTACTAGCCGCCGTGACCGAGAATTCAGCCGAGAGAATGATATAAACCTATAAAAATTAACCATGCTTCTTCATAGACTTATCAAAATTACCCATGCTTCTTCATAGACTCGTGAAAATTAACCATGCTTCTTCATAGACTTATCAAAATTACCCATACTTCTTCATAGACTCGTGAAAATTAACCATGCTTCTTCATAGACTTATCAAAATTACCCATGCTTCTTCATAGACTCGTGAAAATTAACCATGCTTCTTCATAGACTTATCAAAATTACCCATACTTCTTCCCCTTAGATCTACGTAGACCGTCAGCTCCACAACAGACAGATCTACCCGCCGGTGAACGTGCTGCCATCTCTGTCGCGTCTCATGAAGTCCGCCATCGGAGAGGGCATGACCCGCAAGGATCACTCTGATGTCTCCAACCAGCTGGTAAGTGAATTAAACATTTTTTGTATCTGGCAACATTGAAATAAGTATGTTGCTAATCTAAAATTTGTCCACTCCAGAAAGTAAATTCTCTTAATGATAAACATTCGAAATCTAGTCGCTATCCCATCTCGGTGACAATCAATTTTCAGGTATTGTCAAGATGGAGGTAAAATATAGATATTTATGCACTTCTTCTTAGCGTATCGATGGCAAATAATAAAATATAAATAATTAAATAAGATATTTCTTAAATACTATTCACTGAAAACCCGATTAACTATTAATAAACTGTAAAATTACATTTTGTAGCTTGAAAATCGTTCCAGTAATTTCGGAGCCTATTCGTAACAAACATAGTAAAACAAACAGAAAAATCTTTCCTCTTTATAATATTACCCGCGTTAAATTACTGCTACGCTCCCATGGATCCCCGCGTGATGCGAGCGTGATGTTATATAGCTTATGTTACTCAGTGATAATCTAGCTTTCTAACGGCAAATGAATTTATTAAATCGGTTCAGTAGTTTTGGAGCCTATTCATCACAAACAAAAAAATATTTCCTTTTTACAATATTAGTGTAGATTACAAAACTAACCTACTTGTTTCCTTCCAGTACGCTTGCTACGCCATCGGTAAGGACGTGCAGGCGATGAAGGCCGTGGTCGGTGAGGAGGCGCTCACCCCCGACGATCTGCTCTACCTGGAGTTCCTCACCAAGTTCGAGAAGAACTTCATCTCGCAGGTATGTGGACAATTTATATACTAAGATCTTATAGTTGCTGCATATCTACGTCATTTTAGCATGGCTGGAATATTGAGAATTTATAAAAGACCTCGAAGGAGATGGTGGGTTGACTTGTTGGCTTCCATGAGAATGGCAAGATACGTCTACGGCTCCTGGCGTCCTAGGTTTGGTTCTCAGGTGTAATTGGGATTTTCCATTAGGAATTTCTCAGTAGTAGCCTGGGTTTGGAAGTTGGTGGTGTGGTACCCTCATGCCATGTTAGGGCCGGCTGTTATTCGAAAATCTCAGGGTAGACTGTCCGGAGCTAGGAAGTCTGACGATCAGTCTTACCAAGACGTATTGTGCTGCCAGTAACTAGGTTGTAGAGGTCAGATAGGCAGTCACTCCATGTATAACACTGGTATTCAGCTGCATCCGGTTACACTGGAAGCCGACCCTAATATAGTTGAGAAAAGGCTAGGCAGATATATGCTATGTTATGTTATATTTATCCATGTTAATCTCCAGGGTAACTACGAGAACCGCACAGTGTTCGAGTCGCTGGACATCGGCTGGCAGCTGCTGCGTATCTTCCCCAAGGAGATGTTGAAGCGTATCCCCGCCTCCATCCTCGCAGAGTTCTACCCCAGAGACTCCCGCCACTAAGCGCCGTACACAATGGTCGACAGCGCTGGCCGCACCACTGGCTGGGCTTGTAAGGGCAATAAGCAAGTTACTGTTGCCACTGTGAAGCAATAGGGAATATGCATGAACTTTTTTATTCGCTTTTGTTAACAAAACTTGAAAATACCGTAGCAGACATGGCGAAAAGTGAAAAAAAATGGCAACGAAATACGGCCGATATAAGCATTTAAAACTATTCATTATGCAACGATTAGACGGAGAGATCCGTTATGACCAATGACGTCATTGGTTACGACGGCCATTATAAACTTCGTGTTGAATTTCGTTTTGCTAGGAAGAGATAAAAACAAATCTTCAATGGCTTATATCTTTCAGAATGTTATAGTTATTCGAAAAAGTATTTTACTAAACTGTTTCTTATATAAATGAGGATTGATTTTTTAAAGAAAACCTGCGTATTCCCTATTGTTGATTTAATGCAGAGTTAAGAAAATGAGTTTGTTTATAATCCCGGAGAATGATAATTATTGAAAAGAAAAGCAGTGCCCGTGTAAGCGCAGCTTTACAACTGTGTCTAACTAATGTAACCCCAGGCTAGCGCTCCGACCATGTATTTTTTGTAAGATATAATACTGTTTAATAGTAAGTTGTTAATAGTTTATTATAATGTATTACATACATGTATTATGATCATGTGCAAAATTATATAAACGCGTTTACATCGTAAGTAACATCCATTGTAATGCTGAATCGCGACCGACTTGTGTATATATTTTCATCGTTAATGTTCTAAACTATAGAGCGGTTGAATTAATATATTTTTGAATAGATGCCATTTGTTTGTCCTGTTTTTGGTGCTTCGGACACAGTATAAACGATATTTTAACCTACAACATATATTTTGTGTGCACAAATTGTTAAAATGTGTTTAAATTATATTATTATGTAAAAAACAAAATTGTCATTATTTTATTTGCACATTGCATCTACGAGAAAATAATACCCGAGCGAAGCCGGGCCGGGCCGCTAGTATATTATGTAATAATCAAAATCTGTTGTAAATCAAGACGTTAACTATTTATTGTGTGATATCGCTTGGACTTCCGTGATGTGACAGATATTATTTTATTATGTAAATAAAACAATAGCCGAGTAACGACATACGTTACATTCCAAATTGAGCTTTCCTGTTCACTCCTAGGCTTGATTCTGTATTCAGCTAATAAAAGTGAATTAGGACGCTGTTGTTTTCAATGGAAATAAAAATATAGAAAGTTAATTCTTTTGTTTCTTTACTTACGTAAGTAATGTAGTTGGGTACATATCAGGGTGCCGAGTGTGAGTTTTTTCATTCACGTTCGATAGCGAGCGCGAGAATTTTGTATAGGAAAAAGTTATAGCGCCAACTGGTGGTAGGAGACTAGGAGAAACCTAATTTCTCATACAAAATTTTAACGCGCTCGCAATCGAACGTGAATGAAAAAACAATCGGCACCCAGGGCGACGAGTCTGCTAACTTTTAGAATCTATCGCAATTTATTATTAGTATTCATTTGTCCATGATACCTTTTATCAAAAAATTTTGACATTAGATTTTGAACGGTTTTACAAGCTAAAATCTATCATTTGAAAGGCAATCGACACGGATGTAAATGTGTTGGAAAGTGAGCTTTATTTCGCGTCACATTAAGTAGAATTAATCAAAATCTTGAGACACAAGTACTTTACAGATAGTATCTACGCAAACACATTTACGATTAATTTGTTAGTATTTCACAATCAATAGTTATGAAGATGGCTTGATAATGGCTAAGCGAATCATGCTTAATTGCACGTGGCTGTACACTTCAGAACAAGCACGTCCGCGTGTCAATCAGACCTAGTCGCTATTTTCTTGTTGTAAATTTTACCCAAAGGTGAAGGTGTTTACTTCAGAAGTTAGAAGGTGCTTTTGGATCATTGAAATTACATAAAAAATGCCTGGCTTTCGTGTAAGAATTCTAAATAGCATAAAACAAAATCGCTTACCGCCCGTCTACACGCTTAGATCTTTTAAACTGCGCAACGGATTTTAATGCGTTTCTCATCAATAGAGTGATTTAAGGTTTTACGTATGAAACATCACGCTACGAGCAGAGAGCGGAGCAGATCGGCGGGGTATACAGTTAGTAAATAATAAGTAACAATTTGTAAATATATTTTTTATTTCAATCATAATAATATAAACAGTGCCTGGGGTCACGATAACAAAGTTAATAATAATTATAATACTGAGATATCAGGTTTTCCAACTACTTCGTGGCGTTGAACGGAAATGCAACTTACACAAGAGACTATATCTATAATAATTATTTGACTAGTACAAAAACATATTATATCAAAAAGTAGTTAAGGAAGTCGTAGTAATACTCATTAAAAGTAGTATCTACAAACTTGTAAAAAGTATAGAATAGTCCAATAACAAGTAGGTACTTACAATAACAAAATCTTATTATCTAAAATCAGATAATCTAGTATCACAGAAAATTAAAGAACTACCTACAAGTTTTAAACAGAATGGATGTTTGACCCTGTCGAAAAACATTAAAAAAAATATTTTGTTGTGTACGACTTTTTTCAAATTGACTTTGCGTTCCTCTTCACAAATGAACGTCGTAATTTGCTTATTGTTTTCAAATTGTACCTTACTCTCACCCACGACCCGATCTAACCGGTTCACATACTTATCAGTCACTTTAATAAAGTCCTTAACATTTAAGCCCTTAGTAACACTCTCATAACTCACAAACACTTTCTCAATTTCATTACAAACATCCACTGGGAAAATGGTCACTAAATCGTCCTTGAATTTTTTCTTTTTCAAAATGTACTCCTTATATTCGTCCAGTGTAGGATATTTATCGTTATCTTTAACACAGTGTAGGTACAACTTATACAAAGACAGAATTTTACTGAATTCTAACTGATTCATAGGTTCATATTTAAGCGAAATTTCACCTCCGGCGTTACTGACGACAATTTGTTTGGCAACTTTGTACAATTCACTGTAAAAGGATGTCGTTTGGTCGATCATGAAAAAGGGCCGGAATGTCTTTTCGCAAATAGGAATCGCTGAGTCAGTACCAGTACGATGCAGAAAGTGGACGTAATCCTCCAAGTTTACTTCCTCCGTGATCACATCGTCTCTCAACATTTCTTTATGTTTCAACTTCAAATAATTAAGCTTTTTCACATTCGCAACATTTTCAAATTCAGAAATAAGAAAACCATTTGAGTTTTTGAAAATTTTCTCCACCAAATACATAACTTTGTCCCTCCGTGTTGGAATTTTCTTTAAAGTCATCACATGCTTAATTAAATCCCTTCGCTTGTTGATGGTGGCCAAGTCTAAATTGTAGTTCAAATAGGTTAGGATTTCGATCATAGAATGTGCGACGCTGTAGTACATCCGCAAACGTTCGTGGGCAAAACGTTCAGGATCGTCTTTGAAGATGAGCGTGGACAGTTCAACGCAGTACCACAGCGCAGTAGGCAATGAACAGTTTACCTGTGGATCTAATGGCAATGACGACAGTCCGATTTTACACTGGGTTGTGCTAATTCGCCTCAACGCATACTTTTTGAATTGTGCAAGCACGTTCTCGTCCATCCACTGTTTCTTTTCACAAATTTTCCATAACACGTAGTAAAACAATCCTACGTTGTATTTCACTTTTTTGAAGTTGAAGTATGTTGCAGACAAAATGTAGTCATTGTATTTATCAAAGTCGTCAGTGTCTACTAGTACAAGACCGCCGTGGTACGGTCGCCGTGAACGCGGCTCTAATTTTGTAGTTTGTTGCAATAACTCTTTGTAAACAGTCAAGGTGTAGAAGTAACCCATCGACTCGTTGAGATCAGGATCCCCCAACAAAAACAACGGACATTCCATCATGGAATTGAATTTTGAGAAAGATGCCGCAGACTGCGTGTTATGGAAAATAATTTTATCAAGCAGATTTAATTCTGTGCATAAGATCACAGGGATACCTTTCTCGTCAGCCAAAATGATGTCAGGAAATTCGATTTCTTGTTCAGCTGTATAGTTGACATCCTCGATCGGTTCTTCGGGAACTTCAGTGCTGTATGTGGTTTCGAACTTCAAAGCGTCAAAGCCGTAAGACTTTTTGTCACTGACGATGTAATTAATTAAAGTGGTAATCGATTTCTCAATGTCTACTCTCAAATCGTATGTGGGATTGCTAAAACTTTTGTACCAATTTGTGTTCTTAAATTCGCATATAAATGTATTTTTGTCCGTCGTGTCTGCAATATATTCTGTTGTTACGTTGTTTAATCTTTTCTTCAACTTCTTCAGTTTGTCAATTTCGGCGAGAGCTCTAGCATTATTATTCGATGAAGTAAGAAACTTGAATTTGATATAAGATTTCAGACTCTCTTTTTCGGTGGCAAAGTTGTAGGCGGTGATTTTCTCGTAGTTATAATCCTTAGAGATATCGGTTTCATCCAACAGTTCATTATTGCGGTAGATTGTACATCGGTTTTTGATGAATGATGCGGTGACTGATAAGTCGATGCAATTCAAGTCCAAGCTTAGTGCATGAAAAACGACTTTTTCATAATCAATACCTTCATTAAGTGCTAAACATTTGTCAAAACTTCGCTTGTTGATCTGACCATCAGTGATGATGTATAACAATGTAATTTTGTCGGTGCTACGAATATTTTCTTTCACCCACTCAATAATTGTTTCTGGCAGCGTGTCTTCAGACACCTTTGCCTTCCTGGATCGCATATGAATAACGAGCTTTTGTTTCGTTGACTTCCTCACACTTATGTCCCCAATGCAAATAAACAACTTGTGATTTTTCGCCTGCTAATTCACTGTTGATTTGGTGCGCGTCACTTTTAAACTGTTCGAGAGTCTTCACACCACTTTCGTGATAATAGTCTTGTCCCTCTGTAGAACCGGAGTAATCTTTTGCGTAAATAAAGTAATTAACCATTTTGACTATGGTATAAGTGTCTTGGTAAACAATTAACTTCTAAGACGATTTCGAGACTTATATGAGGTAAACAGACCGCCCGCCTCTATAGCGCGAGGAGCGACCGGTAGGTACGCTCGACAGTCGAACACTATTAAATATTTCGCAAGCACCGGTTTTTATTAAGGCTGCCGATGCCGTGCATGGAATTCCCCAACAACGGAAAAAGACGAATCTGCGTCAGTTTGGCTTGACGAGATGTATCCTTTTCTGTTCAAATGTATTCGAAAGTAACGAAAGTGAATTACAGGATGTTTGGCAAAACGTTGAACATACGAAAATGGTGGATAGGTGGGGTCACCTGCTACTTACACAGCCCTAATTTTGTTGGCTAAATAAGTGTATTTAGTCCCTTAGGGATTAAATACACTTATCTCTTTGATATTATTAATATACTTATATAGTTCCTTAGGGACTTAATTCACTTATTCAGCTCTATTCAGCTTTTGTCTTTTGTCTTTGAAAGCGCCGCAGTTTTGTATCGCATCCGTACCTACAGCCTCGGAATGCTGAACGCATACGCATACGCACGTATACGCGTCTCCATACTACAATAGTAATTTCTATAGAGAAAAGCTGAATTGGGCTGAATAAGTGTATTTAGTCACTAAAGTGTCTACGTATACGCAGTGCCTAAAATATACTTTGATCTCTAAGTTTGTTTTTGTGTTTCGAAGAGAAGTCGGACACGAAAACCGGCCTCAAGTAGTAAAACATACCTGCTGTATATTTGTGACTGTTTTCGTTTGCTTGTTGCACAATTCTTGCACCACTTTTGAAATTATTTTACTACCAACATAGTATTTATAAACTACAGTGCTTACATTGATCGCTTGTATTGGAAACTCATAAAAATACTATACACACACTTTTATTTCCAACTGTAGTCATCATCTTAGACAAAAAAAAAATTCAAAACTGGTTACATAACATGGTGAAAACTCGTTTGTTTTTGTTCATTTACATAGGTACATGTATATACCATCACGCCTGTATTCCCCGAAAGGTTAGGCAGAGGTGTACCGATGTACGCCCGAAGTTCGCCGGTATGTTTAGGTGCTATGTTATGTATTTTCACCATGTTATGTAATAGGTAGCCAACAGATTTGTATTTTTTTTTTGTCTAAGATGTTGACTACAGTTGGGAATAAAAGTGTATGTTTGTGTGTGTAAACCGTCTTTTGTTGTTGACTGTATCAAAGTATTTATTTATTTATAAACTTCATGCAACAAAAATTACAAAGGCGGACTTAATGTCTTAGGTTAGGCATTCTCTACCAGTCAACCAAAGGTGGTGAAGAGATACCTAACATTGTCATGTCAACAATTTGCATCTGTCGGTGCAAATTGTTGAACAAAAGAAAAGTCGTAAAAAATGGGATTTAAGTAATACCTAATAAAAGTTCTCGAGAAGTATGATATATGTACCTAGTATGATTATTAGATAGTAGCTGTTGCCCGCGACTTCGTTCGCGTTCACTCTTTCGTTGGTTTCATCCACATTTTCTTTTATTAAAATAATAAAATTAAAATACCAAAAAATATAAGAAGTAACTTGGTTACTTCTTATAATATTAGCTACCTGCGAGTAAAAGTCCTGTCAATATCGGTCCAGCCGTTTGAGAGATTAGCCGGAACAAACAAAACAGATAGAGAAAAATTAAAAAAAAAGATTTTTATAAATGTAAAGTACCTACCGTATATACTTTCATATGCATTTAGTGAAAAGCTGTTAATTCGAAATTACAAACAGGTACTAGAATCCACGTTCCATTCTCACCGAGAAAAAATCGGCCGCCGATTATCGGTCGTGGGGGCAGGCCCTAATCCGATATTATCATTATGACAGTAACATAGGCGTATATATTGGGTTGTGTATATTGGGTTGTATTTATATTGGGTTGTGCCGTGCCCACCCCAGGCTGTAGGGCTTACCTTCCGCCTGACCGCATTGCATCGCATCGGCCATGGCATCTTAGGGGCCAGGCCCCCCCTGAAAACTAACTCTAGATACGCAAACAGTACATGTACAGTCTTGAAGATACTTAATCAGGCTTAGCAATATTGGTATTATTTATTCGTTATTATCATATCAGGAGAACGACGTCCACTGCTGAGCATAGGCGTCTCCTAAACATAGCCACAATGACCGGCCCTGCGCTGTCCGCATACAGCGATTTCGCACGGCCTTTACCGTGGGGGACCTCTTCTGAGCATATTAGTATACTTTCATTTGTTTTAAACGCAATTACAAAAAGATTAATTGTTTGTTTTTTTTTACATTTGTAGTTTTTACTTAAGTTATAGGGGTGGGTACCGTTCAGGGTTTGGGATTACCTTCTTTCAAAAGTCTAAGCGCATTCAATAAAATGAAGCTCATTTCCAGCAACTATTGAGTTAATTTACTCGCTTTTTTCGTCCGAATAAAATAAGTTTATATTAAAATTTCATGTTTCTTTTAAAAGGAATGATTTCTTTGAGTATTTGCTGACTTAATTATTTAGAGTACTTTCCCTCCAGGTAGCATTATAAAATTCCACCCTGTATATTTATTTCTTTATGATAAATAAGTTAATAATAATATATTGTATATCAGAATAACAACATGTACATTTAATTTATAATTATTGATAAATTTTTAATCTCGTGTATCTATTCACTTGCACACAGACTGCTACCCATCGAATGACGCATTTTCATCATCCAATGATGAATTTAACACACTGCCATCTCATATTTCCTTAAAAATATTTTTTATTTGTTTTCACTGGTGTAGTAAGTGGGTGCGTTACGTTTATACGTACTTCTCTATATCTGTTGAAACAACTCTATTATTTCCCTAACTTACGAAGTTACGACAGACCGTGTCCACGGCGCGCCTCAACGATATATCGGCCCTTAGTGGCCACTAAGGGCCGATGCCTGCCGGGGCTGCTGGTTGTTCGAAAAAGATACCGCGCCCGCGGAACATGGATGGGTTTGAGTCAGTAAAAGTCTGACACTCCCTCCCGCCCACCCAGGGCTAGGGAATGCATTTGATGAAAAAAAAAAATATCCCTGTAATGAGTACCTACCTAATAAAATAAATAAATTATTATCTACATTTTATTCTGTAATTTTTACATAATAAGTACATAATTATAGTCTAATAGTGGTTCTGCTGCGCAGCATGACATGTTTATCGGTAACGGTCCCGGCGCGCTGCACATTCCAACCTTTATGGACATTTATGTCCAGAGACTCGGTTGTTAACGAGCGTATACTATAACTATAAGGAACGATAGCACAATCTGACCAAAATGCCTCTAACTTACGGTCGAAATATCTTGGTGATGTTTAAGTTAGTCGATTAGCTGCACAATTTTGTTCCTAAAAAATAAATGGTCTAATTGAAATGCTTTGACTTTTGACTTTTTAAAAGTTACAATGCGCAGACAAACAGCTTACTCCGGACCGCCCAAATACGTGGGCTGAACTGTACATACATTTTTTTTTTTTTTATAGACGGGAAATCATCAAATAACTACCCCCGCCCTGGGCGGGGCGGGAGGGAGTGTCAGACTTTTACTGACTAAAACCCGTCTATGTTCCTTCATGTGCCCTTTGCGTTCCGGGGGCGCGGTATCTCTTTCGAACAACCCGCAGCCCCGGCAGGCAACTGTACATACATTACATGCATGTTTTGACATTGATTGTTGCCGATATGAATTTGATACTAGATTAATAAACTTTTATTAGTACATATAATAATTTGGCATTCGAGACCCAGACTGCCCAGACCTCGAATCTATGACTTGAAAGATAATCTCGACACGTAGGTGTGTTGGAAAGTAAGCTTTATTTCGCGTCATATAAAGTATAATCGATCAAAATCTTGAGAATTTTACAGATAATTATGTAGTAGGTACCTATCTTTGCAAACATTTACGATTAGTTTGTTAGTATTTCACAATCAATAGTTATGAAGATAATAGGTTGATAATGGCTAGGCGAATCATGCTTAATTTTTTCGCTTGCCATTATTTTTTTCTTGTAAATGTCCAAAAGTGCCTTTTTAGCTAATTCAGTACTTAGAAAGTACTTTTGGATAATTTAAATTATTAAAAAATGTCATGGCTTTCATGAAAGAATTCTACATAGCATAAAACAAAATCGCTTACCGCCCGTACGGAACGGATTTTAATGCGTTTTTTATCAAAAAGATGGTTTATACTTTTAGAACATTACGGTATGATCATCTGGAGCGGAGCAGATCGGCGGGGTTATATAGCTAGTAAATAATAAGTAACTGCCCCGTTGGTCTCGTGGTCGTAAGTGCGACTGCTGAGCAAGGGGTCCCGGGTTCGATTCCCAGGTCGAGCAAAAAGTGTTATTGGGTTTTTCTATGAAATTCGCAGTAGCAGCTCGGAGTTTGGATTTGTGCCCGGTTAATGGCAATAGGCTCGCCCCCTATTACATGGGACCTAAATATACCGGCGAACTGTGGGTGTACATTGGTACACCTCTGCCTAACCCTTCGGGGAATACAGGCGTGTTGGTATATATATATATATATATATATATATATATATATATATATATATAATAAGTAACAATTTGTGAAGATTTTTTTTAATATCAATCATACAAATGAGTGTGTCATGTGGGGGTCACGATAACAAAGTTAATAAGAATTATAATACAGAGATATCGTGTTTTTCCACTACTTCTTGGCGTTGAACCAAAATGCACCTTACACAAGAGAAATTATATCATTTGACTAGTACAAAACACATAATATCAAAAAAGAATATAAAAAAAAAGGTAAGGAATTTAATTATAATTAAAAGTTGTATACTTAGAATAAAAATAGATTAGTCCAATAACAAGAAGGTTACACAATAACAATAACAAACTCTTATAATATAAAATCAGTATCAGAGAGACTTAAAAAACTACCTACATGTTTCAAATAGACTGGCCGTTTGACACCGTCGAAAAACATTCATTCCTTTTTGACTTGTGCAACTTTTTTCAAATTGACTTTGCGTTCCTCTTCACAAATGAACGCCGTAATTTGCTTATTGTTTTCAAATTGTACCTTACTCTCACCCATGACCCGATCTAACCGGTTCACATACTTATCAGTCACTTTAATAAAGTCCTTAACATTTAAGCCCTTAGTAACACTCTCATAACTAACAAACACTTTCTCAATTTCATTACAAACATCCACTGGGAAAATGTTCACTAAATCGTCCTTGAATTTTTTCTTTTTCAAAATGTACTCCTTATATTCGTCTAACGTAGGATATTTATCATTATCTTTAACACAGTGTAGGTACAAGTTATACAAAGACAAAATTTTACTGAATTCTAACTGATTCATAGGTTCATATTTAAGCGAAATTTCACCTCCGGCGTTACTGACGACAATTTGTTTGGCAACTTTGTACAATTCACTGTAAAAGGATGTCGTTTGGTCGATCATGAAAAAGGGCCGGAATGTCTTTTCGCAAATAGGAATGGCTGAGTCAGTACCAGTACGATGCAGAAAGTGGACGTAATCCACCAAGTTTACTTCCTCTGTGATCACATCGTCTCTCAACATTTCTTTATGTTTCAACTTCAAATAATTAAGCTTTTTCACATTCGCAACATTTTCAAATTCAGAAATAAGAAAACCGTTTGAGTTTTTGAAAATTTTCTCCACCAAATACATGACTTTGTCCCTCCGTGTTGGGATTTTCTTTAAAGTCATCACGTGCTTAATTAAATCCCTTCGCTTGTTGATGGTGGTCAAGTCTAAATTGTAGTTCAAATAGGTTAGGATTTCGATCATAGAATGTGCGACGCTGTAGTACATCCGCAAACGTTCGTGGGCAAAACGTTCAGGATCGTCTTTGAAGATGAGCGTGGACAGTTCAACGCAGTACCACAGCGCAGTAGGCAATGAACAGTTTACCTGTGGATCTAATGGCAATGACGACAGTCCGATTTTACACTGGGTTGTGCTAATTCGCCTCAACGCATACTTTTTGAATTGTGCAAGCACGTTCTCGTCCATCCACTGTTTCTTTTCACAAATTTTCCATAACACGTAGTAAAACAATCCTACGTTGTATTTCATTTTTTTGAAGTTGAAGTATGTTGCAGACAAAATGTAGTCGTTGTATTTATCAAAGTCGTCAGTGTCTACTAGTACGAGACCGCCGTGGTACGGTCGCCGTGAACGTGGCTCTAATTTTGTAGTATTTTGCAATAACTCTTTGTAAACAGTCAAGGTATAGAAGTAACCCATCGACTCGTTGAGATCAGGATCCCCCAACAAAAACAACGGACATTCCATCATGGAATTGAATTTTGAGAAAGACGCCGCGGACTCCGTGTTATGGAAAATGATTTTATCAAGCAGATTTAATTCTGTGCATAAGATCACGGGGATACCTTTCTCATCAGCCAAAATGATGTCAGGAAATTCGATTTCTTGTTCAGCTGTAAAGTTGACATCCTCGATCGGTTCTTCAGGAACTTCAGTGCTGTATGTGGTCTCAAACTTCAAAGCGTCAAAGCCGTAAGACTTTTTGTCACTGACGATGTAATTAATTAAAGTGGTAATCGATTTCTCAATATCTACTCTCAAATCGTATGTGGGATTGCTGAAACTTTTGTACCAATTTGTATTCTTAAATTCGCGTACAAATGTATTTTTGTCCGTCGTGTCTGCAATATATTCTGTTGTTACGTTGTTTAATCTTTTCTTCAATTTCTTCAGTTGGTCAATTTCGGCGAGAGCTCTAGCGTTATTATTCGATGAAGTTAGAAACTTGAATTTGATATAAGATTTCAGACTCTCTTTTTCGGTGGCAAAGTTGTCGGCGGTGATTTTCTCGTAATTATAATCCTTAGAGATATCGGTTTCATCCAACAGTTCATTGTTGCGGTAGATTGTACAACGGCTTTTGATGAATGATGCGGTGACTGATAAGTCGATGCAATACAGGTCCAAGCTTAGTGCATGAAAAACGACTTTTTCATAATCAATACCTTCATTAAGTGCTAAACATTTGTCAAAACTTCGCTTGTTGATCTGACCATCAGTGATGATGTATAACAATTTAATTTTGTCGGTGCTACGAATATTTTCTTTCACCCACTCAATAATTGTTTCTGGCAGCGTGTTTGAACCTTTGCCTTCCTGGTCCTCATATGCATTACGAGCTTTTGTTTCGTTGACTTCCTCACACTTATGTCCCCAATGTAAATAAACAACTTGTGATTTTTCGCCTGCTAATTCACTGTTGATTTGTTCTACGTCACTTTTAAACTGTTCGAGAGTCTTCACACCACTTTCGTGATAATACATGACTCTGTCTGTAGAAGCGGAGTAATCTTTCGCGTAAATAAAGTAATTAACCATTTTGACTATGGTATAAGTATCTTGGTAAACAATAAACTTCTCACGGAGAGGTAAACAGACCGCCCGCCTCTCTAGCGCGAGGAGCGACCGGTAGGTACGCTCGACAGTCGAACACTGTTAAATATTTCGCAAGCACCGGTTTTTATTAAGGCCGCCGTACATGGAATTCCCCAACGGGAATAAAAGAATCTGCATCAGTTTGGCTTGACGAGATGTATCCTTTTCTGATCAAATGTATTATTTTAAACTAATCGGAAAATATAAATGTACGGAAGTAGTGAAAGTGAACTCTATATTTTGATCATAAGCGTCTCCGCACACGACCGATTTTTTCACCGATTATAGGACCGATATTTGACAGATTTCTTTTCGCTGACAAAGAAATCTGTCAAAAATCGATCGTGTGGCTAAGAAAACCGGGCAAAGTTGCCGGTTACTTACTGGACACTTTCGGTGTTCCACTTTTAACGTGTCTACTTTTCTATTACCGAACTTTTTTGTGATCTGCGATCAGTGTGTGTCAAGTTTAGGCAATAGGAAATCATAGTCTGTGTATGTGTGAGTTGATTTTTTACTAATTATAATACAATTACTTTTTTATTGCTAGATGCCAGTTACTTACGTAAAACACTAAAGTGTATATGTATACGCATTGCCTAAAATATACTTTGACCTCAATGAACTTGACAGGAAAAAAAATTGTTTCTAAAAAAAAACTTGCTTCGTAAAAGTGTTACCTATGTTGACTGCCCCGTTGGTCTCGTGGTGGCAAGGGGGACTGCTGACCAAGGGGTCCCGGGTTCGATTCCCAGGTCGGGCAAAAAGTGTTATTGGGTTTTTCCATTAGGAATTTCTCAGTAGCAGCCCGGAGTTTGGAAGTTGGTGGTGCGTCACCCCCGTGCCTCGGAAAGCACGTAAAGCCGTTGGTCCTGCGGCTGATCTCTCTCCGGTCGTGTCGGATTGCCGTCCCATCGGGCTATGAGAGTTAGGGAAGAGGGAGTGCACCTGTGTTTGCGCACACACTTGTGCACTATAATATCTCCTGCGTACGTGGCTAGTCTGCATTAAGGTTAGCCGCCGTGGCCGGAATCGGCCTGGAGAATTACATTTTTTATTTTTTTATAAACAAAATATCATTTATAGATTTACAACAGCGGAATAGGCGAAGGCCTTATTACTTATTTATTTATAAAGCGAACATTGACATACTGTAAAGTGGGTTTTTAAATCTCAAAGACTAATTGACAGTTTCATATGTCAGAATAAAAAATGTGTTGTCGCCCTGTCGGCACACTATTTTCAAGTTGGACACATAAAACTGTCAAATCAGTGACTGATAATGGTGCCGATTCCCTTGTTCACAAACTAAACTAAAATTAGAGAATTTGTCATCTCTTACTAAACTACTATTTATTATTACTAAAAGGACGGTAATACCTTAAAACTAAGTTAGAGATATCAAATTAATTTTGCCTTGAACTTTTCCGTGTTTTTAATCAACGCGTTCTGACATGTCAACTATAATTGTATAGAGGTTTTAGATCAACTAAAATTGACAAGTCTTGTTCACGTCCGTCCCTTTCTTGTTTGATTGGAAAGAAAAAGATAGAAATAGTCTAAATTAAGTTTAGCTTGTGCATAACAGAATCGACACCATTATTAGATACCCTTTAGTTCATAACTCAACATGATTTGAAGTAGTATTTGAGTTTGATAAGTTGGCGGAAAACTGACGTTGAGACTGATCATGCGGGGACAGCTGATATGCGTACCTATCGCTATCTAGGCATTATAGGTGTGTTGTTAGTGTGAGTCAGGCGACGCGGTTTCTGATGCAATACAACAGAGGGCGCTAGTAAGCAAGTGACGGTATATTTACGTTTATTACGTTTATTGCAAATGCAGTAGGTATGTAAAAAAAACTGTCCACCTGTCATTTACTCATTGGTTTATCAAAACCACAGAGTACTACTAAATATACACAAGTCTTTGGGGTTATTAATACATCCTTTTTTGGGCGGTCGCACAATATTTTTTTTTTAATTGTTTTCTATTTAGATGGGATGCATACTTAGGAAATAATTATGTTGTTTTGTTGAAGTTCAAAAGTGACTTTCAATTATTGTCTGATTGCAATAAATAATTAAACTAAAACATATAAAATGAGCAATAATAGACATTATTATGGTGTAATGTAAAGTTTTCTTACACCATATTTGTGACTGTTTTGGTTCGGATCTTTCACAATTCTTGCATCACTTTTGAAATTATTTTATTATCAGGATAGTATTAATAGACTACTGTGCTTACATTGATCGCTTGTATTGGAAACTCATAAAAATACTATACATACACACTATACCATCACGCCTGTATTCCCCGAAGGGTTAGGCAGAGGTGTACCAATGTGCATCCACAGTTCGCCGGTATGTTTAGGACCTATTAATAGAGGGCGAGCCTATTGCCATTAACCGGGCACAAATCCTAACTCCATAGAGAATTTCATAGAAAAACCTAAAACTCGACCTGGGAATTGAACCCAAGACCTCATACAAATATAATGAGAAAATCAATAAAAATTGAGATTTAAGTAATACTTAAGTAAAAGATCTTGAGAAGTATGATATTTTATTATAAGATACTAGCTGTTGTCCGCGACTTCGTTCGCGTTCACTATTTCATTGGTTTCATCTTCCTTTTCTTTTATTAAAATAAATACAATTTCTAAAATAAAAGTAGCCAAGTTAGGTACCTACTCCTTACGATAACATTAGCTATCTGCGAGTGAAAGTCCTGTCAAAATCGGTCCAGCCGTTTCGGAGATTAGCCGGAACAAACAGACAGACAAAATTTTTAAAAAAATATTTTTCGATACGTACTTCGTGCGTTTAGTGAAAAGCGGTTAATTTGAAATTACAAATAGACACATCAATTTTGTTTATTTGTATAGATAGATAGATTTAATGTTTATCTGTAAGTGATGGTACCAGTGATATGATATTGATATCATCGCGTGTACATGTGGTAATCTCGAACCGTGCGTGCGAGTCTCTAAAATGCAAACTCGAAAACGAGTCTCACTAAAGTGATCGCGCTCACTTCGATAACGAACCCACTTGATTTTGGTTGTGTTTTCGCTTGCCGTGGTTTGACAGAATACCACTTTGTTATCTCACTGTTTTTTTTTTTTTTTTTTTTAAGACGGGAAATTATCAAATAACTTCCCCCGCCCTGGGCGAGGCGGGAGGGAGTGTCAGACTTTTACTGACTAAAACCCGTCTATGTTCCTTCATGTGCCCTTTGCGTTCCGGGGGCGCAGTATCTCTTTCGAACAACCCGCAGTCCTGGCGTTATCTCACTGTGGATTCAGCTTTCGAATTATGAAGTGAGGCTCAGAGAATCGCACTGCAGCTGCAGTAATGATGATAAAATTAGTGACTAACATTAGGTACCTATATAACACAACACACACACACAACACTAGTATAACACTAGTTTTTAAGTTATGTTTATACTAACAAACTATGGACTTTGTCTGAAATAAAAGATTTTTTTATTTATTTATAATATATTTTTAATTTTCCTTTCCACTTCTCTGGTTATTTATCGACGTTACATTTATAATAATACAACCTGCTTTTTTATTTTTTATACAAAATAATTCAAAGCCACGAATTATTAATGTAAAACACCCTTACTTGAAATATGGCAGCGTCGCATTTTCTTAGCTTAGGCCGATACCCAATCGGCGGCGGCGACCTCTCGCGTCCGGCACTGGTTCAGGCCATGGTCCGGAGCGAGAGGGAATGGGAAGCAGTCGCCTCCTTCTGCGAAGCTGTAATGCTAGATAAGGAGGCGGCGGCGGCGGGACGGGAGAGGGAAAGGAGAGTCCCCCGTCCCAGCGGCCGCCGCGGTAGACGCTCCGGGCGTCGGGAGCCAAGAGACGACTCCCGGCCACCGTAGACGCGGGTCTGTGGACGGTGAGCAATGGGTAGTTCACCGTCCGTACGTTCACTAAATAACGACAGACCGTGTCGACGGCGCGTTCGTGTTCCACGCGCGCCTCAAAGAGATGTCAGCAAATTTGGATGGGGCCACTGAGGGCCGATGCCTGCCGGGGCTGCGGGTTGTTCGAAAGAGATCCCGCGCCCCCGGAACGCAAAGGGCACATGAAGGAACATAGACGGGTTTTAGTCAGTAAAAGTCTGACACTCCCTCCCGCCCCGCCCAGGGCGGGAAAAGTTATTTGATGATTTCCCGTACATAAAAAAAAAGGCCGATACCTAAACACGCAAACATTTTTTTCTGTCTTCACTATCCCGCTACGTACCTACTTTTCACTACTGCGAAGTTTGACAACGTGGTAAAAGTAAAGATTCGTAATACCAGTGAAAATTTTTGACCTAAATTAATTATGATTGAAGATAATTATTCGAAAATAATCTTCGAAACTATGCATTTTTGCCACATATTGTTGGACTTTTTGTTTTTTTTTTACCGACTTCAAAAAAAAAGGTGCTTTTGGATTAAAGAAATTATAAGAAAACATTGGCCTGGCTTTCGTGAAAAAATGTACATACCATAAAACAAAATCGCTTACCGCGCTCTGTACCTACTTTCCCACGCTTAGATCTTTTAAACTACGGAACGGATTTTAATGCGTTTTTATTAAAAAGATGGTTTATATTTTTACATTCTACTACTTACTTTTAGATTCTAAAAGTATAAACCATCTTTTTGACCGTAATGTTCTAAAATTTAGAACATTACGGTATGAACATCTGGAGCGGAGCAGATCGGCGGGGTATATAGCTAGTAAATAATAATTAACAATTTGTGAAGTTTTTTTTTAATATCAATCATACAAATGAGTCACGATAACAAAGTTAATAAGAATTATATAATACAGAGATATCGTGTTTTTCCACTACTTCTTGGCGTTGAACCAAAATGCACCTTACACAAGAGAAATTATATCATTTGACTAGTACAAAACACATAATATCAAAAAAGAATATCAAAAAGTAGGTAAGGAATTTAATTATAATTAAAAGTTGTATACTTAGAATAAAAATAGATTAGTCCAATAACAAGAAGGTTACACAATAACAATAACAAACTCTTATAATCTAAAATCAGTATCAGAGACACTTAAAAAACTACCTACAAGTTTCAAATAGACCGTCGAAAAACATTCATTCCCTTTTGACTTGTACAACTTTTTTCAAATTGACTTTGCGTTCCTCTTCACAAATGAACGTCGTAATTTGCTTATTGTTTTCAAATTGTACCTTACTCTCACCCACGACCCGTTCTAACCGGTTCACATACTTATCAGTCACTTTAATAAAGTCCTTAACATTTAAGCCCTTAGTAACACTCTCATAACTCACAAACACTTTCTCAATGTCATTACACACATCCACTGGGAAAATGTTCACTAAATCGTCCTTGAATTTTTTCTTTTTCAAAATGTACTCCTTATATTCGTCCAGTGTAGGATATTTATCGTTATCTTTAACACAGTGTAGGTACAAGTTATACAAAGACAAAATTTTACTGAATTCTAACTGATTCATAGGTTCATATTTAAGCGAAATTTCACCTCCGGCGTTACTGACGACAATTTGTTTGGTAACTTTGTACAATTCACTGTAAAAGGATGTTGTTTGATCGATCATGAAAAAGGGCCGGAATGTCTTTTCGCAAATAGGAATCACTGAGTCAGTACCAGCACGATGCAGAAAGTGGACGTAATCCTCCAAGTTTACTTCCTCCGTGATCACATCGTCTCTCAACATTTCTTTATGTTTCAACTTCAAATAATTAAGCTTTTTCACATTCGCAACATTTTCAAATTCAGAAATAAGAAAACCGTTTGAGTTTTTGAAAATTTTCCCCACCAAATACATAACTTTGTCCCTCCGTGTTGGAATTTTCTTTAAAGTCATCACGTGCTTAATTAAATCCCTTCGCTTGTTGATGGTGGTCAAGTCTAAATTGTAGTTCAAATAGGTTAGGATTTCGATCATAGAATGTGCGACGCTGTAGTACATCCGCAAACGTTCGTGGGCAAATCGTTCAGGATCGTCTTTGAAGATGAGCGTGGACAGTTCAACGCAGTACCACAGCGCAGTAGGCAATGAACAGTTTACCTGTGGATCTAATGGCAATGACGACAGTCCGATTTTACACTGGGTTGTGCTAATTCGCCTCAACGCATACTTTTTGAATTGTGCAAGCACGTTCTCGTCCATCCACTGTTTCTTTTCACAAATTTTCCATAACACGTAGTAAAACAATCCTACGTTGTATTTCACTTTTTTGAAGTTGAAGTATGTTGCAGACAAAATGTAGTCGTTGTATTTATCAAAGTCGTCAGTGTCTACTAGTATAAGACCGCCGTGGTACCGTCGCCGTGAACGCGGTTCTAATTTTGTAGTTTGTTGCAATAACTCTTTGTAAACAGTCAAGGTATAAAAGTAACCCATCGACTCGTTGAGATCACGATCCCCCAACAAAAACAACGGACATTCCATCATGAAATTGAATTTTGAGAAAGACGCCGCGGACTCCGTGTCTACGAAAATAATTTTATTAAGCAGATTTAATTCTGTGCATAAGATCACGGGGATACCTTTCTCGTCAGCCAAAATTATGTCAGGAAATTCGATTTCTTGTTCAGCTGTAAAGTTGACATCCTCGATCGGTTCTTCGGGAACTTCAGTGCTGTATGTGGTCTCAAGCTTCAAAGCGTCAAAGTCGTAAGACTTTTTGTCACTGACAATGTAATTAATTAAAGTGGTAATCGATTTCTCAATTTCTACTCTCAAATCGTATGTGGGATTCCTGAAACTTTTGTACCAATTTGTGTTCTTAAATTCGCATACAAATGTATTTTTGTCCGTCGTGTCTGCAATATATTCTGTTGTTACGTTGTTTAATCTTTTCTTCAACTTCTTCAGTTGGTCAATTTCGGCGAGAGCTCTAGCATTATTATTCGATGAAGTAAGAAACTTGAATTTGATATAAGATTTCAGACTCTCTTTTTCGGTGGCAAAGTTGTCGGCGGTGATTTTCTCGTAATTATAATCCTTAGAGATATCGGTTTCATCCAACAGTTCATTGTTGCGGTAGATTGTACAACGGCTTTTGATGAACGATGCGGTGACTGATAAGTCGATGCAATTCAAGTCCAAGCTTAGTGCATGAAAAACGACTTTTTCGTAATCAATACCTTCATTAAGTGCTAAACATTTGTTAAAACTTCGCTTGTTGATCTGACCATCAGTGATGATGTATAACAATTTAATTTTGTCGGTGCTACGAATATTTTCTTTCACCCACTCAATAATTGTTTCTGGCAGCGTGTTTGCACCTTGACCTTCCTGGTCCAAATATGCATTACGAGCTTTTGTTTCGTTGACTTCTTCACACTTATGTCCCCAATGCAAATAAACAACTTGTGATTTTTCGCCTGCTAATTCACTGTTGATTTGGTCTACGTCACTTTTAAACTGTTCGAGAGTCTTCACACCATTTTCGTGATAATACACGACTCCTTCTGTAGAAATGGAGTAATCTTTTGCGTAAATAAAGTAATTAACCATTTTGGCTATGGTATAAGTATCTTGGTAAACAATAAACTTCTCACGGAGAGGTAAACAGACCGCTCGATCCTCTAGCGAGAGGAGCGACCGGTACTACGGCAGGTACGCTCGACAGTCGAACACTATTAAATATTACGCAAGCACCGGTTTTTATTTAGGCCGCCGTACATGGAATTCCCCAACAACGGGAAAAGAATAATCTGCGTCAGTTTGGCTTGACGAGATGTATCCTTTTCTGTTCTAATGTATTATTTTAAACTAATCATAAAATATAGATGTACGAAAGTAACGAAAGTGATTATTTTGATTTTGATTATAACTCCGCACTCGACCGATTTTTTGACAGATTATTGGACAGTTTTTTGACAGATTTCTTCTCGCTGACAAAGAAATCTGTCTGTCCGTTAATCGGCCGTTAGACAGACAACTTTTAATAGGAACACGAGACACCTCGAGGTTTCTGTGTCCGGTAACGACAACTGGACAATGTTGCCGGCTTAGGCTCTAGACAGACGGACTGCAAATTTGCAGTTTCAATGCAGTTTGAATGCAGTTGAAATGCAGTCCCTCTGTAATTACAGACAACAACTGCATGTCAACTGCATTCAAACTGCAAATTTGCAGTTCGTCTGTCTAGAGCCTTACATTATATAAAATTAAGGTTTTAGTGAAACTAAACGACAGATTATGTGGAATATAAAAAAAAAAGAAATTCGTTACAAACAAACAAATCTTACCTCGGTTATAAAATTATTAATATAGATGCAGTATGTAAAAAAAAACTACATACCTACCTGTCATTTAAGTAGTCAATGGTTTGTTGACACAAGACTTTGGGGTTATTAATAACTCTTTTTTTGGGCAGTCGCGTTTTTTTTTAAATTTAGAAAAAAAATATATATACCATCACGCCTGTATTCCCCGAAGGGTTAGGCAGAGGTGCACCAAAGTACACCCACAGTTCGCCGGTATATTTAGGTCCCATGTAATAGGGGGCGAGCCTATTGAAAATAGAATAGGTTATTTACTTAAATGGGAGGCATACTTACGACAACATTATGTTATCTTGTTGAAGTTTAAAAGTGCCTTTCAATTGTCTAATTGCAATAAATAATTTGACTTGAATCAAAATTAAAAGATATAAAATGAGTAATATAATAAATACTAGCTGTACCCCGCGGTTTCACCCGCGTTACGTTAGGTTTTTGGTTACTGCTCCGTTCCCGTGGCTCATAGCGCGATGTTATGTACCCTATAATCTGTTATTTTGAGGTATAAGCTACGGTATGTGTCGGAGAGTCATTATTTTGCTGCGAAGTTATTTTAAAACTGTGATATCTCCTAAGATATTCATAAAAATTAAATGATGTAAAGGGAAATTTTGTTTAAAATTAAACACTTGTGATGAATAACGTATTTATGTTGATAAGGATTAATACTATGTTCATAAAAACACCTTCGCAAATAATGCATTAATTTTAAACAAATTTTCAGGCCATAAAAATGGCTATAGTGACTCAACCTTTAAAGTTAGGCATTTACTACAGCGGACTTTTTTTTAGTATATTTTGAGAGAAACAATTCTCTCATACATTATTTTTGCGTAACTTTAACCGTTTATGCAGCGCACGCAACGAAAGCCTTCAAAAGTGATATTTTCCCCCGATTTAGCCACATTTTTCATTGATGCTCCTCGCCAATTGGTCTTAGCGTGATGTTTTATTCCACGATAAATGGGCTTTTTTTTTTTTTTTTTTTTTTATAGACGGGAAATCATCAAATAACTTCCCCCGCCCTGGGCGGGGCGGGAGGGAGTGTCAGACTTTTACTGACTAAAACCCGTCTATGTTCCTTCATGTGCCCTTTGCGTTCCGGGGGCGCGGTATCTCTTTCGAACAACCCGCAGACGATAAATGGGCTATCCAACACAAAAAGATTTTTTCAAATCGGACCGGTAGTTCCTGAGATTAGCGCGTACAAACAAACAAACTCTTTAGCTTTATCATATTAGTATAGATTATTATGGTGTAATGTAAAGTTTTCTTGCACCACATTTGTGACTGTTTTGGTTCGGCTCTTTCACAAGTCTTGCATCAATTTTGAAATTATTTTATTATCAGCATTGTATTAATAGACTTCTATGTTTAAATTGATCGCTTGTATTGGAAACTCATAAAATACCATACATACAATCACGCCTGTGTTTCCCGAAGGTTAAATTCTCGCCCATATTACATGGAATATGGGATGTAAACATGCCGGCGAAATGTGGGTTTGCATTGGTACTCCTCTGCCTAACCCTTCGGGGAATCCAGCCGTGATAATATGTGTAATCTCTGGAAGTACAATAAATCCGATAACAATAGCAATCCGTGGTGCTTGGCAATCTGGGGTTCTCCCAGTTGTAAACATCCCTTTGGCCTAATTCTGTTCTGTCTCCTGCTTGTTTGGAGGGAAGTGGAAATTATGTTTTTCTTACTCCTCCGCTAATCTTTTCTGATTAATGTCGTTGCGAGATCCAACACAGTTGAATCGTTTCTCCGGAACTCGCCGAGCTTCATTGTCTCGGCGCTTTTCTTGTGGTCGCCACTGTTGATTCTGTCACATTAAAAAAAAAAACAATAAATTTATCACCGAGTGTCATAGGAAATGGTTAATAGAGTACTTGACTTCACTACGACATGAAACGAAACCGTGGGCGGAAGTTAGTATCCCAGAATAGCAGTAGGCAGTACATTTATTAAAATTGACCGGTTAGATCAGTGTTTCTATTTTCAGTTATTTATTTATGTACATAAAGGAAAAAACATCAACGGTAAGTACGTACCTAAATGGAATATAAATCGTATGATTTTATAGCCATTTACAGCTATTGACGGTAACAAATATAAAATAATGAAGAGCTTAGGTATACAAGGTACAAATTTGCATCCTCGTTAAATTCAATTTGCTAGTCAAAGTCAAAGCATTTATTTCAATTAGACCATTTACAGGCACTTTTGAATTGTCAAGAAGTTACAGTTTAATATTGAAACTAGTTGCTCGTTCCAAAACGTAGGTCCCTATGGAGAAGAACGAGCAAGAAACTCCATGGACACTCTTTTCATTCAATTTGGTTTTTACAAAAACTTGGTTACAATATTCTTGTTGCTTCTATATGTGAAAACAATGAAGGTGAATATAAAAAATAACAAAATTATAATAAAGATGTAAGCCATGGCAGTTAAGAGATGACCAATCCCAACTGACAGCACCTGTTCACGAATATGACGCGTGCATCAGCCCCATTTAGCTCAACCATCTTGAAGGGAACCAAACGATCCAACCCACGCGCCGCCGTCAGCGAGACATTAAAGTGAGCATGACGAAGGTCTCAACACATAGTAACTTAACAAATAAATGGCTCCATGGTACTCACATTTACAAAATTGAAATAAATTATACAAAACTAAGGTTTCTAGTGAACCTATTCGACTGATGATCCGTGGTATGTAATAAATAGCAATAAAATAACGGTAAACGTTATTAAGGCCAATCAAAATAAAAAGGGGTAAGAAACATCCCCAAAAAATATCTATTAATTATAATATATTAATAAGTTAAGTTTTTATTGAGTTATAGTTGTTATTAGACTGTAAAATAAACAGTTTAAATCACACATTTCACAGTTTTACTCTCGTACAATAATAAATGAAAAATCAAATTCAGAACAATAGTACATGAGCCTAATGTTGATTATGCCAGCTACAAACTTGCATAAAAACTTTTTGATCATTCATAAATTTTTTTAAAGTTATGGACGTTACTAAATCACTATGCTAGGTGGCTCGATTTAGGAGTCCGGGAGTGTATATTACCTACCTAATTAACTTAAAATGTAACCTAGTTTCGAAGCACACAGGTAAACAGGAAAGATTAATTTAGAATGATTGGATTATAGTCACTCTTTCCTGGTTATTGTTTTCTCATTACAATAGCCATTGTACGTCATTGCTAAATTTACACCATATTTAGTATTGATTAAAAAAAGAACTCAATGCAATAACTATAATATGACGATCGTAACTCACTGGCCTGAGCTAGGTAAATAAAACAACAATTACTGTTTATAATATTTATTTAAATCGTATCTGACACTATGTACATGCTCAGCGTTGTCATGTAAATAATTTTTATTTAAGTTTTCAGATGTTAACTGGAATGAAGAAATTAATTTTCTACAAATACATACGAAAATTTCCCCTCACGAAACTCGAATTCCGCCAGGCAATGACAAATAAATACTAGTTTAAAAATACTCCAGCTTATACCTACGCACATTGGGATCGTACTGTGTATTCATTACTAACATTTATGAATATAGTAGAAAAAAAAAACTGCATTTTCTAGCTCACCGAATCATGCCCGATATTGAATACCCGCAACTTTAATTTTGCGCTAAAGTAAATGCAATTTTTTGTGACCTTATGGCTAAATTACCCGGCGATCCCAACGATGGCTTCTGAGGCGAAGTATTTCACGTCCACATCAGGATCAACGTTTAATTTCTCAAGTACAGGCTTTACTTGCGGCTGAATGACCGCGGGGTCTAAGAAGGGCGCCATCTTCTGCAGGGTCTTAGCAACATTGAACCTTACGTTGGCAACATTGTCGTCTGCCATCGACAGCACAGTGGGCAGCAACACCCTGGTGGTGATATCCTTGCCGCAAACCTCAGACAGCACATTGATGCAGAACAGGTAAGTCATTCTGTGGAGATAGTTCTGTTCGCGAGACATGGCGAGCACTTTGGGGATGACGTTGGTCTCCGCCCACTGAGATCCGTATTGTTCTACTAGTTTCTTGAGGTTGAGTGTGGCCGCCTCGCGGATTGCGTATACGTGGTCGATGAGCCAGGACATGCAGAGGCCGGTGAGCTTCTCGTCGAAGAACTCCTGTCCGAGCTGTCCGGCGAGGAGAGGCATGTGCTCGATGATGGCGAGACGGACGCGCCACTTGGTATCTTCAGCTAGCTCGACGATTGCGGGGAGGAGGGATTGCACTAGTTGCTGTATTCCGATCACTTCGTTAACGCACTCGAGGTTGGAGATGATGTTCAGCCTGACTTCGGGGCACTCGTCTTTGAGCTGGGTGAGGAATAGCGGCAGGAGGTGTTCGATGGTGTTCTGGCGGCCGACGATGGGGCTCAGGCCCATGATGACGGAGGCGAGGGCCGACTTCACGTGCTGGTTGGCGTCGCAGACCAGGTCCTTGATCTGCGGCAGGATCATCGTCATAATGATGTGCTCTTGGTGCGCCTTGTCCAAGTTCATGCAGAAGTCTTTCACCTGAAAGGAATAGGAGAGAATTAAAAGATTAATAAAAAACACATCTCAATTTTTTACTTTTTACCTATTTGGATTTACTGGCATATTGAGAGTTTCTTGTTGCTATCATGATAGTAACGGCATTGTGTAATCGTCATTTATGATAAAAGAAATTGTAGTTTTATTTTCGTATCAATGAATTTGTAGCAGCTGAATGCTTTTCCTCTCAAGGGCGTTGAAAAGGGTCCTATGAAACGCATGAGCATTTTATCATTTCACTGTTTTTTTTTTATTGACTTAGTTTGACGTTATGAATGAATTTATTAACGAAGACTAACTGTTCCCCGCGATTTCGTTCTATATATATTTCATTGGTTTCACCCTCGTTTTTTATTTAAATAAATAACATTTCTAAAATAAAAGCCTTAGTTACTGTCTATAAAAATAGCTATCTGCGAGTGAAAATCCCATTAAAATCGGTGCAGCTGTTTCAGAGATTATCTGGTACACACAGAAAGACAAAAATTAAAAAAAAAAAGTTTTTTTTTTTAAATATAAATGTAAACTTTATATACTTTTATAAGCATTTAGTGAACAGCTGTTAATTTAAAAATACAAACAGACACTTTAATTTTATTTATTTGTTTAGGTCCACAGATTATAGTACGTTGGCAGTCGATGGTCACAATGAGGTTATGATAAGGATTCCTATTACCTGACACCATCAATACTGACCTTTCCTGCAGCGGCGGCGCGGACCTCAGCCTCCGTGTCCTTGAGCAGAGCTTGGAAGATCTGCGCTAGGTCTGAGCGCGCTAGCTCGGGGCCTACGGCTTGCTGTAACTCTACGAACCTGGAATTGAGTTAATGATGGTTACATACATACAGACATACATAAACTCACGCCTTTTTCCCATGGGGGTAGGCAGAAAACACAGAGCGCCACCTGCTACGATCCTTACATACTACTTTCGCCTCGTCCACGTTCATACATCTGGTCATACAAGCACGCCGGTTACGAGTACTGCGCACCCGACCTTTCTGAAGAAACTCATCAATAAGGTCAGGGTAGGTCTTGCTGCGGGTTGTTCGAAAGAGATACCGCGCCCCCGGAACGCAAAGGGCACATGAAGGAACATAGACGGGTTTTAGTCAGTAAAAGTCTGACACTCCCTCCCGCCCGCCCAGGGCGGGGGAAGTTATTTGATGATTTCCCGTCTATAAAGGGTAGGTCTTTCTAGGGCGTCCCCTCCCGGCGTTGCCACTCACATCTGCCACATAAATACCTTTTGTTAGTCGCCTTTCACTCATCCTCTCAATATGACCGAACCATCTAAGCATACCGTTAATGATGGTTATTGCTTTGAAATTAAAGGGTAGGTACATCATTTTGTAATTTATATAAGGGTAACCATTTTTATAAACAGGGGAATGTGATATGTTTAAAAAAATATGTAGTAGAAATCCATCTCTTTGGTGTTTGTGTACTGACGCACTTTATATGAACTTTCGCGAGTTACGGCGTGATATTGTGAATAGATTCAGTAACATTTATTCAGTATGCTGAAGTGGAAGTGAGCCGGTCATATCTGTAGATAAACATTCGATGGAGCAGACACATGTTGGAGTGGAGACCATGTTTAGGCAAAAGGTGTGGGGACGCCCTGCTGCACGGTAGACAGACGATTTAAGGAAAGTAGGCAGCGGCTGGATGCGGGCTGCCCAAGACTCCCGGTCTTGGGCAGCCCTTTGGTTGGCGCTCTTTGAGGGAGGCCTGCGTACAGCAGTGAACGGCTATAGGCTGATATGTATGTAAATGTAATTCTCCAGGCCGATTCCGGCCACGGGGGCTAACTTTAATGCAGACTAGCCACGTACGCCGAAGATATTATAGTGCTCAAGTGTGTGCGCAAACACAGGTGCACTCCCTCTTCCCTAACTCTCATAGCCAAATGGGACGGCAATCCGACACGACCGGAGAGAGATCAGGCGCAGGACCAACGGCTTTACGTGCTTTCCGAGGAACAGGCTGATATGAATCAGCCTGTTCCAAAGCCAACAAATAAATGTCAACATCATCATTGATGTTGACATTTATTTGCCAACAACATGGGTCCAGGAATAAGATGGCACATAACTGTTTCTGCTACATTCTACTTAACAGCATACAAAGGTCATAACACTAGCAGACTAAAACTCACTTGTCGGCGACCATGTAGCGCACCCTCCAAGAGGTGTCTCCAGCGCGGGCTCGCACTGTCGGCATCACCAGCTGCTCCATATCCTCGGGAGGGAGGAGGGCAGCCACGGCGGCGCAGGCCTCAGCAGCTAGCAGACGTACTGAGTCTTGCTCGTCCTGGGGAAAGTTTTATGAACATGACCCGATGTATTTATACCAAGGGTTTTAAAATTTATAGTCGGACTAAACAGTTGATTCAGAAATTTTCGGCGGGCCATTAACGATTCCTATTTTAGTTACTTTTGGGACTTGTGCAAAAAATACAAAGGTATTTTGAGATGTAATAGTTGTTTATTAAAAAAAAAAGGGTGGGAGGTCGTGAATCACGCGCAATTCGTTCTTTACGCAGCACTCAACACTTTGATTTTTAGGGACTCGTTAGCACTAGGCTAAAGAGTCAGTTTTAACTTCAAATTCAATTTTTCATTAATGACTTCCGTGGAATGGACTCCACAATTTCGCCAATGTCACGTAGTCACTACGTGGACCATCAAACGCTAGAGATTATTCATAAAACTTGATTTTGACTTTGAAAAATAGATCTTACACAGTTGCAACAAAACTCATTTTCCAACATACCTGAGCCAGAGTAACGAACATGGGTATGAGGTCACTCTTGACGTATTCCACCTCCACGACCCTGGCGAACTCCCCCAGCTTGTAGGCAGCCGCGCGACGGACCATCGGCGTGTCATCCTGGCAGAGGGAGCGGAAGTGTTGGCGGAGCTCCGCCTTTACTGGCGCCGAGACACGGGGGTAGCATACACTGGAAATAAATAGTACAGATATTTATTTAACAAAAAAAGCAAAAAAGCAAAAAGTGTTATTGGGTTTTTCTATGAAATTCTCAGTAGCAGCTCGGAGTTTGGATTTGTGCCCGGTTAATGGCAATAGGCTCGCCCCCTATTACATGGGACCTAAATATACCGGTGAACTGTGTGTGTACATTGGTACACCTCTGCCTAACCCTTCGGGGAATACAGGCGTGATGGTATTTATTGAATTAATATGGCAGATCTACAGCTAAAAGAACCAGACTGGTAGCAGTAAACTAAACTGACACTGACTGATATGAAAGAAATATACACAACAAAAGTAATTTTTGATTGGCTGTTATAACTATACACTAAACATAGGGCCTGGATTTCCACAAGAGTTGTAGAAGTAGAGTGATAAGCAAGGAAAACATCATCATCATCATATCAGCTGCAGGATGTCAACTGCTAGACATAGATTTCCAAAAGGACCGGTTGAAAGCGGCCTGTATCCAGCGCCGTCTTGTGGTTTTGCTTTGTGGAGGCTGGCAGTCCATCTTGAATGAATACACCAATAGAATTGTTTCCTGTTCAAAATGAAGACATTCTATTGGTTGGTAATTCCACTAATCACCATTCTACACACACAGAAAGACCTTGCACACAAAGCCAACAGAAATCATTTATAACAGTCACCATGCACAACCCTAAATAATTGTGTATGTGTATGCACATTTCATTTTTTCTCAACACTCAGAAGATTTTTGACAGTAGCAACACTGTCACAAAATTACAATAATAGTGAAAGAACCAATACCATCTCAAGAATGCCATAGAACTAAACTAAACCAATTTTTACAGATGTAAGAATGTGACTGCAGTGTCAAAGAATTCAAAGATTACTTTCAAGAAATGTTTTGATTACTCTATAAGATAAAATGACACACATGAAGTGTATGTAAACATTGATAAGAGGCTTAGGACCTTGCTGTGTATGTTTTGAGATGATCTGAAAAACGAACTGCTACTTGCAAATTACTTCCTGTAGACCGTATTGTAGATGCAGTTCTATGATACACCATCACGCCTGTATTCCCGAAGGGTTAGGCAGAGGAGTACCAGTGTACAACCACAGTTCGCCGGCATGTTTAGGTCTCATGTAATAGGGGGCAAGCCTATTGCCATTAACCGGGCACAAATCCTAACTCCGAGCTGCTACTGAGAATTCTATAGAAAAACCCAATAACACATTGCTTGACCTGGGAATCGTACCCAAGGCCTCCAGCGTAGCAGTCGCGGTGGTAGTACTTTCCTGAACGAGCTCTTTCACAATGAGCTCACTACTACAAAATATTCTTAACTAACTCAATATTTACTAACTCCTAACCCTGGAGTTTTACCATAATAATATCACAACAAAATGAAATCTCTGTGTATAATATGATAATCTTATTATCTATGAGTGATATAAATATAATAATAAGTATAAACTACCCTATCTTAGTTTTATGAATCACTATATTAATGTGATGTATGGTCATCATAAAATATGAGTGATATACATACACATGTACTTGGAATTCAGGTGGGTGTTACAAACTGTTTGATGTTATGAACTTTTTGTATTTAGTTATATGTAATATTCTAATTCTCAGCCTACCTACCAACCTAAACATACCGGCCAACTATGGGTGTACATTGGTACACCTCTGCCTAACCCTTCGGGAAATACGGCGTGATAGTGTGTATTTTTATTCTATCAATTAAATTGTGATTTTAAAAGTTAATTTTACTTTCAACCACAAGATACAGGTTATTCGTCACATACACTGGGTATCCAGTAAAATAGGTTTTCTATAAAAGAAACCTTTATGTTGTACTATTAGCAATAACTAACATTTGTATAGGTAATAAGTTACAAGGATGGTTAGCAATATTTCCTTTGCAGCAATTGTTGTCATAATCAATTTTAATAATACCAAGGCTGGTATTATTTAAAAAAAAGAATTACTCAAATTGGACTTGTAGTTATGGAGATATGCGCGAACAAACATAAAAACATACATACATACACTTTTGAAATTTGGCACACTTGTTCAGACGCTGATATAGACTAACATATACGAAAACTGCGCAGTTCTGGAAATATTACATACATACGGGTCGAATTGATAACCTCCTTTTTTTTTAAGTCGGTAAAAAGCTATTGCTGTACCTCAAAGTAATCTATACTAATATTACAAAGAGGTAAGATTTGTTTGTTTGTAACAAACTCAAACTACTGGACTGTTTTTAACCATTTTTTTACCAATAGATATTTATATTATTCCTGAGTAACATAGGCTATATAACATCAAAGACATTACTTATGGCGGGTAAAATAAGCCAAGAGGACGAGGTTGGGGGTAGTCCGCTAGTAAATAATAATGATATTTAAATAAATTACCTGAACAACCCGCATGCAGAAGCACGGGAAGTGAACCAGTCACCACCCGCAAGACGTTGGACTAGCGGTACAAAGTGCTGTTCTAAAGCTTGAGGAGTGTGATGAGCAGCTACAGCACGGAGGGAAGCGACCGCTTTGTCACGCACTACGGTTTCTTCTACGGTGGCCAGGGACTCCAGTGGTGGGAGGAGACAGTGAGCGAATTCACCACCACCAACGAGGTTGATGAAATTTCCTGTTGAGATTATTGTAAGGTTAGTATTTCATAGTAGAGCAATGTGTGGGCCGATCTTGTGCACGAGGTTCTGGGTTCATAATGAAGCGTAGACAAGTGCCAGTGGCTTTTTTAATTTTATAAGTTCTTTCTTAACTATTTGGACATCTGTGAAGGAAAATATTGTGAGAAATCCTGGAATTTTTTCAGTTCACTTTGAGCAAGTGTGGCGATCAATGATCATATCTTCTGCATTAGAATATTGCAATGCTACCTTTACAAATATATTTAAAAAAAACAGAAAATTCTTTAAGTTGCAGCTTAAAATACTCACACTATAGCCATTTATAATCAAAACTGTTAAGTTTTTTGTTAATCAAGTTATATAAAGTTAGACAACTTCGTCTTTCTGTGATGGAATGAGCTACTCTCATTAGGTTCTTGATAATTGGGAGATTGGCTAAATCTCTTATTGATTGATGCCCATAATTAATAATGTATCAAACTTGATCCTGATCTTCACAGATCAGTATGGTAGTCATTCAAGTGAGATTTATGCGCGAAAAACGTTTTCTTTCAAGGCTGAAATAACTAGCCTTTTGTGTAAGTCAGTACATATACGTCTTAATATCCATAAAAAAGACTATTGGGGAAGCTTGGTCAGTGGAGCTTTGTATGTTAAACAAAGTTGAAAAACAACAATAGATAGGTTATCAAAACATACAACGTCGAAAATCTACTAAAATTATCAGTACTGTACATTTGCGATGTACTTACCAAGTTGTTCGGCAAGGGCGAGCAAAACTTCATCTTCATCATAAATGGTCTCCGTTAGGAAGGGGATCAGTTCCGACCTGGTCCTCTCCACGCCCAGGGCCAACGCGATGGTCGATAATTTCTTGATAGAATTCAAACGGAGTTGTACATCCTCGTTTTTTAACTCGTCGATGAGCACCGCAATAGGATACAGTGACTCATCCGTCCCAGAGTCGCTCGCTGCCATTTTTGTGTTGATTACGCTGCTTCGATTCCAAATTTCACGAACTATAAAAGATTTTCAATAGATTTACGAAATTATTGCGAGTATTATCATAAAAAATGAACGCTATTGAACTCAAATGCAGGAAAATGGCAGCTTGTATTTTACTTTTAATTTTCAGTTACCTCACGGTCAATATTTTCAAGCAAAGGAATAAAGCTATACAGCCACAGAGTAAAATTGCTAGAATAAAAATTAGAGCAATAGAAAAAAATAAATTCTAATCCCGTAGTAATATAAATAATTGATAACAATGATGAAAAATTAATTAATATACTGTTATATTTAATTTTCAGAAAAAAATACGTAAAATGGCATCCGTTTGCAGCGCCATCTAGTTAGGAAATTAAAGACTACGAACCAAATAGAACAATAGAACTCAAACAAAAGAGATTCTTTTAACCATTGATAAACAATGCGCTACACGATAATTAAAATTCAAGGTCGAATAATCTCCACATTGAGAGACAATAAGAGGTGCAAATAAAAATATACTAAAAGTCTAATAGGTGTGCTCTACTACTCCCGTAGTAAACATTGCGGTAGTCGTTTTTGTAGGCACTAGTCCTGATTTGTATCTATTGCTTTCACTAGTTATTTTTACACAGTTCCTTCATACTCCTAGTTTTACATCTTCATTCAATTTGCTGGTTGTCTTTAAGGCTTCGAGACCGGGTACAGTGTAGCCGCGCAGCACCCCGCGCCCGTTGCCTTCGTGACCGAGGCCTTATAGTTTTTTTTTTCATCAGTTGTTGCACTTAACTTTAAAAAAGTCCTTACTTGATGCTTACTTGTAATTTGTTTGGTGTTCATTAAATGACATTTATGACACATTGCACACTGTCAAGGCAACCTTTTCCTCTGTTCAAAATACTATTACAATGGATTAAACAATTTAATTACTTTTTGATGTTATTACCAATTTTTTTTAATATTAATAGTGTTTAAATGATATGGGAAGTGATGACAATGTTAATGCCTCCATCGCTCATACTCTCTTGGTCTGTGTGGCCGGGCGTGGGGTCAGCAACTACAGCCATACTGGATACACCCACCCCGGAATGCATGCGAACTTTTTCATACACGGAATACTGGGATTCTTACATTACCAAAGTACGTATTTCTGATGGTGTTCAGTAGTCAATGTCGAACGAAAAGCCCTAAAAGCCCGAAAAGCCCCTTATGGTAAAAATTGCAACTGATTGTCAAGTGGAATACCGTGATAGCATTCCGAAAGGATTGCAGGAAGCAATTCAAATTGATGTTGAAACTTGTAGAGTATGATAAGAGAAAATGCGGTTGGCCCTTTCTCCCTAGAAACGCTCACGCCTGTTTTCTTTCTGTTTTATGACTATAAGCCAATCATTTTTGACAGTAAAGTAAATACCACAGTATGTCCATATGTTTTCACTATTTTCCATTTCGATTTGTCCCCAGGCAGCCTTATGAATAACGATTTCAAGGCAGCGTACCAGATAAGTTTGAAGGCTGTCCGGTACTTGGCCCTGCCATGTCTGAATGCTGATCTCCGGCGGGACGACCAGACGCTGTCTTTGATCCACTTGTTGTCAGGGGTGGTTCCCTTCGCTCTTTCTCTGGCTGGTGAAGACCACGTCCCTCTGGGGAACTTGGCCATTGCCGTGAACATCATCTCTTTGTGCCACTACTCCCACATCAAGAACCGCGAGTGGGGATGGTACACGGCGGGGGCTGCATGCCTCGCGTATTATATGAGCCCTCAGTCGAATGTCAAGCTGTTGTTCCCGCTGGCCTTAGCACTTATGGAGTATTGCGCATACCGGGTATTCTACTCTCATCACGCAGCTGCAGCTGGACCTTAACCCGGGCGCTCAATGATTGTATTTGTATACATTTTTCTTAAATTATAGACTTTTTTTTTGACTTGGTCGTTTTATTTTACACAGGAAGACTTTACTGTCCATATTTCAAGTGAAAGTAGGTACTCTTGAGTGCGAACAACTTCTACGATCGGACCAAGTCTGAAATAAGAGAGATGAACAAAAGTTGTAAATGGCCTGGGTTCGATTGGCCAGGTCGGGCAAAAAGTCTAATTGAGTTTTTCCATTAGGAATTTCATTTCTCGGTAGCAGCCCGGAGTTTGGAAGTTGGTGGTATGACACCCCCGTGTCTCGGAAAGCACGTAAAGCCGCTCTCCGGTCGTGTCGGATTTCCGTCCCATCGGGTCATGAGAGTTGGGAAAGAGGGAATGCACCTGTGTTTGCGCACCCACTTGTGCACTATAATATCTTCTGCGTACGTGGCTAGTCTGCATTCAGATCAGCCGCCGTGGCCGGAATCGGCCTGGAGAATCATATATTTTTTTTATGTAATCCTCTCTTTGTGTCGTCACCCGTAGCAACAAGAAAAAAAGCAATTCCTTTGTCTTCCCCATAAGGGGCATATTGGAGTAACAAACCGTGCAGAGGACTGAAAGGATGCCTAATGCATGCCTGCTGGTACATTGTTGAGCTCCCGTGGAGACAATCCCATTACAACGTAGATTGTGTAATCTGGCTGTACGGGCAGCAAAAAAAGTCGATTAACAATGTTACTTTTACATACCATCACGCCTATATGCCTCGAAAGGTTTGGCAGAGATGTACTAATGTACATACACCCACAGTTAGTTAGGTGCTTAGGTCCCATGTAATATGGGGCGAGCCTATTGCCATTAATCGGGCACAAATCCTAACTCCGAGCTGCTACTGAGAGTTTTATAGAAAAACCCAACAACTCTTTGCTCGAGCTTGGAATCGAACCCCAGGCCTCTAGCGTACTTTAGCAACTTTTACATACTCGTATCATTTAAATAGACACGAAATAAGTGTTAATTTTATTTTAATTTTGGATCCATTTTGTATTTCCTTTGATGTTGTGCATAAGAATATGGATTTAAACGTCTTAAATGTTAATCTACTTTTGTTGCTGACTGTACCTACTTACATAATAATTATAGTACTTTTTTTAAAGGATTGTGATAAATGTAAAGAAGAACGATTTGATTTGATTTGAAGGCTTTTTCCTATTTTTTTATGAAATGCTGCGATGGCCCATTGGATGGATAAGGCGCCCGCCTCTAATGCACGAGGCGAGTAATGCGCGAGTTTAAATCTCTGAAACTACCAGCAAACTACCAACGGCTGAACCGATTATGATAAAACATATCTAAAAACCATCGCTATGAAACGTGCTTTCAAATAGGGTCACCCTTTTAAGAGCTACGGCGCCACAAACAGACAGACACGTTAAACTTATAACACCCCTCTTTTGGGTTGCGGGTCAAAAATGAGACGAATTGAATTAAACTGATTGTTAGGGCTAAAATAAAGTTTGGAGTATTTTATTATAAGTTGTGCCTTGGAGTTATTGGTTGAAGAAGTCAAATATCCAAATGCCAATCTCCAATCTTCCAGAAGTGCGTTCATGCAAGGCCTTCAGGAGGTACATAGGAACTCAGATATGTGACAGACGATGGTTATTTTTGCACGAATTACGTTTATTTTTGATGTTTTTCATATAATATTCTTGTTAAGCCAGTTGGGTAATTCACGTGTCGATATTGTCGGTTTAGCTTTGGATTCTGCATGTGTCTCAAGTTCAGACGCGAGTTCAGACTGTGAACACGTGTTAGTACGTACAAGATTAGGTAAGTACATATATGTTTTTTAACCGACTTCAAAAAAAGGAGGAGGTTATCAATTCGACTGTATTTTTTTTTATATTTGTTACCTCAATCTGTAACACATAATAATATATACTCGTATTCATTAGTATTCGAAAATTTTTGAAGGCGGTTGTTTTTTTTTGGTTAAAAGTTTTTTTTCATGTGCCTTTATGTGACTAGCATAATCCAACTTTGGCTGAAAAACTTCGAGTACCTACTAAGTGGAAATGATAGAATACCTGTCTATCTGCTTAGCCTTTTCCCAACTATGTTAGGGTCGGCTCCAGTCGAACTGGATGCAGCTGAATACCAGTGTTTTAAATGGAGCGACTGTCTATCTGACATCCAGAACCCAGTCGCTGGGCAACATGGAGACTTTTTGGCTTCTGACTATCCGTAACGGCTGTCACAGATCTACGAATGACAGCCGAGACCAACGGCTCTACGGAAATGTTGGGGCACCATTGATGAAATTTTAATTATTGTAGCCGCAGGTCGAGGTTTGAGGTAGTTTTCCGTCTAACTCAGACCTCTTTCTTTCTTCAAATGCCGCTGTACACGACGTCTCCATTAGTTAAATTACAGTTCACTAAAATATCAGTAACAACACATGTTGCTATTCCCTAAGCCATTAGAACTGAAACCGATACTTTAGGCGAGTCAAAGAATAAACATAATAGTTTCAAAGAAAAACATTGTTTCTTGCCAAAATTATACAGGGTGTCAGGTTACACTAGAGACGTAGGTACTCATGAAAATGAACTTTTACTATGAGGTCAAAGAAATCGCGTAAAAAACCGTTGCTTTTTACATTTATATTTACGTTAGCTTTTGCCTACAAGTTTGTCTGCGTAGATCACAGAATTAAGCAAAAGTAGATACTAAATGATTTCATGGTAACACGCTAATCTTTGAAACTACCCGTCAGATTGGAAAAATTATATTGTATGTGATAGCCAGATTAATAACGATAGAGCTCCGATGATCTTGATAGCTACATTATGTCTAAGTTACATAGGCTATATAACATCACGCTACGACACGCGGGAGCGGAGCAGTCACCAAAGACGTAACTTAACGCAGGGTGAAAAAATTACGCGCGCGATGATGCGGGCAATAGCTAACAAATAAAATCAATATTATAGGTATTACCTTGTCTTTTATAATATCCATAAAATTAGCATTGATATTACAAAACACAAATCACAATTTTATTACACAAAAGAAATATTTCTCAAAGAGCCACCGCCATTTTGATTAAACGCGGAATTAAATATAAATGCTAATACAGCTGAATCGTTCTGACAAATTAAAGGAAGATCTAATGATAGTCTAATTAATAATGAAGACTAGCCATTGGCCAATTAGTCCGGAATCCTGGCGAATGAGGGCGATGCATACGTGACCGGAAAGTTACCAGTTTTAATATAATTTTATAGATTGGCGTTGCACAATTCATGGAAATTATACAGCTGTAGAGTAAGTTTGTTTGTGTTTGCATGTTATCTCCGCAACTACTGATTCGATTGTGAAAATTCTTTCGATAATAGGAAGCTACGTTATTCCTGAGTGCTAAATTCTACTTCAATAGAAGTAGAATTTAGCACTCAGGAATAATAGGAAATTAGTAGAATAGTAGGAATTAGGATAATAATCCCAATTCCTACTATTCTACTAATTTCTACTATCCTACTTCCTACTATTCTACTAATTTCTACCATCCTACTTCCTACTATTCTACTAATTTCTACTATCCTACTTCCTACTAATTTCTACCATCCTACTTCCTACTATTCTACTAATTTCTACTATCCTACTTCCTACTATTCTACTAATTCCTCCTAATCCTACTTAATTAATACTATAAATGAGAAAGTTTTTGAGGATGGATTGATGGATGATGGTTACTCTTTCTCGTTTAAAAGTCTGAGCGGATCTGGATGAAATTTGGCACTAAAATAGGTAGTAGTGTGGAATAACACATAAGATAATTTTTATCCCGGAAAAATGAACGGTTCCCGTAGGACTTTGAAGCGGACGAAGTCGCGGAAGCGAGTACAAACATAATTTTTCGACAAAATCAATCAGCTGATTTTTTTTCAAAAAATTTGGACTTTACAGGAAAAAATTTTAACCAGTGCGTAAATTTTGCCATAATAAACTTCAACACGTGTTATTAAACACGTATATTTTATTTTGATATGTCTTAGTACTAAAAAAAAAGTTATCGCTTACGAAACATGTTTACTTAAAAACCATATTTTATTGTCACTCGGCGCTAGCGCATTCCCCACCCCCTCACCCCAGCCATGCGCCCGGGCGTTTTCATTGATAGTATGGCGAATAGATTATGTCCATGTTATGCTTATTTCAAACTCGGATAAGGATGAATTTTTTTTTTTTTTTTATCTAAACACGGAAATGTGATCTATTACTGACACTGAACTACCAAAAAAAATTTACGCACCTGGTTAAAAACTTTTCCTGTATAATGTGTGAGCTATTCACCACCTCTCTTTAAGAACACAAACGTTTACCTAAGTGAGAGAGATTTATTTTATAGCCTATCCTAAGGCTATTTCCCCTGCCTATGTAGGCTTATTACTAGATAAATTCAGGTGTAAGTGGCCAGCTAAACAATGGCTTAATTAGGCAGTTAATGTGTCGGCTGGCACATGAGGTACTCGGTAGGTCAGTTATAGGGATTATACCGGTTATATCAGAGTTTCCCAACCTGCTGGCTAATTCTGTAAGAAATCTCCCTCAATGAAATAAGGTGAAGTGAGCTAAAACTGGGCTGTCACTATACGATGCTAGGGATTGACAGGTCGCCACACGCTCACTTCACGGAAGGAGGATTTTACAGAATAACACCGCTGGGCGACGCAGAAAGCACATTAGGAGGACGCGAGGCGCTCCTCTGAACTTCAAAAAAATATTTTTTTTTACTAAAACTTGTAACGCCTGTATTTCCCGAACGAAGGTTTAGGCTGAGGTGTAATAATGTACACTCACAGTTCAGTATGTTTGCGACCCATGTAATAGGGTTAAATTACAAAAAATCTTTGAAAAAATTCAACATATTTAATTCATTTAATTCAATATTCCATTCAAATTATTGATTAACATATTAAAATTCATGCTATTATAGAAGGGAAGTACGCGGAAGGCACATTGTTTGGTTGTTTTTAGTCAGTAAGAATCAAACAGACCCCTCCCTTCTAGGGCGCCATGACTTTCTAAACTTGTAAAAGGTTGGGAATCCCTGGGTTAGATCATGGTCGTTATTTTGAAGAACATATTTAGGTTTATCATGCTTTATCTAAGTAAATCGGCTGCCTAATTTTCCGAGATTAAGGGTTCATAGGAACGCGATGTCTGTGTTCAGTTAGGTAAGTATCTTACAGGCTGCAACTATACTTAAATAAAAAAGAAAATTAAAACAAAATAAATTGGCTAAAAACAAGGCAGCAAAAAATATACTACGTAATAAAATAAAATCATAAAAACATGATCAGTCCGATTGTCACAAAATTGAATTATGGTGAGTATTATAGTATGGAAAGTACCTACTAACCCATGTTTTTATTAATGTTTCTTAAAACTTCAATAATTGAGTTCAAAAACAATTGACGATAGGTAAAAACAAAATCGTAATGATTAAGAAATAATGCACGTCCTAATGGATAAGTGTGACATTGACCAAATTATACACAGCCCCAAATGTCCTATATGCTTGCATGTTTTCGCTGTGTCCTAAATTGTTGTATAGGGTTTAGGGCTACCCCTTTTATCTTGTAGGAAACATTATACGGAGGGGTGGTCATCCTAACGAAAATTTTTATTATGGATTACTACATGATTTTAGACATCGTAGTGACAAAAAAATATAATGTAATGTGTTGTTAGCGTATGTTAAAATGTTATAAAAAAATAAAATAAAATAAATATACCATCACGCCTGTATTCCCCGAAGGGTTAGGCAGAGGTATACCAATGTACACCCACAGTTCGCCGGTATATTCAGGTCCCATGTAATAGGGGGCGAGCCTATTGCCATTTTGTTAAAATGTTAATGTTAAATATTAGCTGATTAATTTCTACAAAGTATAACATAAAGTCGCTACCCGCTGTCTGTATGCTTCATCATCATCATATCAGCCGCAGGACGTCCACTGCTGGACATGGGCCTCCCCCATAGATTTGCAAAAGGACCGGTTGGAAACGGCCTGCGCCCAGCGTCTTCCTGCGGTGTGTACGCTTAGACCTTTTCAATTACGAAACAGATCTTAATACGGTTTTCATCAAAGATAGAGTGTTTCAAGAAGGAGGTTTCATAGAACACCACGTTACGGCCAACGGGAGCGGAGCAGTAACCAAAGACGTTATTGAACACCGGTGACACCGCGGGTGTATATTATAGCTACATAAAAAAAAAAAAAAAAAAATATATACCATCACGCCTGTATTCCCCGAAGGGTTAGGCAGAGGTGTACCAATGTACACCCACAGTTCGCCGGTATATTTAGGTCCCATGTAATAGGGGCGAGCCTATTGCCATTAACCGGGCACATATCCAAACTCCGAGCCGCTACTGAGAATTTCATAGAAAAATCCAATAACACTTTTTGCTCGACCTGGGAATCGAACCTGGGACTCCTTGCACAGCAGTCTCGCTTGCGACCACGAGACCAACGGGGCAGTATAGCTACATAATTTTAAATTAAAAAAAACTGGAAACGGGTCTAATTTTCGTCGGTCAAAAGATCACTGGGGCAAACATTAATTGGTTAATAGATCACTGGGGCAAACGTTGCTCGGTCAAACGATAATTTCGGATACATTTTCTTCTTGTAAGTGAACATGTCACGAGTGGCACTGCCACATTTTAAACCAAGTCATTCCCCTCAACCCTGTGCCATTTCAGGATTAAAGTTAATGACAAAATGGTACATAAAGCATATGGAGCTGTCGTTCATAGTCATAAAGTGGAATTAATTAGAAATTAACGATCTTTGTGGAATATTACCACCTATTATAAACAGCCGCTGTTCTGAATTTATAAGTAGTGGAATCCTTTGAGTTCGCTTGCTTAATTCAGCGGATTTGCTTGTGAAGTTTTCATTGGCTTCGTAAGTCTTAGGTGCTAGAGGAGTTAGGTAGGCAGTTTACTCATCATGTGGAGAACATAGATTAAAGAGTTTATCCGAAATTATTGAAAATATTCGTCGATTATAAAAAAAAAAACAGCTGCTCAATATATTTTGACCATGAAAGTGTTGCATTTATGTATGGAGCAGGTGTTTTTAGCCAAAAATCATGTACTGAATCAATTTTTTTTTGTAACGATTTTCCTTCTTACCTTTAATTTCAAAGGCTATCTACACTTCTACACTAATATCTTTCTTTATCGTGTGGGCAGTAAGGTCTAACGACCCCACACACCCTAGTGTCAGAGTTTCTAAACCGCCTCAAGGGCCTCTGACATGGTAACCGATGTCAGTGATGTCCAAGATAAACTCAGAAAGTACATGTGAATTAGAAAAAGTCAGATTGGTGCTTGCCCATGCCCGGTTGCGAACCCACAACCTCGTGCCTGAGAGGCGGGCGCCTTAACCACTGGGCCATCACGACATCTGGGCCACTAATATTATAAAGAGGAAAAATTTGTATTTTTGTATGTAACGAATAAACTTAAACACTACTGCAACTATTTTTCACACACACAATAGGCAGCTACATTATGCCTAAGTAACATAGGCTATATAACATCACGCTGCGACTCACGGAGGCGGAACAGTAACAAAAAACATAAGCCACGCAGACGAAGTCGCGGACAGGTCGCTAGTGGTGCCGATTCTGTCTTACACCGACTAAAGCTAAACTAAAGCTAAAATTTCTTATTTTTAATTAAGAGAATCTAAAAAGCTATTCTGAAAACAAGATTCTCTAAACTTAAAAATGATTTTGACATCACTTAAATCGAGTTTGACAATCGCTAAGTTAAGTAAACCATAAACGAAGATTTGTTGAAAATTAAAATAAACAGCGAATGAAAGTGAACGAAATGATCTGAAGTGATAAAAAATACCTGAGTAAAACGAAATAATCTTTAATTTTTTATCAATAATTATTTAATTGAAATATAAAGAGCATAATTACGGCGTAAAACTATATTGTTGTTTATATTTTAATAAAATATGGTGCAGTAGCCTGCATTTGTTTTTATTATCTGTGGCTAATGTGATCCTGCCACGGTTGCCAACTTAGGAATTTTGCCACAAATTAGGAGTTGGAAGTGTTAAAAGGGACAGAATAGGGGCTGAATTTTTTTGGAGGATTTTTCGGGGCTAGTATACTATGTAACGTTTTATTTTATGAGCTATGAAACAATTTAGGAAATGAATGGTTACATATAAAATTCTATATATAGGGGATTTTACGGGGATTCAGGAAAAACGTGGGGGATAATTTTGATAAGGGTTGGTAACACTGGTTGACTTGTGCACTAGTGGATTTAGTGGATTATGTCAATAATAATAAATTGGGTGTTGTTTTACTTTTAACTGTTTTATAAATAAATAAATAAATAGCATGCACTCGTCCAGAAAACGAGCGAATAAAAAACAGCGGGAGCTTCTCGTGGAGCGGCTCCACAACAATCGGATAATGACCAGAGGTAAGAAATACAACTGAACTTGTTATTTTATTGCTGAATCCCTAGCATAAGATTAACAACGATAGAACATTTGAGAGCCTCAATATTAATAGTTATCAGTTTATTGCTGTATAGGTATAAATTCAGGTCTACTAATAGCCTTTGTTTTTATTTTTAGAAAATCAAGCTGATTCCGGAGTTTTGGAATTTAAGGCTACCGTCATTAGCCAACTGAACTGAACCAACTGGGCTGCAGCAGGACTGTAGAGCAGTGGCAACATGTAAGTAGAATACGTCAGATAAAATGTTAAACTGTATTGCATAATTTTCATTGTGTTCTAAATTAATTTAATTTCAACAGATATGAAATGTGTGGGTACAAAAAGTGAATACAAAGGCGAGAAAAGTAAGAGACTCTATCAGGGCCAAAGCGAAGGCCAAGCCAGGACCAAACCAAAAAGCATGCAAGCGGTCGAGTTACCCGTCATCGAGGACTGCCGAGGACTCCCTGCCTGCCAGTTCACCACAATTTGGTACAAGCACGCATGTGTTGGAGCTTACAACTGCATCAAACCTGCTATTCTCATGAAGTACTTGTTCCAAATCCACTGCAGCTCGCTACTGACATTAGCGCTAAACCTTAATTTCACAGTTTGAAATTATTTTGGTGATTGTTAATTATTTTAATGATTGTTATGTTTTGTTGATTATTATATCTTGTAGATTGTTTAATATTATGTTTAGGGTTAAGGATAGGTATAATAGTTAATATAAATAAACTTTTTTTTAGTAAAGAAATAAGATGTTTAATTTAAACAAAATGATTTACAAGCAATTGCCGAATTTCCCTTGCTTCGGTAAGGAAATCGGTGCTGGTATCCTCTACAAGTCTACAGTCACACTGCTGGCTATCCTCAGTCACATCAATACCTTCTTCATCTGCAAAAATACACTTATTTAGATTTCAATGTAATCAAAACAATAAGACATCCATAATATTAATAAGTAAACTAGGTACACTTACGATCCAATGTTTCCAAAATCATATTGTACAGGGTGCAACATGCCAGAATAATTTTAGCTGCCTTTTCTGGCTGGTAGTGCAGACAGCGATGCCTGTGCAGGCATCTAAATATATTCTTGAAGCGTCCATTGCACATTTCCACCACATTTCTTGCCCTGGTGTAGCTTTCATTGTAGGCAGCCTCCGCTTCAGTTGCTGGCACCATAATGGGAGTTGAATGGAATGGGTTTGAATTGTCTCGCAATATTTCCAACCGAACTCTTTCTTGATTGTTTAAAAAAAAACTTATTTCACAGAATCTAAATGTCGATTTATCCACTTCAAATTCAAATGTTTATTGCTTCATTTGCACTTATAATATTCCAAATCATACTGTAGTACAAAGCTACTTAGCCTATTTAGATGTTCAGTGCAAAAATATCTTTGTTTTAACAAATGCATTCCGTATTGTAGGCATTCTACCATAACTTCCATTATGTTTATGACTCACAAGAAACCAAACTTTCAAGAAAATGAACAAGAAATGTGATTTTTACATTATAGTTCATAACAACTAATTTTAATCCACACCTTTTTAGTCGCGATTAATATTAGTCTAATTTAGCTTGACAACCAACATTTTAGGAGAAAAACGTCAGATTCAGAATAGCAAAATTGCCGTTTTCTCTAAATTGAGTGACTAAAGTAACTTTAGTCCTGTCAAACTATAATTTAGCTAGTTTAGTCAATTTCAGAATAGGAAACGTCGTTTGACAGGACTAAACTAAATTTTAGTCATTTTTAATTTAGTTTAGAGAATTTTGTCACAACAGAATCGGCACCAGTATGTTATAGTTTTGGTTTAGAATCTCACGGTCTGCATTAAAATAATTATCTTAATTTAATTAATAAAATGTTCCAAAGCATTCAGCTGTTTCTCATTCCAGTGGATCCATCATCATCAATCCACTGTCTTCAACAGAAAGCTTGTTCTGACGTCAGGCGGGTAACAATCCACACCACGCCTAACCTAATGCGACTCACTAATCACGCCTAATGGTGGAACATGGGAAGGATAGAATGTTAAATAATTGTCTGTGTATTGTATAATGGTGTCGATTCTGTTATGCACAAGCTAAACTTAATTTAGACTATTTCTATCTTTTTCTTTCCAATCAAACAAGAAAGGGACCGACGTGAATAAGACTTGTCAATTTTAGTTGAACTAAAACCTCTATACAATTATAATTGGCATGTCAGAACATGTTGATTAAAAACACGGAAAAGTTCAAGGCAAAACTAATTTGACATCTCTAACTTAGTTCTAAGGTATTACCGTCCTTTTCTTTCGCTGTATATTAGTAAGAGATGTCAATTCTCTAATTTTAGTTTAGTTTGTGAACAAGGGAATCGGCACCATGTCTGCTGTTCTGATTTTAGGTGTTACTAGCTTTTGAACGCGATTTTATCCGTGTAGATGTAAGAATACTACCCCTACCCAAGGTGGAGTGCCTCGTTAGCTCAGGTGTTATCGGGTTTTTCTATGAAATTCTTAGTAGCAGCTCGGAGTTAGGATTTGTGCCCGGTTAGTAGCAATAGATTCGCCTTTTATTATATGGGACCTAAATATTAATTAATTTCCTTAGCGTCTCCGCCAATTATCGGACCGATTTTTAACAGATTTCTTTTCGCCAACAAAGAAATCTGTCAAAAATTAGTCCAATAATCGGTAAAAAAATCGGTCGTGGGCGGAGAGCCTTAATGTGTAATTATGGCAGCAATATATACTTTAATTATGTTGCTGTGTCCTAATTTTGCCACTGTGATGATTCCGTTTCCATTTTAACTTCTAAAGAAAACTTCCTAACAAATTAATCGAAAATGTAGAAAGCCATTACCTATAGTAACAGAGATAACTTATTTCATACTTCATAATTTATATAGTTTACAGTCCAGTGCAATTAGCGCATCCCAAAGGACACTATCCAAGGATTAGTTATCTTAGCCAGTAGTTAATTACTTATACAGACTTTACCCTCTCGGCTTGAGTGTAACTTGTAAGTACCTAGGTAGGTACTGTGGAGGTTGCATACCACGGCAACATGGCCGAAAATTTATATTTTTAAAAATTCAAACATTTAGTCGAATTCCATAGGGGATTCGATTTTTAAATAATAATCGATTGGTTTTATTTTTATTTTGGGCAGTCGTTTGCCTCTGCTAGGAATGTGAGCACGCTATTTCACTAAGATATATTATCCACTATACACTATACAGTTAATATAAATATAAGTCAGCGTTTCCATTCAAGTAGAAAAGTTGGAGCACACGAATAAAGTTACATCTGGTACCTTAGTTATTTGATACAGTGATGAGTTTTTTATGGATCTGGAATCTATTTAATTGATGAGACTCAAAATAAAAACTAAACGAATTTTTTAGATTTCCTTCCTTTGCTATTGCTAAAAGACTTTTCTTTTACTCCGTCCAAACTTTAAATGCTAAAAAAACAAATAAAAAACATGGCCTTCCGAACACGAAAAGTAATCCTACTACTATTATAAAGATATAAAGATATAAAGATAAGATATGTTATAAAGATAGATTATAGTCTGGAATAACACATAGGCTACTTTTTATCCCGGGAAAATGTACGGTACCCGTAGGATAACACATCAACTGTGACGCGGACGAAGTCGCGGGCAGAAGCTAGTAAATTATAAAAAAAGAAACACACATTAAGCCACGTTTCGCGCCAATTTTTATACAAGATGGCGGATAAAGTGTCACTGCTCGATCATTTGTTACAATATGGCAGCCTATTACATGGCTGTCGGGAGGTCCTTAAGCTACATTTATCATTGCCATTGGCAGACGTTTGCCGATTATTGTTATAGTGTACAAATTATGAGATGATTTAGCGGTATTGTTGCAAAAGATTTTTTGGGTTGGATTAAGTAGTTCATTGTTTTTCACTTACTTTTCTTTATTTCTGACTAGCTGTTGCCCGCGACTTTGTTAGCGTTGTAGTTATAAAAAATAACAATGTTCCATAATTTGTAAAAAGATTTGTGTATAGTAACCCTCTTCTTTTTAATTGAAATAAATAAAATTTCTTAAAATAAAAGTAGCCTAAGTAACTCCTTATAACATTAGCTATCTGCGAGTGATAGACCCGTCAAAATCGGTGCAGCTGTTCCAGACATTAACCGGAACATCAGACAGTTATTTTTTGTAAGTACCGTATATAATTTCGTATGCATTTAGTGAAAAGCTGTTAATTTGAAATTACAAACAGATACTTTAATTTTATTTATTTGCATAGTTTCAAAATAGGAATATTAAAATACGATTGCAATAATGTCAAGTAAGAATTGTGTTGAAATAATGTATTGAATTATTTCCATAACAAGAATTGAAGCCATTTTAATTTCGACTTTCAAGATCACAAATCGCTTTAGCAATCTTTCCACCTGTCACAAAGGGCCCAAACAAAAGCTGTTTTATTACAGACCTATTAGGATTAACAGCTCCTTGCTGTAATTACTCGCCCATCGTGAGAAGTAGCTTAAGGCGTGGTTTCATTGTATACAAATGTGGTGATTACGGTGAGATCAGAACAATAAATACTTTGCATTTAATGTTTTTATGTCAATTCTCCCATAGATTTTGTATGGCAATTGCACGCTATGACGTCATTACGTGGCCAACTCAATTGACTAACTATTTGTTGATTTTAAAGTAAGTAAAAATCTAATTTTACAATAAATTGTAAATTAATCGGTTTTAATGGGTAAAATAAAGTGCTTTCTTAGAGAAGTTGTGACTTGAAATTACTGGTTGGTGGTGTCAACTATCTAATTAGACCATTTACAGGCATTATTGATTAGTCAAGGAGTCGGTCAGTAAGTCTGAGAGTTGAAGCTAATTGCTCGCTCCAAAACGTAAGTAGGTCGTTATGGAGAAGAACAAGCGAGAAAGTCCAGGGACACTCTTTCCAATAAAGTTTTTAAGAAATCCTAGTTACAATAGGTATTCTGGTTGATTCTATATGTGAAAGCAATGAAGGTAAATATAAAAAAAAAAAGTTGTAAGCCATGGCAGTTAAGTGATGACCAATCCCAACTAGTACCTAGTGCCTGTTCACGAACATGAAACCCTGAAAAACAATAGAGAGCTACTAACAAAAGTTTATAAAAATAATGCTATCGAAATGTCAAATTTCTACAAGCAAGCAAGCTCACAACAAAAATAAAACAATAAATTCAAAATAAGAACACAATTGTGACACAGAATGTGTCATAGTTTTGTTTTTTTTTTTCTGTGGCCATTGTCACAAAATAAACTATAGTAGTAAAACCTCTTTAGCAAGACAGGCACGTCATTCAATGTCGTTAAGCTAGTTAATGGCGCGTTAACTTCTGACCCGATTGCTGTGCGTATTACTGTTGTCTGGCCACTACCCTATTTTTAGGGGACAATCATACAAAGTAGGATATTACCATTCATTAAAATTTTATAGTTTTAACAGTTACTATAAACCTTTTATAAATTCTACGTATTGTGTTTAACTGTTTATTGTCTATAATACAATAAGCCTGAGGTTTCATTGGTCTCTTGGTTGTAAGCGCGAATGTTGAGCGTGGTCCTGGATTCGATTCCTGAAGTGTTATTTGGGTTTTCATTAAGTATTGCTCTGTAGCAGCTCAGCGTTTGGTAGTTGATCAGGTAACTTAGAGCACTGACACTGACATGCACCATTTTATTCGACAGTCCCTTAAAATAGGGGCGAGCTTATAATCTTAAATTTAGACTTCGTGTTGCTACTGAGAATTTCCTTATGGAGAAACTCAGTAAAAATAATTTTATCCGATCTGAAGGCGGTAAGAGCGCGCGGAATTAAATCAAGTAATTTCGATCGATTTCAAATTGGTAATGTACGTTTTGCACATAATGGTCGCCCATCTGCCTAGGTAGTACTAATTGCGTTTCTAGAGTAAAAATTTCGACGCAAATCGAATATCTTTACGTTAGCGCGATCGTGCTAGGCCAAAAACGAATCTAGGAGTATCTATGCATTTTCGACCACTACACAGATAATGCAAATAAAGTAAGGACAAGATAATCTTCAAGCCAGATTCTTGTTGGCATCAAAGTGTATTGACAAATGAACATCTAAAGAATTAATAGTGTAGCAGATGTAGTTGGTATCACAGATAATTGTCAATTTGTATCTAGGCGCCATTTGTCGAGGGTTGTAAACTGTTTTATGGGGAGTAGTAATATTGATATAGTTAGTAGTTCAATGACCTCTATAAGATTGTACAAGTCATTATTGCTAAGGCAGGATTATTGAGCTAAGCCCACCGACCGATTTTTGACAGATTTTTTCTCACCGACAAAAAAATCGGGCAAAACATCGATCAAAAAAACAGTCGTGGGCGGAGAGCCTAAGAAAAATATAGTAAGTACGGACTTCTGGGAGCCTACCATCATCTCTTAAAACAGTTTTACTTTGCTTTGCGTATTGTTGGATTTTCCACGCTTGGTTCAGAGCCGAGAGTTGAAAATCTAATAGCTGAAATTACAAAGAAAAATTAAAATGGTACTGTTTTAAGAGAAGGACACAAATAGAGAAAGATGGTTTTTAGTTGCGTCAAAAACGATCCTTGGTTCACATTGCGGTCATCACTTCACCTAGGCAGAGGGATAGGTGATTTTATTACAATTTTATTAGTTTACTAGCGGTAGCCGGCGGCACACAACCAGCACAACACAACCCGCACATCACAACCTCCTTACAGCCTCCGGCATTTTATCTGTCAATGTTACCAATACTAAAACTTGACCCTTGAAATGGAGAAAGAAACAATTTTTTTTGTCACCTTTTAACTTTATTTTAGATGTTTAGTTAATCTACGCGACGTTGTTGGCGCTACATATATTTAAGCATTTAACTACCGCTGCGCTCGATAGATGGCGTTGTGCCCCTCGGCTGAATCGCGCTATGGTTTCGTTCACAACTGGCAATATAAGCAACGCGTTCTACCTACTTGCTTTACTCTAGCTTCGTTTGTACAGTGGTACAGTAGCACAGTGCACAGTTGTGAAATGCAAATTTTTGAATAGTCAGTGCATGCTTACTGACTTTATTAATACACACGCCTGTATTCCTTGAAGGGTAAGGCAGAGGTGTACCAATGTACACCCATATTTCGCTGGTATGTTTAGGGCCCATGTAATAGAGGGTCTATGGTGCTGATTCTCTTGTTCACAAACTTAACTAAATTTAAGTTATGTTCATCTTTCTCTTTCCATTTCATTAAGAAAAGGACAGAAGATAAAATTTTAGTTTAGTTCTGTCAAATTTAGACACTCCATAGATAATTTAGACGCGATTAAAAACGTGGCGACTAGAAACACGCCAATTTTCTTCAGGCGCTGTCTAATTTGACGGGACTAAACGAATATGACATCTTCTGTCCTTTTCTTTACGAAATTGAAAGAGAAAGATGAACAACATAACTTAAATTTAGGTTAGTTTGTGAACAAGGGAATCGGCACCAATGACACTTTTTTACGGAAAACCGTATGTACCTACATATTATTATTTTTTTTTGGTTGCCCCACACTAGGAGTTTCTCCTGTATCGTGAGTGCGTTTACAAACACACAAACTCGCATACACAAACAGCCAGACCCGGAACAACTATTTGTAGGTCATACACATATTGGTACCGCGCGGGAATCGAACCCGCGACACGTAGCGCAGCAGTCAATTGCTCAGCCACTGCGCCTACCGTCTTTGTCTTTCAAGGTATTTTGGATATAAATGGGAATAAACCTTAATGGAAACAACCCTTCTCGCGGGTAAAAGTAGAAACCGTTAACCCTTTAAAGCAGGGATGGCGAACCAGTGGCATGCGCCAGTAGTGGCACGCGAAAAAATAATTTAGGCACCCCGATAAATGACAAAACGATGTATTACTAACTAAGTATTATAAATTAACTATTGTTACGTTGACGAGGCGAAAGTAGTATGAAAGGATCGTAGCAGGTGGCGTTCTGTGGTTTCTGCCTACCCCCATGGGAAAAAGGCGTGAATTTATGTATGTATGTACTATGTATATACCATCACGCCTGTATTCCCCGAAGGGTAAGGCAGAGGTGTACCAATGTATAAATAAATATACCATCACGCCTGTATTCCCCGAAGGGTTAGGCAGAGGTGTACCAATGTACACCCACAGTTCGCCGGTATATTTAGGTCCCATGTAATAGGGGGCGAGCCTATTGCCATTAACCGGGCACAATTCCAAACTCCGAGCTGCTACTGAGAATTTCATAGAAAAACCCAATAACACTTTTTGCTCGACCTGGGAATCGAACCCGGGACCCCTTGCACAGCAGTCGCACTGGCGACCACGAGACCAACGGGGCAGTTACTATATACTATGTATTTGATCGAAACCAATTTGCAACATAAGAAATCATACTAACCTTTTATTTAAATGAACATAAAATAGTAAATATTATTACGATTTTTGTACAAACGAGTTTCAAACAAAGAGTTTAGAGAACCTAGTTGTATTTATCTCCATTATATGGCTTAGTTAAGATTCTTTAATGGTAGGTCATAGTCACATTTTTAATATTTTTTACAAAAAATGGACCTGATTAAGACAGCAGGAAGACGCTACATGCCTGCCTCCAGCGTCTTCCTGCGGTATTAATCAGGTCAGGTCAGGTTTGTAAGTCTATGGAGGAGGGCTATGTGCAGCAGTGGACGTCCTGCAGCTGATATGAGGATGATGATGATAAAAAACGGCACGTTCATAAAGGTTCGCCATCCCTGCTCTAGAGGTATTGCGAAGTTCAAAAACTCGTTGTGCCCCCATTAAACTCGCGAACAGAATCTGAAACTCGGCACTAAACTGAACACACGTGTGTAACACGGAAAGTTTCGGATGCCGCCGCTGTTGTCCGTAAATAATACGTTCGGTGACGTCTGGAAGAACAAGACATATTGAACTTGTGTGTTCTTGCGATGTTTTCATTTTTAGAGTTGAGTTCCAGATGCTTCGCATTATTTTTTTATATTTTTTTTTTGTCTGCTGTGCAAGGGGTCCCGGGTTCGATTCCCAAGTCGAGCAAAAAGTGTTATTGGGTTTTTCTATGAAATTCCCAGTAGCAGCTCGGAGTTTGGATATGTGCCCTGTTAATGGCAATAGGCTCGCCCCCTATTACATGGGACCTAAATATACCGGCGAACTGTGGGTGTACATTGGTACACCTCTGCCTAACCCTTCGGGGAATACAGGCGTGATGGATGGTATTTTTTTTTTGTAATTTGCAACAGTTTTACGAATTGCAGTGAATCAATTTGTCAATTTTGTCGTGATGGCTTAGCGGCTAAGGCGCCCACCTCTTATGCACGAGTCGGTGCGTTCGCAACCGGGCACGGGCAGGTCCCAATGTGACGTGTTCATATGTACTTTCTAAGTTTATTTTGAATATCACTGGCATCAGTGCAGGGAAACATCGGCATCGTGAGGAAACCTGGACTTATAATTAATTAAATAATTGTCCCACTACAGGTCAAAGGCCTAATCATACAGAAAGGCCTGAACATTGATCATTAAGCTTGCTCTAGAGGTAGATTGGTGATTCCTAATGTAAATTAATTTAAGTCCAGGTTTTTTTACGATGTTTTCCTTCACCGATGTTAATGACGTCAAAGATAAGCTTCGAAAGAACTGCTTACATTCATCATAATTATTTTGACATGATCTGCCTAGCCTTTTCCCAACTATGTTGCTGCTGCATACCAGTGTTTTACATGGAGCGACTGCCTTTCTGACCTTCACAACCCAGTTACTGGGCAACACGATACCTCAAACGAACCCAGGGCCCCACGCTCATTAGTCGCGCTTGCGACCACGAGAACAACGGGGCGGTCATAATCAAAATCATTTTAACATTATTAATCAGGAAGTTAGTTCCCCACAAAACAAAACTTTAAAAGTCGTCGTTAAAATCGGACACATTGAGACAAAACCCTTTTTGTCTTAAGAAAGACAAAGACAAAGGAGACCGTGTGCAGTGGTTTCTTTTATTTTGTCTTTTAAAGATAACAATGGTAGCTAAGCTAACAATTCGCTTCACTAGTTAGCCTTTGCAATGTTGCTTTATTGGTACAATGAGGGTTTTTCTGTTCATGTGTGTAAGATGGCATGGCCTTTCGATCTTGATGAATATTAGAAACTTAGTAATTAAATAACTTAAAATATTTATCAAAAACATAAAAACAAGACTTTAAATTGTCTTTTGTTGTTCTGGGTTCAAGCACTATTGTGTGTGCCCGGCCCCAGAGAGCGGCAAATACATAAATTAATTTTTAAATCGAACATAGTTTTTTAAGGCGTTCTACTACTACTAAGATATGTTATAAGCAAAATATTATGACTGAAACAAAAACATTTTATTGTATTATTTATTGTTATGTGTATTTGTTTATTTATTGTTTGTTATCTTTAAACCGCCATTTTGAATTTTCTGTGACGTCGGATAGGCTGTAACCAGCGGAACCTCGAACGATGCCTCGTTCATTAATACACGACCAATAGTGCAGGAGATATGCGCACACAGATAACATACATACTTACTACTATACTCAGATGGGTAAAACTAAAACCCTCCATTGGCATTGCCGTAGTCTTAAAAAAGGGAGCGCCTGTTAAACCGCAAAAATCGTATACAAACTATCAAGTTCGAAATCTTGGAAATAAAATAACCGATTTTCTTAAACTTGATACGTAGACGCAAGATACGTGCCTTAAGAGTCATTAAATAACGGTTTGAACGTTTAGAATATTGATGTTTCCCTATTCCGGTGGGTTTACTCCAAAAATAGCAACACCCGCAGTTCCCTATCAACCTGAAACTGAAAAACAAACGTTTGTTGATAGAAAAACAAAAGAAATGCGAACACCATTGACATTAGTGCTTGCGTCAGCCGTCAGGGTGAGAAAATATTGGCACGACGTAACTTTTCCAGAGTATGTGGGGCGCAGTGCACAAACTAACTGGAATGTGCACGCCACTGCAAAGTTGGGTAATTACTTCGTCTATTTATGTAGAAGTAGTTTTAGTTCTTTTTTTGAATTACGGTTATTTTCTGTTGATAAGGTTGGTATGTTAGTGTTGAAATGCACGACAGAGAATTATAGCGGTTTATTGTGTTATAAGTAAGACCCTTAGAGATTAGCACTGCATAACACCAGTCATGAAGAGTACGCATTCATTATTTGACACAACCTCCAAAAAACACGTATCTTGTATATGAACCACCTTTAATTTAAACTTTTTACTATTTTTATTACTTGTATAACGGCCACACTCATTCATATTTTGTGTAAATTCAAATGCGTGACGCTTGACACAACGTAGGTACGTTGAACAAAAGAGATAAGTAACCAGACCGTCTAATATAGTTAAAAATTTCTTTCAAACCGGTAGTCGTTTTTAAATAAAATTAATTTTAATTGATAACCTGTTTATTTTTTATTAATTAAAATAAAATTCATTCAAAAACTTTTATCGGTTTTTGTAAAACTTTGATTTCATTAGGCGACCCTGGTTACTTATCTCTTTTGCTAACTGTACATAATTCGTCGACTCGACGGGTGTTCAAATGATACAAATGGGTGGCTAACTATCACAAGATGTACTAGGAATATTGAGTGTCTTGAAAAGGTACCAAACCGCATGACTGAATAATGTCCAGTCCCACGACCATCTCCGATGAAGGAATGCCTCCGAACAATGATACCGTATCAAAAGGGAGCCTGCCAGGAAATTAAGACCTCGTTGTCACTGCCAGGGTATCTAAAAGTGTGAGAAGTACCACTTTTATAAGATAAAGTGACTTTTAATGTTTGTCCCACTACAGAGAAAAGGCCTCTTTTCATGCAGTATTGATATCCACGTTCACTCAAGGCAGATTGATAACTTTATATTAATATTTTGATACAAATGCACAACAAACAACTGTAACCGTTTTGATTCATCACAGAATGTACATTTAAAATACAAAAAGCCAATGGTACTTGTCCGTCCCAGTCACCACATGACAATATGATACCCATATGAGAGACGCGTGGTTGTACACTGGACCACTGTTTCATTACGATATTTATCATTATTAGAGATATCTCAAAGGTATGTTAAATTACCAGTAGACTAACCTAATTAGTAACTAGTACCCTTGCTCTGTAGGGGGTCAATCACAGATTTAAGAAAGAAGGGGTCAATATAAGGCTTGTATTCTTTTGTAAAGATTGGGTAATCGCAGCTTTTACAAAATCTGAAGATCAATTCTACAAATTAAAAACGTATGAAATATAGTTGCAATTTCATCTCATTTTTGACAGAATGAAACTGAGATTAAATTGCATTCATTCCTAAAAGTTAGTTAAATTGCCTGCCTTGGTAAATTTTTATGGACTGTTCGCTATAACACTTTTGTTATTTCTTTGCCTAGTGAAGCTGATTCTGCATTTGTACAAGTTTCAGTGCTGGAAATATAATTTCCGTTTGGTTAAACTTGTGGCCACTTCAGTGAACGGTGTTTTTTGGACACTTTTTTCTTAAAAATCTTTGCGGCCTGCGAATTTGTTCAAGATTGTGAGATTGTAGATTTTTATTTATAAAATGTTTTATGCAGAAATGTCATTTAGATGCCATGACATGCCATGTCTATTTTTTCAGGAAAAGTATTGTTGTTGCCCAGTTCGTATTTATTGAAGAAGCTGATCTTTTACCAAAAGATGTCCTAATAGGAGCTAATAGGTTTGTTGCAACGAAACTCGTGAAAACTGGATGTTTGTATAACTGGTAGGTACAAAACTGGATTAGTAAATTAATCTCTAATGATTGCATTACTGGCGTTATTTAATGAAAGGGCTAGCCATCCAGTTAAAAATTAAAATTAAAAATTAAAATTCATTTATTTCAGATTTCAAGATCCATATTCATATTAAAATTATAAAATCCATATCAATAAAAATAGAATAAATAAGATTAAAAAATAAAATAATATAAAATAAAAATTAAAATAAAATAAAAATTAACCACATTACATACAATTAAAAATAAAAAACAGAATTCAAATCAAATAATACGAAATTAAAACATAATTATCAAATTAATAAAAATAGGACAAACACCTCCAGTGAAGTGGCTATTTTAACCACTTGATTGTGACATAGCTAGATGCTTATGTACATTTAAGTACTTAATTATTCTTTTTTTTTTTAAGTATTGAGCGCCTCTCAAGCGCTCCCACCTCTCATTTGCAGCAATTACCCTGGTACCAAAGTCAAAGTCAAATAATTTATTTCAATTAGACCATTTAAAGGCACTTGTCAACCGTACCTACAGTGTCAGCACCAACTAACAAAGGACCACTTATCAACCAAGCCATTCATCCCAACCCTGATTTAACTACACGGTCAAGCATATATTTCAAGTCTCCCATCAAATAGCCTCATGAAAAAGATTAATAACTCCTTTCAAGGACCTTACAAAGAATTTAATCAGAATATAGGTTCACTTTTTATTCTTCCGAAGACCGCTACATCCTTTGTCGTCGGCCATATTGGCCATAAGTTGGCGGTAAACTGGCTAGATAGCCTAGTTTGTGAATATCAGCTCAGGGCAATCGTGGTCTTGTCGGGTAGGTCCCAGGGTTTATGAAAATAATTTACTGTCGTACGTAAAACTGGGCATGCTCATTCAGTGGTTTTAAATCACGACTATGAAAGTACATTATTGAAACCACTCAGTAATATTGTTGCTAGCTTCCTAGCTTAGGAATACAACTGTTAACATAACATACCATCATCACCATACTTATCTTTATAACAATTCAGTTTTGTTGAATATTGTTATCCTAATAGTAGGTAGTATATTACCTACTATAAAGTTCGACTGCCCCGTTGGTCTCGTGGTCACAAGCGCGTCTGCTGAGCAAGGGGTCCCGGGTTCGATTCCCAGGTCGGGCAAAAAGTGTTATTGGGTTTTTCCATTAGGAATTTCTCAGTAGCAGCCCGGAGTTTGGAAGTTGGTGGTGTGACACCCCCGTTCTTCGGAAAGCACATAAAGCCGTTGGTCCTGCGCCTGATCTCTCTCCGGTCGTGTCGGATTGCCGTCCCATCGGGCTATGAGAGTTAGAGAAGAGGGAGTGCACCTGTGTTTGCGCACACACTTGTGCACTATAATATCTCCTGCGTACGTGGCTAGTCTGCATTAAGATTAGCCGCCGTGGCCAGAATCGGTCTGGAGAATTACATTACACCATAAAGTTCATTGTTTTCTTCATAAAGTAACTACATTCTCAAAAAGACAAAAAAGTACCTACATACATGGGAATACAAGACAACATTCTAATATACTTTTGTCTAGGTATCGATCACCGATACAATAAAATAGGTATATATATGTAGGTGTATATATAGTTCAAAAAAGAATAAAATACAAGAAAGAAAATTAAACAATAATAATATTTTTAACATTGTATAACTGTACATTGGTACAACTCTGCTTTACCCTTCGGGGAATACAGGCGTGATGGTATGTGTTACAATAAAGAATATTCTGTTCTTGTCTACAAACTTCAAAGTCTTTGTAAACTAAATCAAAGTTGTTCCCGTCTCTGTGTTGTCAATTATGTTGTTGATTCGTCCAGTGTTACGATTTATTTATTTAGTTTTTTCCACAAATAACTTCGGGCCCCAAACTCCCAGGGCTCTCGGGTCTAAATAAAGCGATTGGGAAGTTTATTTTGACAGGGGTAGGGAGTGCTTGATACCGTTTCTTTGTAAGATAGAGGAATTGTAGGGCATTTAATTTCTTCTTTGAAAGATGATCATTATAATAATATTGGAAACGAGATTAAAAAAAAATATCTTTATTCTTTCTCTCATTATTTCTTAGGCATTAAGAGTACTTACTGGGTACAGTAAGTAGTATTGAAGATCTTTTTGATGGAGCTCTTCTGGGGATGTACCAGCTCCATACTTATTTCTGCCGCAAATCAGTGTTGTGTTCCGGTTTGAAGGGTACGGGTGCTGATGTAATTACAGGCACTTGATACAGTTTACCTTTGTCTCTGGGATGGCAACGCATTTGCAAGGCCTCTGGTATTGCAGATGTCTATAGGCCGCGGTGACTACTTAACATCAGGTGGGCCGTCGGCTTGTTTGCCATCCAAATATATAAAAAAGCAGCTTGTAGATTGTCTGAGCCTGATAATTACAGTCCACTGTTAACCCTAAGGTAGACTGGTAGAAAATGCCTAAGGCATTTTTTTTTTTTAAGACGTGAAATCATCAAATTCATCCCCCGGGGCGGGGGAAGTTCCCCCGCCCCCGGGCGGGGCGGGAGGGAGTGTCAGACTTTTACTGACTAAAACCCGTCTATGTTCCTTCATGTGCCCGTTGCGTTGCCTAAGGCATTAAGTCCGCCTTTGTACGGTGTATTTTTACATTTGTGCATAAAGTTTTAATAAATAAATAAATAAACCTAGAACATAATTTTAAAGCCCTTTCTAGAAAAACAGTTCATTCTTGAACTGTTTTCCAACTAAACAACAATAACTTCAGGCGCACAAGGCCAAACTTATAATTCAACAAGCAAACTTTAGGTTAATTCACCTCAAAATAGACGCAATGTAGCACAAAAGTGGATCGAATACGTTCCCAAACTTACTCAACATTGGAATCCAAAACTAGGGGATGAATAAAAAGGGGAAGGGGAGGATGAATAGAGTTTCATAGATTAAGTTTCAGGAGACGTGGGGTTGTAACACAGGGGTAGGATAGAAGGTCCAGTCTATAATGAGAGTAATTTTGAACCTTGACAAAAAAAAAACGACGGGTTGCACTCCGGGAGTGCCGGCAGAAGTGAAAACGCTAAAGAAAGACGTACACACAGCAAAGGAGATAAGTATCCAGTCAACGCACACCACTAAACTATATCGCTACTGTACGTACAGTAAACGATGGCCACGCCCACATCGCATTCGTAGTGTGAGTGCGCTAACAACTTCTTAATGATAGTATAACATAATTTCGATTCGAAAATTAAAGCATTCGTAGTCCAACGAATAAGCCATATACACCTGAATACTAAGGTGCGAGTTCGAATCCGACCAACGGTGATTCTTTTTGCGATTTTAAATTTTAAGCTTATTCAATTAAAATGTTTTTTGTAAAGAAATATGTTTATTTATTTAAAATACCTTGAATAAATTGAACCATTTTAAATAAATATGTTTATTTCAAAAATAAAAGAACATCACAAGTTATTCTTGAAGATTTTTATTTCCCAATATAAAACTACAAGTATTTTACTTACTTAAGAATATTTTGGAACTTAAAAAATAGTATTACCTACATGAAGTTTGTCAGACAAACTAATAACTATAAGGACAACTATAAGTTGATAATGTTTTTTTTTATATATAACAAATCTATTATGATCATTAATATATTCAATAAAATTTCATTTCGTGCTCAAATAACATTTAAGAAACACAAAGCTTAAAACTTTTTCCATCCACCCGCAAAAGAAATAATTCCGTGGTCGCAAATAATCAAAACAGACAAGGAATGCAAAACCGGTGCCACAATAAAAGCAAATCAGCAGTAGGGCAAGTTTGTTTAATGAAATGTTTGATCATTTATAGCATGGGACTTTTTAATTAAGTTTTCGGTATAGAGATATTTATTCTCATAAAGAACACAAATAGTTCGCTTACAATATGATATTATAAATAGAAAATAAAATTATATTTTTTTTTATTATTATTTTGAAAAAAAAGACTTTATTTTAATCTTGAAGTTAACATTATTTATTAAAAATGTAACAATATATTTAGAACATACCATTACATCATTTTTATATTCATATAAACAATCGGTGGAGTGAATAAACATGTCACACAGATAAAAAATATAATCTGATTATTAACAATACCATCACTCACACTCCAGTACTGCTGACTTATTTTATTATGGCTAAGTTATGAAGATATTTGTATTAAGTATTTCGTTAATGCAGTTTAATTCACATAGATATGGATAACATTTTGAAATAATAATATAAAAATAAAAACAAATAGAAATATAGAATATTACAGTATTATAATTATTACCTACACAGACTGTGTTGGAAATAATAGGAAAATAATAGATTTAAATACGTAAAAATGATTGAAATTTAAAGGTGGTTGATCGGTTAATTTACTATTACATAATTATGTTATAATAATGAATGGGTGTTTTTGACAAGTTGCAAAAGTCTGCTCATACCAGCAACCAAGTAGTTACAAAGATAACTACCACGTAACGATTCTCAAACCGAAGTTACAACGTCATCCAGATTAGTCTTTGTTCTTACTTCAGTTAGGTCCCCGTTCAACACCATATTATGACTTCAAAAATGTTCTATGGGGTTTAAATCTGTAGTCTCAGCAGGCCGATTAATAATAGTCACATCTGTTTGAGCTCTTCTTTTGCTGGTCTTTGCAAATGGATCTGAAGCATGAGTGGCAACAATCTCACGGTACCGAGGCGAAGCATGTGTAAAAGCCAATGGTGTCGGCTCAGGCAGGCGGCGGTTTATTTCGCCTGTCTCAGTGTGACGATACAGTTGAACGGATTTTCTCTACAAAAGAAAGATGAAAATATTAGAACTAAACAAGGCCCAAATTATAAAATAAGAAATAAAAATCGTAAATACAAGACTATGTTTTTTTTATAGGTATAAACACTATTCACATACTTAATATATCTATATACTTTATATAAATTATGTAATACATAATTATATCATACTAATGAAAAAAAAAATTATAATAAATAATATACTTTATTAATTATGCACTTATATTTTTTCTAAATATATATTTATATATATTTTATTTTTTGCAATATTATTATACATAATTTTGTAAATAAGGTATCTTTTGTGAAATTTCCGATCGTGCAAGTATTTTTTTTTATATATTTTACGAAAAATAAAAATTCACTACAAAATACAGATAAAAAACTAGAAAATGAGGCAACGGACAATCTTATTATATTCCTGCTTCACGGTAACATAATAAATTACATATTAATAATAATTTTACTCACCGACATCATTAGACGCCTTGCGAGTTCACTAACAATGAAATATGTCACTCATATTTATTATAGTATAAATATTTTCGATGTTTTGCTCATGAAAAACAATAACATTGAGTTTTTTTGAACACTGTTAAATGATGCATGCTCTTATCATTGTGTCGCAATCACAAACTTTGTAAAAGTAAAGAAGGAGTATATAGGTGTAGTTCCTTAAGTAGACTAAATCATACATCAGTTCACAATTGAAGTCATGAATATATTTTTGAAGCGGGTAGGTAGCTTCTAAACTTGCAAATAATTTTAAGTAGGAAACTTGTCGTAGATTCTCAAATCGGTCAGAATATTGCTTTATTCACTTGTTATATTATTAACTGTAGATTGCAAAATCACAAAAATAATATTTTTGTAAACGCGTGACTCGAACTCCAGTACTTTGTCACGGTAGGTTATATGCTTACCAATTGCGCCACGGAAGCAAGTATCCTAAGTCGTGAAATTATGTGATACTATCATTTAGACGTCGTAACCGCACTCACACTACGAATGCGATGTAGGTGTGGCCGTCGTTTACTGTACGTACAGTAGCGATAAAGTTTAGTGGTGTGCGTTGACTGGATACTTATCTCCTTTGCCGTGTGTACACAAATATGATTTGTGTACGATAAATTCGTAAGATTTTTGGATCAGATCACGTGTCCTGACGCGAGTTTAACATTTTTTTGCCATTCCAAAAAAAGTGCACATAGCCGCTAAAGAAGTTTTCACTTCAAAAAATAGCAAAACACGTATCAATGCAGTTATACATAAGCTATTTTATATAATAACTGATTCACACACATAGGACTATCGTCATTTAAATATCTGACGCTGCACAAATAGGTACTTCAAAATCCCCGGACATTTAGTTTAATTGAGATTTTTCTCGGGTGCACCTGAAATAATCGAAATTCCCCGGACACATACTTGTAAAGTATTTGATTGAATACGCTCTCATATACATATTTTATTTATGCAATTTAAACATTTCTGGCCATTTTAAAGGTTAACAGAGGTCTTTAATTTCAGACAATTCAGGAAAATACCTGCTAACAAGTTAGTTGTGCTCTTTCATCCTGATCGTGGGAGCAATTGCACTTGGTGTACAAGTCTCGTTTTGCTGTATTTTTTTCACGTGTTGTATGGAATAGACCTTCTGTATTATTCTGTTATTGTAAGAAGTATTTGTAGGTTAAGTTTGTGATTGAATTAATTTGTCGTTCGTCTAAAGTTGTGCTGGCTTTTATTTAAGTTTGTTCGGACTTGTCTGATAGTGTTATTGTGTTTTTTTTAGTTGGCTATCGTAGTTTTGTTCGCTATAGATTAGACGAATCGAAGTTTGTTCTTTTTTGCGTTGAGAGAGAGATAAGTAACTCTTCTTGTTAAAACTTTAAGATCTTGCTGTGTTATTGTAGCTTTTTATTTATTTATTTGATAAACAAATAATCTAGCTGGACCCACTCGTTAAAAAAAATAGTATACTAATATTAGAGATAGTACAAGTGATACTAAACGCCGAACGTTTGTGAGAGTGGACGGATAAATGTTTGTTTTTCTTTCACACATAGACTGCTTAACGCGATTAGCTATAATTGGGTAGATGACACCATTAAACAATAATTCCAAGACCCAACTTCACAAATACAACAGTTTATTTTAGCCCTGGAAACCTGATGAATTTTAAAATAACTATAAAATTTGATTTTTAGTTGCTTTGAAATCAATAAATAGTAAGCGAATTGAGATGACAAAATAGTGACGTCATAGTTGAGTATTGTCATACAAAATCTATGGGGGAATCGCGTTTTGACAGCTCATAAAAAGTACGTCAATTGATTAGTGGTGTCATCTACCCAATTTGAGACACATAGATATTGATATACACTAACATGTAGGAATTTTGATCTCATTTTTGTGTTTTCATGGAACTAAATTTAGAAATTTACGCAAACGAAATCGCGGGCATAAGCTAGTACTACGCTATAACAACTTAGTTCAAGTAAAGAACAATTTAGTTCGCAAACACATTAAGTAACCTGTCAGTCATTTAAACGTTAGTTTATCGTTAAGTTAGTGTACGTACATAAATAAAGTACTGCTTTTAACATAAATGCTGTGTTCAAGTTTTTGATGTTTCGTGACGAAACGTTAATGGCTTGTTTTACTATTATAGTTGGTACTAAATATATTTTTTGTAGTTTTAAATTGGCTTTAGTTATGCTAAAATGAATCAAGTCCAATTTTCGAAGTAGGAACTATTGTTTTTAGGTGTTTAATGTTGATTAATTTTAAATCTATTTTAAGCCTCGTAACTAGGCTAACCCTAGTGGTCTTAAGGGTGACTGCTACGCTGGAGGTCTTGGGTTCGATTCCCAGGTCGAGCAAAATGTTATTGGGTTTTCTATAAAATTGTCAGTAGCGGCTCGGAGTTAGGACTTGTGTCGGGCCGGTTAATGGCAATAGACTTGCTCGAGTCTATTGCCTTTAACCGGGCCGAGACACGCCTCTTATTACATGGGACCTAAAACATACCGGCGGACTGTGGGTGTACCTACATTGGTACACCTTTGCCCGAAGTTCCCCCGAAGGGTTAGGCAAAGTTTCTTTTGGTTTTTAAATGCATATTGTATACATACCAATGTATTTAAAAACAAAAAAAAACTCACAATGATAGGACGAGCATGTAACTTTCGGCTTCGTTAAATGAGTTTACCATAGAGTGACCATAAAGAAGGAAACTCTAGACTTAGAACTCCTTACTTACATACTTCTTTTAACCATTTAAAAACATCTTCGGTCCCCCATTCATCTCATGGGCTGCTTCAATAAACTATAATCCGTTTATTGGCCCCATTACGACTATTTATGTAGGCTCCCTAATGCGACAAACAATCGTACATCATCGTACATAGTGGTCGGTGTTGATCCTAGCGGTGTAAGATTCAGTACACATTTGCGATTTCTGCGTTCCGATTTTATTGGGTCCCATGATATGTCTGAAGATTTCATCAAAATAGTTTAGAGCTGTGCTGATTATGCGCCACAAGAGTATCTGTGAACGAGAGGTTCCAGATTCAATTCTTAGGTTATCAGGGATTCGGAGAAATATAAACAAAACTGAAAAATGTAATTCGCTTGTAAGATAAAGAAAAGAAAAAGCGTTTAATGACTAGAAAAAAAAATGTACTAAAAGGCTTTTAGCTCAAGGTAATTTCAGGCGGTAAGTGGCAATACTGGGTACCTAAAGCTGATTTTCGGCTGCACCCTGCGAGCGTAGCGTAATTGGAAGAGATAGGCTTCAGATATTGATGCAAAGGTGCTTTACAAAGGCAGAGTATACAGGGTTATTTTTCATTTACCTGCTTTCTTTCAAGAGGTGAAATTACGCACAAATATACACAACTTTCATAACGGAATCAACCCTAAAATATGAAAAAAGAACTGCTGTTCTCTACAAAAACAAACACGATCAAAATTTATGGAACGACGGTTTTTTTTTCATATTTTTGGGTTAGTCCTTTAGCAAAAGTTGTTCGTATTCTTGAGAATTTTCACCCCCTAAAATACGGCAGGTGAATGAAAAGTAACCTTGTATACTAATATTATAAATGCGAAAGTAACTCTGTCTGTCTGTCTCTTCTTCACGCCTAAACCACTGAACCGATTTCAATGATATTTGGTACAGATATAGTCTGGGACCCGAGAAAGGACATAGGATAGTTTTCTTCCCGGAAATCCCCCGGGAACGGGAACTATTAATCCTCGCGAACGAAGTCGCGGGCAAAACCTAGTTGTTTATAATTCTATTTATTTCCAACATAAGTGAGAAAATTCTAAAGCAAACAGATTGTGTCCGACGAGATTTTCTACTAATCTTAAGCGTGTGTCCGGCCTAAGCAACTTTCACTTTCGCTCGTTCAGATTAAACGACTGTTTATACCATAGAGAAATGGTTTTTCGGTTATTTTCGTCCTATTTGGTATTATTTTGAGAGCCGATTTTCAAACGATATTGTTATTAATTGGCTTCTTCTTACTTTAACTTTGTATGTCTGCACCAAAACTGGTTCTGACAGGTTTGGTGGCATACGGCAATCTATGTTACTGTATAATTGGATAGTTGCACTCTAGCGCTATCGAAGATTGATAATAATTATTTATTTACTTAATGGGTCATGCAAAAATTTTAAAGTTTCTTTTTGGAATCAAAAAGGGGTCTTTCAAATTAATATGGTCTCATCAATATATTATTATGTCCTGTGTAATGTATGTAATGTTGTAGGTCCTAGGCTGTGCTTTTTGAGGTCTTTTAATTTTTTATTGTTTACACTGAACAGACTAAACTTGTAAACTGTTTGCTTGCCTTAGTAAAGGTAATTAGTATAAGGATCACTATAAAATTATCATATGTAAATTGTACCTTGTTTCTGTGCAAATAATTCTACTTTTTATTCTAAATATGAAAAATCCTTACTTCCTAACTAATATTAAAAAATATATATAAAATTAGAAATGCGAAAGTAAGTGTGTTTGTTTGTAACCTTTTCACGCCTAAACCACTGAACCGATCATCGTAAAATTTTGCAAATACGACGTCAGGTGTATAGAAACGGATATAGGATACTTTTCATCCCGAAAAAGAATTCTGTTCCCGAAGAAAACAACAATAATGTTCTTATGATAATAGATGACGCCATGTGTCTTTGGAATCATGTCTGGATGTTAAATATAACCAACGTTTATCAAAAGCTAATTCAAAATACCTACCTCTTCATCGCTTCCGTATCGTTTTACCATCGCGCCCTCGGAATGAAAACCAGCAATGAATAATTTATCCGGGTCGCGGGTAACGTCCGCAAATAATTTGTGTCCTCGCGAAAGCTCAGTTTTATTGCACAACCTTTTTTTCACAAAACAGATGATGATATCCAGCGCTCCATACAACTGCGATGAAAATTTACAAATTCCAAGGAGATTTTTATGGGGTATTGTTGGGGGGTTCCGTGGCCGGACAGAAGATGAGATAATTTTCAGTCTTTTTTTACCAGTTACCAGAGGGAAGTGTAGAGACGCTGCCTGGAATTGCCGTATCCGACCTTATTTATGTTAATGAGATATGAGATAAACTATGTTTAAATTACATACATACATACCACCACGCCTGTATTCCCCGAAGGGTTAGGCAGAGGTGTACCAATGCACTTCCACAGTTCGCCGATATGTTTAGGTCCCATGTAATAGGGGGCGAGCCTAGTGCCATTTACCGGGCACAAAACCAAACTCCGAGCTGCTACTGAGAATTTCATAGAAAAACCCGATAACACTTTTTGCTCCACCTGGGAATCGAACCCAGGACTTCTCACGTAGACGGCCACGAAAGCTGACAAGACGCGATTTAGCATATTAAACGGGGTATGAAAAGACATAAATAGCATTGCTTATAACTACGCACACTGAACATCATAAGTAACTTTGAGTAAAGTTATTGCTGATTTCCCAACTAAAAAAATCGCTTCCGATCTTAGGTAGCACTTCTAAGCCTTTATCTTACTCCTCCCTCCCCCTACCATTGTATACTAGGCTACAAAACCTATGCTATGCTAGTATAATGCAAAAATGGATATCAATTTCATAAACTAAAAATCAAATTACGATAACAGAGGCTCGCAGCTCGCGTGCCTTCAGGACGGAAATAAAATCTATTGTACGCTTAATTTATTCATGTTATGTCACTTGCAAAGTAAGGCGCAGGACAAAGGTTCTTCACAACCATTAATTATAAAAGGTCTTCAGTTTATTATAGACTAGTTTTTGGCCCCGATTTCTTCTGCGTCGAAGTTAGAGTCAAATTCGTTGTTAGCTGACGTATTTAATGGTGCTCCCACAATCTTTTTAAAATGTTTACAAACAAAAGTAAACATTTTCTAAACAAACATTTGATCACAATGTTAAGACATATTTTCATGTTAATAAAGATTTGGTAATATTAGTAAACATTTCTAAACAAAATTGACAGTTATCAAATTGTAATAAATAAAACATTTGTTAATAAAAGCCGACGCCTCGGAACGTAAACCCAAACTGCTTGATGGCATGTTTTCAAATGTTATGAATGTTTGTAAACATTTTCCATCAGAGTAGGAGTACTCAAAACATCTAACAATTCCTAACATTTGATACTAAATAAACTAGTGTTAAAAAAAATTGTAAACATTTTTTAACAGTAGTGTGGGAGGTCCTTTACCTATAATAAATAAACATATATAAGCATATATTTGTCATATATAAGCTTCATAGATTGACTTTGCCAGAAGTTTCAACCGGCATTCTTTATTACTTCGGTATCCATGGTTTAATTGCTATCCTTTATAAAGGTCACGACAAAGGAGACACTTGATTCTCTGCAATTTTATGTTAATTAATATGAGATATTTCTGCTACAACGGACTAACCAATAACCTTTTAATAATAAAATTAATTACGTCAAATTAGTTTAATATGTCAACTGTGTTACATTACTACCCAACATTGGTGGAGTTTTGTGTTTCAGTTCAATTACATCCAACACTTATGCTTAGAATAGATACAAAATTAAACAGTGTTTTTTATTTAATCTTTATTGAAAAAAAAGGAGATTTGATCAAACACGATCATGGCATCTCCATCGTAACGTAACAAACAAATAAACAAACAATCTTCAAAGTTTTATTAATCTACCTTCGTTTTAACGAAAATAAAAATAAAACCTTAAATATCCACAATGATGGCAACCCTACTCGTTAGGAAGAAACGGTATAAGCCAGTTAAATGACATTTTATCGACAGCAAACTCAATAAGTATGAATGTTTTAACTTTTCCAATATTACTGTTGAACACTGGAGTGTTACCGAATAGTTTCAATGTTAAATGTTCAGAGTTTCAGGAGACATTGAGGAATGAGGAAAATGGAGAGGGAAATATAAAGGTCATTGCCGTTTGCGTGAATGTGAAAAGTTTTAGGTATATTTGTGTGGTTCAACATGTAAATAATCCACTTCACTTTCAGTCTCTTAAAGATGTGTAGTGATTAAAAATTTAATCTATTTAAGAAACTTAGTGATAAAATGTTTTTTATGATAAAAAATACTAACCTATTATTATCCCACTGCTGGGAAAGTGCCTCTTCTCATTTAGAGTAGGAACGAGCATTGATCACACATACTTATTTTTATCAACTTTTACATGTTTTTCATCACATTTTCACATTTCACATTTTTTTTTTAACTAATTTTTCATTTATTTTTTTCTTTTTTTTTCACGTTTTTTTTTGTTTTTTTTTTGTTTTTTTTTTTTTTAATTGAAGCAGTCACGTTGATACTTTCCCCGGTATCGAGCCCACAACCTCATGCATGAGAGTCGGCGGCTTAATCAATGAGCCACGACGATATCACCAAAGTTAAATCTCAGTCTTTAATATCGTGAAACATAGTAAAAGTTATTGTTTAAACCGAAAGTGTTTGATCAACTAAAACCGAACAATGCAACTATTAGCATGAACTCTTTGTAAAACTGTTGTTCGAAGTCGATTTAAATATTTTAACGACTCCCAAAGTCTTTGAAAGCAGAACACTTGAATAAAACATGGCCAATATGCGCAGTTGTGATCAAGTTTGTCGATTTAAACTACCTAGCTCGTGTTAACTAGTTTTAAGTCGAACTTTTAGTAAAACTGTAATGTAATGTAATTCTCCAGACCGATTTCGGCCACGGCGGCTAATCTTAATGCAGACTAGCCACGTACGCAGGAGATATTTGTGCACAAGTGTGTGCGCAAACACAGGTGCACTCCCTATTCCTTAACTCTCATAGCCCGATGGGACGGCAATCCGACACGACCGGAGAGAGATCAGGCGCAGGACCAACGGCTTTACGTGCTTTCCGAGGCACGGAAGCACGGTTGTTACGGTCGGTTGGTTGCGGTGGTTTAGTAAAACTATGACAATGACGAACTTCTTTTGATTTGGGATTTATTTTGGACTGGTTTCTCCTCGTGTATTTATCCACGTGGAAGTAGAAAATCTCTTAAAGTTTGACCCTGTTGCAAAATCCACTTCTAACTGACATCTTCCGCCTGTAAAGTACCTAATTGTCTAAATACATCTTCATAGGATGCCACCCTTTTGGGCACTTGTCCCATTGACAGCGATGCGGATGAGTTTTTGGATGTTCTATGAGCTTCTTCTTTTTTAGCTGTACTTATTTGTGATTCAATTATTATTTTAGTAAATTTTATGTTTTAAAAATAAATAAGACGATCTTCATAGATTGTTTTTACCCGACTACGGCGAAGCAAAAAGGAGGGTTATGAGGTTGACCGGTATGTATGTATGTATGTATGTATGTATGTATGTATGTATGTATGTATGTATGTATGTATGTATGTATGTATGGATGTTCATCTGTTCCCTCATAACTTCTAAACCGTCTAACGTAAATTGACAAATGAGGTGTCATTAGAAGCGTCTTGATCGTCCGCTGGTTATAGGCTACATTATGTTGCAATAAATTGTATGTGGCGCCCTCTGGGGCTCAAGAAGATGTGAAAAAAAAATTTTTTTCTTCCAAATATGGTCGTGTTGCATATCAAACTAAAGGGCTTAATTAGCACATTTCAAATATATATATATATATATATATATATTATATAAGTAAATTGTACATAGCACCCTTTAGAACGCATCATAAACCTATCTAACTAACCAATATTTCGTTTGGGAGACTTAATAGATTATTATTTCATATATTGTGTATATATGTTGCAGTTCCAATAATATTACGCATATAAATGTCTAAATTTAAACCCCAAAATATTTTAAATAAAAAAGAAGTTTAAAAAACTAAAACCCGACTACAAAAAATTCACGTTCTAAAAAGTATGAAACAAGAAAACATTCTCATCTGAAAGCCGTGGTCGTATGCCACCTAATTCAGGTAAAACTGTATGTATGTAGTTATAGAACATGAATCTTTAGCACTAAAGTTTAGGGTAAAGTGGCATACGACCACGGCTTTCAGATGAGAATGTTTTCTTGTTTCATACTTTTTAGAACGTGAATTTTTTGTAGTCGGGTTTTAGTTTTTTAAACTTCTTTTTTTAGAGATTGCGTGTTTAGTCAGTGAGAAAATGAATTGCTTTTATACCATACGATTTGTTAAACTAACTATGTACCATCTAAGGAGATGAGTCTGAATCTCAAAAACGAGAACAGAAAGTAAGTTCTACAACTCTTCAAAAATACCTCTTATTTACCTGTATTATACCTCTTATTTGACATCAATCCTTGCTGAGATGAAATTGCGGCTAGATTTTGAACGTTGTTAATTACGGGCACTCATAGCCCTGTATGTCCCAGCTATGTTATTTAAGTCACATTATATAACGCTAATGAGCTAAACAATTCCTTCTCGTATGTCATAATAAACAAGAAAATCTACTTTAAAATAATCCTTCTTTCAAGACAAACGTTGTTTCCGACCACCGACCGATCTAATTAACAGAAGATTAGGTATACGTAGACAAACTGTGGTGTGACTGATATTTTTGGAAATTAATGAGTATTTACTAGTGGGCTTGTTTTATGCTATTTGTGTTTTAAACACGTTTTTCTGAAGCCACTGTAGATGTATGTTTTGAAGGATTTGTGAGAAACCTTTGTGACAACTTTGTGTCAAACTCCATCACGCCTGTATTCCCCGAAGGGTTAGGCAGAGGTGTACCAATTCACAACAACAGTTCGCCGATACATTTTGGTCCCATTTATGGCGATCCTATTGCCATAAACCGGGCACAAATCCAAACTCCGAGCTACTACTGAGAATTTCATAGAAAAACCCAATAACATTTTTTTTGTGTCAAACTTCTAATGGAAAAACCCAATAACACTTTATGCCCGACCTGGGAAACCTAGAACCCCACGCTCAACTGTCGAACTTGCGACCACAAGACCAAAGGGACAGTCCATAACACTAGTTATCACACCCAACGTCACTTGTGGTAGGCGTGTGTAACTTCAAAGGTAATTGTTTCAGCGAAATTTTAGAACTACAGTATTTCTAGTCGAATCTTCCCGGTAATGGAACAGTAACATTAAGCTAGTAAAAATATCTTCCCAGTAGTCGTTACTGTAGCAGTTGCAGTCTCGTTAGGAATTCTTCTAACTGTTGTACAATTCTACTAGATACCGTAAAGGCTTACTCCAATTACCTTCCTTATGTTGTAGAGTCTTTGCACAGAGAATAATAAGACAATTTCAGAGAGTACAGCGTTGTACTGTTTCAGAGACTTTAATGTTGTTACAGTTCAGATATCTTTCAAATAAAGAATAACGTACACAAATAAAATAAAAAAAGTTAATAATAAATAAATATTTGTATCTGTGTCATAAAAACATTGATTGGCAGGAGCCATAGCCCTTCCATAGTGTCAGAAAACCAGTCCATTCAAGCCTCCCAAACCCATAGCCCTATTCTTTGTTTTCATATTCTGCAATAGTCCTGCGCCAGCCGGGGATTGTCCTTGGGTGCATTTGCATAGTGCAAACAGGGATAATTGGCGGCCTCTGCGAGTTGGCTTTGGCTCCTCGTACGCCTTCCAAAGGTCCGGGACCCTTGGGTCCCGAGATACGTTACCGAATAAATATTTCTATGACTTACAGATAGTTGTTCCGGGCTTGGTGGGGGGTCTGGCAGGAGGCATACGTAGGGCGGGGCAAGGTTATAAAAAAAAATAGTGCATGCGCGTATGCTACTGATATTTTTGAGTTAGTAAACGTCTTTAATACAAGCTCTTTCCTTCGACTTCGACCGCGGTAATTGATGAGTGACTAAGCTTGAACCCCAAGAAAGTTCTTGGGTTACTTTTAATCCGATACTCCGTATGCATCGGCAAATGAAGTCACGAGTAAAAGCTAGTGCTATTAAACGTGAGAGTATGCGAGGAGGAGGAGCTACGCTAGAGGTCTTGGGTTCGATTGCCAGGTCGAGCAAAGTGTTATTAGGTTTTTCTATGAAATTCTCAGTAGCAGTTCGGAGTTAGGATTTAATTGTGCCCGGTTAATAGCACCCCCCATTACATGGGACCTAAACATACCGGTCAACTGTGGGTGTACATTTTTACACTTCTGCCTAACCCTTCGGGGAATACAGGCGTGATGGTACGTATATCTTATAGCTTCTCATCCATCATCCTAGTTAGCACAGACAAGTTTACGATGCGCCAACAAATTATTAAACGACGGTTTTTTTTTTAATTTCCTGAAATTAAATGCTTTTTAGCCCGCCGGGAATCGGGGGTGCGTGATTTATAGGGGTGTATGATATACGATACGGAATTAGGATCGTCCGGTATTAGGGGTGATCGTGATTTGTTAGTTAGGGATTAATATTTGAGACTTGGGATCAATATTTATGATGATTTGTGGAAATGATTTGATTTAATTGCGCTTGATACTTATATTTTACCAGCTTTTATTCACTTAAATTCTAACGGAACTACTCGTATATTTTGTTGAGCTGATCGCTCTCCGGTCGTGTCGGATTGCCGTCCCATCAGACTATAAGAGTGAGGGAAGGGAGAGTGCACCTGTGTTTGCGCACACACTTGTGCACTATAATATCTCCTGCGTACTTGGCTAGTCTGCAATAAGATTAGCCGCCGTGGCCGGAATCGGCCTGGAGAGTTAAATTTTGTTTACAACATTGTATGTTTTCTTTAGACTGAATTCTAGACTTAGAACTTTGTTACTACAAAAAAAATCCTAATGGAAAAACCCAATAACACCCTTAGCCCGACCTAGGAATCGAACCCCGGACCTCTTGTCACCTGTATTGTAGATGTCTAAAATATATGTATCTGGGTAAGTATATTTCAGACATCAGTGATTACATCGATGCCACCGTCAATATTTATCAGCCATGTAACTACCCAGGGAAATCAGTGCGTGATAGGTGCAAAGACACATGTTAAGTAGGCAGCTATATTTAGCGGCACGTGGCAATCTGTCTAGTTTGAGACACGTGTTCCATTATATCTATGTGCGTCGGGAGCCACGAGACGACTCCCGGCAACCGTAGACGCGGGTCTGTGGGCGGTGAGCAATGGGTAGCTCACCGTCCGTACGTTAACTAACTAACGACAGACCATGTCGACGGCGCGTTCGTGTTCCACGCGCGCCTCAAAGAGATGTCAGCAAACTTGGAAGGGGCCACTGAGGGCCGATGCCTGCCGGGGCTGCGGGTTGGTCGAAAGAGATACCGCGCCCCCGGAACGCAAAGGGCACATGAAGGAACATAGACGGGTTTTAGTCAGTAAAAGTCTGACACTCCCTCCCGCCCCACCCAGGGCGGGGAAAGTTATTTGATGATTTCCCGTCTTAAAAAAATAAAATAAAATTATATCTATGTATATTATTGTTATAGTTAGTTCTTCTGTACCCAAAAGAACCAACTTTAATAATAACAACTTTATCAATAATTTACATTCACAGGTTGTGACGAGACTTGTGGTTACGCGGGAGAGAAAAAAATATGAGATAGCTACGTAAGTACGTTCAGCTGTGTGATTCTGTAAGACCTCGTTCTAAATTTCGAATCTGAATCCGCTGTGACTTTCTTGATTGGCATTCTAAAAACTCGGTTGATAAATTGAATTTACACTAGCGCCACTCTTGCGAGCGTGTCAGCGAGTTGAACTAAATTGACGGGGAAATTTTAACAGATAAAGTATGAGATCACGTAAGAAGTGGCATTCTATACGGTAATTCCACCGTCACTTCGACGCTCACTTTGCACTTCAAAGTGTCAAATAAATCAATGTCATTTTGAACCTTAAGCAAAGTGAGGGTGAATAGCGACGTGAGATGGGAGTTCATGTCTGAATTTTACAGAATCGACGGACTTCGGTGAAGGAAAACATCGTGAGAAAACCTGGATTTATACTGAATTTAAGTCTGAAATCGTCTGCCTAGCAAGTGTGGTGATCAATGCTCATGCCTTCTTTGTTTGATGAGAGGCCTTTGCTTTGCAGTGGCACGATAAAAGGCTGGTATTTTTTTTAAAATTAAACCTTTCGCGTTTACCTTGAGCATGTGTGAGTTTCATGTTTTGTACCCACAACCCTAGTGACATTCTAAGTGAGGGGCAAAAAAAGGGATAAAAGATAGACATTATATATTTTTTTAAATAAGAAAAGCGTTGTACCTTTTATTGACACATTCAGCGCTAGAGGGTTCAGAATCATGCACTAAATACATACATATCATCACGCCTGTATTCCCCGAAGGGTTAGGCAGAGGTGTACCAATGACACCCACAGTTCGCCGGTATGTTTTTAGGTCCCATGTAATAGGGGGCGAGCCTATTGCCATTAACCGGGCACAAATCCAAACTCCGAGCTACTACTAAGAAATTCATAGAAAAACCCAATAACATTTTTTGCTCGACCTGGGAATCGAACCCAAGACCTCTAGCGTAGCAGTCACACTAGCGTGGCACTAAATCCATGGTAAAAGATTGTGTTACGATCTCTCTTCCACCCTGTAAGCTATGCCAAAAGATATAACATAAACTGATCGGAATTGAATGAGGCACACAAATGGGCAAAATCCGAGTAATGAGGAATCCCTTCCCTTAGGATGCTAGTAAAACCGCGGGCAAAATAGCTAGTTATTTATTACTAGGTTCTGCCCGCGACTTCGTCCGCGTTTTTTGTCCACCAGCGATAAGTTAAGGCTTTGGTTACTGTTCCATTCTCGTGTGTCGTAGCGTGATGTCATATAGCCTATGCTATTCCTCATGGAACTAGTAAATAGATACAATAAGATACTGATACAAAAATAATTATTGTAATCCGCCTAGGAGTTCCAGAGATCAGCGCGTTTATACAAACACACAAAAAACTTCTGGTTTATTATATTAGTTGGTACAAATCAGGATTTTTATTCATAACACGAATATATAACATAACAAAAATAACGAATTAACTGTAAATTCTCCTGAGACCTTACAAAGATGAAAAGGCAATTTCGATTTCGGTACAAATAAGTAAAAATGTAGTAAATTAGTTTTTTCAAAAGACACGTATAACGTGTAATAAAAATAAAAGAGAGTTGATTTCACCAATTATAAGAGTACATTGTTTAACCTTTTTTTATAATTAAACATTTCTCCGCACTAGTAATTTATCCTGTATCGAAGGTGTGTTTAAAAACATATGAGAGTTCTCATACATAAACAATTAAACCTTGAGTTTAGTTGAGTTGATTGAGTTGTACTGCCAGATCCGGAACAGCTATCTGTATGCTATATTTGTTCGGAGCGGGAATCGAACCTGCAACATGCAGCGTAATAGCCACTGCGCCGAGCATGACGACGAAAGATATTCTTGAATGGAAAAGCGCTCTAATTGTTAACTGTTATTTAATTTTTATTATTCAAAAAGAAAAAGAAGAATATTTCTTGTTATAGCGGCTTAGGTACTGGAAAAATTTCGACTCTCTACCTACCTATTACAGTTTATGAGATACTGCTTGCTGACACAAAGACGGACAGACAGCGGCATCCCTCAGTTACCGAACCCTATAAAAGAAAAAGAAAAAAAAACAATCAATCATTTTGACAGTACTACAAGCATAGTGCTCAACACATCTGTTATTAAAAAGAACAGTTCCAATAATAAATAACAGTTCTCAGCTATAACACGTTATTTATACTAGTTTGTTAACTTGGTGTTAGTTGATAAATGTACTGTTCATTATAGTAAATTATATTAACGGCGCTGTTAGTAATCTTTATTGGATATTTAGATATGCGTGTGAATGAGAAAGTGTATATTGGCAGTTTGTCTTCGCGGTAGAGTAAATACGAATATAGGTTAATATTCCTGATATTAATGTTTTAATCTACCGGGTATATTAAGTAGAATACTTCCTTGCTTTTAGGTTAAGCGAGTTTGAGCTGCCATATCACCGATACTAGGAATAGACAGCTAACCTCTTCTCTTAACACTGAATATACTGTCTGTAAAAGTAACTAGTTTCAATACCATAAAACATTTTTTTTTAATGTTGTCCCACACTAGAATTAATGTCTTTTGTATCGTTGGTACGATAAACTCACATACACAAACAGCCAAACCCGGAACAACTCTCTGTATTATTATTATAACTATCCTGTACTGTTCTACTGTTGGGCAATGACCTCCATCTATCGCAATTTTGAGCTACGTCTTGCCAAATCTGAAGTAAGTCGGCCAAGTCAGCCCACCATCTCCTTCGTGGTCTGCCGCGTCCCCGTCTCGCCATTTCAGGACACCAATCTTCGGCTTTACGGGCCCATAGATCGTTCTTCATGCGGCTGACATGTCCCATTTTTGCTGGACAGCCTTTTGAGACACGTCAATGATCTTGGTGTGTAGTGTCGTGATGGCCCAGTGGTTATGGCGCCCGCCTCTTATGCACGAGGTTGTGGGTTCGCAACCGGGCACGGGCAAGTGCCAATGTGACTTTTTCTAACTCATATGTACTTTCTAAGTTTATCTTGGACATCACTGACATCGGTAACCATGTCAGAGGTCGTTGAGGCGGTTTAGAAACTCTGACACTAGGGTGTGTGGGGTCGCTAGACCTAACTACCCACACGATAAAGAAGAAGAATGTTCTGTGTTTTGGATTGTGGTGTTTCCAACGCGATCTCTACGCTCAGGTACAAAATACCGCCATAGTACACTCATGACCTAAATTAAAATACTTTCCCAAAATATTCTACTAGTTACTTAATAAAAAACGTGAGGTAACTTTTGAAAGATTTATCACCGCAAAATGAGCTATAAAACTTCATAAACAAATCAAATAATATTGTATTACGAAACATCGTTCATTGAACTTCGTTTGATAAACAAACAGTCGGTTTCGATCAACGTGGCGTATTACTTAACTTATTTATATTTATATGCTCTTTGAAGTCTGCCCACACTTTGATAATATGTCGCAATGTTTAAGTCTGTTGAAGCTTGATATCCTTTATGTTTAAGATTTGAGTGTTCTGTTTATGTTTTTACCTTTTAGTTTTGGTACTTTTGATGTTGGAGTCGTAGATCGATTGTTCTTATTTCCTTTGGACACGGGTTTCTATATATTGGGGTGTGCCCCAATTGAGGGGCGTAAAGTGACCTTGAGGAGGTGTAGCGGCTCTAAAAATCAACTGTACATTTAATAAAACGTATGTTGTTCTATGTGTTAATGTCATCAACCTTGAGGTTACCATATTAGGGCACGTTGCGTCCTAAATCAGTGTACACGGCACAAGTCACCAGTTTTTTGTCCTTTGAACCTAACCGGCAAGGAAGGGGGGGGGGGGGGCGAGGGGTAGTGTACTTGAAAGAGATAGGTAAGTGAGGCGCGTATCGCAAAAGGTTGGGAACCTTTGCCTTCAGCGAATAAATCTTTTAGATAAATAAGCAAGAAGTCACATATCCCGTTATTTGACAAGATGAGTTAGTGCCAAAATTGTAAGGCAACCTGACCTTTCACATAGTCAGGAGTATGTGTAAATAGGAATATTGGATTTAAACATAGACCATAGAAGTGGAGAAGATATGCTATTATAGCTCGTATGCAGCAGAAGTGAGAGTGTAAAATGCGTTTGTATCTCTTTTATTTAGCATCTAGTAGCTTTTGCCCTCAACGTCTGCGTAGATTTCCAAATTATGCCAAAGTTCTAAATTATCCCACTGGTAAAAAAAACAGATTAGGTTATATTCATAAAACTACCTTACTACTACTAGTTTCTTTGTAGTCATTATATCTTGTTATACAGTCCACTACAGCTTTAATTTTGCCCCATTACGATCTATCGTCGCGTTTATGTAGTGACAAGATTAATTTTTTAAGCCTTCATGACTTTATCCACGACAGTTGAGCAGTATGCATCTTTTTGGTTCATGTACTACAAGACCTGTACTTTTAAATTACACTCATTTTATATCTATACAATCTGGGGCACAGGCTCATACAATTTTTGGCTACCTCCTTTCAGCTAATACTGTGAAGCCGTGAGTAACATACATTCAGCCATCCATCCATACACCCTCACAAACTTTCCCGTTTATAATAGTTAGTAGCAATGCCCGACTTCGACTCTTTGTTGTCGCGCTCAAGGGAGTAATAAAAACCCTTTGTTTGTGTAAATGTTCACCTTTAAGGAACACAATAGCTTTCATAGTTCTTTCTTCAATTATTTCAGCTGTGTTTTTATTTAAGAGTTAGTCAATATCTTGGGTACAAACTGGTGTGGTGATTGGTTGTGGAATTTGTTCGGAAGAGTCACCGCGGCACTGGCATGCAAAGAAGAAACACGGATGGGTTTTAGTCAGTAAGAGGCTGACGCTCCCTTCCGCTCCGCCAAGAGCGGAAGATGGTATCGGAACAAAAAAAATGTTGTAAGGGCTTTTAGCGGTGAGATGCCTAGCTCATCATGGTAAAAGTTTGCGTCCACAAATAAATATACGGTAAAGGGACCAATAACCCTCTATTGGTCCCTCTGCCGTATATTCCTTTTCTATACTCCAAGACCGTATCAAATCATCTCACTCCTATATTTGCGTAATTCCCAACCCGTTCGGTATCAAATTGAAGGTCTATTTGTATTGTGTTAGCGGTTGACCTTCGATCCTCGATAAACGGCCTCTGGCTATGGCTGATATTTCTGTAATTATATAATCGATCTTAATGTGTATCTTTAGAAGTATGCGATCCTGGTAGCTAAGAGAATTAATTTTGCAAGATTTTGAGGTAAATATTTGTGTAGAAGTGATTAATTTGGTAGCTTTAATTGAGACGAGAAATGGTGGTCCGGAGTTTCAGAAATTGATTTTGATAATAGCTGAGAATGTATACATTTTGGAATTTGAGTCAGGGTTGAGTGTCGGTTACGAGTGTCACAAGTGTCAGAGACGAGTGTCGCGAGTGTCATGAGTGTCATAAGTGTCAAAGTCGACTGCCTCGAGTGTCGCAAGTGTTATGAAATACCGAGAGCCGAATGTCGTGAGTGTTATAGTCGAGTGTCAGAATCGAGTGATAGGGTCAAAAGTTGCAAGTGTCATAGTGCATAAAGTTTTCTTTTTTCTTTTCGAGATACGGAACCCTAAAATGGATATCAGATTTGGAAAAAATACATGGGAATTGTGGAATGAGTGAGCATGTTGATGCATTAATGTTCTTTTTTTTCTGAGTATAATAAAAAAAAGACATAATATCATACTGATCATATTGAATATCATTTACTTCAATATGCAATTAAAAGCACATGAGACATTTCAACTTTGTCTCGGGGATGGCAACGCAATTGCAAGGTTTTTGGTATTGTAGATGTCTATAGGCAGCGGTGACCATTTAAAAGCAGGCGCCCCGTAAGCTTATTTGAAAAGAAAAAAAGTGAACAAAAAGCATATTTCAATAACTTATTTACTTATTTAATTATTTATATTCTATTATATGCCATCGATTCGCTAAGAAGAAGAAGAACAACATTTACTTACTGCGATATTCATTAAGCTCAACGTTACATTACAAGTCGTATGACGTCTGCAAAGCTATAACATCAAATTGCAAACACAACAAAGAGGTGTGTCAAGAACGCAATTGGCTATCGGTGACGTTTGAACCTCAGTTAAAAATAGTAGCTTGAATGAAAAACCATCAAATATGACCCACTTACAGAGCTAAGTTCAACACGGGTCTCCTACGATACCGAGAGAATACGGACTCGTAATGTGTTCATACTCTGAAAGTTATTAAAACTTTGAAGAAACCGAAAAATGCCTCAGAATTTAGCCAAGAGTTTGGCGCCATCAGATGACGGTCATTAATTCAGGCATCAGAACATTCGTGCTCACAATGGTGTTCACAATTTAGAAATCGAGAAAACTAAAAAAAAAGTTTATGAGTGAAGGAGGTCGTCCGGGGAAGAACTACCACCATGCTTATTTTTGCCACAGAGCAGAGTTACTGTGTTCCGGTTTGAAAGGCTTGGGTGCCGTTGAAATTACAGGCACATGAGACATTTTAACTTCTTCTCTGGGATGGCAACGCATTTGCCAGACCTCTGGTATTGTAGAAGTCTATAGGTAGCGGTGACTATTTAAAATCAGAAGGGCCGTAAGCTTGATTAAAAAGCATATTTAAATAATATTTTAATTTAACTTATTTGTCCCAACATTCACACAATTTCAAAAACAATTCAAATGTAATAAGATCTTCATTTACAAGATGTCTTAACCCAAATCTCATCAAGCGAGGACCCTATTTATAGTAACTTCGTACATATTTGAAGTACACCTGTTGGATTCAGTAGAACTGTACGTAACCCAATTGTAGGTGACGGGTGGAAGGTAGCGAATGTGTTGGCACTTCGAATACTCCCACGCGATTCCTCACAACTATTTTTGGCTGGAAATTGATATACTGTGTTTAGATGTTAGGGCGTTTGCGTGTGTAATATACGGCAATGGGCAGGGCACATGAGGAGCTCGTGGCTAAATAACTACAGCCGCGTAGACCGATCTTCCGGGTTAGGCCACGCTTGCCGAGGTTGGTCTGTGGATGGGTGACCATTTACCACAGCGAGTTTCCTCCGTGCCTCGGAAAGCACGTAAAGCCGTTGGTCCCGGCTGTCATTTGTAGATCTTTGACAGTCGCTACGGATAGTCAGAAGCCGAAGAAGTCTGACAACCAGTCTAACCAAGGGGTATTGTGTTGCCCAGTTACTGGGTTGTGGAGGTCAGATAGGCAGTCGCTCCATGTAAAACACTGGTATTCAGCTGCATCTGGTTAGACTGGAAGCCGACCCCAACGCAGTTGGGAAAAGGCTAAGCAGATGATGATTTATTTACAAAATACAGCCATCTATCTATGTCCAGCAGTGGGCATTAAACGGCTGGTAATAATCATGATGAAGATTATTGAACGCTGATTGGTATTTCTCTTTTAAAATTACTCATAGACGTAATAAGAATCATGTAAACAGATAAAAACAAATTTGAAAACAGTGTCCGTGTTTCTTGCTCGTTGTTCTCTTAGTAACCTACCTATATAATTTCTCCTGTATCGTGGGTGCTTTTAAAAAGAAATAAACTCACATACTCAAACAGCCAGAGCCGGAACAATTCCATTGATTCACACTAAGCGTTTTCAATCACTAAGCGTTTACTTTTATAATGCGCATTGCAAAGGAGTGGAACTCTCTACCTGCGTCTGTATTTCCGAACGTATTCAACCCTAATCTCTTCAAAATTACAGTGAACAAGTTTCTTCTGGGTAAGCTCACGCCATCGTAGACTTTGTCTACGTCACCTTTGACTAAGACTAGAGTCAAGAGCTTACCCATCTCGAATAAAAAAATAAAATCTGTATGTCATGCAAATATTTATTTCGTGCGGGAATCAAACTCGCAACGCGCAGCGCAGCAGCCAATTACTCAACCACTGCGCCAACCGTATTTTCACTTTGACTTTAAACAAGTCCCATCACATTCGTATTACTTTCTTCCCCACAGGACAGCCCACAATATTCCGCCGTATGTTCCACTGGAGTATAATTCCAGAGGAGGGGGCGTGGGCGAGGAAACATATCATTTCGTTAGGATAACATTACAAACTGCACCGCCTGTGTTGTTTCTACAAGTGTCCTTCAGATGGGAAATACTAGAAATACTTCATATTATGTTATAGCATTTAGCTATAGGATATCAACTGCTGCCCATTTGTATCGTTGAACATTTTACAGACTTATCAGTTTTTGTTGACTGCCTTATTGGCCTAGTGGTCTGCAACTGCTACGTTAGAGGTTATTGGTTTGATTTCCAAGTCGAGCAAAAAGTGTTATCTATGAAAGTCTCAGTAGCAGCTCGGAGTTAGGATTTGTGCCTAGTTAATGGCAATAGGCTCGCTCCCTATTACTTAGGATTTAAACATACTGGCGAACTATGAGTGTTCGTTGGTACACCTCTGCCTAACCCTTCGGGGAATACAGGCGATGGTATGTGTATGTTTTTGTTTAGTAAAAAAACGTTGCTCCACTCTTTGAATTTCTCCTATATCGTGGGTGTATTTACAAACATAAACTCACATACACAAACAGCCAGACCCGAAATACATGGCCTTATTGAGATAAATGATTTTACTTCGACTTTGGGCAAGCTGTTGGAACCGTCCCCTAAAGAAACACTTCAACAATGAAACAAAACAACGCAACCCTACCAACAAACACTTCTCAAACCCATTCTATTTACCATCAACTTGACTTAATTCATCCCTCTTCCCTCTAAGCGTCCCCTCCGCATTTTCCTCTTCACTCTTCAGTATCAGAGGCTGATGGTGACACGTGTAGCCACTATACGAGATTAATGACGCTTCCGTCCCGCTGCCTTTTTCATATGCCACCCCTATTCTGGGAGATTGTGATTGACGAATGTGATATGGTTGTTTTAACGTTTGGAGGACAATTTGGAGGTGCGAAGGTCGATGAGTGTGCTGACGTATGAGTATTCGATTCGATTAGATTTTCGAATTTGGAAGTACGACTGTCCTATAGCATTTTTTGTTTAAAATTATACGACGTTTTGATGGCCTAGTTAAGCAAAAAAAAAAAGACGGGTTGCACTCCGGGAGTGCCGGCAGAAGTGAAAACGCTAAAGACGTACACAAATATGACAATTCGCGTCAGCGAATTGTCATATTTGTGTACGATAAATTCGTAAGATTTTCGATCAGGTCACGTGTCCTGACGCGAGTTTAACATTTTTTACCCATTCCAAAACAAGTGCACAACGCCGCTTACGAATTTTCGATCAGGGTCACGTGTCCTGACGCGAGCTTAACATTTTATACCCAACGCCGCTAAAGAAGTTTTCACTTCAACAGAAACCATTAAACCGAGCACGTGTACTATTTCCACGATTTTACACGATTTTGCACGATTTTCCTCGATTTTCCCAATTTTCGATCAGGGTCACGTGTCCTGACGCGAGTTTAACATTTTTTACCCAACGCCGCTAAAGAAGTTTTCACTTCAAAAACGCTCGCCTCTCATAAGGTTGTGGATTCGATACTGGGCAGGTACCGTTGTAAATTTTACAATTAATATGTACTTTTTAAGTTTATCTTGGACTTCACTGATATTCGTGAAGGAAACTTGGACTTATAAATAATATACGTTTGAAACTGCGCCTAGAGTAAGCATGGTGATCACATCTCGTGCCTTCTCTGTATGAGAAGAGGCGTTTTCCCTGCAGTAGGACAATAAATAATAAAAATTACAATAAGTTAAAAATTATAGGAACCTTACACAAGAAACGTGTTTTTTTGTGTAGCGTAAAAGATTGTACACACAATGCTTCACAAACTAGTCTAACTGCCACTGAGTCGGTTTTTTTAAATCCTCAAACAGTTTAACAATCTACCATAATCCCTATAAAAAGCCCCATATTAATAGCGAGGCTCATAATTCATTAACCGCACAGAGAGCTTATCATTTCCCGATAATCTCCTATCTACAGCCTTTTCAATTAAACGACAGTACTTAGCTACTTAAAACAGTAAACAATACGTTGCCATAGCTTTTATCACAGCTTATCAGCGAATCCTGGACGTGACTCCATTGATAGTTGAAGGATTTATTTATTGTGTCGAGTTATGCCGATACACGTCAACATTGGGCTTTAGTAATGAGGGTATTTTAATTGACGTGTGTCTTGAATAAGCTTGGCGGTGATTGGATTATAAGCGACCTAGTTTGGGCTGAATAATCCTTAAGATGTATAACAACAGCTGTAGTGCTGTCACTGTTAGATAGCGTGGATAAGAAAGGGAAGCGAGATGTTTGTTACTGGTTAGCCTAGTGGTCCTGGGACTGCTACGATAGAGGTCTTGGTTTCGAGCAACGTGTTATTGGGTTTTCATATGGAATTCTCAGTATCAGCTCGGAGTTAGGATTTGTGCCCGGTTAATGGTAATAGGCTCGTCCCCTATTACATGGGACCTAAACACGCCGTGCAACCATAACAGGCAGAGGTGTATTTTGATACCTGCACCTCTGCCTAACCCTTCGGGAAATACAGGCGTGATGGTATGTGTGTGGAAGAAGTAAGTACATAATCTCTTACAACACTAACGAAAATAGACAACTCACATATTTATATTGTTTCCGCAAAAATGTCACGACCATACTGCTGGCCAGAATATGCCTTCAACCAGTAATGGAATCGGGAAACCGACTAGAAATATTAAAATGCTTGTCATTCTACCCTGACACATATGTCAGCAAGCGACCAAACACAGCTGGTATCACAAAAAATCTCATAAACGTTATACATTGCCAGTGTCGTGAAGACATGACCAGATATTGTACCTAGTTGGTGCGCAATGTATGTGCGTCGTACGGAAGTGATACGGTTTTGACGAAGATGGATTAATTTCAGTTTGAGTGGCACTTTGGATCTGATATTTATGGAGAAAAAATATGTTAAAAGATTTTGGAACAAATGTTGTTTTCAAGGGCTTGTGGTTTGGGATTATTTTAAGAGTTGGCGACTGTTGTGAAGTTTAAAGTATACTTCTATACTAATGTTAAGAAGGTTGTTTGTACGAGGTTAATAACTGTTTGGCTGTAATCATTATAAAAAAAAAATAGACCGATAGATTTGCCGAGGCTATGGTTTAAGTACTTGATTTCAACACGGATAAGCTCGCGAGCAGAAGCTAGTTTGCAATATTAGTAGCATAAATTTCTGCCAGATTAAACGCAGCAGGACCATTCAAGAACAATATTTTTGAAAGAGCTAGCGTCATGCAAAAATTACAGGAAACTTAGCTATAGAGGGGGAAGGGGTCATTTTGGAACTTTTTAGTATAAATTGGCTGAAAAACCAATTATTTGGTGTTTGTCAACTTTTTTCCCTGACAAAAATGAAAAAATAATAATATATGGCAAAAGGCTCGCCCCCTATTACATGGGACCTAAATATACCGGCGAACTGTGGGTGTACATTGGTACACCTAGGCAACCCTTCGGGGAAACAAGCGTGATGGTATATATATAAAAATGAAAAAAAAGCTTTTAAAAAACAAAATACGACATATTAATTGGAATCTTCCAAGTCTACAACGATAGAGATTGTGGGTTGAGTGCGCTTCGCTCTTGTATCATTGCTCGAAAAGCTGCAAAAATTAATACTGGCAATGTAGTGGAAAGATGATGTCTTTGGGTTATTGCCGTTTGATAAAATAGATCTAGTTCATTGTAGATATGGTGTGCGTCACGTTCTGCGTCAAACTGAAAATTTAATCAGTTACGATATGACTGCGTGACGCATGCAATATTATAGCGCACTTGACGAGATGTGCAAAGGTAATGAAATATCGAGGAAGAGTTATATATATAAATATAATTGAAGTGTATGTTTTTTTTTATAGATGGGAAATCATCAAGTAGCTTCCCCCGCCCTAGGAAGGACGGGAGGGAGTGTCAGACTTTTACTGACTAAAACCCATCTATGTTCCTTCATGTGCTATTTGCGTTCCGGGGGCGCGGTATCTCTTTCGACCAACCCGCAGCCCCGGCAGGCATCGGCCGTCAGTGGAAGCAAGTGGAGTCCAAGTTTGCTGACATCTCTTGAGGCGCGCGCCGTCGACACGGTCTCTCGTTAGTTAGTTAACGTACGGACGGTGAGCTACCCATTGATCACCGTCCACAGACCCGCGTCTACGGTGTCCGGGAGTCGTCTCGTGGCTCCCGACGTCCGGAGCGTCTCCCGTGGCGGCTGCTGGGACAGGGGACTCTTGTTTCCCTCTCCCGTCCCGCCACCTCCTTCTCCAGCATTACAGCTTTGCAGAAGGACGGTACTGCCTCTGCATAACTCCTCAGGGAATATAGGCGTGGTGGTATTTCATAAAAACCTTTGATGAATACAGTACATAATGCTTCATAGTTCTTATTTAGTATACAGTAAGTACTAAATTCTGTCATCAATAAATCAGTTTCCTCGGTCTGTTTAGTATCTTCTAAGAAATGCATCGTTTGAAAACAACTGCGCTTTGTACTGGGAACTGTGTTTAGGAGAAACAGAATAGAATTGGACTGAAACGACGTTCGTTGTATAGCAAGATATATCTATACTATTATAATTATTTTAGGTTTGTTTATTTTATAATATAGTTTAGTTTGTGTGTATAACATCGCTTTGGAGTCATCAGTCAGATGTTGTACTTATTTATATGAATAAATAAATAAATAAATAAATAAAATAATAATAATCGCAGGGCAGCTTGTGGCGAGCTGTTGGGCAGTAGCGACCCCACGGACCTGACCTCCCGGGAGAAGTCTTGTTCTTCATCTCTGGCTTGCCTTTATTGGCGGGCCGGAGTGAACACTGACGAGGAACAGAGCTCCCACCTCTCTCTTGCCTTCATTGGCCGGTTTGAGTGGAGATTCGCAAGAGCATTCGTGCTCGGGGGAAGGAAGTGTTTCACTAAGGTGCTGGTAGGGATCTTGACCGTACTTCCGGGATTGTCCTGATAGCCTTGAAACACCTCTCCACTCCTCAAGCACCTCAGTCTGTGTTGCCCTCTTGTCGCTACGTCACTACGTGCTAGCGGCCGTTTTAGGGGGCCCATTTATCGAGTGTGCTAGTCACCCCCTGCCATTTTATCTGTGTCATAAAAACATTGATTGGCAGGGGCCATAGTCTTTCCATAGTGTCAGGAAACTAGTCCATCTAAGCTACCCAAACCCATAGCCCTATTCTTTGTTTCCATATTCTGCAATAGTCCTGCGCCAGCCGGGGATTGTTCTTGGGTGCATTTGCATAGTGCAAACAGGGATAATTGCCGGTAGATGTTCCATTTCAGTGTAAAGTCTTGTAAGGGGCCTCTGCGAGTTGGCTTCGGCTCCTCGTACGCCTTCCAAAGGTCCGGGACCTTAGGGTCGCGAGATAATTAACGGAATCAAAATAATAATAACTAAGAACTAAGGATTTTGTGTCAGGGTTTTTTACATTTATTTTTTATTTTTTACTTTTTATAGGTACAAACTTATTATAATGTCGATTTTGTTAAGTTGTAAATACATAGGTTCCTAATAATTTAATAACATGTTTTTCTTCCCCACTTTCTCCCCTATAACTTTAAAACGGCTCAACTGATTTTCATCAAACATGTCTAAGAACACTCGCAGATATGTCACCTTCAATACAAAAAAAACTAAATTGAAATCGCTTCATCCCTTCGGGAGCTATGATGCCACAGACAGACAGACACATACACACAGACAGACACGTCAAACTTATAACACCCCTCTTTTTACTTCATTATTATTATAATAATGAAGTGTTGTTGTTAGTTTGTTTGTTTTTTTAAACACGATCAGTAGTGTGATTCTCTAAAATGCAAACTCGAAAACGAGTCTCACGAAAGTGGTCGCGCTCACTTCGATAACGAACCCACTTGGCTTTGGTTGTGTTTTCGCTTGCCGTGGTGACGTCACCGGCGTGATCGTGTTTAACAGAATACCATTTTGTTCTGACTGCGGATTCAGCTTTCAAATTACGAAGTGAGGCTTAGAGAATCGCACTGCTGGATGTACCAGTCGGATTGGGAAAAATATTTTTGTATATGATAGCTTGATTCATGAGAAATAGTATAGACTATATAACATTACGGTACGACTCCTAGTACCCCGCGGTTTCACCCGCGTTAAGATACATCTTTGGTTACTGATTCACTCGATTACCTAAGTATTAGCGTGATGTTTAATAGCCTATAATCTTGATTTGTTTCAATTAGATCAGTAGTTTCTGAGATTTGCAAGCAAACAGAATCTTCAGCTTTATGTATTTGCATAGTATAGATGAAAAGAATTAAGTAGAAATAGAGTTTTTTTTTTATGTAGTATACATTCCCATAAGTCAAAGTCAAAATCAAATAATTTATTTCAAATAGACCATTAGAGAAGAATGAGAAGAAAAAAAAAGATGAAAGAAGAAGATGGCTGGCAGAAACTGGATGCGGAGAGCCGAAGATCGGGCTCAGTGGCGCACCTTGGGAGAGGCCTATGTCCAGCAGTGGACTACGATAGGCTGTTGATGGGACCATTAAAACGCACTTTAGGGCGTCATTGAAAAAATAATAATATTAAATCTAGTCGCTAAAGAAACATGATAACACGCTCGGAACATGAATTTGTGAATTTCTTAGAAGATGTCAATGTTAATGTCGTTAAATACTATTTATTATTTCACAACGGTTTCTAAGAAAGATGCGCACGCGACGAAATGTGCGAACGGGAAAAACATCGAAATAGTAGGTACAGTCGGATTAGTGACTTGGTATGCAGGTAAAAATATTCATCTTAATTGATATATACCATCACGCCTGTATTCCCCGAAGGGTTAGGCAGAGGTGTACCAATGTACACCCACAGTCGCCGGTATATTTTAGGTCCCATGGGGGCGAGCTTATTGCCATTAACCGGGCACAAATCCAAACTCCGAGCTGCTACTGAGAATTTCATAGAAAAACCCAATAATACTTTTTGCTCGACCGGGGAATCGAACCCAGGACCTCTAGCGTAGCAGTCGCGCTCAGGACCACTAGGCCAACGAGGCAGTTAATTGATATAAAGATGAATATTTTACTGCAATTTTTTTTTTTTTTGCGGGCCTCTTTTTTATGTGTCTATAATATAGTCAAGAGTCAGTGTTAGCATGACGGTTAACAGGAAGACATGGAAGAAAAACTTTTAACAAAGAAAGACAACCGCCTTCATAAACTAAAAAGTGAAAAATATTTAGTTTTGGAAGTAATTTGGCAATACAAAACAATATACAGAACCAAAGCCACCGACTTCCAAAGCTCAAGTTTTTTTTCACTTTTTGTTTTTGAAGAGAAACAGAAAACAAAAACCCAAAGTTTTTTTTAAAAAACGTTTTAATTATTAAGTTCAAGTTTCTTGTAGGTACTTAATAATTAATTTAGAGATGTCTATTCAGAGATGAGAAAATAAACAAACAAACAGACAAACAGTGTTACTTTTGTACGTGGAGTATGGAGTTACATATTTATTTACGACAGACATCCAGAAGAAATACAAATCCAAATATTCTTGTATTTTATTTACTACATAAAATACATATCTGTATATCAGTGCCAAGTAGGGTTGTCAAGCGTCCGGGTAAAGGCGGACATGGTCAGACTTTTCGGACATTTGTCCGGCTTTTGTTTGGCTCTATATTGAATACTGCTTCGGTCCCGTTGGTTGTAGTGTGATGTTCCTCTAATAAACCTTCCTCTTGAATCACTCTATCTATTGATGATAATCCATTCATTACGAATTAAATCATAAAAGATCTAAGCGTACAGACAGTGGGAAGCGACTTTTATGTTTTATACTATGTAAAAAAAGTTGCTTAATATAAAGAAGAAAAAAATATCATCACGCCTGTATTCCCCGAAGGGTTAGGCAGAGGTGTACCAATGTACACCCACAGTTCGCCGGTATATTTAGGTCCCATGTAATAGAGGGCGAGCCTATTGCCATTAACCGGGCACAAATCCAAACTCCGAGCTGCTACTGAGAATTTCATATAAAGATTCATTAGAAGTTGATTTCAAGATAAAGTATCGAAAAAAAAACAATATTGTTATCATTTTAAAATTCTGACAAAATCCGAAATTAGGATTTAGGATTCCGCAACCCTAGTGCCAAGACTATTGAATATACATATATCACACATTTGTCTAGAAAAAAATACATGTCCTACAATTATATTTACTCCATTTGAGATGAAGTTTATTTCTAGGATTTATGAGACGGTATTCGTCCAAAATAAACATCAATACAATTATAAATCAAGCGAACTATTCTACGTAACATGATTTACAGTTGCCGTACCTAGTAAATAACTGAATTATATCTTGTGTAGAATATAGTAAGTAATGATGCAGAAGGTTCATTTTCATGCTTGTCAAAAAGGGGCTGATAATTCACTGATGGATATTAGAAATCTTTGTGGAGATAGATTTATAAAAACAAAAATAAATAAAAGTAGCTCTTTGTGAAGTCGCTAGTCTGGGGAAGTATTACTACCACACCTATTTCCACCGCAAATCAGCGTTGCTGTGTTTCGAAGGGTATACACGCACATGAGACATTTCAACTTTGTTTCTGGGATGGCAAGTTGGCAACGCATTTGTAAGTACTCTGGTAGTATGCATGTTATTAGGCAGCGGTGATCACATAACATTAGGTGGGCCCGTAGCCGTTGGCTTGTATGCCATCAAATGAAAAAAAAACATATGTTTTTATGCTCGACCATACAGACAATCAAATTTAACATTGCATGCACAAGTAAGCATAATGTTTTGGGTGCAACCAATTTAAAGTTGTTTCTCGACAATAATTTTTGCTCAATATTCCTTATACTGACTGACTGGATATTCTGCCCTCACCTATCATCTCTCATAACTAGACGGTCAGACAGAGCGGCGGCAGGTGGGCTACTGTCTGCCACACGCTAAAATCAGATATGAACAGGTGGCATACAACTACACATTCATAACGACAATATAAAACTTTTACAATCCACTGCTGTATTTATTCAAGCTCCATTACCTACCATTCATAGAAAACCAGTAATGGGATTGAAATGGCCAAAATTACCATAGTTTTGGTGATGGTGGTAGGAGCCAAAGCGCGGGCGATGTCCAAGCGAACACGTTTGCACAGAGGGCTATAATTCAAAGAGAAAATTTATGACACTGACAAAATAACTGAGGTGGGTTTCGGTATATTTATATGCTATGTAACACGCCTTTTAATCTTGAAGGCGGATAGTTAATGTTATATCACTGACAAATATTGCTTCACAAATAATATTGTGGGTTCTTGAATGGAGTAATGTAACTCAGATGGCACTGAATGTTTGAAGTCTTATTATAATAATGCTGGCCTATTATTGTCCCACTGCAAGGCAAAAGACCTTTTCTCATATAGAAGGAACGCATTGATATTACCACGTGGTCAAGACGGATTGGCCATTTCAGACTTCAGTATAATCCAAGGTTTGCTCACGATGTTTCTCATCACTGATGTCAGTTAATAAGAGTAAAAATAAAATGTTTTATTTCCAAAAAAATAAAATTGACAATGTTTGTCGGAATTACTAGTAGTTAACAATGTAATATGTAATAGCATGCGCTGCCGAACTAGGTTAGGACCTGTATTTCAGCATACGGCGCCACTCCCCGTAGTATCACAAATTAAACTAGTTTATACTATTTTACACAATATCAAGATAATAATATGTCTAAGTTATCGTTAGAAAGTACACATAGGTACATTGAAAAAGTCATATTGTTACTTGCACGGTGTCCAATTCGCAACCTCTTTATCTCAAATCTGAGTTCCATTGTTTTTCATACTTGAACATCAGTAATTCTCGGGTTAGAAGGTGGTTAAAACAGACAGATAGAAACTGTGAATGACCACATTTTGACCAGGAGAATTGCCCTAATTCTACAAACTTTCATAAACAGCCGCAATGTAATCTATCAAAAATGCTTCTAATTTACACGCAAAGGAGACTGGCGGGTTTCTTAGGAGCGTTCGGCCTGGTCACCTACACGGATAAGTTCAATGCTTCCTGATAGCATTATTAATTAGAAAACCGTGTATGGTTGCCACTTTTTCTAAAAACTTGTCTGAAAGTAGATATAAGACTTTAACTTTTGATATTGACAGAAGGTTATGTCAAGGACGAAAATCAATATTGCAGAGTTTAATGTTAATTCACTAATAAAACATGAATAATAAGTATTATACTGTATTTTATTATTGTATAGGTTCGAAGCTTAAGTCTCAGGTTCAACATGGTTCAAGCAGGAATTGTGTTTGTAACCTGATTACGTTGTGCAATTAGCACAACGTAATCTTTCCATTATCGTCACAATCCAAAATCGCTAACAATATAAAAGTCCGATGGTAATTCGCCAGGTCAGCGTTTATGCAAGATATACAGTCCAAAATACAAAGCCAAGGTCAAATATAATAATCAATAACACAGAGAGAAAACGACAAAACACCGGCGCAAGATTACAATAACAACAAACGTCAGATATTGACATAAAATATTGATCTACAGGTGACAAGTGACAGTTTGTTGCCAACCTAAAAACTATTTTCTATTTTTTAGTATGGCAATGTAAATAATCGATTACAGATATTAAGTGAATAATTAATTACAAAACCTGTGAATTACATTATAAATCCCTAAAAGAATACCTCATTACCCAGGCCAAGACCTACTTTGGGATATATGTGATAAAGGAACCAATCTCATTTTCAATCGCAATCATAATTTGAAAATTCGCAACAATCGATTTTTTAAATTGTACTCGCTATATTACAACTTATTTTTCTCCTCTTAGACAAGTTATCTAAAAATAGTATTGAAGAAAATAGTTAAACGTAAAAATCTACTTTTTTTTCGTATAAGTTTCATTTCTGTAGGAGTTTAGGCCTATAACCGCCAGTCTCCTTTGACATGGATAGTCGCTTAGATGAGATTGCGACTAGATTTTTAACGTTTTTACTTAGTAGATATAGCTTAATTTCATCACCTGTAAAAACCAGATATCCAGACAATTCCCATCACGCCTGTATTCCCGGAAGGGTTAGGCAGGGGTGTACCAATGTACACCCACAGTTCGCCGGTATATTTAGGTTCCATGTAATAGGGGGCGAGCCTATTGCCAATTAACAAATAAATCCTATTACCTATCCTTATTATTAATATTATTGCTAATGACAATTATATCCTCGATTAAACAGCAACAAGGAAAACATAAGAATATAATGACAAAAGGAAGTGTGTACCGACATTCTTTATTTGTTATTTTTCCTGTAACACACATATTTTTTGTCATAGTTTATGATAGGTCGTTTAGGGTCGTGTTGTAGATTCTATCCCTAATAGGGCTGTAAAGATTTTGGCGGGAATAAAGATAGAGAGGTCGTTGAACTGCGGTACAAATATTATGTTGATCTGTTTAGTTATTGTATTTGCGGATGGTCGTTTAATATTATTTTTAGGAATATTTATTTTAAGGAATTTTTGCAGTTCAGTATTTTTTATTTAGTGTTTGCGGTATCCGTAATTGGGTTATGCAATTAGGTTTCCCCATACTCTAAATTTAAAAAGTATAGGCAGTGTATAGTCTACTTTAATATCTCACTCACGCCTTTCTCCCATGGGGGTAGGCAGAAACCACAGAACGCCACCTGCTATGATCCTTACATACTTACCTACTCCGCTCGCCTCGTTCACGTTCAAACTTCTAGTCATACAAGCACACCGGTTAAGAGTACTGCGCACTCGGCCTTTCTTAAAACCTCACTAATAATAACCTCATATTTACCTATTATCTTTTTGATGTTTAAATAGTTATATAACTTAATTAGATATACCATCACGCCTGTATTCCCCGAAGGGTTAGGCAGAGGTGTACCAATGTAGGTACACCCACAGTTCGTCGGTATATTTAGGTCCCATGTAATAGGGGGCGAGCCTATTGCCTAACTTAATTAGGTTATCTTTATTTATCCTTATTTTTCTCCATCAAGATTTTTATGAATGAATATCGATTACAAACAGCACCAAAACAATTCCCTACGTTAGTATGAGGAGGGATAAGTCCTTACGATAACACCTATAAGGACCTCACTCCTCTCTATATGTAGCACTCCCATTTCTTTTACGATTTTGTTTGCTCTAAGAGCAATCGAAATGATAATAATATCACTCTGAAACTGCCTCACTACACAGATTTTGATCATTTTTACTTACTGTGTGTTTTATACCATTGGAATTGGAATTATTTGCAGATATCTTTTTTTATTACATTGGTTGGCAAACAAGCCGGCGCCGGCGGCTCACCTGATGATCACATCAGGTGAGCCGCGGGCTTGTTTATAGACAGCAGTTACCAGTTACCACTTGATGGTAAGTGGTAACTGGTAACTGCTGTCTATAGACATCTGTAATACGGGAGGCCTTGCCGATGTGTTGCTTTGTCAGAGACAAAGTTGAAAGTTCAAGTGCAATGTATTATTGTCTAAATAAATGCCATGGGAATGTTAAAATTGTCATCAATTTGTCTATTTCGGCAAAAGAAAGGACTTTCATTTGCAGACAGCTGATGTTGTTGCTGCCCACAAGGTGGAATAAACACTGCAGGAAAACCCGGGAAGCAGGCAGCTTCCAACAGTTCTTTTTGGAAATCCATAGGAGAGGCTTATGTCCCGTATTAATCTTATTTCACAAAGTATCCAGATGTACTTCCTAATTCAAGTAGACACAGTTAATTGTACCATTATTTATTATAAACTGCCTCGTTGACCTAGTGTTTCTAAGCACGACTGCTACGCTAGAGGTCCTGGGTTCGATTGCCAGGTCAAGCAAAAACTGTTATTGGGTTTTTCTAAGATATTCTCAGTAGCAGCCCGGAGTTTGGATTTGTGCCCGGTTAATGGCAATAGGCTCGCCCCCTATTACATGGGACCTAAATATACCAGTGAACTGTGGGTGTACGTTGGTACACCTCTGCCTAACCCTTCGGGGAATACAGGCGTGATGGCATATTTATTTAATGGCGGAAAAGTAGCTGAAGATAAGCCGGTAGGAACAGAGTTGTATGGAGTCCTCACCACTGCTGTATACTTAACAAGTAGGTATCTATAGTTGATATTATATTTAGCTTGCACGTAAAGAGAACAAAACGTCTTAATTGGGTCGTACATCGTAACATGAATTCTTGGCATCAATTCGTATTGCGGTAAGTTACGCGATACACTTTTTGTTGTTTTTTTATTACCAATTATTATAACTAGTTTGTACTGTCACTAGTTCCCACCGATGGGAAAAAGCCCTTTATGAACAGAAACATCATCGTCATCATTACATCAGCCCAACGACGTCCACTGCTGGATATAGGCCTCCCCCCTAAAGGTACACCATGACCGGTATTGCGCCGCCCGTGTTTAGGGTTGCCATCCGTCCGGATAAAGCCGGACATGTTAGGCTTTTTGACCTCTTGTCCGGCCATATTTGACTGCGTCCGGCCCGTCCGGCTTTTGTTAGGCTTTTTAAACTATCGATTAATTCTTTTCTACAAGAAAAACAAGAGGATCCACGCTTTAAGCGACTGTTGTGTCGCTGAGTAACATATGTATTGATAGTCAGACATACTCGCTATGTGCGAGTAAGATTTTTCAAAACCGCGGCATGATGCAACTGTCGAGAGAGTATTCTCGTTAATTGGCCAGCAATGGACAAAACAAAGGAATAGGTTATGTCCAAAAACCATCGCCAAAATTTTAAACGACGAATTTAATGTGACACATGTAACTTGTAAACAATGTTATGCGAACAATTATTAAAGAAACAGATCTCCCGTGTTTTTTCAAAACAAAAGTATATTAAAAATCCCTTTTTTCCGGCTTTGGAATTCAAAAGTCCGGCTTTGGAATTCAAATGTCCGGCTTTTTTAACGAGTAAGTCCGGCTTTTTGATTTTTAGAGATGGCAACCCTACCCGTGTTCAGCGATTTCCCGCAGTCTTACCAGGTTTTAAAAATACATGCACCAATTACAATAATTAAGGACACAATACAAGAGCGAAAAATAAAACAAAAACAGACATTTAAAACATGCCAGACACTGAAATTTGTTGTTGTATAGAATTTCTGAATTTATTTCGATTCAAAATTATTCGTCAACCGAAATCTACAATCATAAACTAAATAAATATTAAACCTTAAACGAAAGTGAATAAGTATTAGATAACTTTCCTTTATATACCAGCCAGCGTTAAAAGGCCGCGAAAACAAATAAATGTCGAACTAATAATAAACTAGAAACAAAATACTTTCATCGATCAGTTTTATTTGAATATCGAACTTTTATCGCCAAGAGACTGTTACTGTTGAAATCATGCATTTCTATAGGCTTGCTACACGCGTTGCGATTTGCAGAGCAACGGACTTGCGACACAAGTGACATTATACTTTGGTTTCATAAGGGTGGATGCAGTACTGACAGAAGATGCTAGTATCGTGTCAGTCGTAAACGAGCCGAAACCGTAAAATAAATAAAATTGTATTATCTAGAATATCAAAGTAACAACTTTTTTCCTAAGTATTAAATAACATGAAAGTTTATTTAGAACTTCAACAACAAAAAAAAACAATATTGAATTTTTTGTCTGTCTCTCCGTTTATTTTACGGTCATAATAGCTTATTTTATACAACTCCGTATAAACTTAGGCTACTTTTCTAGAAAAAGATCGAGAAAGGTCCACCTAGACTAAGTCGCGGGCATAACCTAGTAGATAATAAAACACATAAGCAATGAGGCATTAATGCGTTGACAATTAACATCAACACATCCTCGCCTCTTCTGTCAAAAATGTGCGTCCGCCCTATATTAGAAAGTTCTAAAGATGGTGGTATTACAGGTATAACGAAGACTGAAATAAAACATTGTTCCAGTATTATTATAACAAACACTTTGATTAATGCTCCGTGGCATGATGTTGTACAATGTTGCGGTTGTTTATTATGTTACAGTGTGTGTGGCCAGCCTAAAAGTTTGCAAAGATTTATAGTTGTCTTAAAATAAAATGATTGATGTTCAAAATATTTACGTGTTCGATATTCAAATGCGGCCGAATAATAATCAGAACTACAAGTAGTAATAAAAAAGAAGATAGTGTTTGAAGCCCTTTTATTGAAATACCATCGCATACCATCACACCTGTATTCCCCGACGGGTTGGGCAGCGGTGTAATGTACCTATACCCACAGGTCACCGGTATGTTTTAAGTCCCATGTAATAGGGGCCGAGCCTATTGCCATGCACAAATCTTCAATCCGAGCTGCTACTGAGAATTTCATAGAAACATTTTGCAACCAATTTTGATGAAACGTATGGGGTAAGTTTGAACCCCGAGAAAGGACATAAGACGATCAAAATGTATAGAACAGCTGATTTATGTTTTTTTTTTTTTAATATTTTAAGATTGGTCACATAATAAAAACAGTTAGTATGCATTAGTATTTTCACCCCCTGAAAGATAAATAAATTATTAAAAGCCAGTCTGTATTACTCTGTGTGCAGGTCGTGATGACCCAGTAGTTAACCGCCGGCATTTCATGCAGGAGACTGTGGGTTCAAACGGGCACGGGCAAGTATTAATATTATATTTTCTAATTCATACGTACTTTCTAAGTTTATCTTGAATTTCATTGGAATTGTAATAATTGTAATAAATATATGTCTGTAATCGCCAATCCGCCTTGAGCAAGCGTGGTGACCAATAATCTTGCCTTCTCTATATGACCAGTGAAACTTGGCCTGCAGTGGGACGGTAATAGATTGGTATTATTATTTATATCTGTATACCTAAAGGTAAAGTCTCCGTACCCTCGTATTTTTATTAAACGCACATTTATCCATATATATTCATGAACTAAGAAATACGTAAGAAGTTCAATTTTATGTGATCTGCGATTGTGAACTCATTTACGCCAATTCAATAGTTTCGACTGTATTAACATTGGCTTTAGGCTTTTGGTTTGTTTTTGTAAAAATAGCAGATCTTGCGTTAGCCTGTTTTTAGAAAAGTATTGAATAATCAAAGACTTTTCCATTTCTTCGGTATTCTCATAGGACTGTGAAAGTTAGGGAAGAGGGCGTGTACCTGTGTTTGCGCACACACTTGTGCACTATAATATCTCCTGCGTTCGTTGCAAGTCTGCATTAAGATTAGTCGCCGTGGCCGGAATCGGTCTTTTTTTTTTTTTTTTTATAGACGGGAAATCATCAAATAACTTCCCCCGCCCTGGGCGGGGCGGGAGGGAGTGTCAGACTTTTACTGACTAAAACCCGTCTATGTTCCTTCATGTGCCCTTTGCGTTCCGGGGGCGCGGTATCTCTTTCGAACAACCCGCAGCCCCGGCAGGCATCGGCCCTCAGTGGCCCCATCCAATTTTTGCTGACATCTCTTTGAGGCGCGCGTGGAACACGAACGCGCCGTCGACACGGTCTGTCGCTAGTGAACGTACGGACGGTGAGCTACCCATTGCTCACCGTCCACAGACCCGCGTCTACGGTGGCCGGGAGTCGTCTCGTGGCTCCCGACGCCCGGATCGTCTACCGCGGCGGCCGCTGGGACGGGGGACCCTCCTTTCCCTCTCCCGTCCCGCCGCCTCCTTCTCTAGCATTACAGCTTCGCAGAAGGAGGCGACTGCTTCCCATTCCCCCTCGCTCCGGACCATGGCCTGGACCAGTGCCGGACGCGAGAGGGGGCCGCCGCCGATGGCCGCCTCGAGGACACGGCGGTGCTCAGCCCAAGCAGGGCACACCGCCAAAGTATGCTCCACCGTGTCCCCGGGGCGATCCTCACAATGGTGACACCCGGGCGATTCCTCCCGCCCGATGAGGTGCAGGAACCTCCCGAAACATCCGTGTCCGGTGAGGACCTGCGTCAGGCGGTAGGTGAGGGCGCCGTGGCGCCGCTCCAGCCACTCCTCAAAGAGGGGTCTTACCGCCTCAATCGAGGCGAGCCCTGCACGAGGTTGCGACAGTCGTTCTCTCCATGTCGCCATGAGATCGAGCCGGAGTTCCGTCCGCAGGGCGGCAATTTGCCGCGGCAGCGGAGTTTCGCCCCGGCCCAGTGCCTCCGCGCGCCACTCGTGTAGGCGCGCGAGGACCAGCGCCTCCAGATCCCATGGCGGCAATCCGGCAAGGAGGCTCGCTGCCTCGCCGGAGATCGTGCGGTATCCGCGGATGACCCTTATGGCGATCACCCGCTGGGACGCGTTTAGGTAATGGGCGGCAAGCCGCCTAAAGCCCCGCGCCCACACCGGGGCCCCGTAAAGGGCCATCGAACGCACGACCCCGGCGTAGAGCCTCCGGCAGGAGGCGTTTGGCCCCCTCAAATTGGGCAAGAGCCGCTTAAGAGCGGCCGACGCCCGTGCCAACTTGGGAGCCAAACGTCGGAAATGTTCCACGAAGTTCCATCGGCTGTCGAGGACAAGTCCCAGGTACTTCATCGTCGACCCGACGCCGACGGAAACCCCTCCTACCGTGATTTGGGATCCCGACGGTGGCGCGTTCCGAGGCCCATGAAAACACAGGACCTCGGACTTGTGCAAGGCCACCTCGAGACCCAATTGCCGGATCCTCTCGACGACTATCGCAACCCCGCGTGTCATAAGGTCGGCCGCCGCCTCGTGCGACCACCCCTGCGCCAGGACCAACGTGTCATCAGCGTAGCACACTACGCTGGCGCCCTCGGGGAGGTCAGCACGTAGCACCCAGTCGTAGCCGATGTTCCACAGGAGCGGCCCCAGCACCGATCCCTGCGGAACACCGCACGACATCTCTCGCCGGTTCCATTCACCATTTCGACCAGGGTAGATCACGGCTCTATCACACAGATAGGCCCCGACCACCCGACGGAGGTAGTTCGGCACCCGGTGGTACCGGAGTGCCTCCCTAATGCAGGACCAGGGCAGGGAGTTAAACGCATTGGCGATGTCCAGCGACACCGCCAGCACAACCCTGCCCCGGGACACAGCATCCCCCGCCGAGAGAGCTCTGACGCGCATGATGGCATCCACCGTAGAGCGCCCCCTGCGGAAGCCGAACTGGCAGTCCGCAAGGTCCGGCCCCATCCCAGACAGGTGCCCGACGAGGCGGCCCGCAATCACTCTTTCAAAGAGCTTGCCCACCTCGTCGAGCAGCACGATGGGCCGGTATGCGGACGGTGAGTCCGCAGGGCGCCCAGGCTTCCGAATGAGGACCAGCTTCCCCGTCTTCCAACGAAGTGGGAACTGGCCTCTCTCCAAACATGCGCTTAGGAGCCCCTCCAATCGGGGCCCTAGAGCCTCTGAGGCCAGGACCCAGGCTTTCCCAGGCAAGCCGTCGGGTCCCGGGGCGGTATTTTTGCCTTTCAGCCTACGTACCGCCACCCTCAGGTCTACCCCAGTCACCTCTGGTGTGTCGTCGTCAGTGTGGTCCGCTTCCGGCATCGCAGGCGGCGGAGCCATGGGCGGGGGAGGATGTTCTCCCCGCGAGGGGAACAGAGCGCTCACCACGTCCTCAACGAGCTCCGGCCGGAGACTCTGCGTCAGCGGGGGGGCCCAGGTGCGGATCTTGTCCCGCACCGTCTTGTAAGGGCGCCCCCACGGATCCGCATTCAGAGTCCCCAGCAACTCCTCGCGGGCCTGTGCCTTGGCCCGCGAGATGGCCTCGCTGAGAGCGGTCTTCGCCTCTCTGTACCCCTCGTACAGCTCCGCCTCAATGGCCGCCGCATTCGGTGGCCGAATGCGGAGCCTGCGATGATGGGCGTACGGGTGTCGCGCAGCCACGCATGCCTCACGCAGCGCCGTAATCTCTTGCGACCACCAGTACACCTGCCGGCGGGCGCCGCCTTGCGGGACTCGGGGCATTGCCACGTCACAAATGTCGGACATGGCCCCCTGGAACCACTCCACCTCACTGTCAATGTCGGCAGGCCTGACCGGTGATGACACCCAGGCCTGCACGATCGAGGCTTCCAGGAGGAGCTCCCGGTCCAACTGCTTCAGCGCCCAACGCGGACCACTCGGGGCCTGCACGACCGGCGCGCTGGAGTCCGGGGCGGAGACGTCAAACCGGATGTACCGGTGATCGGAGTAGGTCTCCACCCCCTCCACAACGCGCCAGTCAAGAACCCGCGGCGACAGAGCGGGGCTGGCGAACGAGATGTCCACCACCGATTCGCCCCGCATCCGCACGCACGTGGGTACAGAACCCCGATTCAGGATGACTAGACCCTTCTCCAGGGTCCAGTCCTCCAGCATCCTCCCCCGCACATCCGTGCAGCGAGAACCCCAAGCCACGTTCTTGGCATTGAAGTCCCCGAGCACTAGCACAGGGAGGGAATGGCTTCCGACGACGACACTCAACTCCACGAGGGAGTTGTGGAACTCGGCGAGAGTTCGGTTCGGGGAGAAGTAGCAACCAACTACAACGATCCCCCCGAACCGGGCTGCTACGCACCCCTGTCCTTTCTTGACCCCCTCAAGGGACGGGGTGCCGGCGGCGGCCGACGCAATTATGGTCACTGAGCCGCTAAGGTCCTCCACCCAGGTTTCTCTGGGCGGGACAAAGTACGGCTCAGCGACCACGGCGATGTGTATCGACCACTGCGCCATGCTCTGGAGCAACAGATCCTGAGCGGCGGCGCAGTGGTTGATATTCGCCTGTAGGAGGCGCAATGGTGCCGTTATTGGCAGTCCATTGCACCCCCCTGAGTAGCCGTTGCAGCGACGGCGGGCTCAGACTCCATGGCGGCCGCGGGAGCGGCGGCGGCGGCGGCGGCGGCGGCGGCAGCGGCGGCGGTGACGGCGGCGCGGGGCCTTCCCCCGGCCTTGGCGGGCACGGCGCAGGCCTTGCCCCCAGCCCGGTGATCCGCGGGCTTGCTAGCCCCCGCACATGCGTCGCAGTGCGGCGGGGCATCACAAGCCGCGGCCTTATGCCCGGGCTGACCGCAGCGGAAACACAAGGCGCTGCGGTCGACCTCCGAGGCGCATCGGCATGCCACGTGATTTCCCACGTGGCAGCGGAAGCACCTCATGGGCCTGGGCTCCAGCAGTCTGACCTGCGCCGACACCCAGCCCACCAACAATCTACGGCCCCCTGCAATGGTCTTGGCCGCCGCCACGGGGCAGCTGACTGTGACAGCCCGCATGCCCGAGCGGTCCGGACGGATGGTGCCCGCCCTAACCTGCTCGGCAGGGCATCCACCCGTCCTGGCGACGGCGGCCACCACCTCCTCTGCGGCGACGGAGTCGTCCAGGCCAAGGATGCGCAGATCTGCGCATTTGATGGGCCTGGAGACTCGGGCCTCGTCGGCGTCTAGGGACGCTCTCAGCCTTTCGGCTAGAGCGTCTGCAGACGGGCCGCTGGTGGCACCAGGGACCTCCAACATTCTGGCCCCCGTAGCCGTCACTCGGAGCCGGAGCCCCCCGGTGATCCCCAGCTCGCCGAGGTTCACTGCCGCCTTGGCCCTGGAGAGCACCTCGCCGTAGGTGACGCCCCGCTTCTCCGCCTCCGGCTGTAGCGTTATTACTACAGCCGCGGATTTCGGGGCGCGCAGCTTAGCAGCGGCAGCTCGCTGTCTCCGTCGCCGCCGCTCCTCCGTCCTCCTGGTGGCCGCCCTGGCCGCTCTGGCCGCCTTCCGCCCCTTCTCCTTCGCTCCGGCGACTTGCCATTCGGCTTCTGCCGGAGGACTGGGATTAGAGGGCGGGGGCGGCTGGGACGCCGCCTTGCCCCTCTTCGGGGGCACCGTATTTGGCGCCGGTATCGCCGGAGCCGGCTTCGCAGGGGCCAGCACAGCCCTGCTGGGGGGCTGGCTGCCCGGCCTCGGCACAGAGGCGGCGGCCGCATACGATGCCCGCTTGCCGCTCGTGGCCATCCCGCTCGCCGCCAGAGGGGGGCGCAGAACGATTCCCTCCAGCACGGAAAACCTGGAGTTAAAAGCCGCCAGCTCCCTCTGAACCAGGGCCAAAACCTGGTTCTCCACAGGCACGGGCTTGGGCTGGGGTTGGGGCTGGGGCTGGGGTTGGGGCTGGCCGCGCTGGCCTCCCGTCTTGGGCGCCTGGCGGGAACCGGACCCGCGGAACTCCGCTAGGTCGGCCTGGAGCCTCCGGTTTTGCTCCATGAGGAGCTCCACCTCAGCCGACAGGCGGGCCACCTCCGCCCGTAGCTGCGGGACCTCGCCCGCAAACCGGGCCTCCGCAGCCGCCGCAATAGTGGCCGAAGCCTCGTGCATGGCCCGAGACTTCGACCCCTTCATTTTTTTGCGGGCAACGCTCGCCACCGCGTTGTTGACCGCCTCCAGAAATCTGGACTTACGCTCCTCCTCGGAGCCGCCAGGTGCACCTGCCTCGTCAGAGGACTCGTCGCGGGTAGGGTGCTGCCCCGCCACCGCAGGTGTTGCCGGTCGCCCAGCAACACTGCTCCTCCGGGCAGTCACCCTCCCTGGGCCTCTCTCCTGGACCCCACCGCGTTTGCTGGTGGGGATCTTGCGAGCCGAGGCCAGCTGCTCGCCGTCAGAGGACGCCCGTTCGTCCTCCGATCTGGGCCGCTTCCTGAAGAATTGGCGGTCACCATGCTGGAGGCCGAGTCGGACTCCGACTCGGCATCTCCCTTTCCTCCTTCTGCGTCTTTTATTTTGTTATTACCGGAATCGGTCTGGAGAGTACATACCTACATACGTCCTTTCCTACAAGGTCAGAAGGTTAATTCCTCTAAAGATGTTTAAAAGCAAGTCGCAATCGCATCTCAGTGACAATCAATGTCAAATATTTTGGTAAAATTTAGGTGCTTTTGACAGATTGAGACTAAGTTCTGCTACGCTGGAGGTCTTCCCAGGTCAACAAAGTGCTATTGGGTTTTCTTTATAAAATTCTCAGTAGCAGCTCGAACTTAGGATTTCTGTCCGATTAATGGCAATAGGCTCGCCTCCTATTACATGGGACCTAAACATACTGGCGATCTCTGGGAGTACATTGGTACTCCTTATCTGCCTTACCTTTCGGAGAATTCAATCGTGATGGTATGTTATTTATTGTTCCAAATTTTAAAATTTAACGAATGGTTCTTCTGTAAGTAAGTAATTGGTGGTCGGTGTAGAAATGATTTATTGACGTACATACTAGCCTACATATTGGTATACATAGAACTTCCGTTCGCTACATGTAAAAAGTTTGTTACATTTTTTATGCGTTCAGTTACATTAACAAGAGTTTTATAGTTGCGGCCATTTTTGAACGTTTATTGGTGGTTTGAGAAAAATATTCTTTGAAGTTTTGTTTAACATTGTGGTTTTTTAATCAGTGTTTTGAAATTCGATGATTTGTATGTAGTGTTAATGTCGTGTTAAGTACAGTTAGTTTCAAAATTAGTTTTAAATTAGGTGTAACGATGAAATGTAACATACGTAGACTGTTGCAAATATAACCTTTCATTTTGGCTTGGTTACAGTCGGGTAAAAAACAGTCAGGAAGTTCTCAAGTACTTAACTGCACACTCGAGCTTTCTTCAGAACCTCGGCAAAAATGTCAGTGTAGGTCTTAGGCCGTCCCCTCCCTGCGTTCCTATTGACGTCTATATATTAACACAGGTACTGTCGAGGATCGTAGCAGGTGGCGTTCTGCCTACCCCCATGAGAAGGCGTGAGTTTATGTATATATGTGTTTACCTACTGTCGATCAACAAAATACCATACAAAATCCACAGACAAAAAAAGTATTAATACTACAAAAACTTGACATCCATAAACAAGATCCATAGACACTCGATCACAGCCCACTAGGTCAACGAGTCGTGTCGATCTTCAAATGTTTTGATTGAAATACTGGCTGGTAAATACAGGCCTCGGGAAACCTGCCATTCAAATTGATCTTGATTAACTAAATAAACATTGCAATAAATCAAATTATGTAGTTCGAGATTGTTAAATGTTATTTTGACGTTACAAAAGTTTTTTTTTTTGTGTGATGTACTGAAAGGCGTGTGTAAGGCGCACTTGTGTCGAAGACCTAAATTGCAGTACTAACTTTCATCAAATTTGATGCAGTTGTTTAGTCGTAAAAACGACAAACAGACAAACAACGTTTCGTTCGCATTTATAATGTAAACTAGCTGACCCAGCAAACGTTGTTTTCCCATTTTTTTTTTTAGGGATATGAAAAATAGATGTTGGCCGATTCTCAGACCTACTCGATATGCACAAAAAATTTCATCAAAATCGGTCAAGCCGTTTCGGAGGAGTATGGCAACGAAAACTGTGACACGAGAATTTTATATATTAGATATGGATTTCGACTATGGCGTTCAAACTCAATAAAGAAGAGGAAATGAGAGAATAAGGAAGTGCACAATAGTGTGCGAGAAAACATTGATACACTCCTTTTCCCCTCACCCTCATTAGTACGACTGAACGGCAAACCGATACTTGCGGAGATCGAAAAAATACTTTGCCTGACCCGTGAATCGAACCCAGGACCTCACCTTGCGACGACAAGACCTAAGGGGTTCGTTGTAAATACAAATATGCCATACGTTCTGGGCCCGTGTTAGCAACTTACTAGAAGTTTGACAGATAACCTTAGCTAGTGCAAGCGGACCTTAAAGGCACTTTGTCAAAATGTCATGGATGAGTGTTTAGTTAAGAAATGAGACAAATTACGTGTCGTGATATGATGACATACGGACATGATAGACGGATGTTTGACGACACGGTTGGCGCAGTGGCTGAGTGGTTATCTGCTGCGCTGGTGTCGCGGGTTCGACTCCAGCACGGTACAAATATTTGTATGACCTATAAAAAGTAGTAAACGCAAGCACGATACAGTAGATTTCCCTAGTGTGGGGCAAATATACAAAAAAAGTAAAATAAACAAAGTTTTTTTTTAATGTACCCAACATTAAAAAAAAACTTTTTTAATTTAAAGTTTTATTTAAATTTAATCATTTTTATCATTCATTCTTTACAAAATCGTTCACTACCCTAACACGAGTAGTCGTAAGCCCACTTTTACCAAAATCACTAAACATATTTAGCGCTAAATGTGTTTAAATTATCATTCTGTCTCTGACACCTTCTGTCAATGTAACAGGGATGCAATGATGTTCTAAATACGTTTAGGCACCAAATGCATTTAATGATTTTAGTGAAAGTGGGTCTTAGTATGGTAACATTATTTTCCTTTGAACTGTCAAGTTACTGAATAGGATTAAGGGCTCTTTCAATTTATGCGTTTGGTGCCGGACCGCTGCGGTGGCGAAGCGGTGCGTTTGTCGTATTGCGTACGAACGGTCGTTTGTTTTCATACAATTCGCGCGGTGCGGCAACAGTGCGACGTCGGTACCTACGCACGCTCGACCGCAGGACGACAGACGTCACGCGTCAACTGTATGGAAAAGTACAACCGTCCGTATGCAATCCGAAAAACGCGCCGCCTCGGCACCGCAGCGGTCCGGCACCAAACGCATAAATTGAAAGAGCCCTAAAAGTCCAAGTATAGCTGTCTCTCCCAAACTGACCCCAACGACCTTAGATGTCACTTCTTGTCAAGTTTGAATGTTTAACTTATTAAGTTAATTAAGCAAAGTTCCGCAGAGCAGTTCAATAACAATCAATCAGACTTGTTTGTTTACAAACGATGTTAATCTACGCATCCATCACGCCCTGATAAAAACGTAAACAGTGCTCGTTTGTCTGAAAGCTGATGAGTAATAGTGGGACTTTTTTACGTTTTTTAGGGTTCCGTAACCGAAGGATGCTGGCGGTACCTAGGGTTCGGGTAAGCCTCGGCTGTATGCTAGCGGGCAGATGGCCGGTTTTCATGAACCGTAATTGTTTTGTTTTTTTTTTAATCTACCCCACTGTAGGACTTTTTTTTTTTTTTTTCTTTTCTTTCTTTCTTTTCTTTTTTTTTTTTTTTTTCTTTTTCCTTCTTCTTTCTTCTTTTTTCTTTTTTTCTTTTTTCTTTTTTTTTCCCTTTTTTTTTTCTTTCTTTCTTTCTTTTTCTTTTTTTTTTCTTACTCCTCCGCTAATCTTTTCTGATTAATTTCGTTGCGGGATCCAAGACAGTTGAATCGTTTCTCTGGGACTCATCGAGCTTCATTGTCTCGGCGCTTTTCTTGTGGTCGCCACTGTTGATTCTGGCTTACAGGAGTTGCAGTGGTTTGGGAACAGTGTGGCGGGCTTGTCCCATTGTAGGACTTTCTCCTGTATCGTGGGTGCGTTTACAACCATATAAACTCACACACTCAAACAGCCAGACCCAGAACAACTACCTGTAGGTCATACAAATATCTTTTCCGTGCGGGAATCGAACCCGCGACACGCAGCGCAGCAGTCGATCGCTCGGCCACTGCAACAACCGTGTCGTCAAATAGGTAGAGAACTTAAATTTTCACAGAGTGTTTATTTCTATAGCCGCTATAAAAACCGCCTTCGCTTTACGTCCGCCTTTGTACGGTGTATAAATAAATAACCACAAATAATACAAATAAATAAAGTTCAAAATTTACCTAATTAAATCATTTATAAACTTTATTAACCACAAGAAATTGGAATTTGGATGTAGTATTAAATATGTCATTTAATGTAATGTTATTATTGACTATCAACTGGCTGGTTTTTTTTAAAAATATTTTTTCAAATTTAATCATGCTAGGATTTGCTGCTCTGGAAATTTACTCCAAAACTTAAAGTATTTGTTCGAAAGAGTTACAGCGGCCCTGGAACGCAAAGAGCATTAGGAGGCACACGAGTGGGTTTTAGTTAGTAAGAGATTGACACTCAAATCATTTGATGATTTTCCATCCTTAAAAAAAAAGGTTGGTTCAATTTAGAAATCCCGGGAGTGTACCTACATCAGAGACATCAGTACAGTTTCATAATATACCTTTTTGAGCCATGACAACTACAATTTGACGCGAACAAGGAAACAACACGCCCGAATTTATTAGCAGTCACAATACATTCAATTCTGGTTACGTCCAGTTTGAGCCAGTTCAATCCAGTTTTAGCGAGTTTCTTTTTACTATTGCCGTCTTTTGTAAACAAGCTAGTCCTAATTTATTTCAACGCGTTGTTTTGATATGTGTTCGCTGCCTAATAATTCACTAGAACGATACATAAATACATGGGTAGTGTTATATTTTCTCATAGCAATGATCTGTGAATTAATGAATGAATGGATGAATGAAAGAAATATTTTGGTTTCGAGGTTATAGTTATAAATGTACTGTCTCTAACAATAGTTCGGAAAGTTTTTTTTTGATCTTGAATTTGTATTGTTTTTTTCCATGTTCCAATGTTAAATTAAAGTGGACGAGTGGGTCAGTGGGGCTTGGCAATCTTTGTTATTCGTAGAATCGTGGATATAAAGTGTTTTTTGTTTTTTAATAATGTATTTGGTACTGTGTTATGCTCTGGCTAGTATATCTACAGTTCAACCTCATTTTGATTGTTTATGATTTCTAAATTATTTAATTTATGGTTTTTGTTTTACGGTTGGCTCAGTGGCTCAGCGATTGGCTGCTGAGCTGCGTGTCGTGGGTTCGATTCCCGCACGAAATAATATTTGTGTGGCCTACAGATTGTTGTTGGTTGTTGGATGTGTTGACAGATGTTGACATAGTGTTATTGGGTTTTTAATGGGTTCGATTCCCAGGTCGAGCAAAAAGTGTTTTTTGCTCGACCTGGGAATCGAACCCAAGGCCTACTACCGAATCTATTCTGTACCTTAATAAACGGTGCTTAGCTATGTGTCATCACAGTCCATGTCGGATCTCTCTAATCGGTGCGTAATTAATAGTTTTAAATGCTTATATCGGCAGTATTTCTGGGCCGATTTTAATTTCAATTTCACTTTTTATCATTTCTACTACGGTATTTTTATATTTTGTTAATAAATGCAATTTAAAAAAAATCATGCTTATTTTACTTTACTTTTATTTTATTATTACTTTTATGTTTTTTTTTATTTTACTTTTTAAGGTTATAATAGGTGTGGATTGGTCCTTAGATTTTGTCAATCTTCCTTTCATCTTTCAATCTTCATCTCTACCATAATTTCGTGTCCCATTGAATCGTAATACGTGTCCTCAATGAAATATTTATATCACTGACGTATGTAAATAGAATTTCTGGAAACAGACGAGGAAAAGAGCAGGCATTCCTCGCCATCACAGCGTAATGGAGATGACATGACGTAGGTCATACATGCATACATATCATCACGCCTGTATTCCCCGAAGGGTTAGGCAGAGATGTTCCAATGTACAGCCACATTTCGCCGGTATGTTTAGGTCCCATGTGTGGAGGCGAGCCTATTGCCATTAAAAGGGCACAAATCCAAACTCCGAGCTGCTACTGAGAATTTTATAGAAAAACCCAATAACACTTTTTGCTCGAAGTAGATCGTGTTCGTTCGTATTCGTCAGCCTTTCTCGGGAACGTGCACTTGACCTAATTCTTGTTTCAGTTGGATGGAGATTTTGTATGACAATGTTAGTTTCAATTGAAATTTTATTGGAATATTTTAGTTGTGTTATTTTGACAGGAAAAATTTTATGAAATTATTTTTGTTGCATTTTTTTCCCATGAAATAGTTTTATTTTTATTTCCTTTCCAATTTGGTTCTGCCCGCGACTTTAAGGTCCATAGTGTTGTTTTTAATTAAGTTTTTTTTTTTTAAACCTTCTTTCCGACATAACCGGCACAGCATTAACGGCACGGCTAAGCGATTGGCTGTTGTGCTGCGTGTCACGCGTTCGATTCCCACATGGAACTATTTTTTGTATGGCCTCCCTAGTTTGGAAACGCACCCGTTTATAAAAAAAACAACCATTGTCATAATTGTACACCTCTGCCTAACCCGAGAATGTAGGCGTGATGGTATGTTATGTTATGTCATAATTATTTTGATGTGTACACACTTACACAGCATATTAAAATGTGTACACGTTTGATGATTCCGTAGTGATACCTAATTTCCATTTACCGTCATATTTAATCCGTGTTGACCCCTTGGTCGCGTGGTCGCAAGCGCGACTTTTGAGCATGGGGTTTTGGGTTTGATTCCCAGGTCGGGCAAAAAACGTTATTGGGTTTTTCCATTACGAATTTCTCAGTAGCATCCCATCGGACGATGAGAGTTAGGGAAGAGGTCGTGCACCTGTGTTTGCGCACACACTTGTACACTATGATATCTGCTGCGTATTTGGCTAGTGTCCTTTGCGATTACCTGCCGTGACCAAAATCGGTCTGGAGAATACATAACACACACACACACATACCATACCATCACGCCTGTATTTTCCGAAGGGCTAGGCAGTGATATGTTTTAGGTCACATATAACAAGGGGTGAGCCTATTGCCCTTAACCGGGCACAAATCCTAACCCCGAGCTGCTACGGAGCTCTTTAGCTCGACCTGGGAATCGAACGCAAGACCTCTAACGCAGCAGTTGCGCTTAGGACCACAAGGCTACCGAGGCAGTTAGACGGGAGAATACATACATACATAGCTAATCCGTGTTTCCACGTAACCCTAATCCAAAATTCAACAATGTTTCACACACATGTAATGAGTTTAAATTAAACGATATAACGGTGAAGTGTTTTGTTCTCATAGGAGAAAGTATAAAACCAGCCAAGTACGAGTCGGACCCGCGCACGAAGGGTTCCGTACCATCACACTAATATTATAAAGGCGAAAGTTTGTGTGTTTGTCTCTTCTTCACGCTCAAACGGTTGGACGGATCTGGATGAAATTTGGCACAGCGATAGATTGCCGAAAAAATGTACGGTTCCCGTAGGATGATATATACAATTTGACGCGGACGACGTTGCGGGCAGAAGCTAGCTATTCATAAAAACGACAAAAAAATCCCGTTTCTTGTGTAGGAGCCCCCTTAAGTACTAAGTTTATTCTGTTTTTAGTATTTGTTATTATAACGGCAGAAGAAATAGATCATTTGTGAAAATTTTACCTGTGCCTAGCCTGGTGACAGACGGACAGACAGACGGACAGCGAAGTCTCAGTAATAAGGTCCCGTTTTACCGTTTGGGTACGGAACCCTAAAAAGTATACCAAACATACCTAATGCGAAAGTAAAAGGAATAAACTTTATCACCATACAGATCTAACTGGTTTTACTAAAGACGCAATGTGACTATATTAGGATTTTATGATTTCAAACTAAAATAGAGGTGAATGGCTCTATTTTTGTCGTCCAAAAAGTGGCGATTCATATAATATATTATGTCTATGGTTCGAGCTCGAGCGCGCGAAATTTCCAAATGCAAACCAAATTCGTTCGATTTTTGAATTTGTAATAAAGGTTTCGCACGTATATTTATTTATATTCATTGGGTGATAGTAAATATGCTTAAACCAAAATACTTTAGATTAGTCGTTTCAAATAAAAAATGTCTCGAATCGAATACTTTTACGTTCATGATACGCTTTTTTTTAATTATGGGAAATCAACAATATATAATTATGGGAATCAGCGGAATCGGAAGGAATTGTACTGACTAAACCCATCCGTGGTCCTCCTAATGCCCTTTGCGTTCCAGGGCCGCGGTACCTAACTCTTTCGAACAAATTCCGCAACCCTGGTTCGTGCTGGGTTTATGATTTTATAGACATTCTAAAATAAATGAATTTCCCAAATGAACATGAATATGTCAGCACTATGTAAACTATTGTCAGTTGCGGAGAACGACCATTATTTTATAAGAAAAACACAAATATTTTTCCTTTACATCAACTCTTAACGATAAATTATCTCTTGGCGACCAATAATTAGCTCTCGCCCTACGTAGTCACGTATACGTCATAGACAATGATGAACATTCGAATTTCGAAGACGGCTTTCCCGCCCTCGACGCGTGATCCAAATGAAAACTCCGTGGGTGTGAAAATTCAGTGGGCCAGTTGCCGCGCGACCAGCGTCAAGTGCAGACGTCCCTACATCGCTCCTACCAAAGTTTCCGCGGGAAAGTTTTCACGTAAACATAAGTGACAAAATTATTTTATAATAGTGTCAGAACTGTGTATGTATTATAATTATTTGTGTTAATGTGTGTTTGCCGACTGATGACCGACATTTAGATTTATGTAAGTATTATATCTTTGATTTTTTATTTTTGTTTCGAATAATTGATGCCCTCAAAATAGGTTATTGGGATAGGTTTGTAATGAGTGTGGTTTTCGCGACAGAATTATTTATTTCAGATTGACACTATGAGAAATCTTCAAAGGCGTAATGAGTGATGTGACAAGTTTCTCGGGATTAAGAACAACTCTGGTTGTTGTTAATGCTTGTTATAATGTCAGATGAATTTTAAATGAAATTAAGAGGATTTATTTTTAATAATGAGTATCTAGTACCTCCATACATTATTTATTTGTCTTTGTGTATTATTTAATGTCGTGATTACTTGTGACCATGCGTGTTTAAACTACTAAAATATATCCTCTCGATATTTGTAATTTAATTATTTTATCGAATACCTAAAGTATCCAAGTAGATAAAAAACATAAAATTCAAGTTGATAGTCTGCAAACCACGCAAACTGCTTCACTGTCTAATGTTAATAAAACTAGCACGTTCAATAAATTGTCTACAAAGCTATCAAAGTAAAATTTATTGAACGATAAAACATTGATTTAAAATATTTCTCTAAAATAAAACCGACTTGCAATGTCAGTCGAATGTTTAAACCTATAAAGATTACTAAAAGAAATAAACATTAAATTCCTATAACAGTTTTTTATAAACATTAAAATTCTTAGTTACCTTTTTAAACACTAGTAGGCACTTTGGAGTACTAACTTCAATACCTAAAGCTCTTGATAAAATCTCTGAGGTCACGAGTGGAAAATACCAAAAAAAAATATTTTTCATCTACGAATTATAAAGTTATAGAGTATTTTCTTATACCCTTTATTAAACGTCATAATAAAAGATGGCTACTAAACTGTTTTAATTGGGTACTAGTAGACACCATTATAGGTATATTAATTCCAAGACACAGCTTCTCGAAAAAAACATTTTGGCCCTGAAAACCCGATTAATTTTTAAATAACTGTAAAATAAGATTTATAATTGCTTTGACATCAATAATTAATAAGTGAATTGACATAACAAAAAAGTGACGTCATAGTTTAGTATTGTCATATAAAATCTATGACGTGACTGCGTTTTGACAGTTCATAAAAAGTACGTCAATTGATTAGTAGTGTATCATCTACCTAATTCAGTTTAGAACCAAAATCTAATAATTAAGCGTACATTCCCAGAAAAAGTTACAAATAAGAAACGACAATTAATTTTCCTAGAATTTGTCACGGAAAAGAAAACGTCTGCTACTTACACATTTTCCCACGCAACTTACGACCACAGATAATAATATTAGTAGGTATGTGTAGATGTAGGTTAATTAAGAAAGACCCTTTTTCTTTCAATTCTCGCACACACGATTGACCTAATAATATGTTATAGTGATATCGAACCTACATGGTGACGATATTATCTATTGACTTTTTTCCTTTTCTTGAGCATTTTATTTCGCCTAGATTCTTATTATATAAAGAAATCTGGATCGTAATTATTTCATTGTTCAGTTACATTTATTATGCTACTGTAATTTGTATTTATAATATTATAATTGTATAAAAAAACTTCTTTTCTCCATTTTCTAAACTCCACAAAGTTCAATAACCCTAGAATAATACACAATAACAAACACGGCCATTTGTAATAACTGGCAAGAAAAGATAATCGCATTGAAACTTTCCGTAGAAAAAAATAAACGCTTTCCTAAACCACCAAAAAGTTTGGAACACGCTTATAAAAAAAAGCCATTCGAACGGCCATAAAGAAAATTAAATCCACGTCCCTTTCCCTTCTAATTTCAAAATTATACGAGTTTTACGAACGCACTGTATAAATCACTTTAGTAAATTAATCTTCCCACACTTGTGATATATCTTAATAACGTGTTAACATAAAATTAATTAATGTTACACGAGAATAAATAGTTGTAGATACTGTCCTTAATTTTGCTTTAGAAATTATGAATATGGCTGTTGTTTATGGTCTGAAAAGTCTTGAGTCCTATTCAAGAAGTACCTAAATAAAATTATATAAAGTTTATGGTGAACTGCAATAAAACAAAGCCTTCTTGAAATTTAATTTTTATATGGCAATTTTAATGTGCAAATAAATATTATTAAAGGTCTCCTAGTAACTGCTTTGTTAGCCTAGTAGTCTTAAGCGCGACTGCTACGCTTGAGGTCTTGGGTTCGATTCTCAGGTCGAGCAAAGTGTAATTGAGTTATTCTATGAAATTCTAAGTACAAGCGCAGAGTCGTCCCCTACTACATGGGATGTAAACATACCGGCGAACTTTAGGTGTACATTGGTACACCTCTGCCTTCGGAGAATACAGGCGTGATGGTATGTAGAATGACCAAACTTTCTTTCTCACTTAAAAAAACCTAACACTAGGAAGTTCTCCTATAACGTGGACTCTTTTACAAACATTCCCTTTCCTAGACACTAACTGCCACACTCAGAGACGTTTAACGGTTACTTAAGTCGCTCCTTAGTAAAGATTTCCAAGAGAGATCTTTACTAAGGAGTGACTTAAGTAACCGTTAAACGTCTCTGAGTATGGCAGTTAGTGATATAAACTAACTGATAATATATTTGCATGTCTCCCGCTGTGGATATAATTCACTCCACACAAGGTCTCCACTACGTCACGCGAGATGCATCTCCTCCGTGAATAGCTTAGCGTTACCGCCAGGAGTCACGTAGTTACCGTTTATCACATTTTGCTGCCTTATCTTGAAGAAAAGGCTTCAGTTTTTATGCTATCCTTGTAATCATCTCTACCATCTCTCTCTATTGTAAAACAAAGGCGGTTTCAGCTGGCTGTCCAATTTATACGTTTGAACCTTTTAAACTCCGCAACGGATTTTGATGCGGTCTTCATCAATAGAGTCATTCAATTAGAAGATTTATACTAATAGAAGTTCCAGTACCAGTAGAAGTTTTCAAACACAATGTAAATTGTTATAAGAATAAATAAATAAATAAATAAAAGTTACTTACTGTTTCTCTATGTCTCACACAAACTATTTAATTCAGCAATTTAATAATATAGTTGGTGCAGTGGCTGAGCTATTGGTTGCTGCGTTGCGTATCGCGGGTCCAACTCACACACGGAACAAAAAATTGTTTGGTTTACAGATAGTATTTGTTTTGGTTCTGACTGTTTGCAAACGCATCCATTATACAGGAGACACTCCTAGTGTGGGACAACGTCTTATTTAAAAAAAAAAAGAAAATAAAAGAATTCCGCCATGAGCAAGCGTGGTGATCAATGCTCGTGCCTTCTCTGTATGAAATCAGGTCTTTGTCCTGCACTGGCACTTCGATAGGCTGGTAACAATTATAAACATACAAACTATAAGGTAGGTACGGTACTAATAACAAAAAAATACCAAAAAAAAACTTTAATATGAAAATAGTGGTACCGCTACGGTTTTTTATTTGAGTGGCACATTATGCACGATGACTTGTAATTCGCTGTTGATATTTTTTCAAGACGAGGTACTTACTACACATCACGTAGCCGTCATCTTCTTTCTTATATCTGTGGCCGTCACCCACGCCTTCTGCCCATCAAACTATGTAACATTGGACAAAAAATATTGCTGGGAAAATACTATTTTTGGGTGTAATTATCACTGTTTACGGTGCCGCTTGTAACAATACAGGGGCCTCCTTAAAGTATGATTCATCTTAACATACCATCACGCCTGTATTCCCCGAAGGGTTACGCAGAGGTGTACCAATGTACACCCACAGTTCGCCGGTATGCTTATGTCTATTACATGGGACAACGGTTTGTTTTAGGTCCCATGTAATAGAGAGCCAGCCTATTGCCATTAACCGGGCACAAATCCTAACTCCGCGCTGCTATTGAGAATGTCATAGAAAAACCCAAAATCACTTTTTGCTTGGCCTGGGAATCGGACCCAAGACCTCTAGCTCTGCAGTCAGTAAATATATGAGGGCTAAACAGCAGCTGTAGGGTTTAATGAAGCCCAAGTTGTCGGTAATTTGGCAGCAATTTATAAATCTACTCTTGACTAACGCGCGTCAATTTAGCACCAATTAATATGCCGAGGCAGGAATGCTGTATATTGCTATGTTGTAATCAACATAGTTGACAGGGTCGGAGTACCTACTGATGATTAGGTATTACCCTGTTGATCTCGTGGTTGCAAGCGTGACTGCTGAGCTTAAGGTCCCGGGTTTGATTCTTAAGTCAGCCAAAGTATTGTTGGGTTTTTTCATTTGGAATTTAATAGTGGTAGACTTTGGTGTTGTGTGATGTTGAGGGTTTGACACCCACGTGTCTTAGATGTATAGACGAGGACGAGGTGAAAGGAGTACGTAACGATCGTAGCAGGTGATGTGCTGTGGTTTCTACCTACCCTCATGGGAAAATGCCGTGACTGTGCTATGCTGTGTGTGTACTGTATGTGTCTCAGAAAGCACGTAAAGCCGTTGGTACTGCGCCTAATGTCACACCTGTCGTGTCGGACTGCCATCCCACTGGACTCTGAGAGTGCAAGAAGAGGGTGGCACTTACTGAGTACCAAATTTCAGTAAAATTGGTTCAGTAGTTTAGCCATGAATAACCGTAACAAACAGATAGACGGTGTTACTTTTACATGTATAAATATTAGTTTAGGTTTCTTTCACTATGTTTTCCTTCATTGATGTCAGTGATCTCCAAAATAAAAGTGGTAGGTAAATCATTTCAACCATACTGACGCCTGAGACTCAACATCGTGTCAAAATTAATCTCATGTCAAGTGATGATTGGCTGTTGATAATTCAGTCAGTCAATCACGGCAGGTGAAATGAATTCGACAGTTGGTTAGGTGATTTTTGCGTGGAACCAGCAATCAACAGAGTGACAGTGATACGAGAAGAGTTCAGAAGTGCATGTCCAATTACTCAAACGCAACTCAATTTTAAATTGCCTTAAAGTCTTATGCTACGTAATATATGTCTCTGTCTTTATACACTACTTTTCTACGGGTGATATACCCATATATAAATTAAAATCACCCCGATTTAGATCTATCTAAATCGGGGTGATTTTATTTTAGTTAATTTGTCGAAACAAAAGGCGTCAGTCAAAAAAACTAAATAAAAAAGATTTCACATGACGTGAACACAAGTTATGTCGACTCATTATTATTTTTTCTCGTTAAATCGAGCCAGTGACAATATCACTCCTGTGAAAGGCTGTCTTATTACAGTATTATATTCCACTCTTTTGCTTAAGTTACACCTTATTTAACACTCCACAAAACAGTAAACAAACCTTAACTAGGGAACACGAGACTCCTACTAAAACCAACGATATCGCTAAGGATTATGTCATAATCTTTTATGATAGATGCTCTGAGCATTACTTCTGAAGAGGATTAGTGTAATATGATGTTACGGTAATCTATGGTCAATCACCTGCTTCTTAGGGATTATTTTGCCCTGGAGATGAATAACAAGAGTTTTATCGTTGCTTAGTGTTACGCATGTCTGGTCTGTCAACATTTGTGTTTTTCTGGACAGCTGAGCATTGATTAGATGAATCTACTTGTACTTTGTATAATATACTAAAAAAGAACTGCCTCAATAACCTAGTGGTACTAAGTGCGACTGCTACGCTAGAGGTTTTGGGTTCGACTCCCAGGTCGAGCAAAAAAAGAGAGTAGGTATTTGGGAGAGAGAGTTATTAGGTTTTTCTATGAAATTTCCAGTAGCAGCTCGGAGTTAGGTTTTGTGCCCGGTTAACTGCAATATGCTCGCCCCCTATTACATGGGACCTAAAACATACCGGCGGACTGCGTGGGTGTACATTGGTATACACCTCTGCCTATCCCTTCGTTATGTTATTACAATGGTTCTTTATTAGGTTAGCATTATACAATAATTGGGGAACATTTAGCGGTCCGCATTTTTAGTAAAACAGTGTTCCCTAAACTTTCTTGAAGACCAGGGTTTTGCGAACCCACTCTTTGAGAACCATAGATTTATACCCACAAAAAAAAAACGCAAAGAATTACGACACATAAAAAAAACATTAAATCTTCCATCTCACATAAACATTTCATTATTAATAAGCCATAACCTTATACGAAAATAGAGTAATAAATAATAATTTACGTGCTATATACGTGTTATATACGTGAACAAATCTCTGACCACGGCCGTACAGGTTGGGCAGTGGCACATATAGAAACATTGACCCCTCGTGTGTCTTCATTAAGATATCCCGAAACAAATGTTCTATAATGCGTTGCTTGTACAGTGGCCATGATGGACATGTTATGAGGACAGTCCTGAAAATTACACATACCATCACGCCTGTATTCCCCGAAGGGTTAGGCAGAGGTTCGCCGGTATGTTTAGGCCCCATATAATAGGGGGCGAGCCTATTGCCATTAACCGGGCACAAATCCTAACTCCGAGCTGCTACTGAGAATTTTATAGAAAAATCCAATGACACTTGTTCGACTAGGGTATCGGACCCAAGACCTCTAGCGTAGCAGTCGCGCTTAGGACCACTAGACTAAGGAGGCAATCCTGAAAATTATAGAGGCAAAAGAGTGACTGTGTTATTGGAAATATGTTTTATTGCATGCACTTTTAGGCAGTACGTAAGAGTTAATTTTATCCTAATTCGAGATCCAATTCGTATTCGATTTCAAAATCTGAAATGTTAATTTACTTTTGTTGCTGCCTGTTCAATAAGTAAGTAAGTACTGTGGTAAGTACGTACTTGATCTCTACGTCAAGTTGATTATATGCGCATATAATAAGTGGCTATCACCTGTAAAGCATGAAAATAGTAACATTTATGAAAGAAATCACCTTTTTCTTTTATCAAAGAACTCTGAAAGACTCATGAAGATTATATTTACAAAATACATTTAATTTGAAGAAAAAAAAAACACTCTTAAAATGCTAAAAACCACTTTGCGTGTCATGAATAGCTTAGAAGTTGATCGTAAATCATTTCACGCAAAAATCCTTGTACGAAAATGAAGCATGATACTAAAAGGATTGAGACTCTGAAGAAAAACGTTTATGTTCCTTAGAAAATGTCACGTTGTACTTGCTTGTCAAGATGTGACCTTTTGAGCAAAAAAAAAATGCTCTTTATGTTTCTGTGCGCGTGACTTATTTCACCCGTGTTATGTCTTTGGTTACTGCTCCGCTCTTGTGGGTCGTAGCGTGATGTTTTATAGCCTATGTTACTCAGGAATAATGTAGCTATTAATGGGTGAAGAAATGGTTAAAATCGGTCCAGTAGTTTCGGAGCCTATTCGATACAAACAAGCAACGAAAATAAAGTTTCTTCTTTATTATAATGTTGCTAGCGAACTGTATAACTTATTTCACTCGCGTTAGGTTACGTTTTTGGTTACTGTTCCCCTCCCGTTTGTCGTAGCGTGATGTTATATTGCCTATGTTACTCAGGAATAATGTAGCTATCTAGTAGCGTAAAAAAATTTAAAATCGGTTTAGTAGTTTTGGAGTCTATTCGATACAAACAAGCAACGATATTTTTTTTCCTCTTTACAATATTAAGTATAGATTAGTTTCTACCTGTATTTTCATCCGTATGCAAGTTAAATATACCATAAAAACAACCTCTACCTCTTTTATAATATTAGTATACATAGATAAATCTCTAAATTCTCATATTTTGCCGAAGCAAAATTAACCCATTACTTTTATTTTACATTTCGATTCTGACCTAATATTAGTTCCCACTTAGCGATCGTTTGATGATCATAATGGCCACAATTACCATTTTTTTTCTTTACATTATCTACTTTATCCATTTCCCTAGTAGAAAGACTTTACAACTTCCTATGACGTCCGCGAATCCGGGGTTGCGGAATTTGTTCGAAAGAGACACCGCGGTCCTGGCACGCAAAGAGCATTAGGAGGAACACGGAAGGGTTTTAGTAAGTAAGAGTCTGACACTCCATTCCGCTCCGCCCCGACCAGTAGAAGAAAATAGACGATTGCCATTGCTTAAAAAATATCACATCCAGAAATAGATCTTATTATAATCAACTTTTACCCCAATCTATTACCATAAACTAAAACCCAAAATCAAAAGTGCTTTAAGAATTATTAGGTACACTTTTACCATTATTACAGACCTGCGTCTGCGCATTAAACAGAATTCGCTGTATTACACTTAGGCAGCCCACGAAAAATGTTATTCAGTCTTTTGGATGTCAGCCAAATCCCAATTTTTCATGTACTTTCTCCCAATTTGACTGATTTAAATGTCATTATGGTTTCATTACGAACGTTGTGAGAATTGGGACTACATGAGCCGGAAATTGTTATATGTTAAATTGTTTGTTGCTATATTTATTGCCGATAAACACATGATTTTCATTTTAAATTGTTTATCGGTTCTCTTTTAGAAATATTCGGTAAAATATTAGTTGAAGTAACTGTTCTTGTTTTTTTTTTTTTTTATAAAAAATGTTCGTTGTCGTTTTTTTCATTTTAAGTTGCTTTTTTTAAGCCGCTGTTTTTTATTTGACTTCACTTCTATAGCCTCGATATTTGTAATCATATTTTTGTGATTTGGGTTAAGATTATTTGGCATTTTCAAACAAATATAATATTTTCTAGTAATCATGGGATGGCTCAGCAAAAATAGCACAAATAACCGACAAACAAAATAATTTGATGGACATCAAACATTCGGAAACAAACACATAAAACTATTTTTATTAAAATGATTACTAAGAGAAATATAACTAAATGTGAGTAATGTTTTATTACATGACTACACATAATAGTATATACCCCGCGGTGTCGCGCTTACGTCTTTGGTTACTGCTTCGCTTCCGTTGGTCGTAGCGTGATGTTTTATACGTATAAACCTTCCTCTTGAATCACTCTATCTATTGATAAAAACCGCATTAAAATCCGTTGCGTAGTTTAAAAGATTTTAACATAGGTACGGACGGCGCGGGCGTGAAACGACTTTGTTTTATACATTTATACTATGTAGAGATATAGATTTTTATTTAATACTTTTTAGTAACAGTAGGTAGCCAAAAATTTATGTAGAATAAACTATTTCTGTATTCTCATTTTGTTTTCTGAGAATTTCTTGAAAATACTTTTCCAGCGCAATGAAATATGATACTATGAAATACATAAAAGCTGGTTTCTTATTTGTTTTAAATTATAAAATTTGCATGATTTTTATAATGTACGAAACGAGAAATAGAAACAGGTTTTCTAAAGATAACTTCAATACATTTTTACCTACATATAAATAAAAATTGTGTGCTTGTATCGTCAAAATAACAGCTTTTTACAACTTGAAATGTGAATGTCGAATTAGAAGATAATACATATGTACCGTGCAAACAGTCATATTTCATTTTGATACGAAAAGAAAACATAGGCTCGCCCCCTATGACATGGGAGTTAAACATACCGGTGAACTGTGGGTGTACATTGGTAAACCTATGCTTAACCCTTCGGGGAATACAGGCGTGATGGTATGCTAAGAAAACAATTTTAAAATTGGTGTCTATCTGTTTGTTTGTTACGGCTTATCTCCTAAACCGCTGGACTGATTTTCACTCGCCGATAACTGATGTTAAGGGTAACTAAGGCTTTTATTACAGGCCGTGATAACCGACACTCTAGCGAGCGAAGTCACGGACATAAGATAGTATCTTAATACGAAAGGAAATAAAAATTCGCCAAGTGCGAGTCGGAGTTGCTCACGAAGGATTCCGTATCTATAAAACGGAAAAAAGAAACATGTCTGTTGTATGGGAGCCCTCCTTAAATATTTGTTTATTTTAATTTAATAATTTATTTTTAAAGTTAATACATAACTAAATATTCTGTGAATATTTCTAGCGTCTACCAGTTGCCGCTATCAATATCAACCAAAAAAGAGCAAAAAAATGACGTTTGTGGTATGGGAGCCCCCTTAAATATTTATTTTATTCTGTTTTTTAGTATTTGTTGTTATAGCGGCAACAGAAATACATCATCTGTGAAAATTTCAACTGTCTAACTATCACGGTTTGCACGATACAGCCTGGTGACAGACGGACGGACAGCAAAGACGTAGTAATAGGGTCCTATTATTGCCGCGGCTGCGGGTTGTTCGAAAGAGATACCGCGCCCCCGGAACGCAAAGGGCACATGAAGGAACATAGACGGGTTTTAGTCAGTAAAAGTCTGACACTCCCTCCCGTCCCGCCCAGGGTGGGGGAAGTTATTTGATGATTTCCCATCTATAAAAAAGGGTCCCCTTTGGAAACGGAACCCTAAAAACGGGATTCCATAGTTATGATGATATCATGTAACCTAAATCGTAAGTACATGTCCATTGGCACAAACAAGACATTAAATGTTTATGGAGAGAGATATAGATAAATAGTATTTTCTGGAAAGCCTAGAGAACGAATGGAATGGTCACTAAATACTGACGTGATGTCAGATGATATAGGGGCAGGAAAGTGATGATAGTAATAGTGAAAGCTTTTGTTGATTGTTTTGGCATTTTATTTTTAGTATTTAGTGAAGTAATATTACTTTTAATTAAGTAAAAAAATATATAAACATCCGAATTGATAACCTCCTCCTTTTTTAAATCGGTTTAAAACAACATACATATCATCACGCCTGTATTCCCCGAAGGGTTAGGCAGAGGTGTACCAATGTACACATACAGTTCGCCAGTATGTTAAAAACAACAATATAGTTGAATTTTAGCTTGACTTTTAAAATTTCTTTAAAACCTAAACAGGTAATTGAGGCGCGGTGAATGAACTTTCTTGGATTTTTTTCAAGAGGCCTTTACTCTGCGTTGGGACAATAATAGGCTAGTATTATTTAATAATAAGTAAAAACCAATAAATCAAAATAAAATTTTGTTAAAATTAACATTATTAAGAATAAAAAAATATAAAAAAGAACTTGACAAATAATTAGGAAACAAAATTATAAAATAAAATCAATAAAATACATTAGCAAATGATAAATAAAATAAAAAAACGCGAGGAAAACCAAAAGAAAACTTATAGCTAAAACTGAAGTTTAACACATTATGTAGAAATGTTCAAACAGTATTAGTTGCTCATGTTCCTGAAACAGATCTGTAATACTACATACAGAACCAAAGTTGTTTAGAACAGTGGTTGTCTATCTCTAGAACTTTACTAGTTACAACTGAAACTAGGATTGATCGGTAAGTAGTTAGTTAGAGTCTATTGGAACTGTCCTGAAACTGAGTCCAGTTTTTTTTTTTTTTTTAAAAACGTTGCCCCACACTAGGAATTTTTCCTGTATCGTGGGTGCGTTTACAAACACATAAACTCACATACACAAATGACCAGACCCGGAACAACTATCTGTAGATCATACAAATATCTGTTCCGTGCGGGATTCGAACCTGCGACACGCCGCGCGACAGTCGATCGCTCGGCCATTACGCCTACCGTGTCGTCGCCAGTTTAATTCAGCCAAACATGTATCTGAAGGCTGTATCCTGCTAACTAAGGTAGGTACAGTGGGTAAGTAGGTAGGTAGGTAGGGTAGGTAGAGTAGGTTGGGCCTGCATTTTTGAACCGATTTTCCGGGCAGAACAACGTCTGTTGACCCCGCTACTTACTAATATAATAAAGCTGCACAGTTTGTTTGTTTGTTTAAACGCTCTAATCTCTGGAACTCCCAGTCGGATTGGAAAAAATCTTTTTGTATATGATAGCCAGATTCATAAGGATTAGAATAGGCTATATAACATGACTTTACTATCGACAGGAGTGAAGCAGTAGCTAAAGACGTCACACGCGTGTGCACTAAACCAAGTGGAGGAAGTAGCAGGCAGACGATGGTATTATAAACGTAGAAGTTTGTGAAGATGGATAAAATAATACATGTTTGTTGATATTTTGCATGTTCATGTGATGGCAGAGCATGGAGAACATTATCTGTATACCCAGCATCTATAACCCTACCTATATTGGCAAATAAATAAATGATTCATTTGAAACCAGTTATGTTTTTTTTTACTACGAAGCAGTTTAATATAGTTTTAACGGGTACCTATCCAGATTTACAAACCAAAACCATTAATCATCATGCTTTAAAAAAAAATGTTAAGTGAAATTGTCCTTCCTAAAATCATGGTGCCCCTACAGCCGGATGGTGAAGCAACCCGGAGTGCACTAGAGACCATAAATCTCGTCAATTGAACACAAAATTGATACTAATCGCTTGAACGGTCCGTTTTATGTGGCAGAGCCGCCAGAATAGCCGTCGTATACTTACAGGTAACTGAGTATGAATGTTACTGTGAACTATTGACATATGTTGGTTAGAGGTGTTGATAAAAGTGTATTTAGTGAGGATTGTGGAGTTTTTTGGTAAAATTATTGTTGGTTGCGACTGCTACGCTAGAGGTGTTGGGTTTGATTCCCCGGTCGAGCAAAGTGTTATTGGATTTTTCTATGAAATTCTCAGTGGCAGCTCGGAGTTAGGATTTTTGCCCGGTTAATGGCAATAGGCTCGCCCCCTATTACATGGGACCTAAACATATCGGCGAACTGTGGGTGTACATTGGCACACCTCTGTCTAACTATTCGGGGAATATATACAGGCGTGATGGTATATTATTATATTATTTATAAAAATGTATTTAGTGAGGATTGTGGAATTTTTAAGTGAAAATTATTGGACAGGACGCATAATATGATGAAGGGGCCCGGTACTGATGGTTTAATATTAGTTGAGAGCGCGGATCATGTGGCATTTTAATACCGATCCTGCTTCGTGGTAGCTATTGGAACTGTAAACGTTCATGCATCAAAATCTATTTAGTAATTTTGAAGAACTAAGTGCACAAATATAGAGACACGTAATATGACTTAGTTTTATTTAATTATTACACACATTATTTATGCAATGCTATTTAATATACATAGTAACTAAAGAGCTAAAATAAAATAAAGATAATAACGAAATAATAAACCTTTTGTTTCTTTCTTTATTCCACTCTAGGTCAGTTTTAGTATTGGCAACGTTAACAAATGAAATAACCGAAGATGTGAGTGAAACCACGGGCAACCACTAGTAAACTCATAAAATCACCAATCCCTCTGCCAATTGAACTGATGACCGCAAAGTGAACCAAGGATCGTTTACACTATCGAACTATGACAGAATTACGGCCAGTAGTCAATATTTTATTGCTTAAATGCAACTAGAAGTCTTTGAAGACGTGTTGACGTAAGCACTAAGATAAATATGAATAAAGCTAGTGTTATTTGTATAAAATCTAGGAAAATTGTTGCTTAGAAAATGCTACTGGGTGCAATGCTATCAGGGAGGTAGTTCTAGTCACGTTCAGAAACGTTCGCATTCTAAGTAATCTCAGTTTCAATCTGTCAAAAATTATTACTATTTGCCCTACATTTTTGACGTTTTTAATTGCAATTTTTGCTTCCTCTTCCCTTGTACATAAATTTACCCTTGAAATCACTACTATCATTTTTTGTCAGATATTCAAATTGCTTTTTTTTTTACGAAAAAATGATATACGGTCAAATCAAACGCAACTAAAGTTTAAGTCGTCTGTATGTCTTATGCTATCTCTGTCACTTTAAGGTATATTGTAGCGACAAAGATACATTTAAGAACGTCTTAAAGTTAAGTATGAATTGAGAGTAGTGTGTAGTACCTACTGTGAGCAAAATTAACTGTGTTACCTACTAGTTGAGATGGCATTTTAAATATAATTCAATTGTAACTTTTACAGAGAATAAAGAAAAATCGAAACAGTAAAAAAGAGTCCTAAGTTAGTCAATTCAAAAGTAACAAGCGACTTAAAATTCCTCTCGAAGTTAGACGTAAATCATTGAAGTAGAATTCCAATTATGGCGCAGACTTCAGAGAAATTATGATTAGCATACATAACAACGGATTTAGCGCAGCTCTGGAATATAGGACGGAACTAATGGATCTCTTTTCACAAAAATACTGAGAAGTTTTTTTATTTCAGCCAGCAGCTGTAAAAATCTACCCCGGTTAGTTGAAGTGAGTGTGAGGTGAGCTTAATCCCCTCCTGTAGTGCGATTCTCTAAAATGCAAACTCGAAAACGAGTCTCACTAAAGTGATCGCGCTCACTTCGACAACGAACCAACTTGTCATTGGTTTAGTATTCGTTCGCCGTGGTGACGTCGCCGGGCGTGATCGTGTTTAACAGAATACCATTTTGTAATCTCACTGCGGATTCAGCTTTCGGATTACGAAGTGAGACTTAGAGAATCACACTGCTGATGCTGTATCAGATGGGAAGACTTAAATCCTACTAAAATTACAAAGGCGAAAGTTTGTATGTTTGTCTCTTCTTCACGCTCAAACGGCTGAACGGGTCTGAATGAAATTTGGCACTGAGATAGGTAATAGTGCGGAATAAAACATAGGATACTTTTTATCCGACGAGGTTGCGAGAAGAAGCCAGTATAATATAAGGTCACATGAAAAAACAATCTCTTTATGGACGAATCACGCCAATGAAACTGAACGCTATTAGCATATTTAAATCGCGTTAAAAAGCTGCCTGTCTTATCATTGTAATTTGTGTTCAGTTCAGAATAGTGACGGTGACAATTCTTGAACGTGGTTTAAACGTGCAGAATGCGTTCAGATTGGAGATATTCGCCCAAAAATTATAAAGCCGCACGTCAGGTTGAAGGCTAAAATAAATAAAGAAGTACAGTTGTACACAGCTTTTAGTACAGTACGCAGAATATTTTAAACAAAATATATACACGCACGCGTAGTCGTAATTTTGGTGAAAAAATAACACAAACGCAAACGTACGAGATATTAAAATTTGTCAAAACATACTCAGTTTATTTTGTACGTTTCGATGGTGATGCTGATGTTTTTGAGAGATAAACTTGAAAGTGTGTTATGTCGGTTACCTTAGTTCTTCTGTGTAAGGCCGTTTTCACATTAGGATTTTAGCAGCGCGAAAATAGCGCGGCAGAAGTACATTCCTTCACATTACTAGAACAGATCAAAGTTTAGGTCAGTATGGCGCACTTCATTTTAAAAATATAGATGCTGTGGCGACAGCTCTTCTGTTTTTTTATTATGAAATTCTGACGGGGCGACAGTGGCGCGACTGCCGCGCTGCTAAAGTCGCCTAAATGTGAAAGCGGCCTTACGAGTCAATACAAGAGAACAAAGGACCGCGTTGTAAACTGCCTCGTTAGCTTAATGCTCCTAAGCGCGACTGCTACGCTAGAGGTCTTCGGTTCGACTCCCAGGTCGAGCAAAGTGTTATTGGTTTTTCAATGAAATTATCAATTATTTACCCGGAGTTAGGATTTGTGCCCGGTTAATGGCACTAGGCTCACCTCTATTACATTGGACCGAAAAAAAACCGGCGAGGAAAAAGATTCCTAAAACATACGATTGATCTATTTTTTTTCCTTCATTTACTAAAAAATATCGTCTTGCAACATAAAAATCTGATCCAGTTGCCAAGACGTACAAAAAATGGAGATCCTGACGGTTCTCGACCTGAAATCCGATACAAATTCCATGTTAGCCGAACAAACTACGAATAAGTTATCAGAAATATGTTCCTACCGAGTTCATAAAGTTACAAAAGTTATTTTTGGTTAGAATAACATTGGTACAGTATGTAGAACTTCGACGATTTATTGAAGGAACAAAGTCAGAGAAGAACATGGCTTATGCTACATAAGCTACACCTAATGGAATATGGCAAGTGGAAAATTGAAGATTTCCATAATTGTTACGCTTTGGTACCTTTTTATTCGAAAGCAGGTCTGTTGGTCTTTTTGTTACCATCATACCATCATGCCTGTATACCTCAAAGAGTTAGGCAGAGGTGTAACCAATGTTACACGTTACCACTCATAGTTCACCGGTATGTTTAGGTCCGATGTAATAGGGGGCGAGCCTATTGCCATTAACCGGGCACGAATCCTAACTCCGAGCTGCTACTGAGAATTTCATAGAAAAACCAAATAACATTTTGCTTGACTTGGGAATCGAAACCAAGACCTCTAACGTAGTCGCGCTTAAGACCACTAGGCTATAACCAGACAGTTACAGTTACATTCATATTTAGTCAGTAAGTGACCTTTCCCTTTATATATTTAGATTTAAAATCCTTTCTAAGTTAATCACTTCAGAAGATAAAACAAAAAAGGAATTCAGATTGAATTTATACCAGAATCTTAACTGTCCAACTCAAAATTCCCAACTAAGCGAATTTAAAAAGTAATTTAAAGTTTTAAGACACTTCATATCTGTCATTCCGTAGTCATCTGGGACGCTAGGGTTCAAACTTGGTTATGTCTAACCCATTGATAGATTTTATCTTTATCTTTGACGCTTCATTAGTTGGAGTTATTAGGATAGTGACTGCGTCTCTCCTGGGTCGGAAGTAACGTTTTCAAGATGGCGTCCTTTGATTTTGAATTTATTTGCATCAAGTGTCTTTAACTTATTATGGGAGACAGTATTTTAAAGCTGCATTTAAAAAAATACTTCTGCAAGTACGACTGATAGGCGTAAGGTCCTGGGTACGATTCACTGGGCGGGAAAAAGGGGATATTGGGGTTTTCCATTAGGAATTTCGCATTAGCCCAGAGTTTGGAAGTTGGTGGTGTGACACCCCCGTGTCTCAGAAAGCACGTAGTTTTTGGTCCCGGCTGTCATTCATAAATCTTTGCCAGTCGTTACGGATAGTCAGAAACCGGGAAGTCCGACAACCAGTCTTACAAAGGGGCATCGTGTTGTCCAGTCACTTGGTTGCGGAAGTCAGATAGGCAGTCGCTCCATGTAAAACACTGGTATTCAGCTGCATCCAGTTAAATTGGAAGTTGACCCCGACATAGTTGGGAAAAGGCTAAGCAGTTAGTTCTTTGCTCTTTAAATAATTTTTAGTGCCTTTATAAACCAGTCCCAAAACCCAATAAAAATGTTCTCCAGTTCAAAAACACCTTCTAAACTGCGCAAACAAAAAGAAACCTTAACAGCAATTCGCACAATCAACAGACGAAATAGGCAGGTCACTAAACTCATTGAAATACTTTAGACCTCAGATATAGGTCCGTGGTCGCCAAAACAAAAGAGTCAACAAAGTAAACAAGTTTATGTAGTACCGCATCAATGTAGATCGTTCACTTAACTTAGGCAACTGACGACATCTGAAGATATCTATAGTTATTCCAATCTTTCTATACATATAAAAGCGAAAGGATATTCGCCAACTGAATACGGAATTTCTAAAATCTTGTAGTTGACCTACGCAACTGAATTTTGGCAGGTAGGTAGTTTATAAGTAGGAAACTTAGAACGGATTTTGAGTCAGGGCCGAATTAGTGAGGCCCGGTGTCTTTGACTTCAATACGGACAAAGACGCGAGCAAAAGCTAGTTTGTTGTAAAAGTGGTGAATCTTCAGTGTTATTTCTGACCTTGCGTTACCATGTTGTTTACCGGTAACCATGTCAGAGGCCCTTGAGGCGGCTTAGAAACTCTGACACTAGGGTGTGTGGGGTCGTAAGACCTTACTGACCACTTGATAAAGGAGAAGAAGAAGAATGAAAATATTAACCAAAACTCACATCATAGCTCACAGAATAAGTAAGTTGAAGTGATGGGCAGGCCATATTAGCCTTAGAACCGATGACCGTTAGGGTAGACGTATTCTTGAGTGGAGACCATGCATCGGCAAGTGTAAGGTGGGAGGGACGCCCTCAGGCTCGGTTGAGCGACGATCTTCGCAGGATAGCTTGGTAGCAACTCGATGAGAGTTGCCGCGAATCAAGCTAAGTGGCGTGCGATTGCAGAGGCCTATGATCAGCAGAGGATTGTTGCAGGCTAGTGACGATGATGATGAAGGTACGATATTATTTAGATGAAATAAAACTTGCAATGACATACATGGAAATCATTTTGTTTTTTCTTAATTATCATACTTGTACGTCTGTCATTCGTAGATCTTTGACAGTAGTTACGGATAGTCAGAAGCCAAGAAGTCTGACAACCAGTGTAACCATGGGGTACCGTGTTGCCCAGTTACTGGGTTGTGAAGGTCTGGTAGGCAGTTGCTCCATGTAAAACACTGGTATTCAGCTGCATCCGGTTAGACTGGAAGCCGACCCCAACATAGTTGGGAAAGGTTAAGCAGATGATGAATCATACTTGTACGTCATATTTCACGGTTTCAAAGTCGTTTAAAGTGTTTAAACGTAGACAAATAGGACATACTATTATTTATTTAAAAGCCATCGGTACCAGAACCCCGGGAAGTAAATAGGGCGTAAAGATAACGCTATCTTATTACCTGCTTCGTCGGGCAAAGGTGTTGGTAATGATTCACTGAAGCATGACTGAATCTTTCAATGTAGGCCCCGCCCCGTAATTATACGTTGATTGTTCTTATACTCGTATGTCATTGGATGGCAAACAAGGCCACAGCGCTTCATATTATGTTAAGTGATCACCACTACCTATAGACATCTACAATACCAGATTCCTTGTGTTGCCATCCTAAAGACAAAGTTGAAATGTTTTAAGTGCCTGTAATTACATAAAATCAATAAATTTTAAATTAATCAGCGAAACGAACAAGTCTTTAGCGATAACTTTTTTTTATATTTTTATAAAAAGAAAATATGGAAACTTGCAAGAAAGTTTTCTGAATGGGGTTTCTGAATTTGCTATTATTATTGTTGTTTATTTGCGAACGTTGTCCAGTGAACTGTTTTTTTTTTCTAATACGAGACAAATACAAACTTTTTCTAAAACTTACAACAAAAACAACTTTAGCTACTTCAATTTGTTGTTGTTTATGAATATGATGTTAAAGATTCACCTTCGTATAAAAATAATAAGTAAAAAAACTTTAAAAATCTTCCACTAATATCAATGGTTTGTAAAAATGAACTACAGACATATTTTATGGACTAATAAAAAAGTTTTGCACATAAAGTTACTCATTTTGTTTTGTTCTTTTAAAAACTTTTGATATTGTGAATACAATACAATGAATTTTATACTGTCTCGTTCATTTTAGGTGTATTGTACAAAATCTGTAGTATATAAAGAATTGTATTTATGTTTTGATAAACTTTTCAGTGGCTCAAGAACTTTTCGTTATTCTGTATAAAATCGACACGTTGTTATGAATAATAAACAATTTAACTATGGTTAAAGTCACTTTGTACCTTACAATAATAAATTAAAAGAAGAAATTATTTATGTATTTAGGGTGCGTGTGGTGTGTTTATATGTGTGTATTATTTGTTAATCTGTGATATTGTTGAAATAACTGTATTTTAGAGATTTATATTTTTATCGTCAAATAATGAAACTTATCGCATATTATTCAATATCATATTACAATATTGAAATAATGATAGTATTATAACCATATTTGCCTAATGTTGTAATGAAAGCACACTACCTATAATTTTCGAAGAGATAATTGAGCAATACCGTGGGCCGTACCTACTGTCAAAGATCTACATTTCGTGGTATAAAGATTAAAAATATAAGAAATTAGCAAAACTGACGGTACCAATGTTCCAAATAAAGAAATAAACAAGACTATGTGGGCAGACCTGCCGAATACAGTTCTCGAATAATCATATGATAATTATAATTCTTTCTTTCTTTTATCGTGTGGGCAGTAAGGTTTAACGACCTCACACACCCTAGTGTCAGAGTTTCTAAACCGCCTCAAGGACCTCTGACATGGTTACCGATGTCAGTGATGTCCAAGATTAACTTAGAAAAGTACATATGAATTAGAAAAGGTCACATTGGTACTTGCCCGTGCCCGGTTGCGAACCCACAACGGGCAGGAGCCTTAACCACTGGGCCATCACGACATAATCCATCGATAATTCTATTTGGAATATAACTGAGTCTACAAGGTCAATGTCTATAGCCGAAATGTGGAAACGTTAACTTATACGTTTACGTAACGACTTGTTTATGCTTTCGCAAGTTATGACTATATAAGTTATGACATAATTTAAATGATATATTATATTACCCATTTCCAATGTCTTAATTGGAATTCCGTTTCTCACGAAATATAAAAGGTAGTGACGAATTACCTAATATAATAGAAGGCCTGTGTAATACATAACTGCCTAGTTAGCCTAGAGGTCCTAAGCGGGACTGCTACGCTAGTGGTCTTAGAATTTGTGAATTTGTTTGTTTGTTTGTTTATTACATTTTACGTATTTTATTGCCCCGTTTTGGTCTCGAGGTCGCAAGCGCGACTGCTGAGCAAGGAGTCCCGGGTTCGATTCCCAGGTCGGGCAAAAAGTGTTATTGGGTTTTTCCATTAAGAATTTCTCAGTAGCAGCCCGGAGTTTGGAAGTTGGTGGTGTGACCCCCGTGTCTCATAAAGCACGTAAAGCCGTTGGTCCTGCGCCTGTTCTCTCTCCGGTCGTGTCGGATTGCCGTCCCATCGGGTTATGAGAGTTAGGGAAGAGAACCTGTGTTTGCGCACACACTTGTGCACTATAATATCGCCTGCGTACGTGGCTAGTCTGCATTAAGAGCCGCCGTGGCCGGAATCGGCCTGGAGAATTGCGCATTTTACGTCTACTTCTGGACCGATCATTATGAAATTTTGCAGCATACTCGTTGTCAGAGCACAGAAAAAGACAGGTTACCGTTTATAACAAAAAAAAGTTGTGTTCCATAGTGACAGTTAGAAAATAACTTTTAACGTGAGCGAAACCGCGGGCAAAAGTCAAGTATCTTTATGTTTCTTTCGGTGTGTAATAAGGTGTAATTATTTATCGGACTTCCTATCCGGATAGTTGTCGTTATAGATAATAATCTTATTACGCTAGAGGTCTTGGGTTCGATTCCCAGGTCAAGAAAAGTGTTATTGGGGCTTTCTATGAAATTCAACTCGGAGTTAGGATTGTGCCCGGTTGATGGCGATAGGTTCGCTCCCTATTACATGGGACCTAAACATACCGGCGAACTGTGGATGTACATTGGTACACGTCTGCTTAACCTTTCGGGGAATACAGGCGTGGTGGTACACACACAGTTTGCCGGTATGTTTAGGTCCCATATAGTAGAGGGCGAGCCTATTGCCATTATTACTAGGCCATTATTTTCCCTATCAAATAATGCTATGTCGTCGTTACCATCAAATCAAAAAGCAAGGAATGTAAAGCAAGCTTTCAAAGCTATAATAATATTAGGTATATACAACGTAATTTATGAGAGGAACGATTCAGAAAAATGGCTAGCCTAACTTTATGAACTGCCTTTCAAACTTTTAATCAATTCACTCCAAAGTTGTTGGGGCAAATAAATAAGAGGCAGTTTTTTCTTTTTTATAATTTAGGACACTGGTAGCATTGGTGTCTAAGTAGGCTAAAAGTAGAAAAAAAGAATGAAATAAGAATTGCTTACTGTTGCTTATTTTGTCTTATTGATGGTATTATTATTTTAAACAAGCGAACTACCCGTCACTTCGTCCGCCTGGATTATTTCACCCGCTAACTTACGGTTTTGGATACTACTAACTAACTAACCAACTAAGCGTATGTAGTATACAAAATATTGTAGCTATCTATTGCGAAAAATGATATGACAGTTGACAGCACGGCATGGAAAAAGAAAACGTGTTGCGCTGATCCCAAGTAACATGGGATAAGGGCAACATGATGATGATAATGATACATCCATTATAATGAATATTATTTGGGCCCAGTAGATGGCTACGTTTATTCCTACATCAGAGGCGTCATTCAGTTTGCCAAGGGTGCAGGTAAACAGACAATTGAGACACTCCAGCGTATTTTTTTTTCTTTTTTTTTTTTTCTTTTTTTTTTTTTCTTTTTATAGACGGGAAATCTTCAAATAACTTCCCCCGCCCTGGGCGGGGCGGGAGGGAGTGTCAGACTTTTACTGACTAAAACCCGTCTATGTTCCTTCATGTGCCCTTTGCGTTCCGGGGGCGCGGTATCTCTTTCGAACAACCCGCAGCCCCGGCAGGCATCGGCCCTCAGTGGCCCCATCCAATTTTGCTGACATCTCTTTGAGGCGCGCGTGGAACATGAACGCGCCGTCGACACGGTCTGTTGTTGTTTAGTGAACGTACGGAGGACGGTGAGCTACCCATTGCTCACCGTCCCCAATAAATTACTATGCCTTGTACACTGTATGAATTTTAACTCTCTGCTCACCGCCTAATGTTAAAAATCCTACAGTAGAATTTACAAAGTAATCCTATCCTACTACTATTATAAAGGCGAAAGTTTGTAGGTATGGATGTATGGATGTATGGATGTATGGATGTTTGTTACTCTTTCACGCTTAAACGGCTGAATGGATCTGGATGAAATTTGGCACAAAGATAGATTATAGTCTGGAATAACACATAGGCTACTTTTTATCCCGGGAAAATGTACGGTACCCGTAGGATAACACATCAACTGTGACGCGGACGAAGTCGCGGGCAGAAGCTAGTATTCAAATAATACTGTTTTAAGAAATCGTGGTAGAGTCTCGGGATCATCTACTACATTACTTCCTCTATCTCTACTAAAAATTTCAGTATCAAAATTAAAATAAAAATAAATAAAATAAATATCTTTGGGACAACTCACACACGGCTATCTGATCCCAAGCTAAGCAGAGCTTGTGTTATGGTAACCAGACAACTGATATACATACTTATATATTTTATAAATACATACATATTATAGATAAATCACACCCAGACACAGAACAAACAATCATGCTCATCACACAAAGTTTGTCCTGGGTGGGAATCGAACCCACGACCTCCGGCTTAGCAGTCAGGGCCACTAACCACTAGACCAACAGGCCCGATTCGAAAATTCGTGTTCAAATGACGTAGGTCTCGCGACTCCGGGCTCTCAGACCAAGTGTTACATTACTCTAATATGCAGAATATGTGTAAATGCTATTAGTAAATCCTCTAGAACTATTCTGTACGTGTTTCAGACGATGACAGTTGGATTTGTAAGATGTAAGTAGCGTGTTCAGACGTATGATTTACATTGTGTGTGAAGAGTATTCTGTAATATATAGTTTTACAATTCGAATTAATTTTGTAGGTACTGTGTTGTTGTACATACACAAATACATACAATGTATATGTTTATCACGACTTTATTACTCGTAGGGTTAGGCAGAGGTGTACCAATGCACACCCACAGTTCGCCGGCATGTTTAGGTCCTACGTAATAGGTTATTTTGTTGCAATTAGAGCAATAACCTAAATACGTGGTGCAAGGGATAAGTAATGAAAACTTATATTTGTTAGCTATACATTAATAAATCTAAGTTCTTTACCAAAATAAAAATATGTCACTGAAGTCAACGATCGTTCTTTTTCAGTCAACAGCTAGCGTCTCCTTATTGTCCAAGTTATACAAACTTCTGTTTTTTATTGACTACAAATTAAGAAGTTCTGTTCATTATTTACTTAAAATAATGGTCGCCCCAGAATGCCTGGCGATATATTTTTATAGTTTAAGTTTTAATTACTGAATTTAATTACGGATCGCTTTGATTTAAATGGATTTGTTTATATTTTGGTTTGAAGCGGTCATTGGCTTTGTTGTTTGTGAATTCTGGTCAACTGCTAAGATGATTTTTTTCGTTGAAATAAGGGAAAAGCTTTTACATTATTGGGCACAGGAGATGCGAGAGAGGGCACATGTTTTAAATAATTATGGTAAAATATTTTTTTGTGACTCATTTATGTCTTATTCGTATAAATGTTATAGGAACACATAATAACACAGACACTATCACGGTACAGGATCGGTGGTCAATCTACACAGTAGAAACGCTGATTAATTGAATATATTGCGTAATAATATTTTGAGTATAATTTTAATTCAATATTTTATATTATAAAAAAACCCGCTGTCAAAACTGTCAAGTCCTATCATTCAATTTTAGAACGTTGTTTTATCTCAAAGGAATTGTAACTATTTAAATAAGGTTGGACATGGGTAAACCAGCCAGTCCTTTCAGTACCAACGTGTTTACACTTTTGAAAACTATATTCATATTAAAACAAAAAAAAACATAGTCAATCTTTCTATTTTTTAATAAACCAGGGATATAGAGGTCAGAGTGCACAGAACGCCGGGGGCCAGCAATTAAGTTGCAGATTTCCCCGGACATCGGACAATTTTATTATAACCTCGTTCCGATGCACTGGAAAAAAGATCTAAGAAGTATGTTCAAACGCCTTTGCCTTTTATTAAAGTTGACCTACATAGACAATGTGGAATATTTTTGGCGGGACTCTGATGTTTGATTTTAGAACACTGTGTTTTTAATTTAATTTTATGATGGTTTTTATATTATTTTTTCGTTTTGTTGGTTTCATAATATTTTCGACCCGATTGAGAACGCAGGAAGACGCTGGATGCAGGCCGCTTCAAACCGGTCTTTTTGGAAATCTATGGGGAGGCCTATGTCCAGCAGTAGACGATGTCAAAAAGTGTTAGCGGGTTATTCTATGAAATTTTCAGTAGCAGCTTGGAATTAGAATTTGGGCCCGGTTAATGGCAATAGGCTCGCCTCCTATTACATGGGACCTTAATATACCTTAATATACTATATATTGTGGGTCTCTGCCTATAAGCCCTTGGGGCAAACAGGGATGATGGTATGTACATATGTGTGTACCTATTGGATCAAGTCTCATGTCTTTTGCTTACAATGCTTTTTTTTACTTTAAATATTCTCATTTGAAAAAATATTCAAAGTAGCAATTGTGGTAATTTAAAATGGCCACTTATTACCACTTCAGCTATCACATTAATAGTCCTTTCACAAACCAATATCCGACATCCACAGTATTATCATAACGTTATGCATTTCCGAAGTAGAATGTTCTGTACCTACTTAAAAACACGTACAACTGGTTGTTACAAGACAAATGATAAGAAATGTTACTGATAACAAGGCATTAGGTCTTGATGTAGTGTAAGGATATGTCTGACATTATGTTGGTGATAACGTGGGCTTTTCCGTTATGACACACTTGTATTATTTAGAGTGACGTCGTGATGGCTCAGCGGTTAAGGCGCCCGCCTCTCATGCACGAGGTTGTGGGTTCGCAAGCGGGCACACACCCTAGTGTCAGAGTTTCTAAACCGCCTCAAGGGCGTCTGACATGGTTACCGATGTCCAAGTCCAAGATAAACTTATAAAGTACATATGAATTAGAAAAAGTCACATTGGTACTTGCTCGTGCCCGGTTGCAAGTCCATAGACTCGTGCATGAGAGCGATCTTAACCATCACGATTGTTAGACTACTCTTGCAAAAATCTACGAAATTTAAAAAAATATTAAGCCAGCCGAATACGTCATTCATTCAACGGATGATAAAGTACACATTCGCTAATGACACGGGAGCCTTAATCGCTAGGCCATCACGACATTACCTTAGACCATCGAAATTGGTGAAAGAAAACAGAGAAAATCTGGACTCTTATAAGTCTGAAATCCCCAATTCGGCGTGACCAAACGTGGTGATCAACACTCGTGCCTTCTCTGTATGCGAAGACGCCTTTGTTCCGCAGTGAGACAATATTATCTTTTGTTTCCACGTAAGAAAGAAAGAAATAAAAACCATTTATTCTTGCGAAAGCGACGCACAACACAAAAAATTAAAAACTAATAAAACGTAACGTAACGTAAAATTATAAGTACCTATCTCAAAGCTGACTTCATGCCAAAACAATATGCAATACAATCAAAAGATGGCCCCTTTAGCGTACAATGTATCCCTATAACTAATCTCGCAGCGTGATATTATAGCCGCGAGACGACTCCCGGCCACCGTAGGCGCGGGTCTGTGGACGGTGAGCAATGGGTAGCTCACCGTCCGTACGTTCACTAAGCAACGACAGACCGTGCCGACGGCGCGTTCGTGTTCCACGCGCGCCTCAAAGAGATGTCAGCAAAATTGGATGGGGCCACTGAGGGCCGATGCCTGCCGGGGCTGCGGGTTGTTCGAAAGAGATACCGCGCCCCCGGAACGCAAAGGGCACATGAAGGAACATAGACGGGTTTTAGTCAGTAAAAGTCTGACACTCCCTCCCGCCCCGCCCAGGGCGGGGGAAGTTATTTGATGATTTCCCGTCTATAAAAAAAAAGCGTGATATTATCAGGCTAAGATGCGGATGCTGCATCCTGTCTTCCTAATGGATTATCCATTAGCAATTTTTTATGGAAACGCTTTATTCTTTCTCAGCAAATCGTAAATATAAAGTGTTTGTAAAAGTGCGTGTTTGTTTGTCATTTCTTCAAAGAAACGTTTTGTTGTTGATGGTATTTGGCAGGAAGGTATCTTGAACAGGGAGACCATTTTATTAACCGTCTTTGAGTTTTATTTCGTTTTTGATCTTGTAAATTAACTTCATATACCTTCACGACCTTTGTTCTCTCGCATGGACTAGTAAGTACAATGTAATACAATAGCGATTTTTCCCACCAAAAATAAAAGTAGTTACCCAGCAAAAAATGCTGTTCAATATTAGGACTTGATGGGCAGTATGTATAGTTGATGGCTATGTGATGTGTGTTGAAAAAGAATCTAACATTGACGCTAGCAAGTACGCACCTTGTTCCCTTTACGAGACTCTTTCTCTACCTATTCTCATTTTAACCATGCCAAAATCACGTAGTTCTTGCATCTCTTAAGCCATTGCCAAAAAGCAGTTATAAATCATCTATACTAATATTATAAAGAGGTAAGACTTCTTGTTAATTTATTCGTATCGAACAAGCTCCGAAGCTGCTGAATGAATTTTTAACATAAATTATTCTTTAGTATATAACATCACTCTGCGACACACGGGGCGAAGCAGTACCTAAACAAAGATGTTAACGCGTGATGTAGCTTAACGCGTGTGAAATAAGCCACACGTACGAAGTCGCGGGCGCAAGTTAGTAAAGTAAACAACCATAAATTTTAATAGTGGTCATATTTAAACAAACACCCATTTCTTGAGCCAAAAAATAACTACAACTCCACCCACTAATGTCAAAGCCTACCAAAAAATAACAGATCAGTAAAATTTCTCCGTCGATTGATTTTAACAACTTTCTCAGATAACTGACGACATGTTTTCCCAGCCAGGGACGGACCGTAAATTCGTGGGGCCCTGGGCTAACAGTACTTAGGGGCCCCATCTAATAAACCAAACTTATGGTCATTAAAAAAAAACAGTTTGCTATGATAATGTACATGGTTTCTGTAGGAAACAAATTGGGACAATCATAACAAATGTATTTTTTAAAATTTTAGTTTTGTCATCAATGAGGGTTGGGGCCCCTTATATTCATGGGGCCCTGGGCTGCAGCACAAAAAGCCTATATATGGATATACTCAATACTCATTTTTTTATTGCATTCCATAATGTACATAATGATCTTAACAATAGGGACTATTTTAACATTACTTTGCTCGTATTTTTTGTATGTGGGATTTCCAATTAATGTGAGTGTCTATTGACAGTCCGAGGAGGGTGAAATCATTTACTTGTTCTATTTCGATATTGTTGAAAGTATATTTAAGTTTTAAGGGGGCTTTTTGGTGGGGGTGGAAATCCGCCCCTGTTCCCAACGTTAGTGTTGAAACATGTTTATATATTGTCTTTCCACAACATTAAGTTAATGTGTTCCTGAATACAGGCTGTATAAAATGGTGGTAGACTGAAATTTTACTCCGCCGAAGATTAGGCCAGTCGTTATGACCTTGAGAATGTTGGGAAGAATATTATGTTTGGTTATAATGCTTTTATGCGACGTTTATGCGACATGAAGTTGTTTTTTAGTGTTGTTAGTTTTGTTAAAGTGTTGATAGCATTTGTAGAATGTTGTGGTACATAACGGTGACGCCACACAAACGTAATTTTGTGAGTTGAGACGCGCGGTTTTTAAGCCGCGTTATTTACTTTTCACTGAAACTGACAACTCATTTTGCGTCACCGTGTGAGCAAAAGAGGAGTTTTGTATGAAACCGAATGTAGCAGAGATTACGCGATTTGGTCTGTAATGAAAAGTATAAGATTCCCACTAGATCGTTTCGTCATCAATCAATGCCGTTTCGACGAATGGACGGCTAATCTCAATAGAGACTTCTCAAGTACGCAGAAAATATTATACAGCGCAAGTGTGTGCGCAATCATAGATGCACTTCCTTTTCCCTTGTTCCCATAGTCCGATGGGGCGGCAATACGACTAGTATACGAATAGTATAGGCCAGAGCTTCGCAACCTGAGGCGCCGTAGAAAATAGGGGAGCATCGAGACGTTCCTCTGAACTTCAAAAAATTCAACAAACTATAGTCTATTCAATTTATTGATTAACATTATATTAAAATGTATGCTATTATAGAAGGGAAGTAGGTACGCGCAAGGGGCGTTATTAGTTTTTTGTAGTCAGTACCTAAGAGTCTGACAAATTTCTAAACTTTTTAGTGCGCCGTGGACTGAAAAAGGTTGTATAGGCTATATAATATCACGCTACGATTCACAGGAGCAGCAGAGTAACCAAAGACGCGAAAAAACCACGTAGTAATCCCGGGCTGAAGCTTGTTTTTCACAAAAGTAAGTGGTTCAGCTGACACTCAAAGCATGAGAACTTCCCATACTTTGTCAAATCCGTTGGAATAAGCTTCGATATCATCCCTGATACAAGCACTCAGCCACAGTAAACACTATCAGGAATCTGTGTGTCCACTCAACAAGCGAATTTGTAAAGTGATCCGCCCGGCGGTGCATTATCCACTTTAGCGTCATTCCATTACCGCGGATAAGGCGGCGGGCGGACCTGCGTTTTTATTTGGACGTTTTTTTTTAAGAGCTCATTTTTCTTTGTTATCTTTGTTTGTTTGTCATTGTGTTGAAGCGGTTGTAACTATAACCGCTTAAAAATAATAAAGCTAAGATGCCTGAGTAACTACACAGATTTTTTTTTAAGCGTGGGAAATCTTCAAGTGACTTTTTCGCTCTGGGCGGAGCGGAAGAGAGTGTCAGACTCTTACTGCCTAAAACTCATTCGTGTTCCTCCTAAAGCCCTTTGCGTTTCAGGGCCGCAGTGTAAAAGTAGTCTAGTTCTATGTACAAAATACTGCGTAATTCAAAATATCGTATGGAGTAGAATAAAAACATTATAATTTTTAAATTAGGTTATTTGTAGGGAAACTGATTAAGATATAGGTGAGCTTATCCTAACTACAAAATTTTATCGGGATGCATTTTTATTTAACAAAGTATGGCTAGGTTTTCTCGCGATATATTCCTTCAGTGCAGTAATGTCCAAGATTGATACTTGCCCGTCCCGGTTGCGAACCCACAGTCTCGTGCATGAAAGGCAGGCTCCTTAACCATCACGATGATTGCTAGAATATCTCTGTAAAAAATAGAATAAAAAAAAAGAAACCACTCAAAAACGTCATCTATTCAACAGACAATAAAATATACATTCGCTAATAACGTCGTGTCTGTGCAAGCCCTTACCATGGTTTCAAATATAATGACGCAAACATTTCCATAATCTATAGTATTATCTTCATTTCTATTACCACCAGTAGGTCAGTAGGATTCCAAATGTGTTTTTGACCGACTATGAATAAAAGGGTCATGGTTTTAATGTGTGTATGTTTGTGTCATCTTTAGCGAAACCGCTAAGCTTATTTGGATGTGCTTTATATGGTCAAAGTGAAGGTTGTTTTAGTAAAAGAGATTTGTTAATCAAGATTTGGCAATTCGATTCGCGTAGTGGGTTTTTTTGGGCTTAAAATAGCTTGGATTAAGATTTTGTTATGATGATGAAATGCAAGATTTTTTATAGATTAAGCAAATCATTGTGAAGTCTTTTTAGGGTTCCGCACATAAAGCACAATAGCAAACGAGAGCCTATTACTAAGATTTCGCTGTCTGGCCATTCGTCAGTCACACACAGGCCTGTGTCGTTTTGAGCCGTAATACGCACACTTGACATTTAGATTTTGTAAAAATATGTCCATTTTCTTTAAATTATTTATGACTATAGAGCACCTAGGTCTGCTACAACAATAAAAAATATAAAGGCAAAAATATATGGAGGTCTCTATATACGGGTACAAGTAGGCACATATAGAGTTATTACATTATCACCATGTATTAAATAATCGCATGTTTAACTATGTGGTGTTAAATATTGTGTGCACAGAACCCCTCATGTCCACCCAACGCGCATTTGGCTAGTTATTCTTTTTTATTCCCCTTGCAATATAGAAAAAATAACAAGCAAGCCATTTTTATTAGAAAAAGATAAAGTGAGGATGGTTTTTTTATTGTATTTGTTTATATCAGTCGTTAAATTCGATGTACAAGCACTGAGATATATGTCTAAGAATGACTCTGGTTACTGGTTTTCACTACATCGTAAAGGGATGCCTCTGATAAGCCTTGATGATCGTCTGTCTGGGCTTATAAAATAATAATAAAAAGAATACTAGCCTATTATTGTCTTACTGAAAGGCAAAGCCCTCTTTTCGAACAGAGAAGGCACAAGTAATGATCTACGCTTGCTCAAGGTTGATTGGCGATTTTAAACTTATAAGTAGTAACTTATACTAATAACTGCCCCGTTGGTCTCGTGGTCGCAAGTGCGACTGCTGTGCAAGGGGTCCCGGGTTCGATTCCCAGGTCGGGCAAAAAGTGTTATTGGGTTTTTCTATGAAATTCGCAGTAGCAGCTCGGAGTTTGGATTTGTGCCCGGTTAATGGCAATAGGCTCGCCCCCTAGTACATGGGATATAAATATACCGGCGAACTGTGGGTGTACATTGGTACACCTCTGCCTAACCCTTCGGGGAATACAGGCGTGATGGTATATTTTTTTTATACTAATAATATTTAAAAGAGGAAAGATTTTTTTTAAATGTTTTCTTGTACCAAATAGTCTCTAAAACTACTGGACCGATTTTAACTAATTTTTCACCAATTGATAGCTACATTATTCCTGAGCAACATAGGCTATATAACATCACGCCACGACACACGGAAGCGGAGCAGAACTAAAGCGACGCAGACGGAGTCGCGGGTAGTTCACTAGTAAATAATATAAGTCCAGGTTTCTGGAATTGTTTCTGGTTTCTTGAGATTTTTACAAAAAATATCACTGTTGTTCTAGAAATATAAATCGTAAAACTATTTATGACTAATTTCAAAGTCTATTATGTGGATGTCATGTTTTATGGCCTGCCTAAACAGGGGAGACGAACTTTATTTACCTCTAACTTGGTTTCCTTATATGAAAGTGACATGAAAGGCCATATTTCTTTGTCTTATAATACCCACTTAAATGTTTTGTTCAATTATTTGCCTTTGTTCTCTATTATTACACACATACCATCACGTCTTTATTCTCCAAAGGATTACGCAGAGATGTACCAATTGCACAACCACAGTTTACTCCAGTATGTTTTAGGTCCCATGTAGGGGCGAGCCTACTGCCATTAACCGGGCACAAACGCTAACTCCGAGCTGCTATTGAGAATTTTATAGAAAAACCCAACACTGCTCGACCTGAAAATCGAACGTTATACCTCTAGCGTTGCAGTCACGCTTAAGACCACTAGGCTAATGAGGTAGTTAGGAGGAACATGGACGGGTTTTAGTCAGTAAGCGTCTGACACTTCCTTTCGCTCCGCCCAGAGCGATAGAAGTCATTTAATGATTACACATCCTGGAAAAAAAATCTAGATAAGTACAATAAAAAACAGACATATCTACGTATTATTGTAAATAATAATTAATAAGAGATAATAGGTTAGTAAAACTAACAAACGAATAAAAGTAACCAATAAAAAGTAAATAAAATGAGTAGTACCAATGTTTTACCAAGACAAATATTTTTGAAGACCTCTTAGGGAATAGACGAGGAGGATTGATGATAATAATTATCCATCGATGTGGTCGGTGTTATGGTACCTATTTTAATTAAGTTTAGGGAGAGCACTGAAAATGAATAGCTCGGAAAGTAAATATGTATTTGGAAATGAATAGCATTAAAAATGCGATCGTAATTATACAAAACTAATTAAACAGTAGTCTATGCCCTTTCTTCGGTACCAAATTTCATCAAAATCGGATCAGCTTTTTAATCGTAAAAGCATAACAGGCAGACAGAGTTACTTTCGCATTTATAATATTAGAGAATGGAAGTATGGATAATATAAGGTAATTTATTTTCCTTTTAAATTGTGTTACATAAGCTTCATAATATCGATAATGCACATTAACTCTCCATGAAGGATATCCGTGCCCGGTAACGACGTGGACCATTATACGTCATATCATAATGTTTGCAATTTTAAACATTAATGTCGTATTAGTGTTTAAAGAATTTTATGCCGTAAGTTTAGGTATGTTAGAAAGATAGCTAGACTTAGATCTAGATTAGGACTAAAACCATTTTAGTGTGTCCGTAGAGTTTCTTGCTCATTCTTCTATAAAGAGACCTTCTTACGTTTTCGAATGATCACACTTTTGAATCGTTAAGAAACATACATACATAAACCCACGCCTTTTTCCCATGGGGGTAGGCAGAAACCACAGAACGCCACCTGCTACGATCCTTACATAGGTACTACTTTCGCCTCGTCCACGTTCATACATCTGGTCATACAAGCACGCCGGTTACGAGAACTGCACACCCGACATAGAAAAGAAAAAAAAAATCGGTTCAAGTAATCGGTTAGATAAACATTCTGTCTAACTAACTGATTTCTTGACGAAGCAAAAGTGCCTGTAACTGCGCGATCAAACTAAAGTGTTTGTTTTAATGTCATTTCTTTTTGCATTTGCGTGAATATTGTTACATTCACGAGAACAAAGTCGCGGTGAACAGCTAGTACTTACATGAAATAGTTTTTTTTTATTACTTGGCCATTGACAATAACACAGTTTAGTACCTAGTAAAGAGTATGGATTCCCTGAATATATTCTACTAGCAACTGCCCTCGACTTCGTCCGTGTGGCTTATTTCATCCGCATTAAGTTACGTCTGTTACTGCTCCGCTCGCATTTATCGTATCGTCAAAGTCAAAGTCAAATCATTTATTTCAATTAGACTATTAAAAGGCACTTTTGAACGTCATTACATTTAAAAATTATTAATATTGAATCTAGTTGCCCATTCCAAATGGTAGTTTCGTATGGAGAAGAACGGGCAAGAAACTCCATACATACTCTTTTAAAAAAAAATTGGTTGCCTGTAAAGTCGGTATACGGGCGAAAGTTTTACGTGACAACGACTTTGAGTGCTAAAATAATTTTAATGTGAATATTCATTCGTATAGTAGTGCCTTTCACTTTTTATGTCTGTCTCTCTCGCTCTTAGGCGGGCTAACCATGCCCGAGTGGAAGGGACGCGTGCCTCTCACTCGCTCTCATTGTGAGCGCATAACGTGAGCGGAGCGTAACGCAGTTTCTTGAAGTGTCACCCGGCAAACCAATTTATAAGACGTTGTCACGTCAAAATGTATTACAATAAGTTGTACAGTTACATTGATTCCATTAGATAATATAAATGTCAAAACGATCTGTCAAAAATAAAAAGTCACTCAAAATACTACAACGTTGTGATGTTATATAGCCTATAACACTCACAAACTTTACCTTTTTACAATATTATTTTAGTATAGATGATATGGTTAGACCACTTAGCGTACTCATATGATAAACGAGTAAAACTTGGGGATCTTCCATAAATATATGAGGAGCACGATTTTATCGTGATACTGGATCTGTTACTTTGATGTATCTAGGTTAGTTTGAAGGCTATGCCACGGTGGGTGGCGCAGCGAGGGCGAATGGCTATCTGATTGTGGAATTATATTTGCAACTGTTTTTCTGCATTCGTTTGTATAAAGTAGCAGCGTTTTAAAAAGAGAAAAAGATTTGTTATGATAGTGGGTTGTGTGGGTTTAGTTTCTAGGATAAGTAAATGAAGAATAATTGTAAAGAAGCCTTTGGATTGCACAATCGTGTACCAGAGGCATTGAAGCCAGCGGTAGAAACGCCACGATATCTTACTTGCCTGAAGGAAATCTTTGTAGATACTCCATCTTTGATGGTATTCATTTGCAATTCTTTCAGCGTTTTGCAAATTAACAAGGTGAAATAATGGAAACATCCTGCTGCCCGTAAAGCAACCTAAAATATATTAACTTTTAAACCTGTCAGAATGTTTCATGTCCGCCATTTTGAGTATCAGTTTTTGATTTAAATATGATTAATTTCCGTATTGAGTATGCAACCCTGGATGGCAGTAAGATTGGTCATTGTGGCTATATTTAGGTGAGGCCTATGTCCAGCAGTGGACGTCATTAGGCTGATATGGTGATGATGAAGTAACGAGCCAGAATGCGTGTTATTCGGTGGCCATTTTGTTTTCTTTTGACATATTAGAATATTAGAAGGCATTTTTTTAAGAAGAGCTTCTCTTCACAAATACCTGTCAATTTCGCTGTCAAGCAAGTAAACGATTGAACTGTAGTCGCTCCCGCTAACAACATACAACAACCTTAAACCACAATTCAAGATATATTCTGATGGTTACAAGTTGGTACAGAATATCGACCATTGAACCTAAACTTCTGCTTATCCCTAATTTACATCGGTTTCGTGCGCTTGCAAACGTTTAGGAACTCGCGAAATAGTTTATGTGCTTCAAGTTTTGACGTGTACAAGGTTTAATGGTTTTTTTTTGCATGGGTTGCTAAGATTTGGGTTAATAGATATTAAAATGTATTTTGATTATGTTATGGCTTACATTAGGAGGAAAGAAAAATAGTTGAATCACGAACAATAAACAAATACATTTAAATTGTCTACAGAAGCAAGTAAGGGTGGGTCATTTATATAGTAGGTACCTACTTCCATTCACCGGACCTATCATTGTTTCTATCTTTTGGAAGGACGTTCACTGCAGGACATAAGCCTTCGTTTAGACGATGTGATGATGAATTCTGTGACGATAGAGTATACATAATTTGCACTATAGGTCTATGAAATTTCTCTAGTAGGTATGTCTTATTAAGGAATTTCTCGGTAGCAATCCAAAATCTGGAATTATGCCTGATTAATGGCAAATTGGGAATCGCCTGATCACTGGGACGTAAAAATTGTTGGTGAAATGTGAATGTAGGGATTACATAGTTTTGTCTAACCGTTTCTATAAAGATGATGTTAAACTAGTAGGTATTATAAATGTGCCGCTTTTATTGAAAAGTCTTAATATTTTTTTATGGGAAAAGTTTCTTGTTAGAAGTTTTGACTATTATATGATCTATGCATTAATACCCGTGCTATAAAATTTTAGGGGACGGGAATCGATGAACTATTAATTATAGGTTATAGGTCTATACTACGATATAACGCATCGGTGTTGACATTTTTCCCTTGTAAAAAGCCATCCAATTTCCCAAAAAACATTTTTCCGAAATGACTGAGATTTTTACATAAAATATAGTTTATTGATAGTAGACTTTGGACATTTATGTTTTAGAGTTATAGTTTATTTCGGCTACAGGGAATGTTGTAGAAAAAATGCTCTTTTAGTTATCTAAACTAATTTTATAAAGGCATAAGATTTGTTTGTTTGTTTGTAACGAATAGGCTCCAAAACTACTGGACCGATTTTAACAATTTTTTCACCAATAGATAGCTTCCTTATTCCCGAATAACATAGTCTGGCTATATAACATCACTCTACGAGTCACGGGGGGACCATTAACCATATACGTAACTTATGGCGGGTGAAATAAGCAACGTCTGACGTCTGACGACACGGTTGGCGCAGTGGTCGAGCGATCGACTGCCGCGCTGCGTGTCGCGGGTTCGAATCCCGCACGGTACAAATATTTGTTTGATCTACAGATAGTTGTTCCGGGTCTGCAGTGCGATTCTCTAAAATGCAAACTCGAAAACGAGTCTCACTAAAGTGATCGCGCTCACTTCGATAACGAACCAACCTGTCATTGGTTTAGTATTTGTTCGCCGTGGTGACGTCGCCGGGCGTGATCGTGTTTAACAGAATACCATTTTGTTATCTCGCTGCGGATTCAGCTTTTGGATTACGAAGTGAGGCTTAGAGAATCTGCACACTGCTGGTCGTTTGTGTATGTGAGTTTATGTGTTTGTAAACGCACCCACGATACAGGAGAAATTCCTAGTGTGAGGCAACGTTTTTTTTAAAAGAAAAGAACAAGAACGCGGGCGAAGTCGCGGGCAGTTTGCTATAGTTAGATATTTTAACAACATTGCATTTAGGCACTTACGTTTTAGTTTTTTTTGTATTTCATTTTTAAATCTCGCAGCTTCGAAATGTGCACTAAAACTAACTTGACAGTTTATTTTCAGTTGGATTCGTTGATCGTGTACTGTTAAATAAAAAGGTTCTCATAAAGTGTTCCAATACTTTTTACTGTAAAATTTAGACTTAGAAGGTTACGTTGAATGCGGTTTTTATATCTTTCAACATTCATCTAAACCTGGTTATATAGACCTACGAGAAATAAACTTTGAGGATTTAAAATCTTAAACGAGATTTTGAATTCAACGTTTTCATAACAGCCTATAGCCGTTCACTGCTGAACGTCTTCTCAAAGATTTTTGAATTATCTATACATATAATAAAATCGTAGCGATGTCAAAACTGTACATTTAATATTTTTGGAAAAGAGTGATTGCAACGAGGTCGGGGAATGATTCTAATGCCGAAAATATATTTTTTTAAATTTTTGTCTGTTTGTCTGTTTGTTTGTGAACGCATCACGCAAATACTGCCGGACAGATTCTGTTAAATTTTAGTATATATATTCCACATGGGCCAAATTTTGCCGTAGGCTATAAATTATCACGCTATCTGCTTTAGGGGATGGGTAATGTTGCATTATATTGTATTTTCCTACAGATTACGACGGGTTTTTGTAAAAAGACGAGAAACAATATAAGAATGCTTTAGATAGCTGAGGATTGAACTGCTGAAATATTTATTATCACGCTATACCTTCAAGGAGCTAAACAGTAAATCATGGCAAACTAGAACGGCAATTTTAGAACACTTTCCATCGAAGCATGTGGTCTAATGGTTCGACAACCGCCTTCTGAGTTGTTGGGCTTGAGTTCGGTCCCCAATAAGTGTTTCACTTTTTGCGTTTTTTTTAATTTTATCTTTGAACTAGCTGTTGCCCGCGGCTTCGCTCACGTGGACCTAAGTGATACTTAACTAATTAAGTATTGAATACTATGTCATCATAATCTTCCAAGGATGTCGAATGGTTGCTAAGGAGTAACTTTTGTGGGTTTTAGGAATTTGTCTGTAGACGCCTGGAGTCTGGATTTGTGCCCGGTTAGCAATGGGCTTACGCCATACCTGGGACTAAAACATATTTGGCGTAAGGAGCCATAGGCTTTCGAAAATACTATGTGATGTGATTTACTTAGTTTTTCTTTCTCGAACCATTGAAAAGCATCTTTAATAGGTACTGCTTTAACAACCTCACACTGTAGCTTGGATCGGTCTAGTATCAAGACCGTAGAAATGAATCTGGTAATCAGAACAACTGCCAAGATAATCTGAGCTTCGTGTTAAAACCAAATTAATAAAATGGTTTTGGGAGAAACTATGGACAGTAAGCAAGACTTATGAAAACGCTAAGCAAAGTTTTACCTCTCAAATTACCCTACATCTTTTGCAGAATGACGGTAATGTAAATAATGTATTTCCATTTAGAAGTAATTTTTAAATCTAGTATAATTCTTCTGTTTACAGTACCTACCTATTAAAAGAAAATCTATATGCAATGCATGATACATGATTGATGCATGATTCTACATGTATCCTAAGAACTTGAAGTCTGTGAGACATTCAACGGCAAAAAATGACTGTTAAAGAATTTTTAAATAGGTGAAATTGATTTTGGTACACTTTCTGTAGTTGCAATTTTTTTTTCTGTTTAGCTATTTGGATAGAAGTACACTTTTTTGGTAGCGTAACTCAGTCCAGACAGTAAAATGTTGCACACAAAACGTTTGCAGATAAATCGTCCAACACTTGTATGAAGTGAAATGTCGAGGTTGATAGGCCCACGGGCTGCGAACCCTATTTTTTAAGCCTAGTAAGTTATCAAATTATTTCTGCCGCTCTGGCGGAAGGGACACTGGCCCGGAAGGGCCAGTGCCTACCAGGGTTGTGGAATTTGTTTGAAAGAGTTACTGCGACCTTGGAACGCAAAGGGCATCAGGAGAAACACGGATGGGTTTTAGTCAGTGAGACACTCCCTTGCGCTCCGCCCAGAGCGGAGGAAGTCATTTGATTATTTCCCATCCTTAACCCATTTAGATTAAGTAAAATAATTGAGGGTAGTGGTCCAATTTTTAAGTTATGGTTGTCTTTTTTCACTTATTTTAATAGTAGATAGATAGTGCTACAAAATCATAGCCATTTAAATGGGTAAATCCAGTAGTCTAACCATTTATAAGTACAGGTAGGTACACCTTTTCCCTTTTTTTGGGTTTGCGTGTGACTTTTTTGTCTTATAAGTAGGTGTGGTTTGTATAATTTACATATTTACGTTTAAAATAAAGCCTACTCAACCGTCTTGCGACTTATATCTGCAAAGAAATCGTTCTTGGAAAAGTACCTATTTGAGTACAACGGACGTATTCATACAACAATAGCACTTTTTGCCAGGTTTCTGTAATAATGAGTCCGAACTGTTTTAACATTTCCAATCATTACAATGACCTAGAGGAAGCAGTTCATGCCTGTCTAAAACATACTGACAGGGTCGGTGAGTACGACTTGGCAGTCATACCACCAGAACCGAGCGATAAAGAAAGTACCGAAGATAACCTTATTTGCCGCATCTTTGCTACGGGATGTGCCTGGTAATATAGAGGGGACGACACGATAACAACAGCAGCGATGATAAGCCAGATCCGCTAGTGCAGCGTAACTGTTCTCCAAAATACTCTTCTACAACCGAAGATAAAACTAATGTGCTAGACAGACAGAAACTGGTAAAAGAACGGCTTGGAGATCTTCACAAACATTTGGAAGATTTTTCGATGAAAAAGTAGGTGTTGAATTTATATCAAGGGCCATGCCACCACAAATATTTCGGGATGTACGGGTAAAGAAGTAGTGGTGGGTCTGATTTACCTACATGGTATGATATGGCTCTTGCAAAGTCACAGCCGTTGCATGGAGCAACTATATTAATGTGCGACCTTCGTCTTCGTTGATCTCAGATTTGCCTCAAGATGGAGCAGGACGCTATTCACAAAAGATATAAAATCCATGAATATGCATTTTATGTAACGCAAGAGTACGCTGGTAATGTAAAAAATGCCTAAAACAATGTTTGTGGAAAATCATGTTTTGAAAATGTTCACCTGTAATACGCCGTTGTACCCAATTGTGTTCAGCCCCCTTCAAAGAAGTCTACTTGTTATTATTATTTATTGGTTTATAAACAACCATAAAATAAACGTTTCGTAAAAATGTAGCTAGTTGATAGAAAAAAGTGGCAACACTGCCCGAGTGACATGTCAAAATTTTAATCCGTATTTTAAAATTAGTTTTAATTATTTTTTAAGTAGTTTTAAAGTGTAATTTTATATAATTAAGCAACGTAACTGCATAATAATCCGGGATTATTGTTTTCCCGTCGATAAACACAGTAATACTCAGTGTTTGGTTATCCACCGTTACCGGTAACCTATTTCGAACAGCTGATGTCATCCTGCGGATTTAAACGGGGAGTATTGTTTACTTTTATTCTATCGTAGCCACATATTAGCACACAATTATTGTCACTTAATATCTGTAACGCGCTCTCATTTAGTCCCACCATAATTTATTTTGATAGATTCGAGACATTGGATTACCTAAGTCTTGTAGCAGTCCTGTATTTGTATTCATATAGAACACGAGACTTAGTATCGAAATAACGCGAATAGTTAATTATTTGAGACTATACCTATATAAACTATCTAGTAAATTCCTGTCAATTAATATTGTACATTCATTAAAATTTTGATTTTAGTTCAGCTACACAAGTACCCACACAAAAAAATAAAAAATAAAATTAACATCATTTTGAATTATTATAACTTTGCATTAAATTTAATCAAAGTCATAGTCCAACCAGCAGCCTACCTCTTTCTTCTCCAGTAAACCACACTAACATTCCCATTTCACCTTTCATTTCACACACCTTCCCTACTTTTGTCTATTTAACTAGTTCTCACCGTTTCTTCAATTCTAATTTCAGTAACTATTCCTGAAACCATGTCAGTGATGACCCGCAAGGCTACAGCTCAGGTTATGGAGGTTAAATTGAGAACGGCCCTTGAAGAACTTAAGGCATCCAGCATCCAATGCCAGCAATTATTGCAAGAACGGGACGAATGTGAGGAGGAAGTAAAGGGCATAATCAACAAAAACACATGCCTGAAGCGGGAGCTAGTGGACCTTCATCAGCAATACCTAGACGTTGTCGATGAACGGGACAAACTGCGGTCAGTCACTGATGGGTTCAAAAACTGTAGTGACCTGTATGAGGAGGCTTTGAGTAAAGTTAGGGACTTAGAGGAAGAATTAATACATTCAAACTTAAGAATTACCAAGTTACAGAATGAAAAGGAATGTTCCCAGGCTAGAGAAACAAATCACTTATATAATGAATTGTTGAATAGTAAGTGTAACCCAAACTCCTTAGTTACAATAGACCTCACTGAAGATTCTCTAGTAAAATATAATAATAGTAGTTATTCAGTGAGTCGTAACAAAATAAAAAAATATGCTAAGTTTAATAAAATCATTAATAAATGTAAAAAATTTAGGAAACAGGAAAAACACTATTCCAATAATATTAAATTAAGGAAAGAACGTGTTTGCCTATTAAATAAGTTAAGTAATTTTCAAATCAAACTAGAGGATAGCATAAACATTTATGAGGCTGACACTCAACGCCTACAATCAGAAATTGAGGTGCTTGAAGAGTCAATATTTTCTCTTTCTAAAAAGTATGAGAGCTCACAACAACAAATAAAAGAGCATATTCTTGCAACAAATGTTTTAGTGAATATTTGTAACTCTAGTGCAGACAGAGTGGATCCGCTGCCTCACAGTACCACTCACTTACAGCAAGAATCTCATCTTCAGGCTTCCCAGCCTGAGGTAACAGAATACCCATCCCAACCTGATAGTACCTTGGAGTGCGTCCCTATTTCAAGTGTAATATCAGATATTGAATGTGAAAAAAGTAGTTCTCTATCTGAAAATAATGTTTGTTGCTGTCCCATTATGTTTTCAGATAGTTTAGGAAGGGGACTGGGTAAATTACTGAACAACAACCTGAGACATTCATCATTAAATTATTGTATGCCTGGGACTTCCTACAATGAAATAATGTCTACAATAGCAAAGAAAGATTTAAATTCAAATTCAATTATTACTATATTAGTAGGTAATAGCATAAATGTCACAAAAGATGACATTACTGACAGGGTCAATGAAATCTTGAAAATTAATTGTCAGAAGGTAATATTGTGTGCGTTTCCTTACTTTGAGCATCTCTCAAACAAGCAAAATAATAACATTCATATGTTAAATAATCACATTCAATTTCTAGTTAGTCACCATAGTGACAAGCTCATGTTTTTAGACATCAACTGTTTTGTTGAAAAATTGAGATCGACTAGGGATACAGCGTATCTGCCTATTAGATTTAGACGTCAGATAGCTTGGCTATTAGCTTTTAATATAAACTCAGACATAATTAGTATGTCGAAGTCTTCTACAATTTGCACCACAATATTTAGTAATAATACTAATGTTAGGGTGGTACCCACAAATAATATTTTAAACTAGTTATTAAGACAACAGAAGGTACCAGTAACAATTTATTTAAAATTATCGATAAAAAGGTACCTCCTAGCAATCACTTCCCAAATTGTAAAAAAGGGGCTAAACAACATTCCTTAAAAATATTTCATCAAAATATTCAAGGTTTTTCTTCCAAGCAATTAGTAATTGAGCTGTTTTTAGAAAAGACAATGTTCGACATTATTTGTTTTACTGAACATTGGTTAAAAGATTATGAAATGTTAATTAATTATGATAATTATACTGTGGGCAGTTGTTTCAATCGAAAATCCATGTTGCGTGGTGGTTCACTAATCTTAATTAAAAATACTATTAAATCTAAGCCACGCAAAGACATAGTTGAACTTTCGGTTGAACATATTATTGAGCTGTCCTGTGTTGAGCTAGATAAGCATGTTATAGTGTGCGTCTACAGACCCCCAAATTACCAAAATTACTCTATTTTTGAAACTGTAATGGAAGATGCTTTGTCTAAACTTACAACTGGTAATAAATCAGTAATAATCTGTGGTGATTTTAATATCAATATTCTAGAAAATAATTCAATTAGCAGTAGATTAATAAGTCTTTTTAAATCTTTCAACCTATCAAATGTTTTTCTAGAACCAACTCGAATAACTTCGACTACTGCTACATGTATTGATAATGTTTTTTGCTGCTGCACCTACTTAGATAAAGCTATAGTAAATTATCTTCCGTCTGATCACAGCGGACAAAGCGTTTCTTTTGAGTACAAAACATCATTACAAAAAGTGCAGATACAATCAAGACCAATAACATCTGGTAATCTAAATAAATTTAATAGCACTCTAATTAGTAAGTTATGTGTTCAGGGCCTTAGTATTAATAATGGTGATTCTTTATATGAAGATTTTTTTTCAATTGTTCAAACGGAATTTAACAATATTTTTAAAAAAACTACTAAAACAATTTGCCCTAAATTTTTATTTAGTGATTGGGCGACTAAAGGTATCCGGAAAAGTAGGGAAAGACTGTTTGAGCTGTATGGCCTTAAGCCTTATGTAAACACGGAAACTTTTAATAAGTATGTTGCTAATTACTCAAAAATTTTTAAAAATACGTGTAAATCAGCTAAAGCCTTGTACATTAGAAACAAGGTAAAATCAGCCGATAATAAAATAAAAACGGTCTGGAAAATTATCAATAGTGAAACAAATAGAAACAAAAAACATAATACTGATTATACTCTGGAGACTTCCCGAGGTCGCATAAGCAATAATATCGATGTGGCTCAGGAATTTGCAACATTCTTTACAAATATCCCAATTAAAACTACAGAAACCTTAGACTCCTCGCCTGCACTTGCTATAGATTTATTGAGAGCGAATGTTTCAGCCTGCCCTAAGGAGTTTAAATTCAATCATATTAACCCTGTGGATGTTCTAAAGGCTTTCAAACAACTTAAGATCAAGGTTACAGAGGATATGTGGGGCATGTCCACTAATGTGTGTAAATCTATTATTGAGACAGTTGCACCCTATTTAGCTTTAATATTTAACTTGTGTATAGATCAAGGGGTCTTTCCGACATTAATGAAGCACAGCAAAGTTGTACCCCTATTTAAATCCGGGGATAGCAAAGACACCAATAATTATAGACCTGTTTCGGTTTTGCCGGTTTTCAGCAAGGTGTTTGAAAAAGTGATCCTCAATCAAATGCTTAATCATTTTAACTGTAATAACATCTTACACGATCAACAGTATGGTTTCACCAGAGGACGTTGTACTACAGACGCCGGTGTGACTTTAATTAAGCACATCTTTGATGCATGGGAGGACTCACAGGATGCCATTGGTATTTTTTGCGACCTCTCAAAAGCATTTGATTGCGTAAATCACGACACGCTCCTCTTGAAGCTAGAACATTACGGCCTCGGTCAACTAGCCCTTAGCTTATTGAAATCGTATTTAAATGATAGATTACAGCACGTTCAAATAAATGGTGTAAATTCATCAGGCTTAAAAGTAAAGATGGGGGTTCCGCAGGGTTCAATATTGGGTCCGTTCCTCTTTTTAGTATACATAAATGATTTACCTCATTTACTGAAAAACCAACCTAAAATGGTGTTATTTGCTGATGATACTTCATTGATTTTTAATGTAGACAGACGGGCACAGCACCTTGACGACGTAAATAACGCTATGCTTAAGGTTCATAATTGGTTTACGATAAATAACTTAGTATTGAATGAGAAGAAAACTAAATGCATTAGATTTGCGTTACCGAACGTTAGAAGTAGTGCATGTAACGTTATATTGAATAAGGACATACTGGAATTCGTCGACAAGACAGTTTTCTTAGGAGTTACGCTCGACTCAAAACTGCAGTGGGGTCCTCACTTAACATCTCTTGCAGGGCGGCTAAGTTCAGCTGCTTACGCTGTCAGAAAAATCCGACAATTGGCAGACGTGGATACCGCGAGACTAGTCTATTTCAGCTACTTCCATAGCATCATGTCTTACGGTATTTTGCTTTGGGGGCGGGCTGCAGATATAGATTCTATTTTTATTCTGCAAAAGAGGGCTGTCAGAGCCATCTATAATCTTTGCAGACGCGAATCTTTAAGAGAATTGTTTAAAAAAATTAATATCATGACGGTGCCTTGTCAATATATATATGAAAACATTATGTATGTTCGGAAAAATCTTCATCTTTTTAATAAAGTTGGCGATAGACATAATTATAATACTAGAAATAGGAACAAATTAGATCAACCAAGTTTTAGATTGTCAAAAGTACACACTTCTTTTATGGGGTACTGTGTAAAATTTTATAATAAAATACCACTCAATATTCTCGAACTAAATGAGAGAAAGTTTAAAACATGCATAAAACGCACACTATGTCGTCAAGCATATTATAAATTAGAAGACTATATAAATGATAAAAATGCGTGGCTTACTGCTGGTCCTGCTCCACAGACACTCGGGCTCACAAATTAATATGCATATTTTACAAAAAGGAATTATGTTTTTCTTAAGCACCTTTTTTATTGACTTTAATAACGTCTACCGTTATTATAATTCTTATTTATTTTTTCTTACATACTACAGTTGATTCGTTGAATAGGTTCACTGATAACCTTAGCTTTGTATAATTGAACATAATTTATTTCAATATTGTAAATGTGAGTACCATGGAGCCTTAATTTATTTGTTAAGTTACTAAGTATGCGTTGGACACTAAGCATGGCAGTGGAGAGCTTTGTCATGCTCACTTTAATGTCTCGCTGATGGTGGCGCGTGCATTGGATCGTTCGGTTCCCTTCAAGATGGTCGAGCTAAATGGTGCTGATGCACGCATCATGCTCGTGAACGGGTGCTGTCAGTTGGGATTGGTCATCTCTTAACTGCCATGGCTTACATCTTTATTATTATATTTTATTGTTTTATATTCACCTTCATTGTTTTCACATATAGAAGCAACCACAATTTTTGTAACCAAGTTTTTGTAAAAACCAAATTGAAAGAAAAGAGTGTCCATGGAGTTTCTTGCTCGTTCTTCTCCATAGAGACCTACGTTTTGGAACGAGCAACTAGCTTCAACTTTAACTGTAACTTCTTGACAATTCAAAAGTGCCTGTACATGGTCTAATTGAAATAAATGCTTTGAATTTTGAATTTTGAATTTTGCTATCCTTTTTATTGTAGAAAGAATAATTCAATTCGCGTAATAATATACAGCCATTGTGTTGGCCCAACATTTAAAGACTATTTTGACAAAATTAATTTTGAAGAGTCAAACCAACAGAAATTCTTTAACAGTACGTATATTTCCCGCTCTACTCGTTCCCATACCTATTCGTTTTCTTTCTTTCGATGAATAGTTTTGACTTCAATGCTGTTTTATTTGTGACTATGTATAGACATATTTTTTTAAATAATAAAATATTTGGAAAAATAAGCTAGTTAAATGTTATGGTATAAAAATGCCTACTTCTGTTTTATTATTGTTTGGAAATCCTCTATCATTCAAAGATAAAATTAAAAAAAACGCAAAAAGTAAAATACTTATTGGGGACCGAACTCAAGCCCAACAACTCAGAAGGCGGTTGTCGAACCATTAGACCACATGCTTCGATGGAAAGTGTTCTAAAATTGCCGTTCTAGTTTGCCATGATTTACTGTTTAGCTCCTTGAAGGTATAGCGTGATAATAAATATTTCAGCAGTTCAATCCTCAGCTATCTAAAGCATTCTTATATTGTTTCTCGTCTTTTTACAAAAACCCGTCGTAATCTGTAGGAAAATACAATATAATGCAACATTACCCATCCCCTAAAGCAGATAGCGTGATAATTTATAGCCTACGGCAAAATTTGGCCCATGTGGAATATATATACTAAAATTTAACAGAATCTGTCCGGCAGTATTTGCGTGATGCGTTCACAAACAAACAGACAAACAGACAAAAATTTAAAAAAAAATATTTTCGGCATTAGAATCATTCCCCGACCTCGTTGCAATCACTCTTTTCCAAAAATATTAAATGTACAGTTTTGACATCGCTACGATTTTATTATATGTATAGATGATAGAGGATTTCCAAACAATAATAAAACAGAAGTAGGCATTTTTATACCATAACATTTAACTAGCTTATTTTTCCAAATATTTTATTATTTAAAAAAATATGTCTATACATAGTCACAAATAAAACAGCATTGAAGTCAAAACTATTCATCGAAAGAAAGAAAACGAATAGGTATGGGAACGAGTAGAGCGGGAAATATACGTACTGTTAAAGAATTTCTGTTGGTTTGACTCTTCAAAATTAATTTTGTCAAAATAGTCTTTAAATGTTGGGCCAACACAATGGCTGTATATTATTACGCGAATTGAATTATTCTTTCTACAATAAAAAGGATAGCTACATTTTTACGAAACGTTTATTTTATGGTTGTTTATAAACCAATAAATAATAATAACAAGTAGACTTCTTTGAAGGGGGCTGAACACAATTGGGTACAACGGCGTATTACAGGTGAACATTTTCAAAACATGATTTTCCACAAACATTGTTTTAGGCATTTTTTACATTACCAGCGTACTCTTGCGTTACATAAAATGCATATTCATGGATTTTATATCTTTTGTGAATAGCGTCCTGCTCCATCTTGAGGCAAATCTGAGATCAACGAAGACGAAGGTCGCACATTAATATAGTTGCTCCATGCAACGGCTGTGACTTTGCAAGAGCCATATCATACCATGTAGGTAAATCAGACCCACCACTACTTCTTTACCCGTACATCCCGAAATATTTGTGGTGGCATGGCCCTTGATATAAATTCAACACCTACTTTTTCATCGAAAAATCTTCCAAATGTTTGTGAAGATCTCCAAGCCGTTCTTTTACCAGTTTCTGTCTGTCTAGCACATTAGTTTTATCTTCGGTTGTAGAAGAGTATTTTGGAGAACAGTTACGCTGCACTAGCGGATCTGGCTTATCATCGCTGCTGTTGTTATCGTGTCGTCCCCTCTATATTACCAGGCACATCCCGTAGCAAAGATGCGGCAAATAAGGTTATCTTCGGTACTTTCTTTATCGCTCGGTTCTGGTGGTATGACTGCCAAGTCGTACTCACCGACCCTGTCAGTATGTTTTAGACAGGCATGAACTGCTTCCTCTAGGTCATTGTAATGATTGGAAATGTTAAAACAGTTCGGACTCATTATTACAGAAACCTGGCAAAAAGTGCTATTGTTGTATGAATACGTCCGTTGTACTCAAATAGGTACTTTTCCAAGAACGATTTCTTTGCAGATATAAGTCGCAAGACGGTTGAGTAGGCTTTATTTTAAACGTAAATATGTAAATTATACAAACCACACCTACTTATAAGACAAAAAAGTCACACGCAAACCCAAAAAAAGGGAAAAGGTGTACCTACCTGTACTTATAAATGGTTAGACTACTGGATTTACCCATTTAAATGGCTATGATTTTGTAGCACTATCTATCTACTATTAAAATAAGTGAAAAAAGACAACCATAACTTAAAAATTGGACCACTACCCTCAATTATTTTACTTAATCTAAATGGGTTAAGGATGGGAAATAATCAAATGACTTCCTCCGCTCTGGGCGGAGCGCAAGGGAGTGTCTCACTGACTAAAACCCATCCGTGTTTCTCCTGATGCCCTTTGCGTTCCAAGGTCGCAGTAACTCTTTCAAACAAATTCCACAACCCTGGTAGGCACTGGCCCTTCCGGGCCAGTGTCCCTTCCGCCAGAGCGGCAGAAATAATTTGATAACTTACTAGGCTTAAAAAATAGGGTTCGCAGCCCGTGGGCCTATCAACCTCGACATTTCACTTCATACAAGTGTTGGACGATTTATCTGCAAACGTTTTGTGTGCAACATTTTACTGTCTGGACTGAGTTACGCTACCAAAAAAGTGTACTTCTATCCAAATAGCTAAACAGAAAAAAAAATTGCAACTACAGAAAGTGTACCAAAATCAATTTCACCTATTTAAAAATTCTTTAACAGTCATTTTTTGCCGTTGAATGTCTCACAGACTTCAAGTTCTTAGGATACATGTAGAATCATGCATCAATCATGTATCATGCATTGCATATAGATTTTCTTTTAATAGGTAGGTACTGTAAACAGAAGAATTATACTAGATTTAAAAATTACTTCTAAATGGAAATACATTATTTACATTACCGTCATTCTGCAAAAGATGTAGGGTAATTTGAGAGGTAAAACTTTGCTTAGCGTTTTCATAAGTCTTGCTTACTGTCCATAGTTTCTCCCAAAACCATTTTATTAATTTGGTTTTAACACGAAGCTCAGATTATCTTGGCAGTTGTTCTGATTACCAGATTCATTTCTACGGTCTTGATACTAGACCGATCCAAGCTACAGTGTGAGGTTGTTAAAGCAGTACCTATTAAAGATGCTTTTCAATGGTTCGAGAAAGAAAAACTAAGTAAATCACATCACATAGTATTTTCGAAAGCCTATGGCTCCTTACGCCAAATATGTTTTAGTCCCAGGTATGGCGTAAGCCCATTGCTAACCGGGCACAAATCCAGACTCCAGGCGTCTACAGACAAATTCCTAAAACCCACAAAAGTTACTCCTTAGCAACCATTCGACATCCTTGGAAGATTATGATGACATAGTATTCAATACTTAATTAGTTAAGTATCACTTAGGTCCACGTGAGCGAAGCCGCGGGCAACAGCTAGTGTAAATATAATTCTGAAATTACTTAGAAGTCAATGCACAATAATTGTGAGATTGTTGATTCGATACCGGACATATTGTGTGTGTACAAAAAGTGCCAAAGTGACTTTCTCAATTCATAAAATAGGTATTTTCTAAGTTCATCGTTGATTAGCGAACTGCCTGCGATTTTCCCTGCGTGGTATATTTCACATACATACATACATAAACTCACGCCTTTTTCCCATGGGGGTAGGCAGAAACCACAGAACGCCACCTGCTACGATCCTGACATACTACTTTCGCCTCGTTCACGTTCATACATCTGGTCATACAAGCACGCCGGTTACAAGTACTGCACACCCGACCTTTCTGAAGAACCTCACCGATAAGGTGTCGGTAAGGTGTCGTGGTATATTTCACCCGTGCTATATTTTGGCTACTGCTCCGCTCCCGTGTGTCGTAGCGTGATGTTTATTGATGACACTCACAACTAACGTAGCTTTCCATGGGTAAAAGAATTTTCAAAATCGATTCAGTAGATCCAGAGATTACCGCCTACAACCTCACTAACTCACAAACTTTACCTCTTTATAATATTAGTATAGATAAATTAAAAAGTCAAACAACGCAACATTGGCGAAGTAGATAATACAACAATGTAATTAGTTATGTAAAATCAAACAACAATGATTTAAATCTCTGGAATCCAGACGAATAGCCTGCCAACTCTTCACGACAAAGTACTTAATTTCTACAGAAATTTCTTTGGCGCCGTTATACATAAAGATATAAATATACATAGGTACATACATATACTCACGCCTTTTCACCTTGGAAGTATGCAGAAACTACAGAACGCCACCTGCTAAGATCCTTCCATACATACCATCTTCCATACAGCCATACATACCATATTACCATACCATAGCATACCATATTTATGGTATGCATATTTATTTATCCATATTTTTCTTGCCATACATACTCCTTTCGCTTCCTCTACGTTCATACATCTGGTCATACAAGTACGGTTACGAGTACGGCGCACCCGACCTTTCTTTAGAACTTTTAATATAAATAACTGCCTAATAATAGCCTAGTAGTCCTAAGCGTAACTGCTACGCTAGAGGTCTTGGTTTCGATTCCCACATCGACCAAAGACAGTTATTGGTTTTTTCTATGAAATTCTCAGTAGCTAGTAGGAGTTAGGATTGGTGCCCGGTTAATGGCAATAGCCTCGCCCCCTGTTACATGGGACTTATACTTACCGGCAAATTGTGGGTGTACATTGGTACACCTCTGCCTAATCTTTTGGGGAATACAGGCGTGGTGGTATGTTAAATTAGAAGTATAGGTAAATATAATTCAAAAATATCATTAATACTTTACAAAACTGTTTTCAATCTACTCAGCCGCAAAAAACAATTCCCTACACACACGGAAGGCCCGCTTTTTGGCTAGATTAGCGATTCGGTGACATCAAAGCTTTGGCCGATCGCCAGTCTACCGCGAGTACTGTCGCGGACGATAGTTATCGCGAAAAAAGCTATATGTGCCAATCTATACTTAATATTATAAAGAGGTAAGATTTGTTTGTTTGTTTGTAATGAATAGGCTCTGAAACTATTAGACTACTAGCTACATTATTCCTGAGTAACATAGGCCATATAACATCACGCTACTACTATCGGGAGTGGAGCATTAGCCAAAAACGTAACTTATTGCGGGTGAAATAGGCAATGTTACATGGAACCTAAACATACCGAACTGTGGGTGTACATTGGTACACCACTGCCTAACCCTTCGGGGAATACAGGCGTGATTATACGTATGAAATAAGCAACATGGACGAAGTCGCGGGCCGTCCGCTAGTAAAATATACTTGCCGATAGTAATGAGATTTTTAACACGATATAAATGTTTTTGGGAAGGTCAGGACTGTCTGTTTGTCTGTAGATACTAGATAGTCCTTTTGACCGGGGGAGATGAACAACATACCATCAAAGTCAAAGTCAAAGCATTTATTTCAATTTTTTTTTGTTATCTGAATAAATGAATTTGAATTTGAATTAGACCATTTACAGGCACTTTTGACTTGTCAAGAAGTTACAGTTTAAAATTAAAGCTAGTAGCATCACGCCTGTATTCCCCGAAGGGTAAGGCAGATGTGTACCAACGTACACCTACAGTTCGTCGATATGTTTTAGGTCCCATGTAATAGGGGGTGAGCCTATTGCCATTAACCGGGCACAAATCCAAACTCCGAGCTGCTACTGAGAATTTCATTTCATAGAAAAGCCCAAGAAGCCAATAACACTTTGCTCGACCTGGGATTCGAATCCAAGATCTCTAGCGTAGCAGGCGCGCTCAGAACCACTAGGCCAACGAGACAAAAAAAGCTATATGTGCCAATAATAATTATATACTTCCCTATAGTAATGAGAGTTTAAGGCGATAGAAATGTTTTTGGGAAGGTTAGAATGTCTGTCTGTCTGTAGATGCAAGATAGAGATCCTTTTGATCTGGGGAGATGAACCAGTTTTATTGTGTGAACTGGTTTTATTTTGTTTTCGTACGAAATTAGAATGTTTCTATTTGTTTTGTAATTAAATTACTTTATATTATTCGGTTAGAAATTATTTTGTTAGGAACCTATTACTAAAGTCGTTATTATTAATTGTCATCACGGTTGGCGCAGTGGTTGAGCGAAGTCAAAGTCAAATAATTTATTCCAATTAGACCATTAAAAGGCACTTTTAGACGTCAATTGCGCGATTGACTACGTGCTGTAGGTTCGATTCCCGCACGTAACAAATATTTGTATGACATAGAGATAGTTGTTTCGGGTCTGGCTGTTTGTGTAGGTGAGTTTATTATTATTTTTATTTAACGCACCTATGATACCTACAGGAGAAATTACTAGTGTAGGTCAGTATAAAAAAAACCTTTTACTTTTTATTCTTTTAGGTCTTGTTTCTAAAAAAGTGTTTAAAAGTTGTTTTATAGAAATAACAGTAATATGAAGTTTAAAAATACACGAATTATTTTAAGAAGCTGAAGTTAACCAAAGTTGTATAAAGCTCTCAGCTAAAACCTAAAAGCAATCAAAGCTACTGATTATAATTAAGGAAATATACAAAATTAGGCACTGAGACTTTAGTTTGGTAACGAGTTACCGCTTTAAAATTAAAAATTTATCTAAGTATAGATATTTCTATACTAATATTATAAAGTGGTAAAGTTTATTTATTAAACATTTAAAAACTCGTCAAGGATTTGATGGTAACAATATAAACATTCTGTTTTAATACATATTATTTTGTTGTAAGGCAACTGTAGCACAAACATTAAAAAATAAGAACACAAAGTCACAAACAGTTTTTTTCACATACATACTATCACGCCAGTATACCCCGAAGGGTTAGGCAGAGGTGTACCAATGTACATCCAGTCCTTCGAATCCATTTGCAATTAATCGGCCACAAATCCTAGCTCCGAGCTGCTACTGACTTTTTCATAGTCGATTTCATAGAAAAACCCAATATCAATTTGCTCGACCTGGGAATCTAACCCAAGGAGGTATTCCTCGTAGCGCTCCCGTTTTGAAGCGCGCCCATCTAAGCGCTACTGTTTTGTTCCTCGAAGCGCTCCTAAAAGGAGCGCTTCGAGGAAGGATTAAAAATATTAAAAATTATTTCCTCGTAGCGCTCCCATGATTAACTTTCGGATAGAGATGGGACTATACTAACTGAAATTATCGATAATAAGTAGGTAATAAGTAGAACACATTGTTATAATATACAACTAGCGGCCCGTCCCGGCTTCGCACGGGTTTGGTATTTTTTTTTTGTTTTATTGTAAATCCTTTAGTCCACCAAATAGATGAATACTTATAATCTGCCGACATAACCTATTCACATTTTTTTTTTTTTAGAAAAAAACGTGTCGCGGGTTCAATTCCCGCACGGAACCAATATTTGTATGACCTACCGATAGTCATTCCGGGTGGCTGGCTGTTTGTGTATGTGAGATTATATGTTTGTAACCACCCACGATACAGGAGATAATCCTAGTGTGGGGTAACGTTTTTTTCTAAAAAAAAAAAAAAAAACAAAACAAAAAAAAAAAAAAAAAAACTAATTGAGAGAATAATATCTTTTTGATTTATGGGAAACATAATAGAAAGAAATCATAAGCTTTCTAAACAATAAAAATATATGAATAGGTAATGTCGGCACTTCGGCAGATTATAATTGTATATTATAACAATGTGTTCTACTTATTACCTACTTATTATCGATAACTTCAGTTAGTATAGTCCCATCTCTATCCGAAAGTTAATCATGGGAGCGCTACGAGGAAATAATTTTTAATATTTTTAATCCTTCCTCGAAGCGCTCCTTTTAGGAGCGCTTCGAGGAACAACTGCCCTGATAACAAAGAATGCAGTAATCGACATTTTTGTGATTTTCACTTTTTTCCAGAAATGGCATCCCAGGAGGTTCATGCACATGAAAAAAAATTATTTTCATAAAAAAATTCACTCGACGTATGTTTTTTATGATATGATTTTCGCCGTACTTGCATGAAAACTGCTTCAATGATAAGAAAAAACGCAGTATTAAGCATGACCTAAGAAAGAATGCAGTACTTGCAAGAATAAACTAAAACAGAATGCAGTAATATCCACTACTTTATTGTTTTGTTTTACATCCAGTAGACAAATTGCTAAATCAAAACGCAGTACTCCACATTACTGTATTTAAGTGTAGTAAAGACTTGCGAAGTCGTAGCCGTAGTCGTAGCAGTGCGATCCATTGCCGCGTTTTGTCTTAGTAAATCAGTTCGGCGACGTCATTCGGTGGAGTAATACGAATACGAATTTGCAAAAACATGTTTTTTTTTACTTCACCCTAATGCTGCATATTATAAGAACATAAAGTAGGTTTTTAACATCCGTATAGTTTACTCAATACTTTATTTGCATTCCACGATGTAAAAACTTAGGTCGTACCTAAGAAACTAAAAAAACCTTAATCTTAAAATGCACCTATATAAATCGTTGAGAAGACACAGTACACTTCAACTTAGTTCCGAGCATATAATAATGGCAATAATTACTAAAAAAGAATGCAGTAATCAACTTGTGCTAAGACATAATGCAGTAATACGCGCAAGTGCTGCATTTAGTTTTAGTATCCTGTGACGCGGAAACGACCTGATGATAAACCGAAACGCAGTAATACGTATTATAATTGCATATATTAGTAAATTAAATAAAGGAAAATTATCTTGTAAAAGCTTGATTTTTTTCCGATTTTTTAGATATATAATATGGCCAATAAAATACGAACAACTGGCTCAGATCATATGAAATATGTTTTTTGCGTTTATCTCGGAACCGCCATTTTGCGATTACTGCATTCTTAGTTATGACGGCAGAAAACAGTAGCGCTTAGATGGGCGCGCTTCAAAACGGGAGCGCTACGAGGAATACCTCAACCCAAGACCTCTAGCCGCTTAGGACCACTAGGCTAACAAGACTGTCAAGGCACAGTTTTCTTTCTTTTATTTGTATAAATATACAATTGTATACCATGTAATCTGAAAGTAGCTGACAAGTTTATTTCCATTTGTAACATGTTCATTATCACTAAGAAGTAATACATATTTGTTTTGTAAGATCAAGAGCGAATTCTTCGCGGCAATTTGTTCGTAAATGATATTACTGTGCTGACAACATATTTTTGTATTTGAATAATAAAGAGAAAAATATGTTTTATACTAGGAATTTAGTTATTCAGCGGGCAGTTATTTAAAATTGTTACACTGTTACCTGCTTTAACTTTATACATTTTTTATCCGTTTGATCTTTTACTTCTTTGTTTGCTGGCGTTTATCTTAATTTTATAAATCTACTTAGTAGTATGTCGTCAGATAATATCATAAAAAATACTTTTTTTTTATGATACACTATATAAATTATTTTTACCCTAAGTAGGTATATAGAAAACGATGAGTAAGTATGTTTTCTCTAATTAGGTAAAGAAAATGAGACATACAACCCAAGTATACGTGGTATATGTCCTGAATTAAGCAGCGGGAAAAAAACACGGTTCCCAAACAAAAAACTTGCCATTCAGGACTTTAAACTGTATGCGTTAAATTAATTTTATAGTGACATGAGCTTAAAACTCGCGGGCGCTTTAGGCTAACAGTTGAAGTGTTTCGGCTGTTTATCGTGTCAGAGCGGTGCTGTTGTAATAAGTAATGATCATCATCATCATCATCTGCCTAGCCTTTTCCCAACTATGTTGGGGTCGGCTTCCAGTCGAACCGGATGCAGCTGAATATCTGTATTTTACATGGAGCGACTGCCTATCAGACCTCCACAACCCAGTAATGGGTAATACGATACTCTTAGTAAGACTGGTTGTCAGACTTTCGGGCTTCTGACTAACAGTAACGACTGTCATAGATCTACAAATGACAGCCAGGACCAACGGCTTTACGTGCTTTCCGAGGCACGGAGGAAACTCGCTATAGTAAATGGTCACCCATCCACAGACCAATCTCGGCAAGCGTGGCTTAACCCGGAAGATCGGTCTATGCGGCTGTAATAATTTAGCCACGAGCTCCTAAGTAATAAGTAATGATCATTAAGCATTAAATTCTCCTCTGTATCTTTTTTGTTGCACATATTTTAAATAAATAAATAAATAAATATATACTAATGTTTTAGAATTTCTCTAAACGGCTTACATTTTTAGGAAAAAATAAACAAGATGAAAGCAAAATGTTTATCTTGTTTATTCTTCTTCGTAAGTTTATAAGACTGTTAAGAAAAATGGTTCTCAGTTTTTGTCCTTGAACAAAATTCCTGATTATTATCAGCTAGCTTTCATGCGATCCTTGCTACGATTACATTAATTAATAGCTTCTGCCTGTGGCTTCCTCCGCGTGGATACTACCGTGTTAGGTAACGTCTTTAGGTACTGCGTTCCGCTCCCGTGTGTCGTAGCGTGATGTTATATAGCCTATGACACTCACAAATAATGTTGCTTTCTATGAAATGTCGTCACACATTTGCACTCAACTGTACTTCACAGTGCATTAATAGTTTCAGAGATTTTATAACATTAAAGGTGACGTGAATTAGTGCCATGTCTAGACGACTGTACGCAACTATACCTCATATCGTAATTCCAGTTCTGATCATCTTTAGGTACCTACATCCGTTTCATGGTCGTTGTAGATATGGGAATCTACATATTAATAACATGGGACCTAAGCAATCGGCGAACTGTGGGTGTACATTAATACACCTCTGCCTAACCCTTCGGGGAATACAGGCGTGATATTATGTTATGTGTTATGTAAACAACCATCGATTGTTGTGTTTGAGTGTACTGCGGAGCTTTTGTAAGGTTGTACTTGTGTCTGCAGTCCTATTCTTTAAAACTCTCCCTCGGAGAATTTGGTGAGATGTCAATCACTAGCATGCATCGTGGGATGACAATAATTCACTTCGATTAACTTCACTTAGGGAGATTTGTTACAGAATAACACTGTCTGTACAGCTACTCGTAGCAAGCCGTTTGTACCGTCTCTTAACCTTACTATTTTTTAAAATGCGATACATAGTGAGTTTGTTTATTTGTTGCGTATTCATTCGATTATCATGAAATTTTACACACACGTTACATACACATAATAACTTTTTAACGAGAGTGAAACCGCGGGAAAAATCATAGTATCTTTGTCTCTTTCGGTGTGTAATAAGGTGTAATTATCGGACTTCCTATTCGGATAGCTGCCGGTATCTATAAATAATAATCTTATTAAACGTCTTCGCACACGGCCGATTTTTTTACCGATTAATTATCGTGACCGATTATCGGCCCGATTTTTTAAGGATTTCTTTGATGGCGCGAAGAAATTTTTCAAACATCATTTCAATTAATCGGTCGTGTGCGGAGGCGCTTATGCTTTTAACATAAGTACATTTATATATTTTTTTGTATTAGTGTTTTTTTTTTCAAATATTGGACGTTATCGAATTTTTGCGAAGGTCAAGGCTATTGTAATGTTGATGGAATGTGAAGAAGGCACTTAAGTTGACAAACACGACAATCTTCCGTGGTTTCTGTTGACGCAGACTATTCTCCATTTATTTTTGTGTCCTTTATTGACCTTCTCCTTTGTAAATAACCCCGCTATGAACCGCTGAAATCTTCTGGCTTTACCCTTTATCAAATAATGTTGGTAATTGGATTTAGTTCTGCTATAGTGAACCAATATACGTCAAAATAAATAGGACACTATTTATTCGAATTAATTGTAATGTAAACTGCCTCGTTAGCCCAGCGGTCCTAAACTGACATGAGACTGCTACGCTAGGGGTCTTGGATTCGATTTTCAGGTCGAGCAAACTGTTACTGGATTTTTCTATGAAATTTTCAGTATCAGCTCGGTATTAGGATTGGTCCCGGTTAATGGCAATAGGGGGCAAACCTATTGCATGGGATCTAAACGTACTGTCGAACTGCGGGGGTACATTTGTACACCCTCCGGTGCACCTATGCCTAACCCTTCGGAGAATACAGACGAGATAGTATGTTATGTAAGCTCAAATAAATATATATCCAGCAATAGTCATCCATCATCATTACTATTCAACACTTAAAGCATGAGAACTGATTTAAAATTAATCAGCGTAAAATATCCAATATCCAGAATACCTACAATGACCACGAAAAATGTGTTACAAATTTTAATGTTGGATGGTTCATTTTACCAGAACTAACACTATTTACTAAGGCTGGAATCAAACCTAGACCTTCACCGTCAGTACCAACGTCTAGACATGACGCTAACTGTTTCACGTCAAAAATAATATACACAACATTCCTCTTCGTCCATTTCCGCTTGTCAACTGTGTCTCTGTCTGTCACATACATGAAATCATTTTGTTACTTTTTCAACAAGAATCTTGCGCATAAAAAATGATAGATATTCCGATAGCCTAGTGGTCCTAAGCACGACTGCTACGCTAGAGGTCCTGGGTTCGATTCCCAGGTCGAGCAAAAAGTGTTAAGTATTGGGTTTTTCTATGAAATTCTCAGAGCAGCTCGGAGTTTGGATTTGTGCCCGGTTAATGCAATAGGCTCGCCCCCTATTACATGGGTCATACATATACCGGCGAACTGTGGGTGTGCAATGGTACACCTCTGCCTAACCCTTCGAGGAATACAGGCGTATGGTATATTTTTATTTATATAGATATTCCGATGTCCCGTCGGAATGTAGGTCAGTTGACGCGGATCGAAGCTTGATGATTGATTCACTGGGATTTGTTAACAAGAAATATGTCGCGAAGAATGTACGAGGATTGATTATCATGCTTGTTCAAAGCGGGTTGGCGATTCGGATTTATATTAATTACTAGTTTTCGTCCGTAACTTCGTCCGTTTGGCTTATTTCGCGTTAAGTTACGTCTTTGATTTCTGCTCCGCTCCTGTGGATTGTAGCGTGATGTTATGTAGTCTATTTTGCTCAGGAATAATGTAGCTATCTATAGGTGAAAAATGGTTAAAATCGGTCCTGTAGTTTTGGAGCTTATTCGGTACAAACAAATAAAATAAAATAAAAAAAATAAAAAATATATACCATCACGCCTGTTTTCCCCGAAAGGTTAGGCAAAGGTTAGGTTAAAATAAAATAAACTTTATAATATCAAGTACTAGCTAACTACCCGCGACTTTGTCCACCTTGCTTATTTCGCGTTAACGTCTTTGGTTACTGCACCGGTTCCGTGGCTCGTAGCGGGATGTTATATAGCCTTTGATATTCAGAAATAATGTAGCTGTCTTTTGGTGAAAAAATTATTAAAACCGTTAAGGTAGTTTTGGAGCTTATTTGGTACAAACAGATAAAAAAATCTTTCCTCTTTATGATATTAATTAATATACTAATATAATACTTAATTATTGGTACTTGCCCGGTATCGTATCCGCTACTTTATGCACAAGAAGTGGGCGCCTTAACCACTGAGTCATCATGACACCTGGCACTAATTAATGTTTTACCCAAACATAATTATGAAGACAGTAATTAGATTCACGCAACACACAACAAACTAAGCAACATTTTCTTTGAAATTCCCTTCCGTTTTCACCAGTGTGTTAGTTTTCATCATCAAAGTAAATAAGATCCTTATATTCCTTAACGCAGTGGTTCCCAAACTGTACTTTGTGACCCCCTGGGGTACCGTGGAGCTATCCTGAGGGCGTTCCGCAAAAGTATGCCGTACGCAATTTCATTCTCATTAATTGTTGTACAATCATTGTACTGTTTATTTATTACTTAATGCAACAAAAAGTACAAACGCGCACATAATGGTTTGTGCGTATTCAACCATTCAACTAAAGGTGGTCAAAGGATAATATAACAGATACAAAATATTGTACGAGAGTAAAACAACAATAATAAATGAGCAACAAATAATTACATAAATAAAATGATTGTTTGACTGTTTGTTACTTATTTCCTAATAAATACTGATTTTAATGATTAGTATTTAATAGAAAACTTTAAACTACCTTTCATTAAATAAAAATAACAAATAAGAAAAGTAGGACATTTTTCATTGATGCTAAAGCTACAAAACACATCCCATTAAATGAAAGGAATCACAGTATAAAAAAACATTGAGAACCAGTGCCTTAACGTATTCCGTCCCACTTGTATGACGTTCACTCTTTTGGAAACCATCTACACGCGCGACACTTCATATCTTTATACGATTTACATATTATTTAGATCATACCCCTATGAAGTACTCATTTATTCGTATGTACTAGTAAATACTGTTAGTTTTTATTTGGCTATTTTTACTGTAGTGTCAATTATTGGTAAGATTCTCTTTTAACAAATATTTGCAATGTCCTACAGATAGTTGTTCCGGATCTGGCTGTTTGTGTATGTGAGTTTATGTTTGCAAACGCACCCACGAAATAGGAGAAATTCCTAGAGTGGTGCAATATTTAGTTTAAAAAAATATAATTTACTATCACGCCTGTATTCCCCGAAGGGTTCGACACAGTGCCATTATTCACCTACAGATCGCCGGTATGTTCAGGTCCTATGTAATAAGGGGCGAGCCAATTGGCATTAACCGAGCACTAATTCTAACTCCGAACGGCCTTTGGCAATTTTATAGAAAAGTCCAAAAACACTTTGCTCAACCTGGGAATCGAACCCAGGACCCCACAACATATTTATGTTGTAAACCCAACAATATTTGTTCTATTCAGTAACCGAACTTCTGAATATGATCGTCAGTACCCATCTCAATCATCGTTCCAATCGAATAGTCTCCCGAAAAAATCCGATATATACCGAAAACACACGAGCGAAACCGAAGCTCACTTCTACCCAATCTGGGTTTATTTCTGTGTTGTCACCCGTCACTTTTTCTAATCAACGTGTCGTGTTCTGTAAAAACTAACGCCAAGTTTTGAGATCTTCAATAAAGACCAATTTGGCTCGCCCTCAGTTTTTGCCAAAACATCAATCAAGGTGTCTTCACTTCATAAAATTGAGCTCTTCAACCGTGTTGAGTGTACGGAATTTTAGAATTTATTGGCATTCTTTTGTGGTGAATCGACAGCTTTTGTTTTTAGAATAGTATTGTGTCAATGTTATTTTATAAATAGAAGTTTGAGGGGTACTCTTGTTTTTAAATAATTATAACGTTCTTCAGAAAGGTCGGGTTCACAGTACTCGTAACCGGCGTGCTTTTCTTTTATTGGGACAAGCCCGCCACACTGTTCCCAAACCACTGCAACTCCTGTAAGCCAAAATCAACAGCGGCGACCACAAGAAAAGCGCCGAGACAATGAAGTTCGGCGAGTGCCGGAGAAACGATTCAACTGTCTTGGATCCCGCAACGAAATTAAGAAAAGATCAGAAAAGATTAGCGGAGGAGTAAGAAAAATATAATTTCCACTTCTCTCCAAACAAGCAGCGATCCGGCAAACCGGCGTGCTTGTATGACCATATGTATGAACGTGGACGAGGCGAAAGTAGTATGTAAGGATCGTAGCAGGTGGCGTTCTATGGTTTCTGCCTACCCCCAGGGGAAAAAGGCGTGAGTTATGTATGTATGTATTACGTGACACTCGTACATGCTTGTACTAAGTAATGGTCCGAGATCCCGGATGCGTCCAACCTACGTCATTTAAGCATGGCTGTTTTGAGTACTTATAATGAATATATGTGATTAAAAGGTATGTGTACTTGCTAAATTCAATACTGGGTCCTTCTTTAAGAATCAAGTAAGAAAAGATAATATTTCTTTATTTGTTTAAATATTGCAATACAAGAGCATGCAAGATATTTTCAACGTTTAAGTCCAACTATATTTAGCCGAAAGTTTCCGGCGTACAAATATTTTCATAACACAAAATCGAATCATTACCCAGAATATATGCACTTGCAAAATTTATAATTAAGAAGAATGTACTACTTACTTATTGTATAAGTGTGACGGCTGGTTTTTAAATATTTGTTGTGACAAGAATAAATACTATAAATAGTTAATAACCTCTTTTTATTCTCAAAATATCAGCCATGCTAAAATGACGTAGGTCTGATGACTTTGGACTCTTAGTCCGTAATTATTAGTTGAAAATAGTAGAGGATACTTAATCAAAGAAGAAAGTAGATAGTGTGGTGATTAAGGTCGCTTTTTGAACGGATTATTTTACATAGGCGTAGTATAATCAATCAAAACAACTTTGTTCCAAGCAAGCACTTTTCAAACAAGATTATAAAGTTTTTTCATAATAACGTAGTTGAAACTTATTTAATACTTTAGTATAATCAGACTGCCCCGTTGGTTTCGTTGAGCGTGGGGTTCCTGAGTTCGATTCCCAGGTTGGGTAAAAAGTGATATTGGGTTTTTCCATTAAGAATTTCTCAGTAACAGCACAGAGTTTGGAAGTAGGTGGTGTGACACCCCCGTGGGTTGGAAAGCACGTAAACCCGTTGGTCTAACGTTTGATCCCCCCACGTATACTCGCGATGTCACCCGCGTTCAGTTACGTCTTTTGTTACTGCTCCGCTCCCGTTGGTCTTACCATGATATTCTATACGTATAAACCTTCCTCTTGAACCACTCTATCTATTGACGAAAACCGCATCAAAATCCGTTGCGCAGTTTAAAAGATTTAAGCATACAGACGGTGCCAAGCGCTTTTGTTTTAAACTATAGTATGTAGAGTTTGACTTCCACACGAGCAAAGTCGCAGGCATAAGCTAGCAAAGCTAATTTAGCATCTAGCAGTAAACTATTTTACTGGATCACAATAAACCTGCCTGAAACAACTGTTACACCAGAATTTAGTGCTAATCATTCACGCACTAATTTACTGTAACAAATGTTTCAGCGAAACATCGCAGATAATTTCGCATGGAAACTACGGTAGACGTAAATCTTGGAGCAACGTTTATTATAATATTATTTGCGAACAAATAAATGTCATCGGGGTATTCGGTGCCTATTTTGTCTTTTAATACAAAGTTGGTTTTAGTTTTTAGTGTTTATAAATCAAATAGCCGTGTCGCGTGTCTTGTTTTGTAATTTTAGTTTTGAATAAATTGTAAAACTACCACCATACCTATTTCTTTTTATGCCGTTTTGGTGAGAAGGGTATGGGAGCTGGTCCTTACTCCGTGGTGCTGGTGTAATTACAGGCGCATGTCACATTTCAATTTTGGCTCTGGGATGGCAACGCATTTGCAAGGCATCTGGTATTGCAGATGTCTGTAGTGAGAGGTGACTATTTAACATCAACAAGGTTTTAAAAAAAAATATGTAGTATGTAATGTATAGGGTTATTTAGTTTTTAATGCTGATTTTGTTTATTTAATTTGCTTTTTTGTGTCAAAAATTGATTTTACATATAGTTTGGATTTTATTATTTTTGTTTTGATATTATCTCAGTATTATGATAGATCTCTAAAGAAAAGATCCGTGAAGGAAAACATCGCGTGGATTTTTTTCCAATATAAGTTATTCTGATGGGCAGTGTGCGTGTTTATGCAGCCGATAGTCTGTAATGAACCGATAGAAATCTTCATTTATTTTTTTTCTACAAAATTATCTCGAAAATATTACTTTCATAAATCAAAATACCATAATCCGTAAATAATCATTAAGACAAGTGTACAGAATATTGACCCAGTCGGTTCACTGTTAACAGTGGCTAGTTACGTTCAAGTTAAGTGCGTTACTGTGTCCGCTTTCTTGTGTTACACGTCAGGCCCACGAAAATGAGACAGCCGATATTTAGTGATATTTTTGGTATATTGTGTTGGTTTGGTTTGGTAATTTGGTTGTTTCGTATTGTAAACGCATGTTTTTTTATTCACTTTTTTATACATGGGAAATCATCAAATAACTTCCCCTGCCCTGGGCGGGACGGGAGGGTGTGTCAGACTTTTACTGAATAAAACCCATCTATGTTCCTTCATGTGCCCTTTGCGTTCCGGGGGCGCGATATCTCTTTCGAACAACCCGAAGTCCCGGCAGGCATCGGTCTGTCGTTAGTTAGTTGACGTACGGACGGTGAGCTACCCATTGCTCGCCGTCACAGACCCGAGTCTACTTTTGTATATACTTGAGGACAAAATAAACTACACGTAATTCTAAATGTATTTTAACCATAAAATCTGAGAAACTGCTATCGATTATTATTTTTTGTATTTTCTGATTTATATTTTAACACGATAGTATTTTATTAGACACTTTTATATTATGATTCATTTTATAGCGCACTAGTAGTTTGAGTAGCATATCTTTATAGATCAGTCATCCCGAACTACACATGAATTTAATGAATGGCTCTTAACGACGTCATATAAAATTTTGTCATCTTAGTCTTGAACGAAAAAGATGGCCAAAAACTACAGAGTTACTGCTATAAGTGACAGAGTACTTATAGTACATCGTAAAAGCATTGATCTTAATTGTTTGCCATAAATTAATTTAGTTTCTTTTGTTTTTATTGGGCTAATAAACTTTTGGGGAAGGTCATTGCGGATTTGACTGACTCACTAGACTTGAGACGTGTGTGGTTGAGGTTTTGTGTTATTTTATCAGATACTAGTAAACTGCCCGCGTCTTCGTCCACGTGGCTTATTTCACCCGCCCTTCGTTACGTCTTTGGTTACTACTCCGCTTATGTGGGTCGTAGCGTTATGTTATATAGCCTATGTTACTCAGGAATATTGTAGCTATCTGTTGGTGAAAAAATGATTAAAATCGGTCCAGTAGTTTCGGAGCCTATTCGTTACAATCAAACAAACAAATCTTACCTCTTTATAATTTACTTACTATTCTTTATTTGTCTTTATAGATCAGACAAATTATAACCTAAATCGGTATAGTAATAATAATATTCACTCAAACGCATTTTCGGTTACGGCCGTCATTCTCAATGGAGAGAGCAGCCAAGTACCCAGAAGATATTATAGTGCACAAGTGTGTGCGCAATCTCATAGTTCCATGGAACTTGCTTTTAGAGACACGGGGATGTCACTACAGCAATTTACTCCGGTCTGCTACCGAGAAATTTTATAAGTATATGATCACGTTCGTAAAAAAAAATGGCTAAAAATACAGAATTAGTGTTACGAATAAATCTAATTTTCACATCTTCGCAGTAATTTCAAACGTAGACGCTCTTTCTAGAAATGCCCATAAATTACCTAAGTAATTGGTTTCTTTTGAAAACATAACATTACATTTTAATGTATACGTCTGACATCTTCAATGTAAAAGGGAAATTTTTCGAATTGCCCCCAAATCAAAATATTACTTTACCAAAACACGGACGTGGCAATAAATTATGTATGAAATAAAGTTACATTTCGCGACTGCCTTGGTAGCCTAGTGGTCTTAAGCGTGACTGCTACGTTAGGGGTCTTGGGTTCGATTCCCAGGTCGAGCAAAAAGTGTTATTGGGATTTTCTATGTATAATTCTCAGTAACAGCTCGGATTCAGGATTTGTGCCCGGTTAATGGCAATAGGCTCGCCCCCTATTACATGGGACCTAAACATACCGGCGAACTGTGGGTGTACATTGGTACACCTCTGCCTAACCCTTCGGGGAATACAGGCGTTATGGTATATTATTTTACGTCTGACATCTTCAATGTAAAAGGGAAATTTTCCGAATTGCCCCAAAATCAAAATATTACTTTGCCAAAACACGGACGTGGCAATAAATAATGTATGAAATAAAGTTACATTTCAATATTTAGCACTCTATTAGATATGAGAATGTTAAATTGAATGTCTCGTGAGCAAATAATGTTTTCCTTGAGTTATTTATGGCTTTCTTTGACTTTATTCCGTTATTTACGTGTTTTTCCTATTCATTTATTCATATACTTGAGTTTGTACACTCGTTTTTTGTATGTAGGAGTATTTTGTGTGTTGACAGGTGAATAGTGAGTTGAGTTTTTTATGCATTTAGATTTTTATAGGACTTTTAGTCGCTATAAATATTTTAAGTTGAGAAATAATAATTTGACTGTAATTAAATCAGCCAAGACTTCAACAAAAAAATAAATCATAGATTTAAAAACACGTTAAATCTGTGACCGCCTTGACACGATTTCAAAGGTTTTAAGTAGGTATTGGCATTTTCTTAGGAAAACCTATTAAGTTTGGTTTAAAAGAGTTTTTCGAGCGAAATGGTCAGCCATATATTTTTTCTAACTAAACCAAATTAACCAACAAATCTCCACACACACAACATATCATCACGACTGTATTCCCTAAGAGTTAGGCACAGGTGTACCAATGTGCACCCACAGTTTGCCTGTATGTATAAAATCCAATTCCCATGGGGGCGAGCCTAATTCCATTAACCGAAAAACACAAATCCTAACTCCAAGCTGCTACGGAAAATGTCATAGAAAAACCCAATCACACTGCTCGACCTGGGAATCAAATCCAAGATCTCTAGCGTAGCAGTCGCGCTTAGGACAACTACGCTAACGAGGCAGTAAGAAATAATGTAGCTATTTATTGATGAAAAATTATTAACATCGGTCCAGTAGTTTCGGAGCTTATTCGGTATAAACAAACAAGAAATCTTTTCTCTTTAAAATGTTAGTATAGATTCAATCAGTTTTATAACACAAAGATGTAATGTTTTTCTTTCTCCAAGTAAAACAAACTAATATATTATCTCTAGGGTAGACTTCCCTGGACCGCCGACGGCCAGTACTTTGTAAAACAGTCCTGAGTTAAGTGTTGTTGGCGCCTCTTTTTAACATTATCCACTGAACAACTATTCTGCGACGCTCATCCATTCTTATTAAATGACTACAAATACAATTTAAGTTTCTTGAGCTGGTAGTCTGTTGTTTTTCATGATTGTACTGTTGTTTTGATCTGGTATCACGGGCTGGTTTGTTTTTCAAAGTGTAGTAGTATGATATTTTGGAATTAAGTATCAAAATGGCCCAGTGAGTTCGATACTGGGCAAATACCAATGTGACTTTTTCAATTATTATTTTTCGTGTTTTTTTTTTTTATTTTCGGTGCATTTACAAACTTATTGATTCACACACACAAACAACTACACCCCGAACAACTATATGTAGGCCGTTCAAATATCTGTTCCGTTCAGCGCAGCGGCCATTTGCTCAGAGACTGCGACAACCGAGTCGTCATTAATACGTACTTTCCAACTTTATATTGGACATAACTGACATCGATGAAGAAAAACATCGTTAGGAAACCTGGAATTATAATTAATATAAGTCTGAATATGCCAATCCGCCTTGAGCAAGCGTGATGATCAATGCTCGTGACTTCTCTGTGAAGAGGTCATTGCCCTGCAGTGGGACAATAATATTTATGCTGATCTTATTATGTTATTTTGGCATTTAATAAATTACACAAAATTAATATTAGTCTTATTTATTTACCAGAATAATGTTTTTAGTCAACAGGTAGTGATAAATGTGAACTTCAGTGTAATGGAGAGAAATTTTGAGAAATATAATTTGACTTTGGCTTCCTTTAATTAATTTGGAGCTGAAAACCAATTTATTTGATGTATTTATTCATGGGCTTGATTGTGGTTTGTCATAATTCCGCCCAAAATAACTTTTCTTTGACACAATTTGTTACTAATTGGCGTAAATTCTGTCTTCATTAGCTTTAATAGTGTTGTAACTTACAATAATATCTACCCACGTGTTTTTCATATTCGCTCTATAAACTGAGCACAACTTAGGTATAATAGTCAACATGTTTTCATTTGGACCGATTTAATTTACATTCTAACTACAATATTATAAATGCGAAAGTAAGTTTGGTTATTACCTTTTGACGTCTAAACTACTGAACCGATCATCCTGAAAATTTGCATAAACATTGCCAGGTTTACAGAAACGGACATAGGTTAGCTTTCGTCTCGAAAAAAAGTACTGATTCCGAAAAAAACCACAAGAACGATTTTCTGATAATAGATGGCGCTACATGTCGAACGAATCATGATTTAATTTTTGATTGAAAAGCTTCTTTTTAGCGTATCGATGGAAAATAAAAGGATATAAATAAAATATGTTTTAAGTTCTATGTTTGGCCGAAAATTCAGCCACGGCAACAATGTGTTACGAGACACACAACATACAACTATAAAATACAAAGTGGCCAATTTTTTTTGGCTGTAAGTGTACCAACCGTTCTTTTTTCAAATCACATGCCAGAAACAACAATATTTCTTCGTCAATTATTGTAGCCCATATTTCACGGCCTCAAGTGTACTCAGTAGGTTCTGAAGGAAGGTTTCCTTTGCCACTGAGTTGGTCAACATTTGTTGAGTATTACATGACGTCTGGAGGACGTCTGAGGGGGGTGTGGTACGGGGAGAGGGGGGGGGCAGACAAGCTGAACTAACTGAAGGAACTATTATCCAGTTAGTCGTAAGTTTGTCTGTCTGTGTATCGTAAGTGTAAGGCTGTATGTTGTATGGTACAGTAATATTACGAACTAGCTAATGCCTGTGACTTCATTCGCGTGAAAGTCGTTTTTTTTTTCTAAATAAATGACGCCAATGTTACTCCATATAATACCAGTTATCTGTTTGCGAAAATTCGCAACAAACAGACAACAAAAATGATTTTTTTTTATTATAAGAACAGTGCAAACAAACATATTTATAACAGCTATTGCAGGGCTGCCAGCAAATAAATCGTGGCTATACCTTTCAGTATTTGCAATTATACAAAATTTGATCGCATTATACAAAACCATTCTAATCCTTCACATCTCATCTCATCATCACATTCATGCATTTTGTTCTCATTCTTTTTTCTCATTCATTTCAATTTGTCTCTGCATCACCCTGAGGTTGACTGGTAGAGAATGCCATTGGCATTAAGCCCGCCGCTGTACATTTTGTGTGCATAAAGTGTAAATAAATAAATAAATACATTCTATAAATCGTTTTTTTTTTCTTCATAATTTCATAAAACGAACATATTTACCTGTGCTTTAATGCTGATTCGTTTTATTTATTACTTTTATAATCTCTGACTGAATAGTCTTGTCATCTCAAGCAAAGATTGACAACTATGAAAGAAAACTCCTACACAAATTACAGAACGAAATCTCAACCAACCCATTCAAGCAGTCAGGAACAGAGAACAATCAGGAACTATGGCCACACGAGTTCACACGACACTCCATTGTCAGCCATTGTGTCATAGTTGTCACGTTGGGAAGACTTTATCTGCATCTCTGCTCATCCCATACAGATGAGAGGTCAATTTCGAAAAAAAGCAAGAGGTGAACTCACGTTCCATTTCATGCTGTATGTTTTTGTATCGTATTATACGAAATGATCATAGATACAATACACCGTCCGATTATACAGATTTTGTATCCAATTATACAATCTGGTAGCCCTGAGCTATTGTTTTGACTTTAGAAGCACCGGCGTACCTAGTATTGAATTCAGATGTAATTTTAATTCTGTAACTACGATACTACTTTAAAAACATATGGCATCTCTCATGATGTAGTATCAAATAAGTATGTCGGTGAAATGAAAACCGTGTCACGACTTTAATCATGAATTCAGCTGTTTATGATTGTAGGCCCCACATCATTAAAAATGTTCGTCAGTCATAAAACAAAAAATTACACAGTTTTATACAAAAGCAATTCTGACATGGGCGTATGGATGGAAAGGCGCTGAATTTTTTAAATAGCCAAAAAGTAGTATTATAGTTTAAAGTTTATAAAAATTGTGTGTCGCGGTGTGCCTGCCTGCACACTACGACTATACATAGTACAGTCACGAGCAGAAACATGTATACACTTGGCAAAAATGAAAAGCAATTTTCTCTTGAATGAACAATTCCAACGTTGAGATAAGATCGATTTCATAGTATTAAAGGATCCAGAATATGATATTCGTAACACCACTATATTTCAATCCATCCTTTGGGCAGAAACTGCTTTAGAATGTCGCTAAGTGTATACATGTTGATGCTCGTGACTGTACATACCAGCCTGTCATTGTCCCACTGCAGGGCAAAGGCCTCTTCTCATACAGAGAAAACACGAGCATTGATCACCACGCTTACTCAAGGCGGATTGGCGATTTCAGACTTATATTTATTATAAACCCAGGTTTCCTCACGATGTTTTCCTTCACCGATGTCAGAAATGTTCAAGATAAACTTAGAAACTACATATCGCACAATATATAAACGCACTTTAGATACAACCAGGATAGGAAAATGGTGGGCAAATAATTATTGCTTACAGTTAATATTCATTTGTTTATCTTCCATTTCCTGATTAGAATGGAAGTGCTTTATTCATAGTCAAGTATGAGTGATAGCGTGCTTTATTTATAGTCGAGTACGATAGTTCGAGGCCGGTAAACCCTTAACACAATATTTTATTATTAGATACGTACTGATTCTGATTATTATTGATCTAAATCTCATTCATCTTCACGAGATTGTTGATCAAAAGATTTTTGCACTCATGGTACATATCTATAAATGTTATTATACCATGATATCTTACAAGCAGCTGACTGATAGATAACGCACAGCCTATGGGTTTTTTCTATTTATGCGTTTGGTGCTGGACAGCTGCGTCACTCTAGCTGTGCGGTATACTAATAGAAGCTTGTCTTTTTTCCTACAGTTGACTAGTGATCTTTGCCGTTCTGCCGTCATGTGCAGGCGGTTCCTACGGGTGTTCCACGATGCGATGACGCTCTCGTTAACCGCCAACCGTTCGTTTGCTCGTTTGCAGTCTGCCACCAGCACTGCTCCAGTGCAGCAGTAATAAAACATTTAACGAAGCTGAAAGATTCATGGTTTTCCCATCATTGAGTATTTGTGATTTCTTGCCCCGTCTTTTTCTTGCGAGATCTGCCAGCCTTTTGGAATTGGGGCAAGATTTTAACCTCATTTCCCCTAATCAATTTTACCATTCAAAAGTGCCTTAAAAGTCAGAATGGTGGGAATAAATTATTTTGACTTTAACGTTTGTAAAATAGCGGAATTAGGGCCGGCCTTAGTTTTTGAATTAGGACCACAGTCCAATGTTTAAACTAGCTTTAATCTGAACAGCTTCAAAATCTATCTCTCTAAGAACTATGAAAATAACTAAACATAATTACGCGAATAAATTAGAAATACCCATAATTATAACAGTTTTCTTCAAACAACTACACAAGACAAGAACTATGAGTGATTAAATTAATGTAAAAGCCAAGTAACCAAGTTGTTCTCTAAACACACTCAACCCGTTGGATCCCAAAGGTGTTGCTTGGCGAATAGAGTTGATAAGGATAGGCAACAACAACTGTCAACAGTGATATAGGGTGATCTTCTATTGTTTGACAAATTGCGACGATTATGACTTTGTTCCAGTTGGTCGGATGCGTGTTCCGTGATTTATGGGGACAATGACTTTTGTGTTAGGTAACTTTGTGTTTTTGGGTAATGCCAGCCGATTATTGTCCTATTGCAGGGCATAGCTCTTTTCACAGAGAAGGCACGAGCATTTTTTACACACACACATACATACATACATGAACTCATGTCTTTTTCCTATAGGGGCAGGCAGAAACCACAGAACGCCACCTGCTACGATCCTTACACACTACTTTCGCCTCGTACACGTTCACACATCATTATTTATTTCTGGTTTATTGTTAACAAAAATGTTTATGTTATGTGCGGCACTTTCACGGAAATAAACGGTTTTTCTTTCTTTCTTTATCATCACTCTTCTCTAATCAAATTGGGAACCCAATCTGCGTTTAAAAAGTCAAAATGTAGATACTTTTTTGGTGAATTCAGTCTAAAAAATGAGGATATTTTTAGATATTATTCTCCAATAATTCAGCGGTTTCATAAATAACTTTTATTTAGAAACAATTGAGAAATAAAAATGCTTTGTTCTCAATATATACTTGTAAAACAAAGTCATAAAAAACATGTTTTTCTTTATCATAAACCAACCATTTCCTAAATTACTTTTATTTAGAAATATAACAATTGAGAAATAAAAAATGCTTTGTGCTTTATTTTTTTGTTTGAGAAATGAAGTCATAAAAACAAATTATCATAAAGAACCGGCCAAGTGCGATTCGGACACGTAAGAGAAAGGTTCCGTACCATTGTCTATAAAAACAGCAAACAAAATCATGCCTGTTGTATGGGAGCCCCTTAAATATTTATTTAACTCTATTTTTTTTTATTCCTATAGTGGCAACAGAAATACATCATCTGGGAAAATTTCAACTGTCTAACTATCACAGTTCATGAGATACATCCTGGAGACAGACGGACGAACAATGGAGTCTTAGTTATAGAGTACTGTTTTACCCTTTGGGTACGTGACCCTAATTTTTTTTTCATTCAATATAGTAACAAAAAAATGTACCACTGTTACTTCACTTACCAAAATCGAGCAATAGTAAGAGTAATCATAAAACAGTAGATTGATACTGCGGGCGAGTTAATACCAGATCCTCTTAGCGCAATGACACGTAAAGCGGAAGATCACCCGAGCGGCTAGCATGGCGTGCCTACATCCACAACTTTACGAGCTAAGGCGATTCGCACACTGCCCTGCGCTACGCTCCGTGGTTCGCGGCGACAAAGCTTTAGCACGCTGCGGGTTGTTCGAAAGAGATACCGCGCCCCCGGAACGCAAAGGGCACACGAGGGAACATAGATGGTTTTTAGTCAGTAAAAGTCTGACACTCCCTCCCGTTCCCGCCCAGTGGGTCATATGATGATATCCCATCTCTAAAAAAAAAGGCTTTGGCACAGATTAAATAAGTACAGATACTTCACTCCATTGATAAAACTGGACACTTATCCGACCGGTAGTTCCTGAGATTAGCGCGAACAAACAAACAAACTCTTCAGCTTTATAATATTATAGTATAGATAATTAAGCTTGAAGAGTTTGTTTCTATTAAAACGCTAATCTCTGGAACTACCAGTCAAATTAGAAAAACTTTTCTTGTAAATGATAGTCAGACTCATAAGGAATAGTATGGGGTATATAACATCACGATACGTCACACGGGAGTGGAGCAGTAATCAAAGATGTAACTTAACACGAGTGCAGGAGTTTCCACAACCTCCTAAAAATTGCTCGGTGTAAACACACCTGTGAACACACAACCCCGATGACATAAAGCTAACTATATTACATATATAGATTGCAACGACATCTGATATTAATTAACAGGTGAATAAAATGTTACCGCGGCGTTGGCAGCATGTGGGGCAAGCGTACTGCGAACTATAGCAGAATGTATGTTGTTTGGATGTGGCATATACGAGCGTGCCCCGTTGGTCTCGTGGTCGCAAGCGGGACTGCTGAGCGAGGGTCCTGGGTCCGATTCCCAGGTCTCGGGCAAAAAGAGTTATCGGGTTTTTCCATTAGTAATTTCTCAGTAGCAGCCCGTAGTTTGGAAGTTGGTGGTGTGACACCCCTGTGGCTCAGAAACCACGTAAAGCCGTTGGTCCTGCGCCTTATCTCTCTCCGGTCGTGTACGATCTCTGTCCCATCGGGCTATGAGAGTTAGGGAAGAGGGAGTGCACCTGTGTATGCGCACACACTTGTGCACTATATCTTCTGCGTACGTGTCTAGTCTGCATTAAGTTTACCCGCCATGGCCGGGATCGGTCTGGAGAATTACAATTACATTACGTATGTGCGTGACATCTACCAACTCACTGGACCCGCATGGGGAATACGGCTCACTGTCTCTTACGGACGGCCTAATGAGACGTATGTGAAATGTACGAAATTTTAAGTAAATTCAATCGATTCTGAAATTGGAGATAACCGTTTCGCAGATAATTATGTATTGAGCTTGAAGTTTATTTATAGCAATGATAGTAGACGACACTAAGACTAAGTGACTGGCTGCGCTGCGTGTCGCGGGTTCGATTCTCGCACGGAACAAATATTTGTATGCCCTACAGATAGTTGTTCCGGGTCTGGCTGTTTTGTATGAGAATTATTATAATTTTGTTTGTATACGCGAAAAGAGGAGGAGAAATTTTTAGAGTAGAGCAACGTTGCAAAAAATTGGGTAATACCTATTGTACTTATTGTATAAAATTAAACCAAAATAGGCTAAGATAGCCGTATTTCACATTTTGAAAATCAATTGAAATTGAATACTTTGAGGAGAAGACCCAAATCCGTACTGTGCTAATGTTATACAAGCTGTTGATTTGCATCCTCGTCTAGGAGCTTGTCATAGAAAAAAAGAAGTAATCAAATATAATTACGATACCTGGCCAATATTTAATAAATTCTTGTTTTTTTAGTTGCAACTATCAAAAAACAGTTTTCCAGAATACTCCTTTTGCAAAAATCAGCATCGCCCAGTTGCGTATGCGGTAGGCAGAGTTGTCGCCCGGCTATATCAATGCGTGCATAGCGCCTAAACCCTCTGGCGAGATGGCTAGTTCGAATTGGAAACTCACGTCAAAAAATATAAATTTTAAAACAAATATATTTTATTATTGATTCGTGTTAAGAATCACGAGCATAGTTAACTCCTTGAATTTGACGATAATGCAAATTAACAGCTTGTAGAATAATAAAGCTTGTTTCAATGATACTGCGCTTGTGTGTCTTAGGTTAGAAGACACAGGTACAGCGATTTTATCAAGGAGCTTTTTATAGCATATTTCATGAAATGGTTATAAGAACTTGATAAGTATACGATCGGTCATATCTTATATCATCTAGACCAATAAAATTATCCTACGTATTAAAACGTTAAAAATCTAGCCGAAATCTCAATTTCTACAGCAAGTAATGTGCAAAAATGTAGGTTAATTAGAGTCATTTTTGACTGAAATTTGATTGCAATCGTTTCTTAAAGTTAGTAGAATTACTCCTTTCATACCTTTCTAAACTTCACATAATTCTTATAGTAAATATAACAATTTAACGGCACGATTGTCGCAGATAAACGCTACCAAGATATAGGAGAAATTCCTAGAGCAGTCCTAGTTTTATTTTTAAACGTAAAAAAAATACACTGAATAAAAATTAAGCCTCTACAAAAATATGCTTGCTGCCTACATCGATGTCAGAAAGATATTAATTAAACCAACGCAAGTCTGCACGAGCTGCAGTTCTGTAACAGAAATATAACAAACTTTCGAACGAATGAACTTCTGTGATGGCACAGTGGGTAAGGCACCCGGATGTCATGAATAAGGTTGCGGGTTCAATGTTGGGGAAAATACCAGTGTGACTTTTTAAGTTTATCTTAGAAATCACCGACGAAAATTAAGGAAAACATCGTGAGGAAACCTGCGGTGTTATTCTGTAAAACCCTCCTTCCGTGAAGTGAGCGTGTGGCGACCTGTCAATCCCTAGCATCGTATCGTGACAGCCCAGGTTTAGCTCACTTCACCTTAATTCACTGAGGGAGATTTCTTACAGAATAATCCGGCAGGACTATTATAACCAATATTTAGTCTGAACTGAATTCGGCAGTCTGCCTTGAGCAAGCGTGGTGATCAATACTCCTGTTTTCTCTGCATGAGAAGAAAGTCTTTGTCCTGCATTTTTTTTTTGTTATTGTAAATAGCTAATATTCTACATTGCTTTGTATATATCGTGAAATAACAGAGCTTTTTATATGATATCATTGAAATAACGATAGGTTTGTAACGACAATTTTCTTATGTTATATTTCATTTTTTTTCTTATTTTCTAATGTCGTAGTTTAACCAAGGGATGGCTAAACCACAGCTGCAAAATTCTGATAACATTTTAAGCCATAACATGCATCATTTTATGCCAAAATATTTTCCGTAAACTCCACCGAACTTAAAGCTATTAACTTGTTCAAGCTAAAATTCCTCTAAAATACGTTGCCAGCAAATCTCATTAGGATTATCTGTTGCAGCAACAAAATTAGATAGACCAACTATCTAATGCAGCGGTTGCTGGAGCGCCTTCGTTGCGACCTACGTTTCACAAGATTATGTCTTCCAACTGTATCGTTAGCCAATTTCGGGTAATGGGTAGCTGGAACATATTTGGGGAATTTTGTTAGGAAAAACAATGTGGTGTTTTTAATGTTATTTATTTACATAATACATAACATACCATAACGCCTGTATTCCTCGAAGGGTTAGGCAGAGGTGTACCAATGTACACCCAGAGTTCGCGGCATGTTTAGGTCCCATGTATTATTTTATTTTATTAAAACTTTATGCACAAATGTAAAAATACACCGTACAAAGCTGGACTATAAGACGTATTAGGTGGCAAGCCTATTTAACGGGGCACAAATTCTAATTGTGAGCTGCTACTGAGAATGTCATGGAAAAATCCAATAACACTTTTTGCTCAACCTGGGAATCGAACCCAAGACCTCTAGCGTAGCAGTCGCGCTTAGGACCACTAGGCTAACAAGGCAGTCAGGTCACAGTAAGACATTCTCAGTTTCAGCTCGGAGTTAGGATTTATGTCCGGTTAATGGCAATAGGCTCGCCCCCTATTACATGGGACCTAAATATACCGGCGAACTGTGGGTGTACATTGGTACACTTCTGCCTAACTCTTCGAGGAATACATGCGTGATGGTATATGTGACCTGACTGGTTATTTCTACCGAAATTCGGTGTGGTGAATATTATTATCATTACACGAAGAAATTAGAATTAATTTGTTTACCTAACACATTCAGGTTTCGTTCATCTACATAAGAAGCGGCCATGTTGTAAAGTACTGCCTCTCACACCTTCCGCGCAAGATTAATATTTTGTTTGGTCGTAAAAAGTTTAAACGCCTTCCTATGTAACCTTCAACCTTTAATTATTATGTACATAGCTTGAAATGATTACGTACGTCCCTAGACGCCGCAGAATTAATTAAATTTTGTCGGAAATGGGGTTAAACGGAAATATACCAACGGTAAAGATGAGACTGATGCTCGTTCTAGGTTTTAAAACCAGAAGGCTCTTATGACAGAAATATAAAAGCTGTTATTGTTTCTGCAATACCTGAAACCTTGCAAATGCGTAGCTATTCCAGAGATAAAGTTAAAATGTCTCATGTGCTTGTAATTAAACCGGCACCCATACACTTCAAACCAGAACACAGCAACGCTGCTTTGTGGCAGGATGCTTTATGGTGGCAGTACTTCTCCGGACGAGCTCCTTCACATAGAGCTACTACAAAAGTGTTTAAGTTCTTTATCAATCAATGAAAACAGTTTTTTTTATACCACTGAAGGTAGCAAACAAGCTAACGGCCCGCCTGATGTTAAGCGGTCACCGCTGCCTATGGACACTTGTAACACCAGAGGCATCACTCGTGCATTGCCGACCCCGTAAAAGCCTCAAAACTCCTTTCTTGAAGAACCCCATGCTGTAGTCTCTTAGAAAACCTTAGCAGTTGTTAAAAAACTGTTCTCTTGTTGCTGCTTCGTTCGCACTAGCAATTAGGCTTTTAATACAAATTGCGGTTCAAATGAAAGCTTTTAAACTTGTTTTAATCAAGTGATTCAAAGTTCGTGTTGATTGTTCAAGTTTTTATCTTGTTTGTTCAGCTGTTAAATAATTGTTTTAACTTCGTCTTGAGTTCAAGATATTGTGTTGCAGTAAACGGTTTATCTCGCGGTTCTCTTGAGCTGATTGTAAATATATTGGGTACTGGGTTAGTTTGTTTTGAGATATTGTTTTCTTATGCCTGGTTTAGCTTCTTTTATTGTAGATAAGAATGTATGTATGTTTGTTTGTTTGTTAGAAAATCACGTTTTAATGGTTGAGTGGAATTAGTTGACATTTGGCACACATATGGATATTGAGCACTTTTTTATCTGCAGGATAATTTAGGTCATTGGCTTAATTCTAAAGATTAAGACGCGGTAAGAGGCTATGTGAAAAAAAAATGAGTTTGCGAATGCAATGATACGTGAGATCATAGGCTAAAAACTAATTTTATTATTAAACAGCTAAAGCTGAAGAGTTTGTTAGTTTAAACGCGCTAATCTTCGGAACTACTGGTCCAATATTCAATATTATTTCGTTCATAAGGAAGCTTCTTATGTAACGTAGGCCTCTAGCACTCACGGATAACGTAGCTACGTTATCCGTGAGTAGTAGAGACCTACGTTATGGAAAAAGCAACTAGCTTCAACTTTAAACTGACAATTCAAAAGTGCCTGAAAATGGTCTAATTGAAATAAATGCTTTGACTTTCACGTTGTATAAGCTATATGTCATTATTAAAAAAAGAAAATTGGTATCCCTAACAAAATCCACATGGACAAAGTCGCGAGCAAAAACCAGTATTAATGTAATGTCTGTTTCTAACCAAAACCATTTCGTCTATTATTTTGATTTGGTCCATAAATTGCACACAATCGTCCCTTTTCCTGGCGTCAACAGTAAGATTTAGGTACATTAAGGGCTAATTTATTCGTATTTTTGCTAGAAAACAAAGTTAGCCTAGTAAGCAGTTGACCGAGTTGTGGTCAATGCTTGCTTTCACTAAATTATTTTGTATGAAAAGCTTTTTTTGAGCTTTTTGGACAATAGTGAGGCTTGTTTACCAGGGAGTTTATAGTAAACAGTATTATCGAAGGAGTGGGTACTATTGTGACCCCGACGGGGTCTTATCACAAACCGTGATATTTCTAGGGATGCCTCGATACGCTTTTTTGCCGATACGATACCGAAACCGAAACTCTTATAAAAATATCGGCGATACTGATACGCTTATTGAATTCAAAAAGGAAGGTTGAATAAATAAAACAAAATTAATAATTAGTTTTAGTAATCAAAATAAACATTGATAAGGTTTTGCGGGTAAAGGCGATTTCACAAGTCTGTTTGAATAAGACCTGCGGTGGAAAATAGTCTCTCAGATGCGACAGATCTCTTATCTAATATCGCCGATATATCAGTTTCGGTATCGGTATCGGATGCATCCCTAGATATTTCACACCAAAAATAAAAGTAATTTCCCAGCAAAAATATAATTATTGCTTGATGTATTTTTTATAGCATGTAGCAAAGTTCATGTTGAAGCATCATAATTACTACACGATAGATTCTGTTAAAATTGTTCATGCATATTCTCTGCAACTCTACCATCACGCCTGTATTCCCCGAAGGGTTACGCAGAGGTGTACCAATGTACACCCACAGTTCGCCGGTATATTTAGGTCCCATGTAATAGGGGGCGAGCCTATTGCCATTAACCGGGCACAAATCCAAACTCGAGCTGCTACTGAGAATTTCATAGAAAAACCCAATAACACTTTTTGCTCGACCTGGGAATCGTAACCAGGACCTCTCTTTGCACCTCTATTCAGTCTATAAGCTGTACATAATTACGTTACAAAGTGAGTTTCCTGTCTTTCTATGTTAGAGGTTAATTGAGTTATTTGACGGGTAACTGGTTAACTACAAGCCTAGATGTTAGAACCCTTAATCTATTTATGTAGGTATCGTATGTAGGTCTCCTCTCATAACTAATAACTGTGCCCGGCAGGGTTCATATTGATTTTTTATTATAAACTAGCTTCCGCTTGCGACTTCGTTCCCGTCAAAGTTGACATATTATCCCAGGGGAACCGTACATTTTTTCGGGATAAAAAGTAGCCTATGTGTTATTCCGCACTATTATCTATCGCAGTGTCAAATTTCATTCAGATCCCTTTTCAGCCATTAAAGCTTGAAAGAGTAACAAACATCCATCCATCCATCCTCACAAACTTTTGCATTTATAATCTTATTAGGTTAGGATAGTAGAACATATTATTATCAACTTAGTTATAATTTAAAACCATTTTTGTATTAATATTGGTATTTCATCGCTTCATTCTTCATATATTAGTATAATAACAATGTAGTATCCTTTAGTTTACAGGCAACTTTGCACAATTTCAGATAGAATTTACTCGATTTAAATCGTCAATTCGATACTCTATACGCGTCCCTAGTACGCGTGCGCCATCTAGACTTCATTCTTTCCTTTTCTTTCTGTGCACGGCAACGTCACATATTTAAAATTTTGCAAATATTTAAAAAATGCCAAAAAGTAGTGCTAAAGAGAAGATTATAGTTATATTATCAAGAGAAAATAAAAAATAATGAAAATAAAAGCAAGAAAAAACGTCACATACGACGTCCTTTTTCGTTCAGATGATGAAATCATCGAAGGTGTGCTATGTTCTAAAATGCAATAAATCGGGATTGACTGCGAGTCAATTGCGATAACACGGTTAGCTGCGAGCTACCCGTGCTTTATTTACGCAGAAAAGCTAGCGAAACGTCACATACGACGTAATTTGGATTCGTCAGATGACGAAACCATGGAAGGTATGTTATGTTCTAAAATGCAATAAATCGGGATTGACTTCAGTGATCGAACTTCACTGAAGTTCGTTTGATCATCTATTATTGACCAAAACATGACCGGGATTTCCGTTGTACACAGTCCACTGCCGGTAAAGTCCTTTAAAAAGTTGAAACTTAGGCAACAAAAACTGTAATGGAAACATTAAAATTGTAACGTTTGTTTATGAAAGAATTGATTTAGATAAAGTTTGGTCTTTGAAAACTTTTTAACTAAGCTCCTTATCTTGTTATCTATATTAGGGCAGGCCTTTTCAAGTTTTTGGGGGCTCTCGTAATTCTGCCTAGCATATTTTTGTTATATAAATGTGTTATATAAATTCATTATAATTTTGACTTTTTGGGGTCTGTAGTTCCGGATAAAAAACGGGACCCTTATAAATTCATTGTTCTGTTCGTATAAACTAGCAAAAATTAACCATTTCCCCCAGGCTTATTGAAGAAACTACTGAGCCTAAAATTAATAAAAGAAATAGAAACAAATGTTATTTACTTATAAGGTAACATGATCTTTTTAAGTAAAGGTCAGTATGGTAAGTCTTTGACTATTGTGTTTACAAACTTACATTTGCAGTTTTAGTGTATGAGAAAACATGTTTTCCAACTGTAATATCAATTTTACTTTGTGCTTGACATAAAACATGATTAATATCATCTTTCTTCGTACAGAACCTTCTGAAAGCGAGTTCGCCCTTGTCCTGTATTTCAGTGTTAGGTTCGATGATCTTTTGTGATGGCCTCGCTTTCCCCATCTTCTAAATTTTGTTTTAAACTTTCTTGATTCATGGGAAAAGCCTTATCAACAATTCTTTAATGGTCAATATAAATATTTTTTTAACGTACTTGATTTATTGTTCTAACTTGAATGACAAATGACTTGCTGTGTCGGAGCCGTGCTGTTACAACGAGTGATGATCTGAAACAGAATTAAGGTCTGTTTCACCACTACAAAATACACCATTAACCAGATAAATTCAAAAACAGAACACAATTTCTACAAAATAATCTGCCAAATAATCGTAACTTACTAAAACGTAGCGAAACCGACCCTTTACTTACAACTTAAACATCGTTCTCGCAAACTCAAAAGAATTGGGTCACCCAATTGCCACCTAAGTACGAGAATCACTGGAGACTATAAGAAACACAATGCCCCGTAGGACGGCGGTGGCCAGCTAATAAATATAACTAAATGATACAACTAACCCCTTACTCCCTACGGCCGGCAGTGAATCACTCGATCAACCGGCTAATACGGCGATGCCCCGGTCATTGGGGCGCGCTGTTGGCAATTTTGTACACTGTATAAGTTGTATATAATACACATATCATCACTCCTAATGCGCGTGTTGTATATAATATACTTACTTATTTACTTACAGCTAGTATAGATTTTTGTTTACTTAAAGACTACTACGTTACAGTCCGTACCACGAAAGATGAGACTTGGCGAGTGTCAGTATGGGGAGCTTGCGCAGGTACTAAGCGTACGAAATAGTTATCCATAATTTGTATATCTATTCAGGGATTTTTCGATGACATTGGAATTAAAACAACATACAAAAATTCTTCACAATATTTATTACAAAATAATAAAGTTGGAGGTCAAGTCTCATCTTTCGTGGCACGGACTGTACGTATAGCCTCCGACCACGTCCAACGATCGGTGACCAATTTTTTGTCGGTAAGAAGTAAAATCACGGTTTCCAATATACAAGCGCAAATGTCCCACTAAATGTTGATCCTTGAAATATCCACCGGATCGATATTTGGTCCTACAAAAAAGCTGCTTTAATCGCAGACCATTATGCTGAACGCTACACCCTTCTGCTCATTTGTAAAGCAAAACCGGGTTTACGTTCCATGTATATGTAAAATTTTTGTATGAAATAGCTGATTGGTTTTAAATAACCGTAGAAAAATTCCATCACTGGAGCGTCTGCAATACTGAATCCGTGGTAAAAATTCTCGTTACGATATTGCCTTTCACCCAAAATAGGTAGTTTAAATAATTTTATAAATAAAAAAGCAGATTATCAAATTTAAAAAAAAAAACAACATATCCCACATTTGTTCATCATCATCATATCAGGTGCAGGACGTCCACTGCTGGACATAAGCCTCCCCCATAGATTTCCAAAAAGACCGGTTGGAAGCGGCCTGCATCCAGCGTCTTTTTCAGGTCGATTAACACCGCACATTTGTCCATTCTTCTGCAAAACTCAAACACAAATAAATCTAAATACATACATACATACAATCACGCCTGTATTCCCCGAAGGGTTAGGCAGAGGCGTACCAATGTACATCCACAGTTCTCCGGTATGTTTTTAGGTTCCATGTAATAGGGGGCGAGCCTATTGCCATTAACCGGGCACAAATCCAAACTCCGAGCTGCTACTGAGAATTTCATAGAAAAACCCAATAACACTTTTTGCTCGACTTGGGAATCGAACCCAAGACCTCTAGCGTATGACCACTAGGCTAACGAGGCAGCTCAAATCTAAATAACAAGGGTTAAAAAGGCCATAACACTTTACCTTTTCCTTCTAACTAAACAATTTGAATCCGCAACTACAGAATGCCTTAATTTCAGACTAGACTAACAATTGGCAGAGCAGCTTTATACACGAACCAAGTCCCGTCTAGACACAGTTCGCCTACGCATTGAACTAGACACCGTCTGAGCAGGTCTTTATGTTAGGTAGTTGCTAGACGGTTGGCGTGTAAATTTTAATAAGCGATTAGTGGATCGTGGGTGTTATGAAAGGGCATTAAGACTGCCGGAGTCATATACGTCACTTGAAATTAATTAATCGTTGGCGTGTTTGTTTGTTTTCCAACTGTTGCCGAAAGGTATCTTCTTACAGAGAGCCTTCTCTGTAAGAAGAGACCTTTGAGCATTGATCACCACGCTTGCTCAAGTTGGATTGGCGAGTTCAGACTTATACATAATTCTATACTTAACATTGTAAATGAGAAAGAAACTTTGTCTGTATGTCTGTTACGCTTTCACGACTAAGCCACTGAACCGATTTTGATGAAATTTAGCACGGGGTGAGTTTGAACCCCAAAAAGGACATAAGCAATAGCCTATATCCGTGTATGTATGTATGTATGTATGTATGTATGTATGTATGTATGTATGTATGTATGTATGAATGTATGTATGTATGTATGAATGTTATTGCGGAATAAGGCCGTAGTTTTATTCTGCAATTACGTCTGCATCCGTGATAAAAAAATCGATATTTACGTGAACAAAGTTGCGGGCAGAAGCTAGTATTATTATTTATAAGGGACAAGAGATAATAGCAGTACACTCGCTTCTCTCTACCAATGGAACACATGCCTTATACGTCATTAACTGATTGTGACTGATAACATGTTTGATAACAAACTTAATTCTTAATTTCAACTGAAATAAACTTTATTATGTTACATCAAGAGTTATTTTTGAAATTAAAACCATTTATTTTTGCCCGTTTCTTACGTATTTACTTTTTGACTTCAATCTAAATTAATTAATTAGGAAGATAAAAATAGAATGATAACTTTACTGTTTCATTTAAAAAAGTAATTTAATTTAGCAGCAGTTTTAGTATCAGTAGCAGCTCGGAGTTAGGATTTGTGCCCGGTTAATGGCAATAGGCTCTCCCCTATTACATGAGACCTAAGCATACCGGAGAATTGTGGGTGAACTGTGAGTGTGGGTAGAGGTGTACCTATGTACATAAGTACACCTCTGCTTAACCCTTCAGGGAATACAGGCGTGATGGTATGCGTGTGCAATTTAATTTAGTTGTGTGAGATAAGATATTTGCGGTTAACCAAATAGAATGTTTACTGGAAAATTATACAGACGGACGTTTAATTTACTATGCATCTTTTAGGGGGTAAACGTACTCATGAATTTGAACAACTTTTGTTATGGGACCGAAAAGGAAATTAAAAAGTTACAACTTCTCCATACATTTTGATTGCGGTGTAGTGTAGTGCGTGTGGGGAATAGCTCTTTTTGCATATTTCTGTATTCAAATAACAAAAAGAACGTTCGTTCTTAACTATACATTACTCTAGGAATACCTAAACCACTTACTGATTTTGATAAAATTTATCACAAAGAAAGATTAGACCTTGCCAATAAACATAGGCGGTAATACGATAAAAAAATTGCGGCTCCGAAGTTTGTTGCGAGTGCAACAGGTTTATTGAAGTCAATAATAATTTAGGCCCCATTTAATTACTTCATTCACGAACCGAGGAAAGGATGGAAATCATTAACCTTTTGTTGCGAGAAAATGGGATTGAAGGGGTTGAAATAGGGGATGAAACATTGTATGAAAGTCCATCATTATTGCAGATAAAACCATGCAACTTTGTATTTAGGCACTTAATAAAAATTAAATAAACAATTGTTTAAGCGTGTTTTAAACAAACATACATATCATCACGCCTGTTTTCTCCGAAGAGTTAGGCAGAGGTGTACCAATGTACACCCGCAGTTCGCCGGTATGTTTTTAGGTCCCATGTAATAGGTTGCGAGCCTATTGCCATTAACCGGGCACAAATCCAAACTCCGAGCTACTACTGAGAATTTCGTAGAAAAACCCAATAACACTTTTAAATCGTAGTAAAAATAGAAAAGGCTGCCCATAGTAACTATTTCACGCGAAATAAGCACGTCAAAAGCTAGTTATTATGAATATTTTAGGAGGCAGATTACCCATACCTGTTACAAGTACTTCAGTACCTCACCAAGTATCACTAAAGGTTTTCTATCTTCACCCCAACTACCCCGGAAGCGGTAGTTCCGTGTATTTTTGTTCGTTTATTCCCTCTGCGCATATATTTACCCGGCGTGTATTTGTTAGGCTCGCAGGCGTAGGCGAGAATGAATTAAGTCGATGTTGTGTCCAGGTACAATTGAGACTCGTTTTACGTGTTTATTTTGTAGGAGAAAAGCTTGTTTCTGTGTTTTTTTCGGTGTTGGACATGTTTTTTGTTGGCCTTTTTTCTTTGACTAATAACCTCTTAACTGTTGGGCAGACCAAGGGCAAACCAAGTCTTTTGATTGTCTCATCAAAATTTGACACTAAACCGCAAAAGGAGGTAAAATTATTAATGTAACTGAAACTTTCATCTTCTTGCATTATGCAAATAGAAAAAACATAAGTTACTTAAATAATAATAGTACACTGGTACACCTCTGTTTTTCCCTTTGGGGAATACAGGCATGATAGTAT